>CM068831.1:21171562-22601562 GCA_028554795.2 Sinohyriopsis cumingii
TTTTACTTTAAGCGTTGAAATAAACTTTCCATATGAGAATCACAACCAGGGAACATTAGATTACACACTAATTAAAGTTGTTTTTTTAGTGACAAAATGATTATAAAATTGGTTGCAAAACTCTACATTATAAGATTACATGATGTCCTAGTATTTGAATACATATTACGCTGATAAGGTTAATTACAGGTGCCGCCAATCAGAAATATGTGTCAGTTAATGCACAATTCTGCTTAACCAGAATCATCGATCTATAAGTCAACGTTCCGGACTATAGGACATTGTCTTTCAAAGATTCGAACATAGGATTTGTCTAATAAATTCCCAATATCTTTAAACATTTGCAACAATCTGGTGTCTATTTGATCTGAATAAACATAGCGCCCATGAATAAAGTGGTCTGCAAAGATTACGAACGATACCTACAACAACAACCAGGAAACTCACATTTAACAACTTATGGCATACGTTTTCAGTCATAACTAAACTGTTTGATCTGAAATCAGTTAAATGCTGGGTCCTTCAACCATTAACTTTTAAAAAATATAATACAATTCACGTTGATGTAATTAATCCCTTTCGTTGAAGCAAGTGTTCCACTGTTGTCAGAGGAGGTTGAAACTTAAGGGACAGTCTTATTCATAAAATGTCACCAGATTATAGGTATTTACAGTCTATTTCATAAAATGTCACCAAATTATAGGTATTTACTATTAAAAGGCCCGAACTACTGACAACATTTGTTACGTTTAAAAATCACTTTTTTCTCGAGTAAATAATATTCTCATCCTGAGTCTCAACAGATCAAAGTAATTCACCAATCAGGACGCAGATCGAAGTAATTCACCAATCAGGACGCAGATATGAAATGTGGCAGCGTTGTGGTTTTATTTTCAACAGTCATCGACTTGCTAAAGCATGCGTAAGCAGTGATGTCATCACGTTTATGTTGATAACAGTATCCTAAAATGTTTAAACCCGTTTCTCTGTGCGGGAAAATTTTATCATTCAATACAGCTGATGCCAGCTTTAGTACTGCGACCTCTCTTTCCATTTCTAAAGCAGGATTATGGCACACTCGTATTGTAGATAATGCAGACATACCTTCGGACTCACGGCAGCCCAATCAAACCAATAGTGTGCCTCTGGGTGCCTGGATAATGGATTTGTGATCATTGATCTGAACATCTCAAACTGTAAAGCTGCAGGAGTGGACTTGACCTCTTGTCTGAGAAACACAACTGGTAAAACCGCAACTTCCTTGAACATACTGTCAGATTGGTAATCTTTTGACATTATTTCCCAGACATGCGTAATAATGATGTTTTCTGTCAGTTCAAAAGACATGGATCGGACCTCTTTGTAAAGCTTCTTCTCCACATCATGTAAAACTGCTATGGCTATACGTGGGATTCGGAGCTTATTGTAGAAAGCAGCAAATTTGAATTTTCCTGACGCTAGGTCAAAACTGGAGCCAAGAATGAGAAACATATGAGCCAGATTTAAAGGGTGAAAGAGGTGTTTGATTCGATGGCAACCATCAATTACAAGGTGGTAGCTAACATCAGTTTCACATCCTCCTCGAAGATACACATATGCAACGTGCATTATTTCCTCCTTAATGGACAATGGATCAAAGAAACTTTGTTGTTGAGCCACAAGCTAACCATCAATGACAAAACATGAAGACTGATGTCATCGTTGGGACTAAATTCTCCTTCCAAGATACCTCTTTATGAGTTGTGTTTCTCTGCTCATCTACCAGATCTCAAGTTTGATGAATAGCACAGAAAATGTGAAAGATGCTCCTCATAGTTTTCTGTATACCTCAGTAAGCAATTAACTGATATTGTTTTGTTTGTAAATTAAATTCGTCTACATCGTGATCATCAATGGATTGAATTAGCTAGCCGGTGTACTAGTCACAGAGATGTTGACCAGCACTGTCAAACTCCACTTGAAGGAGGACTAGACCATTACTTCCAATTAAAGATCTTAAAAGTTGTCCCAATTTGATTCTCACCTTATCCACAACATGCTTTTCAAACATGTTTTCTGATGGTATGAAATAAATAGAGGAGGTGCCTGCTTCTGTCCAGGACAGTAATACTTTGTAAACACAAAGTTAGGCATACAAGAAGTTTGCTTGTACTCCATAAAGATTCTCTTGTCATTTCAATCAAATAGAATAAAACTCTTGTTTGGATAACTGGTCATACTGTCTTGTAATATAGGTTCAATCAAACTTTTCTTTAGCATTTTCATTAGCGCATAGCACATTACCTGTATTTCATTTAAATCATGCATCAGATGTCTCTCGGCTAAAGAGAATGACAGTCTATGTTCTACTTGTTTTTCTTCACTTTGAAGGTGACAAGCATGGAAAATGAATGAATCGAACGTGTGAATACATTTTTGTGCCCTCCCAATAGGCCTTATATTATTAAATAGTTCGCTTTGGTGAGCCCCGCGACCAACTCGAAAGGCATAAACAAAATTATTGTCTAACTTTCCATGTGTAGATGTAATTGCTGGTCCATGCGTGTCGTACACAGCCGGATACAATGTACGATCCAAATTGCGCATGGCTACATTTAAGTCATTGCATAGCACAACAGATATTGTCACGGGTGTACCTGTCGTTCTTCGAAAGTGTTTCATGGAATTTCGGCAAAGGAAGATAAGAATTCACTGACTGAAGCGTGAAATACCCTGGGGGCGTGTGTTGGTCTGCGACTAAGAGAAACGTTACTACTCCGGGAGTTCTGTGATGTAATTCAGCAATTACCTTTACGTATTCGTCGTATCTTACAATATCCAGATCGGATCTGAACCCACGGATTGTACTTCCTTCCGTCTGGCTACCTACATTATGAAAGCGCCTGTAGGAGCCACGGATTTTATGGCTCAGATTGGCCATGTGTTCAGCACACATCCAATGTTTTATCCTCCTCTTTCGATCTCTGTCGCTCTGACCTGTATTACTCTGAATGTTGTACAAATGATCGGATACCTGTTAGTAGTAGTCTCTGACGAGCAGGTCTTCCATGTTGCCTGGAATAAGAAATATCTTACATATTGATAATTGTATACATACTAAGAGCTGTAAAAAAAGCTTTAGATGATTAAGAGACAGTAATGAAGGAACAGATTTAAATGTGATACATCCATGTACGGGCCTGGGAGAAATATCAATGAATTAACTATTTGTGTGTGTGTGTGTCTTTGTGCGTGCGTGTTGAACTGGGACACATGATACCCATGCGAAATGGAAGAAACATGATGTAAAATGGTCAATGTATTTAATCTGTTTAATAATCAATATCTATATAATTTATTTGTTTATTCGTAAAGTTTCCTCGCTTTTGTATATAATGCATATTTTCAGTAATGAATGTAAGACAGAAATAATGGCAAATATATACTCTTTAAATATCGAAAATACACACACACACACACACACACACAAATACATACATACACACATACACACAAATACATACATACATTCATACATACATACATACATACATACATACATACATACTGTAAAGTGTCGAAGTGTTAATTGTACTGAACCTTAAAGTTGAATCCATTGAGCATTAAAATTTTATCACATTTAAGCCAGAAAGGTCTTTGTGAAGTGTCACTTTGACCTTTTTTTCTTTCTATCCCCATGTCATTGTTAAATTTTTAATGGCTATCATTTATGACCCAGTGAGATTTGACCAGGGCATTACAACGCTGTCCTGGGAAAGTACGCATTTGAGCTACCAACCATAATCGCTTGATAGGAACCCATATCAACTTGTCATTTTCAGAAGGAAATTGAGATGAACCGTAGTTCAGAGATTCTAAGCTGTCAAAATATGATGAAAGAAATGATTATCTTGGGAAAAAATTAGGAACCACTGCTTACGATTGGGTAGAGTAAATTAATGCGTACACTTCAGAAGTAATTTGAATTTAAAGGGGTCGACATTGGTTGAAATTCTTTACTCTTAAATATCATGAGAAAGGAGAAGTCTGACTCCTGGGAAGAATTTTTGAAAGAGAACAGCATTAAGGTACGCAATTTTTATTGTCCATGTATTTTACTATTTTTTATTGTTTGTTTTATGCAAATGTGTTTGATATGACTAGGATTCATATTATATATCGTTTATTCAATTTTATGGAAATCTGTTGATGCTAGAGTTGTTATGCAATTTATCTCTTTAATTTTACAGTTACTAGTTTATTGACAGAATTGACGATAGCATGCTATCCAATTTTTCATATGTGTAGGATTTCATTGGGTTATATGAAATAATTTTCTTGGTCTGTTAGGACGATATTGATTATCGTGAGTTAAAGATAATCGCATATTTATATCTGATTTTGTAATGTTTAAATGATCTTATAAGTTAGGGATTGCTGCGAGCTAGAGTTTTATGAACGTTATACAATAGTAATCGAGCATGTGGTAGCGTAGGTAAAGAGATACGGTAACGTTAGATATATCACTAATGTGTTAATTATGGCCTGTCGCTATGAAGCGAGGGTGATCTATCGGATTAGTACAGAATTTATGCAGTGTGGATAGCTAGTATGCTTTTGAATAAGGTAAGTGAGGGATTTTATGCACGTGTAGAAAGTGGTACATACAGAGATTTAGGGGTAATTTTGTCCTATAAGGAACAGCTTTCTGGGGAGAGACGGGACAGTCCAAAGACGCAAGTCCGAAAAAAGAAGTTACGAATTCAGAATAAAGGACTAAGAAGTCCAGGAAGGGGTGAAGAGTAAAAATAGGAAGGCTCGAGGACATAGGAAGACGTTGATAAATAGTCAATGGAAGAAGGTGATGTAATCAATCATGGACATGGCGCTCTTTTCACCACTCTTTTCACCGCTACTATTAAATTCTGTTGACATAACTTATATTGAATTGGAGTTGCCGCTATTAATTGTTATTGATTAAATTTTGTATTTTTTTATGTCAAAGGGTGCTCATATTGCATTATTTCTTCCCAATAGTCTTGCTCAGTTCTCTGTTGATATTCTATATTTCCACTCCCACCGGTCTATAAAATCGAGGGATGTCATTCCCTAGATAACGCCAGCCAAACCCAATTAACCACCCCTCTTACTAAGAGGGCGACGTTACGCACGCACACACACACGCACGCACGCACACACACACACACACACACACACACACACACACACACACACACACACACACACATACATACATACATACAGTGTATAGCATTTTTCGGACCTTGAGTCGTCATATTGCAGACTTGTGATTTTTTCAGACATGAGCCAGTTCTCATAATTTTACCGAAACTGTGGAAATCCACCATGCACATCGCCTAAAAATATAATAATTTGTGTGCTATTTCAGCCTTACATTTGTAAATGTAGATCTTCTACTGATGTTTGGCACAGAACACTTTGCAATATAATTATCAAGCTGTTGATAAAACTATGACACGAGCGTCTCAGTAAAGTTATATCCATGAAACTTGCATATATGTATATGTACGTATATATTTTAGTCAAGTTGACAGACGTAGTTAACCAGGGAAGGCATCATTTTATTGTGCACGATCGTGTGTCAGTCTCTAATCATTATAACGTAGTATGGTCCTGCTGTTTATAAACTGCAGGCATTAGAATTGACAATTGGCTTTACAAATACTTATACAATAGATTTATTTGAATTTTTGTTCTTCAGGAAATGCATGTGATATTTTATCACTGTTGAATTTGACGACAAAAATGTATTGTTGCATACAATAACAAAAAGAGAGCTATAATAGTGCAAGACTGGATCAACAAAATCCACAGCGCAGAACGACACAAAGTTATGCTAACTCAGATGACGTTGATTTCATTCATACCTTTTGCCAAATTATTTTGAAACACCTAAATGCAACCAGATACTGATGTTATTGTCACACTCAACCATCTCCTTTTTTGTAGCAGGTGCGCCTAGTCAAGAATAGTCTGTCTTACTGGTAAAGACTTAGTGTAGTTCGGGACTTATATCTACCTTGACTCTGACACCATCAAAGTTCTACATAAAGACAAAGGATTACCATTTGCATAATAATCTCTGTTTTAACTGGTTTCACTAGTTACTCCTTTGGATCAAACTCCTGCTGCATAATTATGTCTTATGTCACTCAAACCCTAACACGGCTAGTCTGGTTCACTGCTTCGTGTGCTCCCTGCGTTACACTGCGCTATTCGTTTGGCTGAGTACAATGCAGGGAGCATACCAAGTAGGGAACCAGACTTTAACACGTGGTGATACATAAGGACTGTCGACCAATACTATCGCTGACAAAGTGAGCATCACGTGATTTACTCTAAGTGAGCGCGGAGTTGTTGTCTCTGCTCTAATGATAGGTCACGTGTACAAAGTACTTTGAAGAAAATTACTATAGAAAAATCTTTAAATTTATTTTTTCGCTTGCTACGAATATTAAAATCTTTAAATTAATTGTCTCGCCTGCTTCCATTATTGTTGTAGCCTTGATCCAGTACTGTTTCCTTTGAAACAATCATTCACCAAAGTTTAATCAAAATGCACGATCATATTCTTTGACTACGGAGTCGCGGTTGTTCAGTTGGTAGATCGTTGAACTCGTAATCCAAGGTTCGCAGATTCGATAACCGCCCAGGCTTGCCCTCGTTGGCTACTTTTGTGTGTTCTTGGGGAGGCATTAAGCTCCATTACCTTGGCAAGAAATAACGAAGGATATATTAAAAGTACTGTTAAAACCAACAAACTTAACCTTTGATCTCATGGTCGTCACATTTCAAAGTATAGTGCATATCCCTGGATTAACTTTTGTCCAAAATGATGATGACTGGCTATACATGGAACTGATGACTTTGATCTTTTTCTTTTTCATTCGGGATCTCTAAAGATAATCAGTATATCCTGGTACGATCGAGTGACACACAGTAAATGCGCGCGAGAGAGTAATAATAATTAAAGTTTACTCATAGAACAAGGCAATTCAGTTACATCCAGCTGTGGAATATGTAATGATATCCACTTGACGAAAACACCTTTTTCAGAGTGTTGCAACTGCTCCGCACTTGAACTCGACTTTCGATATTCATGTCAAAATTGTTTTATTACGATCCTTTTAAAAAATAAGTTACATTACTTAAACTTCAATTTAGAGATGCAATTTCACTACATTACATTCAATAAAACGGAAGTTTCTATACATCTAAATTATTTTACGTCGAGAAGAATCTTTAGATAGTCAAAAACAAGCTTGTGATTGATGCTTTCTAAAGGGAAAAAAGGAAAAGACATACATTCTTTTCATCACTAGCGGTATCTTTTTAAAGGATATATATATATATATATATATATATATATATATATATATATATATATATATATATATATATATATATATATATATATGTATATATATATATATGTGTGTGTGTGTGTGTGTGTGTGTGTGTGTGTGTGTGTCTAATTATAATGTATAGTTTATGCTGTGCTCATGTGAAGCAATATGGACAAAATACACGTTGTGATGACCAAGAATGGCACACAAACCTTAAGGAAGGTATAACAAAACGCATCCATATTCTGATAGTTCTTATTTTTAAAAACAATTACAAAATATCTTTGATAGATCAATTCACGTGTTTATGAAACTTCTCCACTTAAGTAAAAATGTATATTTTTTCCTCTGGATTTTATCATATTTTTTAAATAAAAAAACAACATAAAGCAACTCGTTTTTTGAGCAGATTTATCTAACTGAACTAATAAAATGTCTTGTAACCTTGTAACCTGTTGTGAATACAGAGCGTGCTCCCTAAATACTACATTTTTAGAAGGAAACTCTAATTTAAATCTAAACTTGCAATAGTTTGTTATTTCACAAGTCATGGTAGCTCAGCTGGCTGAGCCTCGGGCTCGTACATAAAGGCACCCGTGCACGCCACCCAGTGTTGGCTACCTCATCCTTTCCTTTGGAAAGGAACATAACTCTAGTTTCATCAGCGTGATATAACTGATAATGTGACTTTAAAATACAAAGAATGACAAAAACTTACTTAGAAAAGAGTGATAGTAATCAAGCTTGCAGAAAGTACCATAAGAGATTTTAAAAAATAAATTCCCATTTTGTTAAATTTCAATGACCCAGTCTTACAGCCAGCACTGAATCTTGTCTTCGAGTTTACAGCCTGCGATTCGAGAATGCAGGGCCTGTGCAGATGAAAATCTGAGTCCAAGTGAAACAAAATTCAGTCATAATTTGTTGGGTAAAATGTCCAACTAAAGGGGAAGAAAGCGACTATGGCTCTGAGACTGACGGACATAGAATGGACAGCCTGGGTCCTAAGAATGCACAATACGATAAACTCACTCTAGTTTTTATTACCTGAATTAATTGCTTTCAGTGCCATGTGCAAAAGAAATGACAACTGCATTTCAGAGACAATGAATACGGAAATGAAAGCGCATAAGCATATTTCCATTTAAGGGTCAAAGGTCAAAGGTGGGTTTCTATTTGTGGCTACTTTTAATTTCTCATATCTGCAAAGTGATTGATTGTTGTTCGCATAAAATTGTCTGCATACCTAGCGTAAAGTTGTGTTTTAAACTTCAAGTAGGAATTACCTAATATTGATACGTGTCCAAACGTAACACATCAGGGAACAAATTATACACTATAGTAGCGATTATCGTGAAAGGAATTCACGATAAGTTCTGAAAATAAATTTAAGTAAAATTGAACAAACAATTTATTTCTCTAAGTTATAAAGTGCATATTTAAGTTCCAAAAATGTTGAAAGTCTTGATCTACCATAATGATATAATCCAGAATCTCTTTAACTTAGTCATCAAAAACCCGAAAGTAGTGATTTCAGTTAAAAAGTAAATGGGTACTCGGTAATTTAAATAATTAATTTTTATATATAAATATATCTGAACACATTTACAGACTCTGATCATACATTTCCAAAGATTGATATGAAACAGGAACGAATACTTGTTTGCAAATTCTCTCTCTCTCTCTCTCTCTCTCTCTCTCTCTCTCTCAGTTCCCCATTATCATCTCAGTGTACATGACCTTTTGCTGATTGTCAATCATGCTGATCAATCAACCAATCAGCGAGTGTGAATTAGACATATATCCAGGCATTGCTTACATCCGTCATTTTCCTCCGACAAGTTGCTTGTGGCAATAATGAATTGATTATGATAAGCATTTGCAAATTTTGCAATGATTTGTTAATTTCAAGATCGATAACGGTGACAAGAAGTCATTGGGAGCCGTGTGATTCTGACCGTCGATATCCAGATCGTTTAAATGGAAGAATTATATTTATTCTTTTCCCGAAACATTGCCAAATAATGCATGTTTGTCGGAGGTTACCAGGTCATGTCACGTTATGTGGTAGGCGGAGTGATCTATCATTTCGCGTAGAGTCAATTTCGCTGTTTGCAATGTAATATGCTTGGAAGAATATTTAACACCAGCAGTACTCATAAAACTCTTACTGATACCAGTATCTCGGACAGATTTCTTCCTCCTGCACTAAAAAATTGCTAAACACTAGTTTATTTTTTTCTTCTTTCTAGTTTTAATCGCAATATATGACTGCAAACTGCTGTAAATCAGATGTTATATTTAGAATCAGACCTTGCAACCCCCTCCCAAAGCCTAACTCAAGGGAGGTAATGCTGTCGGACAGTGGTGATTGCAAGATTTGGTGGGAATAAATTTGTACCGTAGCAACGGATATTTCCTTGCCACATATTGTTCATTGTTCTACAAAACGCATGAAGAAAATCACTATTGAATATTTAATCTATATCTGCATTTAATTCAGTATAAACATTTTTAATTTGAAAGTTCAATTAACGCGTTTCTTCCCCACCCAATAGGTTTCTAAAACAAAAGGTGATCTTTCAAACAATTTATTATCTAATAATATATTGAAATATATTGCAAATTACAATAAAGGTTTCTGATATTCATGTAATTATATGAAATTCTTCCCAGTAGACAAATGTTGCATTGCCGGGTTCAGAACACATGATCAGGACATTTGCATGCCGGGCAACCGTCCGCCTTGATGATGATGCCCACGTTGCACGGAGCCAGACATTTAACTGGTGGACACGTGGCATGTGTTATCGGCACGGTTGTAGTCGTGTGTGGGACAGTATGTAACTGCTGCAAAACTGTAAAGACACAAAAATCGATAATTACATACAAAATTATAGTGAGCAAATAATGTCAACATAATTCTAACTGTTAGCCTGATTAAATGATAGAACAGTCAGGGCGACAGGGTACTATAAATTGAATTGATAAAAGCACGCAAGTAGTGAAAGGGGTCACCCTAGCGACAATGGGAATTAGCATTACAGAGACCCCTGGGTCACTCTAGCGACAATGGAAATTTAACATGGAGAAAAATCGTGGGTCACTCTAGCGACAAGGGGAATTAACATGGGAAAAAACCTTGGGTCACTCTAGCGACAAGGGGAATTAACATGGGAAAAAAACCCTGGGTCACTCTAGCGACAAGGGAAATTGAACATGGGATTTTTTTTTTTTTAAAATTTTTTTTAAAAAAATTTTTTAAAAAAGGGGTAGGCAATTCAAAGACTATCTCTTTTCGAGAAATATGGCTGGCCCTGAAAAGGGCCTTTGGGTTTTCTTCTAATTTCTTCTTTTCCTCCACCAACTTCTTATTTTATCTCCAACACTCTTTCTCTTCTTTTTTTTCTCCTTCTCTTCTTTCTTCTCTTCCTCCTCTTCTTTCTTCCTCTTCTCATTTTCCTCTTCTTTTTCAATTTTTTCGTTCCATGTTCTTATTCTTATCTTTTCCTCTTCATCCTCCTTCTCCTCCTTGATCTCTTTCATGACACCACTAATCTTGTCCTTTGCTTTCCTTAAATTGTTAATTTCCATCTTTACACGATGGGGACTATAGGAATAATGGTCTTCAACGAGTCTTATTAGCATCTGTTCCATTATTCCTAAGTTGTCTAAAACGTCTTGCAAGGTTTGTAATTTGTCCATTTGGTTTGACGCCATCTTCTTTGTATTCTTTGCAGAATGGTTTGAACGACGAATACTGTGGGTTCTTATACGAAAAGCGCGAACGTGAAGGAAAACATCCCCCTAAAACATAAAATGGATCTTACCTAGATCATGACCCAACATCGCGCGGACGTGAAGGAAAACATCCCCCTACTTTCTCATTTCATATAATAAAACCCTAACTATACTCTTCACATACGCTAAGAAACCCATAATTTACTATTCACACAAACTTACTTCACCATTTACAATCACTAACACACAAACACACACTTCCACTATTAATAAAGAGTTAGTGTTTATATTCACACTACTCTACCTACACACATTGGCAAATTAATAGTTATTTCTTTTCTAGAGTATTGGGTAGCCCTGAAAAGGGCTGTTTTGTTTGGAACTTCATGGACACCTGGTTAATGGTGGCACCTTCCAGGCCTGGCGCCACATACACATCTTATCCCCCAGTTACTTTTTACCTTTTGGGGGGAGAGAGCAGAGGCAGGATATGTCGCTTCAGAATCCCAATTTTCACTCTCTGGGATTCTGAAATTTTTTCTTCTCTCCTTTTCCTCCTCTTCTTCTTTATATCTTCTCTCCTCCTCTTCTTTTTTTCTTCTTTCTTCCTCTCTTATCCTTCCCTCCTCGACAATGGCTTCAGCGGCCAGTTCATTTAATATGCGCCTGGCATATTCCAGATGCACATGAAGCTCCAACAGTTTCTCGAGTCTCGTGTTCATTTTTGGTGTTGATCAATCAACAAGGGTAGCTCGACTGCCGAACGAGTTTCAATTTATACTGAAAGCGCGGACGTGAAGGAAAACATCCCCCTAAAAACATAAAATTCATCTTACCTTGATCATGGCCAAAAAAAACAACAACAATGCGCGGACCTAAAAGAAACACTCACTCACTTTTTTATGCTACCCATCACTTCAATAGACTATCCACATACGCAAAGCAATCCAATCTAACCCCAAATATACACCTCAAACAGCCCCAAAAACAAACATCATTTTAATCTACTATTCACACCAACCTACTTTATCACTTACAAACACAATCACACAAACTCATACCCTCATATTTTAAATAAAGAGTTAGTGTTTATTTTCACACTACTCTACCTACACATTGGCAAATTAATAGTTATTTCTTTTCTAGAGTATTGGGTAGCCCTGAAAAGGGCTGTTTTTTGTTTTGCTATGGCATTCTTTTTTCAGTTTCTAAGAATGCGATGTCCTCTGAGGATAGACTTTCTGGCAATAGGTCTGCTTCTTCGGAAAGAGAAGAAGAATTCTTTGGTGTCGATACGACAATCGACAAAGCCTCTGTCAGCTTCAGGTTGTTGCTGCTGCTGCTGCTGTTGCTGTTGTTGCTGCTGTTGCTGCTGTCTCTGAAGTCTGTACTTCTCTGTCCATTCTTCTTTCTCCCTGTTCATTTCTTCTCTGAAGAGCTCTTCTATCAGGTCTTCAGTGATTTTTAACATTCTCACATTCTCTATTTCTTCTGGTTTCGGTATCAGACTGTGTCTGACCCTATGCAAATTCACGTAGGCTTCGTTGAGCTTAGCTAGTTTGGAGCACATCTTCTTAGGAGGATGAGTTGACAATGGATGGCTAGACTGGGAACAACCCGGTTCTTAAAGTGAAAGCGCGGACGTGAAGGAAAACATCCCCCACACGGTTTTCGAGCCGCAACGTTCATGAGAGGGATAGTAAGAAATGAAAGAGCATCAATCCAACATTCTTATAGCTAAACAAAAGACAAAGGCATTTTTTTCTAAACACAACATTTTTTATTCAAAAATCACTTAACACTAAACAACAACATTTTTAACAATAATCCAACATTATAACATTAAACAATTTTTTTCTAATCACTAACATTTTTTTCTTCAAATACAATCTAAATTAAACAAGGCTGACAACGTTGTGAATTAAATCGTGATTTCCACTGTTGGAAATCATTAGGCCATTGATGGACACTACGTTTCCTAGCTTGAGACAAAAGATAAGCATAATGGTCACAAAACCATCGATCTACTTTCACATCGTTTCTAGCAGAAGAACGAGGATCGAAATGAGTCACTAAATGTTCTAAGGAATAGCCCAGGCTGCGATGATGCAGAAAATACACACAATATTGTCCACACACCAAGGAATCTGTGCCTTGTAATTTCACGTTATTGAATCGGGTGGTTTGAGCATTTCTTCTCATAAAGTCTATGATATCGTCTTCCAAAGGGGGCAATCCGTACGAATCGAAATATTCCACACAGCCTTCTTGAGGAAAGTAGACGGCTACCCAGTGGGTTCCTGGGAGATGACTGTCGTCCGTGTTGATCACGTAAGCTTGATGGTCTTTAGGTTTGCGATGAGGGAGTTCATCTTTAGCACAGACGACGGGATTACAAGAAGACGTATACGAACTGTGGTTCAAAAGGTAGTAAAGTTCCCAGGTATCCATTGATTTGTGTTTTTTTTCTTCTTCACAGGTAATAATAAGTCGTCAATTCGATCCTGACTTTTTGCTTGAAAATGTCTGACGAATAAACGGTTATTCGTTCTGTTTCCTCACTCTGATTCAGGAGAGTTTCGATACGATGGATCTCTTGAGTGGTTAATGGTGGACAAGAATGTTCACGCAAGTCTTTATACCACTGGTGCAACACGTCTTCGTTCGAGATGAGACTCCAAGCTTCGTCCAGATACTCGTCCAATTTTTCTTCTTGACTCAACATCAGGCATTTATCGTGTTGAATTTGACTGGGATGATCGTTTTGACATCCATAGCAATTTTTCTTGATCAATTCCGTCATTTTGTCCACCAAGTGTTTGGCAAAACAGGAGACTAAATGGGCTTCTTGTTCTGGCCATCTCGATTTCATCATGACAATTTCTTCGTCTTTGTCTTGGGATTCTCCTTCCACAGTCTCCTCACATTTCATGTCCAAAGTTTCTTCACTAGGTAAAGAGGGATAACAGTCTTCCATGACTTTCTAATAATCTAGAATGACTTCTCTCAAACTGTTGATTTCTATGGTATTATCGAATTCTGCATACAGGATGACGTTCACTGTCTTGTCCAGTGGCTTTGCAAACTGAAGTTCCACACGAATCTGGCCTGATTTTATAGGGTGGAAATGTCCCTCGTCGCTGCCTTGGTCTGGAGTGAAATCGAAAGCCCACAAAGCATAGCCTCCTGCATAATCGTCATACTCAATGCCGTGACTGGTGTTGGTTCCTAACTGACCGGTGGCTTCGTACAGGAACAAGTACGATCTCAAGTAATTTTTGTTCTTGTCACTAAAGTCAGGTTCGAAAGGTCGGGTACACAAGGTCTTGCCATCACGACTGACTTCGACTTTCTTCACGTTGAAGTGTTGAAAGTTGAAAGGATTTTGATTGAAGGCTCCGTTGAAGGCTGAATTCGTGACCATACCAAGGATCAAACGTTTGGGTAACTGTCCTTGGAACAGATGATCTTCGGTTATGGATTGTAGTCCAGCAGAAATGGTGAACGTTTTCACTTCCACACGTCGGATGGGATACTTGGCATTCGTTCTGCTCAACGTTTGACTGATGTCGTTACCCACTTTGGGTAACACTTCTACGCGTCGTACGTAGAGTTTGGCCTCTAAAATTTTGCTTTTAGGAATGCCACTCTTATCAGGATCAGTCAACAAATGGAAAGCGGTACTGTTGCGATTCAGTCTCAAGCGAACATTCACCCCGTTCAGCAAATATTTCTCTTGCAACCACATGTCCAAATGCAAACGATCCATCAGTTCTAAACTCCTCTTGTCTAAGATTTTCTCTTCTCTTGACTGAAAGCCGGAATTGCTTCCATCTAATGCGTCTAACTTGCCCGCTTCGTCAGGTTCCCACAGCACACAGGCATTGAGATGAGTATCCTTGGCATCTATTCCGTACGTCAAGAGATTTTCCAGGTAGGCGCGGTAAGGGTATGTATCCATGCTGCTGCTGACTAGTTTGTTATTCAAGTACAAGTCCACTGAGCTGAACAAGGAATGTATGAAATTGTTGACGGGAGCTATATTCTCAGTGTCTTCTACTCCATCACCATTCTTATCTAGAACTTGGACTTTCAAGTACAAGTAACTGCTATTCAAATCGATGTAATCTTCGGGCTGTCCTTTGATTTCAAACTCGATGGGAGCGGAATCGATTAGTGAGGAGACGGGATTAAATTCCACCCACTGAGATTCTTGCATGGTCATCATGGTGGGGGGCATGGCAAACAGATCCAGTTCCGTCTTGGAACAAGCGCAAGACTCTCGGTGCATCATTTTTTGTTGTTGCTGTGTTTCAATAATCGAAAACGTCTAAGTCTCGAACGGTTCTTCTTTTCTTGGCCTTTCTCGCTTGAAGTCTGGTGAAAGGGTGTTTTCTTCTTCGTCGTCTCTTTCTGCCTTGTCCTTGCTGAATGCCTGACTCGGTAGCGTGCAGGGCATTTATAGGTGTGTCTCGTTGGCCTAAAATGTCTTTACCCGTTTGCAGCAAGACATTTTTGCCAGCCCTCATGAAGGCTTCTTTAGGGTTCTGTTTGTCGATGATGACATTTTGGAGAAATTCTTTGCCTTGCGTCAGTGCCGCATCTTTCAAGGCGTGCAATCCGCGTGTCACCATCGGTTTCAAGACTGGAGCCACCGAACGAAAGGCCGATTTTAACATGTCTCCTAAACCGTGTCCTCGCTGTCGAGCCACCCCTCGGTACACTGGATACATGACTTACTTACTTACGAGTTGTGAGAGAACCGTTTTCGAAAATGGAGTTTCACCGTGACTTTTCCTTTGGTGAATGGAATATCTTGTCCCAAATCTCCTTTTATAGTAATGTTGACCGTGTCCAAATACGACTTGCTGACAGGCAAATAGTGAGGATGTACAAATTCGCGGTGGACGTGATAAGTGTTTCCACCTTCCTCGTCAGCGTTCGTGGCAGAATCCACTTTGAAAGGAATGACACGCAGTAACGGTACGGAGGTGTGTCCCACCACGTTGTATTCCACCACATCGGAGTACACAAAGATCAAATTCAGTCCTTGGTTCAGTTCTACCGGGAAACGAAAATACTGGCCAAAAGTCACGTTGTCGTAAATGACTGGTAATTCGGGTGATGTTTTTTGTTCTCCTATCTTCCTCAGCTCCATGTCACCGCCCAACATGTCAAACAATTCGGGACAAAATATAATGGAGACGATTTTACTTCGCTCAAATTTCATCAAGAAGCGACGAGCTACTTTGTGGTACTCCAGGGTGACACTTTTGTTCTTGACATTGACATTGGTACTCTTAAAAGCTTCCCCAAACACACCATTAAACTTGGAGGCTATGGCGCTGACCAAATGATGACCACTGAAATAATAGCCTGGGGGAATCACAAAGTTGTAGGTCCACGTTTTAGTTTTCTCATCATAGGTTTTATTGGTATATGTGCTACTAGTCTTATCCAACTCATCTTGCAATGGTTTGTCATGAACTTCCACCTTAAAAGTATTTTGATTGTTAAGGACATTGAGGACTTGGGTCGGGTGAATCATTTCTACTAAAGCCACTTCC
Organism: Sinohyriopsis cumingii; assembly: GCA_028554795.2. NCBI lineage: Eukaryota > Metazoa > Mollusca > Bivalvia > Unionida > Unionidae > Sinohyriopsis > Sinohyriopsis cumingii. Next base: position 21,188,238 of record CM068831.1, read on the forward strand.
CAATGGGCTTCGTGATCTAAGGGGATGGCTTGAGGTAATTTGGCCGTGTAACAGCACAACGTGTTGTTGGGAAACACCTCCATGGAACTGTCACTGGGTAAGGTTAAGTAAAATTGGTTTTGGTGACTCATAATTCTAGAGTTCTGTGGCTGTCCGAGGGGATATTACTGGACGTCAGAGGCGTGTCTCCGCCCAAAATGGGGTTCTGGTTGTGGTGGTTGTTGGAGTGGTGACTGGCACTGGCACTGGACACAACGTTCCCGTTCGAGGAGAATTTCAGGGAGGGATTGGGAAGTAGGTAACCGATGCAACTGCTCAATAAAATGGTCCACAATTGTTTGTCTCCTTGTTGCAAACTCAAATTGGCGATGGCTGCCCCGATGACACAATACACCACGAAGATTTGGCAGAAAAAGACGATTTGCGTTTTAGGCACACGTTCTCCACACCACACCCACAAGGGTTGTTTTTGTAAATCTTGCACAGAAGAACTAGGGGAAGAAGGACTGGTCGACGTAGCTGCGTCTGATGTGTGAAAGGGCATGATGGTCACTTCTTCTTTTTATAGTCGATGACTTGCGAAGCGTCGATCCAAGAATCGAAACTGGGTGGATATCCTTTCCAACGTACTTTGACTTCTTTGACACGTCGTTTGCCCACTTTACGGGTTCTGCGTTCGAGAATGCTTTCGATGTCGTACACGTCGTCTTCTTTTTTGGTGACACGTTGTAACTCGGGCAAATAAAACGTTCCTTTGAGTACTTCTCCGTTCATGTCTTCCAATTTATAGACGGCAGGATGACGACCATGCACTCGTCCAGTGACGCGAAACAGTTCGGTCGTCCAGTTAGGTAAGTAACCTTTGTCGAAAGTGCGTTTGGTTTTGCCAATGCGCACCCAATCTCCTACGGCCAACTCTCCACTTTTCTTGGGGACAGCCCTCGTCGGGGACGTACCAAACAGGCGCTCGAACACCAACACTTCGTTGTCGGGAGTCACGTCTTGCGGGGCACGTCCGATGCTTCGATGGTAAGATTGGTTGTACGCTTGCACCAGGTGCGGTAAGATGTCGATGTACTTCAGAGTGTGGTGATGCGTAAAATATTTCCACATGCGTTCTTTCAAAGTGCGTTGAAAACGTTCCACGATGCTGGCTTTGGTTTCGGGATTCTCGGTGGTAAAAAAATGAATGTCACGTTTCTTTAATTCTTTTTGGAAAGCTTGGTTCAGAAATTCGGTGCCTTTGTCCGTTTGCCATCGAAGAGGGCGACGACCGCTTTGTTTCAACACCCGTTGCAGGGCTCGCACTAACTCGCTGCTCGATTTGGAAGTCAAAGGCACGACCCAGGCAAATTTGGAAAAGACGTCGATGACACAAAACAAATATTTGTAACCACGATTGTAGCTGGCCAAATGAGAGACATCGGCTAAATCGGCTTGCCATTGATGATCGATGCCTTCCACTCGGGTGCGACTTCTGGCAAACTTGCGTCGAATGGGTTTGTGTAAAGTGTAGGTAGCTTGTTCTTGTAACCATCGTTGCACTTGAGGTAAACGGAGACTTTTCAGTCGCGTTTTGGCAGCACGATACAATTTTTGAACTCCTGCGTAACCTGCAGGATGCGAGGGATCGTAGTAAATGCTAGCTAAGACTTTTTCCATTTTTTTGTGTTGATTGGTGTCTTAATAAGGCACCCACTCTTGGAAGAGGCTACTCTTTTTCTCTTGGGGTATTTTCTTGGATTGCAAGGCTTTGCGTGTGCGGCCAGCAATAGGTGTCGAAGAGGAGAAGGATGTCTGAGCAGGGGATATCGGTTCTTGTTTCACTTCTGTCTTCACTTCTGTCTTCACTTTCTTTTTCTCTTGTGAGGAAGAAGGGGTGGCCATCATCTTTTTAATCCATCCAATTCTGGAGGTAGGTGGTGTTGTTAACTTGCGTACTTTTTCTGGTGGAGTTTGAAACCCTTCTTCTTCTTCTTCTTTTCCTTTTTCTGTCTTGACCACTGGTACCGGTACTGGTACTGGTACTGGTGATGGTGCTGGACTTTTCATCAAGGTCTTAAAATCTTTCAAAGTGGGTAGAGCTGTTTCGTCTAAAGCTTTCTGGTGAAAGAGTTGCAGTCGTTGCAAGAGTTGACCGTACTTTTGCGATTTTTCTGTTTCGGACAAATCTTGGCGATCCATCAAGGATTGCAATTCGTGTTGTAACTGGGACATCTCGCTCAAATTGGGATTGGGAGGTAAATGCGGGGTGCGTTGTTCTTGCCACCGATGGTATTCCATCCATCGTTTGTAAGGCACTAAAGCTAGTTTTCGTCCTTCCATGGGGTTGTCAGGGGTCGATTCTGAGATCTTGGAACTTCCGAGGCCTTTTTATCTTGCTCCCACCAGTCCTCCCAACATGGTTCCCAAGACTCCTTTCAGTATGGGGCCTAACAAGAGAGGTAAAATGCCTCCACGTTGGACCAACATCTTCTTTTTTTGCCGAATGGGAATTTTCTTTTGAACCATTTTCCGAAGAACGTGACGATGTTTGCCTAAGCATTGTTTCTGGTGTTTGGACAAAGGGATCGTGCCTTTCAAAACGTTCAAACAACATTCGCACACAGTATCGATGACCTCTTTGGAGGCCGTTTGAATGAGTTTTTTTCGTAGGGGTGGAGAAGCTTTGGACAGGACAGATAACAGGTCCCCATGTTTGGCTAAACGTGGTGGTAGTCCTTTCCTTTTCTTTCCTTGGGGTTTTCTGGAGGGTGACATCTTTGAGTCTTTAGGAGCACCTAAAAACACTGATACCCTACTCGGTCACAGGCCTTTTTTATACTGGAACGCGTCGCCACTGATTGTCTTTACGTTTTATCAGTTTGAGGACAGGCATGACACGTCGTGCAGGGGTACGTAACGGACTAAATCGAGCCAGTTCTTGTTTGGACAAATCCAGTAAACTTTGTAACATGCCCGATCTTTCTTGGACTTTGATTTTGGGAGAAGGTACTTTGTGAGCAGCAGCCACTGCCGCTAAATGGGAAGGTCCTGCCACTGGGGAAGTTCTTTTGGGGGTCATCAACGGAGAAGTTCTTGGTGTGATCAACGTCTCCAAGTACTCTTCAGTTCCTGGTGACATCAACGGAGAAGTGGACAAACGTGAGGCTGCCGGAGACGCAGTCACCGCTGTGGCAGGTCGTGGCTTGCGAGTGTAAGGTTGCGTCCTGGCCGAAGTGCCTCTCTTGCGACTAGTTTTCTTCTTCTGTGGACTTTTCTTTTTCTGAGGACTTTTTCTCTGTTTCTTTTTCTGGGGGCTTCTTTTCTTTTTCCGGGGTGATGGTGGTGGTGGTGTTTGGTAAGAGGAGGGTCCTGCCACTGGAGAAGTTATTCTTCTTGGGGACTTGGTCTTTTTCTTTTTCTTCTTGGGGCTTCGTTGAACTTTTGTCTTGGGGATAACTTTGGGGGCATTAGGATCCCATCTTAAGAGTGAGCGAATGATGACCCCTCCTAGAGTACCGCTCCCTCCAGGTTTCAAAATGATTTGTTTTTTGGTTTGAGTGTCGATGCGGGGATCGGCCAGTTGGACCAAAGCGACTTTGTTTCGATCGAAAAAGCGTTGGGTTTGATGAGGAATCTGAATGATTCCTTGGAGTAATTGACGTGCCGTCACCGTGAACCATCGTAAGACTTCTTTGAGACTGGCTTCTAAGACACGGGCTCGTGTTTGTGGATCTTTTTCTCGGCTGATGCCATACAAGGCACGAATCAATTTGACGGGAAGATGTGACTGAAGGGACGTCATGTTCACACTGTGTGAGACAGACGAAAAAGGGTCTGAGGTTTTTATAGATTTTTTTTTTCATGGGAGGAGTGAAATGAAGTCGAGGACGGAGACGTGTACAGGACAGGTCCTCCGTCTTGGCACCAGTGGTGAAACAAGTGGGTACGAAATCGCAAATCCTCGGGGGTCGTAGGTTTCAAATCGACGAGTAAATAGGCGTGTGGCGTTTGAGTGGCATCGTCGTACGCCTGAGTCAGCCAAGGCGTTCCTAACTGTTTGGCTAAGACTTGCACTTGCGATTTATCTCGAGGGCTTTTAAACAAGACCACGTAATGCGCATTGAGACTGATGGTGCGATGGGCTTTACTTTGTTGAAACAAATTTTGGGTGATGTAAACGACACTGGCATTACGGTGATGCCCTTTGCGCGTAAACCACAATTTAATTTCTTCTTCGTCTTCTCCTAACATGTCGTCGAAAATGACCAAATGGGTTAGACGGGAGTCAGAGACGATGCCGTCGTCTTCTTTAGGAATGCCTTCCACAAACACGATGGAATCGCCTTGACTTTCTCGCAAGAGGCTGTACGCCGATTGCCACTCTTTGTAACACCACACGATCCGTTGAGGGGGCCGATCGATCAAATGATGTTTATGTTCGATCAAACGTTTGACGAATTCGGTTTTGCCTGAACCGCTAGGTCCAGCAATGAGCATGTTAAAGGGATGGCGAAGATACAAAGCCTCCCAACTGGCACGATCTAAGTGTTCGTCGATGACTTTGACAGTAGAGGAAGAGGGAGCAGAGACAGCAGAGGTAGCCATGGTATGAGAAATGTCACTTGTGACACGAAAAAACAAACAAGACAAGAGTTTATATACTTTTTCAGAACACGTTTATTGAATGTTTCAAATATGAACACGAAAGACAAAAATACATACAACCCAAATAGTGATGTACAGGAATATAAAACACAGCAAAGCGATCAAAGTGGAATATAAACAAGTGTCTGTACAACATGTTTTGGTTAACCAAGATGTCCTAGGGACAGTGTGTAATGTTCTTACAGTCTCTACATGAGGTATTGTCACACAAGTGTCCTCCCGGAATGACCTTTCAGGCATGTCCATGACAGTCCTGTCCTGAAGCGAGTGGTTGTTCTCGGTGACGGGTTCTTCTGGCACCGTCACTAACACAGGTTGAAAAGTAACTTTTTTCCTTGAACAACTCTTGTGCATACTGGGCCACTTCTTGGGTCCAAGCCTCAAAACCCCCCTTTTTCCAATCACGAACATCTGTCCAATGAGGGTGTAAGTCACAAGCTACACACACATCGTCATACACGTCTTGGGTCGCTAAAAGTTGACGAATCTTTTTTTCCTGTTGAGGTCGAGAAGTATCCAGATGAAAACGCAAGGCTTTGAGCAAAAGGAGTTTTTCGTGACCATTTAAAGCCATGGAGGTGGTAAGTACTGATCGTAAAGAGTCCACAAAGAATCGGCTGGTAAACGAAATCCCAGAAAACAAGTCACTAAGACACACACCACTTGTCGTCCAAAATTGAATGGATACAGTTCTTGTAATAATTGATGGTAATGATCCACGGTTTGAATATGGTCATTGAGTTCCTTCCACGGAATCTGTTGGATGACATGTGACATAAACCGTGGCATGGCAGCCTCTTTTTATATTCTCTTTTTTTCGGATGCAATAGACGTACTTTCTAGCCAGAGATCTTCGTTCTCCAGTAGGGAATCTAAATCTTGCATACTGTAACCGAAACGTCAGAGTTCGTTTAGGTGTTTCCTCTTCCTCTAAGTAGATTCCACGTAAAATATGTTGGTAATCCTTTAACTTGTCTTCCTCAATGCATTGCACTAGGTGAATCTCGAAGTAACCATAATCATGAACATGTCGATCATTAGCGACCTCAAAGTTTTGAACAATGTCTGACCATTGAAAGAATTTCTGACGAATCAGTTCTTTTATACCATTCAAGTACCAGTGGTTAAAGATCTGGTGACGTATCGGATGCAATTGTTCTTTACGTTTCACTTGTATTTTCACCAGCTCTCGGTAAATGCGTTCTCTCAACTCCACAGGCAAAGCACGAATGTTCTCTTGTAAAGTATCCATGAATAGGTCATACTAAATCCTCTTTGGTCTGACACAAGAAATGTACTCTTTGCACAAACATGGTTTCACTTCAGTGTCGAATTTAAATCGTTGAGTCACTAATCTACACATTACAATTCGTTCAGAAGTTTCCTCTTTCACCAAGTTGACATTGTGTGAAAGATGTTGGTAATTCGTTAACTCTTCCTCTGGAATTCGATGCAATACGTTTACAATGTAGTAGATAGAATCGTCAATACCAAACCATTCCTTTTTATAACCAGGAGGTCGTTGATCAATGTCTGTCCAATGGAACACTTTCAATTGAATCAGTCCTTGTATAGCCTTCAGGTACCAGTGGTTCAAACACCGGTGACGTATCGGATGCAATTGTTCTTTACGTTTCACTTGTATTTTGACCAGCTCTCGGTAAATGCGTTCTCTCAACTCCACAGGCAAAGCACAAATGTTCTCTTGTAAAGTATCCATGAACAGATGATTATGGTAAGAAGTTACTTCAATGTCTCGGTCCCACTAAAGGTAAGTAATGACAATTCGGTGACCATCGAGCATGTTCTACGTAGGCCGAATCTTGCGGTTCCCAGTGGTGAAGTGACACACCGCAACTGAAGCACTTGACTTTATCTCCTTCGCCCAAGTAGAAAAATCCGGCTCTGGCTAATTCTTCGGGGGTCGGTCCTCCCAGATACTTTGGCCATTTTCCTTTGAACGATTGAAGACGATTTTCAAAGTCGCAGTATTCCGACAAACGCACAGGAAACGAATATTCGTTTTTCACAGGTTCGTTTCGATGAGGGTTGAGTGAAATGGGTAGGAGTTTGCTCAGGGCTGGATGACATCCGTAGGGAGGTAAACGTGAAGGTCGACATTCCCCTTTAAAACGAAACCCAGTAAAATGTCCAAGAGGACGAGCAGCATCGCTTTCGCATCCCACAGGTTTGACACGCACAGCATCACTTTCCATGACAGGGGTAGGGGCACTAAAGTTCCCATGATGCTTTACGGCATCGCTCAGGTCACAAGGTACAGCATCGGTCCCATCGCAAGGCTCACAATCGCACTCGTCTGCAAACTCCGTGACGCAATTACAATGGTAACCACATGGACAATCGCAGTTTCCTTCCGGACATTTTCCGTCGCAATGCATGGGTCTTATCCATCCAATCTTTTTCAAAGTATTCATCTTGTTCGCTCGGTCTTGGTAGTCACAATGAACTATCGATCTTGCCTAGGGTTCCTTTTTTATATACAGACCAATACCGACGTGACCGTACGGTAAGGTGAAATGATTGGGAAGTCGAACTCGCTTCTGGTATACAATTTGATAGACTTTTTCCAAGGGCCGACTGACGATGTGGTGAGTGGGTAAACGTACAATTTTGTTCGGTTGGTAGGTGGTCACTTTAAAGTTTCCATCCTCTCCCGATTGCAAGGCTTCTTTCAATACCCCAAAGTTGACCACTCGACTGGTACGATAATTCAGAGTCAGTCCTTTCACTTTGCACGTCGTGTGCACTTCTCCTTGTTTGTCACGGTATTCGTAGCCGTAATTTTTGGGACCGCCACTGACGAAACTTAGAATCTTGTCGTCGGGATGTTCGTCTGTCCAGGCTCCTAAACGGTCTCCTTCGATGTTAGGGTGATGTTGAATAGGGTGATGGATGTAAATGCAACTGTCCGTGTCAAAGTACAGGACGCGTTCCCCTAACAGTTCTAAAGCTTCGTACAATTTTAAGCGAGCATGGGCTGTCACGTAAGCCGCAATGATGACATTTCCAAAAGGGTCGTCTTGTACAAAGTCCAGATCTTCTTCGTAATTGACCAAGATTAAATTCTCTCGAACGACGTCCACGTGTTTCATGTATTTGGTTTTGTCGTGAATCATCTGGAAGTAGCGGGAAGGTTCTGTCAAATATTCCGTCTTGGGTAAACACGGTCGTTGTGCCATTTTACCCCACAAGCAATTTAACATCACTTTGGCAAACGATCGCCTGCCTTCGTTTTTCTCGATGTGGTCTAAAGTGATGCCTTCTTGTTCCCGGTATTTCTCTTTGAATTGTATTTGGTCTTCGGGAGTGTGACACCAGGAAGGATAGCCGCTGGCTTCTTGCTTCAGTTTCAAAAAGGCATCCACGTAGTCGGCGAAAATGCCTTTCTGAGTAGGGTCACCCTTGTGGTATTGTTGTGTCTTGGGAAAGTGGCAAATTTCGTACACTTCTAACAGTTGGTATCCCATGTCCAGAGCTTTGAACAATTCTACGCTGACCCAGGTTCCCGTCAAGGCACGTTCTTCCTGGGTGTGCTGACAAGGTTGGTCTTGGTTGCACGTTTCGGCACAAGTACGGCACAAGGGAAACATCAGTTTGCCTTGACAATGGTGAGGTAAGACGGGATGGTATAGGTTCGTGGGAGGCAAAACTTTACACTTGATCAAGCCTTCGTATTGTCGAATGTTTTTCAGGTCGATGTGTTCCGTTAACAATTGCGGGTGCCCTACAGGAAAGCGACAATATTTGCACACGTAGGGATACAGTGAACACACGTCCAAGTATTTGATTTCTTCTCCTTTCTCTTCGTCGGCTTGGTACAGCAAACAGGTGGCATTGGTCCTTCCTCCGTACAAACTATCCCTCGGGTTCAGCGGGTCCATGAACTGGTAACTTTCCACGAGGCGTTTAAACTCGGGATCGGTTTTCATACGGTGATCGTACTCGTGTTCCCACATTTCCACCACTTGGTATCCTTCCTGTTCCAACTTTAGGCGTCGCTGACAAGTGTCCTGGTACAAGTCTTCCATGGTTCGTTGTAAAAACTGATTTTTAGTGCTACGATCAGGGTAACAGACGGGACATCCGTGAAATAAGCAACCGTTAAACTCGTACACGATCTTGGGGTTTTCTAAGTCCCAGCCATCGACCGAATACGTTCCGATGGTCTTTTCGCCTCCTCCGTTGCGGGCATGCTGAATCCACTTGTCTTCCTTGTCGCACAAGTAATGTAACCAACGTAGGGCTTTGACCGAGTATTGACGTTTGACAAAGTGGGTCGTTTGAGGACTGATGACAGCCACGGTCTTTTCAGGCATGAATCGTTGGCGGTACACTAAGGAACACGCTTTGGCAATGGTGCAAGCTTCTTTCAAAGGATCGACCCCTCCGTGTTCCATGAACAGTTCTCGAAATTTTCCACAGCAACGCCGTAAAATGTCCACGTCGGAACGACAATACTTCAGCATTTCTTCCTGAAAGTCGAAAGGGTCCGAGGCGTGAATCTGGTACCAAGCGTAGAAAGCTTCTCGTTGTTCGGTACGCATGTTGTCGGGGTCGTAATAGTGAGCCTCGGGCAAATGGGGTAGAACGGCGTGTTGATTGGCTTCCGTATTGAAAAAGTGTGGAAAGTACCCTTTAGCCATTTCTGTCATTCCAAACGTTTTAGGCATTCGACTCAAAGGCATGGCCAAATAGCTCATCGAATCTTTAAACTGCACTTGTCCCACTTGCATGAAAATGATTTTGGCTCCGTTCAAAGTCACTTTAGGACGCTCGGTGCCTTGTTCCGTATAGTACCTCAAAAGAAACTGTCCATCGTATCCGGAGAAATTGTGAGCCATCACCGTGGCATGACGATGACAATCTCCGTAACGTTCGATGTCCTCTTGGCTCCACGTCTTGTCGACGGGGTCTAAGACCCATTGGGCAAAATCGGCTAACGTGTTTGGTCCCCGAAAGATTTTTTCACGCCCTCCGGGAATCTTGCTGCAGTGAGGGCAATGACTGAAGATAGGTTCTTGAATGCACTTCTCGCACGCTCGATGAGCCACGCAGAAATTAGGAATGTGAATGCCGGTCTCTTGCATGCATTCGAAATCGAAAAAGATGAAATTGCCTTTCTTCTTGTGACCGTCCTCTTTCTCTGGTGGGGGTTGGTATTTCTGCACGTAACATTCGTGTTCCAAGTCCACGATATGGTGACAAATGTGACATTTTTTCTTTCCTGAACATACGTGTGCCTTGGTATTATTGGTACGTATGCCTTGTCCACACGTAGGGCACAATCTCAGCAGTTGACAAGCGCATTTCTTCTGTGAACCTTGCGTCTTCAAATGTTGTTGGTAACAGGTAGGGCTGACAAACGTGCGCAGACAAGTGGAACAAGGCACTGGTTCTTCGCTCAGACAGGGTGGAGAGGCCAAACATCCTGAGCATTTCCATCCACAATGTTTGTGTTGCTCTCGATTATTATAACCATAGTCACATTTCTCACAATAATAAACATATCGCAGGAATCCAGTGATACTGGTAATGGTATCGAAATGTTCATCGTGATAATAGACATGAATGTATTTTCCGTCCTTAAAGTCTTGGCCTCGAAACAACAGAGGTCCGCGCACTTCTTGAGGGTGCACTTTCAAGGTGTAGCGTGGAGCTAGGGCATCTTGCAATTTTTGCATCTCGGGAATGCCGCAGGGTGTGTCTTTGGACAGTCCGACTTGTTGTAACAGGAGTTCTGCTTCATTTCGTTGTTTGGCTCGGTCGGAACGTTGAATAGTTTTCCAGGTTCTTTTCCATTCTACCGTGTCGTTCTTGTTGGCATAGGTTCGTCCCACCACGATGGCACGGGCTAAACACATCTGGTCATGAGGGTTGTGAATTCGGACGAGACTTGTTTTGGTGTTGCGAAGGTCGTCCACCAATAACATCTTTTTGCGTCCTGTCCCTTGAGGAGGAGAGACGTGGGTCATGTCCAGTGTGGCTTTACCATCGGTGATGTCAAACTGATCATTAGATTGTTGTACGTGTTGAACCTTGTCCATAACTTTGGAAGCAGTCAATTCTGCAGGGGTGCTAAACTCGATCCAAACAGGGGATTTCAAACCGTCGTGTTGTATGGAAAGTCTCAAGCGATCGTCTTCTTTGGGTTGACATTGTCGCTTGAGTGCAGTGAGCAAAGAATCCCACACCTCAGTGATGAACACTTCTGCTTTCTCTAACGGCACTTCAGCCTTGAAATCTTTAAACTTCACCGTGTATTTGTAAGCCGTAGTTCTAAATTTTCTAGAGGAGCGCTTTTCCGTCTCTCGAATGGAATAGTAATTTTCAGGGTTAACTAAGGGTGATGAACATGGTTTAGAGGGTTCGGATTCTGGTTCACTCATGTCCTCTTCAAAATCACTGGCATGAATTTGTGCCAAGATTTCAGCCCTGGTACGAGGCGATAGATCACGTTTCTGCCTCTTACTTTCTTCTTCTTCTTCTTTCTTCTCGAATGAATGGGATCGTTTCATCTTGAAAGCAAAAAGTCAAATGACTCAAGTTCAAACACCATAAACTACTTTATAGTCATGGCAGACCAGCGTATATAAAAAGGGTGTGTGTCTTGTCCTTTCACTATTCATTTCACTCTCAAGCCGAGCACAACGATGGAAGAGACTAACCAGATGGAACGTTTCGTCAGAGCTTTGCGAGGGGTCATTAGAAAATTCTCTTCAGACCAGCCTACGGACTACTCTCCTTCCTTTAGAGATAAAAGTCAAGATACTTGCTATATCTGTCAGAAGAAAGGGCATTGGTCTTCAGAGTGTCCAGACCGTCAAAAAAGAAAAAAAACAGGGGATAAAAGTCAAGATACCTGTTATTATTGTAAAGATAAAGGACATTGGTCTCCAGATTGCCCCAAAAAGAAACAAGAGGAGTCAGAAGAAAAGAGGAATTCTTCAGAAGAAGAGAGGGATTCTTCAGAGGAAGAGAGGGATTCTTCTGAGGAAGAAAGAAGACAGGTGAAGAAAAAGAAACAGGAGAAAAAAAGAAGAAGGGAAGAAAGCGAGGAGGAAGAAGAGGAAAAGAGTGTAACGGTGAAGAAATTCAAAAAACCGAGAGACTAAACAAGGAGAAAGAAGAAATTAATGAACTTTTCTTTATTAAAGTGTTGTGTTATAAATTGTGAATTGGATTGTAAAAAATGGAGAAAAGAATAAATGAATGATATAAGGTAAGTGTCTTTGAGTTGTGATTTTAAAATAAGAAGCTACACTCACGCACTCATACACAGACACGTACTAAAAGGGTAACATGGGTGAGTTTTTTTGAGTTATTGGCAAATTGAAATTGTATTTCTTTTCGAGAAATGTGGGTGGCCCTGAAAAGGGCCTTTTTTCTTCATGGTGTAGGGGTGAGTTTAAGCAATCAATTTTAACTGCCTTAAGCCTTTGCCACGGCCAAGGCCTACTTCTGGACTGCGTAATGTTGATGATGATAATGATTGAGTTGAAATCACTAAGGGTGGTACGGTAGGCTTAGTCACAGGGTTGACATGTTTGGCTCGGGAAGGTCGTATTCTCTTCGGTCGTGATAAAGAAGTCTGATACATTTGTTTCAGACTTCTTAACTCCGCTAAAATGTCCAACAGTACCGTGACCGTTTGATTTTCACCCTCTTGTTTCTTTGCTGCTACTTCTTCTTGCTGTTGCTGCTGTTGTTTTTTTCTTACCTCTTCTTCTTGTTGCTGTTGCTGTAGGAGAAAAGCTTGTTCCGCTTCCTTTTGTCGTTGTATAAATTTCTCCAATTCTTCTTTCTGTCTCTGTCTAAAATTTTCCACTTGCGGTAATGAAGAAGGTAACGCAGGTTCCGGAACAAATTCTTGCGAAGAGAGAAAATCCACAAAATCCCAATTCACCTCTTCTGAAAGTAAGTCCGAGTTCCCTTGGGCAGTCTCCCCTGCTGGTGCACCCCAATGGATCGTTTTCTGAGTTTCCGTCATGTTGAATGACTGTCGCATAGATTGACTGCACACAAGCGCTAGCAGATCTATATTGACTACGTGACGTCACAGACTGCTCTCTTCGGATTGGATGCGGCTGGCTGAATTTTGTAACGCGTGTTTGGATTGGTGAATGAACTCAATCCGTTTCAATCCTACCTGTACCTATAAATAAGCGCCGTTGACTGCATTGATTCACCTGTTCTCGTCGCTTCAAGATGTGGACTACAGTTGAGTCATCCACCCTTGTGTCTTCCATGATGTTTCGGACAGACTTGCTCATGTATGTCCGATCGAAGTGGACCGTTGTCCACAGGACAAACACCAGCCTGTGGATACGTAGGATCTACGTTGAAAGACAAGGATGCCTAAAAAGAGTGCTGATGTACGGACCAACAGTGAGACGTAGCCTAAGAACAAGAAGAAGACCAATGCGGTGCCATTTATGTTAATGAATACATTAACATAAAACCCAAAGGCCCTTTTCAGGGCCAGCCATATTTCTCGAAAAGAGATAGTCTTTGAATTGCCTACCCCTTTTTTAAAAAATTTTTTTAAAAAAAATTTTAAAAAAAAAAAAATCCCATGTTCAATTTCCCTTGTCGCTAGAGTGACCCAGGGTTTTTTTCCCATGTTAATTCCCCTTGTCGCTAGAGTGACCCAAGGTTTTTTCCCATGTTAATTCCCCTTGTCGCTAGAGTGACCCACGATTTTTCTCCATGTTAAATTTCCATTGTCGCTAGAGTGACCCAGGGGTCTCTGTAATGCTAATTCCCATTGTCGCTAGGGTGACCCCTTTCACTACTCACGCAAAATTGTCGTGAACAATTAAATGTCAACATAAAGTTATCTATTCGACTGATGAAATGATAGAACAGCCAGGGTAACACGGGACTGTAAATCGAATCAGATTTACACAAAACACTACCAAAAAAAGAGAAGAAAACATTAAAAAATGTATTGTTTGGAAATATTATGAATTCAAAGAAGCATGTCGTATGGAAACACATACACACACCTGTGTGTGTGTGTGTGTGTGTGTGTGTGTAAGAGCCATGGTTACATAAATTTTGAATTTAGACGAGAAAATTCTTATGCATCTCTTTTAGTACCTATTTAAATAAATGCACTAAATAGGTATGTTACTGTCCATTTGATTTACCAAAGCGCTTGTCTCTACTGCGCCAAAACAAATCACCTTTCTGTGTTTCCTAAACTCGCTTATAAATGAGGAATGGGCAACGTCATCCAGGGTGCGGGCTGAATAAGTGATTTTTGAAGACAAAATAAGGATGCAAAATAGTTGATAAACCAGGCCACGTTACGGACCCGGCCCGCGCCGTATTATGCTAACCCCTGTAATAAATGCAAATTTGTAAGATTTCACTTCCAATGATGAAAAATGTTGTGCACTATTTCCGCTGATTGCAGTCAAAAATCTTTCCATAAAGCATTCGTTCCGTTTCCATACAATGGTATTTTCCATGCAATTGTGGCAATGGTAAATATAAATTACATGCCAAAACGTAATTTAGTTTTGTCTCTTGTAAGTCGTTTGCAGTAAGAATCGTTCTCTTTTTGAAATGCATTGCATTCCTAAAAGTACTCGAAAAGGTTCGCCTGAGGTTCATTGAGGTACAAGGTTCATGTTTAACGAAAGAAGCAGCTGCTGCGGTGCTCAGTCCAAAACATGAATATGTTGTTTTCTTTTGTTCTTAAAGACGTGAATATATGTAGACAATACTCAGGCTGATGCCTTTCAAGTTGTAATTTACTGTTTAATTAACATCATAAACGAGCATCATATCTCTCACCCAGTTACATTATTCTGACACCAGGCCGACCTGTCCTAACACTAACCTCGTCATGCTGAGTGCCTAACGAGGCACCTGTTAGTACCATTTTATGAGTCTTTGGTATGACTCGGCCGGGGTTCGAACCCGCGACCTCCCGCATCCGAAACGGACTCTCTAACCACTAGGCCACCGGAGCGGTCTTTAAGTTTGGTAAAAATATACCTCAAGGTGATATGGTATTTTACAGTTTTGGTATATGTCCAATATAGGTCAACTATGACCCATTATTAGGGGAGGTTACCCTAAAACATATTCTCTTGTAGATGTTGATAACATGGGTAATGTACAAAGTTTCATGAATGCCAACAACGGTTAAGGAGGAGATAAAATTATGGATAGACGGATGGACGGACGTATCACAATATCTTCCACCGTTGAATCGTTGGGATTTTTCAAAATTAATATACGTCACATGTTACGACATGTTTAATGCTTTGTACGTATGGTTCGCAAACTTAATCATTCAGAAGGGACATCCATGTTCAATGATGATTTACATTCTGAAACACTTGGACGGATACGAAAGACACGTTAGCGTATATTTTTGTAGAGACGGGACAGCGAGTTTGTATGTCGATTTAAACTTTCAGACATGTCTGCATATTTGTTTATTCAGACTGGGCAACCATTGTTAGCCTGGCATAGTATGTAATGGATATACGTCTGGATATTTATCTCGTGCAATAGTACTGCCATTGTCTATATTTAATGCCACTTGGGCCGATGTGGTAAATGTATAGTTACAGCTTATTGCCACGTGTCTGTATTTATGGCCACTTGGGCCGATGTGGTAAATGTATAGTTACAGCTTATTGCCACGTGTCTGTATTTATGGCCACTTGGGCCGATGTGGTAAATGTATAGTTACAGCTTATTGCCACGTGTCTGTATTTATGGCCACTTGGGCCGATGTGGTAAATGTATAGTTACAGCTTACTACCACATGTCTATATCTATGGTCACTTGGGCCACTTGGGCCGATGTGGTAAATGTAAGGTTTCAGGTTCCTTCCACGTGCAGGTGGGACAGTAAGTTTAAATCCTGATATAGACTGTGGCACCGTTGGACTAATGCGGTCTACAGGCAGTAGCTGCAGGATTATTTTTGAAGATAGGACTGTCGTTTTCTGTCCAATTATTACTGTTTACAGTTAGCTGTTATTTATTACTCGTGATGGTTGTTTGTTTCATATGGGACAGTCTCTTCTGTTTTTGTGTATAATTTTGAATGCCTGAACGATCTTTGTGGAGATGTACCTTGTGCAAGAACAGTTCTCCAGATGTCACAGTTATTTTATATCCAGGAGTAGTTTTTTCGGGGAAATGGAACAAATTATTGTTGTTGCCGCCAGGGCCATAGAGAGCTATCACGGGCCTTGCGGTAAAAGACACCCGGGTCTCTCCTAGTTCTTGTTCAAACAAAATTTGTCTTTTATAAAATGAAAAAGTGTTGTTATATCACCGGTTGCACCACCCACTACCCACCCACCCTTGTCGGCCCTGTCTGCCGCCTAAGTTGTGCAGATGTGATAAGACTTTTGTTAATCCTTGGGGACAGTTTTACACCGATAATATATGTGTAACGCTGCATAAATGCTTCTACAGACGGAATGACTCTTTCCACCTAGATAAAATGGTTAGACTACTGGACGGATGTGATGGGTATCTGTCCAATAATTTTCTAACTTGTGTATAGATTAGAACAATTGATTGACTTTTGTTGACATGTGACTGTCCCATACTTACACGTACAGATGAAACGGCCATTTTCAATCTTTTGTGGATAATTTGACAGAAAGACAAATATCAGTGACGGAAAGACCGTTTCCATCTTGATGTAAACTTTGAGACTTTTGAACGTATGTTGCAGACGTAAAAGTGTGCATATGAGACAGTCATCTTTTGTCTTGCGTGGGATTTACAACAGTTGACATTGCTTCATACTTACTTGTGCAGACGTGACAGCCGTTTTGCATCGTGCTATATATCTGGGGACAGTTGGACGGATAAGGTGGACACGAGGTTGGAGCGGTGCTGATGGTCGCTGATCCCAGATGGATGGATCCGCCTGTTGCCGAAGCTATAAAGCAAAATGAGACTAGTTATCATGCGGCTAAGAAATGCACAGATACAAATAAAAATAAAAAAATAATTAAAAAAAAGATAAAGAAAAATAAAAAAGCAAAACAAGTTAACACATTTATCAAAGATATAGAACTTAAATTTAATATACATTTTTTCATTGTATATGATCCTTCATCTTTTGTTTATGAAGGGAAATTTGATTGTAGGAAAAGGGTATTGATGTGACATTTTTTTAGTGACGTAGAGATGAACGCCAATTGTTTTGACATAAACTTGTCCATGGAGCTTTCTTTAGAGTTTCATAATGCAAAGAAAGGTTTGAATTTAAGAACAGACAAAATCCCTCAAAAGAATCCGGAAATTATGTATGATCTCTAAATAGTCTTTGAAAGGTTTTGAGCATTTGTGAAAATATATTTTGAATGTATTTATATGAAATATCACATGTTAATGTAGATTTAATTCAAGATTAGATCAATTTAAAAAAATGTATACAAGTTTCAATTGGTTCTATTTACTTCATTCAAACAGTTACATTTGGATCTGTTAATCTAAGTGCGATTCAGTCAAGCACCAGACAATGTTCTATGCAGCCTCGGCGGCTCAGTGGTTAGTGTGCAGAACTCTATGCCAGAAGGATATTAGTTAGAGTCCTGCCCAGAGCAAGAGGCGATGTCTGCCGCTGTGTCTGACTAAGGAAGACACGTTATTCCCATTTTTCATTATTTCATCTCTTCGTCGTTGATAGAACTATAGCTGGGCGAAACGAATAATGTAGAACACCAATATTGACCCATTTCATTCTACAAACGGCTACACTGGTGTACCTAAAATATGTTTGTACCTAGCCTTTATGAAATGCAAACAAGTTGTCCAAATATAATAAAAAACAAAACATTATTTGCTAGATACATCGAACCTTGAACAATCCTCCACTTGAGCCTACGCTCAAACGCAGTATTTGCTATTTGATAATTAAAGAAAAGTAATTATGAAACAGGTGATGTGAAAACACCATTAATTTATCAGGTTGATGTTGTTCAACATAGAGAGTTATTTCCATGGATATTATCAAAAATAATGTTATCAAGAGAAACTGACTTCGACTTAATAAGTTGCAGTCAAGATAACGATTTTCGGAATAACAGCCCAGAATGCTATGGAAATCCTTGCCCAGTTAGGACAATTCAAGAGAGCTTGTCGTGTGCAATTTGTTACGTCTTTTGTACTCATCCATCAGAATTACATGTGTTACGACTCTATAGTCTTAAGCTAAGTAACAGAAAGAGTGAAAACCAACGAATTTTGTAAACTTCAACAATTCATTTATTTCCCTACAATACAAAGTGAAAATTTAAAAAGAACCAAAAGTGTTGTGAATTAAATCAAAATAGTCTTAAAAATGTTATCACATGTCCAAATGTTTAAAGTTACAACTGGATTCCAGTGGTATTTCAAACAAATTCCTGTTTTGAATGTGTTCATGTGCCTGTATTATTAAACGTGGTAATGTGCCAATGGTCTGGGGTATAACGATGGACTACATGTCTTTTGATTTTGATTTATCTCAGTAATATAGTCCATAAATATCCTTGTCTGAATTCACTGTAATTCCAAATTAATGTTTATGTCCACGAATATTATTGATGAGCACTTTGTATTTCTAGTGGATAATAATTTGAATAAATTATTCTCCCTAAATGAAATTAATGAACACAATATAATAGATTCTTTTTCAAGATGGTAAGGTAAGAATGAGTAATTTTTAAATAAACAAGATTATATAACCTTCACCTTGACCTAAGTTGCAATTACCATTTTCTTTAGGTCTAAATAACGCTATATCTTTTACCTCAAATTCAGGTAAAAATGTTTACATTAATAATGATCTAGCTATGTATTATATTGTTTACAAAATAAACGTCCCTGGTCAGGTACACAGTGAACGTAATTTAAAACAAGGTAATGTACAAACAAACAATAAAGAGCGACTAATATAAGTTGAAGATGTTTCCATGTGCAAGATGCACAATGTTATGAATGCTGACATACCTCTGTGTTATCTTCGTGTACTGTGACTAAAATTTCTGTATATGTGGTCGGTATGGAAACAATGCAAATTTAAAGCAGACTTTTGATAAAATGGCCTATCCCATGTGCTCACAAAATGAGTTTATACTAGTCCAAAGTACACTATAATAGCAGTTATGAAAATATGGTATACGAATTTTGCCAGATTAGACAAATCCCGCTTCCGCAAGTGCAATGAATGAATCATACAATATACAAAAAGGAAAAACAATTATAGGCTCCTTTTGTTCCACTTCACTTTTGAAGTCAATGAAGTGAAAATGACCACGAGAAGTTAGCACTTAATTTTGAGAGGCGCCCATTTGAAGTAAGGTCAAGCTATATTCTTTATAACCCAATTTTTCACCCATCATTCATACACCTAAATAAAGGGAATTAAAAGTTATTTGAACAATATCTAAGATATTTAAGATCTGTTTTAAATAACCAGGAAAATTGTGACGTGATGGGTTGTTATTCCGCCACTGTGGTAGGTGTGGTATGGTTGGGGTGGGGTGCTCCCAATATTTTATTTAGATTATTATAGAAATCACACCCTGGCTCGACTTTGGTTGGAAGTTAAATTAGTGAAAAATAGATGTAAAGCTCCGAGCCCCCAGTCAGCAATGCTGACGGTTAAATGATTGAATAAACAAAAAAGTGAAATTCGACAAGTAGCAATTTAATGACAAATCAATAGTCAAATGATTAAAATTTATTAAGTACTCGCCTTCCGCTCGACCCTCTTGATAGTTTATTGCATCATTTGATTAGTAGTGTGAGATAGATTTCCATCTGTCCTTGTATTCTCATCATCTGTGTATTCTTCTCTCTTATTCCTCCAATATCTTCTCTTCCTCCCGACTTTCTCCAAATTCTTTCTCCTCCTCGTCTTGTCTACACTCCTCTTCCTTCTTCACTTCCCCCTCCTCGACTCCTTTTCCTCTTCCTCTTCGACCCTCTCCACCGCCTACTCTTGTCGACTCCGACTGCTCTGCTAGTATCACTTCCGTCTTCCCTCTAAGAGAGTCGGGACTTAACTGAACTGGAAGTTCTGTCCCCTAAAAAGCTTCTTTACGAAGCTTTGTCCTACCTTAGAATCTCCTCTCCAAGTTTTAACGCCAAATTACGAGTGGCTTCCTCGGTGTAACCATATATTTTTCAGCAATCTTCCTAGGCGAGACTAAATTTTTGCTAGCTGGTTAGAAGTTATAACTCGGATCGAAATTGTTATCACACCCTCTGTCTCAATTCCAATTGGGTGTCGTTTGTCAAAATCCGATCAAACTTAGGGGACAATGTCCTTCTCGCTGTTTGTCCACGTGGGAACGGATTTAGAACATGCCCCGTTCCCTCGCGGGTTCCTCTGATCTTAGGACTAAGGTGTAACACATAGGTGGGAATTCGCTCGATCTAACGCCTGTGCTGATTCAAAATGTCAGGTCTTCTCTCTGGTCACGGTAACCTCGCATAAGAGATTAACTCTAGCCTGCGTCAATTTTTAGACATCAGACATGGCTTATAATAATACCTTAGTTCATACACGACTTTCTAACTGGGGCTGAGCAAACGTGAAAATTTCCAATGAGGAAAACCTGGAAAATTGTTTTCCTTTAAAATCAAACCCTATGCAAAATGCGAGACTGTATTTGTGAATCATTTCCAAGTACCATGTCATTAGTGGACACTGGCCCAAGCACCGAGTCCTGGATTAATGGGCAAGTGATCTTACACCGTCCAGATTTGCAACCATTTACCACCTCACATTCTTTTCACGAAAGGAGAGATGGTATATTCAGCGCAGTTTTATGCCTGGGATTCCGTAATGAAATAATTTACTCTAGAGCAATAACGCCAAAAGACTTTTTCAAGTACATTACACAAATATATTATTGAACGTCCTTATCGTTATTTTTGAAAATACCAGTCCATTGGAAATTTGCAACTGTTCAAAGGATATTGAAAACATTTGGTAAGAATTGATGCTAATTATTAGGACGCCAGTTCTTTATTCAATTTAGTGGTGTATTCCATCATGACTACATACCTGTAAAGGCTTTGATCCATGTAGCAAGTTGTGCGTTCTAAAACATGTTCCTACTGTATAATTGATTGTGAATACTTACAACAGGAGCTCCTGCAGGAGGGGCAACCATTCTGCGCATCTACCTCAACACACTCCGTCGGACAAGAATTCAAAACGGATGTAGAGCTACACACAAATGATTGGAAAACCCCTCCATTCGATGTCCCTATTAATCCGCTGCTGCCACTACCTGAGCCACCTGCTGTCATCCCTGGTCCGCTGCCGCTGCCCGTGTTGCTGCCGATATTAAAACCTGGTCCTGAGGGTATTCCAAGAGGATTAATTGCTGCCCCTGCATGGTCAACCGATCCAGTACCACTAGCTGTCCCTCCTCCAGAAGTAGCACCGGAACCAGGTAAAATTCCAAAAGGAATATTTCCCCCTCCTCCTCCCCCTCCTGGTGTATTTGTGCCCGTTCCTGCAAATAACGGCGAATCGCATATAAACACCTGGCATTTGTAGTAGATTCTATTTTCAAAGTTATATTTCTCGCTCATATTAAGCCTGTAAATCGTACAATCCTGTCGCTTTTGATTGTGTGATGGTATCATACTTTTCTTTCTCTTTGAGTCCGTTGCTTTGTTTTTTTTTAAATATAAAACAACATCAAGAATTACACCATTAAGTCTATTAAGTTAAATCACTGAGCTATTTTGCATGGAATAACCATGTGGATAAGTACGTTATTTTATCCAATTTCAATAGCTAACGTTGACCAAAAATTATTACTGTTTAATTTACATGCAGTTAATTTAGGAAACCACAAAGTCTTTCACATTATTTGTTTTGCTCTTCAAATAAAACAAGAACACGATGGTGATATCACTTTTGAATTTGACCTCTCTCTCTCTCTCTCTCTTAAGTGCATCAGAAAACGTGAACAGTATGTGAGAAAAGAAGAATATTTGTAATACCAGAAGTCCCCACTGCACCCCCACCACTTGAACCGGATGTAGAACCGCCTCCAGATCCCGCGGACACTGCACCACTTGGTCCTAAGGGTTGTGATGATCCTTGTGAGTTTAACATAGCTGGAAAATCTAGTTTAAAATCCATCTTTTCATTAATTTCAGTATATGTGCAATATAAGTATATCTATATATCACACATAATTTTGAGAATATGAAGAATTAAATTTATTTTCAAATATAGGAAGACTTTTCATTACTATAAAAAAGAAGATAATTATTTATTAGTTAGCTTTATAACATTATATTAAGCACTGAATTGCATATTAAGTTATGTTTACAAATTTAGGCATAATAAAGTATTGAGGTTAGTGTACAGTTCAAATAATATACTTCATGCTGATATATTGGATCAATTATGCCTGCAGCGACAGTCATTTTTAGCTTGAACAGCTCTTTCATTACCCGTTAGATATTTATGTGGCATGGCTTACTGTTTTATGTCATATCGAGTGAAATGTTTGGAAGTCATATATCAAAATAACACTATCAATTTAATTATAATTACGGCGTCTTTCCGTGATAATTGTATAGGTAAAATTATGAGAGCACAAATACGTCTCATCATTTGATAAAAATAGTTTCTACATAAGAGATTCGCTAATCCTATTTAATTTTGCTTACTAGGCAAATTATACGGCAGATGCCCATTCGCTGTGTTTCCCCCCGAGAACGAGGCTGGCTTTTCAGGGTGGCTAAAGGCATTCGGGTTTTGGTGAGCCACCTCGTCGACAAGTGACGTCATGTCCGGTACCTTATGCTGAACGTAGCCCAGGTACGTGGCCGCATCTCCGGGATTTTCGAGGAAGCGTGGTGCTTTCAGGTCACGTGGAAATGCATCTATGACATATTACAAAACGTGGAGTCTTGAATTTTTATTGCTGTTTGTATTTGCTTACATGATATAAATGATGAGCCAAATTTATTGAAGGAATAACTTATTTTGTGCATAAGATTAAACTGAACAGTTAACTGAAGCGTATGCGAAAATATTTTAAAATCGATTTCAAGAACCGTTTGGATTAGGTCGCTGGTACTTGAGAGCTAGGCGATAGGTATCACAAATCGCAGAACGGGATCGAATGAAACTTGAAATGAATTATGACTCTCTAACCTGTCACGCGGTCTAAAAAGCCAGGCCATTTAAGGTCGTTAAACGTATTATCATGTCTTACTTGTGTATCGGATGGCTAATAGTTAGAAGCATGGAAAACCTACGTTCTGGGCAAGTGTCTTCATTTTTTGTTCTTTTCTTCTTATTTGATAATAAATGACTCAAAACGCAGTTTTAAAACAGTTTTCGACAAACATTCTAAGTTTTATCCGAAAATCTTATGTTTACCATAATTTCCCTAAAAATAATCTGCTAATTCTTTAATTGGACTAAAGCCAAATTTTAAAGTATTTTCTCCAGAAAAATCTCAGTTGCCTGTTTAGACCATAACTATTTTGCACATTTTTAGAAAAAATATTACAGTATAATCTTGGTCATTCGTCAAAAGATTGCCATTGAAAACTAGAGACCATACCTAAAAATCTTTCACTAGCCAATGATTATAGAAAACTTCACAAACTGAGTGTTCCAATCTCCATGGTTTCTAATTTCAAAACTAATCTTACCTGATTCTGATTTATTAAATTACTCAAATAAACATCCTCGGATAAAAAGACAACGCCTCCCAAAGCGAGGCGAAATCCCCTTTGAGCGAGACTAACGAAAAAGGTACCTTATATCCATATTTAGTTTTCAAAAAGTTGCCTATGCATTAAATGCAAGCAACATACCCATAAATCTGGCGTAGACAGAAACACCGATCATACAAACTCTATCAACAAGCTGTATGCGTATATCGAATATAGTCCAAGTTAAATAACTCTTTTCCATCTTGGAAACAGTCACATAACAAGTTGTTACCCTTGATCAATTGAAACGGATGTCATCACACAAAACCCATTGAGGATTAAGCGTTATAATCTCTATATTACACTTTTCAAGTCGTCTAAATATTGTGGTAGTGAGAATTTCAGATCTTAAAAAAATTTCTTTGCCTTTCAGTTAAAAACATTAAATTCGGTAACTCAGGCCATACAAGTTTTCATAGAAAATAATTTTGATATAACAATGATTTTTTATATACAAGATATTAAATATTTTATATAGCTTCACTGTAAAATTTGATCACGAGAATTCAATTAATATATGAGGAAAGCAGTGTGATATGAAACTGAGGCAAAATCAATTAAATTAGGCAACTATGATGGCAACATCGGGATGTGGAATACGGATGTGTGATAACTTGCTTTAATTTATCAGATAAAGATATAACGGGGTTAATAAAAGCTACGTATAACAACATAGCTCAAAGCAATCGAACATAATTTTTAATACCTTTAATAATTTTAATAACTTTGATATTCATCCCAAGCATAATTAGATTAAAGCAACACAACAATGATTGAAATGTCGGACTAAGCTATATATTCTTTCTTATCCTAGTGATACGGAGATGAAAATTGGAAGTATACTAAGTTACAATAACATCACTAAAGTCATTAGATTCATAAATGGAATAAATACTTAAATAAATACTGATGCGACAAAATATCTAACCAGAGGACCTGATTTTAAAAAAAAGTCTTAAAAAATCATCAAAATGCAGAGAAGGAAGAGAATAACTTTAATGCAAATTATTAAGATTATCTTGCAATCACAATGACCAGACCTACAATACTAGCAACAGTACCTACAACACAGACAACCGTACATACGTGCATAACACTATAACTAAATCTTCTATACCTCACGATAGTAAAGATATAGATCATGAGACAAATGCACAATCGTTTACAATTCTGTCTATTCCTACCAAAGCTGGTATGATTTACGTTTTGAATGAGCTAGCTAGTAATAGATTTGATTTTTTAAAAATTGTTTTGTTACTAAAAATAAACCTTTTAGCACAATTATACAAAACAAGTAATGCAATGAAAGAATTAAAAAATGGCATAACCAGCTATTAAATAAATAACGTTTCTAACCAGTTTTAAAAAGCCAGTGTGTTATTCTGGCTATCATGCCGGGTAATACTGTTACTGTTTATTTTTTTATCTAACTTTAACAAAATGTCCGCAACATTTTTCATACCTTTCTTAAATTTAACAGTGATCAGATCTGGGGAAACATCGCTTCTTCCTATCGTTTTAACAATGATCCTACCTGGAGTTACTGCTATCATGCCGATGGCACAAAAAACTAGTAGCAATTGATACACCTTGTCATTTGGAAGACTTGTTACACCTTGTCATTATAAATGCTTTTTACACCTTGTCATTTGGAAGGCTTGTTACACCTTGTCATTTGAAAAGCTTGTTACACCTAGGCTTGTTACACCTTGTCATTAGAAAGGCTTGTTACACATTGTCATTTGAAAGGCTTGTTACACCATGTCATTTGAATGGCTTGTTACAACTTGTGATTTGAAAAGCTTGTTACACCTTTTCATTTGAAAGGCTTGTTACACCTTGTTATTAGAAAGGCTTTTTACACATTGTCATTTGAAAGGTTTGTTACACCTTTTCATTTGAATGGCTTGTTACACCATATAATTTGAAAGGCAGTTTATTCCTCTCACTTAATGAAAATATTTTAACTTTAAGAGTTATTTACTGATCTTTTCTCTATCGTTATATTGTACATCTGTAAAATTTCGAAATAATTTTGGTTCTTTTAATTTCAGCTTTTGGCATAAGTTTAGCTTTTTTAGTTGTATCATGTTCTTTATTTATATCTCTTTATATTTTTTGTTTCTCCGCCATGTAATTTAGCTTCTTCAGTTATGTCATTTTCTCTAATTATATCTCTTTAATATTTGCTGTCTCTCTGTCATGCAAATCAAGTTCTTTTTTAACTGATGATACTGTTAATGGAAACATGACTTGTCTGACGTCTGATTAACAGAGATTCGTGCGCACCACACAGCATTCGTATAGGTGAATTTCAGTTTCGTTTCGTTACCATCCATTTCTTTAGTTCGTAGGGTAAAGGTCACTCTTAGGGCGTACATAACTACATGAAAAGTAAAATACCATTCTCTTCTGTCATGATAAATTGTATAATGTTGGGTTCAATAAACTCTTGTTACGGATGCTCTAGAGCGCATGCGCATGTCTTGGACGTTATATCGTGATATTACAAATGTGTAATATAGATAGTACAAAATAGATTTTAATAGGCCATATTAATGGCGTTAGGTATTAGATTATTACTGATTGCATAACTGAAAAAATAGATAATTAAATTTGTGTTGATTTATAAAAATTCAAATTATTGCATTAGTAAAGTCGCAATATATCCAGTGGTAATGACAAACGCTACCTTACCTATTGCTTTTGACGCAGCCAGAATCAGTACCAAAATCAATGCCCTCATTTTGTTCAACACGTCACCTTTGTCACACTGGTTAACAGAAATTTGACCAAAGGAGGTATACCTTCTTATCTGGGTCATGCGCTTTGAACACCTGCTAGACTCAGTTAATGATCCGTCGAATACACGCTCATGTGAAACCCTAAGAAATTAGCTTTTTAAACAAAAATAATGCTGACAAAAATTAACAGTGATACTTCCAAAATAGAGCCGTCCTTTTCAGCTAAATGCTGGAGCACGAAAATATATGTTAAAACTCAACATGACAATCGAATTTTTTTCTACTCGTGTTTTATAGGTTTCGTAGATTGTGCTGAATTAAATCACTCAGTATTGAAGTAACTTAAACGCGAATAGGTATCATGTCACTACAGTTGTAGGTATCATGTCACTACAACAGGCATATGTATCATGTCACTACAACAGGCATAGGGATCATGTCACTACAACAGGCATAGGTATCATGTCACTACAACAGGTATTGGTATCATGTCACTACAGTCATAGGTATCATGTCACTACAGGCATAGGTATCATGTCACAAGAGTCATAGGTATCATGTCACTACAAGCATAGGTATCATGTCACAACAGTCAAGGATGAGATTGTGAAGAAAGTAGGCTAAGATCAAATGGTAAGAATAAAAAGAAAGGAAATCAGTCGGATAGAACAAAAAATTTCCAGTTTGATCTGTCGCTAACCGTATTGTAATGCATCTTTCATGCTAAATAAGTAAAAGAAAATATATTCATTTCTGTTAGCGAATAAATAATATAAACCTCGTAAATGGAGAGGAAAGCCAGATATTTTATATATTTAAACATATTGAAACACAATTACTCTTGGATTCAAGATAACCATGAATACAGCATAAATATTGAGCTCTGGACATGGTATGTGTCATTTCAAGGTCATATCGTAGGAATCATGTAATTGCCATTCAGCACGACACGTCCTCGATGTAACCGGACATTCATCAAGACATATATTTGATGTAATTTGCCATTCATTAAAACACGAACTCGAAGTTGCCATCCAACAAAACACTTTTCAAGATAAAAAAAGTGTACTGTTAATTTCAGGTGCTATTTTAAAGTGTAATGAAAGAGTGATTGAGTTCAGGTACCTGATGATGACGGTGATGGTGCTGATGATGACGACGACAATGATGATGTGTACGTTGTTTTAAGAGCCACGCTATCTTTTTGTTTTGAAAGACTTGAATAATTGTCACTCCCTGCCTGCAGTTCTGGATTAAGGCCTTCCAGTGCCCTAACCACGGAAAATGTGTTTATTGTGCCCCAACAATTCTCAAAGAATGTGAAACAAAAAAAAAAAGAAAAAAAGAAAAAGAATACTAAAAGCTAAAAGTTGGGAAAATACCAGTGTTGCTATCATTCTAAATGAAAATACTCGTAAGTACAGATCAAAATGGTCATATATAATTCGCAGGTTTTCGTAGGGTACAAATTTGATATTTTAATTTGAGCCGGAATATATAATTCGTTTCCTATTTTAGACATGATTTTCACGCGATAATATTGTACGTATATACTCATAAAAGAATAAGTATTTTTCCATATAAAGGAGGGGTCATGTCATTTGTGTTCTTCTTTATGTTTCAGCATCCGCAACCTTGGGAAATAAAATTATTCTTGCACGTATATGTATAAATCTGTTTAAGAAATCGTTCTCCACTCAAACTGTCGATTGGTTTTATACATTGTCAAAATAATTAGATTTTCCTTCATAGATATGAATGAACTTTTCTATGTTTACCATTTAAATTACCACTCAGGTAGTGTTTAAGTTTGAAGGAAAAGTTTAACATTTCAGACTTATTCTTTTACGTTAGGAAAGATAAAGAGACTCCATCATATGGAGTTTGATAGTTTGATTGTATTCTTTTATAATTATTTTACTTTTATTTTAAATATATTCCTTCCTGTTGTAAGGTTTGCCGCAAACGCCCCCACTAAAGAAATGAATTGACGTTAAGAATAGAACAGAGCTAGATTTTCTGTTCCGTCCTTGTTTTATAATATATATGGCTGACACACCTATCTCATAAGTTTAAGATAACAAATTCATGTAGTACATGAAGTAGATAAGATTTGCTGATATAAATTAATATTAAATTGTTTGGAACCTTATTTTGCATTAAATCAATAATGTTTTCTTTTGCACTAACCGAACCCTAGACACACACACACACACACACACACACACACACACACAAATACACACACACACCAAGAAATATGTAGCACGTAGACCTGTACATTACAATAATAATCTCGCAAAAATAATAATACAGAATATGAAAGCCTACATAAAAATATATCAAGAACGTACTCTTGATGTTGGTCGTTCTGTACAATAATACGACGAAGACGAAGACGAAAAAGAAGATGACTTGTTTTGGGAATAAATAAATGGAAGTTGAAAAAATAGGAAGTATCAATTTCACCCAAGAGTCTCAATTTTGAATCGGACTTTTGGCAAAGTCTCGTTCCGGACGCAAAATATTTATCCCGTGGGTGGACCTTTTTTTAATAAAACTCTGTAGCATAATGAAAGATTCTTTTTTCCCACACTTCTAAACGATAAATGAAGGTTGTAGTCAAACTGGCGTCTTGTGAATACAGATGTGATGTAATTTTCAAGCAGCTAGTCAAACTGGCGCCTTGTGAATACAGATGTGATGTAATTTTCAAGCAGCTAGTCAAACTGGCGTCTTGTGAATACAGATGGGATGTAATTTTCAAGCAGCTAGTCAAACTGGCGCCTTGTGAATACAGATGGGATGTAATTTTCAAGCAGCTAGTCAAACTGGCATCTTGTGAATATAGATGGGATGTGATTTTCAAGCAGCTTGTCAAACTGGCGTCTTGTGAATACAGATGTGATGTAATTTTCAAGCAGCTAGTCAAACTGGCGTCTTGTGAATATATATGGGATGTAATTTTCAAGCAGCTTGTCACACTGGCGTCTTGTGAATACATATGGGATGTAATTTTCAAGCAGCTAGCCACACTGGCGTCTTGTGAATACAGATGTGGTGTAATTTTCAAGCAGCTAGTCAAACTGGCGTCTTGTGAATGCAGATGTGATGTAATTTTCAAGCAGCTAGTCAAACTGGCGTCTTGTGAATACAGACGTGATGTAATTTTCAAGCAGCTAGTTACACTGGCGTCTTGTGAATACAGATGGGATGTAATTTTCAAGCAGCTAGTCAAACTGGCGTCTTGTGAATACAGATGTGATGTAATTTTCAAGCAGCTAGTCAAACTGGCGTCTTGTGAATACAGACGTGATGTAATTTTCAAGCAGCTAGTCAAACTGGCGTCTTGTGAATACAGACGTGATGTAATTTTCAAGCAGCTAGTCAAACTGGCGTCTTGTGAATACAGATGTGATATAATTTTCAAGCCGCTAGTCAAACTGGCGTCTTGTGAATATATATGGGATGTAATTTTCAAGCAGCTTGTCAAACAGGCGTCTTGTGAATACAGATGTGATGTAATTTTCAAGCAGCTAGTCAAACTGGGGTCTTGTGAATACAGACGTGATGTAATTTTCAAGCAGCTAGTCAAACTGGCGTCTTGTGCATATATATGGGATGTAATTTTCAAGCAGCTAGTCAAACTGGCGTCTTGTGAATACAGACGTGATGTAATTTTCAAGCAGCTAGTCAAACTGGCGTCTTGTGAATACAGATGTGATGTAATTTTCAAGCAGCTTGTCAAACTGGCGTCTTGTGAATACAGATGTGATGTAATTTTCAAGCAGCTTGTCAAACTGGCGTCTTGTGAATGCAGATGTGATGTAATTTTCAAGCAGCTAGTCAAACTGGCGTCTTGTGAATACAGACGTGATGTAATTTTCAAGCAGCTAGTCAAACTGGCGTCTTGTGAATATATATGGGATGTAATTTTCAAGCAGCTAGTCACACTGGCGTCTTGTGAATACAGACGTGATGTAATTTTCAAGCAGCTAGTCAAACTGGCGTCTTGTGAATACAGATGTGATGTAATTTTCAAGCAGCTTGTTAAACTGGCGTCTTGTGAATACAGACGTGATGTAATTTTCAAGCAGCTAGTCAAACTGGCGTCTTGTGAATATATATGGGATGTA
Organism: Sinohyriopsis cumingii; assembly: GCA_028554795.2. Classification (NCBI taxonomy): domain Eukaryota; kingdom Metazoa; phylum Mollusca; class Bivalvia; order Unionida; family Unionidae; genus Sinohyriopsis; species Sinohyriopsis cumingii. The sequence goes on from CM068831.1 coordinate 21,218,523, forward strand.
ATTTTCAAGCAGCTAGTCAAACTGGCGTCTTGTGAATATATATGGGATGTAATTTTCAAGCAGCTAGTCACATTGGCGTCTTGTGAATACAGATGTGATGTAATTTTCAAGCAGCTTGTCAAACTGGCGTCTTGTGAATACAGACGTGATGTAATTTTCAAGCAGCTAGTCAAACTGGCGTCTTGTGAATACAGACGTGATGTAATTTTCAAGCAGCTAGTCAAACTGGCGTCTTGTGAATACAGACGTGATGTAATTTTCAAGCAGCTTGTCAAACTGGCGTCTTGTGAATACAGACGTGATGTAATTTTCAAGCAGCTTGTCAAACTGGCGTCTTGTGAATACAGACGTGATGTAATTTTCAAGCAGCTAGTCACACTGGCGTCTTGTGAATACAGATGTGATGTAATTTTCAAGCAGCTTGTCAAACTGGCGTCTTGTGAATACAGACGTGATGTAATTTTCAAGCAGCTTGTCAAACTGGCGTCTTGTGAATACAGACGTGATGTAATTTTCAAGCAGCTAGTCACACTGGCGTCTTGTGAATACAGACGTGATGTAATTTTCAAGCAGCTAGTCAAACTGGCGTCTTGTGAATACAGATGTGATGTAGCAGAACACCGATCGAAAACATTTCCTTTACTTAGGATCGAGTGGAAAAATTAGGTTTACATTGAGAAAATCAACTTTAAATAACGTTTAAGGGCATTTTCAATTTTTGAGGAACAGTTGATAAAATGGCAACTTTTTATTTTAAAAAAAATAGCAATTACAACAATAAATACGAATCACAACAAGGCTTGGATGATAATGAAAGTTCGATTTTAGTAACAAGAATTTTCTGAGAGCTTATCATAGTCGTGAAAGAAAAAATGAGACTTTTTTTTATAAAAAAAATGGAATTTCAATTCTTAAACAGACTTGAGTTTGGAACACTCATTACTGAAATTAGCACCTGACTTATTGGTGTGGAACTGAAAGCCCATTAGTCTTTCACTCGTAGATCCAGGAAATGCCAAGGCTCATATGGTTTTCTCTGCACAAAAGCTGCCGTCCAGGATGCATCTATACTGATAAAATGTAGGTTTGATCATGAACACTCAGAAATGTAAAGTTATTTAATTTTTAATATCATGTTGTTTGCATATGTTTACTATAGGAAGTGAATTAGTAGTGTTGGTCTTAAAGGGCGTGTGTCAGGTTGGATCAAGCTATCCTGCATCAGTGTTTCAGACACAAAATTCGCGGAATGTTAGAGAAACAAATACAGTCCAGAAATTGACATGATTCTAACGTCATTCTTAAAGAATTACGGTATGCCTCAACGGAATATCATACTGCTGTGGGTCCTATAATTCTGCGTATGAAGCAGACGACACCCTTTGAACTCTTTCTCCCAAGCCTAGTCCGAAATCGGCACATAGTAGTGTTGACGAATGGTGGATTAACTCCAAAAGCAGAAGAATACTTTATACCCACATAATATTCACATAGTTCAAATAAAATTATATAACTTCTGCCTATTGGGGACTATTGTTTCTAAATTATTTCCCGGATTGATTCTTTCTCGTTCATGAAAAATGGAAATGTGTCACTTTGGACTTAAATGTACATGATAGCTACACGTAATTACTTACACTTCTTTTTATATGTTACTAAGACGAATGTTAATTTTCATCTTGTACTAGGGGCTCTGGGTAATTGAATGGTCATGGCCGCGGGAGGCAGGATGGTCTAAAGAACTCGTTTTACAGATCACTGACATATCATATCTGTCCGCTTGGGTCCGAGTCTCGGGCTTTCGCATATTCATTCTTTAGTACACATTTTCTCGACCTACAACCTCACTAAGCTTGACCAACAGCAGAGTTACCAATGTGGCTTATAGTTTAGAATTAATAGATCTTTTTACAAGTAATAAACATTTTATTACAAGTGATATGAAAATTCTTATTTTTACAAATCGCTTTTAGTAATAAAAGACCATTTGATAGTAGGATATGCCTTAACTAGAGCCTGTGGGTAGTATGTTCGTACCAATAAAAGTTTTACGTTTGTGAATTTTACAAATTAACTTTCTACAAAAGAACAACTGCATTCCTTGTGAAATAGATTTTTTTTTAACCATTTGTATCTTTATGCTATAATAAATGCTTATTACTTTGAAAATGTTCAAACAGTAAGAAAACATTACTACAAATGACATTTTAAATGAGTACATTCCAGACTCTACCTCCTGATCTGAGATAATGCATTTACCACTAATTTGTACACATTACAGTGAATCGCAAATATAAATTGCATTCGAGGCAACATGCACATTTTGTATGTGGTATCGGAATCCTATAAGAAGACTGATTATTGTGAAATGTCCAAACGGTCAGCCATTGACATTGACCAACTGCAAAGACATGGTAAAATTGGCTTTTGAGATCAGGCTACACCAAATTCCGTGGAATGAAGTTGGTTATTAAGTATTGTTAAAAGAAATAATTCCACAAGATGAGAAAATTCCTTTGATTTTGTGTGTCTTTGAGCTTTCCTTTTACAGACTTTTTTGTGTGGCAAATTTATGAATAATACATGCAAAGATATGACAACCATTTGAACTTGAACTGTTTAAATTTAACAGTGTAAGTGCAAACAGTCGCTCTAATGTTTCTAGAGGTCGCATTTTGGGTGGGTCGAATGTAGAAATAATTTTCAGGAGTTACCGATGAACTTTCTTTGTTAGATCAACCTAACTGTCTCGGTCTTGTAGTAGAAGCAAATGATGTTGGATCAGGATCACCGATTTCTTATTCAAAATAACTATCATAAATTTCAGTCAAAACTTCTTGGATAGTATTCAGAGATGTAGAACGCTGTCGCCACTTGGTATCTGATTTCTCTTTGAACATAAGATAATTCAAATTTAATTTTACTAGGTTTCATCTCTTTCTCTATATATTGAAAGACACACTCACCTTAATAGAATTCACTCTTCAGTTTCAATCTGTGAAGATGGGAGAGGCCCAACGGATTATATTTCTGGTTAGAGATTTACAGTCATTTCAAAACACGCTTTTAACCAGTCTGCTGGACAAAATAAAATACAACAATACCTACTATATATGCCAATAGTGAGGACTTTGGACTTAAGAAGGCAAAGAAAACGAACCTCTAAGAGAAGATTAAAGAGCTACAAAAGTAAAGATACATGTTAGTAATGTCAAGAAAATGGGTGTTGGTGTACAGGAAGTCTTTCCTGACTGTTTTCATGTCTTTTGTTTTTTAAAATTTAAACAGTTTTTTTTCTTAAAATCTACGCCTAATTTTTGTACATCTTTCTGGAAAGTTTTCATTCTTTTCTAAAGTCCTGTAAAGTTCTTAGATTTTTTCTTCTTCTAGTTTTGTCTAAGAAAATAATTCAAAATCTGCCATTTTTTCAGCCTCCTCTAAAATACGGTATAGTATCAGAAGTTTAGTACTACTTTTAGTCTAATCGAAAAATTTACGTTTTCACAAACATTGTCTGTAAAGTGTGTGAATAAACACGAAGCAAAGAAGTAAAAAAAAACTATACCACTAATAAAGAATTACGTATTGTGTGTGAATGAATACATTAATATACGCGAGTGAAAGAAGTTACTGACGAATGAATAAACTGTCAAACGCATGAACGTCCTTTGGTTTCACCTGTTTGTCAACGAAGTCTGAATGAATATTGTATGTGTGATATTTAAGACATTGGTACGTGGTACTAAGTCATGAGTTGGTGATAATACCTGGAATTCTTCTTCTACGGTGTAGTGCAAATTTATTATTTTTTTATTAATCAACTCTTCGTTCAAAACGTACAAATTATGTTTCTCTGTATATGTGCCGGTGAGCTTATCTGTGTAGGCTGATTACATTCAATTGTTCAACCAGATAAAATGTCATTTGGAAAGGTCTGTAGTCCATGGAAACGATGTAGTTTATATGTGTCAATCTATATAAGTACGAAATTTGTATATGCATGCATATTAGTATTTATATGTAAATCTGCAAGTTGTATTAATATCTTGAGATATGATGTAGTCTAAAAGAAATTGCACATTTGTAAATTTTGAAAGTGTACAAATGTTTTTTTTTAATTTTCTTCCTATTTTTCTTTCTTCTTTAACTTAATACAGAAATTAAAAAGTGGCTATTTACAAAACTTTAGGTCAATTTGGAAAATATGTTTGTTTCATCGCAGCTAGTAAGTCATGGTAGCTGTTATGTATACATGGACTTATTTGTACCTGACTGTCTGTCCGTCTTTAGACTTCTTATATTGAGGCATTGTATAGATAAACGTATGTATGAATTTCATTAATTGGTATGTATGTATGTATGGATGGATGGATGTACGTATGTATATATGTATGTATGGCTATATGGATGTTGTTGTTGTAGGGTTTAACGCCATTTTTCAGCACACGATAGGCTATACATGTCGGCCAATGTTAATGGTGGAGGAAGAACCCGGGAAAACACCGGAAAGAACCACCGACCCACGAGAAGCTACTGGCAAGCTTTCTCACATCCCCACATTAGCCGAATCCGAGACTCGAACCAACGCAGAGTGAGGTGAGATGGCAGTGATCCGTAACGGAGAGCTCTTCAGACCACTCTGCCACTCGGGGCCCCATGTATGTGTGTATGTATGTATGGATGGATGGATGGATGGATGGAAGGATGGATGGATGGATGCATGTACGTATGTATGTATGTACCACCAAATCGGCCAATTCTGCACGTCGCTTAATTCTGTGCAACGATACGTCATTTCTGTAAACATTGGATCACGTGTTATTTCGGATCAAAAATCCATTTTGTATCAAGAAAGAACGAACGTACTTTAATTAAGAAAAGTGATATTCATAAAGTGTATAAAAATATTCCACATTTAGACTCGAAATGCACATGGAAATGTGATTTCTAAATGGCAACATGTAGACCAACTCCATGACCTTCTTGAACCTGTAACTCAGAAAATCCGATTTAATATGAATCTTTTAGAATCATACAAATAAATACATTATATAATAGATGAAAATGTGTACCTTAAAACAATAGTGCATTTTAATCCAAGTTTCCAGTTTTGAAAGAAGTTGTCCCACACGTACAAAATCGTCTGCTATCCAACGTGTCAACTTGCCGCTAGAACATAAATTCTCAAGAAATTCCCCGGCGTATAGTCTGTTTCTAAATTCTGTAGTAATATTTCCCCCATAAAAAAGACGTTGTAAACACATTGTATCCTATTCATTGTTGTTTCTCTTCTACATAATAGGTTTTATTTATATATATAAAATGTTGAACTTTACTAAAAAATTGTACAAGATCGGTTTAATTTGCTTAATATCTTTTGCCATTTATTGGCATAGTTACGTTGAATTTTGTAAAACTAACTATAAACCTGACATAATTACTCGACAACTGCTGACAGTAACAGTCCAAAGTAATATATTTAATTTCTATAGCCCGATGGATGAACATTACATCTTTCAAAGCTGTGCGCAGACTAGGAATACATACAGCGAGTCAGGAAAACACGAGAGTGGTATGCCCTGTGTCAAAAATTAAAATTATTTTGAATAGAATATTCTAATGACAGTTGCCTCGTTTCAAATGGTAAGCATTGCAGTATTTTATTTTCGTCAATCGGTCGAATTCGGTATGTGTTTTGCTTCAATATTGGAGACGGAAACCTTAGGTGCGCAGAAATGCCCGACAGCACTGTATGTGTGTGTGTGTGTGTGTGTGTGTGTGTGTGTGTGTGTGGACGGACGGACGGACGGATGGATGGATGGATGACGACTGACTTTATTTCCTCTTCAAAAGAGATTTCATTAAGTTATTTTTCATTATTACACAACAGAGGTAGGAATATAGCTTGACGTTAATGGAATTACATCACACTAAAGATGTAATATATATACAAGTAAAGAAAACACAATATCTAAACACGTTAGCGAGAAAACTCGTTGAAAACGAAATATATAAGCAATATAGATTAAGAGAGGGATGAAAACGATTTGGAATTATTTACATTCGACTGGAACGATTTAAATAGATTATCACATTGACTCTCACTTGGAACACTTGTGAATAATTTATATGATAGAAATGAAATTTGTCAATTCCCTAATTTACTGAACAAGCATAATATCAGATATCGTTTTCAAGTTCATTTGTTCTCTGTACATTGTGTCTATTCCTACAGCCACCACATACATGAATGCCTGCCATGACTGATCATCCATATAATCAAAGATGTCCACTCTCTTGCCCAAAAGGATATGAAGTAATGAGTCATTGTCCTGACATAAAAACCAGTGCGAGTCTAGGATGTCTATTGCATCTATTATTTTTTCAAACATAGTATTACGTTCATCGTTTAGGGCTTGGCAGTATAGCAACATATGCTTGTCTCAGTCAATCTTTTGCAGAGTTTACAGTTATATTAATTCTCGGTTGAAACTGAACACATTGTTAAATACAATGTTAGCGAAAGTTCAAGTTTTATGAGGAAAACATTTTCCAAGCTTACAGACAGCAAGTGGTTGAAGATAAGTATGGACACTTGCATAATATAAAACTTCAGGTCTCATCTCAAGGTTAGATCTCTACAATGATTCTTCGCAGCAGTGAACTGCCGTTTCAATATTCCTCCTCCAGACTGGTTTCGTGACAGAATATAGGGTGTTCACGTATGGTGGAAGAAACCGCCAAGCTGGTATTTCAAAAGAACACGATGTATATCTTTAACAAAGCCAACGCTCTCGCTCTCGTGTATCAGGAAGTCAAGAATTTTTCTGTTGAATATAATTTTCCATGCTAGTGAACCATTAGCGCTGCAGATTTTATTGAAGAAACCTAATTTGATTTTATAGACACATCCCTCAACTGACCACAGTCCAAGACTGCTAATTGTTATCTTTGTAGACAAGCGCTGACCAAGACCTTTAATTCTTCTTGCAGCTTTTCTTGGACATACTTCTAGATCATACACCTGTGACTAGCTCAAGTTGGACCGTAATTCGCATCCATATGTGATAGCAGGTAGTACTATTTTTGACCGTATCCTAGCACTATTAATTTGATTCATACCATCCTTTCCAATGCCAGTTCCAACAAGGGAATACAATACTGGTCTTACTTTATCACAAGCATTTTTCACTGCAGCAGTATTAGAAAGATCTGTGGAGAGAGTAACCCCAGCATATATTCTAGAGGAAACTATAGGAAGCCTTTTATCTCCAAGCATGAACATAGATTTTTGCATGATTTGTTTCTTCGAAAATATGAGGATATTGATTTTATCAGCATTGTACCGGAGTCTACACTTCGATGCATGTTCATGGAGGTTGCGAAGTAAAACACACATACCAATAATTGATGAAGATAACATGGTCGCGTCATATGCTAGTAAGTGATACTTAAGGTACCAACTTGTATTCCAGATTTTGTTGACTCTAGCAAGGACATTAGGTCATTTATCATGACTAAGAACAGCCATGCTGATAGCGTTCTTCCTTGTCCTACCCCTTGATTGACTGAGTATGGTTTCGAATGATAGCCGTTAATCAGAACAAGGGCCCAAAGTTCTCGAAAAGAATTTCGAATCAATCTCCAAAGTTGTCCTTTAACTCCGAGATAGAATAGCTTAATAAAGAGGCCATCATGCCATACCGTATTAAAGGTCTTTGCATTGTCCAGGAAGGCAGCCTAAACTTTTGAGTGACCTTCTAAATAATGGGCTATTCTCGATTTTTATAAGAAAGGCTGCAGTGACGCCACTGCATTTGCTTCGAAATCATTCGTTGTTTATCCATAACGCTCGTTTACTTCTCATCAATTTATATAGTTCAGCCACATGAGTGATTTTCCAGTAAGGTTCTAGGTGAGGCAGCAAGGTTTCCTTTGGGAGATTTTTGTCAGCTGTATTGCGCAAAACAGGCGCAACAGTAACAAGGGGCGTTTTGTACATCTGCAATGTTGTATAAAAGCAGCTCCATTGAATTTAAGTGCTGGTTGGTGTCGCTTATGTACCGCTCCTTCTGTTCTAAAGAAGCTTTTTGCCAGTTGATTGTAACTGGATATCTGGAAAATGTTGCTTCCAGGAGTTCGTCTGGAACTAAGAACTCTACTCTTGCAGATAGATTTAGATCATGATCATCTTCATTGTTGGCACTACGGACTAAATATATTTTTGAGGAGGATATCAAAATGTAGTCAATCAAGGAAGAGTATTTGTCGTCAGATGAGCATTATATATCTCCTGGTATTCCAGAACGGAAAAATATCACATATTTACATTAGATGCCGATTTTTTTAGAAAAGAATGAAGTATATAACTTTTATCATTTTTACTTTTCGGAGTCAAATTTTTGGTGGCTCCGCATTGGTCAACACAAATAATCACAAAACCTTTTCGACTATACTCATCATAAAGGCATTCCACAGTTTCCATTATTTCTTTATAATTATCTAAGGAGGCATTTGTGGAAGGAACACAAAACATAAACAAATTGATATCGCGCAGGCTAATTTCAACTACAATAATTTTGTTGTTTCCAATATTATTTATAGGAAGAACCTGTAGTGACTTCCGATAGAGAATTACAATTAGTCCAAATCCGGATGGACGCTTTCTTTCCCATGGACACGCATGAATTCTTTCATCTGGTCTCGAACAAGCAATAAATTCGCTGTCAATGCTTTGAAAAAATTGCAGTTGCTCTGGATGTAGCCAATGTTCTTGTATGCACACAATATCTAACTTATGAAGCAAAGAACAAATATAGGGTGTTCCAATCATAATGCCGATAGCATTCCAATACAGTATGTTTAGTCATTCAAAAAGTAAACAAATGCTCCTCCACATGCAATTTAGGGACACGGGATCATTTATCTATCATACCATTCTCTGGCTAATACAAATTCAGGCCAAAACACCTGCTGTAAAGTTTTGGTAAGCAGATTTTCCGGAACAGTAATATTACCGCTATAAGCTTTTATGCTGGTATTTAACCACTTTTTAAGAATCCTAATATTTGTGATTTTTACTCCTCGATTGTATGCATGTCAGTGTATTACATGATTTAGCTTTTCTGGGCCATAATCTGCTTTAATTCGAGATAACAACAAAGATTTTGTTTTTGTGATCCTCTTCACTCCACTGAAAGTCATAATTCTGATTCGTACCTGGATTGGTTTCGAATTATTAATATCATTCATAGCATTCATGTCATTTTTTCAGTGGGGAATTTCTAGTATCCGATAATTGATTTTGATTCGTTTGATTTTCATTCTCAACAATTTTCTTTTCACATGTTCTTCATTTATCTGCTTCACATATTACAATTGGTGCTGTAGTGCTTGGGGTTTGTGCTACCAGAGATCGCATCAAATCTACAGTACGAATCTCATCTGTTGGTAGTCTGGAATCGCTTAGGCCGGTATTTCTATACTCTTGTTGATCTGACAAAGTCCTGTTACGGGAGTCTAGACGACGGCAATCAATTACACTTGTATTCGGAACTGTATTTGATGTACTTGATATATTCGAAGATGGGCAAGATCTGGTCATATGTGCATATGAGCGAGACAGCTGTATAAAGATTTTAAGTTGGAACTGAATTCCACGAATCTGTGCACTTACTGTCTATGCTTCCCGTTTACAGCTTGTAGCTTTTCGATTATCATTGCCGGGCTCTTTATTACATCTGCTATTGCATGTAGGTCAAATTCCAAACGCAATTCCAACTCCCTTGCCTTGCCAATGCTCGATTTGAATCTTATAATTTTCTCATCCTTGCTTTGTATCATCTCATCCGAACGAACGATGTCCTTTCTCTGTCTCTTCATTTCTTCCATAATAATTGCACAATTGACGTGTAGTTCATCCTTTACAAATTGTTTCAGAGCAATACATTTTTCACATTGCAATATGGAAATGGCGGTTTCAGCTCTCTCAACTTGACCATTAATTCAACAATCGTCTTTTGATGTATTACCTCTTGATTGATCAACGTCACTCGATTGACCAGCTTCTTGACCAATTTCTTGCAGAATCTTTAAGCAACTCACACTGTCTATTCTACTCGGCTTGCTTTTTCCATACCTAGACATACATGCCTTTACTTCGCTAGTGCTACCATCACCCTCTAGAAAATGAAATATTGCACATATGTCGTCTGCTATTTTTTCTTTCACTGGAGCACTATCAGAACGCGATGTCCTCTCCACCAGTCGACCAAAGGGATAACTTGGATAGCTGAGCCTACCAATATGATGCAAAGAACTACGAACATGGCGAAGGGACGTTACGTCAAGTCTACTCGACATCTCTCGCTTGAACGACTGTTCGTCTAATTTGCCATATTTTTCTCTTATTTATGCATGAATACAGCGCTCTAATTGAAAAGCGCACGGTATCTCACTATCTGAATCCTGGGTATTCTGAGTATCCTGGGTATCCATTATTGTCACTACAATCATATAGCAATCATTGGCCCCTAATTTGTTGGAAATTAATCAGAGTAAATATATACAATACTGACCATGCTAAGTAATGATTACATAAAGTGTTATGTGTTCATTATAGGCCTATTGTTGGCGCTCTACAGTTTCACATTTTGCATATGGTTAGAATTTTAAAGATAAAGAATTCCCCCGGCTTTCCTCCCTGGTTATACTGTTTTTTTTTTTTTTTAAAAAGACCTTGCATATCTTAGGTATAATTCAAATAACCTTTAATTCCTTTTATTTTGGTGTATGCTTGATGGGTGTAATATGGGTTATAGAGTATACAGCTTGGCCTTACTCCAGATGTGCACCTTTCAAAACAAGTGCCAGCTCCACTTGGTCATTTTCATTTCCTGATATCAAATTTGTCAAAGTCGGTGACTGTTTATGATCGGTATGACCTATTTGCCTATATGGAAAAAAATTGCATAGGAAGGCATTAGGCGCACGGACAGACATATGATGACGTATTTAATAAGATACATACACATGTACTGTTGGATAGCTTGCATTCTAGGCTTGAAATCTATAGTATTAGCATCGAAATATGAGGCACCATGGCAACAAGCACAAGTAGAGGCACATACCATGGATATGTAGACCGGTAAAGTCGCTAATCCTAAGCGATACCGAGTAAAAAATACCAACTTTTTTTGGTTGCATTTTTACACATTTCTATCGGCATAGATCGATTTAGAGTGACGAGAAAAATATTAATTGATATCAAAATTGTCAAAATCGGTGGTTTATACGATTAGAATGATTTAATAGCCTATATGGAAAACGTCTGAGCAGGTAGGCATTAGGCGTACAGACAGGCAAATAAAGACGGCATGGGTTGACACATGTATCAATGATATGAAGATCGGTATCGTTCATATGGAAAGGCGTTAGGCACACGGACAGACAAATGAAGATGTACTTAATAAGATACCAACACATATTATATACTGCTGCATAGCTTGATTTATATGCTTCACATCTATAGTATTAGCATCGAAATATGTGGTACCATCACAAAACGGTATGGGTTAATGCACGTAGCCTGGATATGAAAATCGGCAAATTCGCTGGCGATACTGATTAAAAATATTTAAAAAAATATTTTGCATTTTAACACATTTTTATTGGCATAGATCGATTTAGACTGATGAAAACCTTATATATTGATATCAAATGAAGACGTGATTAATAAGATACATACACACATTATATACTGTTGGATAGCTTTAATTCGAAGCTTTTTTGGCCTCTATCACAGCATATAGAGTTGCTCGCCGGAAGAGTGTTGCATAATGGGTAAATTAGGGGAATTAATAAGCCAAGGGACGTAACAACCGTTATCGAACAGGCCTATAGCATTGGCACATGCTGACGCACTTAACACAGTGAATGACTAGGTTAATGAACTGCTCGAGCGCATACTATCCATAGAACAGGTTACTAATCCACTGAATAAAGAGTGAACTCAGCTCAACTGATGACAGATGAAAAATATATACTCATGTATTTATGTAGCATATTGTTTATTCAATGTATTAGATATACAAACTGAAAAACAAAAACCTATCAAGTATCAACATCCACAAACACAGTTGCACCAAACGTAATTTATGTAACCTCTCAACATCCCTTCAGCAGTACATTAGATCCAACAGGAACTTCTAAAATGCACGATTACCACACACCCCTTAATAGCTTGATACAACAAAACGCCGCGAATAAAAGCATGGAAGGAAAGCTGAATTTCCTTGAACAGTAAACTATATAAAACTATAGTACACAAACTATTCTGCTCTCAAACTATTCACACAGCAGAACTTCAACACTGAAATGAAAAACACTTTTCTTTACTCTTACAGGTCACCACAATTCACCAGAGCTTGTACACATGACGTCTACCTTGTCTGCAATATTGTTTTGAATTTTGTAGGTATGTAGGTATATATGTACCTGATGTATGTACTTAATGTATGTACTTAATGTATGTATGTGTGTATGTATGTATGTATGTATGTATGTAGGTAGGTAGGTAGGTACGTACGTACGTACGTACGTAGTCAGATAGATATGTATGTATGTATGTATCTATGCAGTCTACTGATGGTTATAGACCGTTTCTCAGTAACATATGTAGAAGTATGATGGCTATATTTACCGAACCGTAATAGGTAAGTTTGTACCTAAATACATCTCATTTAATTTCAACTTAAAAAGCACGTGAATACATTATCTATTTGCTAATACATCAATACATACGTGTGTATATCTGCCAAATGGCATAATTACTTTCATGGTTCAAATGATAAGAACATTTAACAAATGGTTATGTTGTGTCTTATCTTAAGCAAGCATCTTGTATAGCATGAACTATTAGGAATTTGACTTACGCAAGGATTAGCTTTTGGTAACCTTACGCCGCCAAGCGAAGTTTGCTGTGGTCAAAAGCAGTTTTAATCATAATTGTCCTTTTTAAAATGATAATTATGAGATTTTGCAATCTCTAAAACGAATATGAGATTGTCTTTATCTTCAGTTTTTGGAGCGGCTATAAAGTTTGGGTCACTTCAAGAACAATACGCTATCAATTAAGGTCACTATCTTGTGATTGCAAGCATTGGAAAACATATGCATATATAGGTAGTACGTACTGATACGAAACTACTCTGTCCTTTGCATTTCATACACTAGTAAGACCAGAATCAACGCTACTTAAAATATGTAATTTGCATTCATGTGTGTGTGTGTGTGTGTTTGTGTGTGTGTGTGTGTGTGTGTGTGTGTGTGTGTGTGTGTGTGTGTACGTGTGTGTGTGTTATTAGCTGCAAAACGGTCTTTTATCTGAACTGGTCATGTTGTTTTTGACACGTGGTTGACATGCTAGCTCTTGGGCTAGGCCAGTACAACCCGAGGTGTTCATCATTGAAAATACAATAGTCTATTTATTATACACTTTAATTCATAACTATCATCAATTACAAAACCTCTTTACATTACTGTTAGGGAAAAAGGTTATAAATATATATAAAAATATACTATATGTCGTTCTTTACTTACCTTAATTTATATGTTATTTTTCCTTCATGCTTATGTTCACCATACGGTTGAACATGTTGGGTCAGTTAAATTACGTAATAACGTATAAAGTTTTATGACCATATAATGTCATTACGACGTCTTTATCGACAACGTGTAACGCTTGACGACGTCTTTATCAACAACGAATAACGCTTGACGACGTCTTTATCGACAACGTATAGCTCTTGACGTCTTTATCGACAACGTATAACGCTTGACGACGTCTTTATCTTTAATGCCAAATACATGCTGGAGACGGTGAAGTAATATATCATGGTCTATTGTGTCGAATGCTGCAGACAAATCAAGGAGGGTGAGGACTGTAATCTTTCCGCTATGCAAAGCAGAGAGAATGTCATTAACTACTTTTAGAAGAGTAGTTTCAGTACTGTGGTAAGGGCGATATGCAGATTGTACATTGCTAAAAAGACTGTTTGAATTTAGATGAGATACAAGCTGGGATAGAATAACCTTTACTAAGATTTTTGATATGAATGGGAGATTAGAAACTGGGCGGTAGTTCTTTAAATCGTTATGGTCTAGTGTTGGTTTCTTCAGCAGAGGCTTTACAATGTCAGTTTTGAAAAATGATGGGAATTCCCCGGATGAGAGAGAGGTATTAATAACATCAGTTAGTGAAGGCAATACTGGATCTAAGCACTCAAGCAGCAGTGATGTTTATCGACAACGTATAACGCTTGACGATCACGTATATTTTACAACTAGTCTTTGTCGAGTTCAAAATACCTTTATTTTTATTAATCTTTAAAATATGACAAGTTCAACATGAAGCGGAGGTCAGTGACTGTATTTCACAGCCCAATATACCAACATATTAAGCTGAACAGAAGCTCACAGTTGATTTATTCCTTTCGGTCTGTACATAACACGTTCAGCCCATCGATCTATCTAGTTAACTATGTAACGACCACGCTCCATTTCTCAACAACATAAGTTTATTCGTCAAAACAACTTAATTTAAGTTGACAGAATTTGCTTAATTGACATGAAATAAATGTAGTCATACAGCGACATTTTCTACTGATCTTCTTGTTTATCCGAACGTAACAAACGCAGACCTAAATTACACAGATTTTGAATGTTCTATTTATAGGTACAACAGCCATTTTGGCAGTTTTAATTTGCGTACTAGATTCAAAAGTTGGTAAGTGTCCGAAATAAAATACTTTCAAATAACAATTTGCTTGCAAATTGTTTGTCATAGTATAGTTAAAATTTCAGTTGATACTTAAAGATGTTAATATTTTAAACGATTTCATTTAATGTTAGTTATTATTTAATTGGTAAATAATGCCACTTGAAATGATGAACTTGTTCAGCTTTCCTGTACTGAGCAATCCGTATTTTATTGATAATAACTATGTTATAATGCTCTCATGAATGTCTCTATTTCTTTGATTTTCTTATCAAAATTCAGGCTCGCCTCCTTTCGTCGCATTTTTGGCCTAACATCTAGTAAACGGTATGGTTTAATGAAATACAATCCATAGGCTCGAGCCCAGAGGGTATCATGTCACTGCACGTCCACGATTATTAACTCCACCACCGTCCTTGTTTTATTTTTATTGTCTATGAAAATTTCAAGTTCATATCTGTCAGAAAATTTCCAAGGGCTAATGAAAGACCTGAACATAAATAAAAATGATACTTTATTGGTAAAACCCCCTGCATTTTTAATAAAACAATTCTAATGGGATCCTTCCAACGGTATGTCTTTGAAGAACATATAAAAGAGAGGCCCAAACTCCAAAACATGTTGTTTGAAGACGGTGCAAATCGAACTTGACTTAGAACTCTATTGACAAAAATATTCTTCACTACAGACGTGAATATATAGGAATCTTCGAGTCTGTTAGTCCTTCCAGCAGGGCCTCATATAGGATATGACAACTAGGACGAAATTTCGGGGGCCCACAACGGCGAGGAATAGTTTTCTGTATTTCATAAGGACGAACTGGAGAATTTTCGCTGATGCCCACACATGCTGTCAGCAGTCTTGCCCTCCAATGTACAATCTGGTTAGTGCAACTAGTCCAGCAGTTTGTTTTATGGATTGCATTGACACCCAGTAGATATTATGGTTATGACCTGATGCTGTATCTACTAACTATTCACTGTGTTCCCGACATTTTTGAAAGAGTTACCGCCCTTTTGTAATGCAACCAAAAGCAATGGTATAAATCATCACGTGAAATCATCTAGCCTGAACTATCTGAATCGATCGCAAGAAAAGTTCGGAAAATGTTATGGTCATCATCTGAAAATGTACATATCGAGTGTTCGCCAGTGATTTTTGCTGACGTTATATTTTTGCTGACGTGTCCTCTTCG
Organism: Sinohyriopsis cumingii; assembly: GCA_028554795.2. Classification (NCBI taxonomy): domain Eukaryota; kingdom Metazoa; phylum Mollusca; class Bivalvia; order Unionida; family Unionidae; genus Sinohyriopsis; species Sinohyriopsis cumingii. Next base: position 21,234,494 of record CM068831.1, read on the forward strand.
ACTTGGAGACTGATGCAGTGTCTGACGCAATGTTCTGAGCGCAGCTAGTTTTCTTTGAATCGCCATGAAACGTTATTCACGTTATGATCATCATTTGTCATATATCTACAGATCACATGTCTATTACAGCTGCAACTGAATGCAGTGTATGACGTGATATTGTGTCATGCATTTATTGTGCATTGCTTTGAAATTATCAAAAAATGTCCTTACTGAAAAATAATGGTGCTCCTGTGATCATTGTACACGATTTTGTTCTTTGGCGAATTACAATGGATAACATATCTTAACACCGTTCTTTAGACTCTAGACTCATCTTCATCATTTGCTTGGGATGGGATGCTAGAGATGGTTGTATGTGTGGTATATTTACGTATTTCTTTGGCTCACATTTTTTTCTTGTTTAATTCGTTATCTGCTTGGCAATTGCCAATAAAAAAGAAAGAAGAAAATGTTTAGAAAGACTAATGCTGATTGCTCGAGACGGTGCCATCTTGATAGAGCGTAAGCGTAAGATTACGTTGTAATTATATAGCAGTGGTGTTCATTCTTTTTTCCTAAAACCGAAGTCCATAACCACGCCAATATCTATATAAATTGAAATATTTTAACATAACTTATCCATAACTAGATTTCACATCCAACCGCATGGTTTTATAGTTGGCTAAAATATTGAATCAAAAGCTCAGTCTAGAGAACTCGTACACTTTAACTGACTTTGTTATTAGACACATTAGGAAGACTAAGATTCAATAGCCTGGACAATAACAAATTTGACCGTGTAAGTGTGCTCATAAGTATTAAACTGTGGCATGTCTCTTTTTCATACGGCAAGTTGAAATTTAAGTGACATCTCCCTCTCTCTCTCTCATCAGTTATTACCCTGCAATTCCATGCTTTAGCCAACGGCCTTTTGAATGCATAAAATAACAAGAAATAAATGCATGTTGCACTTTTCTTATCGTCAACTCTTTTGTCTTTTACGGAGATAATATAACCAACAACCCAAGACATAAACCATTTGTCGAGTTAAAAGCATTTAAAAAACGGTTTATTCTCCATAAATATATATACCCGAATGGGGTCCTTTCAGCTAGAAATCGTCAACGAAAACAAAAGAGCATGTGATATTCAAGTGAGCAAACTTCGCTTCGTTTCTTACTTTTTATGATACTGTTCTCATTAGAAACCAAGGGGCCACGAGTGGCAGAGTGGTCTAACGCGCTCTCCGTTACGGATCACTGTCATCTCACCTCTGTCTGCGTGGGTTCGAGTCTCGGATTCAGCCAATGTGGGTATGTGAGAAAGCTTGTCAGTAGCTTCTCGTGGGTCGGTGGTTCTTTCTGGGGTTTTCCCGGGTTCTTCCTTCACCATTAATACTGGCCGCCATGTATAGCCTCTCGGGTGCTGAAAAATGGCGTTAAATCCTACAACAACAACAACAACAACTCACTTGAAATCCTGTTGCAAAATAATGCAATGTAATATGAAAGGATAATTTATATCAATATAGTTCACGTGATGCAATGTTGGGCGTAGTTGGTCTGTGAAAATGTCAAAATGTGCAAACGTGGTAACTGATGAGTGAAGTAAGTTTATATTTTACCAAGATGGAACCTTCTGAAAAGATCGCGTTGGCCTTCCTTAACAAATATTTACTGGTGTATTTATATTATATTACAAATAAAAGAGTTATCCCCAGAAAAATGCACATTTGACTTTGAGATCTACTTGCTGATAATACTCATCTCACATTTGACTTTGAGATCTACTTGTTGATAATACTCATCTCACATTTGACTTTGAGATCTACTTGTTGATAATACTCATCTCACATTTGACTTTGAGATCTACTTGTTGATAATACTCATCTCACATTTATCTTGAAAAATTATTGTGTAACTCCTTTTAAACAGGAAGGGACGTGATGATCGGGGCCTGATCAGGGAGAATGTTTTTTCGGGGTTACCAGAAGTACACGCACATAAACGTGCAGTCACGTTTCACTGGAAATGTGACTATCGTTTTATTCTTGGGCATATTTGTTGGGTATTATACACACCTTGAGTAAATAGACATACACACTGTTGCTTGGTGTCCTTTCGAGGAAAGTCAAGGACCTTTTGAAATTTTGGAAACGCCTGTCCCCTACACCCATTACTCGACCTGATCCTGCCCTGATGATCTAGGGTAACACTAGAATGTTCTTCGATGCATATGAGGTGAGCAGACCAATAGTATGACATGAATAATTTACTTGCAGAATGTTTACTGCACTGCTTATATTCATAAACGTGACTAGACTTGAGGGAGGGAGATCACGATCTGACACACTGTCCTTTGCATAGAAAATGACACAGAATATCTGCAAATAATGGGAAAAGTTCGCAACATACCACTGGATTTAGGATAATTCATCCCAAATAAGTCCGTAGCTAGAGGTATATATTATGTCTAAAAACTATTTAAAAAGACTTGTTAAAAAAATTACCAGTTTATTTTGTTTTCTTTTCTGTTTGAAAATTGTAGCTGCCATAACATGTCTCAGCTGCAGAGAGACTGCTAGAACACGTGATTGTGAATACATCCAGGAATGTGGCATTCGTGAGGCATTCACAAAAAGTTCTAAACTGCTTCTATTGTAAATTTAGTCGCAAAACCTGCTAGCAGAAAATAACTTGTAGTTTTGAGAATTCTGAAAAGAAAAACCTTCATAGTGCATACTATCAAAATAGTCACTAGCCCCTATTCCCTTCAAGAACAAAATAAATAAAGAAAAAACATTTTTTGGCACATACAGGCTTGGCGAAAAAAACACATTTCGACTCTTTTACTCAAAACGAAAATTTGATATTCTTTTGAGACATGACATTGTGACAACAACGATACCAGGAAAAAAGATTGAATTAAACTGGTATGCTGTAAGAAGGAAATACAACGTTTCGCGTATTTCTGATAGAATTAGTTGTCTCGTGAATATCACTTTTATTCGATAATGAAATTACAATTATATACCACAGTCATATGAAATTTAACAACTTTATTTCTCTTAAATCGTTAGGTAACACATGATCATGGCAGTATGTCCTTCCGCCCTTTCATCGGTTATATCTAGGGCCGGATTTCCCATTAAGCACACTAAGAAAGTGCATAGGGCACCAGCCCAACAGGGGCTCCAGAAAAAATTCAAATTAATTGTTGATAATAAAATTAAATGAATTATATATAATCATTTATATCTGCATGTACGAGTATTTTCATTTGGAATGATGGCAAAACTGGTATTTTCCCAACTGTTTTAGCTTTTATTATTTATTTGTTTTTAAATTTCACATGGTGGGTGGGTGGGGGGCACCATACTATTTTCAGTGCTTCGGGCCCCGGAAAGCCTTAATCGGGGATTGGATATAAACCAATTAATTGTTATAAAAAGACATTCACAGAACAGTTTCCCCCTAATGTAAGTGGCGCAACATCTATTGAGTGTCTTGCTCAGTCGTCTACCCGTCGCCTGGCGGACGGTCAAATAGTTCCGTTTGTTGTGTATATTTAATTTAATTATATCTGATTTAATTTTTAGCAAGTTTTAAAATCTTTTTTTTTTTTTTAAATTGCATTATATGTCAAAATAATGTTTGCTCGGAACTAGTACTTTTTCCAGAAAATAGTTTGACCTTGACTGTTCATTTTAATAAACACCAAATGTTGACCAAGATCCTGACCTTGATTCAAAATTAGTAGCAGCCACGTAAATAAGTTCTATTTTTTAAAAATAATGATTGGTTGTTGTCGAGGTCATGATGGGACGGCGTGGTTTAAGATGTAAACAATTTTTTTTGCATTTGTTAGAGTAAAAGGATTGGTTTTTGTCAGGGTCATGCTTGGCTTACGTAATATAAACACTTTCACGTGACCCCTTTTTTTCGATTTCGCAACCCGGGGATTTGCGAAACTCCGTTTTAGAATACGATGTAGACCATTCTTAATGAGATCCTCATGAATATTAATGTATCGCGAAAACGAGGCTAAGATAGGCAGATTGAGAAAAAAATATGGCGTCCTACTGTACATCGAGTAACGATCTGAGCTGTTTGCCAGATATTTCTTTATTTATTATGAGACTCATTGTAAATGTCAACACATGGAATCTCAAATTCTTCCAAAATGTTATTGTCCACCTTCTCTGCAATTGGTTGTCTCACTGCAGGTGGTTTTCTTGCTTTCCCTTCAGTTGTCCAAGTAAAAATTGATGGAATAGCATCTCGTTATAAGCAACGGCTGTTGGGTGTCCATCTATAGTCCTGTTGCTTAAAGTGTCTAGAACAGACAACTGTATTTGTGATAATCTAACAAAAGAAAAAATAAACCATGAGTTAACTGCAATAAGTAGTTTAAAAAAAATCCAGTTATTTCAGCATAGACCGTTGAAATTATTTCACTAGTAAATAAAAATGCCAGAATATGAAGACAAAAGGGAGGGAAAAAATCACACACACACACACACACACACACATATATATATATATATATATATATATATATATATATATATATATATATATATATATATATATATATGCTTCCCTTGGAGGGGGATTCTCTGACATTAACTTACTACAGTGATAGAATTTCAACGGCCTGTGATTTAAGTGTGCGTTTTCCCTTACGTTTACACACATCAGTATGTTTTATCAACAGTTTCATTGTTTCTTATCCACTCTCTGTCTCTCTCTCTCGTAATTTCATTCAACTTGTACTCTCATCATTTTCATTGTACTGGTGCTATCTCTCTTTTCTATCGTGGTCATTTACATTCTACTTTCTATTTTTTTTAACGAGGTAATAAAGTTCACTTTTTTCTGTACTTACTACTCCTACGTAAATTCATAATTTCTTATATAAATGTGCTGCGTGGAGGTACGCCCAGTTTACGATGACCCCGTTATGTGGAATGGGACTAGGGGTAACATTTTTAGAAACCTGTCATTATAAAACACACATACATAATCTATTTTGCGTTTGGATTTCTCGTTCTTACATCATTCAGTTGCAAGAAAATATAAACACATCAACAATCGTCCAGTTTCTTACCTTAAAATTCGGCCCCTCATCAGGACGTATTGCAAGAATCCATTTTCTACGAAGCTCCATCTTCTTCACTGATGGAATATGGTGGAAGCTTAAATTTATGTGAATTCTAGCATTCCCATTGCACAACGGAACACAATAATAATTGTCAAGATTTTTTCCGTTGCTGGTATCAACTGTAGCAGCCATGGTTGAGAGGTAAAATGAAGCTGGTGCCTATCTTAGCCTCGTTTTGGATTCGTTGACCCAGTGTCAAATGAATACATGAATACATTATGAGAATGGTCTATAACCTTTGTTTTGGAGAAATATTCTGAGCTGGGCTTTCACACTGGAAAGTGGTGTGTCATTTGGAGTTATTTCAAATTACTTGGGTTCAAAAGGATTAATTATTTTTTCCCTGGAGATATACGTGTGCTCATACAAAATTCTTAAAAAAACAATATCTCTTGTAAAAATGTATTCGGATTTCCAAAACCGGATTGATATTTCTTGTTTCTACAAGAAACTGTAGACTTCAACACACTACAGGTTACAGCGTACGTCATCGTCTTCAATCTTGGGATTCTTCGTCGGGACTCGAACTTGAAATCATTAGACCATTTTATTATTAGGACTTCTAAAATTTTATTCGTGGATTATTCTTGGATTATTTTTAGATTTGAATTTTAAAACCGTAATTTCATAGTTTTTCATTTTTACAGGATTTTTTCCAGGGAAATAAAATGTTATATTTTTTTAAAGCTTGTTGTTTTCACTCTTTCTTGTGTTACTGATTATTCGAGCCTGATCACGTAACATAAGAACTGGGGGCTCCTCCGTGATTATTTTGAATTTTGGATAGAATATTTCGGAAAACTTTGTTTTTTGAAATTTGAATTCCCCATGGTTTTGAAATTTTTAGTGAAATCGGCAAGCTTTTTCTAAAATGTCATCAAAAGTGGAAATCTATCTTTCAAATCCTACCCAGAAACAATTAGATCTTTTCAAAAAAGATAAATTGTTTCATCCTACCAGAAAATACGATCTTTCTGAGGTAAAGGCTTCCTTAACAAAACAGGAAATAAGAAATGTTTTGGTTCAGCACTTGGTAGAAAAGAATGTTTTGGATAAAAGCGCTTCGGTTTCGATCAGAAAAACTGTATCAGTCTCTGACATCAAAGTGAAGGAATTAGAATTAAAATACAAGATGGAATGGGAGTTGAGGAAGCTAGAGCTTCAGAAAGAAGAAAGAGAAAAACATATGCAAACGCAGTTAGAAGAAAAGCAAATGAAGTCACAATATGAGAAAGAGGAGAGAGAGAGAGAGTGACAGGAAAGAGAGCAAGAAAAATGATGCATTTACAATCAGAAGAAAAAGAGAAAGAAAGACAAATGCAGTTACAAAAAGAACAAATGCATTTACAAGTGGAATAAAGAGAAAAAGATAAACAAATGCAATTACAAAAAGATCAAAGGCAAATGCAATTAGACAAGGAAGAACGAGAGAAAGAGAGGGATTTTCAATTTAGAATAACGAAATGGAAGTGGCAAGTGGAAAGCACATTCATACTTAAAATCCAAATTTAAGTTTCGATCTCGCAAAGAATATTAGATTAGTGCCTTCTCTCAGAGAAAAAGAAGTAGAAAAATATTTTCCTTATTTTGAAAAAGTTGCTGAAAATTTGAAATGGCCAAGGGAGCATTTGACCCAGTTATTACAATGTGTACTCACTGGTAAAACTAGTGATATTTACCGTTCACTGTCAGTTCAACAAAGTGGTGACTATGATACGGTCAAAGAATGCATCTTAAGGTGTTATGAGTTAGTCCCTGAAGCTTATCGGCAAAAATTCAGAAACTAAAGAAAAGAAGCTGGACAAACTCATGTCGAATTTACTAGAGAGAAAGAGCAGTTATTTGACAGATGGTTCTTAGCCAAGGATGTTGAACAAGATTATAAAAGTCTCAACCATCTTATATTACTTGAAGAGTTCAAAAACTGTGTCCATAGTGACCATAAGTCTTATCTTGACGAGCATCAAATTGAAACCTTGGAAAATACTGGTCGAGCTGCTGATGAGTATTCTTTAACTCTTAAAGTTCCTTTTGTAAATAAGACTTCTACTCAACAGTCTTCTGGCAGAAAAGTATTTCAGCCTAATACATGCCCTTCTAAAACCCAAACTGGCACAACTTTCAAAAATTAAATTTCAGAGAAGTTTGATTCAAGATCCTTGTCTCTTCCTGCGTGTACCTATTGCAAGAAAAATGGATACGTTATTTCTGATTGCTACAAATGGAAAAATAGGCATCAGAATCAAGACAGACCTATTACCAATGCTCTTATTTCTAAGAGGTCAAGGTCATGATTATGTATTGAAAGCAATACATTAGTTGGGTCTACTAAACCCTAGTCTGATTTTATTATGGAGAATTATGAATCATTCATATTGAAGGGTTCTATATCACTCTTGGGTGATTCGGCCAATCCTATCCCTATTAAAATTTTAAGGGACACAGTACCTTCTAAATAGTCTTTTATTGTCAGGTATTTTGCCTTTTTCTGAGAAGTCTTCTTCTAAAGAGAGTTCTTATTCAGGGAGTAGAGTGTTGCTTTGTTAAGATTCCTCTCCATTCTGTAAATTTGTCATCAGACTTAGTCTCAGGACCAGTGACAGTCGGCACAGTGTCTGTTTTACTCGTTGAGGGCATTAATTTATTACTAGGCATTGACCTAGCTGGAGACAAGGTTGTGGTTAATCCACTTGTAACTGACAAGCCTTGCTAGGATCAGAAAGTCGATCCAATTGAAAAAGTATTTCCTGATTTATTTCCAGCTTGTGCGGTTACCAGAGCTATGGCAAAGAAAGCTCTTGAGAATGATGTAGATAAGGAAAGTATTCCTTTAGCTGACACATGTATTGATCAGGCTTTGATGAGGTCACTTTCACTGCTTGTTTGGATCAATCAGAAGGTATTGATCAAGTGATCCTCTTTTAACGACTCATTCTCTTTATTTTAATCAGGGTGATAAATGAAAATCACTTGTCGTTGAACAGGAAAAAGATCATGAGATCTCCTGTTTGTTTCAAAAGGCTATTAGTGAAACCTAAGCTACTGAAGTACCTGTCTGTTATTTCATTAAAAATGGAATTCTTATGAGAAAATATAGACCTCCTGAAGTACCTGCTAATGATTGTAGTTCCAAAACCTTACAGACAGGAAATACTTAGTCTGGCCCATGAAACTCCTTTGGCTGGTCATTTAGGGATCAATAAAACTTATCACAAGATTTTGACTCACTTCTATTGGCCAAAAATCAAATGTGATGTTAGTAAATAGAGTAGATTTTATCATACCTGTCAAATGGTAGGAAAACCAAATCAGAAAATACCTAAGGCTCATCTACAACCTATTCCTGCCTTTGACGAACGATTTAGTAGAATTATGGTAGATTGTGTTGGTCCCTTACCTAAGATCAAGTCAGGTAATCAATACCTGTTGACCATTATGTGTGCGTCAACAAGGTTTTCAAAGGCAATTTCTTTGAGGAATATTAAAACTTTGATAAAGTTTTTTGCTCACTTTGGCCTTCCCAAGTCTGCCCAGTCTGATCAAGGCTCAAATGTCATGTCTGGAATTTTCCAGCAAGTTATGTATGAATTAGGCATTCAGCAGTTCAAGTCAAAAGTGAAATTATGGTTTGACAGAACTATAGCGGAGATAACTTTTGAGTTTGGTAATAATGGAGTTCTGTCTCTCTTGCTCATTCTTCAAATTTTTCTTCAGTTTAGATATTACGGCCTCTACAACGTTAAGAAGAAAATAAATGGGTTAAATAATATTAGTGCTCCTGAGATATAAATAAATTATAGGAGTAGCAGTATATTGAAAGAGATAGCCAGGTTAAACAGGCTATTAATTTAGTTTGACCTCTCCACCTCAGTGAAGATTTAAGTGAAGGAATATCATCGGATTATGCTGATAATGGAGTGACAAATCTTCGGAATTCAGAAATTGTGAAAGAACTGAACCAGAAACTTTCACTTCTGCAAGAGCAAGAAAGAAATGAACTGTTAGTACATTATGGAGGAAGGCGCATCAGTCCTTAGCTCTTCCTCCTTCCCATGCGTCCTTACAACTGTAAGCGAAAGCATAATAGCAATTTCAAAAAAATTGATTTTGAAGGAACCAACAGACTAAACAAAACTAAATGAATAAATATTAAAACTAATAAATGAACGAACTTTGAGAATAATTGTACCAAAAAGAATGTTTCAGGGTCGCTGTCAACTGTTAAATAACTCTATAGATGATTATATCACAATGTAAAAGTAAGCTAACATCCAGTTACCTTACATAAATAAATTATTAACAGATACATATTAGTTGCAAATGTTGAGAAACGTTTAATACCTTATGTCTCCGAAAATAATACTGGCCCTCAGTTCGGCTCTGCTGGCGGTAATATTTGATATTGTTCCTGAAATGTGCTGCTGTTCGAAGAAAAATAATTTTTCTCAACGCCCCGGTCCTCGAGGAGATTCAGCAGAAAGATAATTTTGTCTCAGTTCCTGAGGAGCAATGTGACCAGAATTTAGGGGACATGCTTCTGTGTGCCGAGTGCTGTGATACAGAACTGTGTAATATCAGGGGATGTGGCAAACAAGGTAAGGATTGCCTCGTTTGATGTTGTCAAAGTACATTCAGAAGTTAAATTTCGAATCTCTCCTTACAATAATACAATATGAGTTTCCTTATCACACACCTGGATTGGACCAATATAGATATTTTCTTTTATGTCCGCACAATCGAAACTGTATACTATGAAACGTAAAATATTCAGAACTTTTAAAGGGTCTGGCACATATTTTATTTCTAGTCGGTGAAAATAACTCATTTGAAATAGCTTATAAATACATATCGGCTTGACAGTCTCAACGCATCACTAGGCCATATGAATACGCATTCTTTCCACCTAATAGGAATAAAACATGTATCTAGCTTTATGTATATACTACTATAAATTAACCAGTGATAAAAATAAGAAAAAAAAATTATTTCGCTCATTCCAAGCATTGATTGCAGACTAGAATGACTTTATTTACTATTATAACTTTGTCAAAATACAGTGCACACAATGAGTTAGTAGTCTTGTTGTTGATAAGTTTGCCACAAGACAGTGGACCAGTATGTTACGGATGCAACAACAATCGCGATCCAGACAAATGTGACATGATTATACAATGCTATAGCGACTACACAAACAATCATCTCTTTGAACAAATAAGTAATTTCATATCTGATATGCATTTGTAGTAAATTTTAAGATCCGTCGAGATGGTACAATGTGACAGTCTCTCATGAGACAGTCTTTCATATGAACACCATATAGGCTACAAGGATATACTAAAGTATTCTCAAACCACCCCATTTGTAAGTACCCCCGCCGATTTAAAAAATAGAAGGCATCAGGGATATGAAAAATGCAACATTTTTAGTCATTTCATTCACTAATTTATAATTTCTAACCTGACTGATGCCAGAAGGTCCCAAACACTGGCAGTACGTTGGCGTTCCGAATCAAACAGGAGTTTCTTTAGCAACACGGACGACAAATTTTATTGGGATGGTCTATGTTTCAAGCAACATTTGTGATGTACTTCACCGTATTTGATTCTCAAAAATTCAGTAAATTTTGGATTTATATCTCTTTGAATAATATATACAAGAGTTCCTCCATTTTTATTTGTTCAATTTGTTTTACAAATGTAATAGCTAGACATTGAAAATTTTGGATGCAGACGACACAATGTTTACTGAAATAGACTATTCTAGAAACCCAAACATAGACAGTGAGCAGTATGACTGCTTATTTACGCCAATAATTTGGCAGTGTTTGGTACTCCTTGCATACAATCAGTTAGAAATTATAAATCAAAGAACGACATGACTAAGTTTGTGCATTTCTTTGATTATTTTCGTATTAAAATCGGTTATATATATATATATATATATATATATATATATATATATATATATATATATATATATATATATATATATATGCAATAGACTGACAACGAACAGTACGAAACTAGTATCTAGCCTGCCTAAGGGCTTTCGACCCTTTAAAGAGTCGTTTTCAAAGGCAAATACAAAATATGGACAAGACAAGACAACAAATAAAACAGAAAAACGGTTATGTTTGGCGTTGTGAGCAATAGCAATAAGCAATAAGAAACTCACAGCCATACTTGGGGAAAGCATAAATTATCAATATCTAGTCAAATCAGCAACCATCGAAACATTAAAACAGCAGCTGAATTCAGTTTCCACAGAGGAACAATTGCAAACGTTTTGCTCTAAATTAAATAAGGATATAGAACGACTCTCTGAAAAACTATGCAAAGTCAGAGAAAGAAGACTCAGAAGTCATGATCTACAACCAAGTCACTGCTGTGAAGAAATTTCATTGACAAAATTTTTTTAAAAAACAAACGTAAGAAAAATAATGGCCGTAAAAGGAAGAATACTGAGCACTTTATAGCAAAAACCAATTCAACTGTTACTAACTCAGTGGTCAGTATCTCTAAGTTAGAACTTACGGAGGCAGAAATAAAAGTTTTATCAAAAGGTTTGAGTTTCTGTCCCCGTCCAAAGACATATGATGGAGGGAAGCTGAAAAAGGACACCGAAGAGTTTAGCCGCCGATTAAGACTCAATGCACATTTTGCCTTGCAGCCAATAAATAAATCTGAATATAAGCTGCGATCAACCCATAGTCAGACAGTAAAGTAATTGGACCCCACCAAAATCTTCAAATCCAAATCTAGAAGCCTTTATCAACTCAGTTGAAAACGACACTTCCAGACACATCAACCAAACTAACAGATACTCTAATTTGACAAAGGAAGAAACAGATGCCCTTCACTTACTGAAAAGTAGAACAGACATCATAATTAAGCCTGCAGATAAGGGTTCCGCTGTGTCGTTATGAATAAGGAAGACTACATCTGTGAAGCAAAAACAACAACAAGTAAGTGATGGTAGTTTCAATCAAAATCTAGACCATGATCCAACACTGGAATATGCAAAAAACAACACTAATATTATTGACTAGGCATACCGAATCGGACACATAGACCAGCAAACGAAAAACTACTTAAGCCCAGAAAACCAAGAGCAGGTAGATTCTATCTTCTACCCAAAATCCACAAACAAGGAAACCCGGGCAGACCTATAATCTCCGGTAACGGGCATCCCATAGAAAGGATATCAGAATATTTGGATCATTTTATGAGACCACGTGTCCACAAATTACCATCATATCTTCAGCACACAACATATTACCTCATAAAAAGCAAAGCAAGCGAACCATTACTGCCAGATACATTGCTTGTTTCCTTAGACGTCACAACTTTTTATACTAACATTCCGCACAATGAAGAGATACAGGCGTGTAGAGAAGCATGGGAAACTAGAACTGTAGACAATCCACCAACATACTTCCTAGTCCAACTCCTGCAACTTGCCCTAAAACTTAATAACGTTGAATTTAATGAAGACAGCTACGTCCAAATAATGGAACCTTCGTATGCTAATATTTTTATGGGAAAACTGGAGGGTCAACTTTTTGCATCGGTTGAACTTACACCATACTTGTGGCTACGCTTTATCGATGATATAGAAATGAAGTGGCAACATGGAAGAGAAAGTCTCGATGATTTCATATAAAAGACAAACAACTTCCGTCCCTCAATAAAATTCACGGCAGAAATCTCTAACTCAAACCACGTCTTCCTGGACACAACAACCAGACTGGTAAAAACAAACTCCATACAGACATCTACTCGAAACTAACCGACAAACACCAATAAATCCTCCCAAGCAGCTGTCATCCAAAATACTGCATTAGGAACGTCCCATATAGCCAGGCACTGAGGATACACAGAATTTGCTTCGACGATGAAACATTCCTAAAAAGGTCTGAAAAGCTATCTAAACATTTCATTTACCGAGGCTACGACAAAAGACCTGATTACGGAGGCAACCCAAAGAGATAAACAAACAAACCTCTATGGCCTACTAAATTATGGAAAGAAGGAAAAGACTGATCGGATACCATTTATCCTGACCTACCATCCAGACAACCCCAAAGTAGGTAAAATCATCGGGAAACACTGGCCGATCGTGGAATCGTCGGAGGCACTAACGTTTATTCTCCCAAACAAACATGTAGTAGACTATCGGAGGCCAAGAAACCTCAAGGACATCCTAGTCAGTGCGAAGCTAACGCCAATCACTAATCAAGACCACTCCAGTCAATCTGGCCCCTGTGGCGACAAAAGGTACAAAACCTGTCAACGTATGATAGAGACCAGGACATTTTCTAGTACAGTGACTAAAGAAAAATTAAACATACATGGTCCAAACAAACCGTGCAAAACAGAGAAAGTCATTTATCTCATCACATGTAAGATCTGTAGCCTTCAGTATGTCGGAGAAACTGAGAAGCTACACAAAAGGATCAACCTTCATAGATCTGACTGGATGACAAAGAAGCTATACAGAAGGCCGGTCGCAGAACACTTCTCCTCCCCTGGCCACACGTTCAGTGATATAAAACTTATTGCTGTTGCTCATAACCCCAAATGGAGTCACCAAACCGGAAAGAAAAGGAATCTTACTGGATACGCCGCCTTAGAACATTGAAACCAAGCAGTTTAAGCCAAGAAGACTAGAAAAAGACAACCATGCACAAATAAAATCATCTTTTGCAGCCGACACATTTTCTTTTAAATAATTCTCTAAATTTGCTTAATAGCCTATGACTGCTATAATAATGAAATATCCTGGAAATAGTCTGCGCATGCATAAATTTACATAAAACAATAGATGTCATTATGGCTAATCAATTTCTAGGTCAATACAAATATGTTCGAGTATCAGCAACAAGCTGAAATAAACTAGTTGACACATAATAGAGTTAAAAGGTTGAATTCCTGTAGAAACAGCCATGTAAATTTTCGCAAACATAACCGTGTTTCTGTTTTATTTGTTTGTCTGGTTTATGTTTTGTGTTTGACTTTGAAATAGACTCTTTAAAGGATCGAAATCGCTCAGGCTAGCTAGATACTAGTTTCGCACTATATATATATATATATATATATATATATATATATATATATATATATATATATATATATATATATATATATATATATATATATATATATATATATATATAAGAAAAGCTATATTCATGTAAGTAAACGAAAATAGTTTTGCAATAGAAAACGTGCAGTCTATGGGGATTTGATGTTCATAATGAGATATTTCTGGTGCGTTTGTTACATTACAAAGCTCATTCTAAATTTCTTGTCATATTGACGCATGCATATATATATATATATATATATATATATATATATATATATATATATATATATATATATATATATATGCCTCTATGGTAGAAGCTTAAAATTTATAGATTTCTCTTTATACATGAATATTCACATAATATATTATATGTACATAAACATTTACATAATATATCATCAATGTGGATACTTCCAGCAACAAATGAAATAAGAGCATGATTTCTAAACTAAATTGTAATTCATTTATTTGCGTGCCAAGTTCATCTAGGCGTGTCATCTTTCAACGACCAGAAACGGCGTGGATTTAGTATATTACAGTGGCTGTATACACACGCAAGTACGATTTACTCTTCTGTTTGAGTATAGATGTGTGATGTACATTACCTATATCTCTCGTCCGAAAATATGTACTTAATGCGTTTTAGCCCTTAATGTAGCGTATGTAACATTTATTTTCTACACAAACGTCCTGTAAAGTAGGTTGGCCCCATCACTGTGTATTCAATTCAGTGACAATTACAATTTTTTTTAATGCGGTTTAAAGTTTTTATTTATTTTAGTTTTAACGTTTCTCCTGAAAAAAATTAGCTTGATACATCTAAAATCTTGTTAAACTCATTTCTCTCTACTGTGCTTTGGTAAATGGTTTTCGCTGTAACACCATTTTCTGTCTCCCAATGAGTGCCAGCGACATTGGATTCTTGATATATGAGCTTTCGACATGGTTAGACGACGAAGAAGCTTCAATATGATAAGCTGATTAGAAAGGGCGGTGTTACGTAATAAATGCTGTACCAGAAATCTCTGTAACTCAGACAATGGTACTTCGTTGACTCCTCTATCTATGATATCTACAACAACAACACAAGCAGCACCAAAATAGCAACAGGTACATACGGTTACAACATTTCTGTCTCTAGCCATGTGCATGGTAACTGGAATTCGTTTCTAAATCAGGTCTTAGGTATATTTGTCTCTATTATGATTATATTAATCGACACATTCTTTCTTTTTGTCTTTCTTCCTTGTTGTCTTCTTTCCTTCTTTCTCCTATTGTTGTTACATTCTTCTTTTTATATCATGATCAGCATCAGTTTTGCCTGACACAGTTAATAGACGGAGGCTCATTAAGAAACAATCACGTCAATAAGGATGTATTAAAAAGCCAGAATCTTTAAACGTGCCACAGATTTAATTCCGTGCCAACTCGAATGTAATTTTGGTATGTGCCACAATGATCCCGGAAAGTTTCCCAGATATTTATATATTTTATTTATATAAAATTCACAATGTTATATTTTCGTTCCATCATCACAATGATTTTCCATTTACTGATTCCAGATCTTTTAAGTGCTTTAGTTCCATAAATATTGATCCAATCAGTTTTATGCAAGCAAAGGATTTTGATTTTCTTCTTTAAATTTGTATAATCTCTCTCTCTGTTCCAAAACCGGCTCATATGCTATTATGTTTATATAAATGACGTAGAAATGTTGACATTACTAAGTCAGTAACGGTGTCAACCTTAAAATTACATAGGAACCTAAATTGAGATTGTTCAATTAAAGATCAACGAATTTGTATGACGCTCGGCTTCTTTGTTTAGATTAAATTAAACCTTTCGACAACCTTCGAATGTGTTTGCTGGCCACCTTCCTTCTCCTTTGAACTGCAATTTTCCATACGTCTTGCTCACTTGCAGTGAATGATAGATGGAATGCTTGGTTTCACTGGAATGTTTGCAACATGACCTGTGGTGGGGGTAAAAAATACAGAGTTAGAGTCTGTAACAATCCTGCAACCGCCAATGGTGGAGCTATGTGTAGTGGTCCAAACAGGAAAACAGTCTTGCAATGACCAGCTATAGGCAGGTAAGATACATAATATTGTTCATCCTGAATTTCCTGTCTGCTGCATTATGATTTTTGTATGCTTTCAATGGCACTGTTTTATTGTGAAGTACTTGTTTTCAATTTCCTCGTTTGCCAGACTTATTATTACTGGATAGTCACCCTCAGAATGGCTTAAAATGCAGCAATATATATATATATATATATATATATATATATATATATATATATATATATATATATATATATATATATATATTGTATATCATAATAAAACAGCGTATCTATAGCGACAATAATTGTAATTGCCTTTACCTCTCCTTCATTTGATTAAAAAAAACTTGAACATTACATGATCTGTCTCGAAAAAATTGGTTTTAAAGCATATATAGTGAAGCCTTCAAAGGAAACATATCGCTCTTTTTAAATCCAAACTCATGATACGTATTTCCTAGAGGAAAGCGAGTCACTCCTGCATAGGACATGTCTAGACCAAAAATTTCACAATGTAGAAAATAGCGGCAGCCACTTATTAGAAGGAATTAACACAGCAAGTTATGTTATATAAATATCTGGTGAATGTGGCAATTGTCTCTATGTAATTAGGCAAGTATCAAATTCTAGATTAAAACGGAACATGTCGTTATAATTAATGAAAACTGCTGCAGTTATGGCGATTCGAATTTCTGTTCTGAATCAGTGCAATCTGCTCGATGACGATGACAAGAGCCTAAAAATATTTCAGTGTAATCCCTACAATATTTGCCAGCAGCCAATGTTGGAACAAGATTGACCTGTGGTAAATTCAGAAATAAACATTCTTGTCTTTATATTATTCTGCTTTCCAGCGTAGGTCAGTATTATATATGTAATCTGTGTTGCTAAGCTGTAGGAACCTTATTTCCATTTGTTAAACCAACACCCACTACCAAGCGACAAAGATATGTAAATAACAATAATTAACCCATGACTATTACCAACGTTTCATGTTTACAATTTTGTGAAATATATAACCACCCAAAAAGGATAAAATTTTGTCCCTATACGCTCTAACTGAGGCCAGCACCTGTACATTTTATGAAACAAAATGTTATATAAACATTGGTAAAGCCCTACTGCGTTCGAAACCACGAAGTGCGGGAGTAACCGCCCATCGCTCTTTAATACAGAGGCTCATAAGGTTTAATCCATAAATTATTGTATGTAAATAACAGAACATTGAATAACATCTTGTGGGTTATATCTCATTCTGTAAAGATAAGTCCGGCCCCCTTTCGATCCCTTTGGCGCGAGAAAACGCAAGTCACTCTAAAAGTTAGAACGATATAATAATACACGTCAGCCTAATCAATATTTTCAAACTTCTAGCATTTACCAATATAAAATAATATTTCAAACCTTATATGAATACATATCGAGCATAAGATGTTTAAGTAATTCTTATCAGGCAACTCGTGTCAACGTTAATGAAGATCAAATCTATAAAGAGACACACAAATATACTACATATATTTGTTTCTGTCAATTTCTTTAAGATCACGTAGTCGTAGCATTGCCCAGATCAAAGCCTTTTCACTGTGTCCTTTCTGAACACACACACACACACACACATATATATATATATATATATATATATATATATATATATATATATATATATATATATATATATATATATATATATATATATATATATATATAGAGAGAGAGAGAGAGAGAGAGAGAGAGAGAGAGAGAGAGAGAATTATAAATATATACCAGACAGAACGGAAAGTGCTATCCCTGGATTCCTATAGAATAATGCTTGATAATAGTAGGCAGAATTAATATTTTAATACAAATAATATTATCATACAGGTTATAGAATTTTCAATTCATACTCTACGGAGATTCAAACCCAGGTCCGCGGGTAAACGGAACCCATCGCCTTACCTGCACACACGAGCCCATATTCCGTCACGACTAAGCACACATCACCAAAAATGATGTTACTCCGTCGGTGTTATATGCACTCGTGTGTAGCAGACACACTTGCATGACGACCTAGTAATCAATTTTCATGTATCTACACAGTCATTCCGGATTCATATGAAAGAAATCAAGGTATATATAATTAATTATCGAGAATTCTAAATAAACACCAGATAGAATGGAAAGTGCTATTCCTGGATATTCATGGTTTTATTTTCTTGCAGACCTCATGGTGTATGGGAGCACACCTGCCGAGGTGATATTGCTAGCCAGGACAATGTCAAAGATTTCCTGGGAAGTCAGCCGCACCAATTGTTGTTGAGCCTTCACAGGAACAGATGTATCTGCATCAGCTTTATTGGAGTCTTTGGTGAGTTATATGAAATGGATGTTCCTTTTTACATTGCGTTTTTTCTCCTCCCCTTTTTTACTTTGCATGATTTTCTGTGTGCTTTAGATTTGATTCTGTGCAGGTTACAATCACTAGCAAAACAGACGTCTCTAAATAGCAGCAGCTTAAGCAACAATATATGCCGGCCTGTATGAAAATGATGCAAAGGTGGCTTTCTTAGTGTTCTTAAAATACGTTATCCATACATATTGTCTTATCAACAGATGGGATTAATCTGGGTATAGATTTTCATTGTTTAAGTTTCAAAAATGATGTGGTTCAGTTTACAAACATTGGTCCTTACATTTTATGTTACGTGATGAGTTGCCCCCATTACAGTCTACCTCAGATTTCTCTGTTCTAGTATAGATTTGACCTTCTTCATGAAATCAGTGAGAGAGTTCTGGTCAGTTTATATATGCTGTACAGCGTTCATATTTTGTTAAGTACTTAGCATGCACATTTTGCAGTTATTTTACAAGAGAATCAGCTTGGCTTCTTTTACATCTTTTATTTGCTACATTTTGAGATTTCATAAGTAGTACAATTTTTTGCTGTCAGATATCACTGATATCACCAGGCACTAATACTACAGGATACATTAGCTATGAAATATGATGACATTGACTTGTTATAAGGAAATTGTAGGTTTAAGTGTGGAAAGTAAAATGAAAGTATGAAGGTGTCTCATAGCTGTTGCTCTATATCACGGCTTTCGATCATCGACAACTGCCATGCAACATAGGAAACAAACGATTGTGAATTTTACACATGTTGAGGTTGCGTGCTATTCAGAACTGTCCAAAGTTTTGAAACTGAGAAGCGTTACCCCATATCCAACAGGCATATTAATTCTTAAGGTCTCACTGGATAATTTCGTATTTTGACACCTCCCTAATTTTTAAAGTAGAAGGCATGAACCTAATTATCATAAGCCTAGCATTTTTAAATTCATAAAGAAGCTAAACAGGTAGTGTGGTAGAGATTTACTTTGAGTTAGGCTTGAAAATGGGTTGGTTTGTTTGGTGACTTCCTGTCACACTTAGACTAGCATTGGAGATCAAATGCGTATCTTGGGCTGCAAATGAAAAGCCGACTTGGCACACGTATTTATGTATATCTGCTACAGAGGTAAATACCTAAAAATCGAGATGGTTGAGGGGTAATGAAAAGTGTGCTAATTTGTTATAGTACTAGTGAACTTTATTCATGCATAAGGCACATACTGATTATTTTAGCTGCCTTGTCACAGGAAAATATTCAAAATAGCTCTTTGCTGTCAAAATGAATGTAAAAAAGAGGGGTTGCTGGCAGTGTTGTTTTGAATATAAAAGCCACTAGTTGTATAAGGAATTAACCTGATTGTCGCAGTCAAAATCTCATATGTGTGCTTTCTACAAAAATCATTAGTTTATTTTTATTTGCATCTTCATTGTAAAATTATTCTCATATATTTGCAATTATTGGTTGAAAGTTTACCAGTCAAATTGTCCAGTGAGTGCTAATTAGATATACAGCTTCGAATTTTATGTAAAGACTGCAAGATAACATAGAACACAAGTATGTCTATTTTTGCCTTAGGTAACGAATTGTATATATACTTTGATTTAAAGATCAGAATGATGTGAAATATTCCTTTGTAATATATGAATAAAAAGGAAACTCCATAATGATGTCTTCAGGAAGGAACGAGTGAACTTTATATTTTGTCGCATATATACATGAATATAAAAACTATAAATCATCTCTTAATACAAAAAAAATAAATTACGTGCGTTTAGCTTAGTTAAACATTGCTAAACATGCATTACATTTTACATACCTGTTGATAATATTTGACACCAAGGATGTTTTCCGTTCTATTCTGTATTATTTATTGTGCACTTTGTTTCTTTGTTAGCCTGCATGACATATTATGGGGCCATTGTATTCACCTGCTCTATGACAGGTCCGCGGGTAAGGGCACCCATCGCCTTCCGGATTCCTATGAAAGAAATCAAGGTATATATAATTAATTATAGAGAATTATAAATATGCACCAGACAGAATGGAATGAATGTGTAGATACATGAGAATTAATTACTAGGTCGTCATGCGAGTGTGTCTGCTACACATGAGTGCATATAACACCGATAGAGTAACATCAGTTTTTTGGGTGATGTGTGCTTAGTCGTGATGGAATATCGTGTGTGCAGGCAAGGCGATGGGTGCCGTTTACCCGCGGACCTGGGTTCGAATCCCCGTAGAGTACGAATTCAAAGTTCTCTACCATGTATGATAGTATTATTTGTAACATATATAATAATAATAATAATAATAGGAAATTTGATATTATTTGTGATATTTCAGTCTGTTAGTAACTGTTTTTGAAATGTATATAGGATAAACATTTTTGTGTCAACGACATATATAAACATAAGTGATAACTCAGAAAGTTTGTGGAACCTAATTATTGATGTTAAATATTTTATACAATATCACGTACATTATTGCACTATACGTCGAGACAGGATTGGCCAATCTATCACTATCACAGATTCACTAGCTTGTAAACAGATCATCCTTTTGTATCAAGAAGAAAATAATCGGATAAATGAGCAGTTATTTACAAATCTGTGCAATTAAGTTATTTCTGTTAGATAGTTTAATTAAAAAAAAAGGATATAAAATTGTATATGGCACGCCGGGTTTTAATCTTCAGAGAATGGCTCTCACATGAAAAACTCTTTTCATGTAAAACGGATGAAAATATGCAATTAATATGGAAGCTATCCAACGAGTTGCGTAAATTTCATATGACAATAAAGTTAATGAACCATTCTCGTCTGACATGATAAACAGTATAACTTTTAGTTTAATAACTCCCAAGACGTATGCTCTATCGAGAGAGGATGCAGAGGCCTTGGACGTTATTCGCAAAATATATCATGTATGGCGTGAATTAACAATGTATCGCGATGTCACGAAAATGTAATATTGGGAGTAAAAAATGGTTTTCTAATGCATTATATACTATATTACGTCAGATAAATAATTTAATAAGTGGGAAAATATACCAAATATTACGTCAGATAAATAATTTGATAACTGGGAAAATACACCAAATAATCCATAATTCAATTTTGCATAATTCAGTGAAAGCAGATTATGTATTGTACGAGTTAATTTATATTATATCCACTGGAAATATATTCGAGTAGGTGACAAAATTTACCTCACCAGTTTCTTATGATGTAATCAAAATGAATATCAATATTAATGCCCTTTTTTGTTAAATACGTCACCGTTGTCATAAGATCAGTACTGGTAAATGGAAACTCAACTAAAGGCAATTCGCCCTCCTATTTGGATCAAGCACTCAGAGTAGGTGCTACGCCCATTATTACGGATCGGTTGAATACACGCTGTTGTAAAACCCCTAAAACTGAGTTTTTCAAAAGAAATAATGCGGAAAACATTGACATTGATATTTCAACAATAGTACCTTCCTTTTTGGCAATATGCTAGAGCAAATAATTGTAAGTTAGGAATCTACTGGTTTTAGAAATTGTCAAAATAATGAGATTTTATTTCATACATTTGAATTTACTTGTTCTATGTTTACCATTAAAATTATATAGGGGGTAAGCTTATGCGTTTGAAGGAAAAGCTTCAAACTTTAGATTTGTTTCCGTCATCTAAAATTTGACAGTCTGGTGTAAGTTTCTTGTATAAATTTAGAATTATTTTGATTTTATTTTAAATATATTATTTGCTGTTGTAAGTTTTGCTGCAAATGTTCACATCAAAGAAAAGAGTTGACGTTAGAAATAGAACAGTACTTGATTTGCTGTTCCGTCCTGGTTTTACAATGTATATGGCTGACACACCTTTGTCATAAGTTTAAGATAACAGGTTCATGTAGTACATGAAGTACATGAAGTAGATAAGATTTTAGTTAATGTGAATTATCATTAGATTGTTTAGAACTATATCAAGCATTGTTACATTCATGACTTGACTTACACTATCCGAACCTTATACACACACGCGCACGTGCGTGCGCGCGCTCACACACACACACACACACCAAGAGAGAAATATATAACACATATACGTGTATATTATATTTATCGCCAAATAACAAAAGTATATCAAGAGCGCATATTTATGTAACGCATTTTAAAACTTAAGCCAATAATTCATGCTAATTAGATACACAGCTTCAAATTATTAATGAAAAACCTGGAGACTCCTTAATATAAGTAGTTTTGCTTTTGCATTAGTTAATTAAAATTAGATGGGCTTGGATGTATTGAACAGAATGATGCAATCCATAATTATGGCATATCCACAATTTACACAAGATCTACACAGAAATAAAGACCAACACACGTATTACAGATTAAAGTCTCTAAACACTATCCTGTCTTGCATATCTTACTAAGATGCAGTAGATAAACCTGACTCGTAATCCAAATCTCGCGGGTTTTATCCCGCACAGGCCAGCACGAATCGGCTGCTTCTGTCTGTTCTTCACAAAGAACTTAGTTGCAATTTATTCCGTATGAAATAGCCAATCATATGTTAACTGCATTTAAAATCAACAAGCACAAAACAAATTCTCTGCTCTTACGGTTTTGGTGATTTTTGGTATGTGCAAGATGTTGGCAATATTGATATGCTTACATTTCTTATTACAACACCTGTATTTTTGTACATTGTCCAAGTTTGGTAACATAAATTAACAGATTCTTTTGGTGCCAGAATGTAGACAAATATATATTTTATTTGAAATAGACCATATAATATAATTAAGATAATCATTTGAAATGTTAAATGGAAAGCAAGTAGCTATTTACATTTGCCCACCATAAAAATGATGACAATACACCAGTCTATAAACCCTTTCTCCGCAATGTAAATTACAACCACACACCAGTCAATAGCCCACAATGAGCTACATGTACGTAGTACACCACGCCCTAACTTGAAGTCAATATAAGAGAAAGTTGACAAGAAAATTTGCAAGTGATCATTGTTTAAAAGCCCCAGAAAAAAATATTCATGATTCCTAGTTATTATGGCACATGATGTCTTTTTGGAAAACAGAAAGATATTGACCTCTCAAGTCCTTGTACCAAAAGCGTTTTGAAAATAAAGCGAAATTTATCTTCATATATGTCGCAGCTTAAACAAGTAATGTACTGAAAAGGAACCCGGCATTGCCCATGTACATTCTTCCAAAGTTTGTGTTCCAATTTTAGAATCCCTAATATCTATGTGCAGTGTTTTATTTTTGAAAATATCCCAAGGAGCTCAAGCATTTTTATAGTTCACATTAAGTGTACACAGCTTGTATTGTTTCTGCAGACCCATTTTTTTGAGAGAACGAAAATACCTTTAAAGACCGGGTGGTGGGTGGTGGGTGGCAGGATAAATTGTTCCTAACAAATAAGATAATTTTCTTGTTAAAATGTATTGTACGCAGCTCCAACTTTAAAAGAAAACTCGCTTGTTTATTTATTGGGTATGGTCAGGCAGTTCATGTATATGGTTCGCATGTGTGAGTCACCTAAACCATAACACAATACTACATTTTGACCGTTGTCTTGCTTTTAGGGGAGCAAATCGATTGGGATAAACTTTGCAGCTACGTTTCAGTATTGCTATATATTCACAAAAAATACATTAAAAAAATTGGTTCAACATTCGCCATCTGTTCAATGTTTCGCTACACTGTCTTAGTCAATCTGCTGTTATTACATTATATTGAAGACCCTAAGCAAGTAAAGACTAGTATTCTCTTCGTTTTATTAGAGATCTGCTGAGCAGTGAAAACTGTTACTACATACAATAACATAGCATAAAAGCCAAACAGAAAATAAAATGTCTACTTAGTAAAACCTCTGGAGTTTATTGTAAATCAAACTGTGAAAACTTAATTAGCATATTTTCTTCTGAGATCAAACATTAGCCTCTTTCTCGTTACGTCATATATCGTCATATGTTAATTCAACAGAAACGAAGGCTAACTGTACTCTAACATAATCTAGACCTCTTACTGTACCATTACATCCTGCTGTGAACTATAAATCACTAACTGGACTAAATACAACCAATAGGCGCCAAATTTCTCGATTAAAAGAATTCACATTTCAATTATACAAATAAATCATTCAAATTCACTTCTTATCTTCACTACATTATTTGCTAACTAACGATCCATCACATGAACATCCTGACATAGAACTACTCATTTCTTAGCAAACATGATTCATAACATTAAGGACAAATAAATTCACACAATCATTTCAATAAATTCTTAGCAAGGAAATAATTTATGAACTTCGTAGAATAAACGAGTCAGATAACATTTAAGATTGATGAATACGAACACTTGTTTTCCAATCTCATATCAATGGAAAATTGATGAATGACTTTAAACAAATTAATGCAAGAAACAGTTATAAACTCATATCAAATAACAAATTACACGAGACTGAGAGAAATACCTTGTGCTTTCGAGACTCGCTCGTTTCTATCTTAGCATAATCTCTCTGTACCTTTCAGGTTCCGTGACCCATCAAACTTCCAAATACCCGTCTCTTGAACAATTTTAACGAGAAAGTACTTCCTACTAATCTTGGAGTCAGGTCCTTCCCGTCCGCAGAAAAATTTTACTGACTAATTTTGCGAGGGAGAATATTTAAAACATTGAATTTCGACTGGGAAACATATACTTCTTCTTTGCTTAGCCAATTAGGATTCAATTTATCCAACCGCCCAAATTAACATACGCATATCCACGTTTGAGTAACTCCTCATATTTCCGCGCCTTCATAGTAAACCGATTTCTGGATAGTTTCATTCAACGGGTACAAAAAATAAATCTGCATCATTTCAGTTGTAGTCATTTTTCCTGTACTTAGCCAAATTCACCTTGTCTCGTCCATCTGTCTCACCGTTATATAAATGGACCCTAATTAAAACTCATTCACGTCCGAAATGGTACCTTGACCCAATCGTTGATTTAACTGGTTATGTGTCACACTGACTCATGTATGTGTTTTCATACAAAATTCATACTGTTACAATCTCCCTTCGGGCGTATTTTATCAGTAATGAAAGAAGTGTATACATTTTGAGGAAACATGCATTTGGGTCATTTTATCAATACATTAAAAACAAACAGAATGCCACGAAAATGTATCATCATCTTTATTCACACACACACATATATACACACACACGCACACACACATATATATATATAGACATACACATACATACATACATACATACATACATACATACATACATACATACATATTTGTGTGTTAACTATGAAAATGAACTAGAGACAAATGGTTCACTACAGCTTGCCTTTTATTAGGATTGCTTTTCACAACGGCGCCTCTAAATATATTTTGACTTAATTTATAGACACATGTGTATGCGTGTCATTTACTTGGCGAAACGGAATGGCGAAAATTACACCATCTTAAAACTTTACCTTCATTTGAGAGAAAAG
This sequence comes from Sinohyriopsis cumingii, assembly GCA_028554795.2. NCBI lineage: Eukaryota > Metazoa > Mollusca > Bivalvia > Unionida > Unionidae > Sinohyriopsis > Sinohyriopsis cumingii. Next base: position 21,260,675 of record CM068831.1, read on the forward strand.
GAACATAATGCAAAAACAATGTATAGTCATGTAATTACCACTTTATCAAGGTATGGTCAACATATTGTCCACGGTAAGGATTAGTAAATATATCTTCACACGGACCTCTTGACCTCTTATCATTACGGCCAACTAAGAGGGAGTGGAATTGGAAAGCATAGCTGATAATAAATCATTCTGCGGCCATATTGGTGAACTGGGTGAGAAAACAATGATCAAATCCTGCACTATTCTGATCTTATTGCTTCTGGTAATTCCGGAAGATGTCGCCTCGGAAACAAGTGAGTCTGAATCAGTCTAAAATATCTTTCATCCATACCAGCGTCTTAGCGTTATGAGACGCTTGCAAGAAATATACGTTGTGTCTGTTTCATTATTTGGGTCTTATTCTCTTACACGGAGTGGTCAGTATTCAGCGGGGGATATGTTGATGTAAATCTATTGGTCTGTATCAAATGGGGATGGTGGCGGTGTAAAAGGCTTAAGGAATGTTACTGTTTCAAATGTAAACATATATATATGTATATAAGAAAACGGCAATGGCAAATTATTGTATTATCAGCGTTGAAATATGTAATGAAAAGCATCTTCTTATGCACTGCATTAATTAATGAGTTAAAGGTATCTACGTAAAGATAATGACTATTTGACGAACTAAAATGCTGCTAAACCAGACAAATTACATCTTACAATAAGTAATTAAAAAAAAGAAGCACTTTATGTGGCCTGTTATAGATATGATATATATATATATATATATATATATATATATATATATATATATATATATATATATATATATATATATATAGAGAGAGAGAGAGAGAGAGAGAGAGATGGTTAGATGGATGGATAGACAGCTGTCTTGCTCCACTGTTTTTGAACAAACCGCCATCACGTGATACTCGCCAGTCAACCCGTTTATGCTGAAGATGGACCCTCATTAATTGCTTTAAATGATCACTCCTTGGCTCTCCACACTACATTGTGCTCTAGACTAAACGAACTGGGACTACATTCATCATTACCTAAATGTAAACAGAAGCGAAAAAAGAAACGTTGTTTCAAAGCTAGCCGGCGTAGAACAGGAAGAAGAATACCAGTTATCTCCCTTATTTCGGCACAACCATTTAAAAACAATTCGACCGTTAATTTAGATAACCTAATTCAAATCCCTATTAATTCGTCAACCTTTGTGACAACTATCCAAGAAATACCTCTGCGCATTGCATTATTCAATGCCCATTCAGTAGGACCACCGGAAAAGCGCACAGAAATAGTTAATTATATCAACGACCAAAATGTTAACATATTTTTCCTGACAGAAACATGGCTAAAAACATCAGGCGATGAGCCCAAGTGTGCAGATCTAACACCCACTGGTTACTCCATCAAGTCGTTCCCCCGTAATTCTCGCGGAGGTGGAATTGCTGTCATCACAAAGAACTCAATGATAAAACGTCTTAACTACACCACGACATTCAATTTCGACTACACATCGTATGAACTAGTCCAAACCACACACGCACTGGAGCAAAGGTCAGTCCATTTTTTTTCTGCCTATACCGCCCTCCTAGTAGAACAAACAAGCTGGCTGACTCTCTCTTTTTGGAGCAGTTTCCGAATCTCCTGGACTATGGAAATTCGATAGGTGGCAACCTGATTATTCTTGGAGATTTCAAATTTCACTTTGACTGTCCCGGAAACTCAAATTCACCAAAACTCATAGATTCCATTCATGTTTTCAACCTCGGACAGTCAGTTAACCAACCCACCTATAAACATGGTCACATTTTAGACTGGATTCTTCATAGACCTGATGATAACATTATACGGTCCTCCCTGGTATGTCATGACCTTGCATCAGATCACCTCTGCATTATATGCCATCTTGACGTATCAGTCCCTAACCCTCCACCTTTATCTGCTACTAAGAGAAACCTCCGTATGATAAATAGAACCAAACTAATGCAAGACATCCAAGCTAACCTAACAACTTGCTTACCTCCTACCGCAGAACAACTCGATAACTGTCTGCGTTCAATGCTTGACAAACATGCCCCAGCTACCAAGTGCAGAGTATCAATTCAAAAGTGTTCTCCATGGTATAGCAGTGTTAGGGACCAGCTTCGCACTGCTAAAAGAGACCGCCGTAAAGCTGAGAGGCTTTGGCTTTCCACCAGACTCACTATTCATAAGCAAATCTATGAAGTCGCTAAGAAGAATGTCACAAATATAGTCCATGCAGCGAAATCAGCCCACTACTCTTCTAAGATCATGGAAAGTTCCAGCTGCAAAGAGCTCTTCGAGATTACTAACAAGCTAATGTCAAGGAACAAATAAACACCACTTCCAACTACCTTCTCTCCAGCTGACCTTCCGGACATGTTTGCAAATTTCTTCCGTGACAAAGTACAAACTATTAGAGATAAGCTCGACAACACAATTTCAGCTGACTCGTCGTCATCATACAGTTGGGATACAGAATTTGAGCGGCAACCATTAGCAGTATTTGAACCTGTCTCTATGGATTTCGTACGTACAATCCTGATGAAGAGTGCACCAAAGTCATGTGAACTTGATCCAATTCAAACATCACTGCTGCTTGAGTGCTTAGATCCAGTATTGCCTTCACTAACTGATGTTATTAATACCTCTCTCTCATCCGGGGAATTTCCATCACTGTTCAAAACTGCCATTGTAAAGCCTCTGCTGAAGAAACCAACACTAGACCATAACGATTTAAAGAACTACCGCCCAGTTTCTAATCTCCCATTCATATCAAAAATCTTAGAAAAGGTTGTTCTATCCCAGCTTGTATCTCATCTGAATTCAAACAGTCTTTTTAGCAATGAACAATCTGCATATCGCCCTTGCCACAGTACTGAAACTAGTCTTCTAAAAGTAGTTAATGACATTCTCTTTGCGTTGGATAGCGGAAAGATTACAGTCCTCACCCTCCTTGATTTGTCTGCAGCATTTGACACAATAGACCATGATATATTACTTCACCGTCTCCAGCATGTATTTGGCATTCATGATACAGCCTTACTGTGGTTCAAGTCCTTCTTGGTCAACAGGACACAAATTGTATCTGCAAATGGAATACACTCCAGCCCAGTTGATCTATGTTGTGGTGTTCCACAGGGGTCTGTTCTTGGACCTGTTCTTTTCATTCTGTACACTCAGTCGCTCTCAAGTGTCATAGATCATCATCCAGTGTCTCACCAACTGTACGCTGATGACACTCTAATATACAGATCTAGCCACCCAACTGAAGTTGATGCTTCCATCCAAGGTGTAGAGAGGTGCATTTCTGATGTGAAATCATGGATGACATGTAACAAGCTGCAGATGAATGATGATAAAACTGAGGCCATTCTGATCACAACACAAAGACTTTCTCATTCACATCCTTTACCTCAAACAATAAATATCAGCAACGCCAACATTAAATTCACATAATCAGTACGAAACCTAAGTGTTACTCTGTGTTACTCTGGACAGTACTCTCACATTGCACCAACATGTCATGAACATATGCAAGGCTGCATAGCTTGAACTGAGACGCATCAGCTCAGTTCGCAAATATCTTTCAGTTGATGACACTAAAACACTTGTGTGTTCATTAGTACTTTCAAGACTGGACTATTGTAACTCAGTTCTGTCTGGTTCATCTCAATATCTACTCCAGAAAAGTCAAAAAGTTCAAAACACAGCTGATCGGATCATACTTAGAGTAACACGATCAGAGCACACCTCCCCACTGCTCTGTACCCTACACTGGCTATCCATTCGATCCAGAATCAAACACAAAATTTGTTCTCTGTGCTACGTTTCACTGTCCAACATACCTATCCGATCTCACCCATGTGTACACACCAGCAAGATACTTACGCTCCTCTTCTGACAATCGTATACTCATTATTCCAAGTATGAAAACAAAGTCATATGGACAGCGTTCTTTTGCATACCAGGGCCCAGCAACGTGGAATGAATTGCCCACTGAACTTAGACATAAAGACAAAGTGATCACATTCAAGAGTGCTCTCAAAACTCACTTATTTCGACTGCAAGAACAAACTTAAAGACCTAATAATGTTTCCTACCTTAAATATTCTCAGCATGTTTTTTTATTTTTTAATGTTTTTCTTATTTCATGGTGTTTGTTTTTGTAATAATATTATTATATGTCTTTTTTTAATATCTTATAGGTATTGTCTAATGTTGTAAAGCGCTTAGAGCTTCTAAGATTAGGCGCTATACGAAGCCCTCATTATTATTATTATTACTATTATATATATATATATATATATATATATATATATATATATATATATATATATATATATATATATAGAGAGAGAGAGAGAGAGAGAGAGAGAGAGAGAGAGAGAGAGAGAGAGAGATGGATGGATAGATAGATAGATAGATAGATGGATGGATGGATGGATAGATATATAGATAGATAGATAAACCATACAAATTACATTTTACATTAAGTAACAAAAAGCAACAAAAAGATGCACTTTATGTGGCCTGTTAAAGATATGACATGATATATATATATATATATATATATATATATATATATATATATATATATATATATAGTGTGTGTGTGTGAGAGAGAGATTGATGGATGGATGGATGGATGGATAGATAGATAGATAGATAGATGGATGGATGGATATATAGATAGATAGATAGATAAACCAGACAAATTACATTTTACATTAAGTAATAAAAAAACAAAAAGATGCACTTTGTGGCCTGATAAAGATATGATATATATATATATATATATATATATATATATATATATATATATATATATATATATATATATATATATATATAGTGAGAGAGATTGATAGATAGATAGGTACTTAGTAACCAAATTATTGCTAATGTTATCTGACATAATAAATACCCTACTACCACACACCTACCTTTTTAGTCGGTATTTTTAAGTATGCATTTTTTTTTTCTGTGTATTCTTTCTTTTTCAGGCTGCTCGACATATTATGGAGGCCATTGTGTTCACATGTATTATAACAAGTGCCTGTCGGGATATTCCTACACCCTGAATGGATGTGGAATAGAAGAAATGTGCTGTATTCCACCCAGACCTGTGCAGACAGTTCCTGTGGCTAATTCTAGTATTTGTCTACATTCATTTATATATCCATAGTACGATATATCATCTGCATTTATCTGTTCTCATGCATTTATATGCATGCGTGTATGTATGTATGTATGTATGTATGTATGTATGCATGCATGCATGCATGCATGCATGCATGTATGCATGCATGCATGCATGCATGCATGCATGCATGCATGTATGTATGTATGTATGTATGTATGTATGTATGTATGTATGTATGTATGTATGTATGTATGTATGTATGTGTGAATGGAAGCAGGCATTCAGTTAGGTAATAATACATACGTGGGTATCGAATTTATATAACAAATGCTTGAAAGCATTGTTACTCCTTACAAGAGTTCATATGAAGATCCTTGTCTAGTAGTTAGATCGTCCGCCTCGGATGCGGAAAGTCGTGGGTTCGAACCCTGTCCAAGTCATGCCAGAGACTTCTAGAACTGTTAATAGTAGCTGCCTCGCTTGGTGCTCAGCATTAAGAAGTTACTGTTAGGACTGGTCGGCCTGGTGTCAGGATAATGTGAATGGATGGAACATGATGGTACATGTCTGTGGCATGGTGCCCCAGTGTTAGACATCACTTTAAACTGCCGTACTGCAGACATCGTAGCGATATGATTAAAAAATTAATAAAGCTAAATTAAAAATTTAAAAACAAACACACATAGACACACACTTGTCTATTGCTATGAATCTTGGCCCTACTTTCATAGTAATCGGAACACTCTTGTCAGCTTAGCTTACATAGTTTTTCACTTCAAACGAATATGTTGAAAGTGCCATAATGAGAACAAATATTTCTTGACATGGTTGATACCTGAAAAATAGTTCACTTAACTTTCTGATATTTATAGTGCGAAAGATCGAACGATCTTGTTCCAAACATGGATTAGATATTCGTGAGCTAATGAGTTATTTGCCTAAAGTTAGCATTGTCATCTGAACCCCATTTCAGCCCAACGTAGTTCATCATCAGTTCAATATGGCTGCGAAACTTTTGTTGCGTTTGACGATGAATAAAACAGTTTCTGTACAACTCGACCAAAACACCGGAAGATATGTACTAAACTACGTGCAATGCGTACAAATATAAGTTCAAAATTTCTTTGAATAAATCTATTGTTGTACGAATATGTCCGATGTTATTCAATATTGTCGGGGTATATCAATACTATACTGCCACGTGACTGAATTTTATTCGTTTATCTTTACATAAATTGCAATATACTCTGGCTCTGCAAAGCGATCATGTAAAACTAGATGGTCCCCAGAAACACGTTAATCTTGCATTAGATGTTTATATACACTGGGTCCTCTGTTCATGTTCCAATGCTTTTGTTGTGGTGGTGGTGGTGGGGGGGGACGTTTTGAAACGACATGCAAGACAAGGGAATCCTAAAGTTCGTCTGTGCAATTTAGAAGTAGAAAAGAGTACTGATTGAGTTCTGATAGATGAATATAGTTGATGGTTGCCTTTTCCTCAGATCAATGCGGAATGAGCACACCGGTGTCCACTCACAGGATTGTCGGAGGTACGGTAGCGGCGCCTGGAGAAATTCCATGGCAAGTAAGACGGATAACATTTTCATGTGCTTAATATCACTGGTCAACAGTGAAATCATTACTGACTTGAAAAGGCCCTAATCTGTAGTATTTTGGTGTGCCGAACACGAATATAACCGTGAAAAATTTGTATTGGCTCTCGTTTTGAAGATATTCATATACCTCATTTTCTATGTTTCACTGTGTAAATTTCTCCAGTAGGACTGCAGCAACATCCGGAATAATGATGTAACATTGCATAATACCATCATGCTCACATCATCCACAGTTGATTGCATCATTTTCTGATGCAATGCAATACTAATGCCATGCGGCTGCTGAAGTAAGTTGACGTCAGCAGTGTACTATACATGTGTAGGCCTATTATACTAATGCCAGGCGGCTGCTGAAGCTGACGTAAGCAGTGTACTATATAAAGCCCAATCAGATAGGTTCAGCATTTAAAATATTTTAGACGTTGTGCGAGACAGTTCAAGCTACTGTTACATAAAACTTATTATTTTATCCATTTACGTACAATAAAGAACAGTAATGCCTCGAAAGTGTGTTAATACCGCGGACAATTTTTGCTATATTTGTGGGGAAGTGACATTTGCCAACCAGAAGAAAAGTATCAATTCTCAAGTGAAGAAGGCATATCATCTTTACTTCGGATGCAAGGTTGGTGACCAAGACAAGCCTTGGGCTCCGCATATATGCTGTGCTACATGTACAACACAGCTTTCACAGTGGTTGAATTGCAAAAGGTCATCAATGCCGTTTGCAGTCCCAATGGTGTGGAGAGAGCCAAGCAACCACCTAAATGACTGTTACTTCTGCTTGGTTCCTCCTCTTTCCGGCGGAATAACGAAGCGAAAGAAGTCGAGAATAGTCTACCCAAACATTCCGTCTGCATTGAGACCAGTTCCACATGGTGAGGGACTTCCTATTCCAGAACCTCCAGCAGAATATTCTCTTGATTCATCTGACGAAGACAAAGGTGAGTCGACCTGTTCTTCTCCTGGTCCATCAGCATGCAGTGATCCAGATTTTCACTGTGGTGCATCATCAACCCCACACAGAATAACACAGGAAGAACTAAATGACCTGATTCGTGATTTGGACTTATCAAAGAACAAGGCAGAATTGCTAGGATCAAGACTTCAACAATGGAATCTTCTAGAAGAAGATGTCACAATTACTGCATATCGAAAGCGCCACCAGCAATTGGAGCCTTTCTTCAGAAAGGAAAGTAATCTGATATTCTGTTCCGATATTGAGGGCCTCATGAATGCTTTAAAAATCACTCATGACCCACAAGAATGGAGACTATTTGTGGACTCTTCGAAACTGAGTCTCAAGGCTGTGCTTTTGCACAATGGAAACATTCTTCCATCTATTCCAGTAGCGTATGCTGTCCACATGAAAGAGACATACGATAACTTAAGGCAGCTACTGAATTCCATTGAGTATAACAAGTACAGCTGGCACCTCTGTGGTGATTTGAAGGTAGTTGCCCTTTTAATGGGACTGCAGCAAGGATATACAAAATACATGTGTTTCTTATGCGAGTGGGATAGCCGAGCAAGGGAAATGCACTACATGAGGAAGGAATGGACTCACAGGCAGAATGTAGCCATTGGAGAGAAGAATATCCAACACCCAGCTCTGGTTGAGGCTCAGAAAATCTTGCTACCACCCCTTCACATCAAACTAGGTTTGATGAAGAACTTCGTGAAAGCCATTGACCGGACTTTGCCAGCATTCCGATACCTGCATGAAAAATTCCCTCGACTCAGCGAAGCAAAGATTAAAGAGGGAGTTTTTGTGGGTCCTCAGATTCGAGAGCTTTTCAAAGATGACCGGTTCAACAACTTGCTGGAAGGTGACGCGAAACAAGCATGGAATGCTTTTCGCCTAGTTTCTACAAACTTCCTCGGAAATGTTAGGGCAGAAAACTATAAGGAACTAGTAGAAGACATGTTGATGAAGTATAAGAAACTTGGCTGCAATATGTCTCTAAAGATTCACTTCCTTCATTCCCATTTGGATTTCTTTCCTAGCAACTGTGGTATTGTTAGTGATGAACACGGCGAACGTTTTCATCAAGATATCGCAACAATGGAACAAAGATACCAGGGAAAATGGTCCACTACAATGCTGGCTGACTACTGCTGGACACTCCTCAGAGATGCTCCCGAACAGCTGTACAAGAGACAGGCGAAGAAATCTAAGATGTAGTCAATGACTTGATTTTTTATAGGTAGGCTATTACAGTTGACCTTTTACTATTGGAATGCATTTCGTTATGTAAACATTAATTTCTTGCAGATTACAAAAAAACTAGAGCCAATTTTGCAATTTGACTGTCATATTCGTGTTCAGCACATAAAAATTGATAAGAATTGACTAATTTTATTTCAGTAACATGACTTTTGTAAAAATTTGTTGTCCAGTGTATTCTATTCGACATAAAGTATTATTCGAGTGTTTCAGAATTCACCCGTGCCCCGGTACTTTAGATTCATTGTGTCCTCAATCGCAATCAAGTGAAAATGGGACAGTAATTTGGGAGTAAGGGCTGTTCATCAGTGTAATTCCTGCAGCAAATAAATCCTTTATTTCAACAATATATATATATATATATATATATATATATATATATATATATATATATATATATATATATATATATATATATATATATATATATATATATATATATATAACATTATCACACACACCCATTCCTTCATAGAGAAAAATAAACTCTTTAGAAAACTCTAATCTCTTGTGGTCTAAATTTGACAGAAAGAAAACAATGACAACAAAACTAAAATATTTTTCTCCAGCGAAATCGATTTTTTACACTGAAACAAATGGCGATTATGCTATAGCTCACGCAGAAGAAGAAGTTGTGAAATATACACAAATTATTTTCCTTTAGCGAAGAAAGAGGAACTAACTCATCGATATGTAATGTTAAATATCAAATATGTTTAAGACAGCCGATTAATTTTGGAACGAAACTATATATTCTTCTCCGTCTTGTTTTTCCTTTTCTTCTTCTTCTTTTTGTTGTTGTTATTATTATTATTATTATTATTATTATTATTTTATTATTTTATTATTATTATTATTATTATTATTATTTCAGGTGTCTCTGAGATCCGAAGGATTACATATTTGCGGAGGAATACTGATAGCCAATCAATGGGTACTTTCTGCTGCCCACTGCTTCCGAGGGTAACTATAGTACTTTCTTCGATTTCGTTACAGAAAAGAAACCTTTGTGCAGTTGTAGGATGTATATTGACTGTAGAAGAATATATCTTTATCGACGATAAAGTCAGCAGATGTTACGTAAAAATAGTGTAACTATAAAAGGAAACTTTCAATCATTAATTGTTAAACTATAAATTTGTAAATAATGCATAACCCGTTTGCTGGCCCTTGACTAGCCATGAAATTCGATAATCGTCAAATCTGGTTGTGCAGATTGCTGCGAGATGAATGAATATTCAAGTTATTCTTGGAGAAATGCTCTATAATGTTACTGAACTTTAAACGTTTCCTTAGAATCTTCCTTATTTTTCAATAACTTGCAAAGAAACCCTTTGGGGAAAGTATCGCAAGCTTTTTGTGCTTCCTATAATAAATCACACTCCAGCCCTTTCTTTTTTGTGTTGGGACATACAATGATTATTACTGTCAAACCAATTTTACCCGTAAAAGACTGCCATTCAAGAGTATGACCAGAGATGGAGAGTTTTATTTTAAAGTTCCACAGTCTGCAAGTTAATATAAATGATATCGAGCTTCTTTTTAGTGGAAACGAGCCGAGGGTAGGGTAAGTTACAAAGTTTTCGTAAGGATTTTATATAATCAAGCACACTGACCTATCTATGAACGACTCTGGAATGGAAGAAACTCACCACAAAATCATTTAGATCATTTTAATTCACCAGTGAGAGATTACGAGATTTTAATTCCTTCTTTTCTAGTTGAAAATGCATTTAAACTGGCCTGATGACAAAAAGTTTCTCACCGACCCGCTTTTAGGATGCAGAATCGCCCCCATTACAAATATACTCCGTTCCCCTGCAAAATGTTATCCTACCAGTAACAGCATTGGCTCATAAAGGTTATGGAAATTAAAACAAAAGAATATATCATTTTCACACAATGTTGCGAATTAAGAAGCCCAATTCCAACCAAATGTTTACTTTCCTTGTTTATGCGTTTTACTTCTGGCTGAAGTGTCAAATAGGTTGTCTTAGTTACATTAAAAAAAAACAACACAAAACAAACGCTCTTTCATTTTTAACTAGCACAAAGGTAGGGTTTTATTTATGACATGACGATACTGATTTTATTTTACCAAACCGCAGAATAGTGCAGCGAAATGAGTTTTGAATCTATTCGATTGCCTCGATCAAAACGCCATTCCATTGTATGATTCATGGCGTCATTTGTGACATGATCAAAATTCTGATATGGATATACTAACGTAAACAACAATGTTAGTTATTAGATAATTAGAGGATCTTGAATGGTTTATGATTTAGTACTTACTTTTTGAAAGGAGTTTATTAATTTTCCAGCGTTTGCTAGTCTTGGCGTGCAAAAGCTGGACATAATTCAACGAGTTTTATAAATTCAGTATTATCATTTACCATCTGAGATTCCGTTTGTCGCATAATTTTTATTTTAAGAAGATAAAGAGGCTATATATAAAGACGAATAAATGTTTTTGGTCATTTCATTTAATTCTGTCTCAGAAACTGGTAGGTATTCTTGCACGTGAAAAATACAGCCCCAGATGCAAGTTGAATGAATCTTGCACAATTCGATCACTAATAACATTGACAATGACTCCAACCAATAGAAGAGCGCGCAAAATAATTTTTTTCAAAACTGAACCTAGGATGAAGGTTTCTGTGTGATGTTACGTAGTTGACCCTGTCAGGTCAGCGGGAATTGTTGATACACCAGATTTCGATGAAACTGTCTACAACACTTCCCCTGATGGCATTCACCACAGGTAAATGATTGGATATGGCAGAAGAAATATCATTCCAGTTGTGGTATATTTATCTGAGGGGATGATTGCTGGAAGCAGATATAGGACTGAATCAGAAGGTGTTGTCGGTTTGCATTCATATGGGTATTTAGTGATTATCAGATTAAATATTATGATAATCTTTGCACTGTTTGATTTGGAAGAATGATGTTGTTGGATGACGTTTTGTCAGTTGAGGGACCAGCATATGTCGACATTCTTTTCACCAGAGTTGTGAAATTTTCAGCAAACTGGTCTAGGGGCTGGGATTCAAGATTATACTGACTGGTAATAGCATTATTATGGGACTGTCTGCATTACATTGGATTGCAATGCGGTCCTCTTCATAGACTCAGTGGACAGTGTGATTGATTTTCTCGGTTGTTACCCATTTTTGGTTTAAGTGAACATCAAACGTGCATCTCCATGTTATTGTTTTTGTTCGGCATTCAGAGACTTCTGTGAAGGGTAAATTTTCCATATTCCAACAGACATAAGCACCATTCCGCATCTTTGTGATTGTCGTATGCTTTTTCCCCAATGCCCATTAGGTTGCCAATTGGAAAGACTGTCGCCATATTGTTAATTGTAAAACTACAACGAATTTACTCTAGAAGGTGGAGCAAGGGAATTGTTAAGGTGGCAGCCAATCAATACAGATAAAACTGTGCTACGATTTCATGGGGCTTGTTAGTACTAATCATATTTAATATAATGTGCTATGTGAATGTGTTGATTTAAAAAAAAAATAAACCACAAAAAACAATGTATGTAAAGTTTACCAACTATGTGGTAAATCATATTCAACTCACATAAGCTGTTGTGGCTTTTCTTTTGTCCTGCAGTGTTTATACCTTTTGCTTTTAAGGGCTGCCAAACTACAGCAGACAAGTCACATTATCTTCTGTATCCACATATACAATTTAAAATAATAAAAGCTTGTTCAATTCTATAATCAATCTCATCTGCAGAAACAGGAACCCATTTGCATGGACGGTGGTCTTAGGAGAAAGTGACCGAGCCGTGCTTGAATTTCACGAAAAACTCGTGCAAGCCGAAACTCTGTTTTTGCACAGCAACTTCGAAGCCAATTCGTACACAAACGACATCGCAATGATAAAGCTGAAGGAGAGCGTGCCTACAGACCAGTACGTACGTCCTGTATGTATCCCCGACAAGGCCGATAACTTCGAGGGAATGATGTGCACTATATCCGGCTGGGGAGCCGCTTTCTCGGGTAAATTACACGATGCATACGATTTAGTGGTTTGAATGAGAGTTAGCAGTGGAACAACAGTAGTATAGTTTTTTTTTGTTTTGTTTTTTTAAAATTAGGATTTTACGTTCGCATCCACTAACTTGACTGTTATGACCCGCCTGCATGTGGCATTTCATGTACTCCCCTTATTTATTTTTTTTTACTCGGCATACAATCTCATGAAGTCATGTTTACACTTGTTTTCTTACAGTTTACGCTTATTATGCAGCACAAACTACAGAGAAAATCCGGACTGTATTTTCTAAGTAATGATGTCTGAAAGTTTTAGCTGATTGTGTATTCAAATTTGATACATTTTATGAATGTCGTGTTTGACTCATCGTTGCAGGGGTGATATATTGCAAGACTGTTTTATCACCCGTGGCAAACTGTACAAAGATTTCTTCGTTTCTCACGAGTATGCGTAAGCCTACTTAACCAATCACTGAGAGGGCTAGTAAACAGTTTTCCTTCTAGGTGTAGTTACTTATGGACAGATAATGTTGTCTGTTTCATGAATGTGTACGAGATTATTACATTGTTTTTGTCTTGTTTGTTTTGTAATGTTGTTTTATCATGTTTTGGGGGGTTGGGGCGTGTTGTTTTTTTTATGGCTCGTTTTTGTTTATGCGTACTCATGAAAAACGAGAAAATCTCAACACTGTCAGTCACTGGTGATAAAGCAGCATATTAGATTATCGACTGAAGCTTGCGACAGTGGGGTTTGACGCTTGATTGGAAGTATTATTAGGGTTTAATCTTCCTAATAAAGAAATTAATTGCTGCTTTTATAGGGTGGTTCGGTTTGGTTCGATTTTATGGGGTTCAACGCTTTTTTCAGCACATGATAGACTATACCGTATATTTGGTGGAGGCAGAATCCGGGATGACCCCAGTAAGAACCACCTCTCACCTGTACCAAGTGGCAAGCTTTCTCATATACCTACGTTGGCCACGCCGAGACTGAAACCCACACAGACCGAGTTGAGATGTGACTGATCTATAAAGGTGAGAGCCTCAGATCACTCGGCCACTCGCTGCACCCACTTATATCACGCACATCAGAGCTCGGCCACTCGCTGCACCCACTTATATCACGCACATCAGAGCTCGGCGACTTGCTGCACCCACTTATATCACGCACATCAGAGCTCGGCCAATCGTTGCACCCACTTATATCACGCACATCAGAGCTCGGCCACCCGCTGTACCCACTTATATCACGTACATCTGAGCTCAGCCACTTGCTGCTCCCACTTATATTACGCACATCAGAGCTCGACCACTCGCTGCACCCACTTATATCACGCACATCAGAGGTATATCCAGCAATATATTTTGGTGGGACCCGGGACGCATGAATATTTCAATGGAATTTTATACCACCAGATGACATGGATACATATGCTCTTGTTGTGCCGAAACGTTATAAATCAGGATGAATATCAAGACTGCTTCTGAATGAATGCTTTCTTCCCAAACCATATTTGTCTGTGCTACCTCCGTAAAAATTGGTGTTATAGAAGCATATCTTTCACGCGCTATGGCCATTAAGCAATCCGAATAATTTCTTTTGATTATAAAACATATGGCACTCCGTCTCATGTGCCATAAATTATTGGTAAAATATATTAAAATAATTCTCATTCATAAAATTATCTGCAAATAGATTGATGTATTGTCTTTGCCTGGTTCAATATATATATTTTTTAATTCTAAATAACATCAGTTAAGCTACATTAATCGAATATAACATCACCAAGGATGTTCATAAAATATCATGATTAAGGAAAGTTCCTTCTTCTGACTTCTGTTACATTACAATGTTCGCATGTCTAAGCTGATTATATTATGTTGTGGACGAGACGGTTAGTATGTTCAGTACAGATGGATACTTTGCTTGAATTTGTATTAAACAACTTAACTTTTGGGCCTAATTGACTGAAAGTTGCCCCCTTCCACCCCACCCCTCTACGTTTACGTCCGAACTAGATTGGCCCCTTCAAGCACATTGCAGCATTCGTCCTGCCATTCTGAATAGAATTTGTCATGCACATCGGTCTGTACGTAAATGTTTAGGTGGCATTGTACCTAGATTTTTTTAATTATCTGGGCGTTTGTTTTGGAGAGGTGAAAGGTTGAGACAGGGCTGACGCGATGGCTAGCCGTGGGGGGGGGGGGGGTACCGTTTCAGAAATAAGTTTTAATCTCCTCGCAAACTAAATGTTCAGTGAAAATTGAGACTGTTTTCTGGTATAGGTTTGCTCGCTATTTGAATAATTCTTTCTGAAATTAAGAAAAGTAATTCTATTAAAATTTATTGAAATCTTTGCAGGAGGAAGTGGAACCCATAATCTGTATAAAGCGAATGTCCCGTTGCTGAAGAACGATGTCTGCACGTATCTGATGGACAGACCAATACCAGATACAGAGGTTTGTGCGGGATTTAAACAAGGTGGAGTTGACACCTGCCAGGTAGTTAACAATATTCACAAATTCAAGTCTGGAATAAACAATTTCTTCTTTTTTGAGCCTGGAACTTGCAAATTAAAGCTCCTTTTTAAATAAAATATGAGAGTATGCTGCAGATTGAAAATTTATATTTATTCAAATATGAGTAGTTGCCTAATATAGACAGAACATTTTACGAACATTTAGTAAATTTAATCGTACTTCAGAAGGTTGTTAAGCGTTATGAATACAAAACCAATATGAATTTCACAAACAGAATGTAAGTATAGACTTAAGCTTAAATATGAAAACAAATGATCTAATTGGCTTAAAGTTATTTTTGATTGAAAATCTACCAATGCGATGTCTTAAGTCTTAACCTTAAGACTTAAGTTGATCAGTTTGAGTCCTGGGGTCAGCAGCATAATATAGGTAGGGATTTGAACTTAAGTCAAAAATTAAGTTCCCTTCTATAGGACATACCGAGGCAGCCGACATGAGTTTGCCTGGGTTGGTATAGAAACCCTGGACCCTTTGATTGCGTGTCCGAAGCTCTACTAATTTAGCTACCGCATCGGACGTAAATGTACATGTAAATATATTGACTTAGGTAGACGTCCGCTCCGGTGGCCTAATGGTTAGAGCGTTCGCCTCGGATGCAGGAGGTCGCGGGTTCGAACCCCGGCGAGTCGTACCAAAGACTTACAAAAATGGTACTAACAGCTGCCTCGCTTGGCGCTCAGCATTAAGAGGTCAGTGTTAGGACTGGTCGGCCTGGGTGGGACATCATGCTACATGTCTGCGGCATAATGCCCCAGTGCTAGACATCACTATAAACTGTCACACTGCAGACATCGTAGCGATATGACTGAAAAATTGTTAAAGCTACGTTAAAAGTCTAAATCACACACACACACACACTTAGGTAGACGACACCTCAAATCATTTACACCGCGTAATCACTTATATTGAGATATACTGAAGATTGTTCAGTAGGAATAAACCAGAGTAGAAATAAAGGAAGAAAGGGTTATCGAGATTGTTCATATCAGTTCTTTAAAAGTTAAATGTCACCGTGCTTGGAATAAAAGACAATAACTTCGTGTGCTGAAACGTAAACAACAGTATTCTGAACGTAATGAGGATACAAAGTCTCATATGAGAACATATTCATTATTTCGCCTGGCACACGTGGTCCCATGACCCACTTTAGGACATCAGTCATCTATTTCTTTTGTAGCATAAAGTGCGCATTAATCTGAAAGCAATGCTCGCTTTATACCATTTTACATCATGTCGTAAAATTATGTGCTTATCTTAAGATTGCGTTAAGGATACCGACCGCAATATTCACAAAATTCCACTACTTAACACGTTCGTCTGATTAAGGTTGACTCTTTGTGATGAACACCGCCCAATATTGGAACATTTTACATCTTTTAGGAACAAAACAAAATTAAGTAGTTGTCTAGCTGATGGCTTTATAGTATTTTCACGTCAGAATTAATTCGCTTCCTTTTAAATCTAGCTTGTGAAATAACAACCGTTTTCCAGTATAGGTGAAAGTCTGTATTTGTGCCCTTTTCCTGTTTTGACAAACCTATTTTACCACAACATATGCATATCTGAATTTGCATTTCGCATCACAAAATTTGAAGAAAATCTGTAAACTTGTTTACTTTTCATCTCTAACATTTGATAAACATTTTTGCTTTTACAACCGGACATTCATTCTGATGACATCCGGGGCTAAATATCCGTAACATCTGTTACATACTGAATGCTTACACATAAGCATTCCTGAATTCAGCTTTAATAACACATGATTCAATTGTTTAAAGAAATGGGAATTTAAATTTTATTTAGAAAATTTCACCCCTTTGCAAATTACGCAACATTAGTTTGGAACATTAATAGAGATAATATTTCATTGTACATGTGAGTAGTTACTTCTGACAACTTCTGTAAGGTTAATTAAAGCATTCTGATAAGTTAATGATTTCGTCTATGAGTAATTCTTCTATCAACTATTTTAGGTTAAATATAGCATTATGCCCCTTTACGGCATGTCGTAGCACATGCCTCTACCATAAGTACAATGCATTAAAGGTTTTAAGTCCACAGCTAAACTTAAAGACATGTTGGTAATATTGGGGCCAGGATTGCAAGAGTTATGACGTGTATCAGCTAAACCAAATCTATCTTTTGTCCCCTGATTAGCCATTAAATTTAGTCTGATTGTTAAAATTTCGGATGATTGTGAACTAGCTTAACATTTAAGTTATTGTTGAACATACTCAAAGCCTTCCACATCAATTAGAGCGTCAAACTCTTAAACCAAAAGTCGCGGATTCGATACCCGCCCAAAGGAGTCCCAATCGGCTTAACGATCTGTTCTTTGGAAAGGCATCTAACCCTCATTTTATACAAAAAAGAAAAATATGGCTAGTAATGTGTGCCATGAAAAATCAAGCATCCAACTAAATTAGACTTATTCCTGAAGATTATTTCGTAATTTGTGAATATATTGTTCAATTGTTTTGCTAGACGCTGCAATAGCTGATAAATGATAACTTTGAGGAAATGCCAAACAGTTTAACTGACGCTCGGAGTTTTGCGCATAAGAACCGCAAAAAGTATGATTGTTATAATTTTTCATTACTCCGAGGATACATATCTATGAGTTCGAACTTTTCGACAATCTCACACTGCCTTGATCAGCGACTACTGTTGATCACGTGACTTATAATGTTCACGTGATACAAGGAGACAGGTGTAGGTGGGTCGTAATTCAGTCTCCTCCTCCCTGTTTAGTGTTGGCCTCCGCCGTCGTACCTTCACCTTCCTTTTCCATGTATTGTCCTCAGGTGTGATGACCTTGGTCTGATTGGGAAACGGAGGAGGCGCTTAAATTACCACGCATCTAAACCAGTCTCCTCGTAACTCTTGACTAATATATGTCGCGTGATCAAAAGTAGACAGTAGACAGTATGATACTGCCGAAATTTCCGAACTCTAGGATATTAGTGCTCTGAGTAACGGGACATTTTAATAATCACGAATTATCAAGAAAAAGGAAGCAACCTTTTCAGTATGGATAGAGTAATATATATATATATATATATATATATATATATATATATATATATATATATATATATATATATATATATATATATATATATATATATATATATATATATATATATATCATACAAATCATATGGCGAATAGCAATCCTAGATCTGGCAAGGGATCACGTGTGTCATGGATTGATTAAGATAAATGCAAAACTAGTATCTAATTAGGGTGAGCGCTTTCGACTCTTTAATGAGTCTTTTTTCAAAGACAAATACAAAACATAGACAAGACAAACAAATCGAACATAAAAACGGTTATGTTTGCAAAACTTTACATGGATGTTTTTACAGGAAATAAACCTTTAACTTTTTGTGTTTCAACTAGTTTATTTCAACTTGTTGCTGATACTTTAAAATATTTGTATTGACCTAGAAATCAATGAGCCCTAAAGACAATCTGTTATTTTATGTAAATTTATGTAAGCGTAAATTATATCCCGGATATTTCATTGTTATAGTAGTCATTATAGGCTATTAAGCAAATTTAGAGAGTTATTTAAACGAAAATGTCTCGGTTTAGATATGAACCAAAGTGCAAAACACTCCAACTAACATAGTCAAATCTACACACTGTTCCCCCTCCCCCTTCTTGTCAACAGTTGATATATCTGAATATGTGTTTAATATCCTGCTGAAAGTCACTCTGTGGTTGATAAAAGTTTGCTTGTTATCCACAAATAGAACCATATGATTGCTCTTATAGTAAAGCTAATTGCACTTGCATAGGTGGAGTCACGAATTTGCGAGATTCGCCGACAACTGTGACCTACTTCCGGTGCTCGTAAGACCGCAGCTAACTAGATATCGCCATCTTTGAAAACCTACAAGCTGGAGCTTTCTACTAATAAAAAGGTTCAAATGGAAGTTTCGAAACTAGCTTTTATGGGGATGATGTTAGTTTTATGCTATATGTATGTGGCATGAAGCCCCAGTGCTAGTGCTAGACATCACTATAAACTCACAGTGCCGACATCGTAGCGACATGACCTTAAAATTGTTAAAGCTACGTTAAAAATCCAAATCACACCAAACATTTATGCCAATGGCGTCACTGACTAACTAATCAGGGTATAACAGTAATCATTCTAGCTACTTAGCTATACTGTTACTTTGCCAATTTAGGCCTGTACCAGCCAATATCCAATCTGAAATTTCACAGAAAGGTCACTAGCTGTTCCAGTGGCGTGCATGTACTGATAGTTACATTGAATCAGCAAATGGACACGATCTAATTGACTGCTAAGAATCTGATGGCACAAGCTAGTTCTGCACAAATGCGAATATTAATGTCAATAATAGATGGATTAATCTAGAAATGCAAGATACACGAGTTTTGACTGCTCTTATCCATGCAGCTGTATTGAACAATTTTCAGTGCAGGCGAAACGTTGTTAAACATAAATATTACTAGTATGAACCAACGTAAAGTTGCTTGAGTGCTTAGATCCAGTATTGTCTTCACTAACTGATGTTATTAATACCTCTCTCTCATCCGGGGAATTCCCATCATTTTTCAAAACTGCCATTGTAAAGCCTCTGCTGAAGAAACCAACACTAGGCCTTAACGATTTAAAGAACTACCGCCCAGATTATAATCTCCCATTCATATCAAAAATCTTAGAAAAGGTTGTTCTATCCCAGCTTGTAGCTCATCTGAATTCAAACAGTCTTTTTAGCAATGTACAGTTTGCATATCGCCCTTGCCACAGTACTGAAACTACTCTTCTAAAAGTAGTTAATGACATTCTCTCTGCTTTGGATAGCGAAAAGATTACAGTCCTCACCCTCCTTGATTTGTCTGCAGCATTTGACACGATAGACCATGATATATTACTTCACCGTCTCCAGCATGTATTTGGCATTCATGATACAGCCTTACTGTGGTTCAAATCCTACTTGGTCAACAGGACACAAATTGTGTCTGCAAATGGAATTCACTCAAACCCAGTTGCTCTATGTTGTGGTGTTCCACAGGGGTCTGTTCTTGGACCTGTTCTCTTCATTCTGTACACTCAGTTGCACTCAAGTGTCATAGATCATCATCCAGTGTCTCACCAATTGTACGCTGATGACACCCAAATATACAAATCTAGCCACCCAACTGAAGTTGATGCTTCCATCCAAGGTGCAGAGAGGTGCATTTCTGATGTGAAATCATGGATGACATGTAACAAGCAGCAGATGAATGATGATAAAACTGAGGCCATTCTGATCACAACACAAAGACTTTCTCATTCACATCCTTTACCTCAAACAATAAATATAAACAATACCAACATTAAATTCACACAATCAGTACGAAACCTAGGTGTTACTCTGGACAGTACTCTCACATTGCACCAACATGTCATGAACATATGCAAGGCTGCATATCTTGAGCTGAGACGCATCAGCTCCATTCGCAAATATCTTTTAGTTGATACCACTAAAACACTTGTGTGTTCATTAGTACTTTTAAGACTGAACTATTGTAACTCAATTCTGTCTGGTTCATCTCAATATCTACTCCAGAAACTTCAAAAAGTTTAAAACACAGCTGCTCGGATCATACTTACCACGATCAGAGCACACCTCCCCGCTGCTCTTTACCCTACACTGGCTATCCATTCGATCCAGAATCAGATACAAAATTTGTTCTCTGTGCTACATTTCACTGACGGACTCCAGTACAACATACCTATCCAACCTCACCCATGTGTATACACCAGCAAGATGCTTACGCTCCTCTTCTGACAATCGTATACTCATTATTCCCACTATGAAAACAAAGTCATATGGACAGCGTTCTTTTGCATACCAGGGCCCAGCAACGTGGAATGAATAGCCCACTGAACTTAGACACAAGGACACAGTGATCCCATTCAAGAGTGCTCTCAAAACTCACTTATTTCGACTGCAAGAACAAACTTAAAGACCTAATAATGTTTCCTACCTTAAATATTCTCAGCATGTTTTTTAATGTTTTCTAATTTAATGGTGTTTGTTTTTGTAATCATATCATTATATATGGTTTTTATCTTATAGGTGTTGTCTAATGTTGTAAAGCGCTTAACAAAGTCCTCATTATTATTATTATTATTATTATTATTATGTTGAAGAAAAAAAGAGATTCTTAAATAAAGACCATATTAATGAATACAGTATCAATTAATGTTTGTTTTCATTTGTTTTAACTGAACCTTTGTTTTCTGTCCTAAACAAAATCATTTTTAGGAAAATAAATGCCGGTCAGGATAGATGCGTTTGGCCAGATCACTAAAACACAGCTCTAGAACTATTAACTGCTGTTCTGTTATATCATTTCAGAATAAGATATAAATGAGGAAGAAAGCATATATTTTGCACTATCATGAGCAGGTATATCAAGCTGTTGCACTTGAAAGACATCACGGTTTCTCATCTAGCAGATAATGAGAATCATGCAAAATTGAGACTTGTTATTCGAAAGTTTGCATCCACAAAATAATTTAAGAGAGTAACGAACGATGATAATAAGGCACAGGGTAATTCCGCAATTTACTTGCTAAAATGGACTTTCCCAGAAGCCTACCCGTAGTCTACCCTCAGTTTCTTTAATTCTAATTCCCTCGTTTGAACGAACGTTCTCAATGCATCTCTGGTCAATTTCAATAGCTCTAACTGTTGTTTTAAGACTGTACATTTGTAGGAAATATTTCCCACATAGCGTGTTTTGACATTTACAACAACGTTGAAATTATTTGCATCAAAGCAAATCATAACTACGAAACAGATGATTTTGCACTATCATGAGCAGGTATATCAAGTTGCTGCACTCGAAAGACATCACGGTTTCTCATCTAGCAGATACTGAGAATCATGCAAAATTGAGACTTGTTATTCGAAAGTTTGCATCTACAAAATAATTTAAGATAGTAATATATATATATATATATATATATATATATATATATATATATATATATATATATATATATATATATATATATATGTATGTATGTATGTATGTATGTATGTATATAACAGTCAAAGGGCATGTACAAAAGCAAAATATTGGCAGCATCTGAAGCCTGTCAGATAAAATTCTATTTTGTCAGAACTTGGGCATGAGTTATAGTCACACCAGGAATCACGTTTATGTCATTTTATGCATAATATAGCAGCTTGAAGATGCTTAGATGATAATGGTTTGAAAGTGTTGAGTTCCTTTCAGGGTGATTCAGGCGGACCTCTGGTATGTTTCAAAGATGGTGTTTGGAAAGTAACGGGAATCGTCTCGTGGGGTTACACATGCGCAGACGCTTACCAGCCTGGAGTCTATACTCGAGTAACGAAGTACGTAGACTGGATTCAGAGTGTTCTGACTGCATACTCTGGCGACGGTCAAATAGTTGGCAAGAGAAGATTCCTGGAGGGCGGAGTTTACCGTGTCTGAATATAATTATCCTTAAGATGTTTACATACAAATCTTTTGAAATAAAGACCATACGCTTCTCACAAATTAACAATGTTTTCATTACTAAAATTAAAAACTGAATGAGATGCAATATGTAGATCTGTTTATATTGGAAGATATAACAATCAAGGGGCATGTACAAAAGCAAAATATTGGCAGCCTCTGAAGGCTGTCAGATAAATTTCTGTTTTGCAAGAACTTACCAAAATATTCCGCATTTACAACAAGAAAACAAAACATGATGTATCACAAATATTCCTCAATAGATAAGTACTCTGTGCTATTTCTTCTCACAGGGGATAAAATATGTTCCAAAATTAAAGCCTTTTGCGATTGGTTGATCCGAAATTTAAAACTGCAAAGTTTTGTGATCACCAGTTCAAATATAATTTTATCGACAACTACCTTTTGAATGAAGAAGAAGAGGACAGAAAATGACGCGAATAGTGATCAAAGTAACTGCTTCCGCAGTGCTTTAATCTATGGAGGGTAATTGGGAAACTATGATCGTACCAATGCTATGTTTTTTTTTTTTATACCCCAAACAAGTCTACAAAAGATAGCATAGACTTGTTTCGAACTGCAGTATTCCCATTCCTTCAATTAGACATAGTTCTATCCCATGTCTAGTTTCGCATACTTATTATTCAAATTCTACACTTGCAAGCAAGCAAGACAACTAAAATTCAACACTCCAACCAGACCTCTGTCACCTTATGTTCAAATAAAAGGCGAATTCTGTTGCTAAATTTCTTTGTTTATGTTCTCATTATTCAGGTATGAAGTAGCCGATGTCATGAACACTATCTGTCCAACATCGATTGAACTTTACGCGTAGATTGAGTGCCGGATGTGTGTTATATCAAAACTAGAACTTTGTGACTTATGAATGAAAAATTTTACACAACAAGTACAAAAAAGTATACACTAGTTTGTCCTCTCTGGCATCAGTCTAGAATATGACAACATAATTCTCTGTGGTGTGAATTAATTTATTTTCGTCTGTATCAGTTTTCTTAGACTTTGCAAAACGCGATATTTTCGTCGCTGCCTAAACTCTTAGATTGAAGAAGTAATCCAGTAGTTTATATGGATGAATAACTGCATATCTTTACATTCACTGCGTTTAGCAGCTACGAAATCCACGATAACTGGTACAGCGGTAAAAATGATGAATTTGATTTTATACTGCATGATGTTCCACAGATGTGTACAGAAAGTAAAAGCCATTGATGCATATCTAGGTTGGACTTGAATTGCAATACGCCGTTTGGACTGACCATTATGCACCTGCTATCCAACATCCAACATTTTGCTATCCAACAGCCAAAATTTTGCTATCCAACATCCACAGTTTTGCTATCCAACATCCAACATTTTGCTATCCAACATTCGCTATTCAAACTGCCACACTTGATATCCAACATGCCTTTAAGATCTTCTTGTGGTTTGTGTGGGTTTAAGCCAATTTGTGGCACATAATAGGCTATACATGGCGGTCACTATAGATGTTGGAGAAAAAAACCCGGAAAATCTGGGACGAACATGAAGCTAATTTCAAGTTTTTTCACATACCCAAGCTTGTCTAGCGTGCGACTGGAATCAACGTGGACAGAGGTTAAATTTATATATTTTGAGCCCAGCACCTTAAACCAAACGTTCATCAGGGGCCCACGCCGATAAGTATTCATCAAAAGGCATCTTCTAATCAACGGCGGATAGGAGTGATCACACATAAACAAACATACTATCCCACACAAGAATAGGAGTGCTCACAGACACCCAATCATACTATCACAACGAGGCATGGCTTGGAATTTTAACTGTGAATAGACAAAGACAGGCAAACATAAAACAAACATACTGCTATTGATTAAATAGTCTTTTTTCCTTAGATATCTGGATGGCCCTGAAAAGGACCATTATTATGTGAGGAGGGTAATACAGGTAGGTACCGCTTCTCTGTTCTTCTTCTCAAGCTTCTTCTTACTGTTAATCCATAGATCAAGACTGTGTTCAGACACCCTTTCCTTTCCACATACACTCATAATAACTGTGTAATCTTTTTCATACCACACTTTGCTTTCGCATACGTAAGTTAATTAGGATTCACCATCACCTGGAAATGATTGTCGATGATTCTACGTTTGTCTATTTGCTGACTTGCCTTGAGAATTGATGAATCGGTGAATATGACTCTATAGATCGTCTAAGACCTGAATAAAACAAATAGGGTGGTTCAGCTAATCAGAACGCTTGTAGCATAATCTAGTCGGTTGTGTTTTCTATCTTCCAATCAAAATGCAATGGATGCGTGACGTTACTTTAACACACACATACACATGAACGTTTCTACGATTAACCATTGCACGTCTCAAGACACTGCAGAGAAAGTAATTATCTTCATTACGGATTTTGTTGAGTTTGCCAGACAAAATGAAATGGCAATTCTAAACTAACTATCGAGATTGTTTGTGACTGCCCATCAGTCACGACATTATGAAATCCGTTGGAATCCAGATTGGTACACCCGAGGAATTACTTTTTCAAAATTTTTCGACACAATTCAAAACGTACAACAGCTGAATGAATTTGACATGACCGATGGAAAAGATACTTTTCATATGACACACATTTAAATTCCTTCAGCAGCTGTATTGACTTTACCAGCTTTACAACCATTTGCTTAAATATACCGATAGTAGTAACAACGGTATCCTCGCCAACGCCATGCCATAACCTTTGCAATCAAAGTGGCAGTCCTCTAGAACCCGTGTAACATCATTTTTATTTGATAAAGGGCTCATGCGGCACAAGAATTATTGGATTATGCATAACCAATTTTGTTTAAGATTATCTATTAGCTATTATTATAACGTGTTTCCCAACAAACAATTATATTGTTTCACATACAAATTACCCGAATCCATAAAATTGGACCACGAAGCTTTGGTAGAAACCATTCCTCCCTCTCAAGTATTGAATATTACCACAGCTAAAACCACTTTCTTCATCGAACTCCTCAAAAAATAAGTCCAGGGCGACTTCGACAAATGCTATTCTGATTATTAGGAAAGAAAAGAAGAAAGAAACCTCCCAAAAGACATCGTTTCCTGCATCATATTATTTTGATGCTTAACATCTTGTAAAAATGATTCCAACTATTTCCAAAGGGTAGTTTAAAACAGCATTTGACAAAACTAATCAAAGAGTGCTGATCTAGCATCTTCCACCTTCGCCTCCTCTTAATTTGGATATCTCTTAATGCAAATAGCTGTCCATTGCCTTTTCTCCTAGTTTGTTTCCTTTTCTGGGTGGAAAGACAATTCTCACTTCCATCAACGAGATCCGGCTACAACAAGTATTTTTCCCCATATCGAATCGAAAGAAGGCATGGGTTTGTTGTTTGTGTACTCTGATGTCATCGAGTTCAAAGTAGTTGGATATACAGCCGCCCCTTTACTGATGTCATTCCATTCAAAGTTGATTCTGCCATAATTTCTTCCAATGATGAATGCAATATGTATCACAGTCAACAAAATTTTGTACACCTTCTTTATCTTCCTGCCAGTAAATTGTGTTTTGACAGTGTAAATTTGAGTACAAAATGAGATATAGCAGGAAATATCCTATTCTCGAAAGGAATGAAGGATGTACTGGGGGGGGGGGAAGACAATTTGAAAGTGGCTAGACTGTTGGACGTGCAGTTTTCCCGTGTCTGAAAAACAACCTGGAATTTAGTAATTATATAATAAGGCTGAGAAAGTCTGTAGAGTTGCACGTGGAGTACTTGGAATGGATGCATTGACGTAATGTTCACCAAATACCTCTTTTGTAGTCCTCGATTCAGGAGGTAGGCGAACGATAATGATGTAGTCCTCGATTCAGGATGTAGGCGAAAGATAATGATGTAGTCCTCGATTCAGGAGGTAGGCGAAAGATAATGATGTAGTCCTCGATTCAGGAGACATGAAATAATGATGTAATCCTTGATTAAGATGGAAAGCGAAAGTTTATGATGTAGGCCTCTATTCAGCTTTGATTCAAGTCAAACTTGCTTTTATAAATGTAGCGGTGCTACTGGTGGTGGTGTTGTGAGGTTGTACCTTCTTACAAGGTGTCCGCTTTTTTTGGCTATTGTTATATGGAGGGTGACCACCCTCGGTATTGTTGCCTGGATCGAGTAAATATCAAAATAGAGTGTGAAATTATAGATGGAATACATAGAGATCTGAGCAGATATATAGTACAGAATGACACGAGACCCCATACATGGAAAAACAAAATTTTAATCAATTACATAAACAACTGGGATAATACATTACATTAGGAAGATACACTTCTTTTTGGAATAAATCTTTCACCGATTTTCAAACACACATATATTTATATAAATAGCCGATCTGTCTTAAATGATATAATTAGTTCATCATATAATCGAGTGAACGATCGAAGTCATCGCCTTTTACAACTCCAGAACATTCTTATTCCGGTCCTCCAACTTCTCTCTGGTGGATCCTCTATGCCCTTTCGCCTTTTCTCTTTTCCGACCTCCCTACAGTATCGCCTCCTTTCGGCCCGTAAACTTTGTGTGGGTGGGTGGATACGTAAGTACGTAGATACTTGGATAAGTAAGTACGTGGATACGTCAGTGAGTACATCCGTGGATACGTCCGTTAAGCTATTTCCCCTTTCAAATAAACAGAGAAGCAACTTAAATATTCTGTCAGTTGTCCTACTGGGAACAAATCATTACTCCCCTCCTCTCGTTATGCCAGATATCGTTCTATTGGAATTGAAACAGATCAAAGGCTACCTGGTCAAGCTAAATGTGGCAGACCATAAACAAACCTAGTTTCACAAGATTAATGTACTCCCTAATGGCTATTTCATCACTGATTCCCATTAACATTACACGAGATATAAATTCCGTTCTCGTCTCAATTACACAATGAATGAATGCAGTTTATTACATGACTTAACTATGTTACTTTCAGCCTTTAGCGTACATGAAAACATGTAAGATTGGTGAATTCAAAAGGATTCTCGTAACTCTTGTCAATTCAAGTAATGCATGAAATTGTTAGACTCCTATAACAATCAAGACGACAAATTCAAACAATTCGTCAAACTTATATAAAGATCATTGTACGAGTTCAGATACATGAACTCAGCACAGTTACGCTCATATTAAGATAACTGATCTACGGATTTAAACAAATATAAGCAAATAAATTCAAACAAATCATTATATTGGTATCAACGAATTACATGAAATTCACGTAAATACCTTGTGCTTTCAAGCTTTGTTTGCTTCTACTGCCGGAATTGTGTCCGTTGACTTTCCAGACATCCGGTCCCTTTGACCAATGTTTTACGACAGAATGTCTTCCAAATTTACTCTCGGAGTCCCTTATATTTTCACTCTTGCAGGAAAATTGCAGACTAACTAGATTATTTTTTTTCATGAGTGCAATTTAACCCCAAGAATTTTCGTGTTGTAATAAAACCCCTTATTTAGCGTAACAAAACAGGATTATATATATTTACCGTCTTCTATACTTAGGCGCCAAAATTGCTGTCAGCATGAATTATATAATTCCAAACAACAGATCTGGAAAAAGTCAGCTTCTGACAGTTCCGATATAAAATCGAAGTTACCGTTCCCTTTTCTAGTGATCTAACGGTTAAGTAAACGAAGGCTTAATTAAGAATCACTTCCTTTCCCGACACAGACATTAACAATCATTGCATTATAGCGATTTAACAAGCACCTGTCCCCATAAATCTAATTAATTGTTCTCTGGCCCAAAGTTATAGATCGACAGAAATTTGCAGCCTTACAATAAATAATACGAAAATGAAGATGATTTATAAAGAATAACAACCAAACAACCAAATTTGGGCTATAAAAATTATATATCTGAAACTGGACCAGAATATATCAGTACTTGTATACTTAGTCAGCTAGTGTGAAACGCAGTTTTTGCTGGACGATGACTTCACCGGCTGCACGTTAGAGGACTAAATGCAGTTAATATTTCTGTGAAAGAATCATCTACCTGTTTCTCTAGTAAATATGCTTCTTACCGGCGTAGAGCATGTCATGTTAGAAAAGAGAGTTACGCTAGGAAATTACGATATATTCACCACCATTGTTCAAAGTTAAAAAGCACAAAATCATTTAGAAATGAGAGAAATTATTTTCTTGAAGACTGGATACTTATTCAGATTGTTATGTCATTATAAACCTAAGATTCTGGATAAAGTGCGGGATGAATGGTGCCAGTGGTGTGCTTTTTCATACGCCATTGAGAATTTATTCAAACTTTCAACTGTTCACAATATTAACCAATGACATATATTGGTTCTTACAATAGCTTTTGATCTCGTAGTAAACACGTGTTTTCCAAATGATCGAATATTATGAGACATATGTTTGAGTTTCCAAATGTGTTTCATCACTAGGCTACAATAATGTTTTTCAGCGAGATATCCAATACCCTCTCATCCGTATTGCTGAGACTAAAATCAATGCCGCTATAAAACTGGAATACAACAATTATACACATTTAAAGTTCATTACCTATATACGTACTTGCATAAATACATAAATTTTAGCGGGAATAATTCATTGAACGCACTCGTTTCTTTATTACTCATCGAGGAACTGCCTTAAGGGGCTCCAAGAGACTGGATACTTAATGTACAACGTGACATCAGACTTTGGTATACTGATAAGACGATGATCCCCAAGACAAACAACTCTCATGGTTCATGATACGAAACAGAACATGCTAGGTTTGTTGTGTACTTAGTGCAAAATATTAGACGTTCCACTACACCATCGAATTCTCGAGTCATCTGCTGACATCACACCACTTCATGGCTAGACTGGCTCTATATATTCTTTCCCAACAGATTTTTTCTGTGTGTTTTTCTATAGACAAGTCAGGTAAGTTTCTCGTAGTGAACAATACACTAAAATAACGGACACTAATGATCAAAAAGATCCCCTCTTTGCTGTCGTTGACACTTTATGTACCGTCTGAACTCCTTAACTTGCATGGTTATTCCAGGCGCGACAGGCAGACATATTTGTTTGCACAGATAAGAGGTCAAACTATGTCACATTTGCTCTTATCAGTAAAGGAATCAAGCTTTATGTTTGTAAGTTTTATTCCTCATTACAATGGCATCTCAAATTTGAAGTTTTGTTAGCATTTCATTCAAAATTATACATATACAGTTAGGAATGTTAACATGCGGGGTTATTCACTATATATCTGGAGACACTAAAGAACATAAATTAATATAAGGAAACCACAAAACAGAGTTAATATATATAATTCCCTAATCTCGTGTGTATAGTTAAGCGTCTGTTTATCTCTTTATCTATTTGCCCATCAATGTATCTGCCACTCAGTCACTATATCTGTCTAGCTTGTAGTTAGCTAGCTCAATAACTTTCCCAGATGAATCTGAAATTGTCTGTCTGTGAATGTATTTAATTAGCCAAGTTTTTGTTCGGTAATAGTTATCAACACCGTAGCTATTTATTTATAAGTACATCAATACATGTATGTATTGACGTAGCTAACTAACCACATGTCTTTGCATGTCATAGTAATTTGTTTGGAAAGAATCTTTCACTGAAAATATTTATATGAATACATTTATGTACATATGTTAATGCATTATACTGCCGTCATTCATGGTATAAATAAATATAAAAAGTAATGTGTTGTCCTCAAACTACAATTGGCTGTGCACATTGTAAGTTAACAAAGTATATTTTCGCCTCATACCCGTACTTACCGATTAGCAATATATCGATGTGGCATTTGTAATGAGGTTCAGCATTTGTTTTCACAGACTTCTTTGTATTTTAGGTCACTCTAAGCAATTTAGATTAAATAGAGTATTTACGATGAGAAGAATGACCACAGTTGGGTACTTTAATACATTTTTTATTTATTTCGCCAATTTTCGAATTTGTACTGAAAATTTTATTTATCCTCGGATATTTCTATTTATTTAGAAATTGACGGATTTTCTTTTCAAATCAAGAATTTTTTTAAGGTTTTCTGTTAATAAGTAGAACATATTCAGATCGTCCTGGTTAGAATTGAATTTCATGGAGATTGTATTATTATAGAAAGTGCAATTACTAATAGGCTACATGTACAGTAAAGATCTCGGACGAATAGATGAACTTGTCTCACTCTCCTGTTGTTAGAAACATGAAGTTGAACTTTTAGACTTATTAGATTGTGACAATTGGATGATTTTGTTAAACGTTTATATTACTTGGTTAAGGATGAGCATGAATTATCTCTCATCTCTCACTTTTACAGCTGCTGAATGTGGACATACTGTACCGAATGTAATCGTAGGAAGAGCGGTTTCTGAAGTCCGTTTTCCATGGCTGGTAATAATCATGTAGTACTTTTCACTTTTCAATACCAATTTTCAGTAATAAATCTCTTTCATATAATAGTTTTACCTTTAGTACTACTAACATTTTTTCGCCTAGGTTAAAAAGGTCAGACTCATTATGCTCTGTTCTGGTCTCTTCCATGCTATTTGAATAAGAGCACTATATCAGTTAGGTAGTTCATAAGATATTATACGAAATATGATCATAATATATTTAAATTGTAGAGCTTTTGTGTTATATTAAAGTACGATAACGACGAAATAGATTATCATATTATTGACTTCTAAAACTCCTCACCCTTAAGAAAAAAGAAAACAGTGAAACACCCGAACCTGTCGACAAGATGACAAGGTCGAAATGCTATCATTTGATATACAAATAACAGTGCAATCTAAATGATATTTCTTAGACACAATTGCATAGCTTTACGTAAACCTACTTATGTTTATATTCAAGACTGTTGAATTGGAATACCAAAATCACTTGTTGAATATGCCTTGTTTCGTAATGAATTCGATACAATAAACAGGTTCGACTTAAGAAGTTCGGAGGTGATGGCTTATGTGTTCTGGTGGATTCTAACTGGGTCCTCACAGCAGCTAGTTTCATAGCAAGGTAAACTATTGTACCTTTACGTCCACTGAAGGCCGTCCCTACGATCACAGTCAAATTGTTCTATCCATCAGTTTCTAGGACATCCTTGCCCTTTAAATGGCTATATTAGGTATCTTGGAATATCGGAAGTAGGCGTAGCTAGGGTAGTGTAATGGATGAAATCATGACACTCTACCTCACCAGTGCTCGAGTAACCTGGTAGGCCAAAGATCTTCTTTGAAATTGGTTTTATGTATCAGAGTAAGATAGTTCTGAAACACTAATTCAATTTTAAACAGTGAACAAAAACACTACCTGATATGTTGAAAATGACGGAACAGTTAATAAAATCCAGCTAGACGCAATAATACACCAGAACAAATGACTAAACTATTGCATATATAACCTGAATGAAAAACAACAGGAGCTGAACCACTTACTAAGCTACTGCGTTAAAACAAAAATGCACAACTGAAAAACTTAGTTCCATTCTGAAATCTACTGCTGAGAATCCATATCAACTACTGCATGAAAACAACAACATCCACTATTCACAGACCTTACAAAGGAACACTTAATTATTACATAGACACGCATGTATTAAATATGGAGATTTACAATGCTTTAATGCATATGATGTCTCCTCGTGACAATGATTACTCCATGACAGCAACGACGATGTTAATCAACAATAAAAAATGTGATGTGGTTACAGAGAGCACGTTTGTCATAATCTGCGATTTTATTCATTTAAGGGAGCTAATAACTGACTTATTACAATTCCCTATTCTGTACAGTGCCAGGGGAATGAGGTAACGTTGCTGATTTGCACCTGAGGTGAAACTCGTTGACATAGACAATGACGAAGCTAGATAGCTTGCTCCTTGGGTGCAATAACAACACAAAACAACTAATATTAACCAATGGAATATACCTACTGATAGACATTCTACAGCTGTGGTGTTGCAATCAAAATATATGTACAGTGACATACATCGTATTGTGTTATTTATACTTGCACGACTTTTGTCCCTTTGTAGTATTTTCACAATAGGTTTTAAAACTATGAAAACAGTTAATGTCCAAAATGACAAAGTCAGAACCAAACTAAAACTTATTTGTCGTTAATTTATTTAACAAAATTTCAGTAAGATCTTGCACGTTTCATTCAATGAATTTCCGCTAAAAACTCACTTACAAAATTTTCTTTCGCCATCAAAATAAAAGTTTTGGTTAACATAGTCATTGATTAAATTAAGCTCCATTAAAAATGATAAGCATACCAAAATCTGAACTAAAATGCGTTATCTCTCTGAATGTATTTCAAACAGATGAATAGAAATACATTAGAACAGTTAGAGTGGCATAAAAGCAGACTATAAGCACGTTTGTAGTTATGTTTGCAATCAAAATTTTGTCAAGTGACATCAGAAATAGGCAAATATAATTCGGAGGAAATACATTTAGAAATTGTTCTTTCAATGCACTAGAAAACGTTTCAGATTTCAAACGGCTATGTTAAAATATAAATAAGTCAACACATATCTGCCTGAAAAGGATCAGTTCTCAAATTTAGAAATTTTAAAATCAACAACTGAATGTTCCATATCATATCGTACGAGGTATTTACCACACAATTGAATGTCCCATATCATATCGTACGAGGTATTTACCACACAATTGTAATCAGTCCCTCATAGGTAATAATAACTAAGGAAAATGTCATCAAGGTTTTTTATGCACGTCACTTAAATTCATAAATGTTGCAGGTCAAACAGTTTTATAGGTATTGATTGCATTCAGTTGCTTTATAACTGTTTGGGTAGAATTGGGGAACTAGTGTAGAACGCGAAGATCAGAGAAAAGCCTATGGTATTCGCAAGGAATGTTTTATCTGTGTTTACATGTACATTTGTGAGAGTAAAAGATTCATTGATAAATTTTGTGTCCATCATTTGACTAAAATACACAGATGCCCTACTTATATAAACTGTAATTTGAATTTCAGTTAATCAGATGTTTTCCTCACTATTCATCCATGACCTGCCGCGTTAAAGCAATCATCTGATCATCATCACGCTAATAAAAAATGACCCTGATGATTAAGTAAAATCAGACAGAATAACTAAGATAACTCAGGTACTCAGATGTATCTATACATACTATACATCCCTTATCTGATTGATCATCATCACGCTAATAAACAATGACCCAGATGATTAGGTAAAATCAGACAGAATAACTACGATAACTATGATAAATACGTTTCATTCAACAAAATATTTCATAGTGCGTGGGTCGTGAAGGATGGCAAGAAAATAACAGTACGATAATGATTATATTTGTTGACAGCTTTCAGTTCATGGGACTGTCATTATAGTAGCTGGTTCATGGGACTGTCATTATAATAGCTTTCTAAAACCTTAAATAGAGACTAATTTACATACACACAAACCTTTTGGTGTACTGAAATTAAAATATTTGAGGAAAGGTATTTAGCCATATGAATTCACGGATATCTTAGATTTAATAAACCATCCATACAACTCAACAAAAGCTGTATTCAAGTGATTGTACTTTACCAGATAACGATTAACACTGTGTGCATAGTAATATTATGTCACACATCAAACTGAACACAATAGTGACCTTTGCAACTGCTACGTCAATAAATAAAAGTTGATGTGTTATTTTTGAGTAGTTTCGAAATGTATCTTTAAAATAATATTAACCTGTCCCAAGCCACTATTTCTAAGTTTAGCCCTTGTTTTTAGTTTAACGATTTCAGGCATAGAAAATAAACTTCTGACAGACGATCAAATATTTTTGAACCAACACATACGCCAAGGTAAATACAGAATACTATGATGCGATGTTGCTGATAGAAAAGCTAGGCCATAGTCAGAGGGAAAGAGTAAATGTGATCGCATGAAAGATATTTGAAAGTCATGCGTCAAACGTTTTGAACCAACAATTTATATAAAATGACTATGATCCATGATATGTCAGTTAAGAACGTGAGATGAGTTAAGGACAATCAAATTACTATGTGGGTAGAGAAAAACTTGTCAAACATTCATCATGTCAATAATACAGAGGCACATGCAAAGGCACCAATACATCTAAAGACACTGACATATATTGCCTAATTGAAATATGTTTATTCAACGTAACATTTGCTAATATTTTACACAGGATCGAGCTCATTTTGTGAGAATCAAGATTGATTTTAATTAAAACTGTATTGGCTGATGTGTCTATGATATTTGGTTTCTCTCTCTATCTGTCTCGTTAAGTAGTCACAAATAAAGTGAATTAATCTATTAACTTTTCATTTACTGATTGAGATAATGATTCAGAAGTAATTTAATCCTACTGGTGACGAAAGGTTTCAATTTCGTAGTCCTTGTTTCCTCATTCTATCACTCCAGACTCTTTGCCATGTGAAATGGTAAATTTAAAGTCCAGTGCAAGAGCACACTTGGTCACAGTGGACGACGATCTCATAGTTTCTGAAAGTCAGGTGGTATCCCAAGCTTCTTTCCAAATGGTATCAACTGTGTGGTTTATGTTCCAATGTTTGTCGCTTGTTAGCAGCTTCCGATCTAAATTCCTCAATTTTCACTGACTCAGGTAACCTCAGATATTTGTATGTCGTGAAAATGTTTTAGTTATTAAAACATCATCTCTTTCAACAATATGGTTACATCTTTCACGTATTTACATCTCAATTTGTTTATCATTTCAATAGTAGCATCTGGTTAACATTCCTGTCAAGCAGCATAAAACCCCATGCCAGATGATATCATGATATATGGGTTTACCTTTCGCATACAAGCTTGCAATATTTTCTCTGAGTTATTGCTGCTACGCGTGAGTTAAAACGATGATATGTGTGACGGAGGTATTTCACTTCCTGAGGTATTTCACTTCACTTCCAGAGGTATTTCACTTCACTTCCTGAGATATTTCACTTTGTGAGAGATCTTTTGCATGCTAGGCGTTGAGTACATCTTTGTTATTTAGTGTTACCTAACGCAACACGCATATTAAAACCCATCACAGGTGATTTTCTCATCATTATTTCTCAAGTTTGAGATTATCGTCGATGTCAAGGGATCTCTATGAATATCCATATACAAAGAAAAGGAATTATCCATGCTGTTTAAATCTGATTAATAAAACATTGATATTTCAATTTATGAATCAAGTAGCCAAGCGTCTTACCTGTTTTATTAAAGTTTTCAGGTTTTCAATGGTAATTTTCGATGACATTGTCGTGTTTATTTCGTTTCTTCTCGGATTAATTGGGGTCAATTGACTTAATCAGATAGATGCTTGCTGTAAAGGCTAAACCGCAGCATTTCCTCTTTCAATTATAACTTCTGCCGTAGCATATATTGTTCTATCAGTAATATATTTGACACTCGTGCCAGTGGATTATTCCCATATGTATGTTTCCTAGTAGCATTAATATCCATAACAATGACTTACTTTTAGTAACATCGCTCGTGTTAAATGGAGGCATGTCTATTGATGCATGATGATTGTTATTGTAGCCATCAGTTAGATTTCGTATCTATCTATCTATCTATCTATCTATCTATCTATCTATCTATCTATCTATCTATCTATGTTTGTGTGTCTTTGTCACTGATCATCGTTGAGACCACCACGTATCCACGTGCATGGGGACGTCTCGCTAGCTTACGTGTGTAACAAGTATATAGGTGTTGTTCACTTAACCATTCCTTCAAATCTGCGGATATTATTTAAATTATTTTGTCTTGTACTCACAAACGGCGGATTTTTGTGTATGCAGCTGGACTTAGAGAAACGTAATATAGGTCCCTAAAATAAAGATCTTTTTCTTGCTCTGCAGAACCTGTGATATAAATCATTTAAAAAGGCCTCAAGATGTCCAGTGAGTACTTCATACTAAAGGAATAATGTCTTCGCATGTCACAGTTACGACTCATACAGATTATCCCCCATGTTTAATCATTGAATGCAATATGTTTATCATCGTGAATCATTGCATTAAATGTTTTGATTTAGACAAATAAACGTATCTTGAATGTTGCTTTGCGTCGCTAGTTTTTACCAGACTTTGATGTGTTGAATTCCGTTCAACCTGCAAACAATTAAACATGGTCTGAGCTTCACACTACGAATGTTGGTTTTACGTTTAATGCATTCAATATCTATATTACCTCTAAAACAAGCTGTTAGCTTCTTCATAGTGTATTTTTGCTCGTGTTCGAGGAATTTCGAATGATCATCGAATGTGATTTTCTTAACTTCCACAAGTGCGGTATTTTATCAGCTTCATTTAAATTAAGAGTGAGATGTCAATAGTATATGTGTTTCAGTAGTAGGCATAATGTTCCAGTATTAGGATTTATTAACATGGTGAGATTTGTTTCTTTCCATGAAGTAACTGATATAGCAGCTTTAGCACCAGATTCTACTAGCGTTGTAGCTGTTTCAGCTATTACGTTTGGAATGCATTTATATATCAGTTTATTAGAAAGTGTTTCAGCAACAGCTTGCTTTGTTTGTAAGTATCAGTTTGGAAAATGTTTACCTCCACCT
The DNA here is from genome assembly GCA_028554795.2 of Sinohyriopsis cumingii. Classification (NCBI taxonomy): domain Eukaryota; kingdom Metazoa; phylum Mollusca; class Bivalvia; order Unionida; family Unionidae; genus Sinohyriopsis; species Sinohyriopsis cumingii. Next base: position 21,298,362 of record CM068831.1, read on the forward strand.
TACTGTACATAAGAGCTTGTTGTTGTTGCTGCTGCTGTTGTTTCCATGAAATAGTTTAGTAAATGGTTCAGTTTTTCTATGGTGTTCAGCAGAGATTTATTAACATTTAAATAATCAATCAGTCATTTTGATTTCATGTATTTTGCCCAAGCCAAACATGTCTTTATTTTTTAAAATGTTACGACAATTTCAGAACTATCAACAGTCCTGTGCAATTATTTATCTTTGTTTCCTTGAATTTTTTTATTATTGAAAACGAGTCTTTCTGTTTCATCATTTTCGATTTTGTTTAATTATTTGCAGATCTCTCGTTCAATAAATTGTCAGAGTTACAAAACAAGTATACAATCCGATTTGTGACATGGTTGAATGAACTGTGATCATTTCATTTAGTTTAGCTTTTGTTTATTTCACAAAGTGTTGCGCTCAAACATATTACTTTTAGAAATTTATTTCTAATCAACTCCTGCAGAGGTACAAACATAATCCAATAATTTAACACGTAAAAGTTTATATTTCCACCCACCCACCCATGAGAAAACGGACCAAACAGATCCACTTTTATACTGAGTATAAGTGAAAACGCACTAAGTTCAGAATTCAACACAACTTGAAAATGAAGAAAAAGTTTCGCCCTGATACATGTATTTAAGTTCGGGAAAGATTTGCTGATAACATAATGAAATTATTATTCTTCATGAATACTACAGTTGTTACTTTTTAAGGGATACGAATCCGTCCTTGTGGAATGTATTAGTCGACAACACCCCTTACTTCGTGGACAAATTTGTAGTGGATAGTAGCTTTAGAGACGAGAGACATGACATCGCCATGGTCAAACTTGACAAGGGAGTGGCCATCAGTCAAGTTTCTCCTGTCTGCCTGCCTGACTATAACGAGGATTTTATTGGACAGACGTGTATTATTTTCCAAAGAACCGAGACTATGAATGGTAAAATTGATCTCTCTCTCTCTCTCTCTCTCTCGGTTTATTTCCTCATCCTTTATTTTCTTGTCAATTTGCATTGGAACTGACTGGTGGTCAAGAAATGGTTGAATTGTTATATGTGGTGCGCAAAGACACAATTATGCAGTTTGAGGTCGTGTATATTGGATACTCATTATTTGTGCTAAAAATGTATAAGGACTCAGTTTTCTATATAGCTATGTAAGGTCATCGAATTGTCCATGGTCAACCATTACACTTGTCTGCAAATGCCGATATTTTCCCCAGAATATATATATATATATATATATATATATATATATATATATATATATATATATATATATATATATATATATATATATATATATATATATATAAGTGTGTGTTGACATTTAAGTATCTATCCCAACTGAACTCTTATTTGTCAACTGTTGTGTCCACTAGAATGTTTCTGTTTTTGTTGCATAAACTGTCTTTTTCTATTGTTGTTTTTAACCGCATAAAAAAAAGACAAAATGTAGCAATTCAACGTTATACTAATTTTGAATCTCGAGAAATTCCCCATTGAATTCTAGAGACAACAAGTGTTCAAGTCCTGGACAACGTCAGCTGTTTCCATGCACTTCACAGGCAGCTTGAAAGTTTCGAATGGTGTGCCATGGTGAAAGGGATCGATTCCTGTAAAGTAGGTTTCCGCTCTAAAAATCGTATATGTCAGTCGACAAATATCATTAATTGTTACAGACTATAAAAAAAACGGTCAAAAAAAACAAAACAAATTTATTACTTACGAAGAGCCCAAGCTATTGGAATAACGAGACATACGATTTATCGTTAATACACAGCTGGAACCGGTTAACTACCTGAACTATTCTTAACAGCATTGAAGTCAACTAAAACACCCAGTGAAACCGTCACAAAAAGGATGCATAGATGTATAAACCGGTTCATGATGATTTAAAGCTTTTGACATAATCGTCCAACCTATGTTAGTATTCAAATTATACAGAAGATCACGTTGAATATTGGCTAGTAGTTATGATATTTTCAAAATCTGTTGTATTCTGTCTTTGAAAAGTTAAAAAGCGACAGGAAATAATTTGCATTAATAGTGAGTAGTACAGCAAGTTCCAAATACGAATGATTCAGTTTCATTGTTCTCTTTCAATTTAGTCTGGGGAAACCGGTCCTTTGATGTGTCAGTCACGTGACAGATGGGTAGTGGTAGGCGTTGTCCATAACAATGTCACTTATTGTCCCGAGACGCCCGTGCTGTTTACCAAAGTCTCTTACTACCTGAACTGGATTCAAAGAGTGAAACAGTTGTATAAATAATGAATATAATTTCAATTTGAATGATGGAAACTATGTAATTATTTCACAATTCTACCACACTGCATTGTTATATTCATTGTATCCCACTGACTTTGTATTTGAATGGCTTTCATTATGCCAAATTAATAAAGACATTATTCTCAATATGTTATAGTTTTATTGACTGATCCCATTTAATTTCATATGATTCACGCGCTTCGCCTTGAAGATATATTTACTTGTACGAGATTCAAAATAGTTATTTGTACATGACGGAAAATCGTCCAGCTGATTTGAGATGTACAGTTGTGAGGCATTCTGTACTCATGTAAATGAATAGCATTTAAAAAGCTTTCTACTGCTGATTTTTTATTCAATTTTATTATATTTTTAAGCATGACGTTGGCGAAAATCTAGCTTTTGGGCCACTGAACCTGTTCATTTCACTGAATCTGTTCATTCGTGTCATGCCACTGAATCTGTTCATTCCACTGAATCTGTTATTAGTCAGTACACAACTCACATTGGTAAACCGGTTCAACGGGTATTAAAAACTAACACGTGGTCATCAGCTTTTTTTATGCATGAAAATCCAAGGCCACCTATCTCTTTTGCTTCGAATTTATTTATGAAAAAACCAAGGCTACCAACCTTCAACATTTGTGACGAAGCTGGACTACACAAACCACTGACCATTACAAGTTAACTTTATAAACCCTGAACCACAAGCTTTTCGAAAGGTAATGCTTAACAATAGTTGGGTGCTTAACAATAGTTGGGAAATCTTTCTTTAAAACTTGTAGCAAAAACCACCACCGAAATCAAACAAATATAAAAATTCGATAGACCGGCCAAGCCAAATATACACAAAAGAAATATACTTACAAACCAGAGTATCTCCCATAATTTTATTTTTTTAAGATGCAACTTGCGGTAAATTTACTATTTTGTGAATTTATTAACGATACAGTTAATAGGCTAACTAGCTAGTTTATATATAGTTTCTAATCTTCTATACATTAACTTGTTATATATATATATATATATATATATATATATATATATATATATATATATATATATATATATCACATTGCCTGACCGCGATTACCTAAGACAAGAACAAAGGAACAAGGTTAGAAGCCATGTATATATGTTAGACCCCTTGTATATGGTGGTCCTGTTCGTATTTGTTACGAGAGCCCAGCTTTTTGGGTGTCAAAAATCACATGTGGACGTTGAAAGCTTTGTCCAAGAACAAAGAACCCTTACTGGCGTCGTAAATCTCACCTGGAGCATTGTGTATTGTTGAACAGAGCAGGGTAGAATATAGATCCAATCGGAATTGAGAGGGGTGTGGTCACCATTTCAACCAGAATTTAACAGGGTACTTTAGACTAGAAATCCCAGTCATTGTGAAACATCGTGCTGAGAAGTTGTAGCAATAACTCAGGAAACCACTCGTGAATTGGCGGGAAAACTTAGACAATTCTACGGAAAGACAAAGCTTAGTATAGGAAGCTTTATGGGGACAGACTTCTGGTGTAGTTTAGTCCCGACTCTTGGAGAGAGACGGAATAGAGACTAGTGGAGAAGTCTTTTGTGAATCGAAGACTAGCCGGAGAGCAGAGTCCAGGAGGAGGAGGAAAAGGAGTCGAGGAGGAGAAATTGAAGAAGGAGCCGTCAAGGAGAAGGAGTTATGAGGGAAATCGGAAGGAGAGAAGGAATTGGCGGGATAGGAGAGATACAGATGAGTAGAAAACAAGGACAAGTGGAAAAGCGATCTCACACTATGAATCACATGATGCAATAGGCTATCACTTGGTCGAGACGAAGAAGAGTGATTGGGAAATTATTATCATTCGAATATTGAATTGTATTAAATTGTTATTCCTTTGAATTTCACCTTTGTGTTCTCAATAATTTAACTGTCGGCATTGCTGGCTGGGGGCTCAGAGCTTTACCTCTCTCTATCACTAATTTCACTTCCTACAAAATCGAGCCTGGGTGGGACTTCTATAATAATTTAAATTATATATTGGGAGCACCCCACCCCAACCCTACTAAACCCTACTAAACTCCATATATATATATATATATATATATATATATATATATATATATATATATATATATATATATATATATATATATATATATATATAATCTTAGCTACGAAAATGATCAGTTCTAGATACACATGGTTTATTCCATAGCTTATGTAATATTAAACTATGATTACAACATTATTTTGATAGTAATATAATAGATGTCTTGGCAACCTATTCTTGTTCCTACAAAGCTAAAACCAGTCTGGGAGAAGATTAACTCAACCTATTCTTGGTCCTAGAAAGCTAAAACAAATCTGGGAGAGGATTAACTCATCCTATTCTTGGTCCAGGAAAGCTTAAACAAGTCTGGGAGAGGATTAACTCAACCTATTCTTGGTCCTACAAAGCTAAAACAAGTCTGGGAGAGGATTAACTCAACCTATGCTTGGTCCTACAAAGCTAATACAAGTCTGTGAGTAGGGTTAACTCAACCTATGCTTGGTCCTAGAAAGCTAAAACAAGACTGGGAGAGGATTAACTCAACCTATTCTTGGTTATAAAAAGCTAAAACAAGACTGGAAAAGGATTAACACAAACATATTTTATAACTATGTATTGAAGAATGTAATATAATACAAATGTACAGTTTGATCAAGAACAAGAATTTCATAACGTAATGGTCAATTAATAATTGGAGGAATAAAATTCTATATACACTTCCACTCTCTCAGATAAAAACAGGTTCTGTAATAGGCTGATTTAATTGGATACCTAAGACTAACAGGTGAAAGCACGTTACTGAAAATTAAACAAGAAAATGGGAAGATAACATACAGAACCTTTCTGATCTGTACAATAGAGTTTATCTCAGAGCTAACCACATAACACCTATTGAAGCCAATAGGTGTAGCAACATGACAAAAGTGTGAATTAACTTATTCGCAGAAAACGGCCAAACAAAAATGACACTTCAATGAGGAAACGGCGCTGTGTTATCATAAATAGTAAATGTCATACAAAGTGAGTCAATGGGAAAAACCTGAATTAGCAGCATTTCACAGAGATTTTGATTCAAAGACGATAGTGTTATGAAAATGAAAAATTAAACCTTCCTTGCTACGAAACGATCAAATTCTGCCAGAAGGAAGCTGTATCCCTCAGTAATTCATTGTGGAAACATAAGAGAAATAATAATATTCGATGGACGATATGAAAATAAAATGTTTCAAGAAAACTACACGATTAATCGAATAAATGTTAAGCGATTGAAGATTTTGAAATTGGGAAAGAAATGAACAAGAATTATTGTTTTATTTGTGAAGACTTGGAACCATTCAAACGAAAAATAAACGGTAGACCTGTTAACAATATAAGTACAGTAAATGCTCACCTACACTTATATCCACAACCCTATAGAATGGAAATAGATGAAGGTATATTACATTTTTATGGTTATGTAGGTTGGTTTCATAGAAAGCCAGTTCAAACATATGAACAGCAAAGGAAATAGAGAGTGAAGCTGAAGAAATCTTTGAAATACTAACAAGAAACTTTGATCAAGAAGCACGTTTAGATACAAACTCTTTAAATAAGACATAGTTTTTACATAATCTCTTTCAGGTTTAAACCGTAGGAGGAATTTCATGGATACGTTTTCAGATTTAATAAAGCTAAACAAAAACCACATCGATGTGGCAAACAAACGCAATTGACGCTTTACTTATGCACTTCAATCGATTAGTAACTTACCTAAAGATCATTCGCCATACGGATATAACATTGATAAGTATAAACATTGGTTTGTAATGTTCAATAAATATATGAAATATAAAATGGGTTTTAAAATAAATTTAATACTTGTCATAATGTCTTATACGATTGATAATAATAAAAGCAAGACAAGCAAAGTCACGTAGATATCAAAATAAAACATTGTTTCTAATGAAATTATTATGATAATTATTAATGTGTGATCAAGGATTCATCAATATTGTTATCAACTCAGATTAACAACAACAACGAAACATTTTCGCAAGAAATTTCTGTTCTTCGTGCTTGAATTAAAGACGGAAGAAAAGTCCGCAGATTAGGAAATTAGTGAAACACATTACCAAAATACAAAATATGTTGAAATTAATTTCCTAGGCGATGTTCGCGACATATTATTAAAGAAACATTCCATAATGCAATGAAGAATCTAAAGCCATATGCATGAAGAACATAAACGAGATCAAGCACGTTATTTTACTTTACTGTTAGAGGTCTCAAAAACAAGAAAAGAAGAAATTGAATAGCTGACCGGTTAGGATGTATTAATGATTGATTCTGGAATCAGGAAATGAAAAACTGTTATACCTAATAGATACTACAAACCAATCATAAATATTATGTCCAGAACAATAAAAACAAAATTATCTTTGTTTTGCAAAACTAAGCCAAATGACTTTATTATAGACTTTTCACGCACATTTTGCATAACAACAAAATACACTGAAGTGATAATAATACAGTTTGTGGAATGTTGTAGATACACTCAGACGTGACAACAAATTTACACTCCTAATTGTATGATTTATCTCTGTTACAGAAGAAACAGACAGAAAAAAGAGTTCCGAAAACCCTTCAGCACCTATAGCATTATGCACGTTGTATATAAAGACAACAAAAAAACCCAACAACAACATGTTATTTACCAACGCAGTTTAAGCTATGTCTTCAGTAAGGAATGGAACTATAAAAGATTTAAAGAGCATGTAGAAGGTTCTACATCTTAAGCAAAACGCATCCGATGGATTTGAATTGTTTTAAGATAATGAACAGGTGTCCCTTCAAAAACTGATGCAAATCTATGCAAGTGAACTAATGTAATACTATGTGTTGATTAAAGAAATATTGCAAGCTTCAAATTGATTTTTAGGTTGCAAATAGCAACAATAATAGATAAAGGTTTGCAACACAAATTAGCTAAACCAATGTATGGTAACCATACAGATCAAGAAGTTATTACGTTGCTGATTTATGACGTTCACTACAACTGGCTAAAGAACTTTTATAACGATATGAAACAACATATACAGTTTTACAAAATTATAAATTATATCGATTCACATTAGTTAATATGATTATTTCTGAGTGTTTAAGGCTGATATGAATGGCGTACTAACACATGAATTGCATGACATTGTCTTTAAGTTATATACGTTTGAACCTGACATAGGAGAAATAAACATGTGCAAGGCTATTAAGAAATATGTCGTTTGAAAAACACTAAGATTAGATAGCAAAAATTGTTTGTTTAAGCAAATTAATGATTACCAAGAACTTAATAAAATTATATCCTTCTATCGCGAGATTGACAATGTTACGACAAACAAGGTTGATTTTAAGCAAATGATTGCACACGTTATTTGAAAGATAATAATAATAAATTACCTTATGGATACGTTAGTTCTATTTAATATCCCTTTACATATTTGAAAGATGATAATAATAAATTACCTTATGGATACGTTAGTTCTATTTAATATCCCTTTACATATTTGAAAGATAATAATAATAAATTACCTTATGGATACGTTAGTTCTATTTAATATCCCTTTACATATTTGAAAGATAATAATAATAAATTACCTTATGGATCGTTAGTTCTATTTAATATCCCTTTACATATTTGAAAGATAATAATAATAAATTACTTTATGGATACGTTAGTTCTATTTAATATCCCTTTATTGAACGAATACTGCAGCCTCATGAGGACCTCATTTATTTTTATTCCATTTAATATTTCAACTATGTCATCTTTAAGAACTAGCAGTACTGCATCATTTTCATCCGAAGAATATTTTATCTTTTCAATAAAAAAACTGCTGTCACTTTACCCTTTCACGAAGCTCGTATATGAAACAGTTATACATTTTGTACTTTATCCACATTGATGTCCCACAATGTAACCTGCAGCATTATAGTTTTCCCAAGATGATTCTATTCTGTTTTGACATCAGCTGTATTCGCAAAATGGTCTATAGTAAATACAACATTAGTTTCATGGCATAGACGTCAAAGTAAACCTGGCCGTTTATCTAATTTATTACCAGGATCCATCAGAAATGTTTGATCGGCTCCCAAAAACTATTTTGTGTTTTAACTAATATTGTAACGTAGTGTTGGACACATAATTAGAATAAATCAAAAGGTTTTTATGTTGTTTTCTTCAATCAATATAGTGCAAACATTGTTATATCTTATTTTACAATACCACACATATTCATATTATTAGCTTCATAGATATTATTAAATGTCAATAGGCGTCGCCGCCTCTAGAAGAAAAAAGTTTTCAAATGGTTGATCCGAATGCATCAAAAACAAAAATAAATATTTATTTTGTTTGCATCAACATTTTATTTTATTCTCTCTGTAGGCGTGTCCCTTGCTGAGCATTAGCTGCTTTTTGCCATGAACCATGTTATCTATAATAATGAGCGTGTATGTATATCACGTTATAAGCAATAGTGATCAACATGAGAATTATTTACATGAATATTACAAATCTGAGAATATGTTTTCCTCCTCAGAAGAAATATTTTGTTGCTTCTGTAAATTGCTGTCTGATTTATACCTAATTGAATAAATACATTATCTAATCATTCCCCGGTAATCATTATTCTTTATTTTATTGAAACATACGTACTTTTTAGAATCAGTTTCACTGTCCATTTTGCACAGTAATATCAATATATCAAAATTCTGTCTCTCGTGATTTAGTCATAAAAGAAATAAATGTTGTGTGTGTGTTGATCACTTACAGATTGGCCGTTATATCTAATGTAAACGTATCGTACTGAAGTCAAGTATACTCCAGTTCATTTTCTTTGCTGTATTGGTTTTATTGCTTTATTACTTCAGATGCCTTTTCATTGCAATTACGAATCTCTAATTCTGAGGAAGAATAACAGGACATAACTGACAATGATCTGTCGATGTGTGTCATTAGAGTGGAATTCTACGTTAACTTGAATACACTATGATTTATCAGTATGTGCCATTCGAGTGTAATTTTACATTAACTTGAATACACGATGATTTATCAGCATGTGCCACTAGAGTGTAATTCTACATCAACTTGAATACATGATGATTTATCAGTATGTGCCACTCGAGTGTAATTCTACATTAACTTGAATACACGATGATTTATCAGTATGTGCCACTCGAATGGAATTCTACATTAACGTGAATACACGATAATTTATCAGTATGTGTACTCGAGTGGAATTCTACATTAACTTGAATACACGATGATGTATCAGCATGTGCCACTCGAGCGCAATTCTGCAATACCTTGATTATACAATAATGGAATAGCTTTTGTACAGTAATTAATCAATATCTTAGCTTTCCTAGTCTTGTGCGCATTAAACTTGGTTTTATTTTATTCGTTTTCTCGGACGATGTTAGCCATAAAATTCTAAATGTCATGAAAATGTAGTAGTCGTTCTGCTTAAGAATATATCATCCGTACAAAGTGCTGTTTAAGGTCTTTTATATAATCAGATATATATATATATATATATATATATATATATATATATATATATATATATATATATATATATATATATATATATATATATATATATATATATATATATATATATCAGTGGGAGAAAAATAATATCTCCACAATGGCTACACCATTTATACATATATATATATATATATATATATATATATATATATATATATATATATATATATATATATATATATGCTCTAAGGTATTTTATTTCTATATTTAGACCTATTAATCATTTCCTTCTTGTGACGACCACTGTTACAGGCTTGTTAGTAATGTGTTGAAGGCCAGTGGCTGAGGTGGACACTTTCTTCACAACATTTTGAAGACAAGTGGACTTGGGAATTTATTAAATTCTGGAGAAAAAGGTTGGCCTAGGTTTTGTAAAAACTAACAAATAAAAAGCCTATGGTCAGATGATCCTTTAATAAACCGGTTCAGTGTGGATGAAAACTGGTTTAAACTGGATGGAGTAGTTTAAGTAGTTCTGTGTTTACTACTCACTCTTTAAAGATACTGGAGGATAACGATCATGAAACTATTGTACTCTAAGTAATCTATTCTGCAGATGTATAAACTGTTCTAGTGTTGTTTATAACCTTTAGTGAATGAATAACCAGTCGTTTCATAATTGGTCTATTGCGGTCACTCTGTCCTTTTCTGATTTAAGGAATTAATAATAACGAACACATACCAAAATGCCAAGCAAAGGTTAGATAATATATTTGTTTAAAATTTTCGAATGTCGTCTCGTATAAATTGTTGACCTAATCTATCTTTTGAACTGTCAAATATTGTTGACAAATTTTCCTGTAATGATAATGTCAAAAAGGCACAGGATGCTTTAATTTTGCCTAAACTAATGTCAGTATATGAATTGTCTTCAAATTTTCTTCAATTTATCTTGACGTAAACTGTGAGAATAGCTTACACTAGAAGAGTAAACTGTTTCGTAATGTTGATTAAAATAACAGAATTTGTATATTTTTTTCTCACAGAGTCGGACGAAGATGAGAAATACAAAAGGTACACTTTGATTAGATTGCTTATTTGCTTGGCCAGATAAAGGAAGCCAAGGATGGTATAGAGTGGAAGCCAAGGATGGTATAGAGTGGAAGCCAAGGATGGTATAGAGAGGATCCTAATTAGCAGTGCCTTCCAAACGCCGAGTCTTACAATACGTTTTTATGCCTGCATTGTCTTGCATGGTTTAGCTGAAGAAGTCTGACTGATCTCAACAAAGTATTGCTGCAAATATGGACTGATATTAGTCAGATCAAAGCAAAGGAAAAATTTATTCTGGATTTTTATCTCAAAAGAGAGTCCTGACGAAGATATTTTGAAAAGTACAGCAAACGGATAGAGGCCGGCAAAAGAGGGGTTCCATACATAGGCCTTCATTTAATTGGATATTTACTAATAACTGATTATACCAAACACAGCTTATTCGCTGTTCCTAGTAACAGACAGTAGACACATATCATTGGCTCAAGAGTTGAAATATAATAGTCAAAAACAATTACAGCACGAACATTACAATGCGTCTTGCTAAGTTACACTATTGACCCAAATAGACAAACAGCGCCACTGTAAATATACAAAATATTAAATCAAAATGTTGCAGTTCCAAAAAGGTCCAGTATATTTAATTCTTAGGTGATAAGAAGTAACGAACTGCTTCACCTGATTCATACATTGATAAGTCCTTATTGGATCTTAGAACAAAATTCGTAAGAGTTTGAGATTCTATACACGTCTTCACATGATTGATATTGGATACATCACATTATATCATATTATGTAATAACTAGGTCAAAGGTCAATGTACCAAATAGTATGGACCTTTCCTACTTCAAAAAGTACAATTCACCTAAAAGAAAGGAATTTATATTTCTTTAGTAGATGCAGAACTTGACATCAGAGACAGATGGACATGAACCAATTTTATTATAAAGTATAAGCTTTGAACTTTTTACACTGTCTGCAGATACATGAGGTCACTAACCCCCAGTCCTCACTCAAAGGTCTACCTACCCATCCTCTTTGTAACACAGATAGTAAACTTCCCTCCTTTGTGTTGTGAATACAATTGATTGAGTAAGCCAGTCAGTCACCAAATATAGTTGATCACAGCTTCTAAGTGGTTATGTTGGATTGGGGGTGAAATTAGGAGAATAAAATACAGAAAAATGCTAAATCTAAACAATAAGTAGAGAGCGTCGAATGGAGTTAAAAACAGGATGAAAGTGTATGTAAAATAGAGATGTACCTTATGATAAAGGAATTAAAGGAGACAAAAGCAGCAATTAGAAAATCGAGAAGTATAAGTTTAATAACCTTACCTTGGACACTATATGGAGGCAGTGCCCCATAGGTCCAAGGACAGCCCGAAGGCACCTGTACTGTAACATCCCTTACAGGCACCAAACTTTCAGGTGAAGTGGTGTTCATTCCCATTTAATATAAAAGGGTGAATAATGTAAATAATATAGATGCATATAATTTATATTTCTTCTGCATAAGAAATTAATAATACTATGCAGAAAAATACCTGAACCAAACAAAATGTACTTTATCAGTTTTCAAACATGTAAACTTTACTGTGGGAAATTATTAAATTGCTTCTACTTACGTTTGCATCAAGACTGATGGCTAATACAATACTAATACTAATACAATACTTCACAAATCTTCTCTTTATTTTCCTGACCAATCACTGAAATGTTTATGTCAGGTGTAAGGGAGATAACTGAATGATATACTTAAGGTGTGGTATTGTTAAGTACTCCAATATATTATCCATGTAATATGGATGAGTTCATAAACACATGTATTAACTTCAATGCAATTAAATTATTAAAAAAACTGCTAAAGTGAGAACCTCAAATTCAGGCTTCTGTATGTAGTGAAGACCTCAAGAATGATGTAATTTTGCTTTGTGATATGATATGACTTCTTATATCACATAGCTAGTGTTCTTCACAATGCCGGCATGTAGAGTGCAGCCTTCCATAAACATGCAGATATTTTCTCATGCCAATTTGGATCCTTGCGATGGGATACAAAGTTTGAAGAACAGTGTGGACTTGAATGGAAGGAATGAGCCATCTGTGACTAATATGGTTATCACTCCGGAATGTTTAACCTAATATGGAAATTCAACAAGAACAGCTGGACAGTAAAAAATATAATAGTCAATAGTAGGTTATAATTGGGCTTATACAAGTGTCAATGGGAAATGCTGACTTAAAGAAACTGCTCTTGTCTGTTGGTATTCCCTGCTACTTGAACTAAAGGGAATGTAAAAGAACTTCTCAAAATAATTGCATGAACAATTTCAAAACAGGAAAGTGTACTAAAATGGACATTTAGAGCAGGACAATTAAAATCAATGTGAGAAGGAATACCATATTTTTAATAAATTACCTAAAATTAATCATACCAGAAAATCCTACATGATAAAAGTGATCTATCTACAAGTGTACTTAGAAGTTTTCTCTATCCTGGTTTATGGTATGCCTTACAAGAACAAGATAGTTGTTTTCATACACATGATTTTTCATTTTTTGCAGGTAAATAGTCAATATTTGGCCAAAATCAACTAGATTATATTTACATAACTTATTTTGTTGCATGCATTCCAATCTAGGAGGTAACAGCACATACATAAAGGCATCAGGTAACACAAGTCTATATCTGTCATAGCTATAGTTATCAAAAGTCTCCATCCAAAGCCATCTTGTGCTATTTTCTGAAGATTTCATACATTTTGTTCTTAAAAGACTTTCAATATTTGACCAAAACTGTTCAGCATCCATTTGTTTTCCTACATCAGACTAGTACAGTTCATAAATGCCGCCCACATGTATGCGTTTCTATGGATACAATGTGAGGCTGTTCTTCCCTTTAGGTATCACGGTACCACTTGTTTTTCCATATACCTCAATGCTAATGTTTTGTGAAATAATTATACTTTTTATCCTGCCTCAGTACACACTGTCATAGAGAACAATGCTAGGTCGTCAATTTGACAAGGACACAACCAGGTACTCCATTGCATTTAAGAAAGATAACTCAGTTGGAACTAGACAGGGGTAAGAGTTATCTAGTCACAACAGACACAGTTTCAGCCATGTCTACCACATTTTTAAAAAATCATAAAAAATACAAAATATGATCTAGATATGAATTAACATAATCTCAAATGTTGCCAAGAGGCACAACTTTTTTTAAAGCGTAACAGAAAGTACAACTCTTACACAAAGCACCAATCACACCAATCACAGCTGTGTTGTTCTTTATTTCTGGTGCAATGCTCCCTACACCATAAGCTCCGCCCATTTGGACTTGCGCATTTGGGACCTTTATACCTTGAAGAACACGTAACTGTGTTTTAAAAACGGTGTGGTGGACAGGAATGTGAACGCTAATAAACATGTTTTAAATATGCTACGATAAACTGTGGCATTTTATTTCAAGACATTTACAAGACCTTACATTTGTCTTCCAGAAATTCTATAATATTTAAATACCTGAACACGTATGTCACAAGATAACAATAATGACCAAATACCGAGAAACATATGTCACCAGATTACAAGACAAGCAATCAACATTGTTTCGTGAAATGAGATTAGCCATCACTCTTTTAGTTTTGCCATGGGTGGCTTTAATTTACATTGGAATTTCTGGACTTGACATTTGTATTTGAAGCCTGAGGTCATGATTTCAATCAGTCAGCAAAATTGCCAATGCTAAATTATTTTTTGGCTCTTGTGAAATTGAAAATCGCAAACATGATATCAAAAATGTCAATGATTCGGCATACTTGCTCTTGTTTTTAATAATTAGACCTGCACATGTTTCCAAAATCTTTATTAATTCATTCCAAGATTATATAAACGTAATATCATTAAAGAGGAACGTCCCCAAATAATGCAATGAGTTTAAGATATTTTCCAATTTTATTGAATGTTTGCAAAGATTCTAATCTGCCACTGTGATTAGACGTGGGTCTTGATTTCTTGTAAGCATATGCCGAGGATTTGAATAATAACGTTGCACATTGAAGCAAACACGTAAGAAAACCATAAGGACAATGATATTACTAACATGATTAGTCCAATACGAATTGTAAATTTCTTCTTACTATTGTTCCAATGGTGTTTATTTTTGCATGTTTCCTGAAAAGTTGATTCAGATTTGAATATTCAGATAAACAATAAAAAAACAAAAAATAAATGTGTTTTGCTTCATTTCTACATATTATCATTTCCAGTAAGAACTGCTGCACCAAACATATGGTTCTTTTAATAAATAGTTTTACATGGGCAGGCTATCTTATTGGAACAACAAAATTCGACAAGACAACGAAACAAACCACCAAATATTCAATTTATTCAGTCATAGCATGTATATATATATGTTCGTTATAACAATCCAGTATTAGTGGTGAGTTTGAATTTTCTGTTGTATCCAGTCCAAATAGTCCGAGACTCGGGTGTAGACTCCGGGTGTGTACCGTTCACCACACCCATATCCCCAGGACACAATACCCGCCAGCTCCCATATACCGTTCCTCTTACATACCATGGGGCCTCCACTGTCGCCCTAATATTGCAAAGACCATGAATAATAATAATAGTAATAATAATAATAATAATAAGAAGAAGAAGAAGAAGAAGAAGAAGAAGAAGAAAAAGAAGTAAAAGAAAAAGAAGAAGAAAGGAAGTAGAAGAAGAAGAAGCAGAAGAAGAACAAGAAGAAAATGAAGACTAAATCATTACCATCAATGCAATGAATCCACTGTCGCCCTAATATTGCAAAGACCACGAATAATAATAATAATAATAATAATAATAAGACGAAGAAGAAGAAGAAGTAAAAGAAAAAGAATAAGAAAAGGAAGTAGAAGTAGAAGAAGCAGAAGAACAAGAAGAAAATGAAGAATAAATCATTACCATCAATGCAATGAATGACAACAAATACAAGTACTACTCCTGCTTCTACCCCTACTACTAATACTACTACTACTACTACTACTACTAATAATAATAATAATTGTTAGCGAGCATGAGCTTCAAATTGCATCTGCCTTTGATACCGGGTATCTGCTAGTATTGTTAAAGTGTTACGTAAAACGCAGAAGGTAAATTACAGTAATAGTTTGCTTGTGTGACATATTTTTCTCAATGTGTACATATAGACTTATTATTCCAAGGGTTTCAGGGCAAAATTCATCCAGTCCACTCCGGATCCACTGCTTCTCTGCATTGTTTGGAAGGGTCTTATCTCATATTTCCTGGTTAATTGTGTTCTGACATTGCCTTAAAACCATTCAACTAGCAACCAACTCAGTATGTACCTACAAGGCACATTTGGTGGGAACAGGCTTAATTACATCTTAAGTAATGACAAAGAACACGGAAGGAGGTCACAGTTTCTCATTCTTAATGTAAGAACTTGCTCATCCTAAATGCTCCTTCTGTGACAGTTTGGCGGTAACGAGCAGCGTATTGTGCTTAGGGTCAAAGCCTGTGCAAAACATTTAATAAATTGTCATCCGATTATAGAGACAAGGCCACGCTGATGCCGTCTTCGTGTACTACTCACGCTCATTCCTTAAGGCTCACTGGGAATTTCATTTATATATCAGTCTACGTGAAATAGTATGTAAATTACAGCCAAGTGTAATTTCATTTCAAAAGGTGTACTAGTATAGGAATTACAACCAGCACATGAAAGATGGAAACAAATAATATATTAAAAAGCTGCTGAAAAGTAGTTCATTTTAACAGCGACACACCAACATTCTAAGATGCGCTCTCAGTGTAAGTAAATTTGGTAGCAATAGATGAAAAGATATTGAACATAGATGACTTATGAGCTTCTAAACGATTCTGAAAAATCTAGGAGGTAGATTGACATGATTCAGTACCTGCGTTAGAATCGCCCGTCGTGACAAACGATTTCAGTCTACACTTCGCTGGCAGTACATCTCATGCATTTTTGGCAGGTAGTGGACATTTATTACCAGTGATTTTTATAAGTCCTAACATTAGGTTATGAGATACATCATAGTCACAAAATGCTTATACAAGGTATGTTTTGATACCATTAGGAAAGCTTGTATAATACCTAAAGCACGATATGGTGGTTGAATATGAAACAATATTTTTAATGTGTAATAATGCATCAATATATACAGGAGATTTTTCAAAAATTATTCATTGAATGTTCTGACAATCCTTGGGATGAAATAATTGAGCAAAGGTCAAATGCTACCTGACATGTGTCCCTGCCACCAGAGGCTGTTGCACCCGCGCACATATTACTGGTATATATCACGTCTCCTAAATAGTAACGGCACATACTGTTGCTAATTACTTGAATATCTACTGAGTAAAGGTCCTGAGTGGATGGCGCCCTACCATCCTTGTCTGAAAGAAGTAAAATAAATAAAAAGTTGTCCAGAGAAGCTTATCTACTATTAACATATTTTCAAGCTTGCGGTTTGGACAGAAAGCAAAAACAAACAAAATTCATGTTATTGCCTTTTGAATTTCTTTATTTGTATGAGTCAGAAGCCTACCTGTCTCCCAAAAGATCTACAGCTTGTGTAATGATTTAGTTTTCTTCCTTTATGTCGAACTTAAATGGAATATGAATGCTTCTTAACAGTTCTAAGCAAAATCAAAACAAAAATTATAATTGTTTTAATGTTTCTACTTCAAATTCAACACTTTCTGACGTATTGTTGGACAACTCTTCCTTCTGGAAACACCGAACGTTATGTATAGATTTAAATTTGTTCAATTGTTATTGCTATCATAGAAATAGCTATAAAGACGTGTAGATCTGAGTATTATGTTCCAAGAAGCGCTTGAAAGGCCATTTTCTTACAAGCACCCACTTCGTCGTGTCTTTACATAACAATGCAATCAGATGGCTCTTCAGGACGGAGTAGGAGATACGTCAAAGTATTATATGTCAGTATTGGGATATTCTGGAGAAAATGGCAAAGTAACATTATCCAGGTAGGATTGTTGGAGACATTTTGAAATGTAATACCTGAAATCGCCTACTGGTTTAACATGGTGTGGGATTATAGACACAACGGGAATTTGACATTAGGGAAGGACTGGACATTTTCATATGATTAACATAATGGTGCAATATGACAACATGGGAATTGACATTAGCTAATATTAAACCAAAAGGAAATTTACGACAGACCTCCACTTCGAAGATGTATAGCTACAAAGTTATATATAATTTTAAATATTAACATTACTTTCTGCCTTGTCGTCATACAGGCTCACGATGTTAAAGCAACGAACATTTCTAACATTTCGTGTCCATTGTCGCTATTCAGGTAATCCAAAATCATCGTCATACAGGTTCATAATGTGAAACCTACGAACATTTTAACATTACAATTCCCTTTATCCCTATACATTCTCAAAACGGTGGAATAATGCATAATGTTAATCCTATTGACAATTTTTAACATTGCACTTTCAATAAGACGACGGACAGCCAGTCTAATGTCGAAATAACACTACACTTCAGACAGCACCATAATGTTAAATATATGTACATTCTTAACATTACATTCCCTATAGCCAACCGTCATGTTATACCCATGGATATTTTTAACGTTACATTGGTAATTATTCACAGAAAGTCGCACCAAGATAATGCTAATTCCCCTGAATATCCCACTATACTATCCATTTCTCAACCTGTGATTTTCTATATTTCTCGAAAGAAAGTCCCATACATATTAAATCTATGGACATATTGTTTAACATATGATTTCCCATCATTTCCAGATAAAACGTAAAAATGGAAACTTAATGTAAAATTTCCATTGTCAACAGAGTATCCCATAATGTTAAACGTATGGCAATTTCTAGCATTTCATTTACATCTGTCCCCAGACGGTCTCACCTTACTAATGGAATGTTTCATTGTTGAAAAGCATCCTACTATACAATACTGTAGTATTATTGATTTTGTGCAATAAAGAAACTTTTAGTTCCAAATGTTTTGCAATCAGTTCACGAATTCCATCATCTACACATAATGAATTCTGACAGGTTTTCAATTATGGATCTAATTTGAAGTTACGACTACGATATCTACGGATCCTCATAATGCAATTTTGATCTGAAAAGTTGACCATGAATGAAGGTCTTCAAACTAACTTAACTTCTAATTCCTAACATGAATATTATTATCTTAGAAGCCATTATGTGTGGTAAAAAGAGGAAATACATGTTTCTTACAGTCAGCGTAGTTCTCTTAAAGTATTATTGGTTTAAATTATTACTCACAAGTTTAAACCAATTTTGCGAGAAACAAAATATCTCACAAAGTACTTAACTTTGGTGTTATTATCTGTTCATTCTCTCACCAACTAATTGTTTCTTTATGTCTATACATTTTTGGAACTTAAAGTATCTTATAAAGCGCTTTCTGTATTACTATACTCTAGTCTTAAACACAGTAACACAAAAAAGACAAAACCAGCACGTTTAATAAAATACAAAGTGAATTTGTTTAATAAAAAAATAATCATTGTTTTTCGAATTAACTTCTCAATAATTCCAATCTTGAATGTTATATGCTGCTACAAATCCTGATATATCACAATTATACAACCCAGAATTTATTGAATTCACAGTAAAAGCAAAATAGTCAAAATAATAATGATTTAGTCCAAATGTGTCAATAGGAACTTTGTAATTTCAACGAACAATTTAATACAATCAAATCCTCACAAATTATATTTCAACAGAACTAAAAGACTGATTCTACTACGGATGTTTAATTAATAATTATAATGTAAACAACTTTAATATAAAACATTAATGCGCAAAAGGAGGACCAGGATGACAGCCAAAAGTTAATTTCCAGAACATTCTCAGTTGTAAACAAGGTTAGGTCACTTTCGTACATTTTATAAAGCTACCTGACAAAGATCGGGTAAACCATGCGTTTCTGAGAAGACAACCAATGTCCTGAACCCAAATCCAATAAACATGTTGAGACAAAAAAATGACATTAGTCAAATAGACCCAAATTCCTACCCTTAATTATGGAAAAGGGTCAATTACACAAAAAATTAAATATACATAACACTTGGCAAACATACTGAAGAAGATTCGATAGGCCGAACGTTTTGTTTTGAATGATTTGCATTTGTGTCTTCTGAAACAGGCTTTGTGAATAGCGTCGCACTTGAAATTTGTGACAATCATAGTTACCGATCGACCTACATTGTATGGTACAGATAACGAGCTTAAAAAACAAACTATAAACATTCTTAGAGTGTTTCTTGTAACTAAAACAAAACCAATTATTCGAAAGCAAACAAGTCGGAATTTTGCATTTGATTTTAGGAATTCATTATATTCAGAATACGAAACAGTTCCAATGAACTTTGAAACAAAATAAAGATTAAATAAAAAAGACAAGATACAACTTTATTTCTGTCTTATTTGCATTCTTGATGTACATAAAAGATGTAAATGATCGTGCACAGAGGCACCTCTTCGTAACGAGTTCAACTCCTCAAACTATGCTATTCAGTTAAATAGACTAATTTTGACAAAACTTTCTAATAATCCTGTAAAAGACTTCCGTGTAGTTTCGATTTTTCGTTACGCTAAATTTGAGAGGTTTCAGTAAACGTATATAAATTCCATTGCTTATTTGTCCCATCTAGCTGAGATTCGCCGCTTCAATGTTTGACTTCAGGATGGGTTCAAAATATTTTCTGTATTTTGACATGATTCTCGAATCGTAACTCAGAAATACTACAAGAAGTAAAATGGATCTCACCATAATAAGTGGCTCCCCATCCAGAAACTGTGCAGATCTGGTTTTCATAATTAGCGTTGTGAGCTGGGAGACAGGCAGCCCTCGTATATCTGAGAATAAATACATAATTAAAAAGGTTCCACGAGACATAATATGGAATCACTTTTACGTGGCCACATATATCATTGCACATATAATCTTTATCACCTATCATCTCATCTACGACGCTTGTAATAAAAAAGTCGAAATTCTGCATCAACATACTTTAACTTTTATCATAACATTCTATCCTTGATCTGAATGCAAAATGCCAGGTTTTCAGCATGTCGTATTTTTATTTCACGTGTTACCTAATGGAATTATGAAGATTTACCTTAAAATGAGAGAATAGAGATCCATGATCGGCATTCATGTTGAAGAACTAAATCACTTCCTGAAGATATTCACAGCAATATTGTAGCTAATCATCAGATAAACGTTCGTGTCTTAGCTTCTAATTTCTTACAGCAAATGTCATTTTTTTTCTATATGTTCGCATACCAGCAGTGGTAATTACAAGATTGGCAGACGGTCGTGCAAATACAGTTTATCGATGATGCAATATAACCACTGACCGGTACTCTCTATTTCATTGACAGTTTACGTTGATAAGCTGTATTCCATTGACAGCTGACGATAAACAGCAGTTTGACAGTTTGCATGAGTCAGGTGGGGATCATTGTATATGAAACAGCAGTGTGGACTCGTTTATAACCCGATGTCTTAACATGTCCCTGGGTGTCACCTATGAAACTAAATATATTTTCATAATTTTATCAATATGAACGGTATAGTTGTTTCGTTATTACATTTGTTTAAGGAATTTATCACAATGAATCAGCTCAGTTGAATTCAACTTGCTAAAACCTTTTATAACTGATTGAGACTTTTGTACCTAATAAATGAGGTTTAGTTAGTATTTTAGTTTTGGCTTCTGTGTCGAGTGAAATTAAACTGATGGTAAATTATATGCTTGGTTTATGGAATTATGTCATGAATGAAAAGTAAGAGAAGTGTCGAGTAACATTACTTTTTTATCAATTTGTATCAAGGGGAATTCTTACATAAATTAATTAAGCTGTCACACAGTAATAGTTTGTACCAGGCTATCTCGTTACATTTGTTTAACAGAATGATAATCAGACATTTGACACTTCATTTAAGTTTTGGATATGCAAACACTGTTTTGTTTTATCGCCCCAAACATGCGCCGTGTCATGGTTGTGGAGCATTGAAATCATCATTTACAAAAGTAGCATATTGAAAATGACTTATATTTATTAAATGTTTACATAAGAATAAGTTTATCAAATTCACATCCTGTCGGAGGTCTCAAACGAATGCAAAATGGATAGAAATGCAGTATGTCATGACGTAAATATGAAGGACGAAATTTGGTTGCTTTTGTTTTGTTATTTTCGCCATCGTAGATATGTTGCCTAGCTAAGATTAATTGAGAGAACACTTGCTGTAATAATTAATTTAATTGCTGGCAAGATTATCACTTCTCGTAGAATTTTGAAACTGGTTTTTCTTTGCCATATAGAATTCAGAAAGATATTACTGTTTGAAAAGTTTAATCATGACTAATCAACCTATTTGTTGTTTTACTGGCTGTATGTATGTGATATTTAGTAATACAAAATTAAACAGTTTGTCCTTCTGAGTTGTTTTTCTGTCACCAAGAATGATCTACGTAGATGAGAATTTAACCTGTAATCCCCTATTTTGAACTGAATAATCACAAGGTACGTACGTTTACGAATATTAGAGTTATATATTAATTTATAATGCAGTTTTATTAAGTGATTTGGGTTTATGATATTTATGTTTTAATTCTTTATATTCAGTGCCTGGTATGTGTTAACGTGAACGACGTATATATGTAAAATACCCGTGAACTTTCATTTCCGGGGTGATTTCCGAGGTCAAGTAAAAACTATTTCTGGTCAATTATGCCACGCATTATTTTGAATGTAGGATACGAAAACATCAGATGATACTAGGATTGCATTAATTCTGTAGAGATATCTTGCACGCCCAACTTCCTGATTGGCTCATTAATTAGAGACGGTCAGACTGTAACATTATTGCAAATCAAATGTTTCAAATGTTCCAATCTTCTATGTGATTCACGTTTTGTTGATTGTGCGCTCATATAGAGACTATATAAGAGAATTAAAAAAAAAAAAAACACTTTAGGATTCCTCGCTTCATATTTCGATTGTGTCTGTGTGTGTATGAGAGAGAGAGAGAGAGAGAGAGAGAGAGAGAGAGAGAGAGAGAGAGTATCATGGTGTATTTATAACGTGTACGTTTGAACAGAAGAGTGAAAAAACACTTCTTTTAAAATATGCAGTACCTTCATGATTATGTGGAAGTGTTCAAGGACTTGAAGGTTTAAGTAACTCTGTTGGATTGGGTGAAACTTTCAAGGCCTTTTGTGCTATATTCTACTCTTGTGAAATTTACCTTGAAATAACATCTTTTGAATTTAGAACCTTGATTTGTCACACGTTGGTGCTAACACGTTAGTACATTAAAATCATTCTTCGGAAACCTTTGGATAATTTCCTAATTAGCGTGAAATTTTGTCTTGAATGTACGACACTAATATATATATATATATATATATATATATATATATATATATATATATATATATATATATATATATATATATATATATATATTAATTCTTCATTTGATATTTTAAATGTGTTATTGTGTTATTCATATTTTGGAAAAATTGAATGCTTGTATAGACATACCTTATATTGTTACTTTGTTTACACGTCAGAATGAACACTTACCAAATGTCATTAAAATCCCCAAAACAAATATTGAATGATATTATTCTTTCTCTTTACACAAAATGCATATTTTAGTTTGCATTACACTATCCTGTTTAAGTAACTTTCACATCTAATAATTTGTGAAGTATTTTATTGTGGAAACATTGTATTTTAGCGCTTCCTTTACTTTTGAATACAATTTTCCAAATCCGTTTCCATAAATCTGGCTTAACTTTTAAAAGACAGCAAGAAAGATGTCATTATGGCTCATCAATTTCTAGGTCAATACAAATATTTTCCAGTATCAGCAACAAGCCGAAATAAACTAGTAGAAACATAATAGAGTTAAAAGGTTGAATTACTGTAGAAACAGCAATGAAAGTTTCGCAAACACAACCGTGTTTCTTTATTTATTTGTTTTCTTTTGTATTTGATTTGAAAAAGACCCATTAAAGAGTTTAAAGCGCTCAGGCAAGCTAGATATTACTTTCGCACTGTTCGTTGTCAGTTTGCTGCATTTATCTTAATCAATCCCTGACATACTTGATCCCTTGCTGGATCCAGTGCACTTGAAAGGATTGTTATTCGACATATGATAAGTATTCTGTGTGTATATATATATATATATATATATATATATATATATATATATATATATATATATATATATATATATATATATATATATATATATATATATATATATAAATCCCTTTTTAACTTATCGGTTTAGTTAATTATATTGTTTTTGCAATTACTGTATATCTCTTTTTCTTATATGTGTCAAATGAAATAGTTCCTCTCCTTATTTTCAATAATCAGACTTCTAACAATTGTCAGTTATTATTTTGTATACTTGGATATCAAAAACACGTTTTAAACGTCAATACAGCGGAAACGCGACAATACTTTGTACTGGGGTTTCTCGTTGATTGACAGTATCATACATATGTCAAACTTTGTATTATCGTTTAGTGACACGCCTCGCAATGACATAGGTTACCCCTTCAATCCCAATAGGGTTTGTTACATATGTGAAGTGATAGGTTTATTACCTATTAGAGAGGTCCACCGGTTTACTTAGACGCATGAGAGCTATGTCGTTGAAATTTTTCGAGTGCGAGTAATACTCGTGCACGAAAATATTTGTCACGTGGTATATGTTGCTTGAATACATCTGTCTTCTGTCTTGCAAGCCTACTCCAACGGTCCAGTAGCCCACAGCTGTGCCTCTGCAATTAGAATGTAATGTTATTTTATTTTATTATATACTTACTGTGGTTAATACATGCTCTTGCTGAACAAATCTTCCTCTTTTGGTAAATAAATAATAGTCACTTTTATTTCTTGCCAATTTTTCACCAAGTATCTATAATTCATATTTTATCACACGTTAATCATAAAACACAAGTCTTCAATGGAAAACAATGTTGCATTCAAAGTTGTTCTCAAGAAAGTTGCCCAACACAAATTTGTTATGTCTTTGGACTGCCTTGATATAAAGGCCTTTCTTTCTGATTCCATTTTTCAAACAAATCAAGAGCGAGTAATTGAATTATTTTCAACAGCATTGGATGATCCTTGGCAGAATGCGTACCTATGAATGCCTTACTAGTTAAAAATAATACTTCCACATACTAGTTTAAAGTGATTCAATATTTTGACTATTTTACTCATTAAAGTCTCTTTTAATGCAAAGACTATCAAATCTGTTTCCGCGACAAAAATTATAGGCACTAATGATATTAATTTTGGAATATTTAGACCATGTGATGAGACCCCACTTCCATTAACTAACCTTCTTCCTTCATAAGACAGCAGAATACGTCATGAAAAGGTAGTCGGTGAATCATTACCACCAAACTCAAGTCATGCTTCACTAAGACGTAATACCCCTTTATGCCAGTATTCCATGAGATAAGTGAATATTTGCACGTATCGATGCTTTGGAAAGAACTGTGAAGACGCCATCCATTCTTAGAATCCTGGGGATAGTTTTTAAACACAGTAACTTCAAATGTAGTGGCAAACTTACACCGAGACAATCGGAATAGACACGGAGAATAAGATGGCAAATTAATATGCAAATATTTGTTTATCGGCTGTTTAGAAAAGTCAAGAACGTTTTACGTCAATGTGCCATAAATCAGTATAATGGGTACGTTTCATTGATGATGTGGGAATGAAAATGAAGCTAGTCATCATGCAGATACCTTCACTGCCGCAATTTCAAACTCCGATCTTAAGTTTTGGATGCCAAAAACTAGAATTGTCGTTAACACTCTCCACACAGACATTTATTCTAATCCAACTGAGAGACATCAGTACCGTCCTCCTTCCATCTGCTACACAGGACTCCGCACTCAAACCATCCATTACAGCCTAGCACTTAGAATCATGAGAACTTGCACTGGAAACAACATGTTCGATGAAATCTCAGAGAATTAACATAACATCTGACAAAGCGGGACTTTAACAAAGATATAACAAAGGAAACGATATAAAAAGTAAAGCCAACAAATTGTGCTGACCTCATATAATAAAATAGAAAAGAAAGCTAGCAAAGAAAGCTTATAATTCTCACTCTCTATCTAGATAATCCCAAAGTAGGTAATGTCATTCAAAAATACTTGTCAACCATTGACTCGCATTAACCAATGAAATTTATCCCTCTACACCTACCAGTTATAGAATTCCAGAGACATCAAAATTTAAGAGACATGCTAGGAAGAGAAAAGTTAAAGCTTCCCTCAAATCCCCGAATAGAACCACGTGGAAATAAAAGGTGCAAGTTCAGGTAATAATCGTACAAATCTTAAAAACTGATTAAACATCTTTGTATAAACCGCATTCCTTACAAAAGTCCTACACTTCTCGGGTAGAACCTCGTACATCTTCTTCAAGCAGTTCACTTGAGAATACTTCTGCCTTACGGGTTAGAAATAGACATAACGAACCAGAATATTCTACACTGCTAGTGGACATTAGCACTATATGGATTCGAGCCAAGGTTCAATCTTCATGAGGTTTGCAAGTGTCCGATGTGTGTTTACTATACGCGACACGCATGCTTTTATTAGATTTATAATTTATAATAAAAAGGTTATTTGATTTCTCTCCCAAATTGTTCGTGCATTTCCTTATTTAGACGGCTCAACCCGTAAGTTCGCTGGGCACATCCAAACATATCGTGGACACGATTCTTGTCCATTACAAATTAAATAACCTATTCGTGTCATGCGTCTACCGATCGAGATCAACCATGCTAATTCTGCTCGTTATTTCACAAGAGTCACTTTGATCCTGATCAACAGGTACCTAATGGTACATCTGTGAGTAGGTTTCTCGTTGATGTATGCCCATTATACGTAGGTAAATATGAAATAAATTTTAGATGACTTACTCTTCAAAACAATGAGCCGCTGTGGCCACCCATCGGTCACCGATGAGAGTTCCACCACACAGATGCTGACCAATATACATCAATGAAACCTGGGAAAATATGTATATTTATACTTTGTAATGTATACTTTGTAATGTATTTCACAGGTGTAAAAACGCATCTGAACTCTTTCTAAAAGGTTGTATGTAGTACATGTTATACAATATTAAAGATGCTACGTAAAGCGCAAAACGAAGGGTTGAATATAATTCATAACCTATTTCATTATAGTCTAATAAGCATACCGTTCTAGTTTTCTGGAAACCATACATCATACATGTTAAACAATATAAAAATTGCGAAGTGAAGCGCTGAACGAAAGGTTGAATATAATTCATAACCCATCTCATCATAGTCTAATAGGCATACTGTTCTTGTTTTCGGACACCATACATCGCCAAATCAATAATAATATCACCATCCCTGACATCAATAAAGCTCAGTTACTTTGAGCAGGTAAGTGAATGTCAATTTCAGATAGAAGTAGGATTTATACTTACGATATGTAAAAGACGGCCATTTTTGCAAGTCACAATGGATACGTTTATGCAAAGTAACATGAGTGATGGTGTTAGAATTCTTCAAGTTTTATATCTGTACCTGCTTCATTGTCTAGAAATATGTGTTACCTTAAAAACTAAACGATAAACGTACAATGCTATTGACTTGTAATTACTACTTGGTGTGTTTACAAAAATAATCACACCCATCAAAGTTTATGACACACCTCCGCCGATGTCAACAAGAAAAACATTTTATTCAGAGATACCTATTTCGGAAAGATCAGCCGTCGTTTGGAATTTCTCACATTTCTCTCTCTCTCTCTCTCTCAGACAAAAATCGACTTTGAGTTGTGCCCTCACGCCCAACCCATTCCGTCAAACAGATAAATTATCTGATGCATCTCAGTAAGCATCTATAAAATCTGTTACTTCAGATGGAAGTCTAGCGAGCAAATAAGATCAATTATATGAAAGACAATTATTTATATTTTCCTGCTTCATTATGCTTTTTGTTTTGAAACTGCCGTTATATAAGACTCGGTCTTCACTCCCAGCTATTAACTACAATTGTTACTCTCTTGTAAATATGGTCTCTCCAGGAATGGGTAACTTTACAAATATATCTTTAGCAGGAGCCACCATTGCACAAAATGTTTACAAACAACTGCGAAATGCTCGCTTAGCTCAAACTTATTTACATACAAACCAGTTATGTAGAGTCAGCATAGTGCTTGCTAACACGCAGGTGTTTTCCATTTCAGGATTAACGACTATATAGACAGCACTTAATATGTTCCTTTTATCCACCTACCTGCCATGGATACTCTCCATGAGATGCCAGGTTGCCACCCACTATTTTCGTCGCCGTCTTGCCTACATCACTAACACCACAAGAACCTAAAAGTAAAATTCAGGAAGTACATATTCTTCTTTAATTTTGTACTCGTGATTCCTGTCATGATCTGCAAATAATATACCGTATTTTCCCCGTTAACTTTACATTGTCAGAATCGTACAGCATTACCCGATACTGAACCCGCGCGCCAATACACATATAGCATTCACCTGCATAAAGGAACTACTTTCTTTTGCAAATAAACAATGGACTCGTGACATGTTCAATTCCTGTCATGATCTGCAAATAATATACCGACCTACACGTATTTACCATAAGGAGAGGAACGTGTTGTTCCAGGATCCTACAGAAGGATGGGTGAAATGATAATATGAAGAGAATTTCAAATATGGATAATATATATTATCAGAAATGTTAGAGAGTGTATGTTTGTGTTTTTGTGTCGGCACAAATAATCTATTTTCCTCCATACACCTAACAGATTTATTCTAAAAATATTGTCTCATTAAAAAAGGATATCGTTTATGTTGTTTTACTGATTCAAATCGTGAATTCATATGAATATTTAATTTATATTGCGTTTTGGCTTTTGTTACCGATTATATATCATCTATATATGTAATTTGTACTTGAACGTGCCCAAAATCAAGTTCATAGTAATCTGGACCAGTAAGACTTATTAACATCGGAAGCAGAAGCAGTCTTATTTTCGTGTTCATTCTATTTTACTCTTTTCTGTTACCTAGTTTAAGGCTATAATATCATAACATAATTTCATTAACAAAAACTAAAATTATATGCTTTACCGGATATGGTTGAAATATCAAAGATAGTCGTAGTGGCAGAGAATCCTAAAACATACTGGTGCCTCCAGCGGAAAACTTCAAATCAAAGCTTTTGGATGAGACTCTATTCATTGACTGTTAACCATTACACATTTTTGCCCGTATAACTCCATTGACACCGATTAAAAGAGTTGCCCATGATCCATTGCCATCACAAGCAGTTACTGCAGTAGTTCCGGGGGCCAACGTAGCAACGCTGTCTGTTAAGTATACGAACGCGTTATCTGGTTCCACTGATGAGCGCCTCTCCTGTATGTGTCGGCTACGGAAGACCCAAATTTATGTGTCGATAAGGCATGCAAAGTCCAAAGAGGATGCTTGTACATACCAGGATGCTGGTCCCAACATCTGCTTGCGGGTCTGGTGCCCGGGTGACTTTATGATAAATACCATGAACACACCGTTGTCCCTTAACTGACCCTTGCCGTTGAAGACTGCAACGTACTTTGCTACGATGTTGAATGGTTTCGTGAGAAATGCAGAGATTTCTACGTCGGAGATTTTCAAGGCCTTTCAATGCAAAGAAAAACATGACCAGATCATACAGGTGTACGTTAATGGAGTACGAGGTTGCGTTTTGGTTACACACTGGAAACGATCACCTTGAGGTGCGCGGGAATTTGAAAAAGAAGAACGTCATAGATTTATTTGTTCTTACAATAATCTAAAAGTGTATGTCACATATTACCATGCGCTTTTATCAACGTACTCGTAGGCATATCATAAATGGGTCTTTATGATTAGTCAATATCATCTAGTTTACAGAGCTGCCAGCCTAAAATTCTTTGAGGTGCACGTTAGCTACAGGCAGCTTGACCAAGGTAATGTTGATTTAGTAGATTCGTTGAAGGCAAATACTGTTATTCTGTCGTATCTGGAGTACTCCGTCCACGTTCTCCTCGCTTCCACTGTAGCACATAATTTGATGATTAGCGAGGTGTACTTTGTTAATGGCGTTGTCAAAGAATATTTACTCGACCGGTTCCTGGCGACCTTTGAGGCCCTCGTTTATTCAACGATACCTGGCTTGTTAAATAGCATTCTGTTACGGAATTGGTTGTTTTGCAGTCTAAGGTCTCAGAAGACGACGAATAAATGCCAAGGTTCAATGATATCCGACTTGGCTTTGATTTACAAGGACAACTGAACGCTAACCGCTGATTGCTGGGCGTCTTTGGTTATTCGCCCTTGGCCATTGCCATCAAATTAATCTGCTACAGAACTTAGGCGTTGTTGAATTTCTACACGATGGCATATCATTTTTACAGTTTTCTTCGTGTGCATGCCAAATATGATGTAGAACTGGAGGTTGCAGCAATGAACAACATACCGCTCTTTTTCGTAAACTGGAAAATAGCTTCGTGCTTTTAGCAAACTTTCCTCCAAGCCTTTTCTATAAACAACATTGATAGTCACTAAGCAGATAATCAGAATATTCGATATCGATATCGATATAGCGATGTAACCCGCTTGAACCACAAACCTGTTGACGAAGCATGATGGTTCTAAAGTAGAAGTTGTTTCATGACAAAGTAGTGTATTTATCTCAGTTGGATAACGATGTTCCTCCCAGATCTTGAGGATTGGGATGTTGGTGGCAATATTGTCCGTGCTAAGATTTAACATTGGCTCCTTTTGAAACTATATATCAAAGGCGTGTTACTTTTTCTTTGCGAGGGGGATTGCCGGCAATGTCCACCGGCATGTTTAGTTTCTCATAATCGGCATGAATAATGTACTTGAGGCGCCACAGATGATTATAGGTTTGTAAAAGTATGTTATTTTTTTTGACTCAAGTAAGGATGCCCTCTGGGGCATTAGCGTATGCCACGGCAGTCTTTCTGGCTGTCTTCGAATAGAACGGCCTGGCTAAAGACCTAAAGGCACAGGTGATAGACGTGCTTCTTTTATTCGTGTTTGTTAAAATGCCGTAATAGACGGCTTAGTTTCTTTAGCCATACATAAAGGTTCTTATCACGTGTAATTCCATCAGTTTCGCAGGTACACAATGACAGGCTATTGTATGTTACCTCGTGCTTTGGAGCTGGTACATGACAGTTCTCACGACAACGACTCAAATGCGATAGCTTTTCAATATCACTAATCGTTTACGCAAACGTCATGATTGCAGTACTTTCCCGTCCGATTAAAATAGTGATTGTCTGCTACGTAAAGATCGGTCACGACTGCCATGTCCAAATAATGGCTGTCATTCCTCTGCTTTTCAATAACTGACAGTGTTGGTATATTCTAATGTTATTATGGTATTATGTTGCTACGTCCATGAAACCGTTCGTTATTGTAACATAAGCATTGCACGCATTTTCCATAGAATTAAAAAAATAACATCATGGCCCCTTGCTCCACATATTCCTCAATACTGTTTATTGGGGTGGCATTATCGTCATCAATCGGGCTCTTCATCTCATTAATATTGATTATGAAAATGGCCTCATTTCGAAAATAGCCTTCCGCTTTAAAGTTTCATCATATACGTTTTTTAGGCCAAGTACAATTTTATCTAATTTTGCTGCCAACATTAGGTTAACCTTCAAACCACTGACTACTGCTTGTATACTAGGAGTTATAGCATATAGAAATGCAGACGAATTAGATTCAAATACCTAATTTTATTATGAGTACGGCTTTACTTCTCCCTTAAGATGATTGCCTGCGGCTTGTCATTAAGAATCATAGCTATGAAATCGCCGAAATAATCTGTGGAAACTGGGTGTTCCAAACGTCTAGGAGTTGAAGCTAGTCGTGGACTGGTTGATCAATCGGTTTAATCGATTGGTTAGGAGTTGGAAGTGTTCGTACTGCTTGAACTGGTTGTTCAACATAACAAATTAACTGCCTATGAAACGCGATCGAAGTTGTGGCTTGGACTGCCTATACAACAAGGCAAATCTGGTGCCCACTGACCGATACCGCATCATACTCATCATCACGTTCACTTTGGAATAATTGTCGTGTGCGAACCAGCACATTAGAACATGTGAATGTATGCAGTTGTGTATACAATATGTTTAAGAGCTATCTCTAATTTAAAAGCTGTAGTTTTATTAAACTTAACAATACATTAATCTAAATTAACCACCTGATTCTGATTGAAAAGCTACAAATAATTTGGAACTCTGCATTTACTGTTCATATAGCAAATTAACCATTCAACTCTAAGTGAAACGTTTAGCGATCTTGTGCTCGGCTATGACCTTTATAAACTATCTTAGTCCCTTGTTCTCCATTCGTCTTAGCTTTCTTAACATTGCAATGCTACGACAATGTTAGGAAATGCCATACATAGCTCCAACACACACAAAAAGCGCTTCTAGAATGAATGTAGTTGCTACCCTGGACTACCCTTTGCCTCATGAATGACGTTAAATGTTCTAACATTTTTTTCGCACATAGGTTTGCTTCCAAGTTTAAGCCAAGCGCTCTTTCTTCAACAAAATGTGGCACAACTAAAAGATACACAACCTGCCTTTAAGCAGTACATCTAATTAATTTCTTTAAACGTAGAAAACACTCGGCAAGTCAGCTCACATAACAGGGGCGGATAACTTTTCTGGCATTTCAATCATCAACATAAATCTCCGCAACAGCAAAGGAGGACAGGTATACATAGCTCCTAGTGGGCATTATCAATGGTTAGTGAGCCATAGGTCTGCATATTTATGTACACAGTAGAGTAATCAAAGATATGCCTGGAAATTATTGAAATCAACTTGACTGCCACGGCACGCTGTAGTTTGATGGATACAATTCGCTTCTCATCCGGTACACGCAAGACCCAAATTAACATAAAAGACAAGACATTTAAGTCAATCGTTTTCGGTCCCGTCTGGCAGTTGCTGTTCAGCCCAATTTTTTGTTATGTAACTAATAAATCCTTAGGAGGATATAAAGTTTGTAATATTTCAAAAACATTTGCTGATTGAGTAGCACATTTAATTTAATCTATTCTTTATTAATGTGCATACTTAGTGCATACTACTGTTATTAGGATATGTGTGTTGGAATCCTGCACAAGTTGTACAATGCAGGCATCTATTGATGATGAATCTAACATTCCAGACAAGACGTTCCAAAAAAGG
Organism: Sinohyriopsis cumingii; assembly: GCA_028554795.2. Classification (NCBI taxonomy): domain Eukaryota; kingdom Metazoa; phylum Mollusca; class Bivalvia; order Unionida; family Unionidae; genus Sinohyriopsis; species Sinohyriopsis cumingii. The sequence continues at coordinate 21,331,658 of CM068831.1, forward strand.
CGCTTTAATAATTCTTCTAACATAAAGCTTGGGGAGCCGAAACTTCATACATCTTGATATACCAAGTCTCTTGACGCTTTAGCATAAGGCCTACTTGGTCTGCACCAAGTCACCTATATGTTTGGTGTGCAACAAATCACGTGTAGATTTAGTACAAGGTCTAGTTGTTCTACACCAAGTTCCATGAAGGTTTAGCACATAGTTAACTTAGCCTGCATTTGTAACATCTTCATTTTCTAAAGCGATTTGTTCTCAGTCAACTGTATGTCAGAATTACTGACGTACTACTACATGGATGCGCAGGGTTCATTCATCCGAGTTGTTCCAGCTAGAATCTCCGTTGAACAAAGAAATCATTTGATCTTTACTGGCCAGAGAAGCTGAGTGCACAAGAAATTATCAGCACTTGATTCTTAACTCTGTAGTCATAACGATATGTAAACATATTGACGTGCATTCTACTGATTACAAGTGGCAGTGAAAGTCTATTGAAAGTACTTACATTTAACACTATACTGTTATACAGCAATGCATTACCTTATGCCCTGAATTGAATTGTATATGCTGTTTTATAGCACTGTGTGGTACGTACTTGTAATATGATCTGGAGTTGCTGATTTCATTTTCCATTTGGCGCATTATAGTTCACGTGGTCGCCAGCTGACTAATATTTTATTCGCACAAATGCAAATGTTAGTAGCAGATGTGACCATTTTATTCGCAAGTTGGCGTACTCCGAAATATATCGGTCAGCCGCTTTACTGTTTGCTGGCTAATGCATCCTTTATCACCGGGTTTAGTGTTAGCTGAACGAACGTGAGGGGTCAGTCTATTCCGTCCGTTAGCTTTACAAAAGGCGTACATACACAATTTTGAACAGTTCCAGGGGTTATTCAATGGCTTTGAACTTCACTAAAGAGAATGAAGCAGAATTGCGAAGAGAGAACTCCTTCTCGTCAAAATGATTGGAGGTTGACTGAGTACCATCTTTCCAAGAAGACGATTCTTAGCAAACCGAACAGGAGAGACCATATATTCTTTTTTATGAGGAGGAGTATGAAAGTTTTCGGACCAGGATACTTTTTTTTTTTTTACTCAGAGTTAAACTTTTGTTTTCAACAATGTTATGGATATTTTCAGTTCCATTTTGCTACAAATCAGACAAAATACCTTCAAGATATAAGGGGGCAAGATATGTGTTTTTGTTACGCCATCACGCTCAACCTAATCCCCGCGAAAATTGTATGCTCATGCATTTAAATACTATAAAATCTCAATCATTCCAGCTATGTAGGCATATAATGTTTATACGTAACACACCATTTGGTGTAAAAGGATCACATGTCACTCAGAATGTGTCCTCTCTGATGGAAACAAGGGTAAATTAACTCGCATTACAGCTAAACAATGACGGTTGTTTATACTTACCAGAATTTAAAAAAAATAAAATTCTTCTTTTTTAAATTCTCCAGAAAGTATTGGTTTTTATTTTATAATTTTTTACGAAAATCTTTCTTTTTTTTTCATGTTCTCCAACGTGATGAAAATGTATATTGACCGATAAAGATAATGTGCCTTATTATCTTTTGTGTTTCCATTCTTCAATTAGTGAAAGAATACGCTTTGACATGATAGCTTTGACATGATAGCATGAATGTGAAATAGCCAGACATCAGAGAGCATGGCCAGAATAGCATTACACAAGCTTCGATTCCTGCTCGAGATATTTCTCTCCCATTCTGCCTCAGCAGTCGCGACGTCTCAACGAATCGCTTTTATTTCGTTTTGAATATTCTACACGGGTTAAATGAACATTTAAAATCGCATATTCTGGAACCTTATTTACACCTCTGCTTGTATTCGTTAGGCTAAAAAATCAAGGTTTTAATCAAGCACCTACTTCATCATTGTCCATGTCCTGTGCCAGTAACAAGCAGAGCCAAACATTATGGAGAATTTCGCGACTTTATATGGTTCTAAAATTAGAGCATACTCTGACGGACCTTAGCGGTAATGAAGCATCTAAATTTAAGGAATGACCAAATTAAATGGACGGAATCAATGATTAGTCCCTACATTATTCATATGAGGAATCATGAACAAAGAGTCATACCTCCACTGGAGCCAGTGCCTATGTGTGTCGGATGCGTTGTGTCTGGGTGTTGTGTCGGATGTGTTGTGGCTGTCACCTGTCTTGGAGGCATGCAGCAATATTCCAGAAAGCCACAATAGCTGTAGCTGTACGTACTACCAGCTGGACAATTGCCGCTAAGAAAGTTTAGACACGTGCCATGAAAGTAGTTTGAGCAATCTGAAAAGAGATGGTTGATTTTAATAATGTTCCTTTTTGTAATTCAGTGTAATCTATTACTTTGAGAAAATACATTCTATGTCTTTGCACATACATACATACATACATACATACAGACATACAGACAGACATAACTACGTGTGTGAAAATTTAAAATGAAATTATAGTATTGTGAATTGAATCCAAAGTTGTTCTAACAGTTTTATCACAATTTCAAATGCATCTCTGCTTATATTCTTAGAAACTGACTTTTTATTATTTATAGATTTTTTGTTCCCTTTTTTTCCATCGTTTCCTTTCAAAATTTGTCTTATCAATTGCATTCATTTGTCTGTTTTTGTACATGCTCCTCCTATCTTTATTTGTTACATGTGAAAGTTGTTTTAGGAGGCAAATCTATCTTGTAAGAACATTTTTAGATACTCCCAACTGCATTATTTGTAATAAAAATATTTTAAGCCAACACTCACATGTTGAGACACACCTAAATCTATCAACCTTATAATATCAGTTTTAATATATATAATGATTCGAACGTTTAAATGCAGAATATATTTCCCAGAATTTCATAGCAAGGTTACAAGTTGCAAAATCAGACTAAACTAGTCGACTCAAAGTCGATAATTAAGTATACTGCTGTTAAAAAGGACATCATCATTATTTTTAAATGCCTTTCACGTGAGTCACTACGAAGAAATAGGTAGGTGTAAACAAGCGGTTGCGGGTTCGATGCCAGCCCACGTAGATCACGTTAGGCTGCATTTTGTGTCCTGGTGAAAACGAGTTTTGCTCCTATTTCTTCGACAATTTGTCAAAGGTGCCGTTAAACCTGTTGAATAATTCATCGCAAGGCAAGTAAAAATATATCACAAAGTGAACTAATTATGCATGTCATATATCTCAACATTAATTAGACCAATCCTTCATTTCTTTAGGAAATTTGTTGCTCCTCACTTTTCATGAGAAATTTAAGTTTCTCACACAGAGTTCCTTCTCCTGTTTATATTTATATATGGTTCTTTTTATTTTATTTTGCGATGGTTAACATTATACACAGTAATGTTATGAGTCATTCAAATTATGGAAGAGAGTAAGACTTTTTTCCCACATACGCCTGTAAAGCCGGGAGCACAAAAACATATGGTGACAGTTTGGAGTCAGGGCAAGAATTGGACATCTTTGTGCACCTGCATACAATAATGCGAGGATAGTAAAGTTTTCTCTATAACCCAATTTAGTTTGAGGGGAATGCGCAATTAATCAATAAATTCATCTTTTAGCCCTAATATGATTTGCAAATTTTATAACTAGTTATGTTATATGCCATGAAGATGATTCACGAAAATTCATTCAGTACAAAAAGGTAGCTTAAGAAAATCTGGCTTAAATATACGAATTGGTTTACTTCAGCAATATGCAAACAATACCAATTAAATATTTTTTTATCACGATTTTGTTGAACTAAGTGTATAGGTTGTAGTATCTAACCTGAGGCCGTCACGAATGACCGGAAGTGCAGTAGTAGTATGAACACTGATCCCAATATGCCGGCCATCCTGCAGACACTCTCTTCAGTACCGTGTACTTTAGACGGCAAGAGTCAGGTGCTATTGCCAAAGCGATATTTATACGCGGCTGGACGTGCTTTTACTTATAGTAACTCATCTGAGCTCACTATCAGGTAATTCAACATTTAGTCACAAACAGACATTTCATTTACTTTTATATTTGTTTCTTACACAATGTCAAGCAAAAATATTATTATCATTCTGAATTACCTAATGAAGAAAAACAAGTTCAATAGAGCAAACGAGGCACTTGGATTCATTTTTACTTGGAGAGCGTACACGGAGTTACATAATGTACAACAGGGTGAACGAAAAGGTCTAAGTCGACAGATAAAGTGAAAGAAATGTCAATGCAAGTCACAGTCTGTCGTTTCAGATGACGAAATAGCACGGAATAACTTCTATCTTATATACATTTTTTTGGTGCTTAGAACAGAGAATAGCAAGTTCACCTTTCCTGGAGACATGACTCTTCGCTCACATGGCCACAACGTTAATAATGTTTGCTTATTTTACGAGAGACAACTCTCAACTATATATGCTTATAGGAATGTGCATTTAAAATACGAGAAACAGACAGAAAAGAGGAAAATGAAATTGCATTTGAGAACCAAACATGTCTCCAGGGTCTAATTATCTGCCAGTGCAAGAACGTGCTGAGAGGACAGAACAATTGAATCTTCAAGTAAAATGAATAGATCGTTCTTATACTGGAGACAAGTCCTTCACCAAGGAGAATATCTTTAATTTTAAATATCCTAATTTGCAAAATCACTTGCCGATGTATAAAATAAAACACACATATTGATTTTTGTCTAAATTTTCATATGTTCTGTTTTTCTTCTTTGCAATCTTTTACAGCTGGTGCCAGATAAAATAAACAATTTTAAATATCAAGGAAAACAAACAATCCGCAAGTTCTGCCTGTTGTGTAACTAGCTTTTTGCTCTGGAATTTCAACCAAATTATTATGAATATAACATCAATTGTCAGCTAAATTAAACAGTAATTCAAAATCGATTTTCCAGATTTCCAAGTTAAATGTCTTTTGAACAATTTCGACCTTGACCGTGATAGTGGACAGTGACACTTACACTGATAGTGTACAGGAGACTAATGCAAGCAATCTAAAAACATTTCATTGAAATCAATTAAATATCAGCTGATTGAAGAAGAAAATGTATATGCCTAGCGAGATATTACGATTTATGTAACATCCTATCTACTTGGGGGGTGCGGGTTCGGCTGTTTTTCTGTTGTTCTTTCTTTAACGCAATTATTTTCAACTCCAGCTAACTATCTAGAAACGGTTGTTCTAGTTCATAGCCATTACTGTCATCATTACACCTATGGCGTTGTTAACACACACACACACACACACACACGGAGTAAGGAATGACACTTCACGTGAGTTACACTTTCTCCCCCCTACTAGTTATACCCACAACGTTCTGAATAATATTTAATATGACGTTTCGTTTTTGGTTTTATTTCTAGAGTCAATATCGTGCAAAGATAACAACTCGCTCTTTTATAACATTTTAATCTTTGCCTTTGATATTATATAGTCATTTGACCATTGCTTTATTAATATTATTAATGTGTAAAAGAAATGCAATTTTATCTAACGGCCATGAAGAAGAAAAAAATATTGTATACATGGTGTAAATATTTATTAATGCTTCTTTCACAATTTCAGCAAATAAGAGCACACTGGAATTGAGAATGTCTACACATGTTTGGCACGTAAAAATCAAACTTAACATATCGGCAAAATTGGGAACTAATATAATAGTTAAACGTTACGGAATATTTGACATAACAAGAATGCCTTCATCTTACCAGGAATAAAGCCGCCTCTTTCCTGCAACTCTCAAAATATGGAAATAAATAAAACTACCAAAACATGGATAACGCTTGGAGTTTTCGATGTTTTACCGTATATGGTAACGCCATGTTTTCGAAAGTAGCCGTATGGAGCGTGACAGCGAGCTCATGAAATGCTTCAAGATAACGTGTTAATTTTATTGAATAATCATGTTGGGAATAAAATAATCAGCATCTAAAACGTTTCAAACAATAAATAATTAAATAATAAATTCACATCATTTACCTCTGTAATTGCCCTATAAACACTCAAGTTACCTCCTCAAACTTACAATTAAATATTCCTTTCACTGTCAGTTACGTCCCCATTAGATCGACCCCAATATAATATTGAAATACCAAACACCACTTTATTGTCCTAGTTTGTTAAGCAATGGAGAATACTATTTTGGCAATAGATATTCAGAGAATAGTTGACGTTTGCTGTCATCAAAACGATTATCGTTCTTCAAATTGTATATCATTTCTATCTTTAAAACAACGTTGCATATTTTATATTACCACATCAACAAGTAATTCGAATAATAACCAGGAAAAAGGATTTAAATTACATACTCTGGTCTGGACTTTATTTCCCATCCCACTCCATCTATCCATCGACCAAATTGACTGTAAATATCCACCTCTTCACATGGATTGTGTTGAAACTAATTGATTTTTCAGCGTGTGCACACATTTCACAATTTGGGGCTGAGGCATCATAGATCCTATCTTTTCACAACTTATCCAATTCCCGTGAATAAAAACGTCAACAGTTTTAGTAATCAGTGACCATGCTTCTATTGTATCAAATATGTAAGGTTAGGTCATAGACATTAAAACAAGCCCAACACAATATACCACAAAGCAAGAGAGCGAATTCGGCCCTATTCAAATTAAAATGACTGACTCTTTTCCATGAGACACTATCAGAAACACGTTAGGAAATTATGTGTAATGAAGAGTTATGGCACTTTATACCAGTGTGTTCTGCTGGCACCAGGAATGACTAATAATGGTCACCAGGAATGACTAATAATGGTCACCAGGAATGACTAATAATGGTCACCAGGAATGACTAATAATGGTCACCAGGGATTAATGGAAAGTTACGTAGTCTGTAATAAAGAGACACAGGCTAGATACAAATGAATTAAAAATATCAAAATATTTTACTAAAAGACAAGCATTACATGTTTCTAAAATCTACGCATAAAGCAAATCTTAAAAAAGTAGTCTACATCAAGGCCAATGCATACCCATAAATGAAAAACACCTCCCCCAGAATTATCACTTTAGAACATTCCCGACAAGACTAAACAGGTGTAACCATCTTGAAAATTAATAGTGTTACACACAGACAAAAAACCTAAGGAGGTCAAACAGAAAAACAGTTCTTGTCTGTGCTCGGTCCGAAAATAATACTGACTTGATTTCACAATAATTCTAAGCAATATGCCAAGCGAGATAGGGCTTATCTCAGGATGCCCGATTCAGTAATCTCTACAAATGCACTCAAAACCTGCTGTCCTCGAAATGAGCACATTGATACCAACATATCACTTTTTTTCAGACGTCAATCGAAACTCGTATCTTATCATATATATGATATATATGTTGCGTTATTATTTTTTTAATTGGCATATAATATATACATATACTAAATTAGAAACTTATCTAAATAATATGTATATTCAGTTCATTATTAATGGCAGTATTAATTGTAAAAACAAAACTTCAGCTGTTAGATCACATTTCATGAGTTTATACCATGGGTTTGGAAAAACAGATGTCTCGACAGGAAACTATCGATACTTGTCGATTACGTTGATGAAAATATGCGCAAATGGAAATAAATTGATTCCTTTACATCTTAATAAAGGGTTTGAGACAGAAAGTCTCGAAACACTATTATCTAAAAAAATTATTGATTTATATGAGAAAATATATTATATATTTTGTCTGTAATTAAGTTCAAATTGTATTTGTCAACGGAGAAAGCTCTGAAAGAGTACCCTTAGTATTGTGCTCAGTTCCTGGATCCACCCACTTCCAAACTTGTTTACAAGATCTCTTTGAACATGTTCAATCGAGTGTAAGGTTAATATCACATTAGATAAGAACAAGATTATATAGCCACGTTTTATTTTAAAATTATGTTATGAACAACAATTGTGCAATCATAATTCAACTAAAACTAAACATTTTAAAATAGGATTGATATTCTAGGTGGCAGTAATGGTTTTACACGAATGTCTCCTGTCGGATAATGCCAATTAAATCAATACAAATCATTCTGATTATCTCAGATAGCTTAACAAACTTAAAACACACACACACACACACACACACACACACACACACACACACACACACGACATTATATTCATTTGCAACAGATGCTCCTTAAATTTCTTGAAGGGTGTATTGGTTTGTATTTTAAATTTGAGTGAGTTGCTCTCCGAATGTACAATGTTTGTAACGATATGTTCAACTCAAATTTGTATTATGTGATTAACCTTTGTCCATGATTGAGGGTACAAATTTGGGCCTGTATCTTGATGTCATGAAGGTTCATACTCTATATTCTTGAACGTATCGACTATTTTGGATTTAATTCACAATTTATTTAAAATTACTACGCCCGTGAATTGGACATACACGAACAAACACATAAATTGGTTAGTAATGCTCTCTGGGCAAATACTTTATTGAATCAATGAGGTAATTAGACAGACTGAATGACCCATATGTTGAATACCAATTTATGTGCAATGTATAACGCAGTTAAGATTATACCTACTAATATTAATAGGAGACGTAGCTTGGACGTGCCTCTTTCTGCATGAAATCAAATCCAGTTTTCAATCTCAATACATTAATTGTTGTTGGTACATGACGGGCTGATGACCGATATGTGACAATACAAGAAGTTGAACAGTACAAAACGAACGACAAAGTGAGCATAAGCTATATAGTGCAGAATGATTATGATGGTGATAGTCCTATATGTGAACGCAGTGACAGACTCTATCATTTAATTAACACATGGCGATTCAGAAACATCAAATCACAATATTTACCATGAAGTGTGTATGCGTGTGATTTGTATTTTTAGCGTAGCTTTATACATTTTTCAGTCATATCGCTACGATGTCTGCAGTGCGGCAGCGTATAGTGATATCCAGCACTTGGGCATCCTGCCTCAGACATGTAGGATGATGTCCCACCCAGTCACATTATCTTGACACAAGGCCGAGCAATCCTAACACTAACCTCTTAATGCCTAGCGAGGCAGCTGTTCTTACTGACCATGGAATATACAAACACTAATCTATATTGTATTATGTTTATTTGATTTGCATTGGGTGTTGGCTTGATTGAAAGAACGCATCCAAAATTAAACTTAAGTATTTATAAGGCCTTTGTTTCGTACTTTTTAATGTCCCGACTTCAATCACGAAATCTAGTTAAAACTAAGATAGTGTACGCTTCCATAGATTTCACTGTAGTTCTAGCTCGTTACATTTTCCTTCATTTCATTCTGAAAAAGCGATTTAGGGCTTATCCCATCTTGTGAAAGTTTGGCCATATTGTACGTAATGCATTGGACCACTACCAACGGATTTGTTTCTGAAACCTACATGAAACAGCGTGTGTGTAAATGTTTTGCATATTTATCAGCCAGAGTTTGCTATTTGGGTGTGGGATGTGCACTTGAAAGGTTCTGGCATTTACGGTCGGTGGCTTCTTTAGTTTCTGTTTTCCTCTACGTCAAAAACCAAATCACTCCAACGTCTAAGCTTTCAATATGATGTCGTATAAATTCGTAACGATAAACGCTAATTATGGTATAAAGAATATATCCCGCGAACAAAAACGCCGTCTGTAACCTCTTTCTAAAAACCACCACATCTACCTTGAAAGCGATACATGTATCCAACAAAAACGGTACTCCAAACTTACTGGTGGAAACAATGTGCAATAGTTAGGATATGTTGAGCGTTAGTCTAGGCTCCTCCACACGTATTGTATCCACAAAAGATCAGACAAATTTGGAACAAGAGGAACATTACTTATAATATATACAAGCGTTATATGTACTTCACATGACTTATAATACATACAAGCGTTATATGTACTTCACATGACTTATAATATAACAAGACTTATATGCACATGACATGACTTATAATATATACAAGCCTTTTATGTACTTAACATGACTTATAATATATACAAGATTTTAATGTACTTCACATGACTTATAATATATACAAGCGTTATATGCACTTCGCATGACTTATAATATATAAAAGCCTTCTATGTAATTCACATGACTTATAATATATACAAGCCTTATATGTACTTCACATGACTTATAATATATACAAGCCTTTTATGTACTTCACATGACTTATAATATATACAAGCCTTTAATGTACTTCACATGACCTATAATATATACAAGCGTTATATGTACTTCACATGACTTATAATATATACAAGCCTTTTATGTACTTCACATGACTTATAATATATACAAGCCTTTTATGTACTTCACATGACTTATAATATAACAAGCCTTATATGTACTTCACATGACTTATAATATATACAAGCGTTATATGGACTTCGCATGACTTAAAATATATACAAGGGTTATATGTACTTCGCATGACTTATAATATATACAAGCCTTATATGTACTTCACATGACTTATAATATATACAAGCCTTTTATGTACTTCACATGACTCATAATATATACAAGCCTTTAATGCACTTCACATGACTTATAATATATAAAAGCGTTATATGTACTTCACATGACTTATAATATATACAAGCCTTTTATGTACTTCACATGACTTATAATATATACAAGCCTTTTATGTTCTTCACATGACTTATAATATATACAAGCCTTTAATGTACTTCACATGACTTATAATATATACAAGCCTTTTATGTACTTCACATGACTTATAATATATACAAGCCTTTTATGTACTTCACATGACTTATAATATATACAAGCGTTATATGTACTTCGCATGACCTATAACATATACAAGCCTTATGTGAACTTCACATGACTTATAATATATACAAGCCTTTTATGTACTTCACATGACTTATAATATATACAAGTTTTTAATGTACTTCACATGACTTATAATATATACAAGCGTTATATGTACTTCACATGACTTATAATCTATACAAGCCTTTTATGTACTTCACATGACTTATAATATATACAAGCTTTTAATGTACCTCACATGACTTATAATATATACAAGCCTTTTATGTACTTCACATGACTTATAATATATACAAGCGTTATATGTACTTCGCATGACTTATAATATATGCAAGCGTTATATGTACTTCGCATGACTTATAATATATAGAAGCCTTATATGTACTTCACATGACTTATAATATACACAAGCGTTATATGTACTTCACATGACTTATAATATATACAAGCCTTATAAGTACTTCAAATGACTTATAATATATACAAGCCTTTTATGTACTTCACATGACTTATAATATATACAAGGATTTTATGTACTTCACATCACTTATAATATAACAAGCCTTATATGTACTTCACATGATTTATCATATATACAAGCGTTATATGTACTTCGCATGACTTATAATATATACAAGCCTTATATGTACTTCACATGACTTATAATATATACAAGCGTTATATGTACTTCGCATGACTTATAACATATACAAGCGTTATATGTACTTCGCATGACTTATAATATATGCAAGCCTTATATGTACTTCACATGACTTATATACAAGCGTTATATGTACCTCACATGACTTATAATATATACAAGCCGTATATGTACTTCACATGACTTATAATATATACAAGCGTTACATGTTTTTCACATGACTTATAATATATACAAGCCTTTTATGTACTTCACATAACTTATAATATAACAAGCCTTATATGTACCTCGCATGACTTATACACAAGCGTTATATGTACTTCACATGACTTATAATATAACAAGCCTTATATGTACTTCACATGACTTATAATATATACAAGCCCTTTATGTAGTTCACATGACTTATAATATATACAAGCGTTATATGTATTTCGCATGACTTATAATATATACAAGCGTTCTATGTAATTCACATGACTTATAATATATACAAGCGTTATATGTACTTCGCATGACTTATAATATATCCAAGCGTTATATGTACTTCGCATGACTTATAATATGTACAAGCCTTATATGTACTTCACATGACTTATAATATATACAAGCGTTATATGTACTTCAAATGACTTACAATATATACAAGCCTTATAAGTATTTCAAATGACTTATAATATATACAAGCCTTTTATGTACTTCACATCACTTATAATATATTCAAGGATATTATGTACTTCACATCACTTATAATATAACAAGCCTTATATGTACTTCACATGACTTATCATATATACAAGCGTTATATGTACTTCGCATGACTTATAATATATACAAGCCTTATATGTACTTCACATGACTTATAATATATACAAGCGTTATATGTACTTCGCATGACTTATAATATATACAAGCGTTATATGTACTTCGCATGACTTATAATATATACAAGCCTTTTATGTACTTCACATGACTTATAATATATACAAGCGCTCTATGTATTTCACATGACTTATAATATATACAAGCGTTATATGTACTTCGAATGACTTATAATATATACAAGCGTTCTATGTAATTCACATGACTTACAAAATATACAAGCCTTATATGTACTTCACATGACTTATAATATATACAAGCCTTATATGTACTTCACATGACTTATAATATATACAAGCCTTATATGTACTTCACATGACTCATAATATATACAAGCCTTTTATGTACTTCACATGACTTATAATATATACAAGCGCTCAATGTATTTCACATGACATATAATATATACAAGAGTTATATGTACTTCGAATGACTTATAATATATACAAACATTCTATGTAATTCACATGACTTATAATATATACAAGAGTTATATGTACTTCGAATGACTTATAATATATACAAGCATTCTATGTAATTCACATGACTTATAATATATACAAGCGTTATATGTTCTTCACATGACTTATAACATAAACAAGCGTTATATGTACTTCGCATGGCTTATAATATATACAAGCCTTATATGTACTTCACATGACTTACATACAAGCGTTTTATGTACTTCACATGACTTATAATATATACAAGCCTTATATGAACTTCACATGACCTATAATATCTATAGGCCTTATATGTACTTCACATGACTTATAATATATACAAGCCTTATATGTACTTCACATGACTTATAATATATACAAGACTTTTATGTACTTCACATGACTTATAACATATGCAAGCCTTTTATGTACTTCACATGACTTATAATATAACAAGCCTTATATGTACTTCACATGACTTATAATATATACAAGCGTTATATGTACTTCGCATGACTTATAATATATACAAGCCTTTTATGTACTTTACATGACTTATAATATATTCAAGCCTTATATGTACCTCAGATGACTTATAATATATACAAGCCTTTTATGTACTTCACATGACTTATAATATAACACTCCTTATATGTACTTCACATGACTTATAATATATACAAGCGTTATATGTACTTCACATGACTTATAATATATACAAGCCTTTTATGTACTTCACATGACTTATAATATATAAAAGCGTTATATGTACTGCGCATGATTTATAACATATACAAGCCTTGTATATACTTCACATGACTTAAAATATATACAAGCCTTTTATGTACCTCACATGACTCATAATATATACAAGCCTTTAATGTACTTCATATGACTTATAATATATAAAAGCGTTATATGCACTTCACATGACTTATAATATCTACAAGTCTTTTATGTACTTCACATGACTTATAATATATACAAGCCGTTCATGTTCTTCACATGACTTATAATATATACAAGCCTTTAATGTACTTCACATGACTTATAAAATATACAAGCTTTTTATGTACTTCACATGACTTATAATATGTACAAGCCTTTTATGTACTTCACATGACTTATAATATATACAAGCGTTATATGTATTGCGCATGACTTATAATATATACAAGCCTTGTATATACTTCACATGACTTAAAATATATACAAGCCTTTTATGTACCTCACATGACTCATAATATATACAACCCTTTAATGTAGTTCACATGACTTATAATATATAAAAGCGTTATATGTACTTCACATGACTTATAATATATACAAGCCTTTTATGTACTTCACATGACTTATAATATATACAAGCCTTTTATGTTCTTCACATGACTTATAATATATACAAGCCTTTAATGTACCTCACATGACTTATAATATATACAACCCTTTTATGTACTTCACATGACTTATTATATATACAAGCCTTTTATGTACTTCACATGACTTATAATATATACAAGCGTTATATGTACTTCGCATGACTTATAATATATATAAGCCTTATATCTACTTCACATGACTTATAATATATACAAGCGTGTTATGTACTTCACATGACTTATAATATAACAAGCCTTATATGCACTTCACATGACTTATAATATATACAAGCGTTATATGTACTTCATATGACTTATAACATAACAAGCCTTATATGTAAGTCACATGACTTATAATATATACATGCGTTATATGTACTTCACATGAGTTATAATAGATACAAGCCTTATATGTACTTCACATGACTTATAATATATACAAGCGTTATATGTACTTCGCATGACTTATAATATATACAAGCCTTATATGTACTTCACATGACTTATAATATATACAAGCCTTTTATGTACTTCACATGACTTATAATATAACAAAACTTATATGTACTTCACATGACTTATAATATATACAAGCGTTATATGTACTTCACATGATTTATAATATATACAGCCTTATATGTACTTCGCATGACTTATAATATATACAAGCGTTATATGTACTTTGCATTACTTATAATATATACAAGCCTTATATGTACTTCACATGACTTATAATATATACAAGCGTTATATGTACTTCACATTGCTTATAATATATACAAGCCTTTTATGTACTTCATATGACTAATAATATATACAAGCGTTATATGTACTTCACATGACTTATAATATATGCAATCCTTATATGTTCATCACATGACTTATAATATATACAAGCCTTTTATGTACTTCACATGACTTATAATATGTACAAGCCTTATATGTACTTCACATGACTTAAAAAATATACAAGCCTTTTATGTACTTCACATGACTTATAATATATACAAGCGTTATATGTACTTCGCATGACTTATAAGATATACAAGCGTTCTATGTAATTCACATGACTTACAAAATATACAATCCTTATATGTACTTCACATGACTTATAATATATACAAGCCTTTTATGTACTTGACATGACTTATAATATATACAAGCCTTTTATGTACTTCACATGAGTTATAATATATACAAGCCTTATATGTACCTCACATGTGTTATAATATATACAAGCGTTATATGTACTTCACATGACTTATAATATATACAAGCCTTATATGTACTTCACATGACTTATAATATATACAAGCCTTTTATGTACTTCACATGACTTATAAGATATAAAAGCGTTATATGTACTTCGCATGACTTATAATATATACAAGCGTTATATGTACTTCGCATGACTTATAATATATACAAGCATTATATGTACTTCACATGACTTATAATATATACAAGCCTTATATGTACTTCACATGACTTATAATATATACAAGCCTTTTATGTACTTCACATGACTTATAATATATACAAGCGTTATATGTACTTCACATGCCTTATAATATAGACAAGCGTTATATGTACTTCACACGACTTATAATATATACAATCCTTTTCTGTATTTCACATGACTTATAATATATACAAGCGTTATATGTACATCGCATAAGTTATAATATATACAAGCGTTATATGTACTTCGCATGACTTATAATGTATACAAGCGTTCTATGTAAGTCACATGACTTACAAAATATACAAGCCTTATATGTACTTCACATGACTTATAATATATACAAGCCTTTTATGTACTTCACATGACTTATAATATATACAAGCGTTATATGTACTTCACATGACTTATAATATAACAAGCCTTATATGTACTTCACATGACTTATAATATATACAAGCGTTATATGTACTTCACATGACTTATAATATATACAAGCCTTTTATGTACTTCACATGACTTATAATATATACAAGCCTTTTACGTACTTCACATGACTTATAATATAACAAGCCTTATATGTACTTCACATCACTTATAATATATACAAGCGTTATATGTACTTCACATGACTTATAATATATACAAGCCTTTTATGTACTTCACATGACTTATAATATATACAAGCCTTTTATGTACTTCACATGACTTATAATATATAAAAGCGTTATATGTACTTCGCCTGACTTACAATATATACAAGCCTTATATGTACTTCACATGACTTATAATATATATAAGCCTTTTATGTACTTCACAGGACTTATAATATATACAAGCTTTTAATGTACTTCACATGACTTATAATATATACAAGCGTTATATGTACTTCACATGACTTATAATATATACAAGCTTTTTATGTACTTCACATTACTTATAATATATACAAGCCTTTTATGTAATTCACATGACTTATAATATATACAAGCCTTTTATGTACATCACTTGACTTATAATATATGGAAGCGTTATATGTACTTCGCATGACTTATAATATATACAAGCCTTATATGTACTTCACATGACTTATAATATATACAAGCGTTAAATGTACTTCACATGACTTATAATATATACAAGCCTTATAAGTACTTGAAATGACTTATAACATATACAAGCCTTTTATGTACTTCACATGACTTATAATATATACAAGGATTTTATGTACTTCACATCACTTATATTATAACAAGCCTTATATGTACTTCACATGACTTATCATATATACAAGCGTTATATGTACTTCGCATGACTTATAATATATACAAGCGTTATATGTACTTCGCATGAGTTATAATATATGCAAGCCTTTTATGTACTTCACATGACTTATAATATATACAAGCCTTTTATGTTCTTCACATGACTTATAATATATACAAGCCTTTAATGTACTTCACATGACTTATAATATATACAAGCCTTTTATGTACTTCACATGACTTATAATATATACAAGCCTTTTATGTACTTCACATGACTTATAATATATACAAGCGTTATATGTACTTCGCATGACCTATAACATATACAAGCCTTATGTGAACTTCACATGACTTATAATATATACAAGCCTTTTATGTACTTCACATGACTTATAATATATACAAGTTTTTAATGTACTTCACATGACTTATAATATATACAAGCGTTATATGTACTTCACATGACTTATAATCTATACAAGCCTTTTATGTACTTCACATGACTTATAATATATACAAGCTTTTAATGTACCTCACATGACTTATAATATATACAAGCCTTTTATGTACTTCACATGACTTATAATATATACAAGCGTTATATGTACTTCGCATGACTTACAATATATGCAAGCGTTATATGTACTTCGCATGACTTATAATATATAGAAGCCTTATATGTACTTCACATGACTTATAATATACACAAGCGTTATATGTACTTCACATGACTTATAATATATACAAGCCTTATAAGTACTTCAAATGACTTATAATATATACAAGCCTTTTATGTACTTCACATGACTTATAATATATACAAGGATTTTATGTACTTCACATCACTTATAATATAACAAGCCTTATATGTACTTCACATGATTTATCATATATACAAGCGTTATATGTACTTCGCATGACTTATAATATATACAAGCCTTATATGTACTTCACATGACTTATAATATATACAAGCGTTATATGTACTTCGCATGACTTATAACATATACAAGCGTTATATGTACTTCGCATGACTTATAATATATGCAAGCCTTATATGTACTTCACATGACTTATATACAAGCGTTATATGTACCTCACATGACTTATAATATATACAAGCCGTATATGTACTTCACATGACTTATAATATATACAAGCGTTACATGTTTTTCACATGACTTATAATATATACAAGCCTTTTATGTACTTCACATAACTTATAATATAAGAAGCCTTATATGTACCTCGCATGACTTATACACAAGCGTTATATGTACTTCACATGACTTATAATATAACAAGCCTTATATGTACTTCACATGACTTATAATATATACAAGCCCTTTATGTAGTTCACATGACTTATAATATATACAAGCGTTATATGTATTTCGCATGACTTATAATATATACAAGCGTTCTATGTAATTCACATGACTTATAATATATACAAGCGTTATATGTACTTCGCATGACTTATAATATATCCAAGCGTTATATGTACCTCGCATGACTTATAATATGTACAAGCCTTATATGTACTTCACATGACTTATAATATATACAAGCGTTATATGTACTTCAAATGACTTACAATATATACAAGCCTTATAAGTATTTCAAATGACTTATAATATATACAAGCCTTTTATGTACTTCACATCACTTATAATATATTCAAGGATATTATGTACTTCACATCACTTATAATATAACAAGCCTTATATGTACTTCACATGACTTATCATATATACAAGCGTTATATGTACTTCGCATGACTTATAATATATACAAGCCTTATATGTACTTCACATGACTTATAATATATACAAGCGTTATATGTACTTCGCATGACTTATAATATATACAAGCGTTATATGTACTTCGCATGACTTATAATATATACAAGCCTTTTATGTACTTCACATGACTTATAATATATACAAGCGCTCTATGTATTTCACATGACTTATAATATATACAAGCGTTATATGTACTTCGAATGACTTATAATATATAGAAGCGTTCTATGTAATTCACATGACTTACAAAATATACAAGCCTTATATGTACTTCACATGACTTATAATATATACAAGCCTTATATGTACTTCACATGACTTAGAATATATACAAGCCTTATATGTACTTCACATGACTCATAATATATACAAGCCTTTTATGTACTTCACATGACTTATAATATATACAAGCGCTCAATGTATTTCACATGACATATAATATATACAAGAGTTATATGTACTTCGAATGACTTATAATATATACAAACATTCTATGTAATTCACATGACTTATAATATATACAAGAGTTATATGTACTTCGAATGACTTATAATATATACAAGCATTCTATGTAATTCACATGACTTATAATATATACAAGCGTTATATGTTCTTCACATGACTTATAACATAAACAAGCGTTATATGTACTTCGCATGGCTTATAATATATACAAGCCTTATATGTACTTCACATGACTTACATACAAGCGTTTTATGTACTTCACATGACTTATAATATATACAAGCCTTATATGAACTTCACATGACCTATAATATCTATAGGCCTTATATGTACTTCACATGACTTATAATATATACAAGCCTTATATGTACTTCACATGACTTATAATATATACAAGACTTTTATGTACTTCACATGACTTATAACATATGCAAGCCTTTTATGTACTTCACATGACTTATAATATAACAAGCCTTATATGTACTTCACATGACTTATAATATATACAAGCGTTATATGTACTTCGCATGACTTATAATATATACAAGCCTTTTATGTACTTTACATGACTTATAATATATTCAAGCCTTATATGTACCTCAGATGACTTATAATATATACAAGCCTTTTATGTACTTCACATGACTTATAATATAACACTCCTTATATGTACTTCACATGACTTATAATATATACAAGCGTTATATGTACTTCACATGACTTATAATATATACAAGCCTTTTATGTACTTCACATGACTTATAATATATACAAGCGTTATATGTACTGCGCATGATTTATAACATATACAAGCCTTGTATATACTTCACATGACTTAAAATATATACAAGCCTTTTATGTACCTCACATGACTCATAATATATACAAGCCTTTAATGTACTTCATATGACTTATAATATATAAAAGCGTTATATGCACTTCACATGACTTATAATATCTACAAGCCTTTTATGTACTTCACATGACTTATAATATATACAAGCCGTTCATGTTCTTCACATGACTTATAATATATACAAGCCTTTAATGTACTTCACATGACTTATAAAATATACAAGCTTTTTATGTACTTCACATGACTTATAATATGTACAAGCCTTTTATGTACTTCACATGACTTATAATATATACAAGCGTTATATGTATTGCGCATGACTTTTAATATATACAAGCCTTGTATATACTTCACATGACTTAAAATATATACAAGCCTTTTATGTACCTCACATGACTCATAATATATACAACCCTTTAATGTAGTTCACATGACCTATAATATATAAAAGCGTTATATGTACTTCACATGACTTATAATATATACAAGCCTTTTATGTACTTCACATGACTTATAATATATACAAGCCTTTTATGTTCTTCACATGACTTATAATATATACAAGCCTTTAATGTACCTCACATGACTTATAATATATACAACCCTTTTATGTACTTCACATGACTTATTATATATACAAGCCTTTTATGTACTTCACATGACTTATAATATATACAAGCGTTATATGTACTTCGAATGACTTATAATATATATAAGCCTTATATCTACTTCACATGACTTATAATATATACAAGCGTGTTATGTACTTCACATGACTTATAATATAACAAGCCTTATATGCACTTCACATGACCTATAATATATACAAGCGTTATATGTACTTCATATGACTTATAACATAACAAGCCTTATATGTAAGTCACATGACTTATAATATATACATGCGTTATATGTACTTCACATGAGTTATAATAGATACAAGCCTTATATGTACTTCACATGACTTATAATATATACAAGCGTTATATGCACTTCGCATGACTTATAATATATACAAGCCTTATATGTACTTCACATGACTTATAATATACACAAGCCTTTTATGTACTTCACATGACTTATAATATAACAAAACTTATATGTACTTCACATGACTTAT
This sequence comes from Sinohyriopsis cumingii, assembly GCA_028554795.2. Taxonomy (NCBI): domain Eukaryota; kingdom Metazoa; phylum Mollusca; class Bivalvia; order Unionida; family Unionidae; genus Sinohyriopsis; species Sinohyriopsis cumingii. The sequence continues at coordinate 21,352,791 of CM068831.1, forward strand.
AATATATACAAGCGTTATATGTACTTCACATGATTTATAATATATACAGCCTTATATGTACTTCGCATGACTTATAATATATACAAGCGTTATATGTACTTTGCATTACTTATAATATATACAAGCCTTATATGTACTTCACATGACTTATAATATATACAAGTGTTATATGTACTTCACATTGCTTATAATATATACAAGCCTTTTATGTACTTCATATGACTAATAATATATACAAGCGTTATATGTACTTCACATGACTTATAATATATGCAATCCTTATATGTTCATCACATGACTTATAATATATACAAGCCTTTTATGTACTTCACATGACTTATAATATGTACAAGCCTTATATGTACTTCACATGACTTAAAAAATATACAAGCCTTTTATGTACTTCACATGACTTATAATATATACAAGCGTTATATGTACTTCGCATGACTTATAAGATATACAAGCGTTCTATGTAATTCACATGACTTACAAAATATACAATCCTTATATGTACTTCACATGACTTATAATATATACAAGCCTTTTATGTACTTGACATGACTTATAATATATTCAAGCCTTTTATGTACTTCACATGAGTTATAATATATACAAGCCTTATATGTACTTCACATGACTTATAATATATACAAGCCTTTTATGTACTTCACATGACTTATAAGATATAAAAGCGTTATATGTACTTCGCATGACTTATAATATATACAAGCGTTATATGTACTTCGCATGACTTATAATATATACAAGCATTATATGTACTTCACATGACTTATAATATATACAAGCCTTATATGTACTTCACATGACTTATAATATATACAAGCCTTTTATGTACTTCACATGACTTATAATATATACAAGCGTTATATGTACTTCACATGCCTTATAATATAGACAAGCGTTATATGTACTTCACACGACTTATAATATATACAATCCTTTTCTGTATTTCACATGACTTATAATATATACAAGCGTTATATGTACATCGCATAAGTTATAATATATACAAGCGTTATATGTACTTCGAATGACTTATAATGTATACAAGCGTTCTATGTAAGTCACATGACTTACAAAATATACAAGCCTTATATGTACTTCACATGACTTATAATATATACAAGCCTTTTATGTACTTCACATGACTTATAATATATACAAGCGTTATATGTACTTCACATGACTTATAATATAACAAGCCTTATATGTACTTCACATGACTTATAATATATACAAGCGTTATATGTACTTCACATGACTTATAATATATACAAGCCTTTTATGTACTTCACATGACTTATAATATATACAAGCTTTTTACGTACTTCACATGACTTATAATATAACAAGCCTTATATGTACTTCACATCACTTATAATATATACAAGCGTTATATGTACTTCACATGACTTATAATATATACAAGCCTTTTATGTACTTCACATGACTTATAATATATACAAGCCTTTTATGTACTTCACATGATTTATAATATATAAAAGCGTTATATGTACTTCGCCTGACTTACAATATATACATGCCTTATATGTACTTCACATGACTTATAATATATATAAGCCTTTTATGTACTTCACAGGACTTATAATATATACAAGCTTTTAATGTACTTCACATGACTTATAATATATACAAGCGTTATATGTACTTCACATGACTTATAATATATACAAGCTTTTTATGTACTTCACATGACTTATAATATATACAAGCCTTTTATGTAATTCACATGACTTATAATATATACAAGCCTTTTATGTACATCACTTGACTTATAATATATGCAAGCGTTATATGTACTTCGCATGACTTATAATATATACAAGCCTTATATGTACTTCACATGACTTAGAATATATACAAGCGTTAAATGTACTTCACATGACTTATAATATATACAAGCCTTATAAGTACTTGAAATGACTTATAACATATACAAGCCTTTTATGTACTTCACATGACTTATAATATATACAAGGATTTTATGTACTTCACATCACTTATATTATAACAAGCCTTATATGTACTTCACATGACTTATCATATATACAAGCGTTATATGTACTTCGCATGACTTATAATATATACAAGCGTTATATGTACTTCGCATGAGTTATAATATATGCAAGCCTTATATGTACTTCACATGACTTATATACAAGCTTTACATGTATTTCACATGACTTATAATATATACAAGTCGTATATGTACTTCACATGACTTATGATATATGCAAGCCTTATATGTACTTCGCATGACTTATATACAAGCGTTATATGTACTTCAAATGACTTATAATATAACAAGCCTTATATGTACTTCACATGACTTATAATATATACAAGCCCTTTATGTACTCCACATGACTTATAATATATACAAGCGTTATATGTATTTCGCATGACTTATAATATATACAAGCGTTCTATGTAATACACATGACTTACAAAATATACAAGCCTTATATGTACTTCACATGACTTATAATATATACAAACCTGATATGTACTTCACATGACTTATAATATATACAAGCGTTATATGTACTTCACATGCCTTATAATATAGACAAGCGTTATATGTACTTCACACGACTTATAATATATACAATCCTTTTCTGTATTTCACATGACTTATAATATATACAAGCGTTATATGTACATCGCATAAGTTATAATATATACAAGCGTTATATGTACTTCGCATGACTTATAATGTATACAAGCGTTCTATGTAAGTCACATGACTTACAAAATATACAAGCCTTATATGTACTTCACATGACTTATAATATATACAAGCCTTTTATGTACTTCACATGACTTATAATATATACAAGCGTTATATGTACTTCACATGACTTATAATATAACAAGCCTTATATGTACTTCACATGACTTATAATATATACAAGCGTTATATGTACTTCACATGACTTATAATATATACAAGCCTTTTATGTACTTCACATGACTTATAATATATACAAGCTTTTTACGTACTTCACATGACTTATAATATAACAAGCCTTATATGTACTTCACATCACTTATAATATATACAAGCGTTATATGTACTTCACATGACTTATAATATATACAAGCCTTTTATGTACTTCACATGACTTATAATATATACAAGCCTTTTATGTACTTCACATGACTTATAATATATAAAAGCGTTATATATACTTCGCCTGACTTACAATATATACAAGCCTTATATGTACTTCACATGACTTATAATATATATAAGCCTTTTATGTACTTCACAGGACTTATAATATGTACAAGCTTTTAATGTACTTCACATGACTTATAATATATACAAGCGTTATATGTACTTCACATGACTTATAATATATACAAGCTTTTTATGTACTTCACATGACTTATAATATATACAAGCCTTTTATGTAATTCACATGACTTATAATATATACAAGCCTTTTATGTACATCACTTGACTTATAATATATGCAAGCGTTATATGTACTTCGCATGACTTATAATATATACAAGCCTTATATGTACTTCACATGACTTATAATATATACAAGCGTTAAATGTACTTCACATGACTTATAATATATACAAGCCTTATAAGTACTTGAAATGACTTATAACATATACAAGCCTTTTATGTACTTCACATGACTTATAATATATACAAGGATTTTATGTACTTCACATCACTTATATTATAACAAGCCTTATATGTACTTCACATGACTTATCATATATACAAGCGTTATATGTACTTCGCATGACTTATAATATATACAAGCGTTATATGTACTTCGCATGAGTTATAATATATGCAAGCCTTATATGTACTTCACATGACTTATATACAAGCTTTACATGTATTTCACATGACTTATAATATATACAAGTCGTATATGTACTTCACATGACTTATGATATATGCAAGCCTTATATGTACTTCGCATGACTTATATACAAGCGTTATATGTACTTCAAATGACTTATAATATAACAAGCCTTATATGTACTTCACATGACTTATAATATATACAAGCCCTTTATGTACTCCACATGACTTATAATATATACAAGCGTTATATGTATTTCGCATGACTTATAATATATACAAGCGTTCTATGTAATACACATGACTTACAAAATATACAAGCCTTATATGTACTTCACATGACTTATAATATATACAAACCTGATATGTACTTCACATGACTTATAATATATACAAGCCTTATATGTACTTCACATGACTTATAATATATACAAGCCTGTTATGTACTTCACATGACTTATAATATATACAAGCGCTCTATGTATTTCACATGACTTATCATATATACAAGCGTTATATGTACTTCGCATGACTTACAATATATACAAACATTCTATATAATTCACATGACTTATAATATATACAAGCGTTTTATGTTCTTCACATGACTTATAACATAAACAAGCGTTATATGTACTTCGCATGACTTATAATATATACAAGCCTTATATGTACTTCACATGACTTATAATATATACAAGACTTTTATGTACTTCACATGACTTATAATATATGCAAGCCTTTTATGTACTTCACATGACTTATAATATAACAAGCCTTATATGTACTTCACATGACTTATAATATATACAAGCGTTATATGTACTTCACATGACTTATAATATATACAAGCCTTTTATGTACTTCATATGACTTATAATATATACAATCCTTTTCTGTACTTCACATGACTTATAATATATACAAGCTTTATATGTAGTTCGCATGTCTTATAATATATACAAGCCTTATATGTACTTCACCTGACTTATAATATATACAAGCGTTTTATGTACTTCACATAACTTATAATATATACAAGCCTTTAATGTACTTCACATGACTTATAATATATACAAGCGTTATATGTACTTCACATGACTTATAATATATACAAGCCTTATATGTACTTCGCATTACTTATAATGTATGGAAGCGTTCTACGCAATTCACATGACTTACAAAATATACAAGCCTTATATGTACTTCACATGACTTATAATATATACAAACCTTTTATGTGCTTCACATGACTTATAATATATGCAAGCGTTATATGTACTTCGCATGACTTATAATATATACAAGACTTGTATATACTTCACATGACTTATAATATATACAAGCCTTTCATGTACTTCACATGACTCATAATATATACAAGTCTTTCATGTACTTCAGATGACTTATAATATATAAAAGCGTTATATGTACTTCAAATGACTTATAATATATACAAGCCTTTTATGTACATCACATGACTTATAATATATACAATCCTTTTATGTACTTCACATGACTTATAATATATACAAGCCTTATGTGTACTTCACATGACTTATAATATATACAAGCCTTTTATGTACTTCACATGACTTATAATATATAGAAGCTTTTAATGTACTTCACATTATTTATAATATATACAAGCGTTATATGTACTCCACATGACTTATAATATATACAAGCCTTTTATGTACTTCACATGCCTTACAATATAGACAAGCCTTTTATGTACTTCACATGACTTATAATATATACAAGCCTTTTATGTACTTCACATGACTTATAAAATATACAAGCGTTATATGTACTTCGCATGACTTATAATATATGCAAGCGTTATATGTACTTCGCATGACTTATAATATGTACAAGCGTTATATGTACTTCCCATGACTTATAATATATACAAGCCTTATAAGTACTTCAAATGACTTATAATATATACAAGCCTTTTATGTCCTTCACTTGACTTATAATATATACAAGGATTTTATGTACATCGCATGACTTATAATATATGCAAGCCTTATATGTACTTCACATGACTTATAATATATACAAGAGTTATATGTTCTTCACATGACTTATAATATATACAAGCCTTTTATGTACTTCACATAACTTATAATATAACAAGCCTTATATGTACTTCGCATGACTTATATACAAGCGTTATATGTACTTCACATGACATATAATATAACAAGCCTTATATGTACTTCACATGGCTTATAATATATACAAGCCCTTTATGAACTTCACATGACTTATAATATATACAAGCGTTCTATGTAATTCACATGACTTATAAAATATACAAGCCTTATATGTACTTCACATGACTTATAATATATACAAGCCTTATATGTACTTCACATGAATTATAATATATACAAGCCTTATATGTACTTCACATGACTTATAATATATACACGCCTTTTATGTACTTCACATGACTTATAATATATACAAGCGCTCTATGTATTTCACATGACTTATAATATATATAAGCGTTATATGTACTTCGCATGACTTATAATATATACAAGCATTCTATGTAATTCACATGACTTATAATATGTACAAGTGTTATATGTTCTTCACATGACTTATAACATAAACAAGCGTTATATGTACTTAGCATGACTTATAATATATATAAGCCTCATATGTACTTCACATGACTTACATACAAGCGTTTTATGTACTTCACATGACTTATAAAATATACAAGCCTTTTATGTACTTCACATGACTTATAATATATACAAGCCTTTTATGTACTTCACATGACATTATAATATATACAAGCCTTACATGTACTTCACATGACTTATAATATATACAAGCGTTATATGTACTTCGCATCACTTACAATATATCCAACCGTTATATGTACTTCGCATGACTTATAATATATACAAGCGTTATATGTACTTCACATGACTTATAATATATACAAGCGTTATATGTACTTCACATGACTGATAATATATATGAGCCTTACAAGCACTTCAAATGACTTATAATATATACAAGCCTTATATGCACTTCACATGACTTATAATATATACAAGTATTTTATGTACTTCACATCACTTCTAATATAACAAGCCTTATATGTACTTCACATGGCTTATCATATATACAAGCGTTATATGTACTTCGCATGACTTATAATATATACAAGCCTTATATGTACTTCACATGACTTATAATATATATAAGCGTTATATGTACTTCGCATGACTTATAGTATATAAAAGCGTTATATGTACTTCGCATGACTTATAATATATGCAAGCCTTATATGTACTTCACATGACTTATAAACAAGCGTTATATGTACTTCTCATGACTCATAATATATACAAGCCTTATATTTACTTCACCTGACTTATAATATATACAAGCGTTTTATGTACTTCACATGACTTATAATATATACAAGCCTTTAATGTACTTCACATGACTTATAATGTATACAAGCGTTCTATGCAATTCACATGACTTACAAAATATACAAGCCTTATATGTACTTCACATGACTTATAATATATACAAGCCTTTTATGTACTTCACATGACTTATAATATATACAAGCGTTATATGTACTGCGCATGACTTATAATATATACAAGCCTTGTATATACTTCACATGACTTATAATATATACAAGCCTTTTATGTACTTCACATGACTCATAATATATACAAGCCTTTAATGTACTTCACATGACTTATAATATATAAAAGCGTTATATGTACTTCACATGACTTATAATATATACAAGCCTTTTATGTACTTCACATGACTTATAATATATACAAGCCTTTTATGATCTTCACATGACTTATAATATATACAAGCCTTTAATGTACTTCACATGACTTATAATATATACAACCCTTTTATGTACTTCACATGACTTATTATATATACAAGCCTTTTATGTACTTCACATGACTTATAATATATACAAGCGTTATATGTACTTCGCATGGCTAATAATATATATAAGCCTTATATCTACTTCACATGACTTATAATATATACAAGCGTGTTATGTACTTCACATGACTTATAATATAACAAGCCTTATATGCACTTCACATGACTTATAATATATACAAGCGTTATATGTACTTCATATGACTTATAACATAACAAGCCTTATATGTACCTCACATGACTTATAATATATACATGCGTTATATGTGCTTCACATGAGCTATAATAGATACAAGCCTTATATGTACTTCACATGACTTATTATATATGCAAGCGTTATATGTACTTCGCATGACTTATAATATATACAAGCCTTATATGTACTTCACATGACTTATAATATATACAAGCCTTTTATGTACTTCACATGACTTATAATATAACAAGACTTATATGTACTTCACATGACTTATAATATATACAAGCGTTATATGTACTTCGCATGACTTATAATATATACAAGCGTTATATGTACTTTGCATTACTTATAATATATACAAGCCTTATATGTACTTCACATGACTTATAATATATACAAGCGTTATATGTACCTCACATTGCTTATAATATATACAAGCCTTTTATGTACTTAATATGACTAATAATATATACAAGCGTTATATGTACTTCACATGACTTATAATATATGCAATCCTTATATGTTCTTCACATGACTTATAATATATACAAGCCTTTTATGTACTTCACATGACTGATAATATGTACAAGCCTTATATGTACTTCACATGACTTATAAAATATACAAGCCTTTTATGTACTTCACATGACTTATAATATATACAAGCGTTATATGTACTTCGCATGACTTATAATATATACAAGCGTTCTATGTATTTCACATGACTTACAAAATATACAATCCTTATATGTACTTCACATGACTTATAATATATACAAGCCTTTTATGTACTTGACATGACTTATAATATATACAAGCCTTTTATGTACTTCACATGAGTTATAATAAATACAAGCCTTATATGTACCACACATGTGTTATAATATATACAAGCGTTATATGTACTTCACATGACTTATAATATATACAAGCCTTTTATGTACTTCACATGACTTATAAGATATAAAAGCGTTATATGTACTTCGCATGACTTATAAGATATACAAGCGTTATATGTACTTCACATGACTTATAATATGTACAAGCGTTATATGTACTTGGCATGACTTATAATATATACAGGAATTATATGTACTTCGCATGACTTATAATATATATAAGCCTTATATCTACTTCACATGACTTATAATATATACAAGCGTGTTATGTACTTCACATGACTTATAATATAACAAGCCTTATATGCACCTCACATGACTTATAATATATACAAGCGTTATATGTACTTCATATGACTTATAACATAACAAGCCTTATATGTACCTCACATGACTTATAATATATACATGCGTTATATGTACTTCACATGAGTTATAATAGATACAAGCCTTATATGTACTTCACATGACTTATAATATATACAAGCGTTATATGTACTTCGCATGACTTATAATATATACAAGCCTTATATGTACTTCACATGACTTCTAATATATACAAACCTTTTATGTACTTCACATGACTTATAATATAACAAGACTTATATGTACTTCACATGACTTATAATATATACAAGCGTTATATGTACTTAACATGATTTATAATATATACAACCTTATATGTACTTCGCATGACTTATAATATATACAAGCGTTATATGTACTTTGCATTACTTATAATATATACAAGCCTTATATGTACTTCACATTGCTCATAATATATACAAGCCTTTGATGTACTTCATATGACTAATAATATATACAAGCGTTATATGTACTTCGCATGACTTATAAGATATACAAGCGTTCTATGTAATTCACATGACTTACAAAATATACAATCCTTATATGTACTTCACATGACTTATAATATATACAAGCCTTTTATGTACTTGACATGACTTATAATATATTCAAGCCTTTTATGTACTTCACATGTGTTATAATATATACAAGCGTTATATGTACTTCACATGACTTATAATATATACAAGCCTTATATGTACTTCACATGACTTATAATATATACAAGCCTTTTATGTACTTCACATGACTTATAAGATATAAAAGCGTTATATGTACTTCGCATGACTTATAATATATACAAGCATTATATGTACTTCACATGACTTATAATATATACAAGCCTTATATGTACTTCACATGACTTATAATATATACAAGCCTTTTATGTACTTCACCTGACTTATAATATATACAAGCGTTATATGTACTTCACATGCCTTATAATATAGACAAGCGTTATATGTACTTCACACGACTTATAATATATACAATCCTTTTCTGTATTTCACATGACTTATAATATATACAAGCGTTATATGTACATCGCATAAGTTATAATATATACAAGCGTTATATGTACTTCGCATGACTTATAATGTATACAAGCGTTCTATGTAAGTCACATGACTTACAAAATATACAAGCCTTATATGTACTTCACATGACTTATAATATATACAAGCCTTTTATGTACTTCACATGACTTATAATATATACAAGCGTTATATGTACTTCACATGACTTATAATATAACAAGCCTTATATGTACTTCACATGACTTATAATATATACAAGCGTTATATGTACTTCACATGACTTATAATATATACAAGCCTTTTATGTACTTCACATGACTTATAATATATACAAGCTTTTTACGTACTTCACATGACTTATAATATAACAAGCCTTATATGTACTTCACATCACTTATAATATATACAAGCGTTATATGTACTTCACATGACTTATAATATATACAAGCCTTTTATGTACTTCACATGACTTATAATATATACAAGCCTTTTATGTACTTCACATGACTTATAATATATAAAAGCGTTATATGTACTTCGCCTGACTTACAATATATACAAGCCTTATATGTACTTCACATGACTTATAATATATATAAGCCTTTTATGTACTTCACAGGACTTATAATATATACAAGCTTTTAATGTACTTCACATGACTTATAATATATACAAGCGTTATATGTACTTCACATGACTTATAATATATACAAGCTTTTTATGTACTTCACATGACTTATAATATATACAAGCCTTTTATGTAATTCACATGACTTATAATATATACAAGCCTTTTATGTACATCACTTGACTTATAATATATGCAAGCGTTATATGTACTTCGCATGACTTATAATATATACAAGCCTTATATGTACTTGACATGACTTATAATATATACAAGCGTTAAATGTACTTCACATGACTTATAATATATACAAGCCTTATAAGTACTTGAAATGACTTATAACATATACAAGCCTTTTATGTACTTCACATGACTTATAATATATACAAGGATTTTATGTACTTCACATCACTTATATTATAACAAGCCTTATATGTACTTCACATGACATATCATATATACAAGCGTTATATGTACTTCGCATGACTTATAATATATACAAGCGTTATATGTACTTCGCATGAGTTATAATATATGCAAGCCTTATATGTACTTCACATGACTTATATACAAGCTTTACATGTATTTCACATGACTTATAATATATACAAGTCGTATATGTACTTCACATGACTTATGATATATGCAAGCCTTATATGTACTTCGCATGACTTATATACAAGCGTTATATGTACTTCAAATGACTTATAATATAACAAGCCTTATATGTACTTCACATGACTTATAATATATACAAGCCCTTTATGTACTCCACATGACTTATAATATATACAAGCGTTATATGTATTTCGCATGACTTATAATATATACAAGCGTTCTATGTAATACACATGACTTACAAAATATACAAGCCTTATATGTACTTCACATGACTTATAATACATACAAACCTGATATGTACTTCACATGACTTATAATATATACAAGCCTTATATGTACTTCACATGACTTATAATATATACAAGCCTGTTATGTACTTCACATGACTTATAATATATACAAGCGCTCTATGTTTTTCACATGACTTATCATATATACAAGCGTTATATGTACTTCGCATGACTTACAATATATACAAACATTCTATATAATTCACATGACTTATAATATATACAAGCGTTTTATGTTCTTCACATGACTTATAACATAAACAAGCGTTATATGTACTTCGCATGACTTATAATATATACAAGCCTTATATGTACTTCACATGACTTATAATATCTATAAGCCTTATATGTACTTCACATGACTTATAATATATACAAGCCTTATATGTACTTCACATGACTTATAATATATACAAGACTTTTATGTACTTCACATGACTTATAATATATGCAAGCCTTTTATGTACTTCACATGAATTATAATATAACAAGCCTTATATGTACTTCACATGACTTATAATATATACAAGCGTTATAGGTACTTCACATGACTTATAATATATACAAGCCTTTTATGTACTTCATATGACTTATAATATATACAATCCTTTTCTGTACTTCACATGACTTATAATATATACAAGCTTTATATGTAGTTCGCATGTCTTATAATATATACAAGCCTTATATGTACTTCACCTGACTTATAATATATACAAGCGTTTTATGTACTTCACATAACTTATAATATATACAAGCCTTTAATGTACTTCACATGACTTATAATATATACAAGCGTTATATGTACTTCACATGACTTATAATATATACAAGCCTTATATGTACTTCGCATTACTTATAATGTATGGAAGCGTTCTACGCAATTCACATGACTTACAAAATATACAAGCCTTATATGTACTTCACATGACTTATAATATATACAAACCTTTTATGTGCTTCACATGACTTATAATATATACAAGCGTTATATGTACTTCGCATGACTTATAATATATACAAGACTTGTATATACTTCACATGACTTATAATATATACAAGCCTTTCATGTACTTCACATGACTCATAATATATACAAGTCTTTCATGTACTTCAGATGACTTATAATATATAAAAGCGTTATATGTACTTCAAATGACTTATAATATATACAAGCCTTTTATGTACTTCACATGACTTATAATATATACAATCCTTTTATGTACTTCACATGACTTATAATATATACAAGCCTTATGTGTACTTCACATGACTTATAATATATACAAGCCTTTTATGTACTTCACATGACTTATAATATATACAAGCTTTTAATGTACTTCACATTATTTATAATATATACAAGCGTTATATGTACTCCACATGACTTATAATATATACAAGCCTTTTATGTACTTCACATGCCTTACAATATAGACAAGCCTTTTATGTACTTCACATGACTTATAATATATACAAGCCTTTTATGTACTTCACATGACTTATAAAATATACAAGCGTTATATGTACTTCGCATGACTTATAATATATGCAAGCGTTATATGTACTTCGCATGACTTATAATATGTACAAGCGTTATATGTACTTCCCATGACTTATAATATATACAAGCCTGATAAGTACTTCAAATGACTTAAAATATATACAAGCCTTTTATGTCCTTCACTTGACTTATAATATATACAAGGATTTTATGTACATCGCATGACTTATAATATATGCAAGCCTTATATGTACTTCACATGACTTATAATATATACAAGAGTTATATGTTCTTCACATGACTTATAATATATACAAGCCTTTTATGTACTTCACATAACTTATAATATAACAAGCCTTATATGTACTTCGCATGACTTATATACAAGCGTTATATGTACTTCACATGACATATAATATAACAAGCCTTATATGTACTTCACATGGCTTATAATATATACAAGCCCTTTATGAACTTCACATGACTTATAATATATACAAGCGTTCTATGTAATTCACATGACTTATAAAATATACAAGCCTTATATGTACTTCACATGACTTATAATATATACAAGCCTTATATGTACTTCACATGAATTATAATATATACAAGCCTTATATGTACTTCACATGACTTATAATATATACACGCCTTTTATGTACTTCACATGACTTATAATATATACAAGCGCTCTATGTATTTCACATGACTTATAATATATATAAGCGTTATATGTACTTCGCATGACTTATAATATATACAAGCATTCTATGTAATTCACATGACTTATAATATGTACAAGTGTTATATGTTCTTCACATGACTTATAACATAAACAAGCGTTATATGTACTTAGCATGACTTATAATATATATAAGCCTTATATGTACTTCACATGACTTACATACAAGCGTTTTATGTACTTCACATGACTTATAAAATATACAAGCCTTTTATGTACTTCACATGACTTATAATATATACAAGCCTTTTATGTACTTCACATGACATTATAATATATACAAGCCTTACATGTACTTCACATGACTTATAATATATACAAGCGTTATATGTACTTCGCATCACTTACAATATATCCAACCGTTATATGTACTTCGCATGACTTATAATATATACAAGCGTTATATGTACTTCACATGACTTATAATATATACAAGCGTTATATGTACTTCACATGACTGATAATATATATGAGCCTTACAAGCACTTCAAATGACTTATAATATATACAAGCCTTATATGCACTTCACATGACTTATAATATATACAAGTATTTTATGTACTTCACATCACTTATAATATAACAAGCCTTATATGTACTTCACATGACTTATCATATATACAAGCGTTATATGTACTTCGCATGACTTATAATATATACAAGCCTTATATGTACTTCACATGACTTATAATATATATAAGCGTTATATGTACTTCGCATGACTTATAGTATATAAAAGCGTTATATGTACTTCGCATGACTTATAATATATGCAAGCCTTATATGTACTTCACATGACTTATATACAAGCGTTATATGTACTTCTCATGACTCATAATATATACAAGCCTTATATTTACTTCACCTGACTTATAATATATACAAGCGTTTTATGTACTTCACATGACTTATAATATATACAAGCCTTTAATGTACTTCACATGACTTATAATGTATACAAGCGTTCTATGCGATTCACATGACTTACAAAATATACAAGCCTTATATGTACTTCACATGACTTATAATATATACAAGCCTTTTATGTACTTCACATGACTTATAATAGATACAAGCGTTATATGTACTGCGCATGACTTATAATATATACAAGCCTTGTATATACTTCACATGACTTATAATATATACAAGCCTTTTATGTACTTCACATGACTCATAATATATACAAGCCTTTAATGTACTTCACATGACTTATAATATATAAAAGCGTTATATGTACTTCACATGACTTATAATATATACAAGCCTTTTATGTACTTCACATGACTTATAATATATACAAGCCTTTTATGATCTTCACATGACTTATAATATATACAAGCCTTTAATGTACTTCACATGACTTATAATATATACAACCCTTTTATGTACTTCACATGACTTATTATATATACAAGCCTTTTATGTACTTCACATGACTTATAATATATACAAGCGTTATATGTACTTCGCATGGCTAATAATATATATAAGCCTTATATCTACTTCACATGACTTATAATATATACAAGCGTGTTATGTACTTCACATGACTCATAATATAACAAGCCTTATATGCACTTCACATGACTTATAAGATATACAAGCGTTATATGTACTTCATATGACTTATAACATAACAAGCCTTATATGTACCTCACATGACTTATAATATATACATGCGTTATATGTGCTTCACATGAGCTATAATAGATACAAGCCTTATATGTACTTCACATGACTTATTATATATGCAAGCGTTATATGTACTTCGCATGACTTATAATATATACAAGCCTTATATGTACTTCACATGACTTATAATATATACAAGCCTTTTATGTACTTCACATGACTTATAATATAACAAGACTTATATGTACTTCACATGACTTATAATATATACAAGCGTTATATGTACTTCGCATGACTTATAATATATACAAGCGTTATATGTACTTTGCATTACTTATAATATATACAAGCCTTATATGTACTTCACATGACTTATAATATATACAAGCGTTATATGTACCTCACATTGCTTATAATATATACAAGCCTTTTATGTACTTAATATGACTAATAATATATACAAGCGTTATATGTACTTCACATGACTTATAATATATGCAATCCTTATATGTTCTTCACATGACTTATAATATATACAAGCCTTTTATGTACTTCACATGACTTATAATATGTACAAGCCTTATATGTACTTCACATGACTTATAAAATATACAAGCCTTTTATGTACTTCACATGACTTATAATATATACAAGCGTTATATGTACTTCGCATGACTTATAATATATACAAGCGTTCTATGTATTTCACATGACTTACAAAATATACAATCCTTATATGTACTTCACATGACTTATAATATATACAAGCCTTTTATGTACTTGACATGACTTATAATATATACAAGCCTTTTATGTACTTCACATGAGTTATAATAAATACAAGCCTTATATGTACCACACATGTGTTATAATATATACAAGCGTTATATGTACTTCACATGACTTATAATATATACAAGCCTTTTATGTACTTCACATGACTTATAAGATATAAAAGCGTTATATGTACTTCGCATGACTTATAAGATATACAAGCGTTATATGTACTTCACATGACTTATAATATGTACAAGCGTTATATGTACTTGGCATGACTTATAATATATACAGGAATTATATGTACTTCGCATGACTTATAATATATATAAGCCTTATATCTACTTCACATGACTTATAATATATACAAGCGTGTTATGTACTTCACATGACTTATAATATAACAAGCCTTATATGCACTTCACATGACTTATAATATATACAAGCGTTATATGTACTTCATATGACTTATAACATAACAAGCCTTATATGTACCTCACATGACTTATAATATATACATGCGTTATATGTACTTCACATGAGTTATAATAGATACAAGCCTTATATGTACTTCACATGACTTATAATATATACAAGCGTTATATGTACTTCGCATGACTTATAATATATACAAGCCTTATATGTACTTCACATGACTTCTAATATATACAAACCTTTTATGTACTTCACATGACTTATAATATAACAAGACTTATATGTACTTCACATGACTTATAATATATACAAGCGTTATATGTACTTAACATGATTTATAATATATACAACCTTATATGTACTTCGCATGACTTATAATATATACAAGCGTTATATGTACTTTGCATTACTTATAATATATACAAGCCTTATATGTACTTCACATTGCTTATAATATATACAAGCCTTTTATGTACTTCATATGACTAATAATATATACAAGCGTTATATGTACTTCGCATGACTTATAAGATATACAAGCGTTCTATGTAATTCACATGACTTACAAAATATACAATCCTTATATGTACTTCACATGACTTATAATATATACAAGCCTTTTATGTACTTGACATGACTTATAATATATCCAAGCCTTTTATGTACTTCACATGAGTTATAATATATACAAGCCTTATATGTACCTCACATGTGTTATAATATATACAAGCGTTATATGTACTTCACATGACTTATAATATATACAAGCCTTATATGTACTTCACATGACTTATAATATATACAAGCCTTTTATGTACTTCACATGACTTATAAGATATATAAGCGTTATATGTACTTCGCATGACTTATAATATATACAAGCATTATATGTACTTCACATGACTTATAATATATACAAGCCTTATATGTACTTCACATGACTTATAATATATACAAGCCTTTTATGTACTTCACATGACTTATAATATATACAAGCGTTATATGTACTTCACATGCCTTATAATATAGACAAGCGTTATATGTACTTCACACGACTTATAATATATACAATCCTTTTCTGTATTTCACATGACTTATAATATATACAAGCGTTATATGTACATCGCATAAGTTATAATATATACAAGCGTTATATGTACTTCGCATGACTTATAATGTATACAAGCGTTCTATGTAAGTCACATGACTTACAAAATATACAAGCCTTATATGTACTTCACATGACTTATAATATATACAAGCCTTTTATGTACTTCACATGACTTATAATATATACAAGCGTTATATGTACTTCACATGACTTATAATATAACAAGCCTTATATGTACTTCACATGACTTATAATATATACAATCGTTATATGTACTTCACATGACTTATAATATATACAAGCCTTTTATGTACTTCACATGACTTATAATATATACAAGCTTTTTACGTACTTCACATGACTTATAATATAACAAGCCTTATATGTACTTCACATCACTTATAATATATACAAGCGTTATATGTACTTCACATGACTTATAATATATACAAGCCTTTTATGTACTTCACATGACTTATAATATATACAAGCCTTTTATGTACTTCACATGACTTATAATATATAAAAGCGTTATATGTACTTCGCCTGACTTACAATATATACAAGCCTTATATGTACTTCACATGACTTATAATATATACAAGCCTTTTATGTACTTGACATGACTTATAATATATACAAGCCTTTTATGTACTTCACATGAGTTATAATAAATACAAGCCTTATATGTACCACACATGTGTTATAATATATACAAGCGTTATATGTACTTCACATGACTTATAATATATACAAGCCTTATATGTACTTCACATGACTTATAATATATACAAGCCTTTTATGTACTTCACATGACTTATAAGATATAAAAGCGTTATATGTACTTCGCATGACTTATAATATATACAAGCGTTATATGTACTTCACATGACTTATAATATGTACAAGCGTTATATGTACTTGGCATGACTTATAATATATACAGGAATTATATGTACTTCGCATGACTTATAATATATATAAGCCTTATATCTACTTCACATGACTTATAATATATACAAGCGTGTTATGTACTTCACATGACTTATAATATAACAAGCCTTATATGCACTTCACATGACTTATAATATATACAAGCGTTATATGTACTTCATATGACTTATAACATAACAAGCCTTATATGTACCTCACATGACTTATAATATATACATGCGTTATATGTACTTCACATGAGTTATAATAGATACAAGCCTTATATGTACTTCACATGACTTATAATATATACAAGCGTTATATGTACTTCGCATGACTTATAATATATACAAGCCTTATATGTACTTCACATGACTTCTAATATATACAAACCTTTTATGTACTTCACATGACTTATAATATAACAAGACTTATATGTACTTCACATGACTTATAATATATACAAGCGTTATATGTACTTAACATGATTTATAATATATACAACCTTATATGTACTTCGCATGACTTATAATATATACAAGCGTTATATGTACTTTGCATTACTTATAATATATACAAGCCTTATATGTACTTCACATTGCTTATAATATATACAAGCCTTTTATGTACTTCATATGACTAATAATATATACAAGCGTTATATGTACTTCACATGACTTATAATATATGCAATCCTTATATGTTCTTCACATGACTTATAATATATACAAGCCTTTTATGTACTTCACATGACTTATAATATGTACAAGCCTTATATGTACTTCACATGACTTATAAAATATACAAGCCTTTTATGTACTTCACATGACTTATAATATATACAAGCGTTATATGTACTTCGCATGACTTATAATATATACAAGCGTTCTATGTAATTCACATGACTTACAAAATATACAATCCTTATATGTACTTCACATGACTTATAATATATACAAGCCTTTTATGTACTTGACATGACTTATAATATATACAATCCTTTTATGCACTTCACATGAGTTATAATATATACAAGCCTTATATGTACCTCACATGTGTTATAATATATACAAGCGTTATATGTACTTCACATGACTTATAATATATACAAGCCTTATATGTACTTCACATGACTTATAATATAAACAAGCCTTTTATGTACTTCACATGACTTATAAGATATAAAAGCGTTATATGTACTTCGCATGACTTATAATATATACAAGCGTTATATGTACTTCACATGACTTATAATATATACAAGCGTTATATGTACTTCGCATGACTTATAATGTATACAAGCGTTCTATGTAAGTCACATGACTTACAAAATATACAAGCCTTATATGTACTTCACATGACTTATAATATATACAAGCCTTTTATGTACTTCACATGACTTATAATATATACAAGCGTTATATGTACTTCACATGACTTATAATATAACAAGCGTTATATGTACTTCACATGACTTATAATATATACAAGCGTTATATGTACTTCACATGACTTATAATATATACAAGCCTTTTATGTACTTCACATGACTTATAATATATACAAGCCTTTTATGTACTTCACATGACCTATAATATATAAAAGCGTTATATGTACTTCGCCTGACTTACAATATATACAAGCCTTATATGTACTTCACATGACTTATAATATATATAAGCCTTTTATGTACTTCACAGGACCTATAATATATACAAGCTTTTAATGTACTTCACATGACTTATAATATATACAAGCCTTTTATGTACTTCACATGACTTATAATATATACAAGCCTTTAATGTACTTCACATGACTTATAATATATACAAGCGTTATATGTACTTCACGTGACTTATAATATATACAAGCCTTATATGCACTTCGCATTACTTATAATGTATGGAAGCGTTCTACGCAATTCACATGACTTACAAAATATACAAGCCTTATATGTACTTCACATGACTTATAATATATACAAGCCTTTTATGTACTTCACATGACTTATAATATATACAAGCGTTATATGTACTTCGCATGACTTTTAATATATACAAGACTTGTATATACTTCACATGACTTATAATATATACAAGCCTTTCATGTACTTCACATGACTCATAATATATACAAGGCTTTAATGTACTTCAGATGACTTATAATATATAAAAGCGTTATATGTACTTCACATGACTTATAATATATACAAGCCTTTTATGTACTTCGCATGACTTATAATATATACAATCCTTTTATGTACTTCACATGACTTATAATATATACAAGCCTTATGTGTACTTCACATGACTTATAATATATACAAGCCTTTTATGTACTTCACATGACTTATAATATATACAAGCTTTTAATGTACTTCACATTATTTATAATATATACAAGCGTTATATGTACTCCACATGACTTATAATATATACAAGCCTTTTATGTACTTCAAAAGACTTATAATATATACAAGCCTTTTATGTACTTCACATGACTTATAATATATACAAGCCTTTTATGTACTTCACATGACTTATAAAATATACAAGCGTTATATGTACTTCGCATGACTTATAATATATGCAAGCGTTATATGTACTTCGCATGACTTATAATATGTACAAGCGTTATATGTACTTCCCATGACTTATAATATATACAAGCCTTATAAGTACTTCAAATGACTTATAATATATACAAGCCTTTTATGTCCTTCACTTGACTTATAATATATACAAGGATTTTATGTACATCGCCTGACTTATAATATATGCAAGCCTTATATGTACTTCACATGACTTATATACAAGCGTTATATGTACTTCACATGACTTATAATATATACAAGCCGTATATGTACTTCACATGACTTATAATATATACAAGAGTTATATGTTCTTCACATGACTTATAATATATACAAGCCTTTTATGTACTTCACATAACTTATAATATAACGAGCCTTATATGTACTTCGCATGACTTATAAACAAGCGTTATATGTACTTCACATGACTTATAATATAACAAGCCTTATATGTACTTCACATGACTTATAATATATACAAGCCCTTTATGAACTTCACATGACTTATAATATATACAAGCGTTCTATGTAATTCACATGACTTATAAAATATACAAGCCTTATATGTACTTGACATGACTTATAATATATACAAGCCTTATATGTACTTCACATGAATTATAATATATACAAGCCTTATATGTACTTCACATGACTTATAATATATACACGCCTTTTATGTACTTCACATGACTTATAATATATACAAGCGCTCTATGTATTTCACATGACTTATAATATATATAAGCGTTATATGTACTTCGCATGACTTATAATATATACAAGCATTCTATGTAATTCACATGACTTATAATATGTACAAGTGTTATATGTTCTTCACATGACTTATAACATAAACAAGCGTTATATGTACTTTGCATGACTTATAATGTATATAAGCCTTATATGTACTTCACATGACTTACATACAAGCGTTTTATGTACTTCACATGACTTATAAAATATACAAGCCTTTTATGTACTTCACATGACTTATAATATATACAAGCCTTTTATGTATTTCACATGACATTATAATATATACAAGCCTTACATGTACTTCACATGACTTATAATATATACAAGCGTTATATGTACTTCGCATCACTTACAATATATCCAACCGTTATATGTACTTCGCATGACTTATAATATATACAAGCCTTATATGTACTTCACATGACTTATAATATATACAAGCGTTTTATGTACTTCACATGACTTATAATATATATAAGCCTTACAAGCACTTCAAATGACTTATAATATATACAAGCCTTATATGCACTTCACATGACTTATAATATATACAAGTATTTTATGTACTTCACATCACTTATAATATAACAAGCCTTATATGTGCTTCACATGACTGATCATATATACAAGCGTTATATGTACTTCGCATGACTTATAATATATATAAGCCTTATATCTACTTCACATGACTTATAATATATACAAGAGTGTTATGTACTTCACATGACTTATAATATAACAAGCCTTATATGCACTTCACATGACTTATAATATATACAAGCGTTATATGTACTTCACATGACTTATAACATAACAAGCCTTATATGTACCTCACATGACTTATAATATATACATGCGTTATATGTACTTCACATGAGTTATAATAGATACAAGCCTTATATGTACTTCACATGACTTATAATATACACAAGCGTTATATGTACTTCGCATGACTTATAATATATACAAGCCTTATATGTACTTCACATGACTTATAATATATACATGCCTTTTATGTACTTCACATGACTTATAATATAACAAGACTTAGATGTACTTCACATGACTTATAATATATACAAGCGTTATATTTACTTCACATGATTTATAATATATACAGCCTTATATGTACTTCGCATGACTTATAATATATACAAGCGTTATATGTACTTTGCATTACTTATAATATATACAAGCCTTATATGTACTTCACATGACTTGTAATATATACAAGATTATATGTACTTCACATTGCTTATAATATATACAAGCCTTTTATGTACTTCATATGACTAATAATATATACAAACGTTATATGTACTTCACATGACTTATAATATATGCAATCCTTATATGTTCTTCACATGACTTATAATATATACAAGCCTTTTATGTACTTCACATGACTTATAATATGTACAAGCCTTATATGTACTTCACATGACTTATAAAATATACATGCCTTTTATGTACTTCACATGACTTATAATATATACAAGCGTTATATGTACTTCGCATGACTAATAATATATACAAGCGTTGTATGTAATTCACATGATTTTCAAAATATACAATCCTTATATGTACTTCACATGACTTATAATATATACAAGCCTTTTATGTACTTGACATGACTTCTAATATATACAAGCCTTTTATGTACTTCACATGAGTTATAATATATACAAGCCTTATATGTAGTTCACATGTGTTATTATATATACAAGCGTTATATGTACTTCACATGACTTATAATATATACAAGCCTTTTATGTACTTCACATGACTTATAAGATATAAAAGCGTTATATGTACTTCGCATGACTTATAATATATACAAACGTTATGTGTACTTCGCATGACTTATAATATATACAAGCATTATATGTACTTCACATGACTTATAATATATACAAGCCTTATATGTACTTCACATGACTTATAATATATACAAGCCGTTTATGTACTTCACATGACTTATAATATATACAAGCGTTATATGTACTTCACATGCCTTATAATATAGACAAGCGTTATATGTACTGCACGCGACTTATAATATATACAATCCTTTTCTGTATTTCACATGACTTATAATATATACAAGCGTTATATGTACATCGCATAAGTTGTAATATATACAAGCCTTTTACGTACTTCACATGACTTATAATATAACAAGCCTTATATGTACTTCACATCACTTATAATATATACAAGCGTTATATGTACTTCACATGACTTATAATATATACAAGCCTTTTATGTACTTCACATGACTTATAATATATACAAACCTTTTATGTACTTCACATGACTTATAATATATAAAAGCGTTATATGTACTTCGCCTGACTTACAATATATACAAGCCTTATATGTACTTCACATGACTTATAATATATATAAGCCTTTTATGTACTTCACATGACTTATAATATATACAAGCTTTTAATGTACTTCACATGACTTATAATATATACAAGCGTTATATGTACTTCACATGACTTATAATATATACAAGCTTTTTATGCACTTCACATGACTTATAATATATACAAGCCTTTTATGTAATTCACATGACTTATAATATATACAAGCCTTTTATGTACATCACATGACTTATAATATATGCAAGCGTTATATGTACTTCGCATGACTTATAATATATACAAGCCTTATATGTACTTCACATGACATATAATATATACATGCGTTAAATGTACTTCACATGACTTATAATATATACAAGCCTTATAAGTACTTAAAATGACTTATAACATATACATGCCTTTTATGTACTTCACATGACTTATAATATATACAAGGATTTTATGTACTTCACATCACTTATATTATAACAAGCCTTATATGTGCTTCACATGACTTATCATATATACAAGCGTTATATGTACTTCGCATGACTTATAATATATACACGCGTTATATGTACTTCGCATGAGTTATAATATATGGAAGCCTTTATGTACTTCATATGACTTATATACAAGCTTTATATGTATTTCACATGACTTATAATATATACAAGCCGTATATGTACTTCACATGACTTATGATATGTGCAAGCCTTTTATGTACTTCGCATGACTTATATACAAGCGTTATATGTACCTCACATGACTTATAATATAACAAGCCTTATATGTACTACACATGACTTATAATATATACAAGCCCTTTATGTACTCCACATGACTTATAATATATACAAGCGTTATATGTATTTCGCATGACTTATAATATATACAAGCGTTCTATGTAATACACATTACTTACAAAATATACAAGCCTTATATGTACTTCACATGACTTATAATATATACAAACCTGATATGTACTTCACATGACTTATAATATATACAAGCCCTATATGTACTTCACATGACTTATAATATATACAAGCCTTTTATGTACTTCACATGATTTATAATATATACAAGCGCTATATGTATTTCACATGACTTATAATATATACAAGCGTTATATGTACTTCGAATGACTTACAATATATACAAACATTCTATATAATTCACATGACTTATAATATATACAAGCGTTTTATGTTCTTCACATGACTTATAACATAAACAAGCGTTATATGTACTTCGCATGACTTATAATATATACAAGCCTTATATGTACTTCACATGACTTATAATATCTATAAGCCTTATATGTACTTCACATGACTTATAATATATACAAGCCTTATATGTACTTCACATGACTTATAATATATACAAGCCTTATATGTACTTCGCATTACTTATAATGTATGGAAGCGTTCTACGCCATTCACATGACTTACAAAATATACAAGCCTTATATGTACTTCACATGACTTATAATATATACAAGCCTTTTATGTACTTCACATGACTTATAATATATACAAGCGTTATATGTACTTCGCATGACTTATAATATATACCAGACTTGTATATACTTCACATGACTTATAATATATACAAGCCTTTCATGTACTTCACATGACTCATAATATATACAAGCCTTTAATGTACTTCAGATGACTTATAATATATAAAAGCGTTATATGTACTTCACATGACTTATATACAAGCCTTTTATGTACTTCGCATGACTTATAATATATACAATCCTTTTATGTACTTCACATGACATATAATATATACAAGCCTTATGTGTACTTCACATGACTTATAATATATACAAGCCTTTTATGTACTTCACATGACTTATAATATATACAAGCTTTTAATGTACTTCACATTATTTATAATATATACAAGCGTTATATGTACTCCACATGACTTATAATATATACAAGCCTTTTATGTACTTCACATGACTTATAATATATACAAGCCTTTTATGTACTTCACATGACTTATAAAATATACAAGCGTTATATGTACTTCGCATGACTTATAATATATGCAAGCGTTATATGTACTTCGCATGACTTATAATATGTACAAGCGTTATATGTACTTCCCATGACTTATAATATATACAAGCCTTATAAGTACTTCAAATGACTTATAATATATACAAGCCTTTTATGTCCTTCACTTGACTTATAATATATACAAGGATTTTATGTACTTCGCATGACTTATAATATCTGCAAGCCTTCTATGTACTTCACATGACTTATATACAAGCGTTATATGTACTTCACATGTCTTATAATATATACAAGCCGTATATGTACTTCACATGACTTATAATATATACAAGAGTTATATGTTCTTCACATGACTTATAATATATACAAGCCTTTTATGTACATCACATAACTTATAATATAACAAGCCTTATATGTACTTCGCATGACTTATATACAAGCGTTATATGTACTTCACATGACTTATAATATAACAAGCCTTATATGTACTTCATATGACTTATAATATATACAAGCCCTTTATGAACTTCACATGACTTATAATATATACAAGCGTTCTATGTAATTCACATGACTTATAAAATATACAAGCCTTTTATGTACTTCACATGACTTATAATATATACAAGCCTTATATGTACTTCACATGAATTATAATATATACAAGCCTTATATGTCCTTCACATGACTTATCATATATACAGGCGTTATATGTACTTCGCATGACATATAATATATACAAGCCTTATATGTACTTCACATGACTTATAATATATACAAGCGGTATATGTACTTCGCGTGACTTATAGTATATACAAGCGTTATATGTACTTCGCATGACTTATAATATATGCAAGCCTTATATGTACTTCACATGACTTATACACAAGCGTTATATGTACCTCTCATGACTCATAATATATACAAGCCTTATATTTACTTCACCTGACTTATAATATATACAAGCGTTTGATGTACTTCACATCACTTATAATATATACAAGCCTTTAATGTACTTCACATGACTTATAATGTATACAAGCGTTCTATGCAATTCACATGACTTACAAAATATACAAGCCTTATATGTACTTCACATGACTTATAATATATACAAGCCTTTTATGTACTTCACATGACTTATAATATATACGAGCGTTATATGTACTGCGCATGACTTATAATATTTACAAGCCTTGTATATACTTCACATGACATATAATATATACAAGCCTTTTATGTACTTCACATGACTCATAATATATACATGCCTTTAATGTACTTCACATGACTTATAATATATAAAAGCGTTATATGTACTTCACATGACTTATAATATATACAAGCCTTTTATGTACTTCACATGACTTATAATATGTACAAGCCTTTTATGTTCTTCACATGACTTATAATATATACAAGCCTTTAATGTACTTCACATGACTTATAATATATACAACCCTTTTATGTACTTCACATGACTTAAAATATATAAAAGCCTTTTATGTACTTGACATGACTTATAATATATACAAGCGTTATATGTACTTCGCATGACTTATAATATATATAAACCTTACATCTACTTCACATGACTTACAATGTATACAAGCGTGTTATGTACTTCACATGACTTATAATATAACAAGCCTTATATGTACTTCGCATGACTTATAATATATACAAGCGTTATATGTACTTCATATGACTTATAACATAACAAGCCTTATATGTACCTCACATGACTTATAATATATACAAGCCTTATATGTACTTCACATGACTTATAATATATACAAGCCTTTTATGCACTTCACATGACTTATAATATATACAAGCGTTATATGTACTTCACATGCCTTATAATTTAGACAAGCGTTATATGTACTTCACACGACTTATAATATATACAATCCTTTTCTGTATTTCACATGACTTATAATATATACAAGCGTTATATGTACATCGCATACGTTATAATAGATACAAGCGTTATATGTACTTCGCATTACTTATAATGTATACAAGCGTTCTATGTAAGTCACATGACTTACAAAATATACAAGCCTTATATGTACTTCACATGACTCATAATATATACAAGCCTTTTATGTCCTTCACATGACTTATAATATATACAAGCGTTATATGTACTTCACATGACTTATAATATAACAAGCCTTATATGTACTTCACATGACTTATAATATATACAAGCGTTATATGCACTTCACATGACTTATAATATATACAAGCCTTTTATGCACTTCACATGACTTATAATATATACAAGCCTTTTACGTACTTCACATGACTTATAATATAACAAGCCTTATATGTACTTCACATGACTTATAATATATACAAGCGTTATATGTACTTCACATGACTTATAATATATGCAAGCCTTTTATGTACTTCACATGACTTATAATATATACAAGCCTTTTATGTACTTCACATGACTTATAATATATAAAAGCGTTATATGTACTTCGCCGACTTACAATATATACAAGCCTTATATGTACTTCACATGACTTATAATATATATAAGCCTTTTATGTACTTCACAGGACTTATAATATATACAAGCTTTTAATGTACTTCACATGACTTATAATATATACAAGCGTTATATGTACTTCACATGACTTATAATATATACAAGCTTTTTATGTACTTCACATGACTTATAATATATACAAGCCTTTTATGTAATTCACATGACTTATAAGATATACAAGCCTTTTATGTACATCACATGACTTATAATATATGCAAGCGTTATATGTACTTCGCATGACCTATAATATATACAAGCCTTATATGTACTTCACATGACTTATAATATATACAAGCGTTAAATGTACTTCACATGACTTATAATATATACAAGCCTTATAAGTACTTAAAATGACTTATAACATATACAAGCCTTTTATGTAGTTCACATGACTTATAATATATACAAGGATTTTATGTACTTCACATCACTTATATTATAACAAGCCTTATATGTACTTCACATGACTTGTCATATATACAAGCGTTATATGTACTTCGCATGACTTATAATATATACAAGCGTTATATGTACTTCGCATGAGTTATAATATATGCAAGCCTTTATGTACTTCACATGACTTATATACAAGCTTTATATGTATTTCACATGACTTATAATATATACAAGCCGTATATGTACTTCACATGACTTATGATATGTGCAAGCCTTATATGTACTTCGCATGACTTATATACAAGCGTTATATGTACTTCACATGACTTATAATATAACAAGCCTCGTATGTACTTCACATGACTTATAATATATACAAGCCCTTTATGTACTCCACATGACTTATAATATATACAAGCGTTATATGTATTTCGCATGACTTATAATATATACAAGCGTTCTATGTAATACACATGACTTACAAAATATACACGCCTTATATGTACTTCACATGACTTATAATATATACAAACCTGATATGTACTTCACATGACTTATAATATATACAAGCCTTATATGTACTTCACATGACTTATAATATATACAAGCCTTTTATGTACTTCACATGACTTATAATATATACAAGCGCTCTATGTATTTCACATGACTTATAATATATACAAGCGTTATATGTACTTCGCATGACTTACAATATATACAAACATTCTATATAATTCACATGACTTATAATATATACAAGCGTTTTATGTTCTTCACATGACTTATAACATAAACAAGCGTTATATGTACTTCGCATGACTTATAATATATACAAGCCTTATATGTACTTCACATGACTTATAATATATACAAGCCTTGTATGTACTTCACATGACTTATAATATATACAAGACTTTTATGTACTTCACATGACTTATAATATATGCAAGCCTTTTATGTACTTGACATGACTTATAATATAACAAGCCTTATATGTACTTCACATGACTTATAATATATACAAGCGTTATATGTACTTCGCATGTCTTATAATATATACAAGCCTTTTATGTACTTCATATGACTTATAATATATACAATCCTTTTCTGTACTTCACATGACTTATAATATATACAAGCTTTATATGCAGTTCGCATGTCTTATAATATATACAAGCCTTATATGTACTTCACCTGACTTATAATATATACAAGCGTTTTATGTACTTCACATAACTTATAATATATACAAGCCTTTAATGTACTTCACATGACTTATAATATACACAAGCGTTATATGTACTTCACATGACTTATAATATATACAAGCCTTATATGTACTTCGCATTACTTATAATGTATGGAAGCGTTGGACGCAATTCACATGACTTACAAAATATACAAGCCTTATATGTACTTCACATGACTTATAATATATACAAGCCTTTTATGTACTTCACATGACTTATAATATATACAAGCGTTAGATGTACTTCGCATGACTTATAATATATACAAGACTTGTATATACTCCACATGACTTATAATATATACAAGCCTTTCATGTACTTCACATGACTCATAATATATACAAGCCTTTAATGTACTTCAGATGACTTATAATATATAAAAGCGTTATATGTACTTCACATGACTTATAATATATACAAGCCTTTTATGTACTTCGCATGACTTATAATATATACAATCCTTTTATGTACTTCACATGACATATAATATATACAAGCCTTATGTGTACTTCGCATGACTTATAATATATACAATCCTTTTATGTACTTCACATGACATATAATATATACAAGCCTTATGTGTACTTCACATGACTTATAATATATACAAGCCTTTTATGTACTTCACATGACTTATAATATATACAAGCTTTTAATGTACTTCACATTATTTATAATATATACAAGCGTTATATGTACTCCACATGACTTATAATATATACAAGCCTTTTATGTACTTCACATGACTTATAATATATACAAGCCTTTTATGTACTTCACATGACTTATAATATATACAAGCCTTTTATGTACTTCACATGACTTATAAAATATACAAGCGTTATATGTACTTCGCATGACTTATAATATATGCAAGCGTTATATGTACTTCGCATGACTTATAATATGTACAAGCGTTATATGTACTTCCCATGACTTATAATATATACAAGCCTTATAAGTACTTCAAATGACTTATAATATATACAAGCCCTTTATGTCCTTCACTTGACTTATAATATATACAAGGATTTTATGTACTTCGCATGACTTATAATATCTGCAAGCCTTATATGTACTTCACATGACTTATATACAAGCGTTATATGTACTTCACATGACTTATAATATATACAAGCCGTATATGTACTTCACATGACTTTTAATATATACAAGAGTTACATGTTCTTCACATGACTTATAATATATACAAGCCTTTTATGTACTTCACATAACTTATAATATAACAAGCCTTATATGTACTTCGCATGACTTATATACAAGCGTTATATGTACTTCACATGACTTATAATATAACAAGCCTTATATGTACTTCACATGACTTATAATATATACAAGCCCTTTATGAACTTCACATGACTTATAATATATACAAGCGTTCTATGTAATTCACATGACTTATAAAATATACAAGCCTTATATGTACTTCACATGACTTATAATATATACAAGCCTTATATGTACTTCACATGAATTATAATATATACAAGCCTTATATGTACTTCACATGACTTATAATATATACACGCCTTTTATGTACTTCACATGACTTATAATATATACAAGCGCTCTATGTATTTCACATGACTTAAATATATATAAGCGTTATATGTACTTCGCATGACTTATAATATATACAAGCATTCTATGTAATTCACATGACTTATAATATGTACAAGTGTTATATGTTCTTCACATGACTTATAACATAAACAAGCGTTATATGTACTTCTCATGACTTATAATATATATAAGCCTTATATGTACTTCACATGACTTACATACAAGCGTTTTATGTACTTCACATGACTTATAAAATATACAAGCCATTTATGTACTTCACATGACATATAATATATACAAGCCTTTTATGTACTTCACATGACTTATAATATATACAAACCTTTTATGTACTTCACATGACTTATAATATATAAAAGCGTTATATGTACTTCTCCTGACTTACAATATATACAAGCCTTATATGTACTTCACATGACTTATAATATATATAAGCCTTTTATGTACTTCACATGACTTATAATATATACAAGCTTTTAATGTACTTCACATGACTTATAATATATACAAGCGTTATATGTACTTCACATGACTTATAATATATACAAGATTTTTATGCACTTCACATGACTTATAATATATACAAGCCTTTTATGTAATTCACATGACTTATAATATATACAAGCCTTTTATGTACATCACATGACTTATAATATATGCAAGCGTTATATGTACTTCGCATGACTTATAATATATACAAGCCTTATATGTACTTCACACGACTTATAATATATACAAGCGTTAAATGTACTTCACATGACTTATAATATATACAAGCCTTATAAGTACTTAAAATGACTTATAACATATACAAGCCTTTTATGTACTTCACATGACATATAATATATACAAGGATTTTATGTACTTCACATCACTTATATTATAACAAGCCTTATATGTACTTCGCATCACTTATAATATATACACGCGTTATATGTACTTCGCATGAGTTATAATATATGCAAGCCTTTATGTACTTCACATGACTTATATACAAGCTTTATATGTATTTCACATGACTTATAATATATACAAGCCGTATATGTACTTCACATGACTTATGATATGTGCAAGCCTTATATGTACTTCGCATGACTTATATACAAGCGTTATATGTACCTCACATGACTTATAATATAACAAGCCTTATATGTACTTCACATGACTTATAATATATACAAGCCCTTTATGTACTCCACATGACTTATAATATATACAAGCGTTATATGTATTTCGCATGACTTATAATATATACAAGCGTTCTATGTAATACACATTACTTACAAAATATACAAGCCTTATATGTACTTCACATTACTTATAATATATACAAACCTGATATGTACTTCACATGACTTATAATATATACAAGCCTTATATGTACTTCACATGACTTATAATATATACAAGCCTTTTATGTACTTCACATGACTTATAATATATACAAGCGCTCTATGTATTTCACATGACTTATAATATATACAAGCGTTATATGTACTTCGCATGACTTATAATATATACAAACATTCTATATAATTCACATGACTTATAATATATAGAAGCGTTTTATGTTCTTCACATGACTTATAACATAAACAAGCGTTATATGTACTTCGCATGACTTATAATATATACATGCCTTATATGTACTTCACATGACTTATAATATCTATCAGCCTTATATGTACTTCACATGACTTATAATATATACAAGCCTTATATGTACTTCACATGACTTATAATATATACAAGACTTTTATGTACTTCACATTACTTATGATATATGCAAGCCTTTTATGTACTTCACATGACTTATAATATAACAAGCCTTATATGTACTTCACATGACTTATAATATATACAAGCGTTATATGTACTTCACATGACTTATAATATATACAAGCCTTTTATGTACTTCATATGACTCATAATAAATACAATCCTTTTCTGTACTTTACATGACTTATAATATATACAAGTTTTATATGTAGTTCGCATGTCTTATAATATATACAAGCCTTATGTGTACTTCACCTGACTTATAATATATACAAGCGTTTTATGTACTTCACATAACTTATAATACATACAAGCCTTTAATGTACTTCACATGACTTATAATATATACAAGCGTTATATGTACTTCACATGACTTATAATATATACAAGCCTTATATGTACTTCGCATTACTTATAATGTATGGAAGCGTTCTACGCAATTCACATGACTTACAAAATATACAAGCCTTATATGTACTTCACATGACTTATAATATATACAAGCCTTTTATGTACTTCACATGACTTATAATATATACAAGCGTTATATGTACTTCGCATGACTTATAATATATACAAGACTTGTATATACTTCACATGACTTATAATATATACAAGCCTTTCATGTACTTCACATGACTCATAATATATACAAGCCTTTAATGTACTTCAGATGACTTATAATATATAAAAGCGTTACATGTACTTCACATGACTTGTAATATATACAAGCCTTTTATGTACTTCGCATGACTTATAATATATACAATCCTTTTATGTACTTCACATGACATATAATATATACAAGCCTTATGTGTACTTCACATGACTTATAATATATACAAGCCTTTTATGTACTTCACATGACTTATAAAATATACAAGCGTTATATGTACTTCGCATGACTTATAATATATGCAAGCGTTATATGTACTTCGCATGACTTATAATATGTACAAGCGTTATATGTACTTCCCATGACTTATAATATATACAAGCCTTATAAGTACTTCAAATGACTTATAATATATACAAGCCTTTTATGCCCATCACTTGACTTATAATATATTCAAGGATTTTATGTACTTCGCATGACTTATAATATCTGCAAGCCTTATATGTACTTCACATGACTTATATACAAGCGTTATATGTACTTCACATGACTTATAATATATACAAGACTTGTATATACTTCACATGACTTATAATATATACAAGCCTTTCATGTACTTCACATGACTCATAATATATACAAGCCTTTAATGTACTTCAGATGACTTATAATATATAAAAGCGTTACATGTACTTCACATGACTTGTAATATATACAAGCGTTATATGTACTCCACATGACTTAAAATATATACAAACCTTTTATGTACTTCACATGACTTATAATATATACAAGCCTTTTATGTACTTCACATGACTTATAATATATACAAGCCTTTTATGTACTTCACATGACTTATAAAATATACAAGCGTTATATGTACTTCGCATGACTTATAATATATGCAAGCGTTATATGTACTTCGCATGACTTATAATATGTACAAGCGTTATATGTACTTCCCATGACTTATAATATATACAAGCCTTATAAGTACTTCAAATGACTTATAATATATACAAGCCTTTTATGCCCATCACTTGACTTATAATATATTCAAGGATTTTATGTACTTCGCATGACTTATAATATCTGCAAGCCTTATATGTACTTCACATGACTTATATACAAGCGTTATATGTACTTCACATGACTTATAATATATACAAGAGTTATATGTTCTTCACATGACTTATAATATATACAAGCCTTTTATGTACTTCACATAACTTATAATATAACAAGCCTTATATGTACTTCGCATGACTTATATACAAGCGTTATATGTACTTCACATGACTTATAATATAACAAGCCTTATTATGTACTTCACATGACTTATAATATATACAAGCCCTTTATGAACTTCACAGGACTTATAATATATACAAGCGTTCTATGTAATTCACATGACTTATAAAATATACAAGCCTTATATGTACTTCACATGACTTATAATATATACAAGCCTTATATGTACTTCACATGAATTATAATATATACAAGCCTTATATGTACTTCACATGACTTATAATATATACACGCCTTTTATGTACTTCACATGACTTATAATATATACAAGCGCTCTATGTATTTCACATGACTTAAATATATATAAGCGTTATATGTACTTCGCATGACTTATAATATATACAAGCATTCTATGTAATTCACATGACTTATAATATGTACAAGTGTTATATGTTCTTCACATGACTTATAACATAAACAAGCGTTATATGTACTTCTCATGACTTATAATATATATAAGCCTTATATGTACTTCACATGACTTACATACAAGCGTTTTATGTACTTCACATGACTTATAAAATATACAAGCCTTTTATGCACTTCACATGACTTATAATATATACAAGCGTTATATGTACTTCACATGACTTATAATATATATAAGCCTTACAAGCACTTCAAATGACTTATAATATATACAAGCCTTATATGCACTTCACATGACTTATAATATATACAAGTATTTTATGTACTTCACATCACTTATAATATAACAAGCCTTATATGTACTTCACATGACTTATAATATATACAAGCCTTATATGTACTTCACATGACTTATAATATATACAAGCGTTATATGTACTTCGCATGACTTATAGTATATACAAGCGTTATATGTACTTCGCATGACTTATAATATATGCAAGCCTTATATGTACTTCACATGACTTATATACAAGCGTTATATGTACTTCTCATGACTCATAATATATACAAGCCTTATATTTACTTCACCTGACTTATAATATATACAAGCGTTTTATGTACTTCACATGACTTATAATATATACAAGCCTTTAATGTACTTCACATGACTTATAATGTATACAAGCGTTCTATGCAATTCACATGACTTACAAAATATACAAGCCTTATATGTACTTCACATGACTTATAATATATACAAGCCTTTTATGTACTTCACATGACTTATAATATATACAAGCGTTATATGTACTGCGCATGACTTATAATATATACAAGCCTTGTATATACTTCACATGACTTATAATAGATACAAGCCTTTTATGTACTTCACATGACTCATAATATATACAAGCCTTTAATGTACTTCACATGACTTATAATATATAAAAGCGTTATATGTACTTCACATGACTTGTAATATATACAAGCCTTTTATGTACTTCACATGACTTATAATATATACAAGCGTTTTATGTTCTTCACATGACTTATAATATATACAAGCCTTTAATGTACTTCACATGACTTATAATATATACAACCCTTTTATGTACTTCACATGACTTAAAATATATAAAAGCCTTTTATGTACTTCGCATGACTTATAATATATACAAGCGTTATATGTACTTCGCATGACTTATAATATATATAAACCTTACATCTACTTCACATGACTTACAATATATACAAGCGTGTTATGTACTTCACATGACTTATAATATAACAAGCCTTATATGTACTTCACATGACTTATAATATATACAAGCGTTATATGTACTTCATATGACTTATAACATAAAAAGCCTTATATGTACCTCACATGACTTATAATATATACAAGCCTTTTATGTACTTCACATGACTTATAATATAACAAGCCTTATATGTACTTCACATGACTTATAATATATACAAGCGTTATATATACTTCACATGATTTATAATATATACAGCCTTATATGTACTTCGCATGACTTATCATATATACAAGCGTTATATGTACTTCGCATTACTTATAATATTTACAAGCGTTATATATACTTCACATGACTTTTAATATATACAAGCCTTATATGTACCTCACATGACTTATAATATATACAAGCGTTATATGTTCTTCACATTGCTTATAATATATACAAGCCTTTTATGTACTTCACATGACTTATAATATATACAAGCGTTATATGTACTTCTCATGACTTATAATATATGCAATCCTTATATGTTCTTCACATGACTTATAATATATACCATAGAAGCCTTATATGTACTTCACATGACTTATAATATATACAAGCCTTTTATGTACTTAACATGACTTATAATATATACAAGCGTTATATGTACCTCGCATGACTTATAATATATACAAGCGTTCTATGTAATTCACATGACTTACAAAATATACAATCCTTATATGTACTTCACATGACTTATAATATATACAAGCCTTTTATGTACTTCACATGACTTATAATATATAGAAGCCTTTTATGTACTTCACATGAGTTATAACATATTCAAGCCTTATATGTACTTCACATGTGTTATAACATATACAAGCGTCATATGTAGTTCACATGACTTATAATATATACAAGCCTTATATGTACTTCGCATGACTTACAATATATACAAGCGTTATATGTACTTCGCATGACTTATAATGTATACAAGCGTTCTATGCAATTCACATGACTTACAAAATATACAAGCCTTATATGTACTTCACATGACTTATAATATATACAAGCCTTTTATGCACTTCACATGAATTAAAATATATACAAGCGTTATATGTACTGCGCATGACTTATAATATATACAAGCCTTGTATATACTTCACATGACTTATAATATATACAAGCCTTTTATGTACTTCACATGACTCATAATATATACAAGCCTTTAATGTACTTCACATGGCTTATAATATATAAAAGCGTTATA
Organism: Sinohyriopsis cumingii; assembly: GCA_028554795.2. Lineage (NCBI taxonomy): Eukaryota > Metazoa > Mollusca > Bivalvia > Unionida > Unionidae > Sinohyriopsis > Sinohyriopsis cumingii. The sequence goes on from CM068831.1 coordinate 21,391,980, forward strand.
TGTACTTCACATGACTTATAATATATACAAGCCTTTTATGTACTTCACATGACTTATAATATATAAAAGTCTTTTATGTACTTCACATGACTTATAATATATACAAGCGTTATATGTACTTCATATGACTGATAACATAACAAGCCTTATATGTACCTCACATGACTTATAATATATACATGCGTTATATGTACTTCACATGAGTTATAATAGATACAAGCCTTATATGTACTTCACATGACTTATAATATATACAAGCGTTATATGTACTTCATATGACTTATAACATAACAAGCCTTATATGTACCTCACATGACTTATATACATGCGTTATATGTACTTCACATGAGTTATAATAGATACAAGCCTTATATGTACTTCACATGACTTATAATATATACAAGCGTTATATGTACTTCGCATGACTTATAATATATACAAGCCTTATATGTACTTCACATGACTTATAATATATACAAGCCTTTTATGTACTTCACATTACTTATAATATAACAAGCCTTATATGTACTTCACATGACTTATAATATATACAAGCGTTATATGTACTTCACATGATTTATAATATATACAGCCTTATATGTACTTCGCATGACTTATAATATATACAAGCGTTATATGTACTTCACATGACTTATAATATATACAAGCCTTTTATGTACTTCACATGACTTATAAAATATACAAGCGTTATATGTACTTCGCATGACTTATAATATATGCAAGCGTTATATGTACTTCGCATGACTTATAATATGTACAAGCGTTATATGTACTTCCCATGACTTATAATATATACAAGCCTTATAAGTACTTCAAATGACTTATAATATATACACGCCTTTTATGTCCTTCACATGAATTATAATATATACAAGGATTTTATGTACTTCGCATGACTTATAATATATGCAAGCCTTATATGTACTTCACATGACTTATATACAAGCGTTATATGTTCTTCACATGACTTATAATACATACAAGCCGTATATGTACTTCACATGACTTATAATATATACAAGAGTTATATGTTCTTCACATGACTTATAATATATACAAGCCTTTTATGTACTTCACATAACTTATAATATAACAAGCCTTGTTATGTACTTAGCATGACTTATATACAAGCGTTATATGTACTTCACATGACTTATAATATAACAAGCCTTATATGTACTTCACATGACTTATAGTATATACAAGCCCTTTATGAACTTCACATGACTTATAATATATACAAGCGTTCTATGTAATTCACATGACTTATAAAATATACAAGCCTTATATGTACTTCACATGACTTATAATATATACAAGCCTTATATGTACTTCACATGAGTTATAATATATACAAGCCTTATATGTACTTCACATGACTTATAATATATACACGCCTTTTATGTACTTCACATGACTTATAATATATACAAGCGCTCTATGTATTTCACATGACTTATAATATATATAAGCGTTATATGTACTTCGCATGACTTATAATATATACAAGCATTCTATGTAATTCACATGACTTATAATATGTACAAGTGTTATATGTTCTTCACATGACTTATAACATAAAGAAGCGTTATATGTACTTCGCATGACTTATAATATATATAAGCCTTATATGTACTTCACATGACTTACATACAAGCGTTTTATGTACTTCACATGACTTATAAAATATACAACCCTTTTATGTACTTCTCATAACTTATAATATATACAAGCCTTTTATGTACTTCACATGACTTATAATATATACAAACCTTTCATGTACTTCGCATGACTTATAATATATACAAGCGTTATATGTACTTCACATGACTTATAATATATACAATCCTTTTATGTACTTCACATGACTTATAATATATACAAGCGTTATATGTTCTTCGCATAACTTATAATATATACAAGCGTTATATGTACTTCGCATGACTTATAATGTATACAAGCGTTCTATGTAATTCACATGACTTACAAAATATACAAGCCTTATATGTACTTCACATGACTTATAATATATACAAGCTTTTAATGTACTTCACATGACTTATAATATATACAAGCGTTATATGTACTTCACATGACTTATAATATATACAAGCTTTTTATGCACTTCACATGACTTATAATATATACAAGCCTTTTATGTAATTCACATGACTTATAATATATACAAGCCTTTTATGTACATCACATGACTTATAATATATGCAAGCGTTATATGTACTTCGCATGACTTATAATATATACAAGCCTTATATGTACTTCACATGACATATAATATATACAAGCGTTAAATGTACTTCACATGACTTATAATATATACAAGCCTTATAAGTACTTAAAATGACTTATAACATATACATGCCTTTTATGTACTTCACATGACTTATAATATATACAAGGATTTTATGTACTTCACATCACTTATATTATAACAAGCCTTATATGTGCTTCACATGACTTATCATATATACAAGCGTTATATGTACTTCGCATGACTTATAATATATACACGCGGTATATGTACTTCGCATGAGTTATAATATATGGAAGCCTTTATGTACTTCACATGACTTATATACAAGCTTTATATGTATTTCACATGACTTATAATATATACAAGCCGTATATGTACTTCACATGACTTATGATATGTGCAAGCCTTTTATGTACTTCGCATGACTTATATACAAGCGTTATATGTACCTCACATGACTTATAATATAACAAGCCTTATATGTACTACACATGACTTATAATATATACAAGCCCTTTATGTACTCCACATGACTTATAATATATACAAGCGTTATATGTATTTCGCATGACTTATAATATATACAAGCGTTCTATGTAATACACATTACTTACAAAATATACAAGCCTTATATGTACTTCACATGACTTATAATATATACAAACCTGATATGTACTTCACATGACTTATAATATATACAAGCCCTATATGTACTTCACATGACTTATAATATATACAAGCCTTTTATGTACTTCACATGATTTATAATATATACAAGCGCTCTATGTATTTCACATGACTTATAATATATACAAGCGTTATATGTACTTCGAATGACTTACAATATATACAAACATTCTATATAATTCACATGACTTATAATATATACAAGCGTTTTATGTTCTTCACATGACTTATAACATAAACAAGCGTTATATGTACTTCGCATGACTTATAATATATACAAGCCTTATATGTACTTCACATGACTTATAATATCTATAAGCCTTATATGTACTTCACATGACTTATAATATATACAAGCCTTATATGTACTTCACATGACTTATAATATATACAAGACTTTTATGTACTTCACATGACTTATAATATATGCAAGCCTTTTATGTACTTCACATGACTTATAATATAACAAGCCTTATATGTACTTCACATGACTTATAATATATACAAGCGTTATATGTACTTCACATGACTTATAATATATACAAGCCTTTTATGTACTTCATATGACTTATAATATATACAATCCTTTTCTGTACTTCACATGACTTATAATATATACAAGCTTTATATGTAGTTCGCATGTCTTATAATATATACAAGCCTTATATGTACTTCACCTGACTTATAATATATACAAGCGTTTTATGTACTTCACATAACTTATAATATATACAAGCCTTTAATGTACTTCACATGACTTATAATATATACAAGCGTTATATGTACTTCACATGACTTATAATATATACAAGCCTTATATGTACTTCGCATTACTTATAATGTATGGAAGCGTTCTACGCCATTCACATGACTTACAAAATATACAAGCCTTATATGTACTTCACATGACTTATAATATATACAAGCCTTTTATGTACTTCACATGACTTATAATATATACAAGCGTTATATGTACTTCGCATGACTTATAATATATACAAGACTTGTATATACTTCACATGACTTATAATATATACAAGCCTTTCATGTACTTCACATGACTCATAATATATACAAGCCTTTAATGTACTTCAGATGACTTATAATATATAAAAGCGTTATATGTACTTCACATGACTTATATACAAGCCTTTTATGTACTTCGCATGACTTATAATATATACAATCCTTTTATGTACTTCACATGACATATAATATATACAAGCCTTATGTGTACTTCACATGACTTATAATATATACAAGCCTTTTATGTACTTCACATGACTTGTAATATATACAAGCTTTTAATGTACTTCACATTATTTATAATATATACAAGCGTTATATGTACTCCACATGACTTATAATATATACAAGCCTTTTATGTACTTCACATGACTTATAATATATACAAGCCTTTTATGTACTTCACATGACTTATAAAATATACAAGCGTTATATGTACTTCGCATGACTTATAATATATGCAAGCGTTATATGTACTTCGCATGACTTATAATATGTACAAGCGTTATATGTACTTCCCATGACTTATAATATATACTAGCCTTATAAGTACTTCAAATGACTTATAATATATACAAGCCTTTTATGTCCTTCACTTGACTTATAATATATACAAGGATTTTATGTACTTCGCATGACTTATAATATCTGCAAGCCTTCTATGTACTTCACATGACTTATATACAAGCGTTATATGTACTTCACATGACTTATAATATATACAAGCCGTATATGTACTTCACATGACTTATAATATATACAAGAGTTATATGTTCTTCACATGACTTATAATATATACAAGCCTTTTATGTACTTCACATAACTTATAATATAACAAGCCTTACATGTACTTCGCATGACTTATATACAAGCGTTATATGTACTTCACATGACTTATAATATAACAAGCCTTATATGTACTTCACATGACTTATAATATATACAAGCCCTTTATGAACTTCACATGACTTATAATATATACAAGCGTTCTATGTAATTCACATGACTTATAAAATATACAAGCCTTATATGTACTTCACATGACTTATAATATATACAAGCCTTATATGTACTTCACATGAAATATAATATATACAAGCCTTATATGTCCTTCACATGACTTATCATATATACAGGCGTTATATGTACTTCGCATGACATATAATATATACAAGCCTTATATGTACTTCACATGACTTATAATATATACAAGCGGTATATGTACTTCGCATGACTTATAGTATATACAAGCGTTATATGTACTTCGCATGACTTATAATATATGCAAGCCTTATATGTACTTCACATGACTTATACACAAGCGTTATATGTACCTCTCATGACTCATAATATATACAAGCCTTATATTTACTTCACCTGACTTATAATATATACAAGCGTTTGATGTACTTCACATGACTTATAATATATACAAGCCTTTAATGTACTTCACATGACTTATAATGTATACAAGCGTTCTATGCAATTCACATGACTTACAAAATATACAAGCCTTTTATGTACTTCAGATGACTTATAATATATACGAGCGTTATATGTACTGCGCATGACTAATAATATTTACAAGCCTTGTATATACTTCACATGACTTATAATATATACAAGCCTTTTATGTACTTCACATGACTCATAATATATACATGCCTTTAATGTACTTCACATGACTTATAATATATAAAAGCGTTATATGTACTTCACATGACTTATAATATATACAAGCCTTTTATGTACTTCACATGACTTATAATATGTACAAGCCTTTTATGTTCTTCACATGACTTATAATATATACAAGCCTTTAATGTACTTCACATGACTTATAATATATACAACCCTTTTATGTACTTCACATGACTTAAAATATATAAAAGCCTTTTATGTACTTCACATGACTTATAATATATACAAGCGTTATATGTACTTCGCATGACTTATAATATATATAAACCTTACATCTACTTCACATGACTTACAATGTATACAAGCGTGTTATGTACTTCACATGACTTATAATATAACAAGCCTTATATGTACTTCGCATGACTTATAATATATACAAGCGTTATATGTACTTCATATGACTTATAACATAACAAGCCTTATATGTACCTCACATGACTTATAATATATACAAGCCTTATATGTACTTCACATGACTTATAATACATACAAGCCTTTTATGCACTTCACATGACTTATAATATATACAAGCGTTATATGTACTTCACATGCCTTATAATTTAGGCAAGCGTTATATGTACTTCACACGACTTATAATATATACAATCCTTTTCTGTATTTCACATGACTTATAATATATACAAGCGTTATATGTACATCGCATAAGTTATAATATATACAAGCGTTATATGTACTTCGCATGACTTATAATGTATACAAGCGTTCTATGTAAGTCACATGACTTACAAAATATACAAGCCTTATATGTGCTTCACATGACTCATAATATATACAAGCCTTTTATGTCCTTCACATGACTTATAATATATACAAGCGTTATATGTACTTCACATGACTTATAATATAACAAGCCTTATATGTACTTCACATGACTTATAATATATACAAGCGTTATATGCACTTCACATGACTTATAATATATACAAGCCTTTTATGCACTTCACATGACTTATAATATATACAAGCCTTTTACGTACTTCACATGACTTATAATATAACAAGCCTTATATGTACTTCACATCACTTATAATATATACAAGCGTTATATGTACTTCACATGACTTATAATATATGCAAGCCTTTTATGTACTTCACATGACTTATAATATATACAAGCCTTTTATGTACTTCACATGACTTATAATATATAAAAGCGTTATATGTACTTCGCCGACTTGCAATATATACAAGCCTTATATGTACTTCACATGACTTATAATATATATAAGCCTTTTATGTACTTCACAGGACTTATAATATATACAAGCTTTTAATGTACTTCACATGACTTATAATATATACAAGCGTTATATGTACTTCACATGACTTATAATATATACAAGCTTTTTATGTACTTCACATGACTTATAATATATACAAGCCTTTTATGTAATTCACATGACTTATAAGATATACAAGCCTTTTATGTACATCACATGACTTATAATATATGCAAGCGTAATATGTACTTCGCATGACCTATAATATATACAAGCCTTATATGTACTTCACATGACTTATAATATATACAAGCGTTAAATGTACTTCACATGACTTATAATATATACAAGCCTTATAAGTACTTAAAATGACTTATAACATATACAAGCCTTTTATGTAGTTCACATGACTTATAATATATACAAGGATTTTATGTACTTCACATCACTTATATTATAACAAGCCTTATATGTACTTCACATGACTTGTCATATATACAAGCGTTATATGTACTTCGCATGACTTATAATATATACAAGCGTTATATGTACTTCGCATGAGTTATAATATATGCAAGCCTTTATGTACTTCACATGACTTATATACAAGCTTTATATGTATTTCACATGACTTATAATATATACAAGCCGTATATGTACTTCACATGACTTATGATATGTGCAAGCCTTATATGTACTTCGCATGACTTATATACAAGCGTTATATGTACTTCACATGACTTATAATATAACAAGCCTTATATGTACTTCACATGACTTATAATATATACAAGCCCTTTATGTACTCCACATGACTTATAATATATACAAGCGTTATATGTATTTCGCATGACTTATAATATATACAAGCGTTCTATGTAATACACATGACTTACAAAATATACAAGCCTTATATGTACTTCACATGACTTATAATATATACAAACCTGATATGTACTTCACATGACTTATAATATATACAAGCCTTATATGTACTTCACATGACTTATAATATATACAAGCCTTTTATGTACTTCACATGACTTATAATATATACAAGCGCTCTATGTATTTCACATGACTTATAATATATACAAGCGTTATATGTACTTCGCATGACTTACAATATATACAAACATTCTATATAATTCACATGACTTATAATATATACAAGCGTTTTATGTTCTTCACATGACTTATAACATAAACAAGCGTTATATGTACTTCGCATGACTTATAATATATACAAGCCTTATATGTACTTCACATGACTTATAATATATACAAGCCTTGTATGTACTTCACATGACTTATAATATATACAAGACTTTTATGTACTTCACATGACTTATAATATATGCAAGCCTTTTATGTACTTCACATGACTTATAATATAACAAGCCTTATATGTACTTCACATGACTTATAATATATACAAGCGTTATATGTACTTCACATCACTTATAATATATACAAGCCTTTTATGTACTTCATATGACTTATAATATATACAATCCTTTTCTGTACTTCACATGACTTATAATATATACAAGCTTTATATGCAGTTCGAATGTCTTATAATATATACAAGCCTTATATGTACTTCACCTGACTTATAATATATACAAGCGTTTTATGTACTTCACATAACTTATAATATATACAAGCCTTTAATGTACTTCACATGACTTATAATATACACAAGCGTTATATGTACTTCACATGACTTATAATATATACAAGCCTTATATGTACTTCGCATTACTTATAATGTATGGAAGCGTTGGACGCAATTCACATGACTTACAAAATATACAAGCCTTATATGTACTTCACATGACTTATAATATATACAAGCCTTTTATGTACTTCACATGACTTATAATATATACAAGCGTTATATGTACTTCGCATGACTTATAATACATACAAGACTTGTATATACTCCACATTACTTATAATATATACAAGCCTTTCATGTACTTCACATGACTCACAATATATACAAGCCTTTAATGTACTTCAGATGACTTATAATATATAAAAGCGTTATATGTACTTCACATGACTTATAATATATACAAGCCTTTTATGTACTTCGCATGACTTATAATATATACAATCCTTTTATGTACTTCACATGACATATAATATATACAAGCCTTATGTGTACTTCGCATGACTTATAATATATACAATCCTTTTATGTACTTCACATGACATATAATATATACAAGCCTTATGTGTACTTCACATGACTTATAATATATACAAGCCTTTTATGTACTTCACATGACTTATAATATATACAAGCTTTTAATGTACTTCACATTATTTATAATATATACAAGCGTTATATGTACTCCACATGACTTATAATATATACAAGCCTTTTATGTACTTCACATGACTTATAATATATACAAGCCTTTTATGTACTTCACATGACTTATAATATATACAAGCCTTTTATGTACTTCACATGACTTATAAAATATACAAGCGTTATATGTACTTCGCATGACTTATAATATATGCAAGCGTTATATGTACTTCGCATGACTTATAATATGTACAAGCGTTATATGTACTTCCCATGACTTATAATATATACAAGCCTTATAAGTACTTCAAATGACTTATAATATATACAAGCCCTTTATGTCCTTCACTTGACTTATAATATATACAAGGATTTTATGTACTTCGCATGACTTATAATATCTGCAAGCCTTATATGTACTTCACATGACTTATATACAAGCGTTATATGTACTTCACATGACTTATAATATATACAAGCCGTATATGTACTTCACATGACTTTTAATATATACAAGAGTTATATGTTCTTCACATGAGTTATAATATATACAAGCCTTTTATGTACTTCACATAACTTATAATATAACAAGCCTTATATGTACTTCGCATGACTTATATACAAGCGTTATATGTACTTCACATGACTTATAATATAACAAGCCTTATATGTACTTCACATGACTTATAATATATACAAGCCCTTTATGAACTTCACATGACTTATAATATATACAAGCGTTCTATGTAATTCACATGACTCATAAAATATACAAGCCTTATATGTACTTCACATGACTTATAATATATACAAGCCTTATATGTACTTCACATGAATTATAATATATACAAGCCTTATATGTACTTCACATGACTTATAATATATACACGCCTTTTATGTACTTCACATGACTTATAATATATACAAGCGCTCTATGTATTTCACATGACTTAAATATATATAAGCGTTATATGTACTTCGCATGACTTATAATATATACAAGCATTCTATGTAATTCACATGACTTATAATATGTACAAGTGTTATATGTTCTTCACATGACTTATAACATAAACAAGCGTTATATGTACTTCTCATGACTTATAATATATATAAGCCTTATATGTACTTCACATGACTTACATACAAGCGTTTTATGTACTTCACATGACTTATAAAATATACAAGCCTTTTATGTACTTCACATGACTTATAATATATACAAGCCTTTTATGTACTTCACATGACTTATAATATATACAAGCCTTTTATGTACTTCACATGTTTTATAATATATACAAACCTTTTATGTACTTCACATGACTTATAATATATAAAAGCGTTATATGTACTTCTCCTGACTTACAATATATACAAGCCTTATATGTACTTCACATGACTTATAATATATATAAGCCTTTTATGTACTTCACATGACTTATAATATATACAAGCTTTTAATGTACTTCACATGACTTATAATATATACAAGCGTTATATGTACTTCACATGACTTATAATATATACAAGCTTTTTATGCACTTCACATGACTTATAATATATACAAGCCTTTTATGTAATTCACATGACTTATAATATATACAAGCCTTTTATGTACATCACATGACTTATAATATATGCAAGCGTTATATGTACTTCGCATGACTTATAATATATACAAGCCTTATATGTACTTCACATGACTTATAATATATACAAGCGTTAAATGTACTTCACATGACTTATAATATATACAAGCCTTATAAGTACTTAAAATGACTTATAACATATACAAGCCTTTTATGTACTTCACATGACTTATAATATATACAAGGATTTTATGTACTTCACATCACTTATATTATAACAAGCCTTATATGTACTTCGCATCACTTATAATATATACACGCGTTATATGTACTTCGCATGAGTTATAATATATGCAAGCCTTTATGTACTTCACATGACTTATATACAAGCTTTATATGTATTTCACATGACTTATAATATATACAAGCCGTATATGTACTTCACATGACTTATGATATGTGCAAGCCTTATATGTACTTCGCATGACTTATATACAAGCGTTATATGTACCTCACATGACTTATAATATAACAAGCCTTATATGTACTTCACATGACTTATAATATATACAAGCCCTTTATGTACTCCACATGACTTATAATATATACAAGCGTTATATGTATTTCGCATGACTCATAATATATACAAGCGTTCTATGTAATACACATTACTTACAAAATATACAAGCCTTATATGTACTTCACATGACTTATAATATATACAAACCTGATATGTACTTCACATGACTTATAATATATACAAGGCTTATATGTACTTCACATGACTTATAATATATACAAGCCTTTTATGTACTTCACATGACTTATAATATATACAAGCGCTCTATGTATTTCACATGACTTATAATATATACAAGCGTTATATGTACTTCGCATGACTTACAATATATACAAACATTCTATATAATTCACATGACTTATAATATATACAAGCGTTTTATGTTCTTCACATGACTTAAAACATAAACAAGCGTTATATGTACTTCGCATGACTTTTAATATATACAAGCCTTATATGTACTTCACATGACTTATAATATCTATAAGCCTTATATGTACTTCACATGACTTATAATATATACAAGCCTTATATGTACTTCACATGACTTATAATATATACAAGACTTTTATGTACTTCACATGACTTATAATATATGCAAGCCTTTTATGTACTTCACATGACTTATAATATAACAAGCCTTATATGTACTTCACATGACTTATAATATATACAAGCGTTATATGTACTTCACATGACTTATAATATATACAAGCCTTTTATGTACTTCATATGACTTATAATATATACAATCCTTTTCTGTACTTTACATGACTTATAATATATACAAGCTTTATATGTAGTTCGCATGTCTTATAATATATACAAGCCTTATATGTACTTCACCTGACTTATAATATATACAAGCGTTTTATGTACTTCACATAACTTATAATACATACAAGCCTTTAATGTACTTCACATGACTTATAATATATACAAGCGTTATATGTACTTCACATGACTTATAATATATACAAGCCTTATATGTACTTCGCATTACTTATAATGTATGGAAGCGTTCTACGCAATTCACATGACTTACAAAATATACAAGCCTTATATGTACTTCACATGACTTATAATATATACAAGCCTTTTATGTACTTCACATGACTTATAATATATACAAGCGTTATATGTACTTCGCATGACTTATAATATATACAAGACTTGTATATACTTCACATGACTTATGATATATACAATCCTTTCATGTACTTCACATGACTCATAATATATACAAGCCTTTAATGTACTTCAGATGACTTATAATATATAAAAGCGTTACATGTACTTCACATGACTTATAATATATACAAGCCTTTTATGTACTTCGCATGACTTATAATATATACAATCCTTTTATGTACTTCACATGACATATAATATATACAAGCCTTATGTGTACTTCACATGACTTATAATATATACAAGCCTTTTATGTACTTCACATGACTTATAATATATACAAGGTTTTAATGTACTTCACATTATTTATAATATATACAAGCGTTATATGTACTCCACATGACTTATAATATATACAAGCCTTTTATGTACTTCACATGACTTATAATATATACAAGCCTTTTATGTACTTCACATGACTTATAATATATACAAGCCTTTTATGTACTTCACATGACTTATAAAATATACAAGCGTTATATGTACTTCGCATGACTTATAATATATGCAAGCGTTATATGTACTTCGCATGACTTATAATATGTACAAGCGTTATATGTACTTCCCATGACTTATAATATATACAAGCCTTATAAGTACTTCAAATGACTTATAATATATACAAGCCTTTTATGTCCATCACTTGACTTATAATATATTCAAGGATTTTATGTACTTCGCATGACTTATAATATCTGCAAGCCTTATATGTACTTCACATGACTTATATACAAGCGTTATATGTACTTCACATGACTTATAATATATACAAGAGTTATATGTTCTTCACATGACTTATAATATATACAAGCCTTTTATGTACTTCACATAACTTATAATATAACAAGCCTTATATGTACTTCGCATGACTTATATACAAGCGTTATATGTACTTCACATGACTTATAATATAACAAGCCTTATATGTACTTCACATGACTTATAATATATACAAGCCCTTTATGAACTTCACAGGACTTATAATATATACAAGCGTTCTATGTAATTCACATGACTTATAAGATATACAAGCCTTATATGTACTTCACATGACTTATAATATATACAAGCCTTATATGTACTTCACATGAATTATAATATATACAAGCCTTATATGTACTTCACATGACTTATAATATATACACGCCTTTTATGTACTTCACATGACTTATAATATAAACAAGCGCTCTATGTATTTCACATGACTTAAATATATATAAGCGTTATATGTACTTCGCATGACTTATAATATATACAAGCATTCTATGTAATTCACATGACTTATAATATGTACAAGTGTTATATGTTCTTCACATGACTTATAACATAAACAAGCGTTATATGTACTTCTCATGACTTATAATATATATAAGCCTTATATGTACTTCACATGACTTACATACAAGCGTTTTATGTACTTCACATGACTTTTAAAATATACAAGCCTTTTATGTACTTCACATGACTTATAATATATACAAGCGTTATATGTACTTCACATGACTTATAATATATATAAGCCTTGCAAGCACTTCAAATGACTTATAATATATACAAGCCTTATATGCACTTCACATGACTTATAATATATACAAGTATTTTATGTACTTCACATCACTTATAATATAACAAGCCTTATATGTACTTCACATGACTTATAATATATACAAGCCTTATATGTACTTCACATGACTGATAATATATACAAGCGTTATATGTACTTCGCATGACTTATAGTATATACAAGCGTTATATGTACTTCGCATGACTTATAATATATGCAAGCCTTATATGTACTTCACATGACTTATATACAAGCGTTATATGTTCTTCTCATGACTCATAATATATACAAGCCTTATATTTACTTCACCTGACTTATAATATATACAAGCGTTTTATGTACTTCACATGACTTATAATATATACAAGCCTTTAATGTACTTCACATGACTTATAATGTATACAAGCGTTCTATGCAATTCACATGACTTACAAAATATACAAGCCTTATATGTACTTCACATGACTTATAATATATACAAGCCTTTTATGTACTTCACATGACTTATAATATATACAAGCGTTATATGTACTGCGCATGACTTATAATATATACAAGCCTAGTATATACTTCACATGACTTATAATATATACAAGCCTTTTATGTACTTCACATGACTCATAATATATACAAGCCTTTAATGTACTTCACATGACTTATAATATATAAAAGCGTTATATGTACTTCACATGACTTATAATATATACAAGCCTTTTATGTACTTCACATGACTTATAATATATACAAGCGTGTTATGTTCTTCACATGACTTATAATATATACAAGCCTTTAATGTACTTCACATGACTTATAATATACACAACCCTTTTATGTACTTCACATGACTTAAAATATATAAAAGCCTTTTATGTACTTCGCATGACTTATAATATATACAAGCGTTATATGTACTTCGCATGACTTATAATATATATAAACCTTACATCTACTTCACATGACTTACAATATATACAAGCGTGTTATGTACTTCACATGACTTATAATATAACAAGCCTTATATGTACTTCACATGACTTATAATATATACAAGCGTTATATGTACTTCATATGACTTATAACATAAAAAGCCTTATATGTACCTCACATGACTTATAATATATACAAGCCTTTTATGTACTTCACATGACTTATAATATAACAAGCCTTATATGTACTTCACATGACTTATAATATATACAAGCGTTATATATACTTCACATGATTTATAATATATACAGCCTTATATGTACTTCGCATGACTTATCATATATACAAGCGTTATATGTACTTCGCATTACTTATAATATTTACAAGCGTTATATATACTTCACATGACTTTTAATATATACAAGCCTTATATGTACCTCACATGACTTATAATATATACAAGCGTTATATGTTCTTCACATTGCTTATAATATATACAAGCCTTTTATGTACTTCACATGACTTATAATATATACAAGCGTTATATGTACTTCTCATGACTTATAATATATGCAATCCTTATATGTTCTTCACATGACTTATAATATATACCATAGAAGCCTTATATGTACTTCACATGACTTATAATATATACAAGCCTTTTATGTACTTAACATGACTTATAATATATACAAGCCTTGTATGTACTTCACATGACTTATAATATATACAAGACTTTTATGTACTTCACATGACTTATAATATATGCAAGCCTTTTATGTACTTCACATGACTTATAATATAACAAGCCTTATATGTACTTCACATGACTTATAATATATACAAGCGTTATATGTACTTCACATCACTTATAATATATACAAGCCTTTTATGTACTTCATATGACTTATAATATATACAATCCTTTTCTGTACTTCACATGACTTATAATATATACAAGCTTTATATGCAGTTCGAATGTCTTATAATATATACAAGCCTTATATGTACTTCACCTGACTTATAATATATACAAGCGTTTTATGTACTTCACATAACTTATAATATATACAAGCCTTTAATGTACTTCACATGACTTATAATATACACAAGCGTTATATGTACTTCACATGACTTATAATATATACAAGCCTTATATGTACTTCGCATTACTTATAATGTATGGAAGCGTTGGACGCAATTCACATGACTTACAAAATATACAAGCCTTATATGTACTTCACATGACTTATAATATATACAAGCCTTTTATGTACTTCACATGACTTATAATATATACAAGCGTTATATGTACTTCGCATGACTTATAATACATACAAGACTTGTATATACTCCACATTACTTATAATATATACAAGCCTTTCATGTACTTCACATGACTCACAATATATACAAGCCTTTAATGTACTTCAGATGACTTATAATATATAAAAGCGTTATATGTACTTCACATGACTTATAATATATACAAGCCTTTTATGTACTTCGCATGACTTATAATATATACAATCCTTTTATGTACTTCACATGACATATAATATATACAAGCCTTATGTGTACTTCGCATGACTTATAATATATACAATCCTTTTATGTACTTCACATGACATATAATATATACAAGCCTTATGTGTACTTCACATGACTTATAATATATACAAGCCTTTTATGTACTTCACATGACTTATAATATATACAAGCTTTTAATGTACTTCACATTATTTATAATATATACAAGCGTTATATGTACTCCACATGACTTATAATATATACAAGCCTTTTATGTACTTCACATGACTTATAATATATACAAGCCTTTTATGTACTTCACATGACTTATAATATATACAAGCCTTTTATGTACTTCACATGACTTATAAAATATACAAGCGTTATATGTACTTCGCATGACTTATAATATATGCAAGCGTTATATGTACTTCGCATGACTTATAATATGTACAAGCGTTATATGTACTTCCCATGACTTATAATATATACAAGCCTTATAAGTACTTCAAATGACTTATAATATATACAAGCCCTTTATGTCCTTCACTTGACTTATAATATATACAAGGATTTTATGTACTTCGCATGACTTATAATATCTGCAAGCCTTATATGTACTTCACATGACTTATATACAAGCGTTATATGTACTTCACATGACTTATAATATATACAAGCCGTATATGTACTTCACATGACTTTTAATATATACAAGAGTTATATGTTCTTCACATGAGTTATAATATATACAAGCCTTTTATGTACTTCACATAACTTATAATATAACAAGCCTTATATGTACTTCGCATGACTTATATACAAGCGTTATATGTACTTCACATGACTTATAATATAACAAGCCTTATATGTACTTCACATGACTTATAATATATACAAGCCCTTTATGAACTTCACATGACTTATAATATATACAAGCGTTCTATGTAATTCACATGACTCATAAAATATACAAGCCTTATATGTACTTCACATGACTTATAATATATACAAGCCTTATATGTACTTCACATGAATTATAATATATACAAGCCTTATATGTACTTCACATGACTTATAATATATACACGCCTTTTATGTACTTCACATGACTTATAATATATACAAGCGCTCTATGTATTTCACATGACTTAAATATATATAAGCGTTATATGTACTTCGCATGACTTATAATATATACAAGCATTCTATGTAATTCACATGACTTATAATATGTACAAGTGTTATATGTTCTTCACATGACTTATAACATAAACAAGCGTTATATGTACTTCTCATGACTTATAATATATATAAGCCTTATATGTACTTCACATGACTTACATACAAGCGTTTTATGTACTTCACATGACTTATAAAATATACAAGCCTTTTATGTACTTCACATGACTTATAATATATACAAGCCTTTTATGTACTTCACATGACTTATAATATATACAAGCCTTTTATGTACTTCACATGTTTTATAATATATACAAACCTTTTATGTACTTCACATGACTTATAATATATAAAAGCGTTATATGTACTTCTCCTGACTTACAATATATACAAGCCTTATATGTACTTCACATGACTTATAATATATATAAGCCTTTTATGTACTTCACATGACTTATAATATATACAAGCTTTTAATGTACTTCACATGACTTATAATATATACAAGCGTTATATGTACTTCACATGACTTATAATATATACAAGCTTTTTATGCACTTCACATGACTTATAATATATACAAGCCTTTTATGTAATTCACATGACTTATAATATATACAAGCCTTTTATGTACATCACATGACTTATAATATATGCAAGCGTTATATGTACTTCGCATGACTTATAATATATACAAGCCTTATATGTACTTCACATGACTTATAATATATACAAGCGTTAAATGTACTTCACATGACTTATAATATATACAAGCCTTATAAGTACTTAAAATGACTTATAACATATACAAGCCTTTTATGTACTTCACATGACTTATAATATATACAAGGATTTTATGTACTTCACATCACTTATATTATAACAAGCCTTATATGTACTTCGCATCACTTATAATATATACACGCGTTATATGTACTTCGCATGAGTTATAATATATGCAAGCCTTTATGTACTTCACATGACTTATATACAAGCTTTATATGTATTTCACATGACTTATAATATATACAAGCCGTATATGTACTTCACATGACTTATGATATGTGCAAGCCTTATATGTACTTCGCATGACTTATATACAAGCGTTATATGTACCTCACATGACTTATAATATAACAAGCCTTATATGTACTTCACATGACTTATAATATATACAAGCCCTTTATGTACTCCACATGACTTATAATATATACAAGCGTTATATGTATTTCGCATGACTCATAATATATACAAGCGTTCTATGTAATACACATTACTTACAAAATATACAAGCCTTATATGTACTTCACATGACTTATAATATATACAAACCTGATATGTACTTCACATGACTTATAATATATACAAGGCTTATATGTACTTCACATGACTTATAATATATACAAGCCTTTTATGTACTTCACATGACTTATAATATATACAAGCGCTCTATGTATTTCACATGACTTATAATATATACAAGCGTTATATGTACTTCGCATGACTTACAATATATACAAACATTCTATATAATTCACATGACTTATAATATATACAAGCGTTTTATGTTCTTCACATGACTTAAAACATAAACAAGCGTTATATGTACTTCGCATGACTTTTAATATATACAAGCCTTATATGTACTTCACATGACTTATAATATCTATAAGCCTTATATGTACTTCACATGACTTATAATATATACAAGCCTTATATGTACTTCACATGACTTATAATATATACAAGACTTTTATGTACTTCACATGACTTATAATATATGCAAGCCTTTTATGTACTTCACATGACTTATAATATAACAAGCCTTATATGTACTTCACATGACTTATAATATATACAAGCGTTATATGTACTTCACATGACTTATAATATATACAAGCCTTTTATGTACTTCATATGACTTATAATATATACAATCCTTTTCTGTACTTTACATGACTTATAATATATACAAGCTTTATATGTAGTTCGCATGTCTTATAATATATACAAGCCTTATATGTACTTCACCTGACTTATAATATATACAAGCGTTTTATGTACTTCACATAACTTATAATACATACAAGCCTTTAATGTACTTCACATGACTTATAATATATACAAGCGTTATATGTACTTCACATGACTTATAATATATACAAGCCTTATATGTACTTCGCATTACTTATAATGTATGGAAGCGTTCTACGCAATTCACATGACTTACAAAATATACAAGCCTTATATGTACTTCACATGACTTATAATATATACAAGCCTTTTATGTACTTCACATGACTTATAATATATACAAGCGTTATATGTACTTCGCATGACTTATAATATATACAAGACTTGTATATACTTCACATGACTTATGATATATACAATCCTTTCATGTACTTCACATGACTCATAATATATACAAGCCTTTAATGTACTTCAGATGACTTATAATATATAAAAGCGTTACATGTACTTCACATGACTTATAATATATACAAGCCTTTTATGTACTTCGCATGACTTATAATATATACAATCCTTTTATGTACTTCACATGACATATAATATATACAAGCCTTATGTGTACTTCACATGACTTATAATATATACAAGCCTTTTATGTACTTCACATGACTTATAATATATACAAGGTTTTAATGTACTTCACATTATTTATAATATATACAAGCGTTATATGTACTCCACATGACTTATAATATATACAAGCCTTTTATGTACTTCACATGACTTATAATATATACAAGCCTTTTATGTACTTCACATGACTTATAATATATACAAGCCTTTTATGTACTTCACATGACTTATAAAATATACAAGCGTTATATGTACTTCGCATGACTTATAATATATGCAAGCGTTATATGTACTTCGCATGACTTATAATATGTACAAGCGTTATATGTACTTCCCATGACTTATAATATATACAAGCCTTATAAGTACTTCAAATGACTTATAATATATACAAGCCTTTTATGTCCATCACTTGACTTATAATATATTCAAGGATTTTATGTACTTCGCATGACTTATAATATCTGCAAGCCTTATATGTACTTCACATGACTTATATACAAGCGTTATATGTACTTCACATGACTTATAATATATACAAGAGTTATATGTTCTTCACATGACTTATAATATATACAAGCCTTTTATGTACTTCACATAACTTATAATATAACAAGCCTTATATGTACTTCGCATGACTTATATACAAGCGTTATATGTACTTCACATGACTTATAATATAACAAGCCTTATATGTACTTCACATGACTTATAATATATACAAGCCCTTTATGAACTTCACAGGACTTATAATATATACAAGCGTTCTATGTAATTCACATGACTTATAAGATATACAAGCCTTATATGTACTTCACATGACTTATAATATATACAAGCCTTATATGTACTTCACATGAATTATAATATATACAAGCCTTATATGTACTTCACATGACTTATAATATATACACGCCTTTTATGTACTTCACATGACTTATAATATAAACAAGCGCTCTATGTATTTCACATGACTTAAATATATATAAGCGTTATATGTACTTCGCATGACTTATAATATATACAAGCATTCTATGTAATTCACATGACTTATAATATGTACAAGTGTTATATGTTCTTCACATGACTTATAACATAAACAAGCGTTATATGTACTTCTCATGACTTATAATATATATAAGCCTTATATGTACTTCACATGACTTACATACAAGCGTTTTATGTACTTCACATGACTTTTAAAATATACAAGCCTTTTATGTACTTCACATGACTTATAATATATACAAGCGTTATATGTACTTCACATGACTTATAATATATATAAGCCTTGCAAGCACTTCAAATGACTTATAATATATACAAGCCTTATATGCACTTCACATGACTTATAATATATACAAGTATTTTATGTACTTCACATCACTTATAATATAACAAGCCTTATATGTACTTCACATGACTTATAATATATACAAGCCTTATATGTACTTCACATGACTGATAATATATACAAGCGTTATATGTACTTCGCATGACTTATAGTATATACAAGCGTTATATGTACTTCGCATGACTTATAATATATGCAAGCCTTATATGTACTTCACATGACTTATATACAAGCGTTATATGTTCTTCTCATGACTCATAATATATACAAGCCTTATATTTACTTCACCTGACTTATAATATATACAAGCGTTTTATGTACTTCACATGACTTATAATATATACAAGCCTTTAATGTACTTCACATGACTTATAATGTATACAAGCGCTCTATGCAATTCACATGACTTACAAAATATACAAGCCTTATATGTACTTCACATGACTTATAATATATACAAGCCTTTTATGTACTTCACATGACTTATAATATATACAAGCGTTATATGTACTGCGCATGACTTATAATATATACAAGCCTTGTATATACTTCACATGACTTATAATATATACAAGCCTTTTATGTACTTCACATGACTCATAATATATACAAGCCTTTAATGTACTTCACATGACTTATAATATATAAAAGCGTTATATGTACTTCACATGACTTATAATATATACAAGCCTTTTATGTACTTCACATGACTTATAATATATACAAGCGTGTTATGTTCTTCACATGACTTATAATATATACAAGCCTTTAATGTACTTCACATGACTTATAATATACACAACCCTTTTATGTACTTCACATGACTTAAAATATATAAAAGCCTTTTATGTACTTCGCATGACTTATAATATATACAAGCGTTATATGTACTTCGCATGACTTATAATATATATAAACCTTACATCTACTTCACATGACTTACAATATATACAAGCGTGTTATGTACTTCACATGACTTATAATATAACAAGCCTTATATGTACTTCACATGACTTATAATATATACAAGCGTTATATGTACTTCATATGACTTATAACATAAAAAGCCTTATATGTACCTCACATGACTTATAATATATACAAGCCTTTTATGTACTTCACATGACTTATAATATAACAAGCCTTATATGTACTTCACATGACTTATAATATATACAAGCGTTATATATACTTCACATGATTTATAATATATACAGCCTTATATGTACTTCGCATGACTTATCATATATACAAGCGTTATATGTACTTCGCATTACTTATAATATTTACAAGCGTTATATATACTTCACATGACTTTTAATATATACAAGCCTTATATGTACCTCACATGACTTATAATATATACAAGCGTTATATGTTCTTCACATTGCTTATAATATATACAAGCCTTTTATGTACTTCACATGACTTATAATATATACAAGCGTTATATGTACTTCTCATGACTTATAATATATGCAATCCTTATATGTTCTTCACATGACTTATAATATATACCATAGAAGCCTTATATGTACTTCACATGACTTATAATATATACAAGCCTTTTATGTACTTAACATGACTTATAATATATACAAGCGTTATATGTACCTCGCATGACTTATAATATATACAAGCGTTCTATGTAATTCACATGACTTACAAAATATACAATCCTTATATGTACTTCACATGACTTATAATATATACAAGCCTTTTATGTACTTCACATGACTTATAATATATAGA
Organism: Sinohyriopsis cumingii; assembly: GCA_028554795.2. Classification (NCBI taxonomy): domain Eukaryota; kingdom Metazoa; phylum Mollusca; class Bivalvia; order Unionida; family Unionidae; genus Sinohyriopsis; species Sinohyriopsis cumingii. Next base: position 21,415,530 of record CM068831.1, read on the forward strand.
AGCCTTTTATGTACTTCACATGAGTTATAACATATTCAAGCCTTATATGTACTTCACATGTGTTATAACATATACAAGCGTTATATGTAGTTCACATGACTTATAATATATACAAGCCTTATATGTAATTCGCCTGACTTACAATATATACAAGCGTTATATGTACTTCGCATGACTTATAATGTATACAAGCGTTCTATGCAATTCACATGACTTACAAAATATACAAGCCTTATATGTACTTCACGTGACTTATAATATATACAAGCCTTTTATGCACTTCACATGAATTAAAATATATACAAGCGTTATATGTACTGCGCATGACTTATAATATATACAAGCCTTGTATATACTTCACATGACTTATAATATATACAAGCCTTTTATGTACTTCACATGACTCATAATATATACAAGCCTTTAATGTACTTCACATGGCTTATAATATATAAAAGCGTTATATGTACTTCACATGACTTATAATATATACAAGCCTTTTATGTACTTCACATGACTTATAATATATAAAAGTCTTTTATGTACTTCACATGACTTATAATATATACAAGCGTTATATGTACTTCATATGACTGATAACATAACAAGCCTTATATGTACCTCACATGACTTATAATATATACATGCGTTATATGTACTTCACATGAGTTATAATAGATACAAGCCTTATATGTACTTCACATGACTTATAATATATACAAGCGTTATATGTACTTCATATGACTTATAACATAACAAGCCTTATATGTACCTCACATGACTTATATACATGCGTTATATGTACTTCACATGAGTTATAATAGATACAAGCCTTATATGTACTTCACATGACTTATAATATATACAAGCGTTATATGTACTTCGCATGACTTATAATATATACAAGCCTTATATGTACTTCACATGACTTATAATATATACAAGCCTTTTATGTACTTCACATGACTTATAATATAACAAGCCTTATATGTACTTCACATGACTTATAATATATACAAGCGTTATATGTACTTCACATGATTTATAATATATACAGCCTTATATGTACTTCGCATGACTTATAATATATACAAGCGTTATATGTACTTCACATGACTTATAATATATACAAGCCTTTTATGTACTTCACATGACTTATAAAATATACAAGCGTTATATGTACTTCGCATGACTTATAATATATGCAAGCGTTATATGTACTTCGCATGACTTATAATATGTACAAGCGTTATATGTACTTCCCATGACTTATAATATATACAAGCCTTATAAGTACTTCAAATGACTTATAATATATACACGCCTTTTATGTCCTTCACTTGAATTATAATATATACAAGGATTTTATGTACTTCGCATGACTTATAATATATGCAAGCCTTATATGTACTTCACATGACTTATATACAAGCGTTATATGTTCTTCACATGACTTATAATACATACAAGCCGTATATGTACTTCACATGACTTATAATATATACAAGAGTTATATGTTCTTCACATGACTTATAATATATACAAGCCTTTTATGTACTTCACATAACTTATAATATAACAAGCCTTGTATGTACTTAGCATGACTTACATACAAGCGTTATATGTACTTCACATGACTTATAATATAACAAGCCTTATATGTACTTCACATGACTTATAGTATATACAAGCCCTTTATGAACTTCACATGACTTATAATATATACAAGCGTTCTATGTAATTCACATGACTTATAAAATATACAAGCCTTATATGTACTTCACATGACTTATAATATATACAAGCCTTATATGTACTTCACATGAGTTATAATATATACAAGCCTTATATGTACTTCACATGACTTATAATATATACACGCCTTTTATGTACTTCACATGACTTATAATATATACAAGCGCTCTATGTATTTCACATGACTTATAATATATATAAGCGTTATATGTACTTCGCATGACTTATAATATATACAAGCATTCTATGTAATTCACATGACTTATAATATGTACAAGTGTTATATGTTCTTCACATGACTTATAACATAAAGAAGCGTTATATGTACTTCGCATGACTTATAATATATATAAGCCTTATATGTACTTCACATGACTTACATACAAGCGTTTTATGTACTTCACATGACTTATAAAATATACAACCCTTTTATGTACTTCTCATAACTTATAATATATACAAGCCTTTTATGTACTTCACATGACTTATAATATATACAAACCTTTCATGTACTTCACATGACTTATAATATATACAAGCGTTATATGTACTTCACATGACTTATAATATATACAATCCTTTTATGTACTTCACATGACTTATAATATATACAAGCGTTATATGTACTTCGCATAACTTATAATATATACAAGCGTTATATGTACTTCGCATGACTTATAATGTATACAAGCGTTCTATGTAATTCACATGACTTACAAAATATACAAGCCTTATATGTACTTCACATGACTTATAATATATACAAGCCTTTTATGTACTTCACATGACTTATAATATATACAAGCGTTATATGTACTTCACATGACCGATAATATATTCAAGCCTTTTATGTACTTCGCATGACTTATAATATATACAAGCGCTCTATGTAATTCACATGACTTACAAAATATACAAGCCTTATATGTACTTCATATGACTTATATACAAGCGTTCTATGTACTTCACCTGACTTATAATATATACAAGCGTTATATGTACTTCACATGACTTATATACAAGCCTTTTATGTACTTCGCATGACTTATAATATATACAAGCGTTATATGTACTTCGCATGACTCATAATATATACAAGCGTTCTATGTAATTGATATGACTTATAATTTATAGAAGCCTTATATGTACTTCACATGACTTATAATATATGCAAGCCTTTTATGTACTTCACATGACTTATAATATATACAAGCGTTATATGTACTTCACATGACTTATAATATATACAACCCTTTTATGTACTTCACATGACTTATAATATATACAAGCCTTTTATGTACTTCACATGACTTATAATATATAGAAGCGTTATATGTACTTCGCATGACTTATAATATATACAAGCGTTCTATGTAATTCACATGACTTACAAAATATACACGCCTTATATGTACTTCACATGAGTTATATACAAGCGTTATATGTACTTCACATGACTTATAATATATACAAGCGTTATATGTACTTCATATGACTTATAACATAACAAGCCTTATATGTACCTCACATGACTTATAATATATACATGCGTTATATGTACTTCACATGAGTTATAATAGATACAAGCCTTATATGTACTTCACATGACTTATAATATATACAAGCGTTATATGTACTTCGCCTTACTTATAATATATACAAGCGTTATATGTACTTCACATGACTTTTAATATATCCAAGCCTTATATGTACTTCACATGACTTATAATATATACAAGCGTTATATGTACTTCACATTGCTTATAATATATACAAGCCTTTTATGTACTTCACATGACTTATAATATATACAAGCGTTATATGTAGTTCACATGACTTATAATATATGCAATCCTTATATGTTCTTCACATGACTTATAATATATACAAGCCTTTTATGTACTTCGCATGACTTATAATATATACAAGCCTTATATGTACTTCACATGACTTATAATATATACAAGCCTTTTATGTTCTTCACATGACTTATAATATATACAAGCGTTATATGTACTTCGCATGACTTATAATATATACAAGCGTTCTATGTAATTCACATGACTTACAAAATATACAATCCTTATATGTTCTTCACATGACTTATAATATATACAAGCCTTTTATGTACTTCACATGACTTATAATATATACAAGCCTTTTATGTTCTTCACATGAGTTATAATATATACAAGCCTTATATGTACTTCACATGTGTTATAATATATACAAGCGTTATATGTACTTCGCATGACTTATAATATATACAAGCGTTATATGTACTTCACATGACTTATTATATATACAAGCCTTATATGTACTTCACATGACTTATAATATATACAAGCCTTTTATGTACTTCACATGACTTATAAGATATAAAAGCGTTATATGTACTTCGCATGACTTATAATATATACAAGCGTTATATGTACTTCACATGACTTATAATATATACAAGCGTTATATGTGCTTCGCATGACTTATAATATATACAAGCATTATATGTACTTCACATGACTTATAATATATACAAGCCTTATATGTACTTCACATGACTTATAATATATACAAGCGTTATATGTACTTCGCATAACTTATAATATATTGAAGCGTTATATGTACTTCGCATGACTTATAATGTATACAAGCGTTCTATGTAATTCATGACTTACAAAATATACAAGCCTTATATGTACTTCACATGACTTATAATATATACAAGCCTTTTATGTACTTCACATGACTTATAATATATACAAGCGTTATATGTACTTCACATGACTTATAATATATTCAAGCCTTTTATGTACTTCGGATGACTTATAATATATACAAGCGCTCTATGTCATTCACATGACTTACAAAATATACAAACCTTATATGTACTTCACATGACTTATATACAAGCGTTCTATGTACTTCACCTGACTTATAATATATACAAGCGTTATATGTACTTCACATGACTTATATACAAGCCTTTTATGTACTTCGCATGACTTATAATATATTCAAGCGTTATATGTACTTCGCATGACTCATAATATATACAAGCGTTCTATGTAATTGACATGACTTATAATATATACAAGCCTTATATGTACTTCACATGACTTATAATATATGCAAGCCTTTTATGTACTTCACATGACTTATAATATATGCAAGCCTTATATGTACTTCACATGACTTATAATATATACAACCCTTTTATGTACTTCACATGACTTATAATATATACAAGCCTTTTATGTACTTCACATGACTTATAATATATAGAAGCGTTATATGTACTTCGCATGACTTATAATATATAGAAGCGTTCTATGTAATTCACATGACTTACAAAATATACAATCCTTATATGTACTTCACATAAGTTATATACAAGCGTTATATGTACTTCACATGACTTATAATATATACAAGCGTTATATGTACTTCACATGACTTATATAGAAGCCTTTAATGTACTTCACATGACTTATAATATATACAAGCATTTTATGTACTTCACATGACTTATAATATATACAAGTGTTATATGTACTTCGCATGACTTATAATATATACAAGCGTTCTATGTAATTCACATCACTTACAAAATATACAAGCCTTATATGTACTTCACATGGCTTATATACAAGCGTTGTATGTACTTCACATGACTTATAATATATACAAGCGTTATATGTACTTCACATGACTTATATACAAGCCTTTTATGTACTTCACATGACTGACAAAATATACAAGCCTTTTATGTACTTCACATGACTTATAATATATACAAGCCTTTTATGTACTTCACATGACTTATAATATATACAAGCGTTCTATGTAATTGACATGACTTATAATATATACAAGCCTTATATGTACTTCACATGACTTATAATATATACAAGCCTTATATGTACTTCACCTGACTTACAAAATATACAAGCCTTATATGTACTTCACATGACTTACAAAATATACAAGCCTTATATGTACTTCACATGACTTATAATATATACAAGACTTTGATGTCCTTCACATGACTTATAATATATACAAGCCTTATATGTACTTCACATGACTTATATACAAGCCTTATATGTACTTCACATGACTGATATTATACACAAGCGTTATAAGTACTTCTCATGACTATTATTATATACGGCAAGCAAAAGCACTGTATTGATGTCCACAGTACTTTACAAACTTGCAAAGTGAACTTTGAAAATATTCTTTGCTCTGATCTAAATATCTTGCTGTCTCTATCAAGCATTCAGGAAGCTACACATTAAATCTGATTTTTTACTTTTTAAAGTACTGGTCATTTATGCATAGTGGCCAAAATAATTGTCCAAGATGTTGCTGTGTTTATAAAGAGTTTTACTGTATACTTAGAATATAAATAGCTATATATTCTGTCCAGATTAGAATCAAACGATAAAGACAATATGTACAGAGGACTGTAAAACTTCAAAGATGATTATACTTAGAGATCGTCAAGTATGGATCAAACGCTTACGTGTTCGTCAAGTATGGATCAAACGCTTGCGTGTTACAGCTAACATTTTCATTCACGTATGTATATATGTATATATTTGAGCATAATGTTGATCGGCACACCAACGCAATCCTGGCTGTTAAGGTTGCAAAGTATATAAATCTGTCTCGTGTTCACACGATGTACAATAACCGAAACTATTTTCAACCAATGTTTTGCGAACTCAACCTTTCCACCTGTCTGCACATTAGACTCACAGCTGACAACTATTTATATGGAAGACACTGGCAATATGCACTCCAGACCTTGTTCGGCTTGGAACTGTTTCATTGGGTGTACATCTTTTTCATCTCATTACGACAGGATTCAACAGGGCCGGATTTTGAAAATGTGAGTCCCCAAGCTATAGGAAGCTATTGACACCATATTTGGTAAGTGTTAACGGATAATAAGAGTATTAAAAAAATCTTAAATTTGAGCGGCCCCTTCAGAATGTGAGGCCATAAGCTGTAGCTTGTTTAGCTTATACCTAGATCAGGAACTGGGATTTAGTTTGTAAAATACATCTTGTTGAATATATTTTATAATTTCGGTAAAGCATCCTCGAGATTGAATCTCATGCTGATAGATATATAAACTTGATAAACAAAGTTGATAATACAACTGTACGTACTGCTGCATAAGCGCATAATATGATTTTGAAGGCAATGGCCACAGAACTCTACAGTGGTTGCAAAGTTGACATGGAGTTTCTCTAAAACAAAATGTTTTCATCGAAGGTTCTGTTAACGAAAATGTTTTCAAATGTGCATAATGTAAATAAAGAAAATCTTAAAGAATTAACAGCAAATCAACCTAATCAATAATGTCGACAACACCAATTCTCGTAAATTTATGATTTTACCTAGTCATGATACCCCGAGCTGTCAGACCTCTGTGGTCTAAGAACAAAGAAGTACTTCTTTCATCATTTGTATAATATTTCAGATTAAGAAAGCCACACAATCACGCTAGCATCATATTTGATTATATGTAATTATACAGCCAGTGATATTGATAGAGATGATAAATAAGTTCATTTAATGAAATATTTACGATCATACTTATGTCTGGTTAATGACAATAGAGTATATGTCCTTGAATCTAATATATTGACACTTTAATTAGTACAAATAATTTTACACTGATTTATAAGATAGGTATATATGTCTAAGAAAATCTCCTTGGTTCTTAAATTTCAACCATGATATGAGATAAATAAAGTTCCGTTCTATTCTGTACGTTCTCCTATATGTTTGTTTCCGGGTAAGATGTGTATTTACTTATGCATTTGGTGGAGCAGGACAAGGAGGAGAGAGAAGGAAACAAAAATCATTATTCCGTAAACCCAAACACCTTCATTGAATTGTACAAAAGAACATATTAAGCAAGAGATATGATTCGTTTATTTTTAAGTAGGATACTTACATCTGCATTTGCAAGAGCTGTTCATTTTTATTCCTCATAGTTTATACTACCGTCAAATTTAGAGCCGGTATATTCAACCAAGAACAGTAGCTAAATTCATGCATTGTACTTAATACATTTTTGAAACAAGCTAAAACCAATAAGTTTGATCATCAGTATTTTAAAATAATTAATACATCTCCGTTCGACAACAAAAACGGAAACGTTAAGAAAACGAACTAATGTAAAATATGTAGTGGCGAAAATTAATTATTAAACCTCGAAAGCATATTTCGTTTGCAAGGAAAGCAGTAATGAATGAAGATATTAGATATTTTCAAAAGTAAGGAAAAGCACATTAGCCAAACCAATTTATAGGGGACGTTCAGTGCTACAATTTAGTGTCTGCTGATGTACGAGAGTTCCTACAACATCCTAAAGAAAAACAACGGTGACAAATAATGTTATTCATGACTGATAGAGATTCGTTGTGCATTACTATTGAAAACGACACATTAAATTCTATCAGGATACAAAACAAATTATCCAATATAACGACAAAAGAGATTATAAAAATTATAACATATACGAAATAGCTTTATCTAAAGAACTCTGTTGGAGTGTATAAATGTGAGATGAATGTCGTGCCAATACAAGTATTGTCTGGCATTAGATATAATCTAAAAGCCATTAGAACTGACATAAAGGAAATCAACGGTATTCAAGGGTATTACGAAATTTCAAAGAACTTCAGATTACATATGCATTGGAATGTTTATATGAACAAATTATAAGTCACCTAGAAATGAATTAAATACATACTACCAACACTATAAATACGATATCACAACGTATAAGTTTTCACTTTCACCATATCACTAAACATGTTATTTTGGACAGAAGATACATACTTTACCTTATGTGTACATTTTCTTTTGCTAATCTCTTCATACATCTGTTCCATCGCCATTTAAAGTATATTTGTGTTACTAATTTATTTTATTGCTTTGTTTTCTTTTAAAATGTAAACTTTAAATTTTTAATAGCTGATAGCACTAAGTGATTTTTAATAATAATGTTTTCCATTAATTATGAATCTATTACAATGACAGACTACTATAAACCTAAGGAATCTATTTTAAGACAGTGTTATATATTTATACTGTCAGACAGATAATCCAAGGTGCCTACCATTGAATGCAAGTTTTGTTAATTTGTGTGTTTTCTTTTGTACGTTATTTACATTAGTACAGTTGACTATAAGAAACAAAGAATTAGTTTATTGATATACACAATAGCATCCATTAGAATGGCATGTGGTCTCAGAAAAGCCATTTTCTGTTATACTTCTTATTGCACAAAAGTGTTGGACATTTAGCTACAATCAAATCAAATAGGTATTACGTTCTCTTTGAATCAAATTAAGTTCAAAAACCATACACAGTTATACTATTGGGTTATTCTGTGTACAGTATAAAATGTTTCTGGAAGAAAATTGATTTCAATTGGCTGCTCATTGTGAATCAGAAACAAACTAAAGATACATTGTTTATGCATCTACTTTTTCCCGTTTATCTGTAGGTTAACTCCATCCAGAACATTAGCTACTTCTGTCCTGATCCAAGCAATCGATTATCGTGTGCACTTTGTAAATCAACTATGAATACAACTAATTACAAAAATAATATTAATTTAGCATCCTGTTCTTGGTTGTCAAAGAAATGTGTCTTTGCGTCTGTACATTTATACCCATTTACATAAAATATATTTAGCATGAATTCCACAGTAAATATTTAATTGTTTTTATTGAAACTGATACTATTTTCAAGATCAGTATCTATGTCCTTTTTGCACAGAATTAAAATTCCTTTCAGATTCATTCTTGCGGAATAAAGTATTACATGTGTTGAGGTCGTATTAGCAGCTATATCAATACTTCGTTCGCTCTCGTATGATTTAATCATAAAAAGAGAAATTCCATTTCAGTATTTACCACTTTTTTTCCAGCGTAATTTTAAAATCTGATATCAACAAAAGGATGCAACGAATAATGATCTCTCACGATATGAAATTTCAGCAGAGTTTTTGAGGAGTATACAAGATACTTACTAGCTTCTGTACTCATGCTTTGTGCATATCCACTCTTGATCTTATCTTTGGCATTTTTAATTCAGTATACCTTGCTATATTTTATTTGTTCTTACAGATGTTGGTTGCCATAAATCTCTAAATATCATCCATTTGTTCTTACATCTTCAGATCCGAACAAACTATCAGGGAGAGTTAAAAGAAAACGTTTGGTCCTAGCCAATGTATTGCAACTTGTAACTTTTATTTAGATTTTAAACTATGTGAAGTGTGAGCAATGCAGTAATGTCTTGGATTGGGCTGCTTAATAACATATAGCGTTTTACCTGTTTCTAATGAATTACATATTGGAAATTACCGCCATAATAGTTATTTAGTTCAATTTAGCTTTGACGTTTGGCATATATATATAATCAAGCGCACACATTACAACTGCAACAAGACTAATTAATAACTTGCCTGCTCATCAGAAGGTTGATAACAATAAATAAGTTCAGCTATCTGATGTTTTTCTAAGTCGTTACCACATAAAAAATAATACTAGAATATAGTAATAAACTTTATAAAAGTATTTAAAAATACTGAGAAACTAAACCTGTACTATTTCGACAAAGCACGCTGCTGTTCATTCTCTGCCCTGAAAAGAGGATTCAATTTCACAACTTTTTCTCAGCCGAAAATATTTTGGGCCTTGTTACATTATAATACCTCTAAAAGAAAGACTGATATAGTGACGCCGTCGTCGATCTCAGAACTGGCAGGAGTACCAATAATTCGAGTTCCTTGTCTACGTTTGCTTGTTTCCCCATGGCTTTGGTTTATTATTTAAGCGAGGTATAAACCATTTTTTAATTGCGGAAACCAGAGATGGTCGTAGTGGCCGAGAATCATGAGGCTTGTGTCGACATTAAGACCCTCAAATTTAATGGTGTCTTCAGAGGAAAACACAAATGCAAAGCTTTTGGATGAGACGCTATTTGTTGACTGTACACCAATGTCATTTTTTTTGTCAGTATAACTCCTTTGACGCGGATTGGAAGCGTTGCCCACGATCAGTGACTATGACATGCAGCTGCTGTAGTCCCGCGGAAACATAGTCCGTGCCAAGATTTAACATTGGCTTCTGTTGAAACTATATATCAAAGGCGTGTTGCTTTTTCTTTGGGAGGAGGATTGCCAGCGATTAGTCCCTCATAATCTGTATGAATAATGTACGGGACTCGGCTCTGATGATATGGTTTTATAAAAGTAGGGGAAAAATTCTGACTCAATTAAGGATACCCTATGGGGTATTGGCTTATGTCGCAGCAGTCTTTCATGTTGGCCATGACCTTTACAAACTATCTTAGCGCCTTGGTCTCCATTCGTGTGAGTTTTCTTGTTATAATCAGCCCCAACACACACACAAATCACGCCTCTAGATTGATTGCAGTTGGTACCCTGGACTACCCTGTGCCTCATGAATTACCGTATATATTTAATACAATTTTCGCACGGAATTTTGCTTCGATGTTTAAGACAAGGGCTCCTTTTTTAGCAAGATGTGGCATAACTCAAAGATATACAACCTAGCTGTATACTAATGACAAAGTATTTCTTTAAATGAAGAAAACAATCGGCATGTTTGTTTACATAACGGGAGTGATTAATGACATAAGCATAAATGTCCGCAACGGCAAAGGAGGACAGGAGTACATAGCTCCTAGTGGGCAAACTCTATGGATAATGAGCCAAAGGTCTGCATATTTATGTACACAATAGAGTAAATAGAGATTTGCCTGGAAATTATAGAAATCACATTGGCCGACAAGACACGCTGTAGTTTGATGGATGCTACTTGCTTCTCATCCGGTACACGCAAGACTCAAATTGATATTAAAGACGGGACGTTCCAGTCAATCGTGTCTGGTCCCGTCTGGCAGATGCTGTTCCGCCCATTTTTATGCTATGATGAACAGATTAAATGAGCAGATTGAACAGTTAGACATGAGATTTATTTTTATCTTGTTTCTCAAACCAATTTAATTGTATTCGTTTTCGAGAAAAGACATGTTTGTATCAGTGAGGAGAATAACTGCCTGCTTTCGGTTCATTTGTCTCATGTGCTTAACTTTCTCTTTCATCCATTTCTATGGACCCTAATTACGCTTTCTAATCTCACTGCTTCTAGTTAGTCTCTCCGATAACTGATGTTACTAATGAATCCTTAGCTGGATATAAAGTTTGTAATCTTTCAAAAACATTAGTTGATTGAGTAGCACATTTATTTTAATCTTTTCTTTATTAATGTGCATACTGAATACATACTACAGTTCTTAGGATATGTGTATTGGAAGCCTGTAGAAGTCGTACAATGCATGCAACTATTTATGAAGAACCTTACATGCCCCACAGCTCTTTCCAAAAAAGCGCTATCATATTGTTCCTAACAACATAAGGCTTTGTGAGCCGAAACTGCACACATCTTTAAATACCAAATTACGTGACGCTTTAGCACAAGCTCTACATGGTCTGCATCAAGGCACCAATAGGTTTAGCAGAAGGTATTATTTGTCTGCACCAAGTCACGTGTATATTTAGCAGATCGTCTTCTCGGTCTACACCAAATCACGTGTAGCTGTAGCAGAAGGTCTTCTTGTTCTGCGCCAAGTCACATGTTGTTTTAGCACAATGTTTACTTCGTCTGCATCTTTAGTGTCTTCATTTTCTAAAGCATTTTGTTTTCAGTCAGCTGGATATCAGAATTAATGTTGTACTGCTACGCTACTATATGTTAGAATTAATGACGTACACAACTGTATGTCAGAATTAATGACGTACTTCTACACCACGGTATGTCAGAATCAATGTGTAACTACGAAACTACCGTATGTCAGAATTAATGTTATACTGCTGCTCTACTGTATGTCAGAATTAATGCTTAACTACTACATGGATGCACAGGTACATTCATCCGAGTTGTACCAGTTACAATCTCTGTAGAGCAAAGGAACCTTTTGATCTTTACTGGCCAGGGAAGTTGAGTACACAACAAAGTATCAGCCTTTAATTATAAAATCTGTAGTCACGACGATAGGTACACATATTGACGTGTTTCAACTAATTAAAGGTGGCGATGAAAGTCTATTGAAAGTATTCAAATTTACCAGAATACTGTGATAAAGCAACTCATTACCCTATGATCTATCCTGTTCGTTAGCTTTTCCAATAGTGTACACACAGTTTTGTACAGATCCATGTTATTCAATGGCTTGTCAACTTCAATAAAGAGAATCAAGAAGAAATGCGACGAGAGTACTCTTCTCGTCAAAAGGATTGGATGCTGATTGATTGCCATCTTTCCAAGAAGACGAGTTTTACAATCATTAGCAAACAGAACAGGACAGACCATAAACATTTTTTGGGGGTGGGGTGGGGTGGTGTGGGGGCAGGGCACTTACATACGGACCAGGATACATTTTGCTCCGAGTTAATATAGTGTTGTCATGGATATGATAAGCTTCATTTTGCTACAAATAAGACCAAATACATTGAAGCTATATGGGTGCAAGGCATGATTTTGTGTTGCGCTTCTACGCCCTACCCTATCCCCGCGAAAATGTGATACACATGCTTTTAAATATTGTAAAATCAAATCAGTTCACCTATGTATGCACATACTGTTTATATGTCATACACCAACCAACTGGTTTAGAAGGATCACATGTCACTCGGAACAGACCACGCGTTGTCATGATAGCATGAACGTGAAATAAGTAAAATCTAGAGCGCAAGGCAAGAAGAATATTATACAATTTTTCAAAACCTGCCCGATGCATTTTCTCTCTCATTCTGCCTCCGCAGTCGCAGACGTTTCAATGAGTAGACTTTATCTTGTTTTGAATATTCGACTCGGGCTAAATGAGCATTTTAAATCTCATATTCCATATACTGATTTACAGTTCTGCTGATATTCATTAAGCTGAAAAATACAAGGTTTTCATGAAAGCCAATACTTAATTGAATCAAACACTTACTTCATCATTGACCATTTCTTGTGTCAGTAACAAGTACATTCAATTATCATGGAGAATGTCGCGGCTTTCCATGGTTCTAAAATTAGAGCATAATCTGACGGACGTTAGCGGCAATCAATCATCTAAATTTAAGGAATGTCCAAATTAAATGGACGCAATCTGTGATTCGTCCCTGCATTATTCACATGACGAATCATGAACAAAGAGTCATACCTCCACTGGGGCCAGTGTCCCTGTGTGTCGGTTGCGTTGTATCTGGATGTTGTTTCGGATGCGTTGTGGCTGCATGTTGTATCGGATACGTTATGGCTGGGTGTTCTGTCGGATGCGTTGTGGTTTTCACCTGACTGGGAGAGAAGCAGAAATATTCCTGAATGCCACAATATCTGTAGGTGTACATACTACTAGCAGGACAATAGTCGCTAACAAAGGTTAGACACGTACCATGAAAGTAGGTTGATCAGTCTGAAAAGAGATGGTTGATTTTAATAATGTTCCTTTTGTAAGTCAAAGCAAGCGATTACTTTGAGAAAGTGCATGCTAAGTCTTTTCATATATATATATATATATATATATATATATATATATATATATATATATATATATATATATATATATATAATATTTTGAGTCACACATAAAGCTATCAACCTTTTAATATCAGTTTTAATATATATAACTTTTAAATGCAAAATGTATTTCCCAGAATTCAAAATAAAGGTTACAAGTTGCAAAATCAGACTAAAATAGTCGAATCAAAGTCAATTTGTAAGTATTCTGCTGTTAAAAAAGACATCATCATTATTATAACATGCCTTTTACGTGAGTCACTGCGCAGGAATAGGTACGCGTAACCAAAAGGTTGTGGGGTCGATACTCGCCCAAGTTCAGCAAGTTCGGCTGCCTTTTGTGGCATTGGGAAAAGGCGCTTAGCTCCTATTTCTTCGACAATGTGTTAAAAGTGCCCTTAAAACCAACCATCAACAACCTGTTGAATAATTCATCTCACAGGGCAAGTAAACAATATATCACTATGTATGCCTGTCATATATCTCAACATTAGTTAGGCAAATCCTTCATTGCTTTAGGAAATTTATTGCTCGTTACCTTTCATGAGAACTGTAGGTTTCTCATATAGAATTCCGTCTAGCTGTTCAAATTTATATATTTTTTTTCTTATTCTGAGATGGGTAACATTCTACACTGTAATATTGTGATTCATTCAAAATATGGAAGAGAGACTTCTTTTCTCGTAGGCGCATACGCCTGTAAAGCCCGAGACACAAAAACAAATAGTGACAGCTAAATATACGACTTGCGTTACTTCTGCAATGTGCAAATAGCAGAAAACTAAAAGGTTTATATATCACTATTTTGTTGAACCATGTGTAAAGGCTTGTTGTATCTAACCTGAGGCCGTCACGAATGACCGGAAGTGCTTTAGTAGTATGAACACTGATCCCAATATGCCGCCATCTTGCTGACGCTCTCTTCAGTAACGTATACTGCTGACGACAAGTGTCAGGTGCTATCGCCACACCGGTATTTATACGTGACTGGGCGTGCTTTTCCTTGTAGAAACTCATCTGAGCTCACTATCAGATAATTCAACATTTAGTCACAAATAGACCTTTCAATAACCTTTATATGTGTTTCTTACACAACGTCAAGCAAAGACATTACTATTATTCTGTAGTACCTAAAGAAGAAGAACAAGCACGCTTCAGCAAACAAGGCGCATGGATTCATTTTCACTTGGAGAACTTACAAGGAGTTGCATAATGTACAACAGGGTAACCATATATGTCTAGTAGCCAACAGATAAAGTGGTAGAAATGTCAATGGAATTCACGATCTGTCGTTTCACGGAATAACTTCTATCTGAAATACATCTTTATGGTACTTAGAACAGAGAATCAGCCAGTTCGAATTTGCTGGAGACATGACTCTTCGCTCACATGGCCACATAGTGCACAATATTTGCTTATTTTGGGAGAGGCAAACCGTAACTATTTATGCTTAAAAGAATGTGCATTCCAAAATACGACAAACTAAAAGAAAACAGGGAAAAGAAAATGTATTTGAGAACCAAATATGTCTTTATGGTCGTATTATCTGGCAGTGCAAATACGTGCTAGGAGGACAGAACAGTTTGCTCTTAACGTAACATGAATATATAGTTCACATACTTGAGACAAATCTTTCATGACTGAAAATGGCTGATTTAAATACCTTAATTTGTAAAACCATTTACCATTGTATAAAATAAAACATATTTATTGTTATATAATATTTGATATCTTCAGTTTTCCTTCTTTACAATCTGGTACCAAATGCCTTTTTAACTAAAAGCAAAACAAATATTCCGCAAATTCTATATGTTGTGTAAGTATCCTCTTTTCCTCTGGAGTTTCAACTAATTTCTTATGAATATCATAGCAATTGACAGCTACATTAAGCGGTCGTTATTAGCAACTGGCATCAATACCAGTTCAATTTTCCAATTTTCAAACTAAATGTCTATTAAACACTTTCGACCTTGACCATAAATGACAGTGATACCAACTATGATAGAGTATATATCCACTATCCATTAAGTCAAGAGACTAATGCAAGCGGTCTATAAACAACTGTTTGATAGCAATTAAATATCAACTGATTGAAAAAGAAACAGTCTTTACATAGCAAGGTATTTAAGATTTGTTTAAGATATATTCTCGTTGGGGATGGAGATGGGGTGGGGTTGTTGTTGTTGGATTGTTCTTTCTTAAATGAGATTCATTTTAATGGCAGCTAACTATGGAGAAAGCTGGAGTTCCAACTCATATTCCTTTTTGTCATCACCACACCTATGGTGTAGTTAACATACACATACACCCAAACAGAGTAATGAATGTCACTACACGTGAATTACATTTTCTCCTCGTCATCTTTATGCCCATAAAAGTTTGAATAATATTGAATATGACATTTAGTTTTTTTATTTATTTGTAAAGTCAATATATTTATGCAGAAAAACACGGCGAAGATAACAACTCGCTCTTTAATAATATTTTAATTTTTGTCTTTGATATTTTATAGTCTTTCTACCATTTCTTTGTTTACATTATGATTGTGTATGCAATTTTGTCCAACGACCATAAAAAAGAAAAAAACTTGTATATATAGTACAATTATGTATTATCGCTTCCTTAACAATTTCAGAAAATAATGTCAAATTGGTATAGAGACGTCCTGCACATGTTTGGCGCGTACAACATCAAAATTAACATATCGGCATAATTAGGAACTAAATATATCTTTTGCCATAACAGTTAAACCGTGCCCGACTACTTGACATAGAAAAATGCTTTTCTCTTACCAGGAATACTTTCCTGCAACCATCAAAACATCGAAACAACCAATAACTCATACTAAAACAGATAACGCTTGGAGTTTTTGATGTTTTTCCTCATATTGTAATACCATGTTTTTGTAAATAGCCGTACAGCGCGTCCCAGCTAACACTTAAATGCCTCAAGAAAACGTGTTAATTTCATTGATGAATCATGTTGGGAATAAAATAATCAGCATGTAAAACGTGTCAAACAATTGACAGCAGAAGTTCACATCATTTGCCCTATAAACATTCAAGTTACCTCCTCAAACTTACAATTAAATAGGCCTTTCACTGTCAGTTACTTCCCCATTAGATGGACCCCAATATAGTATTGAAAAGCCAAACACCACTTTTAATATCATAGTCTATTCATCAATAGAGAGTAATATTTTGGCAATAGATATTCGGAGAACAGTTGACTTTCGCTGTCAACAGAACGATTTTCATTCTTCAAATTTTATATCATATCTATATCTAAAAACAACGTTGTATATTGTATACTACCACATGAAGAAATAATTCGAATAATAACCAGGAAAAGGGATATGCATCTTAAATTACATGCTCTGGTCTGGACTTTATTTAGATTTAATTCATGTATTAACAGCTATGTAAAGTTTCGCACACATAACCGTTTTTATGTTTTATTTATTTTTTCTTGTTTGTGTTTTGTATTTGCTTTGAGAAAGACTCATTAAAGTGTCGAAAGCGTTAAGGCTAGTTAGATACTAGTTTCGCACTGTTCGTTGTCGGTTTATTGAATTTACCTCATCAATCCCTGACATACGTGATGCCTTGATACGTGATCCAGTGCACTTGAAAGGATTGTTATTTGCAATATATATATATATATATATATATATATATATATATATATATATATATATATATATATATATATATATATATATATATATATATATATATATATATATATATATACAGAGAGAGAGAGAGAGAGAGAGAGAGAGAGAGAGAGAGACTTATATATACATTTGCGACAGAAAGAAATGTTCGTTAAATTTGTTTAAGGGCGTCGTGGTTTGTTTATTATAGTTGAAGATCTGCTGTGTCCGGATGTACAAAACCTTCACCTGATAACGATGTGTCCAAATCAAATATGCTATTTATATTTAATTTGCATTGTGTGTTGGCTTTTATCCATAATTGAGGGTAGGGGTTTGGGCCTATATGCCTGATGTCATGTAAGCTCATACCCTATAATTTTGAAATTGTTTTAGAACTTCAATGCCTATTGGGGCTTAATTCACAATACTAAATAGATTATTTGTTTCATTTTACAAAACTTGTTGTATTTTTCGCTTTTTGTGTTACTTAGTTTAAGACCATATAGTCGTAACAAATAGCAATAGCGTAGATATTAAGCAATTTAAATTGATTTCGAACCTTTATTTGAAATTGCACCAAACTGAATTGGACATACCTGAATAAAAAAGAGCTAAATTTGTAATTTATAATCTCTGGGCAAATACTTTATCGAAGCAATGAGTCCACTCTTCTAAAGATTAAATACATCATTTAATAAAAACGACTGAATGAATATTATATTGAATAACTGTTTATGTACAACTTATAAAGTAACAAAGATTATACCTACACAGATGAAAAGAAGAAGTTACTTGGACATGGCTCTATCTGAAAGAAATCAAATTCAGTTATCAATCTCAATACATTAATTGTTGTCGGTACTCCAGAGGCTCATGACCAATATGTAATAGTACAAGAAGTTAAACGGTACAGAATGAAAGAGAAAGTGAGTAAGAACTATGCGATGCCGAATGATTATGGTGATGATAGTCCTATATATCAACCCAGTAGTATACCCTGGCGTTTAATTAACACCAGGCGATCTAGAAACATCAAAGCACAGTATTGATCATGAAGTACACAAATAATAATTAAAATGTGTTATGACTATATAATTTGTGTTGTGTGTTGGCTTTATTGAAAGATCTTATCCAACATGAGACTTAAGTACCTGTAAAGTCTGCTTCGTACTTTTAATATCCCGACATCAATCATGAAAACCTGTTAATGCCAAGATAAAGTACACTTCCATAGAATACGTTGTCATTGTTGCTCTTTATATTTTCCTTCGTATTGAAAAAGCAATTTGGAGCTTAGCCAGTCTTGTGAAGTTTGATCATATAGTACTTAATGGATTGAACCACGTTGAATTTCTGAGACCTATATGAAACAGCGTTGCATATTTGTCAATACAGGTTTGCTATTTGGGTATGGATTGTGCATGGAAAGGGTTCCTTGATTTATTGTCGGTGGCTTCTGTAGTTGATGTTTTTGTCGGCTTCAAAAAGCAAAAATCATCTACGTCTTCAACAGCATATCCTAGAAAGTTTTAAACTTGCATAACGACAAAAGCTAATTATAGTATAAAGAATATAAGGCGCGAACAAAAAACACAACACCTTCAATATTCTCTCAAACCACCATATTCACCTTGTGTGCAATCCACGTATCCAAAACACTGAGCTCCAAACTTATTGGTGGGGAAAATGTGCAATAATTAGGATACACTGAGTGTCGGTCTATGTCCCTATACACGTATCCATTAAAGATCAGACAAATCTGGAATAAACTTATAAAATAGACAAGCGTTGAATGTACTCCACATTACCAATATTATGTACAGCAAGTAAAACCATTCTATGGATGTCCACGGTACTTTACATACTTGCAAAGTGAAACTTTTAAAACAAATTGCTCTGATAAAAAGGCCTTGCTGTCTCTATCAAGCATTCTGGAAGCCAAAAATTTCGTCTGTGGTCTAAGAACAAAGAAGTATTTCTTTGAACAGCTATCATTTGTATAATATATAAGATTAAGAAAGACAGACAATCACGTTTGCATTAAATTTAATTATATGTAATTATAATGTCATGGATATTGATAGTAGATAGATAAGTTCATTTAATGAAATATTTACGATCATAATTATGACTGTATTATTAAAATAAAGTATGTTCCGTTGAAGTTAATATATTAACACTTTAATTAGTACAAATATTTTGCACTGATCTGTCATATAGGTGTATATTTCTAAGTAAATCTATATGATTCTTATATTTCAACCATGATCTGAGGTAAATAATGTTCTGTCCTGTCTAGTTCGTCCTCCTATATCTTTATTTCCTGGTAATATGTGTACTCGCTTATGTATTTTTTGGAGCAGGACAAGAGGAAGGGAGAAATATAGAAAAATCATTCTTATGAAACACCAAAAACATTTATTGAATTGTACAAAAGAACACGTTAAGCAAAGGGTACTGATTTGTTTATTTTCAAATTAGATACTTACATTTGCATTAGCAAGTTCTGTTCATTTTATTCTTCATAGCTTTAACTGCCGTCAAATTTAGAGCAGATATATTAACCAAAGAACAGTAGCTAAATTCATGCATTGTACTTAATACATCTTAAAACAAGCCGAAACCAATAAGTTTGAACATCAGTATTTTAAGATAATAAATACATCTCTGTTCGAGAACAAAGGACTGAAAAAGATAAAGAACTAATGTAAAATATGTAGTGGCGATGATTACACTTTGAAAGCACAAGGAGAGCAATCATAGATGAAGATATTAGATATCATCAAGTTAAGGAACACAAATTAGACAAACCAGTTTACTGTGGCCTTACAGTGCCAAACGTTAGTGTGTTGCTGGTGTACAACACTTCCTAAAACAAGTTTAAAAAAGAACTACGGTGACAAAATAAAGTTATTCATGAGTGATACAAATTATTTGTGCATTATTATGGAAAACGACAAATTCTATCAGGACACAAAACAATATATGCGATATAACGACAAAAGCGATATAAAAAATTATAACATATATGAAATACCTTTATCTAAAAGAAACTGTTGAAGTGTTTTGCTTCCTCCATTTCGGGCACGTTGAATCAATTTGTATTCCTTGTCGCACAAGTAATGTAGCCAGCGTAGGGTATTGATCCGTTTGAAAAAGTTGGTCATTTCAGGGCTGATGACAGCCAGGTCGGTTTCGGGCATGAATCGTTGGTAGTATACTAATATTCCACAACAATGCCGAAAAATGTCCACGTCGGAACGTCAATACTTTAACATTTTTTCATGAAAGTAAAAGGGGTCCGAAGCGTGAGTGTGGTACCAAGCGTAGAAAGCTTCTCGTTGTTCGGTACGCATATTTTCGGGGTCGTAGTAGTGATCTTCAGGCAAATTGGATAGAATGGCGTGTTTTTTCGCGTCGGTATTGAAAAAGTGCGGAAAGTAGCCTTTGGACATTTATGTCATTCCAAACGTTTTAGGCATTCGACTCATAGGTATGGCTAAGTAACTCATCGAATCTTTAAACTGCACTTATCCCACTTGCATGAAAATGATTCTGGCTTCGTTCAAAGTCACTTTATGACCTTGGTACTTTGTTGCGTATATTATCTAAGAAGAAACTGTCCATCGTATCCGGAGAAAGTGTGAGACATTACCGTGGCATGGCAATGACAATCTCCGTTACGGTCAATGTCCTCTTGGCTCCACGTCTCGTTGATCGGGTCTAAGATCCATCGGGCAAAATCGGCTAGCATGTTAAGTCCCCGAAAGATATTTTCACATCATCCAGGAATCTTGCTGCAGTGAGGGCAGTAACTAAAGATAGGCTCTTAGCTGCACTTCTTGCACGCTCGGTGAGCCACACAGAAATTAAGAATATGAATGCCAGTTTCTTGCATGCATTCGAAAAAGAAGAAATTCCGTGTCTTCTTCTAGTCATCGTCTTCCTCTTGATGTTTGGAATGATATGTTTGAATGAAACATTCGTGTTCCAGGTCCACGATTTGGTGACAAATGTGGCATCGTTTCTTTCTTTGAAAAACGTGTGTCTTGGCACTAATGGTACGTATGCATTGTCCACAAGTAGGGCACAATCTCAGCAGTTCACAAGCACTTTTCTGCTGTGAACCTTGCGTCTTCAGATGTTGTTGATACCAGGTAAGGATGACAAATGTTCGCTGGCAAGCTGGGCAATGCGCACGTGTTTGCCCTTCGTCAAGACAGGGTGAGAGGCCAAACATCTCTCACATTTCCATCCGCAATGCTTGTGTTGCTCTCGATTGTTATAGTCATAGTCATATTTCCCACAATAATAACCATATACCAGGAATGCAGTGATACTGGGGATGGCATCACAATTTTCATTTTCCGTCTTTGAAATCTTTGCCTCGAAACAACTAAGGTCCGCGCACTTCTTGAAGGTGCACTTTTAAGGTCTGGCATGGAGCCACAGGTTGTGTCTTTGGATATACCCGCTTGCTGTAACATGAGTTCTGCTTCTCTTCGTTGAATAGCTTTCAAGAATCTTTTCCATTCTGCCGTGTCGTTCTTGTCAGCAAACGTTCGTCTCACCACAATGGCCCTGGATAAACACACCTGGTCTTGAGGGATGTTAATTTGGACGAGGCTAGGCTTGACGCTACGAAGATCGTCCACCAATAACACCTTTCTGCGTTGTCCGGTCCTTTGGGGAAGAGAGACGTGGTTCATGAACAGTGTCGCTTTTTCATCGGTGATGTGAAACTTATCACTGAATTGTTGCTCTTGTTGAATCTTGTCGATGACTTTGGAAGGTGTCAATTCTGCCGGGCTGCTAAACCCGATCCAGACTGTCGTGATAAATGGAAAGTCTCAAGCGATCGACTCCTATGGCTTCACATTGTCGTTCCAGTGTGGTTAACAAATAAGTATGATGGAACCCTCTGATTTCTACAAATGTAATTCGGACTTGAAATCGTTAAACTTCACCATGTACGTGTAAGGAGTAGTTCTAAATTTTCTAGGGGAGCGATTTCCCGTCTATTGAATGTGGTAGTACTTTTCGGGCGATACTGGTGAACTTTGGTTGCGTGTAGACTCTGGGTCTGGATTTGGGCTCACTCATGTCATCTTCAAAATCGCTGCCTACTACTTTCTCCTCCTTTAGTCACGAAATTGATGCAATTGTTTCATCTTGACTGCAAAAAGTCAAATTACGACATTTCAAAAGCTACGGGTCCCTTTATCCATGTTAGACTAGTGTCTTCCCAATATAAAGTGTCCGTATCCCAGTATTCATTTCACTCTCAAACCGACCAGGACCATGGAAGAGCCCACGCAGATCGAACTTCTTGATCAGAGCTTTGCGAGGTGTCATAGGAAAGTTTTCTTCAGACTACTTCCCCTCCTTTCCAGGTAAAGGTAAAGATGCTTGCTATATCTGCAAGAAGAAAGGGCATTGGGTTAAGGAATGTCCAGACCGTCAAAAATCTTGAACTGCCTTAAGCCTTTGCCATGTACAAGACCTACTTCTGGACTTGCTCCCGTCGATGTAGAAATCACTACGGCTGGTGTATCAGGTGTAATAACAGGACTGGGTTGTTTGGTTCGGAAAGGTCTTTTTCGCTTGGGTCGTATTAAAGAGGTCTGATGCATTTGGTACGGACTCCTTAACTCTGCCAAAGCGTCTAAGAGTAGCGTCACCGTTTGACTTTCACTGTCCTCCTTCTCTCCTAGACCTTGTTTCTTTCTGCTGCTGCTTCTTCTTCCCGTCGTTTCCTTCTTCTTGCCTATTCTTCTTGCTGTTTCTGATGCTGTTGAAGGAGAAAAGCTTGTTCTGCTTCTTGCTGATGTTGTAAAAATGTCTCCAATTCTTCTTCTTGTCTCTGTGGTAAAGAATGCGAAGGTGGCGAAGGTGCTGATACCGGAACAAATTGTTGCGAAGAAGAGATAAAATCCCAATTAAAATTGGTCTCATCTGGAAGTAGGACTGTGTTGACTTTGGTATCTACTGTTATACCATCGCTTCTCGTCTCCATGGCCGCTGAATCCCAATTGATATTCTTCTTAGTTTCAGTCATGTTTTAAAACTGCATCGCATTGATTCATTGCGCACAGACGCTAAAGTATCTATATTGGGGATGTGACGTCAAATGCAGCTATCTTCTGATTGGAAGACAAACTACACATTGTGACTGAATTTTGTCATGCGTTTCGATCCGTTTTTACACTTCTTTCCCTTCACCTGTTCTCATCACAATATTCCCATTGTCCCTATACAATCCCAACCTATTGTGTTTGTATGCGTTCGCATACGTTTGTGTCGATAGTATATTTGGTTTTTCTTCTTCTTCCCGTGTGTGGATAGTAGATTCGGGGTTTTATGCGGTGCGCGTACGTTCTGTGAATAGTATTTTTCGGATTGTGTGGACAGTAGAGTGTGTGTTTGTGTGGATAATAGAGTGTGTGTATGCGTGTGCGTACGTTTGTGTGGATAGTATATTGGGGTTCTTTTTAGCATGTTGTGTGTGTGTGTGTTTGCTTGTGAGTATGTGTGCGGCGCATGTTTGTCTGTGTATGTATTGGTATTTGTATCAATAAAGTTCCATTTATCCCTTTCAAATACATTTCACCTACATAGCTACAGTAGCGCATTTTTCAGGTCACCCACTTGCAACACTGTTGTCATTATTTCCCTAGTGTCCAGTACAGTGACTTCATTGAAACTGGAAATTTTTAGACGTTAAATATAGACTTGGGTTTTTCCACAGGTTGTAGCAATAAGTAGATACTAGAGTTTTTAACAGGAGAGTCACACAAGTTGAGGCTAGAAATAGATAGCGGGTTTTATTCAAAGCAATTTCTAACAAGTTGTAGCTATAAATAGACAGTGGGATTTCAACAGGTTAAAGCTATAAATAGATATATGGGTGTTTATCCACGATTTTCAAACAAGTTGAGACTATAAATATTTACTAGATTTATCCATTTCAGTCTAAACCAATCTAATGTAATCTAATGTTCGGGCAATATGTTTAGTCTCCTTTAAATTCTGGGGCAATTTTGTCATTTCAGCGTTACTTTTAGTCACATCCATTTTGGCCTTGGTGTTTTCTTGATTATAGCTATTTTATAGCATCATAATTCAGCTCTAGGTAATGCTTTACATATAAATCTCGAGCTCGTATTATTATATGTCTGTTTCTGTCCCTATATTAAACTTTCCCTTGTCCCGCTATAGTCGCACGAATTTTAAATTCCTCTTGTTCCTATACGTTCCCAGAGTATTTTTCCTTATATGTTCTCATTTGCCCTACGGTATCAATATATGTCGATGTGTTGTATATGTCTATATCTCACTTGTATTTGTCTCTCCCTAGAGTAGCGCGTATTCAGGTCAGCTCCTTTCTACATTGTTACCAATATCCGGTACCGTGACGTCACCTCACCTGTTCCATTCCTATTACCATTGTTCAACAACCCTTCTTTCCCTTGTCGCTATACAGTCCCAATATTCTTCAATATTCTTCATGGTCAATTTCCCTTGTCGCTATATCGTCCCAGGTGATCTGAAAAGTCTTGTGGCTATATTGTCCGGGGGGGGGGGACTGTAATGTATTTGTTCATTGTACGCTATATCGTTACCATACATTAATATTATATTTTCCTATATATTTATGTCCCCATGCAACTAATAATATTCTTTTTGATGGGTAATGGAGCAATCAAATCTTCTCACTAATATTTTTCTATATACGGATTTCCTTAGCCCTTGAAATATCTCAAACTAAAGTTATCAAACAACTGCTTAACACCAAAATACTATTTTGCCGTTAATATATTGTTATTTACGCAAACACACAGACACAAACAAACATACACATACGTGGAATGCTCTTTCGAAATATGCTACTTTTTTTCTTTTCTCTCAATATAATTTAATTTTTAACGAATATAATGGATGTGATTAGTTCCTTTTTTTGCTACAATCCAGATAGGAATACACTTTCCCCACCCTTATCCGTACCTACCCGTCAAAATTTAGACCCTTGCACATTTAAATATATCAAGATCTTACGTGTTTTTTAGTTGAAAGGCACGGACTATTTGATACGTAACATGCATTTTGGTTATAAATGTTTATGTCACTTACAACTTGTCATATCTAGCGGAAACAAAGTCATATTATCAAGAATTACGAAGTTGTCCATGTGAATACATCATGTTCATAATATCCAGAGGTTTTTGCTATGAATTAGTATTATTAGCATGTATTCGGCTTTTTGTTTTTTTTGGTTTTTTTTCTCAAAAGCTTCCTCTCTCTCAGTTATTTCAGTTTGATGAAAATGTAAATAGAGCCAAACATTGAGGAGGGCTTGCCGTGCTGTTACAATTCGAAAATACTTTGACGAAGTTAGCAGTAATAAAACATCCAAATTTAAGGAGTCTCCAAATAAATCGAAAGACATTCCTTACTCGTGCATAGATAATTCATGGACGAATCATGAACAGAGAGACTTGCCTCTATGGGACCCCGTGTGTGTCGTATCCCTTTTGACTGGGTGTTGCTCGTTGGTGATCATTGTCAAGTGACCGGCAAGGATGCAGCAATACTAAAAATAAAACTGCAGTAGCTGTCGTTGTAACTACTGTCAGCAGGGCAAAAACCGTTATAGAAGTTGAAACACGTGCCATTAAAGAAAGTTAAGCAACCTGAAAAGATATTGTTGATTTTAAACGTTATTTTTGTAAGTCAAAGTAAGCAAGTACTTGAAAAGAGGACATGATTTAACTTTGCGAATTATAGCTATCATTTACTTTTATTTTAACAAAGAACTAGTTTTCCAGACTTACTGAATTACTCGTATCGACATTGAAGGACGTTTATGCATTACAATCGTTCCAATGCTAGCTATATTTGGCATATATATATATATATATATATATATATATATATATATATATATATCCTTTTAAGCTGTAAAATATATTTTCAGACTAAGAATGAAAATTCAGCACGGGTTATTGAATAACATGCTTTGGATTACTATTATGCCTTATTGGCTATGGAATGCTACTGTGAACACCAATAAATGGATCATATACACCAAGATTGGATTTCGCTATCACTCGCCGACGCTTATGATTTGTTATTTTCTTCTTATTTCCAATCAGGAAAAAGCTATAAAGGATCATGTTTATGGATGTAGGAAGATAGAATATGTTCTAAATGTTTACACGGCATTAGATGGAGAATACAAAATAAACAACAAAACTGTTGTAAACCTAGCTCTCTATACATAAACTTACAAAATGTGTTGTATTCTGTGTGTGTGTGTGTGTGTGTGTTTGTGTGTGTGTTTAAAGGACCAGAAACATAGCAGACATCTATTGCATAATATGCATAGAGATATCCATATTGTACTCATATGGGATGGGCGTATCTCATGCATTATGAAATTTCTTGCTCCCTTTCTTTCATGAGAAATGTACAGTTCTCACGTAGATGTTTGACTGTGTGTTTCGATTTAAATACTCTTTTAACTGATACACAGAAATATATAACTGTATACACTGTTATGTAATGAATCATTTAAATTAAGCAAGAGAGTATAACTTATATGGTAGGCATATGGTGAGATACTACAGCCCTTCATACGCCCGTAAAAGCCGAACACAAACAATATATGGTTTCAGTTTCTATTCAGAGTATGAAACTGGCGTCTTAGTGTAGTACACAATAAAGCATAGTTAATAAACCCTGCGCTATATCCCAAGTTGCACCATATGCAATGCGATATAAATCCGTCGCTTACATTTCCTAGATGTAATGTTTTTCATTTTACAATAAAGAATTCTCTATAACACTGAGTGTAACTGAAGAGAGAGAAAAAGTAGAATATTGTCACATACAACGATATTCCTGCATGTGTTATTCAAATATATTATAAACAGGGACGGGTTTTCATTTTTTAACAAAGAAGCATGATTTTGTAACTAAAAAGTAAGCATGTAATTGTTACTTATGTTTCATTGCTGAAAAAATTGTTATATTGATGTATAGTCAGTAAAATCGCTCCAACGAGTCAATGTTTCTTATTATGTAATGAAATACCGACTTTCAATGTCACTTGTCTACTGCGTCCTGTCATAAAGTTGAAGGCTTGACGTCCTCCTAGATGTTACGGAGTACCAATAGGTATCTAAACAAAAAGTGAGCTTAATCTTTGCTTTGCCGCGAGAATGTGCAACTAACAGAAACCAAAGGTTGGTGCATCAAGCTCTTGATTAACCTTGGGTAGAGGCACTTAGTGTCTAACATTGTTTAGAGGCACCTAGTGTCTAACCTTGTGTAGATGCACCTAGTGTCTAACATGATGCCTTCACAGATGACTTGATCCCAGAATAACGGCCATCTTGTATATGTTCTAGGAGTCAGACTCTACCACCAAACTGGTATGTATACGCAACAGGACGTATTTTTCCTTATCCTAACCTATCGGAGCTCACCATTTAGTAAATTCAACATTTGTCTCAAATAGACCTTTCAATTACTTTCAATTACTTTCATATTTGCATTTTTACACAAAGTCGAGCAAGAGATATTATTTTCCTTCTGAACTGTAATAACAAACAAAGCAGCGAACAGTGTGATCGGATTCATGTTGGCCTGTTGAACATACGCAGAGTTACATAATGTACAACAGAGTCAATACGAAGGTCAAAGAGCCAGTAGTTAAAGTGGAAGAAATGTCAATACAAACCACGAGCTGTTATTTCAAATCACGAAATTGCATTGTATAGCATTAAGCGAAAATGCGTTTTTCTTGTAATTGGAAAAAGTATGCGCAGTTCGTCTTTGAGGTAAACGTGACTCTGTGCACCTATGGCGATAAAGTGCACATTTCTTATTAGAGGTAACTCCTGAATATTTATATTTTAAAGAGCATGCATTTATCCATTAGACAAATGGAAAGGAAAAAGGAAAAAAAAATTATTTGAACCAATATGTATAGTAGGCAAATATTTCATGAAGGCGATCATCAGAGAATGTGCAATTTCAAATATCTTAATTTGTAAAATCACTTACCCGTGTAAGAAGTACAACTCACATATTTTATGTTGTCGAAATTTCATATCATTACGTTTCTGCTTTAAATTCTAGTACAACTGGTATCTAATGAAAATAATGCAACTTTAAATCTAAAGTAAAACAAAACTCTGCAATGTTTCTCCACGGTGTAACACGCTTTTTTGCTACAGTTTTAGCTGGCACGAGAACAATATAAAAAGTGCCATGCCATTTGTGTATTTCCCTAAGAGGTACAACGTGTTATGCAACAACTACAGTTTGTGCAAGTAAATAAGGTTCTAAAAACACCAGTAATCATTTACAATTAGGAACGTTATTATTGGTGATCCAGTAATTTCCAAACTGGAAGACCTAAAGGGAGAAGATACCGAAGGAATATGTGTTTTCACAAAGCCAGAGCGAAAAAAAAGTAATGTTCATCCAAAGATATCACCAACAAAATAACAAAATCATACATTTGAAAATCCTGAGAGGACAATTACAATGTAAACAATTTCCTAGTAGGGTAATAAATAAAATTACAGACGAAACAATAAGAGATAATATTCAAAAGTGAGAAGCGGATTCAGCATAGAACTGTTACCTTGTAAAATGTCTTTACTCTACACAGACTACGTTATTCGCACATTTGGAAAAATGTCACTTTTGAAATTACAACAAGTAGTATAGCGAACTTTATTTTAATACTGGAGGGGTATTTTTGTTTGCAAAGTTTAGAACTGAGCACACTTCCTTCATTGTATCTCTATTTTAATCATATTGTAACAGTCTTTTTGCTGTCTAAAATTATGTAGATACTAGATTGTTTGAAATTATATAACAAGATGTCTTAAGAATGTCACAAAATATATACAAAAGATAGCAAAATAGTATTTGTATTTTCCGAGGGCTTCTGCAAACGCATCAATTTTCCTCTGTTGTGTCTGATGACAACATTGAATTTCGTCCGCATCAAGCTCAATCTCAACAATCTCTGAATCTTGTTTTCCGTCCTTGGTAATGAAGGTAATGGGGTTGTGATCGCTGAATCCGATAATCGCAGAATGAAATGAACTAATATACACTTCAAAAAGTTGCGAAGCCAACATCAAATCCAAACATTCGTTCTCGATTTAGGAATATTTTCCTTGGTCATTGCTTAATGGTTTAGAAAAATAGCACACTGGATGATCCTCGCGATTTTATCTTCTTGCATCAATACTCCACCCACCCACCCCTACGTCACTTACATCTATAGGTATCTTATATAATTGATCGAAATGAGAAACTTTAAGTATGGCTTTAATTTATCAGAATATTCCTGACACTATTCAGCCCAATTAAAATGGGATTTCGTATTCTACAATTTTTCAAAACATGCATTGGTTTCTTTTTTCTAACAGACTCATGGAATTCAGTGATAACCTTGACCTTAACTTCTGCAGGTGTAACTTGACCGTGTCACACAAAATATCCTAAACCTGTAACACAAGCAAAAACACTTTTACCTAAATTAATTGTCAGATTTGTATCACTGACTGTATCAAATTTTTCGAATGCTTCCAAATCATCTTCCAATGTATCATTGTTAACAATAACGTGTTCGTTAAACGCTGGGATGTTGACGGAGAACTTTTCATACCAAAGGGTATCACTTTATATTGATGAAGCCCATCAGGAGTTGCAAATGCCAAACATTTCTTTGCTTTTTCTGTCGCTCTAATTTGCCGAAATTCCTTTCAAAAGTTAAAATATGATTATATACGTTGCATTTCCAACTTTACCCATGCAATCATTTATTCTTGCCATTCGAAAAGTATCATATTCTGGTAATACTGTAGGCGTTTCTATAGTTAGTATCTGGATTTCGCACTGCAATTACTTTTACTTCGTTCTATAAAATATTTCTCCAGTATATAATGAGTTTCTCTTTTCAACGCTCCGGTTTGAGAGAATTCATCTTAAAAGGATGCTCTTTCACAGGTGTAGAATCTACAATCCCATTGTCTTTATAGGTGCTATTGATGGTGTTTGAACATTAGGAGACAGGTGCTCTTGTTCATACAGACCGCTCCGGTGGCCTAGTGGTTAGAGCTTCTGCCTTGGAAGCGGGAGGTCGTGGGTTCGAACCCCGGCCGAGTCATACCAAAGACTTACAAAATAGGTACTAACAGCTGCCTCGCTAGGCGCTCAGCATTATGAGGTTAGTGTTAGGACTGGTCGGCCTGGTGTCAGGATAATGTGACTAGGTGGGACATCACGCTACATATTTGCGGCATGATGCCCAGGTGCTAGACATCACTATAAACTGCCACACTGCAGACGTCGTAGCAATGTGACTGAACAATTGTTAAAGCTACTTTAAAAATCATGATCACACATACATACACACTCTTATTCATACAATAACTGATTCAGTTCATTCTTTCTCCTGTGGTTGTAGGTGTGAACGTTTCTGGTTTAGATTTCTTAATATTTCTGAACGCCGTCGATTGAATAAATTAGAATCGCATGAGTCAGGTTGGAATTTAATGTTTACATCCTCATTGTGCGTGACATGTACGTAATAATTTGAGTTAATACTTTACTTGACTATCTCTGATAAAAGATTCCTTTAAGATATTTATATGGCAATTTATTATGTTCTGTTCCCGCTTCCTAGGAGTGTTAATGATGTAATACAAGTCATTAATATAGTCTTTTCAATTGTATTTCAACCATACGAGTTAGACTGAAGATGGATTTGAGGCATGGGCAAGAGAGCCAGAACTCTACTATCAGGTCGAAAACTCCTTTCCTGTGTACTTTTGACAAACCTTAATTTCATTTTTGACTTAGTATAGTTTCGACGACTTCATAAGTCTTTGACAACTTGTAATCGGAGTAATAATAAAGTGGACTAATCTTGGAAACTTCGTTCAATAGAGTTTATCTTTTAAAAGCTTGAATGATCCACACACAGTAAGTCCATAAATGAGTTTGAAAATAATAAAACCTAATGATTGATGAACTGATTCGCTAACAAAAAAAAACAGCAAATGTACACCCTCCTCTCAATCCTTTTATGTATTAGAACAATATAAACAAATCATATTCCTCAACAAATTGATTAAATGTTTCCAAAGCCCAATGACTTTAAGGATAATAGGCAAACGACCTAAACTCTTGGATTCTTAATTCATACATAATTTGTTGGACAGTTCAAGACAAAATCTTTTACTATTGATCAAACTGGACGGATTTGGGAAGGCCAACATAGATACAAACAAAACCTTATTAAACTCTTACTATGGTCTTTCAATATTTCTCAAATAAATTTTTTTGGGGGGAATGTTACGCACATATACATTATGATCAAGTAAATATTGATTGCCTGATCTGGTCTTAGTTAACAGACAGACACATTATACAATTCATCTGCTAAATGATTCCTCAAATGCACGGGTATGTTGAAAATGAGCCTTATGTGTCTTTTGAATGGGTTTTCCTACGATTTGACTAATGGTAAAATATCTGCATTGCTTAGAAACAATCTTGTGTTAAATCTTATTGGCCCTTAAATGAACAGCAGAAGAAGTTGTACGGACTAAACAAAGAATTGCCTGTCGATGTGACTTCGAAACAGCAACGTGATTGATCACTGACTAGGTTCCATTTTCTCAAAGCAACAAACTGGTACCTGTGGCTTCTTTTCGCTAACAGCCCTCTGCAACAAACAGGCTACCTCATGATCATTTTTCTTTCGACAATGTGTAATTGTTTTATCACCCTGATTACAATAAAGAGAATGATTATTTGAAAGAGGTCACTGCGATCAATATCTCTTGCTTGAATCAGTACTTGGAGCAAAAGGACCGCATCAAAAGCCAGATCATTACATGTATCAGCTGAAGGAATAATTTCCTAGTCTACATCATTCTCAATAACCCTTTTCCCATAAATCGTGCAACTGCACAAGAAGGATATAAATCAGGGACTTTCACTCCAAATATATTCCACTGTTTGATCGAAAGAAAGCTTGTCAGTTACGAGTGGATTTACCACGACCTTATCTGAAGCTGTGTTATTGCCTAGTAAGAAATGAATATGTAACGAAGTTACTCTTCCGACAATTCCTGAGACTAATTCTGATAACATACTGATACAATGGAGAGGAACATTAGCTCCCTGAATGAGAAGACTTTCCCTGAAAAATACTTCTTAGACAAAAGCATAGTACCTGATAACAAAAGATTCTGCGATGCTTCAGTGTCCTTTAGTATTTTAACAGAGTTAGTATTCGTTGGATTACAAATAAATGACAAAAACCTTGCGACATTAATGGTTCATAATTCTCCAAAATAAAATCAGACTTGGATTTATTTAACCCAACAGATGTATTTTAATACAAGACCGTGACCTTGACCTCTATGAAATAAGAGCGTTTGGAGCAGCTCTGGTTTTCTTCTGATGTTTATTTGTCAACCTGTAGGAACCAGAAATATTTTACCCTTTCTTCTCATGATAGGTGCACGTTGGAAGATATAATAATTTCTGATCAGTCTTAACAGAAGTTTAATTTCTTAAAGTTGAGCCAGATTGAGATTTGGAGGGTAATCGTAAGAGACTGAGATGACATTCTACCAAACACCAGCAGAGCGGAAGACTTATTGACCAATGAAACTTGTGAGTCATGAAAATATCAGCAGCAGTTAGAGCAACATTTTCATCTGTGTCCATATTGTGTTCATTAAGAGCGGTCTTGACATCACTATGGATGCAATTCTTGAGCATTTCAGCTAATATGAGCTACATGAGGGTATCATAATCTTGATCAACCTTCTTGACTGACAACCACCTATCAAATAGTTGATCTTTTTCCCTTGCAAATTGGAATTGGGGTTGTCCTAACCCGTTGACAATATGTTTTAGGTGCCAACTCATGACCATTCCAGACAAATTACTTAACCACATCATAATCAGCACCTTGTTGTGCCTACAGTGAGTGTAGACTTCACGATCCGTACACTTTGTAATAATAGAGCCCAATCCTCTCTTGACCATCTTAGCAATGTTCTCGAAGTGTAGCTACCATTTATCTTCTTTTCTTTTTGAATAGGTGTACTAATCTACTAATAGTAAAATTAAAACCAGAAATTGTGTGCAAGTTTGGTGGGAGTGCTGATCGGCTTACCAGATATTAATCTTTAAATATATATTACATATACATTTCTCTCTGTTTGCATCAATATATGCTTCACTTTGCTTTGTTTCAGCATTTGTATTTCCCATTCTTTTTTCCTCCACTTTTGTGTTTCGTTCTCTCTCTCTCTCTCTCTCTCTCACACACACACACACACACACACACACTTCTATTACATTTGCCTCTCTTCTTCCTCGTTCTGAATTTCCACAATATTTTTATGCTGCAGCTTCGTTAGTTCCAGTACCGTCTGCTTCTTTAACTTTAATTCGTTCGATTTCCTATTAAAACTAGTTACAGGTTTACTAGGCAAACCCAATACTCTATCATTAAATATATCTTTTCCCACTAATACTGAATCAAAATAATATTTCTCTCCTGTGTTGTTAATGATGCTTTAGCTTCAGACGATCAACGTATCTGGCAAACACAAGCAATTCGTCTTTTTTACCCAGTACCGACGAATATGTTACATTTTACAAACTTCAAACTTCGGCACCCAAGAAAGTAAACACATAACCCTCATTAAATACACACCAACACAAAAATCTCTTTTGGATTCCTCAAACGAACAAAATCCTTGAAAGAAGTGGGCATATGAGAAAACTTGCCAGTAGGTACCCGTGAAGTGGTTGTTCTTCCCTGGGTCATCCGGGGTTCTGCCTCCACCATAATTGACTGACCACCATGTATCATGTGGTGAAAAAAAGGCGTTGAACCCCATACAATCCATCAAGCCGTCATATCGAGCCAGACCAAACCAAAGCACCATATGAAAGCAGCAATGTTTGGTTAAGAAATAGATATTACATGTTAATGTTTTCAGTGAGTTCCTTGAGAAACGGTTCCAGTAGATACTGATAGTCTTATATTACCATGATCATTTTTGGACTGCTTGTATAAACGTGATGCTTGATACTCCAGATCCAAAACGACCGGATGATGAAATTTTAAATGTACATAAAACTGTCTTGAAATGAACGATTATTTCTGGAGGAAAATAAATTCTCTAAAAACTTCAGCTCTCTATCGGTAGACATTTGTTCCGTGTTATGCAATCTTTTATGTACCTGAATGGGAATGCTATGGACCAAAAGTTACAATTTTCCTTTATTAACATTATTGACGATATTGTCTTCATTTGGACCTATTCTGAAGAAAGAGCTTCTTAACGTGTGCCTTACCACTATTCATCAATGAAAATTAAAACTAAAATTAATAGGAAAAGTGTTGACTTCTTAGATGTAGCGAGATGCGTTGAAAATAACGACGATAATCTGGACACTAGGGAAATAGACATTTGTCATTTGCTACGTAGAAATAGTTTTTGTGTCAGGTATATTTATATCATGTACTGTTTTATAATATAGTTTGTATTTAAGTCATTTTGGTTTATGACACTGTTATAGGGATTGGAAATTATAACATTATACAACAGAGGTTATATGTGATGTCACGTACTCTTTGGAGGTTACATGTGCGATAACTTGTGAAATATCTATTCGTAAATTACGGTCAGTTGCCAAGTTTATGTCAACAACTATTTCGATCTAATAGGCCAACGAATTAGCGAAAGGAGGTCACGTCAACATCGCTTGATCCTTAGGGTACATTCGACCTGTATAAATGTCACGCCCAAGGTGCTGATTGGCTCAATAATTAAGACAATCGACCATGACTGTTAAGTTATTTCAAAATAAGATGATTTAAATGTTCGGAAATCTTCACCAGTGATTCAGGTTTGTTTGTTTAATACCATTATGTGACTATATGAATCAATTAAAGCACCGCGTTATCATTCGGTTATATTTGGCCTTGTAAGAGTGGGATAGGAAATTTGAATTTTTTAATAATTTATTCGCTTACATTACATAAAGGACATTTTTAAAAATTCTGAACAGATAATACCTTGCTGCACTATTGTGAAATTATTCAAGGACTTGGATATGTGATCAATTCCATTGGATTGCGAGATACATTCAAGGACTTTAGTGACATTCAACGTTCACTGGATTACCTTGAGGTAAAACCTTTTGAATATTAGCAATTCTTTAGTGATGCTAGCTCAATAGCACATTGGCACATTAGAATCTTCATTCGGAATTTCATTGGACCGTTTCCAGAATAATGTGCAATATATACATTTAGGGTAATATTTTATGACTTCATACATCATCATATAAAATATTTTTATTATGTCGCCTTTTTAAATTTATATTTTCGATAAATCAATTTTTATTTCGGAAAAGTTAATGCTTGCTTGGTTTTACCTTGAATAGTTACAAAGTTTATGTCCTTAAGCGTAACAAGTTCCTTGTGGAGATTATCCGGATTTTAAGTTTTATTAAAATATATTTATTTGTTGGATATTTTCATGAATTGAATTGTTTTTAATAGTTTAGAAAATAATAAGATTCAGAGATTTTTATATTTCATTAGATTATTTATGCCTTTAGTCGTAACAAGATCTTTGGGGAGATTATCCGGATTTTAAGTTTTTTATATATATTTATATGTTGAATATTTTCCAAATTTTGAATTTCATTGTTTACAAGTTTGGTAAGCTCTGGCATTTTGATTTCATAGCTGGAAAAATAATAGCGACATGAACAAACTTTCACCATGACATCCAAAGTAGCAAATTGTATTGCCGATCATACAGAGGAGATATCGGAGTCCTTGAAAAGGACGTGTTACTTGAGCCTGTTAAACATTATGATCTTGGTAAAGCGAATGCTTCCCTGATGAAACAAGAGTTCAGCAATATTTTGATACTTTATTTGGTACAAAAAGATGTTTTAGATGTGAGCGTTTTGGGGTTTGATCATGAAGTCTCCGTCTAATTTGGACAGGAAATTGAGGGCATCGAAGGAAGCAGAGTGTGCTGCTGCAGCTTCAATGGGAGCAAATGCAAAGAGACAAAGACAGAGAGAGATAGAGAGAGGCAGAGAGAGACAGAGAGAGATCCGGAATGCACCAATAGACAAAGACAAAAGAAGAGAGATAGATGCAAGAAAGAAGAGAAGAAAGAAATAGAGAAAAGGTGAGGTATAAAAAGTGAAGAAGGAACAAATCCAAATGGAGGAGAGAAAGGAGGTGAAAGAAAGGCAAGAGAGAAAGCAACATAGTATTGGTGTTTAAATTAAGGGAATTCTAACTGACCCAAAAAGGACACTGTCGTGTAAATGAATCTTCATAATTCGATCTTGCGAAATATGGTAAGCATATTCCCCATTAAGTTAAAGGAAGGTAGGCAAATATTTTCTCAGTTTTGAAAATATAAATGAGAATCTAAAATGTCCAGAAGATTAATGGACTTCCTAATTGCAAAGTTTGTTTAATGATAATCCTAGAGATGTCTACACCTGACTCTCTTCTGACCAGACTGGAGATTATGATGTGGTCAAGGAATTTGTCTTGAAGGCTTATGGGATGGTCCCTGATGCCTTTTTCAAAATTTTAGAAACAAAACTGCACCGACTAATATTGAATTTGCATGGAGACAAAAAAAGGTTATATACCAAATGTTATACAGCCAAGAGGGTTGTCAAAGTTTTCAGTTGCAAATAACTCTTTCTTTAAACAGCTTTGTGCTAAGATACCATTTTAATTTGTTTTTGAGAACTTGCAGGTCTCAAACTATTATAAATGTTAAGAATCAAATTTCTAATAAAAACATCAGAAATCATTATCTCTTCTCACTTACACTTGCTGTAAGAGGAAAAACACACATTATTTCTAAATACTATAGGAAGAAATATAGCAAAATAATTCTAACAGAGTAGTTAGAAATGCTCTTGTTTCTAAGATCTCAATGTCATGGTCATATGCATAGAAAGATATATAGTTGTTGGGCTTGCATACACCAGTCTGATTTTGTTATGGAGAATTATGAACTATTCATGTCGAAGGGTTAATTAACACTTGTTGATTAATTAGATAAGTCTACTCCTATTAAGATACAAAGAGACACGGTAGCTTCTCATAGTATTTTGTTATTCAGTACCTTGCCCTTTTTGAGAAGTCTTCTCTTAATGACATGTGGATATATAAATATTCCTCTCCATTTTGTTAATTTGTCATGAGACTTAGTTCGGGACTGGTGTCGAATGGAGCTGTGATTCTGTGCCTTGTTTATATCCGGTTTGTGCAATTACTGCAACACTGGTAAAACATGTTACGAATCAATGTTTTCGTCATGAAGTTATTCCTTTAACTGCCATATTTTTGAGTCATGCTTTTAATACAACCACTTTTGCTACAAGTATTGATCACATGGATACTCTTTTGGTTATACATTCTCTTAAATCTAATCAGCGTGATAAAAGAATATCACTGGTTGTCTTACAGGAAGAAGATCCAGAGATGTCTTGTTGGTTTCAGGGGGCTTTTAGTGAAACTAATGCCACACAAGAACGAAATTGCTACTTCTTGAGGGGCCCCGAGTGGCCGAGTGGTCTAAAGCGCTCTCCGTTACGGATCACTGCCATTTCACCTCTGTCTGCGTGGGTTCGAGTCTAGGATTCGGCTAATGTGGATATGTGAGAAAGCTTGCCAGTAGCTTCTCGTGGGTCGGTGGTTCTTCCAGGACTTTTCCCGGGTTCTTCCTCCACCATTAATACTGGCCGCCATGCATAGCCTATCGTGAGCTGAAAAATGGCGTTAAACCCCACAACAACAAGAACAGCAAGAACAACAACAAAAAGCTACTTCTTGAGGAATGGGGTCATTACGAGGAATTAGAGACTACGTGAGGTACCAGCTGGTGACGATTGGTCATTGTCAAACGTGTTGCTATATATCGTATCGACAGAAAATCCTCAATCAAGACCATGAAATGTTCTGGTCATTCGTGTGTCAATAAAACCTATCATAAGTTCTTAAATCATTTTTATTCGCTGAAATTTAAAAGTAACGATTCTAAATTTTGTAGATATCTTCATACTTGTCAGATGATAGGAAAACTGAAACTCAAAGCTCATCTGCAGTCTAATCCTGCGTATGACGAACCATTTAGTAGAATAATGGCAGATTGTGTCGGCCCTTTACATAGGACCACTCTAGGAAGAAGCTATTCCTTTGAGATATATTAAACCTGAGACCTTATTAGAAGCTTTGTAAAGTATTTGTACACATTTTGGCCATGAGTGAGAAACAGGAAAAGATGAAGACAAAGATATGAAATCTTGTTTATCCTATTTGTAAATCATTTCGAGATTATTTTAAGAGTATGTACTTTTGTCTTTAAAACGTAAGGAAGAAAGTGAGTGACTTTAAATACAGTATGCATATCCCTGCGTGGCAAATAGGAATAATTTTGTCATTGGAAGATGTTAATATCTTAGGAGTATGGTGTCAGAGATAGCCATATAAATTATTCTATTAATTGCCCCACAAAGCACAACATTTGAATGAAGATGAGAAATAGGACCATGGAAACTTTGAAGTGAATAATTTTCTGAAATTGTAGACAATCTGGACAAGAAGCTGTCACAAGAGTTAAACGAACTGTAACAGCTACTAATAGGATATGGACACTTATTTCTAAATATTCCAACACGTAAAAATAAAATAATCCACGACACTGAAATAATAAACTTTACCCTCTGTAAAACAACACCCTTATCTGATGAATCCTCTCAAGAGAGACTATTGAAGAAAGAAATTCAGTATTTGCTAGAGAATGACATCATCTAACCAAGTACAGGTGACTGGAGTTCAATTTGCATTTTAGTGCTGAAAACAAATCTGGCTTTCCTTATGTGTACCGATTACAGAAAAATAAACTGTTACTAAGACAGATTTGTTTTCTATTCCTAGAATCGATTACTGCGTTGACAGAATTGGAAATGCCAAATACGACACCAAATTTGACATTTTGAAGGGATTTTGGCAAATTCCACGTATGGAGAGCAATGGAAATTTCAGTTTTCATAAATCTAAATGGACTTTACCAATAAAAAATCGTGCCATTTGGAATGAAGGGTTTACTCATTTCTTTCCAAGGTTTTAATGAATATGATAACATCTGCTACAGGAAATTTTGACGCTTACATCGATGACGTCATCATCTAGAACAACACCTAGAAAGACGACATGGAAACCATCTGGAAGCTACCTGGAAAGCTCAATGAAGCGAATTTGACAATCAACTTGAGTAAACATGGCTTTTGCTGCTTGTGTTACTTTTTTAGGACATGTTATTAGACATGGTAAAATAAAAATAAAAGAAGTTAAGGTTAAGACTATTTTAGAGTTCCATGAGTTGCTTATCAGTAAGAAGCAATTTGCTGATTGGTAACATTGAAACACAAGCAGTTTATAATTTGGCTAATGATTCCAAGAAAAGAACAGGTTTGGCTTTAAAACTGATAATAGTTATTAAGACCAAGGGTTATTAATTCGGAAGCGCTAAGTGACATTATTGGCCCCCACCTCTTGCACATTGTCGGAGGGGCTTCGAGATTTGATCCCGTCCTTATGTATTTTCGTGCACAAAAAAAAAGAAAACACAACACTTGACAATTAAATTTAAGTATATATAACGTAGTTATTCTAATGGAAAACCCGCTCCTAATAAGCATAAAGACATTTTTTAAAAAAATCATACCTTATCGAGGATTATTGATCAGCATATATCCATTATAAGTATAAATAATTTAAACAGTACATGACTAATCTAATGACTGTTAGGAGAAACAAAATAATTTGGAAAAAAGAAAGTTTTCACTCAAAGTACGGGACTCAACGATCTAGACTAAGGTGAAGAGGTTCCGTTTTTCATGTGTAAGGTTATTTCCAGATGATTTGATTAAATTTACTTCTGCCTCAAACGACTTTTGCCAGATTTATGAAGTTTTCATTTTCTCTATATTTGATTCTTTTCATTTCAGCAGGGACACTGCGTGATTAACAAACGATCGTACTCTACTTCCCCACTATGTACCTACGATACTGTGAAATTTATGTTTGTTTTATTCATTTTTTCTTTATGGGCTTTTATGTTTTCTTAGGAAGTAAATAACCAATATGTAACACATTCACTTTGCACTTCTACAATCCATGTTTAAACCATGTATTGGTATCTGAATTGCCCACTGAACTTAGACACAAAGACATAGTGATCCCATTCAAGAGTGCTCTCAAAACTCACTTATTTCGACTGAAAGAACAAACTTAAAGACCTAATAATGTTTCCTACCTTAAATATTCTCAGCATGTTTTTTTATGTTTTCTAATTTCATGGTGTTTGTTTTTGTAATCATATCATTATATGTTTTTCATCTTATAAGTGTTGTTTAATGTTGTAAATCGCTTAGAGTTTCTAAAGATTAGGCGCTATACAAAGTCCTCATTCTTCTTCTTCTTCTTCTTCTTATTATTATTATTATTATTATTATTATTATTATTATTATTATTATATGCAAGGTCAAGGTCAACGGGTTTCCATGCAAAACCGGTAGTTTTCTTCAGTTTCCCCAGTTTGCTATACTGACGTTGTCGAAAGCAATTCAGAAAAAATGTAAGAATTGATTGTACGATAAACTTAAATATAAAGCAAAAATTTTATTTCTTTCTAATATGTTTGCATCTTCTGGTGGATCCAGTCCAAGTAGCTGGAGACTTTGGTATAAACTGCGGGTAGCTTTTGCTGGTAGCCGCAGCCAAAGTTATAGCTAGGGATTCCCACCAACTCCCA
The DNA here is from genome assembly GCA_028554795.2 of Sinohyriopsis cumingii. Taxonomy (NCBI): domain Eukaryota; kingdom Metazoa; phylum Mollusca; class Bivalvia; order Unionida; family Unionidae; genus Sinohyriopsis; species Sinohyriopsis cumingii. The sequence goes on from CM068831.1 coordinate 21,457,496, forward strand.
ATGGCCTTCCTGATAGCAGACGAAAGGTCCCCCACTGTCTCCCTGAAAATACACATCTAAACTTAAATGCAGGACGAACATAGCACGACCGGAGTGCACTACTGGATGTCTGTACTAGTTATTCTTTTTAGAATGCTTTCCATATTATATACTGTCTGAAACAGTTAATTTACAAGACCTGTGTTTATGCATATGGTCTGTGTGCCACTGATTAACTTACTAACAGCATATCTAAGTGTCCCATATTATGCAACGTACGTAATGCTATAGTATTTATTTGCACATTTAATATTGTCAAATACTATCCGAGGAATTAACAGTGTAATTGGTAATGCTCTATGGCCATGTCTAGAGTGCACGTGTTAGCATTGGATATCAGAAGCATTCCATCCTTAATCACATGCCATCTTAACATTTTATCTCGTTTAAACTCTTTGAAAAAGACAGCATTAAAACCTAGGACACGTTCGCATTGAATTGCTAAATCTGATGCAAGATTATATAAAAGATTCATGATAATCATTTAATACGAGATTCAGGTGATTATTTATATTTATGTAGAAGGAAGAATTAATAAATGCTGCATTGCAAAATCTTAAGTTAAGAACCACAAATAGCTTTGTTGTTTGCACTTGTTTTGTTATCTTTTGGGGGTGTTGTTGGGGTTTTTTATTTTTGTAGCTGGATTTTGTTTTGTTTAATTTACCTGACATACATCTCTGAAACCAGTGGGTCCGTTTTCTCCCGCACAGTAATTTGTATCATACATGGTTCTCCCTATGAAATAGTCGCATTGAGCTTTAGGCAAGATTGTTAGTACTGCCTTGTTCAGAATCTTGTCAGGTACCGGAGCAATGGCAGGGTCTGAGAAAATGGAATATATAAGACATTAGAATCATGTATCACAACAGTTGATCGTTTGCTTCTTAATGATGAAGGGAACTGTTGCATTTTTTATATTAAATTTCTTAAGACATATCGATAGTTTTTAAGATCTGAATGAGAATCTCATACGCGAAAGGTTTAAGTAATCTTCTAAAACATAAGCTTTTTTCCATGAAATTCGTACTGAAACTTTCAAGATATCTTCATTAATATGCGCCGAAACCAGATTCATTTAAAACACAGAATTGAAAACAAAAACGTTTTTCAATATATCTTAATTGTACTTTAAATACTCATTGCATCTTGCTTAATTGAAATCATGACAAGGAAAATGTCAAATTGTCTTTCATTAAGGTAAGTTCAATATGCAACATACCGACAAAGCAACTATTTTTCGTTGTAATTTTATAGCGAGACATTAAAATATGTTCAGTGATAGAAATTTGTAACCTCTGTATTTTGCTCTTAAAGTTAGAGTTAACCGTTTAGGGAAGAAAAGTACAACCAGCCTGAATGTCAGTTAAAAAACGGATTTAGGTATATAAAAGAATGTTAGATGTAATGTCTGCATTGAATAAAAAAATTGTTAGACTTGATTAATAACCATGTTTGTCAAGGGGGGGGGGTACATGGAACAGAATTTTCCTAAAATTCAATTTAGTAGTAACATCACGATAGATATATGTCTTGTGAAAATGCTAAATGTAACTAATTGACCATTTGGTTAGTTATCTAATATTACTGACAGCCTTAGTCGTGGGTTCAATGCCTGGATGAGCCATACCAAAGACTTACAAAATGGTACTAACAGCTGCCTCGCTTGGCGCTCAGCATTAAGAGGTTAGTGGTAGGACTGGTCAGCCTGGTGTCAGGATAATGTGACTGGGTGGGACATCATGCTACATGTCTGCGGCATGATGCTCCAGTGCTAGACATCACTATAAACTGTCACACTGCAGACATCGTAGCGATATGACTGAAAAATTGTTATAGCTACGTTAAAAATCCAAATCACACACGCACACACACACATACACTGACAGCCTTACACAGCCTTACACGGGAAATGTACAAACAGATGCCTCCTACATCAATAGTTTACTCATAAGCATTCATTTGTTTCAACTAGCGACTAAAGGACTTAATCTCATATGCAATCAATGGAACCATTTTGGAAAAATACATTGAATTCTTACTGTAAGTATGAGCTCCCCATCCGGATACGATGCAGACATGATTTTCAAAATTAGAGCCAGCTGCGGGTAGACATGCTTTTCTAATGTATCTGAAAATAATTTAAAATGGCATGTTTGAATATCAGTTTGCAACCAACTTGACACAGAAAGAATGAAAGGGATGATTTCAAAAACGTTGTAAAACATTCGGTGGTTGGTTGTAATACATTTTAGTGGCATTTTCAACACAGTATTAACTTTATCAAGCCAAGAAAATGGGAACTAAGTGCCTTTCCCAAGGACACAACGACGCAGCCGACCAGGGCTAACGCGGGTCATCACACGACGGAATATTAAGAGTACCATAAAACTCTCGCTAAATACTAGCACAGACGTGTGTAACCCGCGGCTCGCAGCCCGCGGCACTCCTTCACGTTGTGCTGCCCGCGGCTATGTAAGCAGTCTGTTTGAAAATATGCATTGTAATTAATATTCATAATTAGTGATAACGAGCTGTTCTTGTTCATACGGCCCGCAATTTTAAGCATTGTATCTGTGTTTTGGTCCCCATCCAAACTGGGTGTACACCCCTGGGCCAGCGTGTATGACTGGAGGAACGTCGGAATAAGTAAGCCCTTCTTTGGTGTGAACAGAGAAGAGGAAAGGGCAATTACCAGAAAACATTAGTTTTGTAATTACTTTATAATAAACAACACCAACACGTATAATGTGTGATGTTACAGAATCAATTGTAATGGATGTCTGATATTACTACGTTACTTGGATGTCTGATATTACTACGTTACTTGGATGTCTGATATTACTACGTTACTTGGATGTCTGATATCACTACGTTACTTGGACGTCTGATATTACTACGTTACTTGGATGTCTGATATTACTACGTTACTTGGATGTCTGATATTACTACGTTACTTGGATGTCTGATATTACTACGTTACTTGGATGTCTGATATTACTACGTTACTTGGATGTCTGATATTACTACGTTACTTGGATGTCTGATATTACTACGTTACTTGGATGTCTGATATTACTACGTTACTTGGATGTCTGATATCACTACGTTACTTGGATGTCTGATATCACTACGTTACTTGGATGTCTGATATTACTACGTTACTTGGATGTCTGATATTACTACGTTACTTGGATGTCTGATATCACTACGTTACTTGGATGTCTGATATTACTACGTTACTTGGATGTCTGATATTACTACGTTACTTGGATGTCTGATATTACTACGTTACTTGGATGTCTGATATTACTACGTTACTTGGATGTCTGATATTACTACGTTACTTGGAGAGTCAATCAGAAGTAGCGCTAGAAAATGCAAACCGACAAATTTTGTTAAGTTATTTGTGGATTGCTTAGATCCTTAACTATGTAAAAAAATATGCTTTTAAAAAAGTTAAATATTCCAGTATTTCACCAGCGATCATTCTTCAATTCTTAATCTTGTAATCGTCCAGAAGAATATACTTCTAACCATTTGATATGCTTTATTTTCCCCGTCACTCACTCAGTCTACAATGGAGAACACTGTCAACGCAAAAGATTGATGCATATTACAACTATAACATGTATACACGTGTTTTCCGATGCAAAATATAAATACAAATGCAAAAAATCCTCTATAACATTTTGTTGGAAATTGTCAGCTACTTTCATTCAGCTATAACCAAGTCAGTAAATTTACGACAAATACAAAATGGGTAACAGTAGTAGTAGTTCGTCTATCAAGTCGATGAGGACCACTTAAGTCATCCATTGTTTTATTGGAAACAAATGGCTCGTGGGTGCCTAGGTGGCCGATGGGGCCGATGTGCGCCCTGAATGTTCTGTGGCATTGTGAACATGAGATGGTAGCAACGCTGATCATGTGGTTACTGTCTCGTGAGTTCCTGGCCTGTCTCCGTTGTGCCGCCGCGGAGGTCCTGTTGGCCTCGCAAACTTTAGTACCTTTAGTGAGGGAAGAGCGCTATACGACCCTGTCCTGGCAGTCTGCTCCCACCTGTATAGCTAATACCAAAGTTCTTCAATGAGACTTCGGGGTGTCCTTATATCGTTTTCTCTGACCTCCTTTGCTGCGTTTTCCTTGTTCAAGCTCGCCGTAAAAGAGAATTTTTTAAGATGGTGACCTAACGTGCGAGCTACATTGCCTGCCCATCGCAACTGTGATTGCATTAAGATGGCGTAGATGCTAGGAAGGCTTGGTTGGGCAAGGACCTCAGTATCCGGGATCCTGTCTTGCCACGTGATGTTTAGGAGTCTTCTGAGGCATGTAGTGTGTAAGTGGTTCCAATTCTTTGCATGGCGCTGGTACACTGATTATGTTTCGCAGGTGTATAATAACACAGGGAATACTGTCGCTCCGTACACCTTCAACTTTTTCTGAAGACTAATGCCTCTTCTGTTCCAGACCTTGACGTGTAGTCTGCCGAATACTGTGCTGACCTTTGCAATCCTGGCATTAACTTCGTCATCTATTATAACATTCTGGGACGGAGTGCTGCCAAGATAGGTGAACCTGTTCACTGCGCTCAATTTCTATTAAAATGGGTATTAGTATATAATACGACAACTACAGTGAATGAAAATATACCATACTTTCCTGATAAATCCACCGGCTTTGAGAGCTTGAGCAGTGCTATATCGTTGAGCTGATGCGCATCTGCGTTGTAAAGCTCGTGAATTATGAGCTCACTCACGTGGTACACGTTGGTTTGTGGGATATGATTCCGGTCTTGCAGGCCCACCCCCACTGTGAACTGAGTCTTGTCTTGTGATCTGCAAAAGATTTAATTTTGAATGTAATTTTAGATAAACATGTTTTCACCATTAACAGTAAATGTTCATAAACTTAAGGGATCAGATTTCCTCTCCGTCTGGTTGTACATTTCTGGAAGAAATGATGTTCTATTAGAACCTTATGGCGACCTTAAGATCATTCAATTCCAAGCTTAACTAAGATATTGAATATTTACTATTAGCCGATCAGAAATGATCTTTCAAAACAAATGCCAATTTATTTGGATTGCTTAAAACAAAATCTAAAATTCAACAAATCTGTGATTTCTCTTATATGAGAGCAACAACGATCATGTGAGGGATATTGCCATAGCAATCAGCGGGTAATCTTGATAAACTGTAAAATAAATTCCGTCCAAGAACGTTCTCAAAGGAAACTTAAGGAAAATGCGAACAACTCAGTCTCTTAGTGTGGACGACATTTTTGGTTCTTTAATTTACATACACAATTGAAGTACTATATTGTGTCTAGGTATTGGACTTAAGATAACAGAAACATCCTCTACAAAAAGCTACCTCACAACGAGAATAGTCATGAAGAACAGAATTCAGCTAGATTTACTGATCCAACATTGTGTTAACGGGCTCAAAAGGATTGATATCAGCCCAGATACCAAACCATCAATGAATAAATTATTGTCTTTGTTACAATAATTTCGTTTCATTTATTCTCGTTATATCACTTTTCGTCATTTGGTGAAAAAACGTTATTTTCAGCACATTAATTTGTGGATTGAGGAAGGGGTAGAGTGGTTTACAAGGAAGGATCATTGCTCTCCAAGTCTTTAAATTAACCACGAAATCCACGACAAAGAGCAAGCTGCAAAATATATTAATTTAGCAGTACTTGTCAGGAACAAGGAGTGAAAAATAGGAGCATATCACTTAAAAGTGCGATAAATCATACATAACATGGACGATGGAGCTTAGAATTATTAGAATGAAAAAGGTAAATACAGAGGACCGGTCCCGAGTAAAACTTGAGCACTTAAAAGGTTCTTGTTTCGTACCACTAATATCCCGACTTCAGTTGCGAAATCTTTCTAAATGCGAGGATAATGTGCGCTTAATCAAGATCAAGGCATTATATTTTTCTTCATTTAACACTGCATGATCTATCATGGTCTTCCCCAATCTAATGAATCTTGGCTTTTTATCACCTATGGGATCGCCCTACTCCCCATGGGTTTGTTATAAAAACCTACTTGAGGCAGCAGACAGAGGCTGTGCATATTTGTATGCTGAAGCTTAGTAGTCAGGGTCGGGACGTATAAGGAAAAGGGTTCGTACATTTCTGATCGGTGGTTTCCTTAGCTTTTGTTTCCTCTACCTCCAAAACAAGTTCTTATCAAGTTCTAAAGCCTCAATAGCCTTTACATTCTTAAAACTTCTTTTGCAATAGATTTTACTTAGATTATAAATAATACATCATGTCAACAAAAGCGCTCTCCATTTCTATTTCTAGAAATCATCTTATCAGTGTAGAAAGTAATATAGGTATCTTAAAAAATAACTGAGGACCAAACTTACTGGTGGAAACAATGGGCAGCAGTGACGACCCACTGCGAGTCAACCAACGTCCCTCCACATGTGTGGTATCCGTACAACATCAGAGAAATCTGGAAAAGCAGGAACATAACTAATATAATGTACTACAGGCAGTAGCATTGCACGAACTTCACAAGACTAATATAATGTGCGACATATAATAGAATTATACGGATTTAACAAGCCTTTTTTAATGTACTACCTGTCATAGCAGTATGCGTACTTCACGTGGCTAACATAACGTACAACAGGTAATAGCACTGTACGAGCTGTTCATATCTAGTACGATACACGACAGGTAATTGCACATTACGAGCTTCTCATGACTAATACGATGCACGAAAGGTAATAGTTCTTTACGAGCTTTACATAATATAATGCATAGCAAGTAATATTACGGTAATAGTATTGTACGAACTTATCGAAACAGGACAGGTAATAGCACTGCATGAACTTCACATGGCTGATATAATATACAACCGGTAGTAGCATTATGCGGACTTCGCATGACTAAAACAATGTGACCGCTTCGAAGGCCTCATGGTTAGAGCGTCCGTCTCGGAAGCGGGAGGTCGTGGGTTCAAACCCCAGCCGAGTCATACCAAAGACTTACAAAAATTGTACTAACAGCTGCCTCGCTAGGCGCTCAGCATTAAGAGGTTAGTGTTAGGACTGGTCGGCCTGGTGTCAGGATAATATGACTGGGTGGGACATTATGCTACATATCTGCGGCATGATGCCCCAGTACTAGACATCACTATAAACTGCCACACTGCAGACATCGTACTTTAAAAATTCTAATCACACTCACACACTAATAAAATGTACAACATGCAATGAGACTACGAACGTTTAAGATACTTTAAAAGTTTGAGAGACTGTACATGATAGATACGGTCTTACTGTCCATACCAAGCATTCAAAAGGCCAGAAAAGTTAGTTTTGATTTTTAAAAAGCACGGATAACTTAAGAATACTGGTCAGAGACTAATAGTCTAACATTTAATCGGTTTTCTAAAAGTTCCATTACATATGTGGAACACATATGCCAACACATTCTCTCAGGACAGCGGAAAGGATTTTTAGGCCCTAAGAAAAATTCTCCAGTATGCCGCAATGAACTGCTAATTGTTATATCGATGGGCCACCTGACCATTTTGAGCCCCCATAAATATTTTGTCTTAGTTGTCCTAGTTGTCATACCCTGCCCGTGGCCCTGCATTTGAATTAAATTTACGAAATGTGTGTAGAGAATCGTATAGGAGGCAATCTTCAAAGCTGATACAACTTTTTTTCGTCTAATATAGATCACGAGCATGCTTGTTATGTCTAGTTCATGCTTTGAAGGATCCATTTATATATATATATATATATATATATATATATATATATATATATATATATATATATATATATATATATATATATATATATATATATACACACACACACAAGGATCCTTCAAAGCATGAAGTCTTTTTAATTTGTGGGGAAAGAGACATCAAATGTTCATACAAATTAATGTAAATAAGATGATTCAGTCAGACAGCGTAGCGAAATAAGACAAATTCTATCACCTGCCATGGAAATTCTCCAAGTTGAGCTATATTTCCACCAGTAATTCTGTGTGTTGATGCGGTTTGTCCGACATCACTTATACCACAATGACCTGAGAATTAACAAAAAAATGTTTCTTTGAACATTTATATATGATGTTCATGAATAAATCGTTGTATATAATATTCCCGGTGATTTTTCTGCAGTTTGAAAACGACAGACGCTTACATCCCATTTTATTATATTTTTATTTTACTGAAATGCCTAGATAAATAAGTCCACATAATGAAGTATTTACGATCATAAGCATGTCTGCATTAAGAAAGGAAAATATTTCTCCTCGAATCTAATATATTGGCAATGGAACTTGTGTAATTTTTTCAACTGATCTGTAGTGTAGTAAGCAAACTTTCTGTTTCTTCTGTATCAGTCGTGATTTGGGTTAAATAATGTTCTGTTCTGTTCTGTGCTCATATATTGTATTGTTTGGGTAAGATATGCAATCGGGTTACGTATTGGGGAGGAATACGAGGAAGACGAGGAGAAGAAGGGAGAGGAGGAGGGGAGAAGGAGGAAAGACAGACGCTAATTATTATACGATGACAAATTCATTTAACTGTACAAATGAATTCTTAATGTAAAGGAACTGATTTTTCTATTTTGTTTAAGTTCGTATAAAAAAGCGGTTATTTTTGTAATGACATTAATTTGTAAACCATACGAACATAAATAAACGCATAATTATTGGAACACTGATTGGGGATATAAAAAGGAATCAGATGAGCAAAACAAGGTGAAATCGTCATTGAAGAATATGTTTTCATTCATCGAGGTAGATGATAACATTTTAACAGATTACGAAAGATAACGTAATCATTACTTTATTATGCCTTCAATTTGAGTGACTAAATTCAAACTCCATCTTTAAGATAAACACTTCTGTCAACAAAACATGGAACCGGTGCACAACTTTTCTGGATGTGAAAAAAGGCCTAATCGTAATGGTTATAAACGCAGTAATGTTCCGCAGATAACGTCGTGCAAATGTTGCAATTACAAGAGGCTATATTGCTCCAATGTTTACGTTTTTGTTATGTTCTTAATAATACGAAGGAGGCAAAATCTAGATGACGTATGTAGCGGAAATTATTGAAGCAACATGTCCAATCCGATATTGTTTAAAAAAGCAATAATAAATTATGTATAAAACAAACAAAAGAAAGCAAACAAATTGTTAAGTGACATTAACGAACGGATTTACATTCTTCGCCTGTGCAAAGGAAGTATTGTTGCTCTGATGTAAACATATATATGTATATATTATGAGTATCAAAATATATTTTAAGCTATGAACTTTCATTTGGCAATAATAGTCTTCCCTGCCTTTTTCACATTATTGTTTTCAATTTGCATTCTCTGCTGAAGTAATTGCAAGTCAAGTGAATACAGGCTATTAAAATCTTAGTAACGGATATGTCTTATATATACGGACCATTATGCAAACTTACGCCTGAGTATTTGATCTTACTCAGCGCCGTTCAAGCTGTGCGCACTGTTGCTGAGAACCTTGTAATGAGAAAATCAATTTTGAAACAACGGGATTTAATTCCTTTATATGTTTATCATTCCAAGGACTCGTCCATGTTTGACAAAAAATGCGTCATAAAATGTATTTTGGTCTATCAGTTCTATCCTTAAGCTGACATATTGCTCTCACTTACGGTTTGTTGAGGCCGAGTATGACGTGTTCACAGACCCACCCGATCCAAAGGGCCCTGATCCTCCACCGTTGCTTCCGGTTTGACCCAAAACTGAGCCCCCCAGATGGATGCCAGAAGGAGGTATGCAACATTTTTCCTGGAACCCACAGAAGCTCATGGTACTACCGTAACCAAGGGGACATTGATCAGTTAGGGACACACAACTACCGGACAGACTACTGACACATTCTGTAAATTGATAAATAAATAAATTAATTAATTAATACTGTCAAACAATGAGATGGCAGAGTGAGCGTCTATTAGACGCTGTCCAAATATAATACAGGAAAGATTAACAGCTAAGAAGCAAAGTGTCTGTTTAACCAAAATGCATATACAGATCTAGTACTATTTAGCTGCTACAACAATAATTCTAATTCGACACAGTAAATTTCGCTCTATTGAACGTGTGAGACCACATTTTGCTTATATATATATATATATATATATATATATATATATATATATATATATATATATATATATATATATATATATATATATATATATATATATATATATATTAACACATCTGTTGTCACTATACCGTTCTTTTCTGTTATCCTTAAGTGCCACAGAGGTTGCTCTTTGCAACAAATAATGCTCTTTATGTTTGATATCGCATCTTGTTTGAGTTGACTTTTACTGGATTTCAATTTAATTTGTCCCTCTTTTTAACTGCTGCTGATAACTTATAAATATAGTGACGCGACGTTCTATGTTTAGATGTGCTTATCAATTTAGAGGGGAGTTATTGTTGTTTTATTTAAGTTACCATCTACTTGGTAGTCTTCTATTCGATTGTTTGTCCCTCTCCGTTTGCTCCTACATAACAATAATAATATCATCATGCAACTTGCTTCATGCTACAATAGTTTTATAAATTACTGTGTATTATCATGTTCGTTAGGAATGACGCTTCGATAAGCTGTCTGCCAAACCTGTCTGAAAGCGTTAATTTTCGTACAACTTTCAATATAATACATACGATTTGCTCCCCCGGAAGTCCCACCAGACGCTCCGCCAGAAGTACCATTTAAATTTAAAAATTCACTGGCTATGCAGCAGACGTCACTTCCGCAGAGACTATGTGCGCGTCCATGTGTAATTGGACAGTTTGCCTCCGGCATGCATTGACCATGTAAGTACTTAGAGCACTCTAGTTAGGCGAAAAGAAAAAATAGTTTATTTTATGAACTAAAATCATACGTACAGCACGTGGCGCCTTAATTATAAATATCGGCAAGCAATAAAACCTTTCTTTCTTTTTTATCTTATTCATTTCTTTATATATTTCCATCTATATTTTTGTATTTACTTGTCTAGTAATTTATTTTCAATACAAAAGGTACATCTGAGCTAAATACATATCCCAGAATATTAATCCAGATTGAAGATGGCAGACAATTGTTCCCCTATTTTGTTCGTACTTCCTCAAATGATTATATGAACAGAACGATTGTTCTAATCATATATGTATGTCTTCTAGGCTGGCCCAACTGTAACGGTGTAATTTCTGGAGCACCAAAACTTATCTACATACGACACCGACCATGTAATTTTCGGGATTTCCCATCGAGCCAAATAATGCAGATTGCCTTGAACTATTTTATGACATCTTAATTTTCTAATTTTCATTTCCTCAAAAGCAAGATCAACAAAGGCTGACAATGTGCCTAATTGTTTGTGAATACCTACGATCTGTTTCACCGGAAGTGCCGCCAGTACCGCCATTAGAGGTACCACCACTTGTCCCGCCATTTAGATATTCTGGGGCTATACAGCATACATCATTTCCGCAGAAGCTATGGGCACGGCCATGTGTCATGGGGCAGAGTATTTCTGGCATGCATTGCCCGTGCAGATATTGTGGGCATTCTAAATAAATACACATATATGTTTATAAAGAAATTGCTATAAAGGCTAACTACATTATTTGTACTCAGTCTGGTATAGTTGCGATTCAACAAGCCAGCGGTTTGACCTTTCGTTAAACTATACATTAGAACCTAATTCATCTAGTCTTAATTTGCGACTGGGCTATACGTCGTGAATATTTGACTGCACAGTCATTGGACAGGTAATTCGGTCCACCAATAGTATGATGCCAAGTACATAGTTAAAAATGGTGCAAAACAAAAGCAAGATTCCATTTTCTACGAATGATAGTCCCAGAAAGCATACTTATCGCATGGGATAATTCAAAACTAACAATGTTCCATTACATAGTACGAATTTTCCGAGCATGTACATTTTTCGGAAACTTATAATCAACAGTAACCATTTTCAAATCATAAACGTCTGACATGTGCTTAAATATAAATCTGCATCAAATGCATGGAAAAGAAGTTCCATCCAGTTCCCTGTAACATTACTGCATGCCATCAAAATGTCGCGCATCATGCTACAATTTTCTTGTATTCCCAACAAGAAAAGTCAATAAAATTTATTTTTTACTATACTGTTTGATCCTCAAAGTTTTAAATTACAGTGTTATTGAAAGTATTATTGGCAAGTTGATTTTCTTTCCTTGAAAAGAAAACAAACAAAAAAACAAAAAAAACAAACCAATGGCGGGTAGCTTACCTCCTGAAGCAGTTACTTCGATGCCGACATCGATTACGAACAGAAAGAGAACTACGTACCGCATGACTTCGGATTGGGATGTGTGTCAGTTGGAGACGATAGCGCCATTTATGTCACTGTTCAAAAGGATAAGACACGTCAGCGTTATCTACAGGTATTGCAAAACCAAAGATTTAATGTATTACCTCTGTCTCTCTCTCTCTCTCTGATATTCAAAATATTTGCTTCTATTTTAATATTTCTTTTATTTAGTTTTAATTTCTGTATCTAATTCTTTCACAACCCGATCTAAAATAACCTATCGTTATTCCAGTAAAAGCAGAAGTGACCTGATATTTTCACTTATCACTAAAATAGGCGAAGTTAGATATGTTTTACATGCAGTCCTCTTCTGAAATATGAAATGTACTTTAAGGATAACGGTCATTTTGGGTACTCTTCTTTGGAACACAACCCCACCCACTCTTCCATGCCACTTTACTCTCATGCAACTGGACTAACCCATTCCCTTTCCTTGACCCTGGACATGTCCTATCTCTTTAATGTTCGTCTTACAATATAAGCTGAACATAGGAAGACCAAGTACTGATGTTACTGCGCTGTCACAAAATACTTTAATGATTATTTAATGAACAATAACACGTTTATTTATATTCAAATAGGTTATAAAATGTATATCATTCCGAATTAACATCAGAATGAAAGTTTTCGCTCCAAAGTGCCAACGGTTGAGCAAAGGTCAAAGACACGTTAAAAATTAAGGCACAAACAACTAAAATATGGCCTCTTGAGAAAATGATTCACTCGTAAAATAATGCAGTGAAAACTCACTATAAAGCAAATTGATGGTGTATGATGGAGGGAAACAGGATATATTACTTCCAGGAAATATAACTTGTTGATATTTAATCTTGAATATTTTGTCTCCGTTTTATATAATTAAAGAGGTTGTGATTTTATGAAAGGAAAAATCCAAATTTATTTTAATGTTAGTGGCATCTGAGGAATATCCGTCAAATGCATTAGGTAACAAGAAATATTTCTGAAACATTATAGTTTACATGTCTGCTAAGCAATAATTGTGAGCAGAATTTTCAGGAACCATCAGTCTATGTTGTATGGACATTATATATTGTACCGGGCTACAGGTAAAAGCACGTATAACTCTTGTCTATCTACCAGAATTGGCGACCTATCAATAAACTGCCAGTATCGCATAACCTTTCGTTATCTCGAACCTTTCCCTTTATCAACGTTTCAAATGAGTTATAAAACGGTGCAGACTGGTCACTTACCTGCGTCATCGACTTATACTCTAAGCCTGTAAAGCTGTCATGCTGGAATTATTGCTAATTGTTCTAGGCCATTCGTGTGCATTCGTTTTGGCAACAGGTGGTACGGTAAAACAATCGAATAATTTGTGACAAGAAATTAAAAATTCGGTTTAGTGCTCTTCTTTTGAATATACTGACAAACAGAGATAAATCCATTCGCTTTGACTTCGATCATTAGCTATATCCACGGTTCTAACACTACAGTGGGGAAAATGGTCGCTCATCCAGTCTCTGTAGTCACTGGAAACCAACATCCGAACTAAGGCGACATGTATAATTTTATTATGATCAACATAATATGAGATAGTTAAGTTGTATTTCTTAAACAAATTTTATCATTTACAGAGTGTGAAACCTATCTCCATGGACAATGCATGCCCGAAGTAAATTGCCCCATGACATCTGGTCGCGCCAGAAGTTTCTGCGGAAGTGACGTATGTTGTATACCCGCCTCCGCTCTCAATCTCGGTGGAACGGGGGGTACGGATGGATCGTCAGGCACTGGGGGCACATCAGGGACACTTGGAACAGTTGGACAATCTGGTGGAGGTAATATCTGCGTCCATTTTTGAGCGTATCAATAATTTAAAAATGCGACACTATTCCTGAGTTGAGTTGAATAAATGTACATTTATAGTGCGTGTGTTTTCCATAGATTTGATACGTTACTTGAGGTTACTTTCATATATCATATAATTCTTTCTCTTATCACACAATGTCCTAATCTGTACCACCTAACCTTTGAATTGATTCAAATCCTCACGAATGAGAGCTTAAAGAATGCATTAATTGTATATTGATTTGTTTCCATCATACGTTTTTGGTTTTCGCTTTCAACAAAAGGCACTGACTTCCTTCAGCACAACACACCAAAAAGGTAGGGTGTTATTGCAAAATTGACGCGACCAAGTTTTTTAGGCTGACAGAAACAAGATAAATATCATTGTAAATGATGTTTACATGCATTATTTTATATTAGCATAGCAAGTTTCAGAGACGGTAATCATATATCTTATCATTATTATCATTTTGCTGACATTTATATGTTTAGAATGTTCGGTGTACATGCATGGAGAGTGCATGCCAGAAGTTAACTGCCCGATGACTCATGGTCGTGCACGCAGCTTCTGTGGAAATGACATATGCTGTATTCCCCCATCAGCTCTCCATTTAGATGGCACGGCTGGCGGTACAGCCGGGTCACTCGGAACAGGCAGTGCAGGACCGCAGGTGCCAGGATGTAAAGAAGGCGAATTTGGGTCGTGTGGTTTAGCCAGTGGAACTAATTTGCTTGGCTAATTCGGTGAAATATGCCGAAATCAATACCTGAACCTTATGATCCAATCTGTTTGGTTAAGTTTATGTAAATAAATAAATAAATAAATAAATCGGTGTACAGTAATTTGACCTTTCTTGTTTATTTTTGTGGGTTTTTTTTCTTCGAATTTAATATGTTGACTCTAAGTAATTTTTCTCATAAAATTTAATCCATGTCTGTAATCAACAGGAGTTACGATCCTTGCCTTATTGCTGTTAAACCATCACATATAATTAATAAGTATAAAAAACAATGATAAACCTATACTTCATAAGTTATCTTATTTGTAAATATCATAACTACATTAAAACTATTGTTCTACAAATTTATAGTTTGCAAACGATCTTGATTTGTTGGCTTTGGTTTTTATTGGCAGAGTAACATAAATATGTTATTTGGTGCTGAGGCCATAGGAGTAAAGCGCCTTGTTCCAGGACACGCCGTGGTAACCAACCTGGACTAATCCGATGGTAGGATTCGAACTCGTACACTTTCAGTCACGATTCCAGCGCGCTAACATATGAGCCACCGAACCAACTCCATATAACCTGCTAACATATTTCCGAGTGAAGCCAAACCAAACAAAAAACAAAAACAAAAGCACCATAAAGTCGTTGGAGAGAGCAACATGTAAAAAAAATGTTTGTAACCATGGAAATTTTTGTCGGATTAGAAAGTTGAATAATTTGTTATAAAAATCAGATCTACTGCTGAACACGTTCGTTCACGTCAATTTCTGTCGGAATCCAAATATTTTTATTTTTATTTTATTTTCCCTGTTTATTATTCCCTGTATATAGATAAAAGTAAGTCGGGGATCCATCCCACTGGCTAGGAATCAAAATATCCTTCGGTAATGTCTGTCTTTGTAACAAGCGTTAACGTATATATATATATAGTTTTAATTTCAACGTTATATTGCTTCACAAAATTTCGTCGAATGCAACATTTCCTCACAAGACCATTACAACAGCGTTCATTTGTTGCTGCATTTTCATCCAAACAATATTCCTTCTATCGTCAAGAGATTTGCCCATCCTTTGAAAATTGGATCTGTTGTGTTTTGGACAAAGTGTTGTAGTCAGCAAAAACTGGTGTGGTATCTAGTTATAGTTATACTTGCATAAGGCCTGTTATAGATCCTTATAAGGGAGCCAACCGGAGTTCAGTTTTGATACGGTTTTCAAAACGCCTCTCTATAGATTGTTACTTTTTATAATTGTCCCTCTGGTATCTGAAGTTTGGGCAGAAGTAAATCAACCATATGTCATTCGTGTAGAGCCTACTAAAAGTAGTATTTAAAAATAATTGTGCAAACTAACTACGATGTTAGAACTGAAACGTCTCAGCGGGGTCTTAACAATGGAAGATGTTTCTATAATCACAACCCATCAAAATTAAACTGTCATCAATCTTTATTCCTAAACATGCAACTGCTGTTCCAATCTGTTACTAACACCGATTTCGCATCTACGTTTCACTAAATAAATTTTTAATAACTTAAACAAGTTTCGGTCGGACGTTTTCAAATCTTTTTCCAACAGAATTGTAATCAACAGTTACATTAATAGCAGTCACAGTCCGTCTGTGTTGCACTTACGTTATCTTGCAATTGCGATGGGAAGACACTGTTTCACAACGAGGCGTATTTGTAAAACAAACAGAAATACAATGTCCAGATTTTATTCTATAAGAATAGCGACAGTTTTGTGTCAATTACTTGGTGTTTTAAAGGGCAAATATGTTTGATCGTCATATGAAGTAGTTACAAATAAATTTTACTCGCCTGTTCAGAAGTAATTTGGAGTAAAATATTTACAACTCATTAGATATGTTAAAGAAGGTCTCTACTTTCAGTAAATACATTTGCTCGTTGTATTTTGTGAACATTTTTAGCTTCATCACTCGAAAACAAATATTTATATTATCAGGAACACTCAATGCTTTACTGAGTTAAGTCTGGAATTAGGGTTAAATGCAAATTGTCTTTTCTGACTTTGTATTACAATATTATGGACTTTGTTTGCTACAACGCTGTGAAATATTCGTTTTTTCTTGACATTGAAATACAACGAGATCTCTGTCTACTACAACGCTGTGAACTATTCATTATGTCTTGACATTGAAATACCTTGAGATCTCTATCTACTAAAACGTTGTGAACTATTCATTATGACTCGACATTGAAATACCTTGAGATCTCTATCTACTAAAACGCTGTGAACTATTCATTATGACTTGACATTGAAATATCTTGAGATATCTGTAGACTATAACGCTGTGAACTATGCATTATGTCTTAACACTGAAATACCTTGAGATCTCTATCTACTATAACGCTGTGAACTATTCATTATGACTCGACATTGAAATACCTTGAGATCTCTATCTACTAAAACGCTGTGAACTATTCATTATGACTCGACATTAAAATACCTTGAGATCTCTGTCTACTACAACGTTGTGAACCAATCATTACGAACACCCTGCCTTTCTTCCCATAATCTGTAAAATGCTAAGGCAAACTGATTTAATATATGGTTTGTCCCTGGATCAGCCTCGTTTTGAGTTCTCACTGACATGATTTTTAAGTTGGATAATGAAGAAGAGAAATTTAATAAATTATACTATGCAGTGCGTGATCTACACGGTCTGAACTTGACAGCCAATAGTGTTAATCGGAAACTACTCAAATCACAATATCACAATATCCTAATTTGATGATACAATGCTGTTATTCTAAAGGCAACCGTATCTATGGCAAATTCAGTCAGGAAATACCCCTTCCTAACAGTTGTTATTGGTTTGAAGCATCATACCCTCCAAGGTGCAATATGGGTAATTAATGTGGAACTTCCATACTTTCGGAAAGACGGTGGTTGGTGTCTAGCAAGCACCGTAAATGTGTTGCGGCTGTCCGTGAATGGGCGAAATCAATAGTAAGGGTTTAGTTTAACAATTACGACCTCATACAAAGGATGTATTGAGTTCGTAATTAATATCCATACAAACCAACCTACCTACAATGATACAAACAGTGAGATATATAGATATGATATAATGCATCTATACCAATGGTACAGTACCATGCTTAGTACAATAAAGATAAGAAAATGTCTTAAAAGAAAAGAATATTAAACGGTACAAGACTACTGTCAATATTACATCGATGGTAGAAAGTCGAAACTTATGCTTTTGAAACATTAACCACAGCATTTCTTTTTTTTCCTTCAATCTTCTGCACACAAGCAAAGTTTTTTCAATGTCGTGCACTCTCCAGTCATCTTTACTTAAGTTTATACAAGAAAGGTAAGACTGAGGTTTCATTGATCTGGACATTGTCATGTCCTAAAACACGCCATCGCATTCTAAAGCGTACAATTCTTCCCGTTTCACCAACACGGTGCCTTTTTTCAGTCCAAACAATAAACTACAAAGATCAAATTTTGTGTATCACGTGAAAGATGTTTTAGTTTATAATTCTATAAGTGTTCAAGGTTTATACTATCCCTAAATGAACTGACTTACATCACACTTCAAACAAGCAGATTTTTATACGTTGTGGTTTGGATCACCTATGCTCTTATTGCGTTGATAAACATTAAACGAAATGAATGTTCCCATAGCTTCCGGAAACGTTTGTTGTATACAAAAAAAAAAACACTTTTGTCTACAAGCTTTGATGTATAGGCTGAACGTCTATTGAAATAAGCAATAAACGGAACTATCTTTTTTAAGCTTGCGTTTACGTTCCTAATTTTCCCGATGTAGTAACGTCTTTCTCGTAGTCTTGAGAAAAGGAATGAACAAGCATTGTGAAGGGCTTATTCATTGCTTCTAATTCGTCGAAGCCTCAGTATTTTTGATTTAACAAAGCTCCTGTATGTAATATGTTGATGATAATTAGTATGTCTATTACAACTTATAAGTTCAGTTTTGTTTCAAATATTCCCCAATATACGGAATCTTTCCCGTTGCAAAGTTATTTCCGCTGTAGATTGTGACATGGAAGAAGTCTACATATTCCATTCTGTATTAAGCTTTAATTTAAATTAATGACTGTAAGTCGTGCAAACAATTATGAAATTATTTGTATTCTTCTTCGAATAGGTCAAAATGAAGAAATTATTATTTATAAAGATTTATAGTAATGTGTATCATTTTTATAATCTCATACAGTCGTCCTGTACCAATGGATCTGCACGGTAGTTTGGTTTCCGACGAATCCTACTGATATTGAGTTACGTGTAGTCATTCCCGAAATGTATATCGTGGGTAGCAAATAAGGACTATTCAATATCGTCATGAGAATGATATGAAATAGCAATATTATACTTGTTGATGAAGTATATGTATATTTATCATATATGTTGACGAGCTATCTGGCATTTTATTATCTTTTGATGAACTATATCTTTTGAAGCATAACTGCACACGAAATTTGTATGTCTTTATCATATCTGTTAATGAATTAAATGTGTCTGTGTCATATATGTTGATAAACTACTTGTCTTTATTATTCCTGTGATTGAACTATGTATTTGTGATATATTTTATGAGCTATAGATGACCTTTTCGCTTTTATCATATCTTGTGATGAATTATATTTGTTTTTATCATATCCTGTGATGAACTATATGTGTTTTTATCATATATTTTGATGAACTATATGTTTTTATCATATTTTGTGATGAACTATATGTGTTTTTGTCAAATTTTTTGATGAACATATGTTTTTATCACATCTTTCGATGAACTATATGTGTTTTTATCATATCTTGTGATGACTATATTTGTTTTTATCATCCTTGTTGATGGACTATATGTTTTTATCGTATTTCGTGATGAACTGTATCCTTTTATCATATCTTTTGATGAACTATATGTATTTTTATCATATCTTGTGATTAACTATGCTTGTTTTAATCATATCTTGTGATGAACTACACGTGTTTGTATCATATCGTTTGATGAACTATCTGTGTTTTTGTCACATCGTTTGATGATCTATATGTTTTATCATATCTTTTGATGAATTATATGTTTTTCTCACCCATTCGACAGAGAAATCTAGCTTTTTGCTAACCTTACTTTTCTTATCTCAGTCTAGCCATATCAGACCAGTCGTCTCAGTCAAGGTGTCCACGCGCTCAGAACTACTTTTAAAAACAGAAACCCTTGTTGTCCTTTGGTGTGCCTGACATAGTTGTTCTAAAATCAAACAACAACAACAAATAACTAACAAAAACATAATAACTTTCTATGTTACGTGTTTAGGCTCGAATAAACAGTAACACAGAAAGAATGAAAACAACAAGCTTTTTAAAATTTAACAAATAATTTATTTTCCTGGAAAAATTCTTTAAAAATGAACAAAGGAGTAGAACTTACGGTTTCATGAATCTAATCCAAAAAATAATCTAAGAATAATCCGCGAATTAAATTGCAAAAGTCCTAGTAATAAATGTTCTAATAATTTCAAGTTCGAATCTTGATGGAAAATTCAAGATGGATGACGGTGGCGTATGCTGTAGTCAGTACTGTGTTTATCTACAGTTCCTTGTAGAAATACAAATAATGGCACCCCGGTGTTGGAAATCCAAATTAAATTTGTAAGCGATGTCTTTCCAAAATTTTTGTGACCACTCCTCAAAATATTTCCAGAGAATAATGAATTAATCCTTTTGAAATCCAAATGATCTGAAAATAATTAACTCAAAATCTGGCTACAACAAATTAACTTGACATCAGTGTGAAAAACCCAAAATTGAGAGATCAAAACAAGGGTTATATTGTATCATAAGACGCAGTTGCGAAATCAGAAGGTGGTCACGTGATCATGTTTATATCACGTACACAGAACTGTAATGCCAATATCAAAGCCAACCATTCCTTCTCGATTGTTGAATAAATCCTTTGGTGCTTATTTAATTTCTTGGGATTAAGTTGTTATCATATCTTTTGATGAAACTATATGTGTTTTTCTAATATCTTTTGATGAACTGTATGTGTTTTTCTGATATCTTGTGATGAACTATATTTGTTTTTTTTAATATCTTGTGATGAACTATATGTGTTTTTATCATATCTTAGGATGAGCTGTGTGTGTTTTTGTCATATCGTTTGATGAACTATATGTGTATTTTTAATATCTTCTGATGAACTATATGTGTTTTTTAAATATTTTCTGATGAAATATGTGTTTTTCTAATATCTTCTGATTAACTATATGTGTTTTTATCATATATTAGGATGAGCTGTGTGTGTTTTTGTCATAACGTTTGATGAACTGTGTTTTTCTAATATCTTCTGAACTATATGTGTTTTTTCAGTATCTTGTGATGAACTATATGTGTTTTTATCATATCTTAGGATGAGCTGTATGTGTTTTTCTTATATCTTGTGATGAACAATATGTGTTTTTATCATATCTTGTGATGAACTATATGTGTTTTTTAATATCTTTTGATGAGCTATATGTTTTTTTTTAATATCTTGTGATGAACTATATGTGTTTTTTAATATATTAGGATGAGCGTATGAGTTTTTCTAATATCTTTTGATTAACTGCATGTGTTTTTCTAATATCTTGTGATGAACTATATTTGTTTTTCTAATATCTTGTGATGAACTATGTGTTTTTCTGATATCTTTTGATGGGCTATGCGTGTTTTTGTCATATCTTCTGATGAACTATATGTGTTTTTCTAATATCTTCTGAACTATATGTGTTTTTTTAATATCTTGTGATGAACTATATATATATGTTTTTATCATATCTTGTGATGAACTGTATGTGTTTTTATCATATCGTTTGATGAACTATATTTGTTTTTCTAATATCTTGTGATGAACTATGTGTTTTTCTGATATCTTTTGATGGGCTATGTGTGTTTTTGTCATATCTTCTGATGAACTATATGTGTTTTTCTAATATCTTTTGATGAACTGTATGTGTTTTTATCATATCGTTTGATGAACTATATGTGTTTTTCTAATATCTTGTGATGAACTGTATGTGTTTTTCTAATTTCTTGTGATGAACTATATGTGTTTTTATCATATCGTTTGATGAACTATATGTGTTTTTCTGATATCTTTTGATGGGCTATGTGTGTTTTTCTAATTTCTTGTGATGAACTATGTGTTTTTATCATATCGTTTGATGAACTATATGTGTTTTTCTGATATATTTTGATGGGCTATGTGTGTTTTTATCATATCTTGTGATGAACTGTATGTGTTTTTATCATATCTTGTGATGAACTGTATGTTTTTATCATATCTTGTGATGAACTGTATGTGTTTTTATCATATCGTTTGATGAACTATATGTGTTTTTCTGATATCTTTTGATGGGCTATGTGTGTTTTTATCATATCTTGTGATGAACTATATTTGTTTTTATTAAATCGTAGGAAGAGCTGTGTATGTTTTTCTAATATCTTGTGATGAACTTATTGTGTTTTTATCATATCTTTTGATGGAATATATGTCTTCTTATCATACCTTTTGATTAGCTGTCTGTGTTTTTATCATATATTGTGATGAACTATATGAGTTTTTATAATATCCTGTGATCGACTATATGTGTTTTAGCATAGGCTTAGATGCGTTGTATGTGTTTTATCATATATGTTGATGAACAGTATGTGTTTTTATTCCTGAGATATTTATCGTGGTTAATGGATTGGTATTATTCATGATTGTCAGGAGAATGACATTAAATGGCAACATTATACTTTATTATATATTAGGATGAGCTGTATTATATATTAAATGTTGACCAACAATATGTGTCTTAATCATATCTATTGATGAACTATATGTATCATTACCATATCTATTTATAAGCTATATGTATCATTATCATATCCATTTAAAAACTATATGTATCATTACCATATCTATTTATAAACTATATGTATCATTAGCATATCTATTTATAAACTATATGTATCATTACCATATCTAATTATAAACTATATGTATCATTACCATATCTTTTGATGAACTCTGTGTGTATTTATCATATCTGTTGATGAACTATATGTATCATTACCATATCTATTTATAAACTATATATATCATTACCATACCTTTTGATGAACTCTGTGTGTATTTATCATATCTGTTGATGAACTATATGTATCATTACCATATCTATTTATAAACTATATGTATCATTACCATATCTTTTGGTGAACTCTGTGTGTATTTATCATATCTGTTGATGAACTATATGTATCATTACCATATCTATTTATAAACTATATATATCATTACCATACCTTTTGATGAACTCTGTGTGTATTTATCATATCTGTTGATGAACTATATGTATCATTACCATATCTATTTATAAACTATATATATCATTACCATACCTTTTGATGAACTCTGTGTGTATTTATCATATCTGTTGATGAACTATATGTATCATTACCATATCTATTTATAAACTATATGTATCATTACCATATCTTTTGGTGAACTCTGTGTGTATTTATCATATCTGTTGATGAACTATATGTATCGTTAGCATATCTATTGATGAACTATATGTATCATTAGCATATCTATTTATAAACTATATGTATCATTATCATATCCATTTATAAACTATATGTATCATTACCATATCTATTTATAAACTACATGTATCATTAGCATATCTATTTATAAACTATATGTATCATTACCATATCTATTTATAAACTATATGTATTATTACCATATCTATTTATAAACTATATGTATCATTAGCATATATATTTATAAGCTATATGTATCATTACCATATCTATTTATAAACTATATGTATCATTACCATATCTTTTGATGAACTCTGTGTGTATTTATCATATCTGTTGATGAACTATATGTATCATTACCATATCTATTTATAAACTATATATATCATTACCATACCTTTTGATGAACTCTGTGTGTATTTATCATATCTGTTGATGAACTATATGTATCATTACCATATCTATTTATAAACTATATGTATCATTACCATATCTTTTGGTGAACTCTGTGTGTATTTATCATATCTGTTGATGAACTATATGTATCGTTAGCATATCTATTGATGAACTATATGTATCATTAGCATATCTATTTATAAACTATATGTATCATTATCATATCCATTTATAAACTATATGTATCATTACCATATCTATTTATAAACTACATGTATCATTAGCATATCTATTTATAAACTATATGTATCATTACCATATCTATTTATAAACTATATGTATTATTACCATATCTATTTATAAACTATATGTATCATTAGCATATATATTTATAAGCTATATGTATCATTACCATATCTATTTATAAACTATATGTATCATTACCATATCTTTTGATGAACTCTGTGTGTATTTATCATATCTGTTGATGAACTATATGTATCATTACCATATCTATTTATAAACTATATATATCATTACCATACCTTTTGAT
Source organism: Sinohyriopsis cumingii (assembly GCA_028554795.2). Taxonomy (NCBI): domain Eukaryota; kingdom Metazoa; phylum Mollusca; class Bivalvia; order Unionida; family Unionidae; genus Sinohyriopsis; species Sinohyriopsis cumingii. Next base: position 21,481,980 of record CM068831.1, read on the forward strand.
GAACTCTGTGTGTATTTATCATATCTGTTGATGAACTATATGTATCATTACCATATCTATTTATAAACTATATGTATCATTACCATATCTTTTGGTGAACTCTGTGTGTATTTATCATATCTGTTGATGAACTATATGTATCGTTAGCATATCTATTGATGAACTATATGTATCATTACCATATCTATTTATAAACTATATGTATCATTATCATATCCATTTATAAACTATATGTATCATTACCATATCTATTTATAAACTACATGTATCATTAGCATATCTATTTATAAACTATATGTATCATTACCATATCTATTTATAAACTATATGTATCATTAGCATATCTATTTATAAACTATATGTATCATTACCATATCTATTTATAAACTATATGTATCATTACCATATCTTTTGATGAACTCTGTGTGTATTTATCATATCCGTTGATGAACTATATGTATCATTACCATATCTATTTATAAACTATATATATCATTACCATACCTTTTGATGAACTGTGTGTATTTATCATATCTGTTGATGAACTATATGTATCATTACCATATCTATTTATAAACTATATGTATCTTTACCATATCTTTTGATGAACCCTATGTGTATTTATCATATCTGTTGATGAACTATATGTATCATTACCATATCTATTTATAAACTATATGTATCATTACCATATCTTTTGATGAACTCTATGTGTATTTATCACATCTGTTGATGAACTATATGTATCATTACCATACCTATTTATAAACTATATGTATCATTACCATATCTATTTATAAACTATATGTATCATTACCATATCTTTTGATGAACTCTATGTGTATTTATCTTATCTGTTGATGAACGATATGTATCATTACCATATCTATTTATAAACTATATATATCATTATCATATCTATTTATAAACTATACGTATCATTACCATATCTATTTATAAACTATATGTATCATTGCCATATCTATTTATAAACTATATGTATCATTACCATATCTGTTAATGAATTATTTGTCTAATCGTATATGTCAATGAACTATATGTTTTTGTTCACATATGTTACTGAACAACGTGCCTTTATCATATCAGATAACGAACTATATGTATCTTTACCATATCTGTTGATCTGCATTCGTTCAGATATATTCGTATATTTGCTAACAACAATATTTCAACAATATTTCATTAAGATTATGTGTCACGCAGATTTACAATTTTATAATTTGAATAATTTCATAAATTTTTTTATCAGCGATAAAATTATCTACGAGCCTCAAGTTTGAGAAAAATTAAGTCAAATTAGAACGGAACAAGGTCACTTCGATCATGTTTATAGAATATGCTCTGTGCATCACATACATGCCAGTTAAGGTGTGGAAATTGTTTGGCATAGTACTTTATTAAAATCATATTATTTGACTGTAATTGCGTGTTAAATCTTTGATATTTTAGTTAAAGTAGTTTGTGTAACTGAATTAAGGTTTCTAATTATGTGGTCAGAAATTATATATTCATTAACTTGAATGTCAGTAATAAACATCTCACTGACGTTGACGTGATGTGTGTCCTCGCTAGATCCATTTCTACCCGATTTCATCCTGACCGCTCTTCTGCACAAAGGCAGATATTTTATCAGTGTCATTCACTCTCGCATCTTAATCAGTTTGTACAAGAATGTTAAGACAGATTGCTTATTTACATCGTCCGTCGTATGTACGAGAAATGCCCCTGCATTGAAAAGTGTACAATTATTTCAGTTTTATTAAATACTGAGTATTGCGGTTAAAACATTGCTCTACATAGATCAAATTTTGTTTCAAATTATTAAATCATTAAATTGTTTCAGCAAGCAAGGGGCTAAGTATATGATGAAATCAACAATCAACGGTAGTTTGTTTGCCTGTGAATATTTATTCTTCTTTAATGCTTCAGATTATATATTTTTCTAAGGTCCCTTCTCATACTCTAAGTCGTGCAAAAAATAATGAACAAACGGCTTCAAAGTCTTGTGCATTGTTGCCCAGTACTGGAGTTTTGACGATGCCTCTGGACGTATGCCGTGGTGGAAACTATTATCTATATTGCGATTTATGTTTCCTTTTCGTTACAATAAACCAGGGTATTCAGAGTATCTCCCTTTGTAAAGTTATTTCACGTGCTGGTTATGACCCCTAAGGTCTCTACACTTACTTTGCTAATACTAGTTTTAATTCTAACTGATGGGTGATCGTTAATCATGAAATTGGGTAAGTCTGTTAGTTCTTCCTCGACCCCACGAATGGGTCCAAATAAAGAAAATCGGAGGAAAATATCAATAAATCTAATGTATAAAGATAATTTTCGGGCCCCAGCAAATAGTTCTTTCCCATTCACCTGTATAAATGTTTTGCTATAGTTCGATCAACATTCTTCCAAAGTGTCGTAATTTTCTTACTTTTGTAATGGACACTAACTTAATTCGCTATTTTCGAGACATATTATCAGTGAATGTAGATTTTCGTCAGCCGGACGATATGGTTCCAGAATGTCAAGCACGAATATTTCTACAAGCAGACAAACCTTGATCATGCCCATCATTAGTAGAAAGAATATCAATGTCAGCTTTAGTCGGGATATATTTTAGGTGTCTGGATTTTAATCACATTTTTCAATGATTCTGGGCCGAAGGGTTTAAATACACAAATATATTAATTCGGCAATACGAGAGAGAGAGAGAGAGAGAGAGAGTTGTTGTTGTTGTTTTAGGGTTTGACGCCATTTTTCAGCACTATATAGTCTATACATGGCGACCAGTATAAATGGTGGAGGAAGAAACCTGGAAAAGCCCAGAAAGAAACCGACCGATGAGAAGCTACTGGCAAGCTTTCTCACGTAACCACCTCGGCAGAGTCCGAGACTAGAACCCACGCAGAAGTGAGATGGCAGTGATCCGTAACGGTGAGCGCTTTAGACCACTCGGCCGCTCGGGGCCCAGAGAGAGAGACAGAGACAGAGAGAGACCGAGAGAGAGAGGTGGGGTGGTGGGAACCTTAAACAGTTTGATGTATGGTTTTGCGATGGAGAAATACAAGTTATACTTAACACATGCATAAATATATGTCCTTAAAATTGAATTAGGATACCATTTCTTCCTTTACGAAACTCTTAAAGAAACAGAAAGTCACTTTTCCTCTTTTTATTATTTCTCAGCACAACATTTTAAATATTTTCAGAGAAAACTCATGAAACTTGTATAGCTCTGACTGTTCGATAGATACATCGTTATGCTGATGGTTTGGCGAAGCTATAATGCCATTATCAAAAGAGAATCGAATGCCTTTGTATGTCATTGGGAAAGCCATTTTTAACTGCCAGTTCCTCGGCATGATATAGCCAATAATGTGTTAAAAATACAGTTCAAACCACCGAAAACAAGCGAAAAAATAAAGCAAAGGGAAATGTTTCATACTTGTTTTCTATGTTTTAAACTTTTACCTTTTACATAAATGCTTCTGTAAAGCTATATAAGTAATTTTTTGACTTTATCTAATTTTGAAAAACAGCGCGTGATTTCTAAGTGCTTACTATATATATATATATATATATATATATATATATATATATATATATATATATATATATATATATATATATATATTGAATCGTCAATCTATGTATCTCAATATAAATAGAGAAGTCGATAGATAAAAGTAACTACTACACAAATTTACAAGTTTCCGCTCTAAATTTAGTTGAATTCGCAAACTTTATCTGGACATAAAAAGAAGGTGCAAACCATTCTATGTTTCTGATTAAATTAGTACTTTTTCTCAAACTGATATAAGCCCATCTGCCATTTCTTTCTGGCGTTGTCATCAAAATCCAGCGCTGCTTCTGACATTAAAATTATATATATATATATATATATATATATATATATATATATATATATATATATATATATATATATATATATATATATATATATATATATATATATATAGAGAGAGAGAGAGAGAGAGAGAGAGAGAGAGAGAGAGAGAATATCTACGTTAGTTGAATAGATATAAGAAAATAATAAATAATTCACTCACGAAACTAAAACATTTCGTTCAGGCAATAGCGGTTTCACCATTCAGTACAAAACTATAGATCCACTGCACGAGTGAAATCTATCCATATATCTACTAAAACAAACCCTGATATTGTCTTCTTTATTATATATTTTAGTGGCAAACAACGTCAACTTGTACTGATTTTGTTTCTCCGTTTAGTGTTTTTACGACCAAAACAAGTAAATACAATTATTACATCTATAAAATAAGTTTTGAAATTTTAGAATAATTTAGCAGAAAATGTTTACATATTTAAATCCTACATATAATGATTCATATTCGGCATTTTGTAAAAGGTAAATTCGTACGACAAATGACTCGAATTTTTACTAACAAATTTCGTGCGCAGATTAATTCAGTGAATTGTTTTGGTAACGGTAGCAAAATCAATCAAAACATTAAAGTAAAACCTTTTAATGACTGTGAATTTACCTGTTATGGTTTGGATTTTATTAGGTTGTTTAACTGTGCATTCAGACATGAAATATATGAGCAAGGCACGCTTGTAGTCTGGTCTGGTAATAGAGGTTGTACCCAAATTTGGATGGTCACTTAAATTCAGTTTGCAACCAACACTCACCCATAACCGATTTCTCCTTCGTTTCCAGTCATGACTATGGATGTGATTAGAGTTAAATCGCTTATTTAACAATTATGTTTAACCCAGAGTTTTGCCCTAAAACGTTTCACGGTTTGTCCAGGAGTGTAAATGTACAGATGACACTGAATATTGAATACGAACAGATCATGCAAGTTCAGCCAATGATAATTTGCACAATTCATGTGGAAAATTAATTTGAATAGTAAATTTAATACTTATTCGGTTGTTTTTTTTCAGCACTTCCGCAAAGCCTTATAAATTACAGATTTGGCATCTTGCAAAATATGTTCATTCTAAGGGTGGAGAGAGAGAGAGAGAGAAGAAAAAAAGGACGGCTATTTAGAAATTTATCAAACGTAATGACAGATGTATCTCTTAATTGGGAAAGAAGGTAGATCCAGCGGTGGTATCACCATATCGGGGATATCACTTTCATCGCCTCCTTGGCGATGTCAATTAGTTTCACAGTCATACATTTCATTATTTCATTAAAGAATATATCATAAAAAATAAATTCACATTAACACGTTCACTATTCAGGTCATTGAGTGCAAACAAATGAGGTAGGCTATATCATGCTTCTTTAAGAATTACGGATGTAGAATCTATTGCAAATGTAATTGTTTCACGGGTGTCTGCTTTTGACGTAGTCGATCCAGCTAATGAATGAAGCCACACGGGTATAGACACCGGGGGCGTTTCTCTGACCACACCCATAACCCCAGGAAACAATACCTGCCAGAGCCCAGGAGTCTCCCACCTTGCAGACCAACGGACCACCGGAGTCTCCCTAAAATTAAACAAGAACGTTTATTTGATCAATATAAGAACACAAACTGAATATATTCTATGTTTTGACTCTAAAAACAAGTCCAAGTTTGATTCAGTTTTAAGCTGACGCTTGTTTCAAGAAAGTTACAATGGAAAATGACACTATTACCGCTTCGGGACATAATGTGTTAGCTCTTAATTTTATTTGACGAAGTTAATTGATTGTGATGAACCATGGATTCCACTGTCAATTAAAATAACTGGTAGAAGCTGTCATACCCAAAACAAAGAATTTGCAGATTTCGCCTGTATTTAATGCGGCCAATCATTTGGACATTAAGTTCAGGAATTGATGTTGACCTGTGTGCTAACATTACCTGGCAGGCGTCTTTGCCGCCTTGTGTGTATCCTGCACAAATGTTGCTATCGTGTACCGTACCGCGGCCAAGGTAATATTCACACATGTCGTTTGAGATGATCGGAACATCCACTTCCAGCATGTAACGTGTTGCACTCCCACCTTGAGATAGACACACATACACATATATAGTTATGCATATACGAATTATATCTATACATTGAATATTGATATCATATCTGTTTGGGTCAATCATATCTGTATCGCAACCTATAGAATTGGAATCGGCTAAAAGGCTATTAAAAATCCAGTACCATTCCCATAACAAGAACTCTTTAAAATTTATTTAAAAAAACAAAGATGACAGATGTATTTACAGAAATAAAGACATAAATCACGATAATAACAATACTGAAAGATAATTATGAAAGATTAGGATAAGAAAACAGGAAATGATTCCAAACCTTGTTGGGAGCAAATGCTCATGAGATTTACTGTTGTGCTTCTTTTCTTCTTTTTTTGCACTTTAAATATTTCCTCTTCAAAATAAATCCATATATATAGTTTAGTTCAAGAAGCAGCATGTGTGATAGGTTTTTATGCATGCCACATGATATAAGCTATGTTGATTATCTTCGTATTTATCTCCAAAAAATCCACTGGAAGTGTCAATTCAAGAAATATTTTAGATATGCTGACGTAGGGAACTACCATTATTCCTCAGCTGTGTGAAGCTAAACAGTTGCGGAAATATTATGCTTTGGAAAAAGGTATCGTTTTGATTTCCTGAATATGTAATTTGACGTTCATCCTCAAGAAGATTGTTTAACCAGGTAACATTGGATTGTATGTATGATTTTCCATATGAAACAGATTTGCATGAAACCACGATTAGAGTTTTATCACCTCTCACAGTGCAAAAATGTAAACTCTTTCGCTATTCTTCGGCTGAATTATTTTGCATATTGAAGCATTAGTTAACACAAGGGTAAGCTGGAAGTTTTCATGACATACTGCTGAGAATCACCCGTTATACATAGTTAAATCCATAACTGTATTCTAATGCATGTAGTGTAATTTCAGCTTTACAACTGTTATGCAACAATTACATTTATCTGATGTTATGTATATTTGATTTAATTTATATTTGACTTAATCTAATTATTTGTAAGTTTTAAAATATTTCTATTTTTAATTTCATAACATGTCAAAGTAATATAATTTTGTTTATTAAGAATTTGATATCTTCCAGAAATTAGTTGGACCTGACTGTTTAGTCGTTAAAACTGAACGTTTGCTGACATAGTTCGTGGCCTTGACTGAGAATCAAGTAAACAACTTCTTTCTTATTCTTAATGTGTGAATTGATAATAGTGAAATCGAGGCGGTACTGGAATACGTGATCTTAGACATGTGAATACCTTCTAAAATGTTCTGGAATGTGATCACGTGACCCTTATAGGGGTATCTGTTTTACGCATTATTTGTCTGTATAACCTTTATCTACGGAGAAATAATCTCAGTTGGGCTTTACACTGGAAAGTGGTTGTTTGCGACCAGTTTGGAGTTACATTTTAATTTTTATATAAATTATTTGGATTCTTAAAGATTGTTTTTTTTTCCTGGAAATATGTGAGTGCTCATACAGAATTCTTGGACAAAGACATTTCTTTAAATTTTATTCGGATATTCAAACACCGGAATATTGTTTGTGAATCAGCAAAGAACTGTAGACACATCTGTACTATAAAGGTTATGGCATACGTCATCGCCGTCCAATTTGGATTTTTCGTCGGAACTCAAACTTAAATTCAGTAGAACTTTTCATTACTACAACATCTAAAATTTAATTCGTGAAATATTCTTGGATTATGTTTGCATTTTATTTTTAAAACCGTAAGTTCTTATTTATGTATTGTTTACAGTGTTTTTCCAGGGAAATAATTTATTTGCCACATTTTCAAAGCTTGTTGTTTTCATTCTTTCTTTTGTTACTGTACATTAGAGCCTAAAGACGTAACACTAAATCAAATAGCAGTTGGCGTCTCTTTAGTAGTTTGAAATAAATATCTTAAATTCACACTCAATACCATCGTGAAATGGGTAGCAATGGCGTAGTCCAATGTGAAAATCGTAAAGCAATACATAACTAGTCATAAGTTTATTTTTTTTAATCAAACTCTTTTCTTGTATTGATCGATTTTAATTTTCAATTAGTTTTTATGTCTGTCTGCTTTGCGGTTTTAATTCTATCAGGGTTACACTTAGTGTCTTTCACCTATTTTCTGTTTCATCGTTTTATTGATTTTGACAATACTAACTTGTACCACAAAAACACGATTACATATATCCTTTGGAGTTTTACTTTGATATCAATTTCAAGATGTAACTTATTTTAATAATTCTGTAAGGTGAATGTAACGTCTGCTATTGTTTTGGTCTACCCACTCAAGATGTAAGTTATTTTAATAACTATGTGAGGTGAATGTAACATCTGCTATTGTTTTGGTCTACCCACTCAGGATGTAAGTTATTTTAATAACTCTGTCCTCTCCGATTTGTAGTTGATAAATCGTACATTGTTTTCATAAATCGCATTACGTAGCACTCCACATTCCTTTTGTTCTTTTTTCTTATCTCTCAATCCACATTTCTTTTGTTTCTTTGTTGTTATCTCTGTTAATCATTTTGTGGATCTTTGAATTAAAATATTCATACATTTACCTTGCCCAAATCAATAACTCAACAAATTTAATGGTAACGTAAAATATGATTTTGTTACATTCATTGCAAACTTAGGGTCGTGCTGTTCCTTCGACACATTTAGCTTATTTTGTTTCTGCAGCTATGCCAGCCACCACCCAGTTCACTTGTGTACAGCTATGTTGTAACTATTAAGATTGGCTCAAGGTACAATCCAACCTAAATCATTAAAGTAATCCGTTATGCACAAATTGTAGTGGTGTTTAATTAAAAAGGGGTAAAGTTTTCTCAGAAAGTGGAGACATTTCTAGCTATGCCTGTAATCTTGTCATGACTTACTAAGTCTTTTTCTTTACTAAGTCTGGATTTTAAAACTTTCCATGCAAGATTTCAGCGGCAAAGTGCTTGGTCTCTCCTTCTCTTTCGTGTCTGATGTCAGCTGGAAATACCAGCTTCATAAGAAAACTCATTGTCAAACATTTTGTTGTCAGTCTCAACTGCTTCTAATTTCTCGGCGATAGACATGCTCATAACCTCCTCGTCGTTATTTACGATAATCCCCCAATAATCCCCAACAGCAAAAGCACCATTTGCACCCATTATTAAAATTACAGACGCGTGTTGACACTTTTAGTAGTTTAAAATGTACATCAATAAATCATTCCCTATGGTTTATAAGTGGACTATTCTTGAAATTTCAGGTTGTTAATGGCAGAAAGAGCGAGTTGGATGCGTCGATGTCGAGGCCGTCAGAAATTAAACGTGGGGTAAAATTTCTTTCAAATATGGTACATTTCTAGCCATGCCACGAATCTTGATATGACCCCCTGAGTCTTTTATACTTCGTCGGAATTTAAAAAATTTAAATACAAGATTTCAGCAGCAAAGTACTTGTTTGTTTTACTTTTTTGTTTCTCTCTCTCTCTTTCTCTCTCTTTCTCTCTCTCTCTCTCTCTCATGTTTGAAATACACACCAGCTTCGACTGATGATTCATTGTCATATTGTCATACATTCTGTCCAAGATATTGTTTTCCACCTCAACTAACTCTAATTTCTCGGCCTACATACCGTGAAATGCACATAAGCTGCTCGTCGCCCCATACGTTACGCTCCAGTATATTTTATAAGTGAACCATTATTTAATATTTCAAGTTGTAAAGGTAGTTAGTTCCAGGCTGTGGGTGCGATGTGGAATTTAAGTTGTGTGATACGGAATCACATAATGAATATCTCTATCGCATGCCAGATCAGCCGTGTAATATTAAATGGGTGTGTAATAAAATTATATATGTAATAATCACCAAATATATGTGACAAATTCAACCATTTTGTAAAACAAAAAGTTAATTTGTTGAGCTATTTTGTATTGAGTAAGAAAAATACGATGCTAATATTAGTTAAGTCGAAATAAGATTCTTCGGGAATGTCTGTACAATTATTTACTTGCAGAAACTACTGACGTACTGGTACAGCGAAAGAGTGCCGTGGTACATACATTGAGAAATATAATTATCGCAGTACACCGATATACCGATAATACCGCACATTTCTAGGATGTATTTATGTAGGTAGGTAAGTAGGTTGGTAAGTATGTATAACACCAGAATAGTTCTGTTTCAAAAGACTTTTTTTTAAAAAAGACAACTAAATTTCCAATGTTTTATCACATCAGCATGACCGACATGAGAGTAACGAATATCCTGATGAATACCTTTCCCAGTAAGAGATAACTTCATTTTTAATAGATTTTTTTCAACTTCTCGTCGCACATGACTCCAAGACAAGAGCTTTTAATACTGAATGCGGTTTTTACCTACACTGAAAATGTTATTACAAGGTAAGTTTGAGGATATAGATTTTTTGTGCTCAATTTACAATTTTGCAATGTTGTTTCGGTCTACATTTCTGGGAATATTTCAACATATAAATCACAGGAAAACACAACGCGAATATGTGTATAGACTTACCGGAATGTGTGGCTCCCCATCCTGTGACGGTACAGACTCTGTTCGTGAAATCATCGGTTTCTCTCGGCAAGCAAGCTGCTCTGACATGCATACCGCTTAGATCTACGGGCCTATCCAATTTCATCATTGCAATATCGTTCTCATTGGTCTGGGAGTCATAGCTGCCATGAACACTGATAACGCTTGCGCGATGGATGTTGGTTGTGTACATTTGTGACATGTCATGAACGCCAAGAGCGACTGTCCAATAATCACCAGACATGCTTAAATAAAATTGTTTTAAAAAATGTTTTTATTTCATACGTCAAAACTGTTTTCGTTTCTTCATCGTTTATAAAACATAGCTCACAAAATCTAACAATAGGTATTCAAAATGAGCACTGAAGCAGGTAAACGTTTTCATGACACTGGAACGGTTACGAGTACTTGTATCTGCGCTCATTCCACTTCTCGTTGTATTTATTCATGCTAGTTGGAAGTTTCTTTGGACATATATTCAGAAAGATTAGCATTAGGTGTTTAGTTGAAGATCGTCGTTTGAAAGTCTTTTCAAATATTAGAAATTTCTCATTACGTAGACGGTTTTGTTTAGTTTTTCTGCTTACGATCAACCACAGGACGAGACAGACATATCATATTTCATGTCGAAGTATTAAAAGCAAGTTGTACATGAAGGACATTCAGGAGACTCTCTCTCTCTCTCTCTCTCTCTCTCTCTCTCTTTACCCTTCGAAGCAATGAGCTGCTGTTACGACCCAGTTCTGGTCAATCAAAGTTCCACCGCACAGGTGGCTTCCTCCGTACCTCACAGACACCTGAAAAAGGCAGCAGTAGCAGTATTAATAATGGTAGCAGTAGTTGAATCAACAATGTTAACAAAAGTAGAAGTCTAAATAGTTCCTGCAGGATGTGTATGAGAAGGAGTAACATTACCCATATTAACACAATGCAGGATGTGTACTACAATGAGCAACAGTACCCATATTAACACAATGCAGGATGTGTACTAGAAGGAGCAAAAATACCCATATTAAAACAATACATGATGTGTACTAGAAGGAACAGCAGTACCCATATTAACACAATGCAGGATGTGTACTAGAAGGAGCAAAAATACCCATATTAAAACAATACATGATGTGTACTAGAAGGCGCAGCAGTACCCATATTAACACAATGCAGGATGTGTACTAGAAGGAGCAAAAATACCCATATTAAAACAATACATGATGTGTACTAGAAGGAGCAACAGTACCCATATTAACACAATGCAGGATGTGTACTAGAAGGAGCAAAAATACCCGTATCAAAACAATACATGATGTGTACTAGAAGGAGCAGCAGTACCCATATTAAAACAATGCAGGATGTGTACGAGAAGGAGCAACAGTACCATATTAACGCAATGCAGGATGTGTACGAGAAAGAGCAACAGTACCCATAAAAACACAATGCAGGACGTGTACGAGAAGGAGCAACAGTACCCATATTAACACAATGCAGGATGTGTACGAGAAGGAGCTACAATACCCATATTAACACAATGCAGCATGTGTACGAGAAGGAGCAAACAGTACCCATATTAACACAATGCAGGATGTGTACTAGTATCAGCAACAGTACCCATATTAACACAATGCAGGATGTGTACTAGAATGAGCAACAGTACCCATATTAACGCAATGCAGGATGTGTACGAGAAGGAGCAACAGTACCCATATTAACACAATGCAAGATGTGTCCTAGAAGGAGCAACAGTACCAATATTAGCACAATGCAGGATGTGTACGAGAAGGAGCAGCAGTACCCTTATTAACACAATGCAGGATGTGTACTAGAAGGAGCAACAGTACCCATATTAAGACAATGCAGGATGTGTACTAGAAGGAGCAGCAGCACCCATATTAACACAATGCAGGATGTGTACTCGAAGGAGCAGCATTACCCATATTAACACAATGCAGGATGTGTACGAGAAGGAACAGAAGTACCTATATTGCAGTACCCATATTAACACAATGCAGTATGAGTACGAGATGGAGCAACAGTACCCATATTCACACATTACACGATGTGTACTAGAAGGAACAGCAGTGCCCATATTAACACAATGCAGGATGTGTACTAGAAGGAGCAACAATACGCATATTAACAAATTGCAGGAAGTGTACTAGAATGAGCAACAGTACCCACATTGCAGTACCCATATTAACATAATGCAGTATGTGTACTAGAAGGAGCAGCAGTGACCATATTCACACAATGCAGGATGTGTACTAAAAGGAGCAGCAGTGCTCATATTCACACAATGCACGATGTGCACGAGAAGGACCAACAGTACCCATATTAAAACAATGCAGGATGTGTACTAGAAGGAGCAACAATAGCTATATTAACACAATGCAGGATGTGTACTAGAATGTTAATATGGGTACGAGAAGGAGCAAAAGTACACATATCAACACAATGCAGGATGTGCACGAGAAGGAGCAACAGTATCCATATTAACACAATGCAGGATGTGTACGAGAAGGAGCAAACCGTACCCATATTAACACAATGCAGGATGTGTACTACAATGAGCAACAGTACCCATATTAACACAATGCAGGATGTGTACTAGAAGGAGCAAAAGTACCCATATTAAAACAATGAAGGATGTGTACGAGAAGGAGCAAAAATACCCATATCAACACAATGCAGGATGTGTACTAGAATGAGCAACAGTACCCATATTAACAGAATGCAGGATGTGTACTAGAAAGAGCAACAGTACCCATATTAACACAATGCAGGATGTGTACGAGAAGGAGCAACAGTACCGATATTAACACAATGCAGGATGTGTACAAGAAGGAGCAGCAGTACCCATATTAACACAATGCAGGATGTGTACTAGAAGGAGCAGCAGCACCCATATTAACACAATGCAGGATGTGTACCAGAAGGAGCAGCATTACCATATTAACACAATGCAGGATGTGTACGAGAAGGAGCAGAAGTACCTGTATTGCAGTACCCATATTAACACAATGCAGTATGTGTACAAGAAGGAGCAGCAGTGCCCATATTAACACAATCCAGGATGTGTACTAGAAGGAACAGCAGTGTCCATATTAACACAATGCAGAATGTGTACTAGAAAGAGCAACAATACTAATATTAACACAATGCAGGATGTACTAGAAGGAGCAGCAGTGCTCATATTCACTCAATGCAGGATGTGTATAAGAAGGAGAAACAGTACCCATATTAACACAATGCGGGATGTGTACTAGAAAGAGCAACAATATCCATATTAACACAATGCAGGATGTGTACTACAAGGAGCAGCAGTGCTCATACTAACACAATGCAGAATGTGTACTAGAAAGAGCAACAATACCCATATTAACACAATGCAGGATGTAGGAGAAGGAGCAACAGTACCCATAATAACACCATGCAGGATGTGTACTAGAAAGAGCAACAGTACCGATATTAACACAATGCAGAATGTGTACGAGAAGGAGCAATAGTACCCATATTAACACAATGCAGAATGTGTACGAGAAGGAGCAATAGTACCCATATTGACACAATGCAGGATGTGTACTAGAAGGGGCAACAGTGCCCATATTAACACAATCCAGGCTGTGTACTAGAAGGAGCAGCAGTGCCCATATTAACACAATGCAGGATGTGTACTAGAAGGAACAGCAGCAGCCATATTAAGACAATGCAGGAAGGGTACCGTTACAACAGTGCCCATATTAACACAATGCAGGATGTGTGCTAGAAGGAGCAAAATACCCATATCAAGACAATGCAGGATATGTACTAGAAGGGGCAACAGTACCCATATTAATACAATGCAGGATGTGTACGAGAAGGAGCAACAGTACCCATATTAACACAATGCAGGATGTGTACGAGAAGGAGCAGCAGTGCCCGTATTAACATAATGCAGGATGTGTACTAGACGGAGCAGCAGTACCCATATTAACACAATGCAGGATGTGTACTAGAAGGAGCAGCAGTGCCTATATTGACTCAATGCAGGATGTGTACTAGAAGGAGCAACAGTACCCATATTAACACAATGCAGGATGTGTACGAGAAGGAGCACCACTACCCATATTAAGACAATGCAGGATGTGTACTACAATGAGCAACATTACCCATATTAACACAATGCAGGATGTGTCCGAGAAGGAGCAGCAGTACCCATATTAACACAATGCAGGATGTGTACTAGAAGGTGCAACAGTACCCATATCAAGACAATGCAGGATGTGTACTAGAAGGAGCAGCAGTAGCCATATTAAGACAATGCAGGATGTGTACTAGAAGGGGCAACAGTACCCATATCAAGACAATGCAGTATGTGTACTAGAAGGAGCAGCAGTGCCCATATTAACACAATGCAGGATTTGTACTAGAAGGAGCAACAATATCCATACTAACACAATGCAGGAAGTGTACTAGAATGAGCAACAGTACCCATATTGCAGTACCCATATTAACACAATGCAGTATGTGTACAAGAAGGAGCAGCAGTGCCCATATTAACACAATGCAGGATGTGTACTAGAAGGAACAGCAGTGCCCATATTAACACAATGCAGGATGTGTACTAGAAGGAGCAGCAGTGCTCATATTCACACAATGCACGATGTGTACGAGAAGGACCAACATTACCCATATTAAAACAATGCAGGATGTGTACTAGAAGGAGCAACAATAGCTATATTAACACAATGCAGGATGTGTACTAGAATGTTAATATGGGTACCGTTACCCATATTAACAAAATGCAGGATGTGTACTAGAAAGAGCAACAGTACCGATATTAACACAATGCAGGATGTGTACTAGAAGGAGCACCACTACCCATATTAAGACAATGCAGGATGTGTACGAGAAGGAGCAACAATACACATATTAACACAATGCAGGATGTGTACGAGAAGGAGCAACAGTACCCATATTAACACAATGCAGGATGTGTACTAGAAGGAGCAGCAGTGCCCATATTAACACAATGCAGATGTGTACTAGAAGGATCAACAATACCCATATTAACACGATGCAGGAAGTGTGCTAAAATGAGCAACAGTACCCATATTGCAGTACCCATATTAACACAATGCAGTATGTGTACTAGACGTAGCAGCAGATCTTATTAACACAATGCAGGATGTGTACTAGAAGGAGCAGCAGTGCCCATATTAACACAATGCAGGATGTGTACTAGAAGAAGCAGCAGTGCTCATATTCACACAGTGGAGGATTTGTACGAGAAGGAGCAACAGTAAACAGTAACACAATCCAGAATGTGTACTAGTAGGAGCAGCAATACCCATGTTAACATAATGCAGGATGTGTACTAGAAAGAGCAACAGTACCCATATTAACACAATGCAGGATGTGTACTAGAAGGAGCAGCAGTGCCCATATTAACACATTGCAGGATGTGTACTAGAATGAGCAACAGTAGCCATATTAACACAATGCAGGATGTGTACGAGAAGGAGCAACAGTACCCATTATTAAGACAATGCAGGATGTGTACTAGAAGGAGCAGCAATACCCATATTGACACAATGCAGGATGTGTACTAGAAGGAGCAACAGTACCCATATTAACACAATGCAGGATGTGTACTAGAAGTAGCAGCAGTGCCCATATTAACACAATGCAGGATGTGTACTAGAAGGAGCAGCAGTGCCCATATTAACACAATGCAGGATGTGTACGAGAAGGAGCAACAGTACCCATATTAACACAATCAGCATTAATACAGCGAGCAGCAGCAGTAAGTGGAGCAGATAGAGTATGAAGATAGGGAATAGACGGAGCAATACCTGAAGAAGTAATAGTGATAGATGTGGTCATTTAGACAAAGATGTTACTGATAAAATCACTAGCTATCATTTGTAAGAAAGAAGGAGAATGAAACGAATTGCAATGTCGCCGATGCCAGAAGGACGACAGCTCAAAGCTATAGCTAATGAAATTATATTTCCCGGCTACATGTATAAATAAATATTTAAAGGCAATGAAAATCAAACTGGGATCGCAGTGAACGGTTGACCAATTGTGTCGTCTTTTAACTTTTGTATGAATCATTACGTTATTATACATAAGCTGTATAATGGTTTGAGTTGTGACAGAAGACCCAAACACATGTGTGGTGTCACTTAAAATAGTACACAATTTCATATAATTTCAACTGAACTATTTTCTTTTCCGTTTTTGTGACATGTTCTTACTACATAATTACGTTTATGAAATAATCTTGATTATATGAAACTTAAAATGCTAACTAGTAGTTTAAAATGAATCAACAGGTTAAATGCAAGGGCGAATGCTCAGAATACGATTATATGACAACCCCAATTTATTCATCGATAACCTAATAGAGAGATAGAGAAAGAGAGAGAGAGGAGGCCTTGTGAAAATTGGACGAGAAATGAAGACTTTATTGTGATTGACAACTGTATATGTTATGTAGCGAAAACAACATATGTGTGACATTAGCTCAAATTCAACCACTGAGACACCAGTTATAAAACAGCAATATTTATACTTCGGTGGCATTTAGACTGGCTATCGGTACATCTTAATTTGATTTATGCAACAGTTGGCTGACAAATGCCACCCAAGGCCGATGAACTCATTAGCGTATGTACAGTACCTGCCATGGATATTCCCCTGGGGTGGAGAGAGATCCGCCAACGATACGGTGACTCCCGGTCAGCATCGGATGACCACATGATCCTGCAAAAAATGAAAACGGCGTGCTTCATACGCAAGGCGGAAAAAGAATAAAGAAGACAGAAAAGAAGAAAACAGATATGTTAGGAAACACTCCTTCCCCCTGCCCAAACCAACGTTTTGATGTACAGACGTTAACGTTTTGATGTACAGACGTTAACGTTTCTTTACCAAACTAACTGATATCAGTGCGGAAACAAAAACCAAAACTGACGTCCCAGAAATGGGTATATAAACTGAGCGTCCGCCTCGGAAGCGGGAGGTCGTGGGTTGGAACCCCGGCCAAGTCATACCAAAGACTTACAAAAATGGTACGAACAGCTGCCTCACTAGGCGTTCAGCATTAAGAAGTTAGTGTTAGGACTGGTCGGCCTGGTGTCAGGATCATGTGACTGGGTGGGACATCATGCTACATGTCTGCGGCACTTTGCCCCAGTGCTAGACATCACTTTAAACTGCCACACTGCAGACATCTTAGCGATATGATTGAAAAATTGTTAAAGCTACGTTACGTTAATCCTAATCCTAATCTACTCAACCCCGGTTACCACTGCAACACCGCGGCAATGGACTTTACTCCAAACACCTTAGCACAAACAAACCTCGCTGTATTGCTGCACCGTTAAACACGAAACCAAACCAAATCTGGATCTTAAAATGCATTACCGTCTTTGCCCTCAAAATCATGATGCAATCTATTTATTTAAATTTATTTATCGTTAATAAACCCTAATCACATCCATACGTAAGTTATCTTTATATCCTCGAGAGTATTTCTATCCAATTGTATCTCCGTGTAAATTAAGTGTTTGTCGTTTTTGGATACATTTTGCACTAAATTTTTAATTATAAGCTGCAATTGTAATATCACGTAAAGTACTAATGTAACATCAATACACAGAGTATGACGTTAATGATACTTAATTTAATGCAACATAAGCAAGACACATATAATGCGTCCTGAAAATCAACGAGTGCAACTGTATTAACTTGGCACTTTGCAGAATTCACGGTATAAGGGAGGTAACCCAGTATAAGCCTCTAAAGTTCTCACCCTTCGAATTTAACTTCCAAAGAAGTCAGACCCAGTTTTTAAAAAATGTCACAGTGATTTGCCACGAAATTTAGGAAGGTAAACCCTTCCTAATAAATACAGCATATAAAGTATTGATCAATTTCAAGGTCAGAGTCTTAATGTTGTTGTGAGTATAAAGACATAATTATAAAGAAACTCCTGAAAGTGGAAAACATCTTTTATAAAATTGGTACTATTAATTCTTTGATACTGTGGACTCCTGTACTTACCACTACTGGAACTTCCGGATCCTGTAGACCCGGATCCAGTGCCGCCACTTCCGATCGAACCTCCATAGCAACAGACCTCCAAGAATCCACAGTAGCTTAAGGTTTGAAGGGACCCTGATGGACACGCGCCCCCGAGTAATGATACGCACTGCCCGTGGTAAAATGACTCGCACGCTGATACAGACACAGAAAAGAGAATCTGAGAATATTTTATTTGAATATGCCATATTTTTTAACTATATCACTCATGAAGACGTCCTTATAAATATATGACTAAAAACCATGCCAAAGAAAGGGGTTGAAACTATTTTACCGAATATTATTTAGTTTGGTTTTGCCGTTTGCTTTTACTAGATCGAAGATGGTTGGATTAAAGAAATGAACTTTCACTTTGTTTCCAATTCATATATATATATATATATATATATATATATATATATATATATATATATATATATATATATATATATATATATATATATATATATATATATCTGCATGTACAAGCATATCTTCAAATTATGGACATATTTTTATTTTGTTCTATGTCAACCATAGCACACTTCCTATTCAACTTCGTACCTAATTAGAACATACATGGCATAACCGTTACCGAAAAATATAAACGAAACATGTGATTCTTTAGTTTGCGTTCTTAATTTATTACACGACAGTATCGAAATGAACACCTTTTTCATTTACGAAGTTGAAGATATAATACGTGATACGCAAACACGTAACGCCCTTAGCTGGTACAAAATTAGGTCATTATCCTAAAGGTCATCTATCAGTCAGTGAAGGTCAGTTTTGAATGACATTATTCGGGGAATGTTTTTTCTTGAGATACGATTTATGCGCGGCTGATGATGATGTCTGTGCCGAAGAGAAGAAAATAATATTCATTAATATTGTCCAAATGTAATTATAATTGCTGGAAGTGGACTTCTTTCTTCTCAGCATGCAACAATGGAACCTATTTAGAATATATTCAGTAACACGTATCAGAAATAACCCATAGTCATGGTGGAAGATTTTATTTATTTCCTTATCTAAACGCAACTCATGATTTTAACCAACATTAAAGTAGCCACCAAAGTTCACCTCTGTTGTCCAGTTCGTTGCAATTACTCAGGACTTGGAATTCAAAATATTTCCTATTTTAATTAGAAATGAAAGCCCCACGAAGTGTTTTAAGAATCAGTCATAGTCCATCTGGGATGTCATATTTGGCTCCTCGGAAAAAAACAACAACCCAATGCATTATGATGACTACTAGTATGTACTGAAAACTGTAAAAATTTAAGAAGATTCAAGTAAAGGAAAATCGTACTTTATGGAGGACAAACACCCCTACCCCCACCTAATTTACTTGCATTCAAGTTTGATTACATTTGGCGTTCACTACTTTCAATGTTGCATTTGCATATAACATATATTAAAGATCACATTTAGAGTGAACGTTATTTATCGATCTTGTCAGTATGTAAAAGCGATATTGTTTAACGTTATTTATCGATCTTGTCAGTATGTAAAAGCGATATTGTTTGCATTAGGAATTAACCTTTTGTGGTTATCTTGTGTAAAGATTAAATTTAATTTTACAATACACGTCATTCCTGGAAAAGTAGTCTAAACGTTTTTGTTTTTTATATTACATTCGATCTGGGCAACACCCCACCCCTACACCCCATATATATATATATATATATATATATATATATATATATATATATATATATATATATATATATATATATATATATATATTCAAACTCAAATCGATAAACGCGGAACACGTTGTTATTAATCATCTAGCATAAATCAATATTTTGCATTTGTGTATATCACAAATAAATTTTAGTTATTTCGGTTGATGGAGGACTTCATACAAATTTCTGTAATACGTGTAATGAGATGTCTAGTTACTAAAGTGAAGAGCTGATTTTGCTATTTTTGTGTATCAAAGTGAAGCGCTGAATTTGCTATTTTTGTGTATCAGGGATGAGCAATGTGACGCCAGGTTTGATATGCACACTGCAAGAGAGAGTCGAGCTACTATGAACAGGTTATAGGTCAATCGTTGTTTTAAAGAGCACGTACATAACGTGCATTATCTGTTGGATTCCTCTTCTAGCCCAGGGTTATCACTTACACTCAAAATCTACCACCTGGAGCAAAATTTCAAGATGGCAACAACTGCTCCCTGTACAAGTGGGATGAGTGATGTCCTGACAAAGTCAAATCTGACCGCATATTGGTGTATACTTACCTGTTTTTGGTAATCTTTAACTGGACATGACCTGGTCTGAGGACAAGCTTCAAGTCATGACCTGGTCATGCAGTACATACAGATTTAGGATTGTGTCAAATGTTGGTATAATCTGGGGAGAAACATTTTAATTTGAAAATGTGTCCCATTTTATTTTATTATAAAAAAAAAAATATATGCATCGATTAGTACTTGCAAAGCGTCCAATCGCCATTGCACTATATAATGCAGTAAATTTTAAATTGTTTTTGTAAGCGCGCGCCTTAAATTCGGTTTTTAAATTATTTCTCGACCGCTCCCCTGGCCAAGTGGTTAAAGCGTCCGCCTCTGTGCGGGAGGTCGTAGATTTCGAATCCGGGCCGAGTCATATCAAAGATTCATTTTTAAACAATGGTACATGCATCTGCTTCGCTTGGTGCTCAGCATTAATAGATCAGTGTTTGGACTTCTCAGCCTGGTGTCAGGATAATGTGACGGGGTGATACAAGATGCCACGTGTCTGCGGCATGAAGCCCCAGTGCTAGACATCAATATAAAACTGCCACGCAAGAGATATTGTAATGATATGACAAACATTGTTAAAGCTACGTTAAAAATCCAAAACACGCGCACAAATACACATATTACCTCTCCTACAAGTACAAGGGTAGCATGCAACGTGAACTCATCTATCCTACCGACCATGGATTAAGGCCATGTGCTTCCTAATACGAGGACAGAACTGATTGTTGACACCGTAACATTACCTACATAAGGGTAGGATAATCTGCGATGCAAAATATAGACGGTATTGGTTATTATTTTTAAACGTATATGATAGCAGAATCCAAACTTCATGGCAAGTTACGTGTACCAATAGCAAATACACTGACAATTTTGAAAGTTTCTGAAATAAAATGGACTTTATAAAATTTGAGAAAACCTTGTAATTATAGGAATGAATTGAACGCTATTGACTTTTATAGTCTGTTCAAATCCATTTTTAAATCTGAAAATCAAAATCTCTCTCTCTCTCTCTCTCTCTCTCTCACACACACACACACACACACACACACACACACACTCTCTCTCGTACACAGCTCCAAATCATATACTTCAATCACTGATCCGTACTGTGCGACCCATCGGTTCAATCAACGTTGTGGTTACTAGTATTTGCAGATGGTACGGACATACCACACTGCCGTTAATAATGATGAGAAATGATCAGCTGCATATCATGTTAAATACCAAGGTGTAGAACACATCAGTCACGACTTGAACTGAACTGCCATATCTCACGAAAAATAATCAGTGTTAACAGAACACACATGTATACCTCAAGTACCAAAAAACAAATACGAAGAAATACAGGAAACTGCGTGTAAAGCCTTGGTTAAAGCGCAACTTGAATACGCTTCCTCAGTGTAGGCGCATATACATTGGCGGCGCGATGGTTTGAGGCGCCCGGAGGCAATGTTCTTCAGTGGCGCTCCTGCGGCCGGGGGCAATGTTCTTTAATGGCACTCCTACTTTGCCACAGTGCCAGTAGCTTCTCGTGGGTCGGTGGTTCTTTCCGGGGTTTTCCGGGTTCTTCCTCCACCATTAATACTGGCCGCCATGTATAGCCTATCGTGCTGAAAAATGGCGTTAAACCCCACAACAACAACAACAACTTTGCCACAGATAACAGTTTTTCTGTCAGTTGCCTGCCTCCGTCCTCCTTTGTCAAGAACTGACTACGTTACACAAAGGTGAGGTGAAATACTGTGCAAATTTCAGATAAAAGAGCTCCCGACGCCATCCCCCTTTGCATGGCGTCCTGGACAGATTACTCCACCACTTACGCAGACATAGACATACACAAATTTGAGAATAAAAGATGAAAACAATATCAAGTAGTGCACCTCGATGAGTCAAAAATAATTACTCGTAAACTGCCTGTGTAACTGATATGCAGATCAAATCAGGCTGTCTATCTGTCCCAAGACGGCGCCCCGCTGTTTGATTGGTCATGTTTTACAAAATCGTACATAAACGTCTGAATATTCCATTATCGCCTTGTAAAAGAACAAAAAGACACGTGCACGTCTTCATTTGCCCAAATTCAGTCAAACATGAGGGATGTTGTTCTCTTCCTCTGAACATTGTATAGTAGAATAAAATTCCTCAAAAGTCTCTGTCTTTCCTTGATATCAGCATTTTGCGCTGTCATTTTATACCATAAAATAATTGACTTGCTTTGGTTCTTTGTTTGTTTGCTTGTTTTATATTATTTTGCATTTTTCCCTAATTTTAGCAATCGTCACAGTCAAATGTTCGCTTTGATCACGTTGTCGTTACTATTTCGTCGACTACTAAATTTTCACGGACGCGGAACAGATCATAATCTAAGAGACTGGGTCATTACATCTTTTTACAGGAATGCTTCTAACTGGTACCGATCCGGTGGCCTAGTGGTTAGAGCGTTGGCGTCGGATGCGGGAGGTTGTGGGTTCGATCCCCAGTCGAGTCATACCAAAGACTTACAAAAATAGTACTAACAGCTGCCTCGCTTGGCGCTCAGCATTAAAGTTAGTGTTAGGACTGGTAGGCCTGGTGTCAGGATAATGTGACTATGTGGGACATCATATTACGTGTCTGCGGCATGATGCCCCAGTGCCAGACATCACTTTAAACTGCCACACTGTTGACATGTTAGCGATATGACTGAAAAATTATTAAAGCTACGTTAAAAATCCAAATCACAAACACACACACTAACTGGTAGTCACCAATGCATTCGGTTGCATGTCAGCAAGCAAGTCAATATGGTACAAGTTTTGGATCCCGTTCTCAAAGCTTTTTAAATGTTTTTTTTAGTATTATTATATGAGGAGGAAATTTTATGCATCATAGAAAAATCTCCTGGCAACTAATAATCAAATCGGTCCCAAATCATGATGATGTGATTAGATTTGTTTACGTTGTCTTTTGATAATTAAGTTCTACTCATGCCTTTTGTAGTAAAAATACAATTCAGTACTCATACGTTCACAGTAATGTATTTGTAACATCGGATCTTGTCAACATTTAGTGACAGAAACTTATCTCTTATCATAGAAACCTCTTTAAAATTTCAAACATATAGGCACACCGTCATAATAATAAAACTCCAGTCTTATCTAAACTCAAAATCGTTTTCAACGGCTTGATTTGAATTGGTTTTATGGCTCCCATTTTCTTATGCATGGCAAATCTTTACAAACTTAATCACGAATATTCGGAATCTTCCGCTGTTTCCCGATCTTATAGGATTTATGGTAACTTTGCTAGAGTGTAAGTCTTTTGAAACTATTACGTGTGAATATTGCACTCAGATATATTTTCTTTTATTTCCATAAGCAATGAAATTCTTACTGTGAAATTTCAAAAATATCAATTTTATCACTAAAACTTTTATTGCTCGTATAATCTTCAGGCTCTCCCTTTGGAACTTTCCTTTTGAAAATACCATTCATACAATTATCTTATACAATTTGATTCATTGAATTAGGAATATATTTTCTCCTAAGTAAATTACTTACAATATACAGCCTCCGTGGGGTAGACATTAAGAAGTACATAGATCATGGATAGAAGAGCGATCCCCATCTTCTTGCAAAGGTCAGCGACAAAATGGACGGATTACAGGAGTTTACGACTTGCTCTTTATCTGTGGTCATCTTATCTCCTCAAGACTTTTCGTATATGCCCATTAAATCCCACATTACTTGTCACAGACTTACAAGGTCCTGATCTGGTACAATGGAGCTAAAGAAAACCTGACTGAGGTCTTAATCTTCTTTGCTTACACTTTTTGATAAACCGAGTTAAAACTATTTCATTGATAATTCAATAAAATCAATAAAATGGTTTTAACTCAGTTAATCGAATGCAGGGTGATTCGATTCTCTCCGGTTTTATAGCAGTATACCTTTAAAGGGAAAAATACGACCAGAAGTTATGCTCATATTCTCATGGGACAAAATTACTTGGATGTTGAACTGATCAGCTTCGAATGGAAAGAAGGTTACGAGCCTCCCATTTCAAGTCACGCTCTCTGTCAAGCATTAAAGCTTTCGGCAATGTATTCTTTTTTTTTATCTTATGCTAGTTCATGAATCACCGGAGTTAAATATCAGTTTCATCTTGTCACTAAAGACATTTTGTTTTCAGAGACACTAGTAACATTATGACTACAGAATTTCATCTGCCACGTTGTCTATATGTAGGTGCAGTTGTAGCATGTCTACATGTCTAATGTCTACATGTCAAGCAAGATGGCCACATTTAAATATCACTATTAACTTTATTTCAATTTTATTTTACAAGCGTGGGTGATCCAATCTTGAGTTAGGAACATAACTAAGTTATTATATATATTTTCTGCGAGAAATTGCATAACAAATGACAGCATGACATAACCAGTAAACGGCTGCCACTAGCGTGAACAACCTGCTGCTTCTATCTGTAATGCTCTTTAGGCTACTAAATATGTTTGAGCATAGAGTAAAATAAAATTGTTTGCTCTGAGTGATAATGGATAAATAGATATATTTCAACTTGAAAAATAAAATTATAAAATAGTTTCTAGATACAAGCGAATATATATTTATATATATATATATATATATATATATATATATATATATATATATATATATATATATATATATATATATATATATATATATATATATATATATATATATATATATTGGCAATTTGTATGGATTTTGTGTCAAAACTCGTAACTCGTTAATTTAGTACCGATTGTTATTCCTGAATGTACTAACTCTGTTCACAACTTTTCTGACTACAATTATACCGCCATATTTGATCGTTCATAAGAACGTTTCGATGCGATACTGATATCAATCCATGCTAATCGTAGCAAGGATCATGATTATTAACCAAATCACCATCTCGGTTTGAACTGAAAATTTAAATCACCAAAAATCGGTCGAACTGCCGTTTGCAAGGACAGAGGCACATATTGTGTAAAATCTGGAGGTGATATTCTCAAAACGAAAGCTAGAAAGGAAAACAGCGAATGTTTTCAAATAGCGTTAAAGAATGATTACGTCACAGAAATTCTTCAACATAACCAGAAGAAGCGTCTTGTTCTTTCTCGACTTCAAAAAATTTTACCGGCAACACAACGTAACAGCTCCACTGACATCACCGTTATTATGTGACACCATAATGTGAGCGTTAGCGGAATTCGTCCATCGATAATTTACCATATGCAGGACTTTTTCAAAATTCATTTGCGTCATTAAATAAAAAAGGTAGCTTCAGATGTATTGTATATCCAATTATTTTGTAATAACCGTTGAGCAAAACTACATTCAAACTATTATTTATTTGATTCAAATATACAATTAAAAGCTTGCTTAGACCGCTCCGTGGCCTAAGTGATAAAAGCGTCCGCCTCTGATGCGGGAGGTCGAGGGTTCGACCCCACCCTCAATCATGCCAAAGACTTTTCAAAATGGTACTTGCAGATGCTTCGCTTGGCTCTCAGCATTAAGAGTTAGTGTTAGGACTGGTCGGCCTGGTGTCAGGATAATATGACTGGGTGGGACCTGATGCTACATGTCTGCGGCACCATGCCACAGTACTAGACGTCTCCGTAAACTGTCACACTTCAGGCGATAAGACTAAAATTGTTGATGCAAAGTTTAAAAAAAAAAAAAGAATCACACGCACAAATGACACAAAAGCTTGTTTAATATCATTACATTACGTGAAGACATTTTACAGGTTATACCTTTCCCCGTATTTGAATATGAAAACTACTGAAGAGCCAATTCGATTACATCGACACATTTCAGTGTAAATTAATACCACCACCTATCCTGCATGTGCGACACCCATCCTTTTCCATGACATGGTAGAAAGATAATAAACAATGACCATTTTGAACTATCCTCAACTCCTTGGCTGTTAATACGTCATACGTCACTGTCATCACAATGACTAGATAATATTAATAACAATAACTAGGACTTTGTATAGCGCCTAATTTTTAGAAGCTCTAAGCGCTTTGCAACATTAGACAAGACCTAAAACATAAAAAAAACATATAATGATATTATTACAAAACACAAACACCATGAAATTAAAAAACATAAAACATGCTGAAAATATTGAAAGTAGGAAACATTAGTAGGTTTTTAAGTTTGTTTTTGCAGTCGAAATAGGTTTGTTTTAGGAGCACTCTTGAATGGAATCACTGTCTTTGTGTCTAAGATCAGTGGACAATCGTTCCACGTTACTAGGCCCTGGTATGCAAAAGAACGTTGTCCATATGACTTCGTTTTCAAAGTGGGAATAATGAGTATACGATTGTCAGAAGAAGAGCGTAAGTATCTTGCTGGTGTATACACATGGGTGAGGTCAGATAGGTATGTTGGACTGGAGTCAGTGAAACATAGCATAGAGAACAAATTTTGTGTTTGATTCTGGATCGAATGGATAGCCAGTGTATGTTACATAGCAGCGGGGAGGTGTGCTCTGATCATCGATAACATGACAGCAACGTTAACAGTCATTTAAAACTATTGAAACCGAACGAGTTCTTCAATTTGTTTCATTAAAAAGCTGCTGGAAATTTTTAAAAAAATTAAAAGAATACGTATTTCATTGATTAGATGTAGAATGTTTATTTGTAACACCTATCATTTGATAAAACTCTGTTCTTCGAAAATCCAATAGGATCTTCGTCCGCCAAACACTTACCGGTTCAGAAGTAGCAACTACGATTATCTCCGATTCTCCTTAGGAGATTCAAAGTTAATAAACTCGCATCGAAAGACACGACTGTATTCCGAATGACATATCGTGGCTTTTGGTACATCCTCGTCTCTTCCATTGCAAATTGAATAACTTCGAATTCCTGAAAGAAACTGAACTAATGGTAGTAATACTTACCAACGTTTTTGTTACGTCCAGGCTCCAGTCAGACGTTTACTCTCTGCTAGGCTAGAGTCTCCTCAAGTCTTTCATTTATCTCTGTTACTGGTCGAAGGGTCTCAGTAAAACTTTGAAGAAACAAAACTACACCAATTCTCTTCTTATTTCAGACTTTTCTCTAGACATACTTTCTGCAAGAATTCTAACTCAATAAACTTTACGAGATTGGTTTGAAACATAAACGAAATCCACAGAGAGCAATCTCTACTTTGACGAACCAGTATATGAAGTTGTGTCATGAAATTAACGATAAGTATTCCACAATTTTTGATACATTTCAAAATTACCAATGCGTCTGAAGAGCTTAAGACATGCTGTAAATTGTAGACGGATCTTCTAATCTCTTATTATAACTGCGACAAAATCCGCCAGACGTAAAACATGCATTATATCATTTTTACTTTTTAAGATGGCTGATGTCACAGAGGGCGCTGATTACAAAAGTGGACCTGGAGAACCTAAACAATGAACTGTATTTAAGAACATTTTTCAGGGTTACTTACTCAAATATATATTAGCTGTAGGAGCAAATTCAGCGAGAAAAACACAAACTAAAATAAAATACCTGAAACCGTTGGTTGAACAATCTACCTACATATTGCATAATCAAGCATGTGAATATTTTTGCACAGACAGCTGTATGTAATTCATGTCAATAACTAGTGTCAGGAAGACATTGTTAACATACAAGCGTACAAAAATACGTGCAAATACGTTTTGTCTATGAAATACATCTTCAGAAAAATATGCTTGGGCTAAGAAAGAAACAAATTTGCAACGATTTTGAGTACAATAATGATAAAAGGTAGTATGTTCTCATGAAATTAAGAGGAAATGATGAATCATGTAACACTTGGGAACCGAACGAAAATATTTAACCTGCTAAAATATATTACGGACGAGCAATTTATTGAAAACTGTACCGCGGAGCATGTAAACTTTAGTTGTTTTTCTTTTTATAAATCGAAAGCCTTTCTAAAATGTGACAAATGTGGAAAGAAACAGTGTACTAGAACATAAAGGAGCTAAAATATACTCATTATGCAAACTTCAACCGATCAAGAGACAAAAGAGGAAGTACATGCAAAATCAATAAAGTTAAGCAACAAAATGGCTCACATGCGAGACATCATCAGGCGATTACAATGTAGACAGTGTTCTACCTGACATCGCAGAGGTAATAAAGAAAGTCATCTTTTTAAAAGATCAAGCTAATGTCCGCTACATTTGTTTAAGAAAATCTACAAACAAAAAGCATATTCAATGTAAAGACCACAAGTTGGTCTACGAGACATTGAGCATCAAAAAGGGTAAGGAAAGTCAAATGACTATCGATATAATCATGTCAGTATTTGACCTATTTCAAATTTCATTCCAAGGCTGCAAAGCAGTAAGTTGAACAACTAATCAATTAGCTTTGCATTTTTTCTGGACAAAATTAATGTTAACCATGCTCAAATTAAAAGCATTCATAAAGTCTATATGCACAAGAATTTCGTTTACAAAATAACCCAAATCGATTAATTTTGGAAAAACTTTATCAAGATCTGAATGAAGTGAAAACCGGTAAAACTTTTCACAGTATCTAGATATATAGAGTTTGAATATGAAGTTTTCATTGAACTTTATTGCCATGGTAATTACATTTAATCTAGGCAAATAAACCAATATTCAGATGACATGCCACTTTGGCAGTGAAATGCTATTGATACAACAAAATAGGGATAGTGAAAATGGAAAATGAAAAACAAACTATTAAAACCGGAAAGATTGAATACAAGAAACAGAGATTACGCTGAGAGTACCATGGAGAAAAATGTACAGACACTAGAACAAAAATCAATGCATAACTACATTTGGAAAGACAATACACAGGGGATCGAATATGCTATCCTTGCTATTCGTATTACTTTTATGTCTTTATCTGGATTAATGTTTACAAGCATTTCATAACAAGATAAGCTGAATGATGTGAATTTTCGATGTTTGAAATAACAATTGCAATGGTCACGAGTATGATCACTGTGTAGTACTTTTTGGGGCCATGATCATCATCATGTCTTTCTTTACTTTTGATAGATATTACAAGCTATAGGTGAGTTAAAATGCTCTATTTTGCCTCTGTGTCAGCATAAATATTGTACCTTCGGTCCTAATTCTTCATACACTATTCTTCCTATCTTACCCATCCATTTGTAAAATAAATAAACACAACCATATCCTCTGTAAATGATTTATTTGTAATATGTATCAATCAACTTTCACTACTTACAAAACTCGAATGGAATGTTTTTAATTGTTTTTACAGTCCATGATGTTCATGTTTCATACATATCACAATTACACTTTTGTAGATTATGCCACAGAGATTTAGTGTGCGGTATGGTAATTATTTTAAGCAATCACAATAAACAACATACGAAATATCTAATTGATGAACTGTAGCGACTCTATGGTCTTAAACTAATTAACAGAAAAGAGCGAAAACCAACAAGTTTTGTAAAATTCTAAATTCAATATTGCCAAAATACAAAGTGAAAGATTAAAAATAACTTATAGCATGGCGAATGAAATCCTACATAGTCCTAAATTTTTAACACAAATCCAAAAGTATCGAGTATTCCAACTCCGTTCCAGTGGTATTCTGAATAAAGTTCAATATATTGTGTTCATGTGACAATAGTCTTGATTTATCACAGTGACGTATTCCAAAATGTTTTTGAATGAATTCACAGTAGATGCCAAACAGCTATTAAAACCTAAAGTCTGAGCACTTTGTAATTCCAATGAATAATTGAAATAAATAAGAAAATATTTTCAAATGATCACAACTAAATTATTCTTCAGTGACTGATATGTATGCTA
The DNA here is from genome assembly GCA_028554795.2 of Sinohyriopsis cumingii. Lineage (NCBI taxonomy): Eukaryota > Metazoa > Mollusca > Bivalvia > Unionida > Unionidae > Sinohyriopsis > Sinohyriopsis cumingii. Next base: position 21,512,669 of record CM068831.1, read on the forward strand.
GGAAAAATATTTTTCAGGTAAACATCTAAGACTCGGTTTCAAAATCAGAATGAAGGTCGACTATTCATTCTAAATCGTTTCAACTCGTAAACAAGGTGAAGTACTTAGCAGCTAACCAGTCAGCATGAGTTTGCAAGAAAACCCACTACTTGAACTCAAATCCTATCAACGTATTTACTTGATAAAAGTACAGCTCTCTATCTGCAAACTATGAAATGTGTTTACTAAAATGACCTCTTCTTAAAGTACATACCCACAACCATAAAGAAAATTATTTTTTAATATATTATCAAATAAATGACCCTTACAATCAATAATCATGAACCAAATAAAATACACAATACAGATATACATAACAGATCATTTAAAAAAAAAATCAGCTGATCTCTTTTGAGACAAGTGTGTAGCATCAACGTTGTTGACGTTGTCAGAAAGTGTTGAGACTTAACAAAATTCTCTTTTCTTCATAAGTCACAAAATGTTACAGATGTATCAAGTCCTGTCACTCGCGGTATGAGATAGGATCCATTTCAACTGATCATGTGATACCATGTTTTCACAGCAGCATGATGTATCAAACGACATGAACGACATGAAAAAATACGTTTGGAAACATATTATATTTTCGATAACTCCATATCGCTTAAAACATTGTATACTGTTTTCATAAATAAAAATGTCGGCATCTTTTCCACTTTTCTTTCGAGCATTGGTTATAGATTTTAAATCACAATTCATGGGATTCATTAACGTGTGCACTGGATACCGAGTTGCCAAACCGAGTTTGAGCTAGACAAAACTGTTTGTATAAAACACTAAGGGTGCAGAGATAGAGTTGTTGAAGTGTAGTAGAAGCAGCAGGGGGGGCGAATCCGACATTTTGTCCAATCGTTATTTGGCTTAATTAGTACTTTCTGCACTCAGCGGATCCGGTGTCGTCAGCGCCTGGTAAAAAAAAAACGACGTCGTCGTCGAGGGGATCGTCCGGACGTCATTTGGTTTAATTAATGCCTTCTGCGCGCCGATCCCAGCGTCGTCAGCGTCCGGTAAGCACATCGACGACCGCGTCGATGTCATCGCCCCCCCCTGCTGCTTACAATTTAACCGAATATTTGGTCAAGTCCGATACGATATCGTGTCCGAGGATCATGTAAATTTATCGTTACAAATCCATGTGGGGTCGACTGAGCATGACTAAAAAAGTTTCGAAAAACATTAAAGTCCATGTCACCGCCGCACCATGTCTGCCAAATATTTCGTAGCGTGTGTGTATCAACGCCGTTGAACACAGCAAGAATATTACAGTTATCTCTGATTACTTTTGGAATCTGAGTGTATCGTTGAGTGACATATATCACGTCAGTGTTTTTATGCCTGCCTCTGGAAAATATCCTAGCTGGGTTTTTTTGATTGTCTAACATAACATCATCGTACACGACTAGATTGTTAACGTCGCCATCAATATCATCAATACCTGGTGCATCATTGATATCTGTAATAAACTCAATAACATTTTTTTTAGCGATCGCTGATGCATTCTCGTTGAAATCTTTCAACACCTCGTAGCATCGTTGATCATCTACGCTAGGAGCAACCAAATACAACTTATCCCACTTCATCCATCTCATTATTAAATTGAGTAACAATTGCGTCTTGCCGGATCCAGATGGTCCGATGATAATCATCCGGATCGAGTTTGGTAACGCTGCAACATGCTTAACTGGTTCTCTTGTTTTAGTCGCTGAAAAGTCAATTATATTCATGTCTCTATACATAAATTATGGATCTATATTGTGTGAAGTGTAGAGTGCGTACTGGCACAAATGATATGACAACCGTTACAACAAGAAATAATAGATGGGCGCTTACTGGTAGGTGTGTACAATGCGGTACAAAGAAATTTAGATTTACTTCTATTAAACCCGGGGATGTTTTAAAAAAAAGCCAGGAGGTGATATTGCAGCCAAGTTATCAAAACTCCCCGAAACCCCGTGGGCAAAGTATCCAGGAGAAAAACACCTCCCAGGATATAGCTACTGTGGCCCCGGAACGCGATTAGATATTAGACTCGATGATCAAAATCAGCCCAAACCCGGTGAGTACCCAATAAACGCTATCGATAAGGCGTGTCATGCTCATGATGTTGCTTACAAAAGTAGCGATCTGCAACAGCGTCATATCGCGGACGTAAAATTAATTCACGCGTTAAATGCTATTCCTGATAAATCCTTCAAGGAAAAATTGGCCTCATGGTTGGTAAAATCGGCTATGAAAGGTAAATTAATGATTGGCGCTGGTAATTAATAACAACATGGAATCCATCTATTATTCTCCGAGAGGATACTGGAAGGGGAAGGCCGCAATTGGTAAGCTTGCAAGCGCTGCAAAAGTAACGAGGGCCACTGCGGCTAATTGGTTATCCAAACAGGCTATATGGCAAATTTATCTACCACCGCCTAAACAAATCAACTTCTCGCGCTTTGATGTCAGCGTACCTAATGAAGTTCATCAGGCTGATATACTATTTCTGCCGCATGACAACGGTTACAAATACGCGCTAACCGTAGTTGATGTTGCGAGTCGATACAAACAAGCGGAGCCGTTAAAAACAAAGTCAGCAACTGAAGTAGCCGCTGCGTTTGAGCGGATTTATCGAAGAGGTCCTCTGCGCTGGCCAAATCTATTACAAGTTGATCCCGGTAGTGAATTTCGCGGCGCTGTTTTATCAACGCTGAAACATCATAGCGTCGCGATACGACGAGGTCATACTGCGCTACATCGTGATCAGGCAATTGTTGAACGATTCAATCGGACTCTTGCTGAACGGTTATTTGGATATCAATACGCAAAGGAATTCATCACAGAAAAAGGATCTCGTGAATGGATCAAAAGGTTGCCAGGCGTAATTGCCGCGTTAAATAACGAGATTACCCGAGCAATCAACATGAAGCCCAGCGACGCGATTAAATACGAGTATATACCCGGAAGATCAAAAATAGATAGCGTTTCCAAGCCGATTTTCGGCGATGTTACCGTGAGATATCTGTATGAACCAGGAGAGCTTGAAGGCGGTAAAAAAAGGGCTACTGATCCTATTTGGAGTGTTACCACACATAACATATCAACGATAACACGATCAACTGGTAGACCACCGATCTACAGACTGGATTCAACTGCTCCTCAGCGCGGATTTACACGCGAGCAACTACAAGTGATACCTGACGATACTCAATTACCCCCGCGTGGTCTTAACTAGCGCCGTTGCGTCTATTGCACTCAAGACAGGTCAACCTCACATTGTTTTTGACATGACCGAGACTGTTATCGATCCTGTCCACGGTAAATTGGCGAGCGTCTTTATCCGAATAACGCCAACTCATTATACAATTGCAACTCGCGCAGTGATTATTCTGTTGTTGTCGTAACGCAATTATTAATTCGGCATCAATATCAAAACGCCGCTGTTTTTTTTATCCTGTTGGCGGTAACCCGAGAGTTTTCTATCAATGACGCTTGCATCGATGACTCCGTCAGTGACCCCGTCACCGGCTTCGTCACTGACTCCGTCAATAACAATTCTTCGAAGCTGATTTATCCTCCGTACTCTGGACACTGCAAGATAGACTAGATTGGACCATTCGATGCGATTATCAACTATCCAAACAATTGTGTCCGTGATGGTTAGTCCCTGCGAGGAATGTATTGTTGTTGCGTATCCTAGCGTCCACGGGGATTTATTAGCACGTAGCGCGTCCTCGACGACGCTGATATCAACGAGCACGATATCATTCAGCACGAGAATTTGTTTTTTTGTCCCCGACGCTGTCAGGCCTGGAATTTCAACTTCAATGTTCTGCCGCCGTGTGTCCGCGGGTCTATAACATAACGGCACTGGACGCGTTGGAAACTTTTCCTTATGCAACGCAAACAACTTCCGCTGAAGTGTGTCCCTGACTATCTTTCTACTCGCTACAATCAAATCGTTTGGTCTCCATGTTTCCCAGAATTCATTTAACGGCGTTTCCGGAATCACCTCGCGGATTATTTCACATTGAATTCTATCCGGCTGTAATCTGATTAATTTTTTAACCCCGCGCAGTTGTTCATCAAGTGCCCGGTAATCAGTATCGGTTTCTTCATAATAGTCCACGAACCCGCTCAACCAATCATGTGGACCCTCGCCGACAAATGGTGGTGGTTGGCCATGGTCGCCACACATGATCACCGCTGTATTCGCGCGCAGCAACCAATCAAGAAACATTTGTAAAACGTCTAACGAAACAGTACATATCTCATCCCAGATGATAACTTCAGGAATAAATTTTTCACCCATTCGATCAGGAGTCCACTCGCCACCGCTGTATCGAAAAAAGCTGTGATAAGTAACGGCGTCAACATTTCGTTGTTTTATCTCTCGCGCTAGTCTATGGGTCGGTGTAAGCACGATTATACTTGCCCGCGTTCGAAATAATTCAATTGCCCGAGTCGTCTTTCCTGACCCGCCACAGCCGCTTAAATAAACTGTTTTGTGTCTACAAATTGGATCAGAACACGGTGGTGCATTAGACCATTCTGACAATTTATCACCGCGTAAGTAATTGTTTTCAACGGTGACATTTGCTGACGGGGAATAATCGCGTCGTATTTCATTTTTAATTCTCCATATACCCCAACTCTCGTCCGGACTAGTAAACTCGGCTAAGTTTCCCTTGTACTTTACGTCTATGTAAAATGAATCAACGGCTACTCTAACCGCGGTGTCGGGAAATCTATTTATCATCGAGAATAAATTGATAGCGGCGTAACCCAGCATAGACGCCCCCAAATGCGGGTATGCCGGGCTGTCTCCGTCGCTGTAGGTAACAACTGTACCCAACCTTGTTCCATTGGACAAGAAAGCTGTTTCGCAGTTCACGTATCTATTTTTCGCCACTGCGTCCTTGATTACGAAATCATATTCTGCGTCATCTATAATCAGCCGTGAGCAATATCGTTTGTAATCGCAGTTTTTTCCACCTTGTGTGAACTTACCAATTATTCTTCTACCGAGATCTTTTGCCTCGCGGTTTCGTTGGTTGAATATCCTCCTGGACCATTCGATGATATATTCCTCGTCGGCATCGATGTGTTTTTTGGACTCGTCAATTATGCTATCTAGACGCTCCGGTTCTGGTAACCAGACTTCAGTCTGCGCTCGGTATGATATAATCGCGTCACTGACAATCAACGATACAAGCATGCTACAATCAATCATGTACCGTAGCAGCGCTATTGGCAACCACTTCTTTTCAGCCATGTGTCTACCGATCCAAATATAGCAACAGCGATGAAGTCCTGCCGCGAACTCAAATGATACTATGCGAGCGAATCCGGTTAAATCAAAATCAGGCAGTGGTCCATTAATAGCAACACGAGTCATTTCATGTCTGGGGTGTCCAAATCGTTTGAAATACTCAGCGGCGGATCCATACCCGAGAAAACTCGCTGGATAACAGGCAACCATATCAACGGAAATCATAGCGTCGCGGTTGTATTCAGTGTTCCATAGTCCACCGTGATAGTATTCCAAACAACTGGATTGTACATCCGGTAGAAATTCCTTGCGTGTTGGACTCCACGCATTTTTCCTCGCTGCAACATGAGCCGCAACCGATGGAATCGTAAAACAATTTGTTAGCAGTTGTTCATCATGCTCTTCAAATTCTATGGCGGTTTTTTTCATCTTGTTGTGAAACGCTTCAGTGCGATATAATTCGCCGTTTGGTCTTACAAACTGATCAAAGGTATCAGCGCTGCGAAGTAACCACACTGATACAGGGTCGTTTTTACACAAATAAGCGATAGCATCAAATAGTTTCCTCTCCGCGAGAAACCCGTTCTCTTCCAGGAATTCCCCCGGGATATACTTTACCGTTCTATCCCGTGGAAACACTGTGATCGCGGGCGTCCACGCGTGTTCGTTATGATCAATAATTTTGATTGGGGATCCATTTGATTTGTACTTCGATTCGTATAATACTTCACCGGTTATCGTTGTAACGGTTATTGGAAATCTCAACGACGTTTCTAATCTCGCTATGTCGCTGATGGTTGCTCCACGCTCGCGCACTGTCTCCTCCCACCGGTTGATTTTGCTACGTCGTAAATCAGTCAACTTGTTTCCTCGACACGCATTTGTAAAATGCTCTGTTACTCGTTCTGCTACACAATTTATCCCCGTTGACTGTTTCATCGGCGCTAGTTTTCCGATATCAGGTTTCTTATTTAACGGGTATATTCCATAGACAACTGCTGTTTCAGGATACGCTCGTTCATAGTATGGTCTGTCAATTCCGGTTAACAACCCCGGCTTGGAGTCGCGGCTAACAATGACTGTTTTCTTTTCGCTGAGAACTGGTTCAAATTTATCACGTATGATCCAATCACCTGATTCCACCCGGACAATGAATTTTACTCTGAAGAAATACTTTTTACCGTCAAGTTGTGATATTATCGTTGCTGCGCGGTTGTCGTTCATGGTAGCATCAACAACGCCATCAATTCGAAATGTTGACCAACTATGAGATGCACCATCACGCTTGAATTCATCGATACAATCGCGTATTTTACTCAACAGGGTTCTATCGTTTATTAACGCTTTTGGTGTGTCCTTGAGGACTCTATCGAAATTGAACTTAATATTTTTCCGGGGCTTAATTGCTGCTAATCTCTCGAACTCATCCATATAATTAAAACAAGTATTTAAATGAAAGAATATAGTATAATGAATCACTGCAAATGGTTGATGATTGGGTCGACAACCCCGTGCAATAAATCATGTAGAGGTGAATTCTGCGGGTACCATTTACAAAGCGTTCGTAATGGTTCTCTTGGTCCCCTCCCGTGCTTGGTTTGCCACGTCGGTGTAAGAGGAAAATCGCAGTTGTGTATCAATTGTGGCGGAAAGCGATACAGGGAACTAAAACGCTATTATGACAAGCGAATTAAAAACGCCGTCATTGACCCCACCGCCGACTTCGTCATCAAAACCCCCCAAGACTACGTTGAAAGATTTATAATTAAACCAAATAATAAATTAGACAAATAGTATTATTATACAAATGGACCAAGAATTTCAGCCGCATCCTGTGCTCGTCAATTACGAGGCATCTCGCGACGGCATTGTTAGAAACCGCAAACTGAAGAAGCCGGTTGGTACCGTAAGTAATCAGGGGTATCTGGTGTTTGGTGCCGGAAAGAAGAAGTACCATGTTCATAGGGCGGTATTTGAGGTATTCAACGGATTAATCGAAAATGGACTTGTGATTGATCATATTAATAATAATAAGACTGATAATTCTCTTATAAACTTGCAAGCTGTCTCGCAGAGTCAAAATACCAAAAAAGGCCAAACCGGTAAATACCCAAAGAAAGCAAAACCCGTAAAGTCATTTGATACAACAACTCACGAGGAAAAAATATTTCAGTCGATGAATGAAGCCAGTAGATACTTTGACATTTGTATCGCCTCAATACGAAAAGTAGCAGAACGAGTATATCAAACAGCAATCTCAAAAAAGACCGGGCATAGAATTCGATTTTCATATGTAGATACGAAGTCACCGGCGCCTATGGCGCTGACGAAGTCGCCATGACAATAAATTGTCCATTCCGGAAGAAAACGAATTATTAAACACCTTCGGAATTGATACGCGGGGGTTTCATTTTTTTTTATTTAAAAACAAGATGTTTTATAGGAATAATGAATATCGAAGACATCAATAATATATTAGCCGAGATTTCAAAATTAAAAAATCAAGGAATTGAATTATCTGATGGTCTCGACAGTGAAAAAATATTATCCGATTATGAAATTATTAACGAGCAATCAAAACGGGGACGTTTTACCCTGGCCCGCGAGTACTTTTTTGTAAAACGATTACAACATACGATTAATGAAAACTTGTACCACAATGACGCAAATGCATTCATTGGACTATTTACTGCCGTTGAAATAATACAAAAAAAACTCGGACGTGTTTATGAACGACGCCGGGAGATTTCTAGCAAGATCAAAAACATTAGAAGGATTATAGACGAAAACTCCGGCGAGAAATTAGAAATTGCTTCGCAATTGCAATAATGGTAGGCGAATCACTTACTACTCGGCTAGCCAGAGAGCGGCTAGCGGCGCTTAAAAAGTTCATACCGTTACGAGACAGGGTCCGAGAGCAACTTCAAACGCGGCAGCAACTACAAACCGATTTTACTGTTGGAAGCGAACAAATCTTTGCCCCGGTAACTAAAGCGACCAAAGATGTTACGGCGGCAACTGTACCCGTCCTCGATGCGCTTGAAAAGATAGCGGCTCAGACCGAACAAACAAAAAGGTCTTTAGAAACACTCCCTGCAAAAATAGCGGCTGCTGCAACACGGAGGCCACCACCACTCGCTATAACCGAACCACAAGAACCTTATGTTACAATGGCCGACGAGGAAGAACTAGGCGCCACCGCAAGAGAACCAGAAGAAGAAATACCAGAAGAAGAAATACCGGAAGAAGAAATACCAGAAGAAGAAAAAGAGAGGAGTATACCCCGTAATGTACTTAAGAAGAGCACAAGGGATCAAATTAGAGGCTTCAGCAAGGGGGGGGGGGGAGAATTAATTGATTTTACTGTCTCCAATTTTGCTAAGAGCATACGAGATAAGGAGCATATCAATGGCGGTTACGAGAAAAATATAAAGTCGTTAAAGGATTGGACAAGAATGGTGCATTTAGCGAGGATACACAGGGACGAAATACCACGTGGTGGTGGTCCCGATTACGACGCATTCCACAAGAAAGTTGAAAAAAGGGTAAAACAAAAAAAAGGAAAAGGATACTCTGTTGGCAAAGAATCCTACGGCGTTACCTGTCCTAACAGTGTTCTCAGTGATATATCACGGCTAGAGGTACTAATCGGAGGAAAACGAGCCGGAAATAACTCTCCGGAAATAATCAATGAGGCCGCTGATATTTGCAAGCGGTTATTTACGGGCGGTATCATGGACGTTAGTGCGTATCGAACGCTCATAGACGAACTCGTGGATGATTAAAAAATTATCGTTTTTGTTAATTCTGGCCGTTTTTGGTCGTTTTTTGACCGTTTTTGGTCGTTTTTTGACCGTTTTTTGCCATTTTTTGACCGTTTTTGGTTGGTTTTTGAGGGCAAAAAGCCCAGGAAATCATTTAGAGAAAATCGATGTTTTTGCTGAAAAATCGAAAAAAAACGACTATAGGCAACAAAAAATGACCAAAAATGACCAAAAATCAAGAAAAAACCGGAAAAAAACCGGATTTTTATCGAGGGCAAAAACCCCAGGAAATTTTGATAAAATTTATTCCGGTTTTCCACAGGAGGAAATGTCAGAATAATTATTCATAAGAACTATGACAGTTCCCCCATCGATGGAAACTGGTCAGAGTAAAAAATGTTTTACAAAACTAACCCGCCACACATGTCAACCGTTTGCAAAATTATATAATATTGTAAATCCGCGTCAATTTTGACCGTTTTTTGAGGGCAAAAAGCCCAGGAAATCATTTAGAGAAAATCGATGTTTTTGCTGAAAAATCGAAAAAAAACGACTATAGGCAACAAAAAATGACCAAAAATGACCAAAAATCAAGAAAAAACCGGAAAAAAACCGGATTTTTATCGAGGGCAAAAACCCCAGGAAATTTTGATAAAATTTATTCCGGTTTTCCACACGGCGGTGGGAAGGAGGTGATCAATCACTGGTGATCACAATCACTAATTGAAAAACCGGTGTTTTTATAATAAAGATGATCATACACTACAACCACGATAAACCAGTACTCGTCTACGTGGTAAACTCGCGATTGCCTGTTTACCGCGCGTACTATGGAGATGGTCTCGGTAGCACCATTGCGGGGTTATTTACAAGAATGGCCCCAAAAGTAGCGCCGTTAGCCAAACAATTAGGAATGAAGGCTATTGATGTTATTCGTGATAAGGGTATTAGTGCTATTGGAGATATTGCCGGAAAGGCGCTTTCTGCAGCAAAGGACAAACTAATGTCGTTGGTGAGGAGAAAAAAACAGAAACCACCGGTGATGCCATCAACGACAGTGATGCCTGCGAATGTCAGTAAAGTAATAAATAACGCCGTGGAAGAAAAACTAGCGTCGTTGGTAAACAATAATCAAGATGACATCGCAAACATAATAGCGGGAAGTGGTTTAAAACCACGACGATGATTTAGATGCATCAGCGTATTATTAAATAAAATGTTTAAACGAACAGCTGACCCGGCGTTTGATATGGACGCACCAGTGCACAAGGATGATTCTGTCCGTAATTATCAATTTTATTCCTATCATGCAGTACAACCCGACATACGATCGCGAATTGAACTTCAAGTCCATGATACCAGTAAATATTTTTTACCGTGTGAAGCGTTTATTGAAATCGAAGGAGAACTTGTAACAGAGGCCGATACTCCTGCTGTACCAGCACCGTATCCAGATGGTACCAAAGTTGGCTTAGTCAATAACGGCGTAATGGCGCTATTTGAGAGCGCAAAATAACTCATTGACGGGCGAGAGATCGAGTCTATAGAACGCGATGTTGATGTTGCTACAACAATAATCGGGCTAGCAAGATATTCCGACGATTATACAAGATCAGCGGGTCCATCTATGATGTTTGCAAAGGATACTAAAAACACTGCTGGAAACTTGCAATTTGTGGTAAGGCGACCAAGAAATAATGCTAATAACGCTGATGCTGATGTTGAGAATATGATTATAAACAGCGATCCTAATTTTAACATCGGAGCTGCAACACGCATATCAATGTTAACAGGGGCGCGTAGATCTTTCTCATGCGCGATTCCACTGCATCATATATTTGGATTTTGTAGGAACGTGCGAAAAGTTATCTACGGAGCAAAGCATACCGTTGTGCTTGTGCGAAAAGGTGATGATAGAAATGCAATTTGGAGAATTCCAGCGGATCTTGCGAATCCAAATAATGACTCTGGTAAAGTCGTTTTAACTAAAATATTATTGTGGATGCCAGTAATGACTCCATCCATTACCACAGAGGCACGATTGCTATCTTTTATGGAGCAGGGAGGAAAATCATTACTAAGTTGGCTAACAACAACAACAGATACTAAGCAATCAAATATCAATGGTATATTTACATGGAACCTGGCATCACAACAAGGCATTTCGGCTCCGCGTCATATATTTGTTGCGTTGCAGGATATGACGAGAGTTGATAATCAACTATCCAGCCATATGATATTTGATCGATTAGGCGTTACTGACGTCTCGCTGAGAATAAACGGCCAGCAGGAACCATCTGAGGATATACAACTTAATTACGGTCAAAACCATATTGCACGCGTGTACCATCGGTTGCTGTCGTATATGAGTCGTGATCAAAACGTCGACACTGGTTTGCAAATATCACAACATGATTTCAAAGAACTATATCCGATCTATTACTTTTCGCTGGAACATCTTGATTTAACAAGACAATCCGTCGTTGATATACACTTCCGAGCTAATGTAACTCGCGGCGTTATTGCCGATTATAGAGCTATTGCTGTCATCCTCAGCGATAAATCAATGCTGCTAGAAGGTGCTGGCGGACGAATGAGAATCGTTGATGCGCCAGTGGAAAACATGTAATTGAAAGCACAAAACGCGTTTACAATAAAATGTCGTATAGTGTCGTCAGTGTAGAGTTGACTGATGGTCAAGTCAAGAAATTACGATCAAAGTCGGCTAAACAATGCGGAACCACAATAACGTTAAAGCCGTCACAGATGGCAGGTGGTAATCATAAGATATCGTTGACGGCGCGTCAAATAAAACATTTCAATAATGCGATGAAGAATAAAAAGGGTGTTCAAATAGATTTTTCAGCCGCAGCGATTAAAAACATGGAAAAGACCGGTGGGATATTTCCGTTGTTAGCTGCGATTCCAGCGTTGATTGCCGCGGCCGCACCAGCAGTGGCTAAGGCGGCGGCGTTAGGAGCCGTTGGTACCGCGGCGGGAATGGCATTAAAGAAGGCAACCGGGAAAGGCTACAAAAAAAAACGACCCGTGGCCGGAAAGGGTCTAAGACTACCGGGAACCCCGTATTCATGGTACTCGGGAAAGGGTCTAAGACTACCGGGAACCGTTTATTAACGCAAGAGTCTATGACTCCAATGTCTAATTTTGATTTAATAGACGCCGCAAACGCGCTAGCGATAAAAAACTTCAGAGGTGTTTTTATGAGGGATCAATTACCGGCGGCACCAAGGAATATTGAAACAGGCATAATTAACCTCGATGGGTCCTCCGGAGCGGGAACTCATTGGGTTGCGTACGCGATTGATCCGCGTGCGATCGTCTATTTTGATTCATACGGGTTAGCCCCGCCAAACGAGTTCATGCGGTATATCCGGGCGTGTTCAGCCCGGGCGTTTTATTCCACGTTGCCAACACAGCGATTAAGTGACCCACCGATATGTGGCCGTGAGGCATTGAACGTACTCGCGGCGATTTCATCATCGCGAAAACCACCTCATGTAGTTGTAAACGAATACACTAGTGGGGTCGTAGAGGCCCGGCGGGTTAATTAGAAACGCCGTTTTTTTTTACAATAACGATGATTGATATTTGGGGACGACCGGTTTCGGCGCTGAAGGAATCCACGGAAACGCTCGCCACCGATGACATAAAAAAACTAATCGAGGATGAAATCGCTGATACGTTGAATTTAACCAGTGTTGACCCAGGTGAAATAGTCGTATTTCAAGACCGCCAGGGTAAATTGAAATCCAGTAATGTGTCGCTGGATGATGTTTTAACACGACAGCGTGATGCCGCCGAGGACACTATCGCGTTGTATACCGGCGACGGACGACTCAAACCGGGTGAACATATATCGGCGGTAACATTAGTCAAAGACGGTTTTATAAGGTTGGATAGATCGGTGACCGAACTCGACGCGCAGGTGAAAAAATCTGCCACCGAGGTGAAAAAATCTATCACCGATATACAGCTCACTACCGCTAGTTTTTTCGGGACCCCGACGGTAACCGAACCGAATATTACAACAATAAGGAATACTATTTTGGATTTTGCAACGCTGTCGGGCCAATTTTACACGTTGCGAAAAAATGTTAACAGGATCGATGACAACTTTGATAAATTCTTTGGTAAAAAAAATACCAAGCTGGATGAGATTACAACAACTATAAATGATATCACTGCGTATGGACAGGAAATAAAAACAATCAAACTTGATGTTGCAGAGAACAGAGATGGTGTAGTAGTACATGAGCGGGAAATAGAAATAATCGGCGCTAATGTTGCAACGATCATAAATAATGTAGACTCGCATAGACGGAAAATAGAAACAATCAAAACTGATGTTACAATGATCATAAATAATATGAGCGCGCATACACAGGAAATAGGAACAATCAAAACTGATATTGAAGCGAACAAAAAGGGTGTGGACGCGCATACACAGGAAATAGGAACAATCAAAACCGATATTGAAGCGAACAAAAAAAATGTAGACGCGTATTGGCGGGGAATAGGATTAATCAAAACTGATGTTGCAGCGAACAAAAAAGGTATAGACGTGCATACATATGAAATAGGAACAATCAAACTTGATGTTGCAGCGAACAAAAAAAGTATGACCGAGAATACACGGGAAATAGAAACAATCAAAACTAATGTTGCAACGAACAAGAATAATATAGACGCGAATTTGCGGAGAATAGAAATAATCAAAACTGATGTTGAAGCGATTAAAGACGGACTACCGAGAATAACAGAGCAACTCGAAACTAATATTGAAGCGAACAAAAAAAATGTAGACGCGTATGGAGGGGAAATAAAAACAATCAAAACTGATGTTGAAGCGATTAAGGACAGACTACCTAGAATGACAGAGCAACTCGAAAAAATGAAAACACCTCATGGGATCATCGGCAGTGGCGTATACACGGTTCAATACGGATCATTCGATTGGACTCCTACGCGTAATGCAATAGATGTCACCGCAATTGTTAAGGGTATTTATCGATTGACATTGATTTCGGCGATGCAGTTCAGTATATCATCACCGAGTTCATCCGGGTTTAACAATACAATATCAACAATCATCGACAAGGATACAATCGAACGGTTTATAATTAAAGCCGTTGATAGCAGTCTATTTAGGGCAAACATCACATGGTATGCGGAATTTGTAGTGGATCTAAGTAATTAAAAACACTAGCTCTTTTAAAATAAAAATGACCACCAAGGTAATTGAATCAGAGGTATCACCGACGTCACATCAATATCGATTCGATACCGCAAAAGAATTCTCCGCGAACTTAAAAACGCTTTCCGAACAATACCGTGCAAAAATAAAAAAATACCGTCGTAAAATAACCGCCATCGACGCGGTCGTGTACTCGGTGTCGGGTATAGTAGCTGGCACCGGTGTTATTTTATCCACGGTGACCACGATAGCCCCGATCGCTGTTCCAATCGCTGTCTCCGCGATGACAACAGTTGCTGGAGTCGCCAACGCAATCACTAGAAAGATATCATCGTGTTTTCAGAAAAAACTCAACGAGTATACAGTAAAACATCAAATAGTATCCGACGCATACTCGAAATTATCCGGGTTGATCTCATTATCGATTGATAATTTGTTCGTATCCGATGTTGAATTCTCCACGATGGTCCAGTTGTATAGCTCCGCGATGTCAAAAATCGAGGATTTTTAACTGGAAGCCGGAACCACCTGGTTGCTGAAATTAGACACTAAAGACAACGAATAATAATAATGTCGCTGAACCCCGAAGGGTTTCAGTTGCTTCAACGGATCGCGGAGAACACCACTCCGGTACAAACAAATATGATATCGATAACGTCAACGAAACCCGAATTCAGTGTGAACTTCCCGTCGCCGGTTCCAGTGAAGGAAATAGCGCTGGCAAAATTGCGAATATATCACAGTTGGCCTAATATTCGAGCGAACGCATTTAACGGACAACAACCTAATAACTCGCTGGTTTTTGCACGGACAAATAAACCCGATGGGACCCCAAACTGGGAGGAGGTTACAATACCAACTGGGTCATACCAAATAGAGCAAATCAATAAAGAATTTCAACGCAGGATAAAATCGATCACAGGAAAAGAATCAAAAATCGCTATTACGGTTCATGAACCGACGTTATCGTCGACGATTGAAATAAGCACACCGGGGTATATGGTTGATATTTATAACAGTTCAATAAGAACCATACTAGGATGGCCTAAGAATCCACCCGCGGACGCACCCCCATCAACTTATATCCTCAAACACGATAACGGAGATGGTGGTAGGCATATTGCCCCGTACAACGTAAATATCGCATCAGTGATAGCGATCAATCTAGTGTGTGATGTTATCGAAGGGAGTTACCAGGTGGATACCAAGCAATCAAATCAAGCTCAACAGGGATATATCCTTTATTCATTTTCACCAACAGCCCCTCCGGGATTTTTGATCATTGAGAGTCCGATTAATCCGGTCTATATGCGATGCCATAATCGGTTTTTAACGAGAATTAATTTCAGACTTACCGATCAGTCAAATAACCTAATTGACCTACAAGAGGAGGAGTTAGTGATCACTCTGTTTGTAAGATCATAGCAGCAGGGGGGGCGATGACATCGACGCGGTCGTCGATGTGCTTACCGGACGCTGACGACGCTGGGATCGGCGCGCAGAAGGCATTAATTAAACCAAATGACGTCCGGACGATCCCCTCGACGACGACGTCGTTTTTTTTTTACCAGGCGCTGACGACACCGGATCCGCTGAGTGCAGAAAGTACTAATTAAGCCAAATAACGATTGGACAAAATGTCGGATTCGCCCCCCCCCCCCTGCTGCTGTAGATCACGGGTGTCTGCTCTTGACGTAGTTGATCCAACTGATAAACGAGGACACACGGGTGTAAACCCCAGGAGAATTCCTCTCACCACAGCCATATCCCCAGGATACTACACCTGCAAGGGTCCATAAATCGCCCACTTTACACACCAATGGACCACCGGAGTCTCCCTAAAAATAAAGACAGTGATTATTCACCGTAAAGAGAAGGAAAGAACTTGGCACAACATGTTATTGTTTTGTTGTTTGTTTTCTTTTTTCGTTTTGTTTTGCTGAGGTTTTCTTGCCTGAACTTTGAACTTCCGATGTTTCTCAAAATGTTGGATAGTACGTCTGATATATTAGTGCATACATTTGTAATAGGATAATAAAAATTAAACATCACACTCTGAAAGAGAAATGAAATAAAAATCACGCAATGCAAACTGAAAAATGCGATTGAGTTTAATAGGGAAAACGTGTTACTAAGTTTAATTGGTCAAATATTAGCAAGCCATTATGCACAGTACCGTCTGTGCAACGTAAACTAGTTGTAGTCAAATAAGCTTTGACTGCCATGTTTCCAAGATGGATACTAAATTAAATACACCATGCTATTTCAGTTACTGCTTTTTCCGTCTTTGTTTGTTAAAAACAAAAGACCCAGATGTTGTGACTACCCAAACAAAATAAAGTATTTATGTAATTTTGACTACTACTGGAATTTTCTGTGGAGCCCTCAGAAACAAAATCTTTTTTCTCACTTTTCAGATTCCGGCAATAATATCGATTTGTCTAACTGAATATGCGCACAGCTTTGCAAAGATGATATGTCTACTGTTTCTCTTAGCAGTTCAGTCGAGTAATTAGGTGAGGTTAACATCTAGTTTTACAAAATTAAACGTAATAATGGCAATAAATAGCAAGAGATATTATTAAAACTAACCCGATCTTGTAAAAAAAGTTAGTAAAGTTCAACATTTTATAAACAAAATAAACTAGTATGAAGAAGAGAAACAACAATGAATATGATTAATGTGTTTACAACGTCTTGCTGATGGGGAAAAATTACTGAAAAATTTAGAAACAGACTATACGCCGGGGAATTTTATGAGAAGTTATGTTCTAGCGGCAAGTTGACACGTTGGGTAGCAGACAAATTTGTACGTGTGGGACAGCTATACATTTCCATCTTTTATATATAAAAAATTGTATGATTCTAAAAGATACATAGTAAATGGGATTTTCTGGGTTACCTGTTCAAGAAGGTCATGGAGTAGGTCTTCATGTTGACATTTAGAAATCACATTTTCATATACATTTCGAGTCGAAATGTGAGATATTTTTGTACACTTTGTGACTATCTCATTCCTTAATTAAAAGACGATGGTTCTTTCTCGATACAACATTAATTTTTGGACAAAAATAACACGTGTTCCAGTGTTTACATAAATGACGTATCGTTGCGCAGATGCCTTGCCTGCACACAAGAGCGAATATTCACTTACGACTAAGTAATTACTAGGTCGTCATGCGAGTGTGTCTGCTACACACGAGTGCATGTAACACCGATTGAGTCACATCATTTTTTGGTGATGTGCACTTAGTCTCTAACCTGTATGACAGTATTATATGTAATGCTACATTTTAAGTCCATTTGTTTCCATTGATACTTTAGCCGTTTTTTTCAAATCACTACTTAAGTAAATACTGAATACTTTACATATATAGAGGTTGCGACATCGCTGCTACTGAATACTGTTATCAAAGGTGGTATTTCAATTTCTATACTACATTCATATCCCTGTTGGGTTTTTCTACATATAGCAAGCAACTGGCTTTATTACAGAGTCAAATTTTTAAGACACCCTCTACACTAAAACAGCCAAATCATTTTTGATATTTCGAAATCGTCATACATACAATGGAATTCGTGCACCTGACACATTAACACACGCAAGTACATAACTAAAAACTGACATCTTTTAAAATTTTAATCTGACATTTTGCAAAAGTTAGATTCCCCTGACTATACTTTTACATCATCCCATTTGGCCACCACGTTGGCATATATGTGTCAAACATGCAATTAAAGGATTATACTTATAATAATATTTATTAATTATATTTGATGTATTCACTTTGTGACAAATACAACTGTTTTGTAAAAATAAAAAGAATAAAAATAAAAAGAAGAAGTTTTCTTCAATTAATTTATCATGGACAAGAAATCGTACCTTCCATATTATTAAACTCATAACAAGTTATTTCCGTACATTGCATATTGACGGAATCTATCGAAGTACCGGTACAGTGAAAAATACGTACCAACGGGGAAACTATACCGTGGTAGACCGCACACCTCTAGCCGCTAGTTTCTGCTTTGCTCATTGGGAGTGAGAAATAAGCCGTAAGTTGCTGGATTTTTCAAGTAAAATGATAACGATAATACATTGGAGTGAATAACGTGATATAATTTCACTGCGGCATCGATAATAAGATAAATCTGATATTAGAAGCTGCATGCTTACGTGTCCGTGTCGTAAAATGGCTATCTTGCATTAAAGCCGAGTAAATTCAGATCCAAAAGGAGACGAACAATTTGATTTTCTTCGTGTGCTGATTTTTACTTTTAATTGGGATGGAGAATTATGTAAATTTTTTACATTTTCTATCGGAATAATCACAAAACACAGCAGGAATTAGACGGTATACCGCGGACATCTCTGAGGATCCAGTAAGAGCTCTGCTTCTTCTACATGCTACACAGACTACACACAGAGTACAACTCTCAAGCCAATACGTTTTAGCATAAAACAAGAAGAAAATGTTCTTGCTATCAAGTGAATAACGGGAATATTTCATCCGGTAGGTGAAAATACTGAGTTTTTGTCTACCACTCGATGAAAAATATCCGTCATTCACCGGTAGCAAGCAAATATCCTGTGTATATCTGTAGTAAGGAACACGATACGTCTTTCTTTGGAAAAGCAGACTTACTTTTGCCTAATATATTCCCCTTTTCTGAAAACAATTATTTTAGATTTATCGAGATTGTAATATAGACCAGTGGCCTAAATTACTGGTTACAATATTCTCTCTTATTCTTCTGTGGCCACTGTATCGGCCAAGAAAGGAACTCTCGTGGCCCTTTCTATAACATTACCTTGCAGGAGTCCTTGCCACCCTGTCTGTACCCCGCGCAAAGGTTAGTACTGTGAATCGATCCGTTACCCAGGTAATATGAGCACCTGTCGTTAGATATGATTGGCACATCTACTTCCTGCATGTAACGTGTGGAATGGCCATCTAGAAGTACGACAGAAAAATGTTTTGCTTGTACTGGATGTATCGACTTTGTTTTCAGTTTAATATAAAAGGCTGTGAAGCATGTCATTTTCATATATTTCAAATCTCGAAGCTGAACTTCGATTTATCTTGGTTCTTAGAGCTCTGTTTATCTTAACGACGTGAAGAGTTTTGTGTAAACCGATCATAGAAGAAAATAAAATAGGTCATCATATGAATATTTTCATTGTTTATCATTTAATCATGGTCTACATGAAAGAACTAAGTGTTAATACAAATCATTCTTCGGAGGCTGAGCTCATTATTGTTGGTGTGGGGGTGGAACCAATTCCACAGATTTTCATTTTTCATTTTACTCCAAGACAATAAATTTTAGCCATTTCTGATGCTTTGCGTCTACACTTATAATATCCTCACATTCAAGGTTGGAGGAAACTATTTGCGTATATGATTGAGTGTGACTTGGAAGGTTGATATAGACTACTCTCCCAGTTACGCAAAACTATTAATCGCAGAAGAATAATTTGCTGATCTGTTTAGATACTCACTGGAATCTGTTGATCCCCATCCTGTGACTGTGCAGACTCTGTTAGTAAAGTCATCATTCATTCCCGGCAAACACGCGACTCTAATATTCCTCCCTCTAATATCTACCGGCTTGGCCAGTTTCACCATAGCTATGTCATTCTCACTGGTCTTCGAGTCGTACTTTTCATGGATACTTATGACGCTTGCACGGTGGATGTTGGAGTAATAGATCTGTGCCAGGTCGTGAACGCCAAGAGCGACTGTCCAGTAATTACCCGATACTCTGAACAAATAAAATGGTAATATAATATAATACAGTCCTTCGTCACTAATGTTTTCTGTTCCATTATTTATCACATAATTAGTTTTAAATCCTCCGAATGGGTATTCTATTCTTTGAGAGCGCCGTTTTGAAAACGGAGCAGGACTGGTTGACATAAAAAAAAAAATTAGATATGCGCCCAACCCACTCTTGTCAATCAGAGTATCTTTAGAGGAAAACGCAAAACAATTAACATTATTTTAAGTCATTCTTTCTCATTACGTTTGAATAAATATTTGAAAGGTCTGAGATTACTGATAACGGAATGATTTTACCTGCTTCTGAACAGTAATATGATGAGGAAAATTTTCATGCATTATATATATATATATATATATATATATATATATATATATATATATATATATATATATATATATATATATATATATACCCTCCCGACACTTTCGTCTCTCTTCTCTCTCTCTCTCTCTCTCTCTCTCTCTCTCTCTCAGGTCTTACCTTTCGAAGCAATGAGCTGCTGTAACGACCCAAGTCTCGTCAATCAAAGTCCCTCCGCAGAGGTGTTGTCCTCGATACCTCAGGGATACCTGTAGAAGGCTGAAGTGTTAATGGTAGTAGTAGTAGTAGTCTTTGCTGTTGTTATTGCTGTTATGATATAATTAGTTGTGAACAGGAATAGTAGTACCTACTGCAAGAATGGTAGTAAAAGCAATAGTATGTGTAGATGTAACAGCAGTAGCTGCAGTAACACAAAATTAGAAGTAGCGGCAGATGTCATTTTACTAGTAGAAGAATGAGGGGCAATAGATGTAATAGGAATAGAATTGGGCAGTACATGTAATAGGATTAGAATAGGGCAGTAGATGTAATAGGAATAGAATAGGACAGTAGATGTAATAGGAATAGAATAGGGCAGTAGATGTAATAGGAATAGAATAGGGCAGTAGATGTAATAGGAATATAATAGGGCAGTAGATGTAATAGGAATAGAATAGGCAGTAGGTATACTAGGAATATAATAGGGCAGAAGATATAATAGGAATATAATAGGGTAGTAGATGTAATAGGAATATGATAGGGCAGTAGATACAACAGGAATAGAATATGGTAGTAAATGTAATAGGAATATAATAGGGCATTAGATATAATAGGAATAGAATAGGGCAATAGATATAATAGGAATATAATAGGGCAGTAGATGTAATAGGAATAGAATAGGCAGTAGATATAATATGAATAGAATAAATAATAGGAATAGAACAGGGCAGTAGATGCAATAGTAATAGAATATGGCAGTAGATATACTAGGAATATAATAGGGCAGAAGATATAATAGGAATTTAATAGGGTAGTAGATGTAATAGGAATATGATAGGGCAGTAGATATAATAGGAATAGAATATGGTAGTAAATGTAATAAGAATATAATAGGGCATTAGATATAATAGGTATAGAATAGAGCAGTAGATATAATAGGAATATAATAGGGCAGGAAATGTAATAGGAATAGAATAGGGCATAAGATGTAATAGGAATAGCATAAGGCAGTAGATGTAATATGAATATAATAGGGCAGGAGATGTAATAGGAATAGAATAGGGCAGTAGATGTAATAGGAATAGAATAGGGCAGTAGATTTAATATGAATAGAAAAGGGCAGTAGATGTAGTAGGAATATAATAGGGCAGTAGATGTAATATGAATATAATAAGGCAGTAGATGTAATAGGAATAGAATAGGGTAGTAGATGTAATAGGAATATAATAGGGCAGTAGATGTAATAGGGATAGAATGTGGCAGTATATGTAATATGAATATAATAGGGCAGTAGATGTAATAGTAATATAATAGGGCAGTAGATGTAATAAGAACAGAATAGGGCAGGAGATTAATAGGAATAGAATAGGGCAGTAGATGTAGTAGGAATATAATAAGGCAGTAGATGTAATAGGAATAGAATAGGGCAGTAGATTTAATATGAATAGAAAAGGGCAGTAGATGTAGTAGGAATTCAATAAGGCAGTAGATGTAATAGGAATAGAATAGGGCAGTAGATTTAATATGAATAGAAAAGGGCAGTAGATGTAGTAGGAATATAATAGGGCAGTAGATGGAATATGAATATAATAAGGCAGTAGATGTAATAGGAATAGAATAGGGCAGTAGATGTAATAGGAATATAATAGGGCAGTAGATGTAATAGGGATAGAATGTGGCAGCATATGTAATATGAATATAATAGGGCAGTAGATGTAATAAGAATATAATAGGGCAGTAGATGTAATAGGAACAGAATAGGGCAGGAGATTAATAGGAATAGAATAGGGCAGTAGATGTAGTAGGAATAGAATAGGGCAGTTGATGTAATAGGAATATAATAGGACAGTAGATGTAATAGGAACAGAATAGGGCAGGAGATGTAATAGGAATAGAATAGGGCAGTAGATGTAATAGGGATAGAATATGGCAGTAGATGTAATATGAATAAAATAGGGCAGTAGATTTAATAGGAATAGAATAGGGCAGTAATAGGAATAGAAGTAGCAACAGCAGTAGAACATGAGTAGGAATTGCAATCGTAGTAGTAGTAGCAAAAGTAGCAATAGGAGAATTAGGACGAGACGAGCAGTTGTTAGTGTAGAAAAAGCAGTAGCAGAAATAAAAGTAGGGAAGCAATAGTAGCAAGTGCAGAAGTTGGAGAATGACAGGCATCAGAAATAGAGGAAATTAAGGGTCAATTAAGGGAACACCTGCCTCAAGACCTCCTATTCATACACCGTTTTGCTTCCTTGGATAAAATTTTATTTGTTTAAATGAACCATATATATGTCTCAACCGTCTAATACTTAGCCTAATATAGCTATACTAATTAAACACATATAAATGACGGTTGGAGGACTGCTTTCATAGTAAATTTGTAGATCTAGAAGTGCCCCCCCCCCCACTACATACGTGCTCTATGACTCTAGTTAGAATAGATGTATCAGCACTACTGAAGTACAGGAGGCTGAGAGAAGGCAACGACAGAAGTATAAAAAGTGTGTGTATATGTGTGTGATTTGGATTTTGAGCGTACTTCAACAATTTTTCGGTCATATTACTTCGATGACTGCAGTGTGGCAGTTTATAGTGATGTCTAATACTGGGGCATCATGCCGCAAACATGTAGCACGATGTCCCACCCAGTCACATTATCTTGACACCAGGCCAACCAGTCCTAACACTAACCTCTTAATGCTGAGCGCCAAGCAAGGTAGCTGTAAGTACAATTTTTGTAAGTCTTTGGTATGACTCGGTCGGGGATCGAACCCACGACCTCCCACATCCAAGGTTGGGAGGAAGATAATGAGTAGCAATAGTAGTAGAAGTATCAGGTGAAGGAGGCAGTAGCAGTAGCAGTAATAACAGTAGCAGCAACGAGAAGAGGAGGAGGAACTCTAGTACGTTTAGCACTGGGGAGGTTTTCTTGTGTCGTGAAGGCATGATGTTACTTGGAAAATAACTACCTGTCATTTGAGGAAAGAAGTGTGTGTGTGTGTGTGTGTGTGTGTGTGTGTGTGTGTGTGTGTGTGTGATTTAATTTTTAACGTAGCTTTAAAAAAAAATTCAGTCATGTGACTACGATGTCTGCACTGTGGCATTTTTTAGTGATGTCTAGATCTGGGGCATCGTGTCGCAGACATGTAGCATGATGTCCCACCCAGTCACATTATCCTAACACCAGGCCGACCAGTCCTAACGCTGACCTCTTAATGTTGAGCGCCGAACGAGGTAGTTGCTGGTACCATTTTGTTTTAAGTCTTTGGTATGACTCGGCCAGGATTCGAACCCGCGACCTCCCGCATCCTAGGAGGAATTATAAACACGTATGCCATAGGGGCCGTCAAATGAAAGAAGAAAGAAAGGACATTTATGTTTTTTTCATTTAATATTGTACACAGTTTCAAGTTATTTGAACTGAACATTTCCTAGTTTCCTATACATTTATTGTAAAATGTTCAGCCTATATCAGTGGAACAACTTCATTGTATTAAAGAATATAAAAGAGACTGTATATGTATGCAAATTGAAGTGGTATTAAGTGTTACTGAACGAGCTGTGTCAGTTGACTTTTGTGATAAATTTAATACGTTCTATAAATTTGGCTACCACATGAGAAATGAACGAAAATATTGAACAGTTCACTACCGGTCTAAGTGCAATTGCGTAATTATCCATACCTAGCTGCGAATCGGATTGGATGTTCAATAACTTTTTCTTCGTCGATCGCTATATCAGTCTATTATCCGTATAATTCACATTAGATTCGTGTACTACAATAGGGATCCATAAATTTGAATGAAAGTTCTTTTCCTCAAAGGTTCCTAGAATTTGAGATGAATTAGGATACATGTTATGTGATTGTAGATTGATAGATAGCATGAAAAAGCGAATGGGTTAAATGATTTATTCACTGTACCTGCCATGGATATTGCCCGGGAGTGGAGATGGTTCCGCCCACAATGCGGTGATTGCTCTTTACCACTGTATAACCACATATACCTGCAGCAAATGAAAAAGTGATGGTCCAGACGATAAGATGTAAAAGGGTACGAATTATGTGTCATCACACACTTTGCAACGACACATAATTCTTTCAGTTTTGATATTCGGGGAAATAACCATATCGAACTGAAGCCAAGAGTGCAAACAAATTTGTATAAATTCAAAGACAGAGTTTACATCTATGAACTGAGCAGAGGAAGTCGCTGATATATCTTTTATTTTCTTTATCCTCTCTTTTTCCATTGGCCTACTTTCTTCGATTTTTCGATTGTCTTATTTTATCATATATATATATATATATATATATATATATATATATATATATATATATATATATATATATATATATATATATATTCGTGAAAATTGTTTCATGAACATACAAGATTTCCCATCTTGCAATGCGAAGCTTAATTGGTTGTGCAGCCAGTAAAATGAATATTTTGTGAGCTAGATCAAATAAATGGAAACTGCATTACCTTTCAGACATGAATATTATGTTTTTGCTGAATTAATCAAACTCGACGCCGGTCGGGTCTCTGAAGTTAAGTCGCTTTCCACATTTGCAACAATAATAAATCACATACTGTCTTATTTACAATCTATAACTTTAACACTGAAAATAAAGTGAAAACTCTTTTAATTGTTTTATTGTTGAGAACTTGGTGGTACGTTAATAGCAAAGTGAGACTATTCCGCGTCAAAGGACATGCGACCATGACTTTAGAAGTGAGTGAATTGTCTCTCCAATATTCTGTCATTTCTTATTATAGTAATAGAATTTCAAAGGCAAGTGAATAAACCAGCTGAATTGGGCCTGCTTTGTGGACCGATTGAGTCAAATAATGGGGAAAAATGATAAAATTGTAATTTACTGGAAGATATTAACTCATTATAATCCTACCTCGGTGTTAAGTCGCAGATGTTTATATGATCAGCCAATGAAAAAGTGAGGGGAATTTACATAAAGAGAGGGTAGAGTGGTGAACTGAGAACTGGGTTCAGTCTGCTGAGCTTCAATGTAGGAGCAAATTCGGTATATAACAAAAAGAAACGTTTCTTGTCCACTTGTTAGAATAGCACGTTTTTGTATCAGACTACGAACATTATCCAATATTTCTATTCGCGGCGAAAGAAAATATCCTCTACGTATTTATTGCTATGAAATCGTAGTCATGTCAATGTATAATTTATGTACATTTTTCAGAGAATGTTGCATATGCCAATTCAATAACCCAATTACAACAAATTTTAAGCGATGATAATTTTATATAGTATAAATTTTATATAGTATATGTACTGTTGAATATTGCGGACAAGACTAAAGTTCGACAGGGGCGAATTTACAAGCCATGTGTAAGTCAGGCGAGACCAGAATATCTCAGGGTACCAAGATTTTAATTTATTTATTATAAAATTAGATGGACTGCTCCAATTTATGACAAAATAAATTTCATTTAAATTGCTTTTCACTGGCTGGAAGTGGATGCAAATACGTTTGAAATGACGTGGATTTACATACGGTTGCATCATGACAAACCCAAAGTGGCGTCATGTTATGTAATAACAAATATATTGGGTTCTGCGCGTGTTTAACTCACCTAATAAGTGGAAACGATAATGATTCATCCCACGCAATGCATGAGAAATCGCGAACTAAATAATAATAATAATAATAATAATAATAATAATAAGTTCTATAGTATAAGTCACATGGGTCATGCAGGTATTCAACACCGATTATTTCGGTAATGGGTGTCATTTTTTAGAAATTGATTCTTCATACCTTTAAGTGGCAAGTATTCACTTTGATAAACAAACTCGATTGTGACAATTCCACTCGACGCACTCTTATTTTGACAAAAGTTTAGTACAAGGCCACCATTGCAAAAGACCGTAGAGATCGATAATTTTCGTGAGGAGGTTTCTTGAAAACAGTTAATGTGCAGATCATTCAAAAATCAGGATTGAACATACTTTTGTTAAAGCTAAGTATATTTAATTTTTTTTTAAAAAAATCATATTTCATTTAAAATGAGTAAATGCGCATGCATGACCCATGTGACTAGTACTATAGTATTATTATTATTATTATTATTATTATTATTATTACTAGACTGTTTAATAATCATTTCATGTTTCATTTCTTTCAGTTTTTAGATTATTATCTCAGTATTGTAATACATTGATCTAACATTTCTCTACATACACTTAAACTTGAGGAATAGGTGCAAGGATTATAAAATTGTCTGAAGGATAACAAGGTATAAATCTGTACGAATCAAGAAGCCAGTTGGAGGCTCCACTGTGGAAACATCTCTTACAACGTACATGCCAGTCAGTCCGTGATAATATGCTTCATGTACCCACCAGTAGGCCTAATTAAACTTGTTCCATTAGAACTTCCGGTTTCTTTAGACTCTGACGAAGATGATCCGAAACCAGCACTGCTATTTCCGGCCAAATCTCCAAAGCAACAGATTTCCAAGAATCCACAATGGGTTAGACTTCGAATGCTCCCAGGCGGACAAGATCCCAGAAATAATGATTTACACTCCCCGTGGTAAACTGACACACACGCTGAAATTGGCAGAAAATAATTTTAAATTGTCTTTTTTTTATTTATTTAAGTACATCGTCAATGTCTATGACAACTTCCATAAAAAGAGTATCCAACTTAATAGAACTCGCGGATAAAGACAACATATATATTTTACTAAGTCATTAACTTATTATTAAACTAAAGACGGTTGAATTCAGTAAAACTGAAATTTTAGCCCTAATTGAAGTTGTTAACAATTTGTATCGTTAATGTATAAGGTGTTGTTCTATAATTTCGTACATTACTTATCAAGGCTATTTAAAACGAGGTTGTATATCTATATCTTAGGCATTGTTAAAATTATCTTTTAATTATTTTTATTTTGTGTAATTTGGGTTAAAGTATACAAATTGGCCTTACTTCAGTAGTACGTAATACCTGTAGAGCGCTCTCCATAAAGACCACGTAGGTATTATTATTGTATGATTTAGTTTTTTTGTTGCTGTTAGAACTATATGATCTTAAACTAAGTAACGGAAAGGAGCTAAAACCAACAAGTTTCGTAAAATTCAACAGATAATTTCTTTCCGTAAAATGCAAAAGTGAAAATGTAAGAGAATTTATTGTGCTTTAAATCCAAAATATTCACAAAAGTTCTATCACGAGTCTAAACTTACAGTTTTCCAAATGAATTCAAGTGGTGTTCTGAATTAATTCCAGATATGAATGTGCTGATGTGCCAGCAGTCTCGGATGTGTTAATGTACCAATAGTCTTTGTGTATCACAATCACATAATCTCCAATGACCTTGAATGAACTCACAAATAAATCCGAAATAGTGCTTTAGTTTTAAATGAATTAACACTTTGTTTTTCCACTTAATAATTTCAATCAACCAAGTAAATCCTCTCAACTGAACAAAGCTAAATGTTAATATATTGGAATGAGTTTTTGTGAAGTAAACGACATTTACATTAAAAGCTAAGACACAATAACAGAACCAGGATGAGGGTAATTTTCCCTTCAAATTCAGTTTTTTTTTTAAATTTGCGTCTAGAACATTTCTAACTTT
Source organism: Sinohyriopsis cumingii (assembly GCA_028554795.2). Lineage (NCBI taxonomy): Eukaryota > Metazoa > Mollusca > Bivalvia > Unionida > Unionidae > Sinohyriopsis > Sinohyriopsis cumingii. The sequence continues at coordinate 21,540,869 of CM068831.1, forward strand.
TATTAATAAACTAGACATTGAACCCAACATCAGTAAACATGTTTACTTCAAAGAAACAATGATGTTAAGTAATCTACAATCATAGACAAATATTAGCTGTGTAATATGTTGCTTACAAGATACATAGCAAGGCATTAGTCGGGTAGGCTCTAAACTCCATTACTGACCAAGGTCAGCCACCCCAAAAAAATATACATAACATATAACCATGGAGTCAAGCCAACAACAATATAAATTAAATCTAAATAACAGGTGAACTGCTGAAACATCTTAGTCGCACGCGTCTACACAGTCCATTCCATTTTTGATTCTCATGTTTTTCCCCACTGAACAGTATGTATTAGCAGCAAAACACCAAACATGCCCAGCCATTCCCCCACGACGAAACGTGAGCTATTTGAAATGTGCATATTGTATTTTCTCTCCATAGCAACCAATGTTTTACTGAAAGACAGGAACATGAAACTTATCACAGTTGCTCCCGAGATGTCGCTAATAAATGTTAACGTTTTAACAGTTCTGGAACATACTAAGTTCACGGAGGTCAACGCTATAAGTGAAAAAATGTTTGCTTATTCTTCTAATATTAGCATATGGAAGAAAGCAAACCTGCTTTGTCATCATTTATTTCCTTAATGTTGTGAAAATAAACATTTTTCCTATAGTTTTCTTTCATTTAATGCAAACATTAAATATTTAGATTGACTTCACTTTTGTGTTAAAAGACTTCTAATTTCCCCAGAAAGTAATTAAGGTCATTGCCCACACACTACTACTACAAGTCATTTTGTCTAAGCAAGAACAAAAAATGCATAATTAACTTATTTTCTTGCATAGCATTTACGTTCATGTACCATTTTGTTGCGAAAATTATACATGCTCATATAAAAATATACCGTTCCGACGGCCTAGTGGTTAGAGCGTCTGCCTCGGATGCGGGAGGTCGTGGGTTCGATCCCCGACCGAGTCATACCAAAGGCTTACAAAAATGGTACTAACAGCTGCCTTACTTGGCGCTCAGCATTAAGAGGTTAGTGTTAGGACTGGTCGGCCTGGTGTCAGAATAATGTGACTGGGTGGGACGTCATGCTACATGTCTGCGGCATGATGCCCCAGTGCTAGACATCACTATAAACTGCCACATTGCAGACATCATAGCAATATGGCTGAAAAATTGTTAAAGCTACGTTAAAAATCCAAATCACATCACATATAAAAATAAAACAAATTGCACACATTTTCACATTTGTTTTAACGTGATGCTCTACAGTTTCGTATTTTGGGGAGGCATATATTTTCAAAGAAAAAGCATTTCCAGGGATTTCCTCACTGACTATCTTGGCCGTTTTAACACAATACGTTGCATATCTTTGGTGAAGATGTAATTTGGGTTGTAGAGTATAAGAAATTGGCCTTACTTTAGGTGTTCACCTGTCAGAAACTGCAAGTTTCGCGAGGTTATTTTCATTGCCTGAACATCAAATGTAAATTGTAGAAAATTCGAGCCGATAAGTTCGTTTTACTTTCTAAGTATTTTGTAATTATTTCATAAGCTGGTATTGAAAACTATAGCAAAACTCGTTTTAATAACTGCTAAAAATAGTGTACCTTAGAATAATTCTGACTGATTTTTCAAGCACGTGCGAGCAGCCAGTTTGGTAATCTGTGTGCTTTGATCATATACAGTTTCTTTAAATACATTATGCAAAGGAATTTTTTTCAGCCACAGTACATGAAAAGTAGCACAGAGGTATGCAAACATTATCTCCACTGCGCGTGTTGCAAATGCAAACAACTTCACATTACACTTGTCACTCGACCGCTCCGGTGGCCTTTGGGTTAGAGCGTCTGCCTCAGATGAGGGAAGTCGCGGGTTCGAACCCCCGGTCTAGACATATCAAAGACTTATAAAAATGGTACCAACAACTGCCTCGCTATGCGCTCAGCTTTAAGAGGTTAGTGTTAGGACTAGTCGACATGGTATCAGCTAGACATCACTGTTAAGTGCCACACTGCAGAAGTCGTAGCGAAATGACTGAAAATTTGTTAAAGCTATATATATAGCCGCCTACATGATCCATAAATGAAGCAAAGATCCGAAGTATTTACTATCCTCAAAAGTGCTGTTAAATTCTAAATGACTTGAGAACAGCGGATGCTGACGATGAATACATACATATCTACAGCAGTTGCGCACTTTAGAGTTGGGATGTACGCTGGTTACAGTTGTCGCGTATTCGATGTGGTATCTAGATTATAAAAGCAAGGCATTACAAATGAGTAACCTAGAAACATTCAGCGATAAAAGTAATTGATCTTTTTTCTACCCATCATATTGCAACAGAATCTATCTAAATTATACTTAAGCAATAATATCATTATTCATCCTTGAAATTGTTAATTACAGCTTTTCGGTATCCCAACCAGTAATTATACCACTAAGGTCAAACCTCTTTTGTTCAGCGTCATACGCTGGTGAAACCAAAGCAATAATGTGAAAAGTATCTTTGAAAATTTTAAAGTAAGATGAACAAGAGTAGTCGAAAACGCACACAAAATTTGCCCAAACTGTGACTGGTTGATAAAGAAAATTGAAAAGTCGGTGGAAAGAAGTATACAAGAATCTAATAGTAACTGGACAAAAATCATTTTATAATTTTCGATTGGTAAAAAAGCTGAACTGGCTGATATTAAATGCTTACGTGTAGTATCTATGGATTTCTGTACCTACATTGAATAGACGATCAGGTGTTTCTTCTTTAGTTAAGGTTTTATTTGATACCAATATGCCAAATATTACATTCTATATTTCACCGTTCCAGTGGCCTAGTGGCTAAAGAGTCCGCTTCGAATGCGGAAGATCGTTGGTTCGAACCACGGCCGAGTCATATGAAAGACTTAAAAAATGGTACCAACAGCAGCCTCGCTTGGCGCTCAGAATTAAGAGGTTAGTGTTAGGACCGGTCGGCCTGGTGTCAAGTTAATGTGATTCGGTGGGACATCATGCTACATGTCTGTGGCATGATGCCCCGGTGCTAGACATCACAATAAACTGTCGCACTGCAGACATCGTAACGATATGACCGAAAAATTGTTAAAGCTACGTTGAAAATCAAAATATCACACACACACACACACAGAGGGTCGTAGAGAGCGATCACGGTCCCTGGGTAAGAAACACCCGGGCCTTTCCTAGTTCTTGTTCAAACAAAATGTTTCTTTTATGAAGTTAAAAAAGTGTTGTTCGCCTCCCCCCCCCCTTGTCGACTCTGCACACACACACACACACACACACACACAACTTTTTTAACTTCATAAAAGAAACATTTTGTTTGAACAAGAACTTGGATATGTTACTGTCATATTGAATGAAACTTATAATTTAAAATTTGGGAAAGGTCTCTTCAAATTAAACGTTTCATTTTTGCGCCGAAACGCTCTTCGTATCCTCATCTTTAGTCATTCATTTTTAAGGTCTTAAACACCATTAATAAGAGTTACTCATACATACTGCTTGATCCACTTCATTAAGTATGATCTTTCTGATAAATATAGATACTTACAATAAACGGCCTCTGAGTGGTAGACATTGAGAAGTACGTAGGCAATGGAAAGAAGAGTGAGCCCCATGTTCTTACCAAGGTCAGCAACAAATTGGACGGATTGCAGAAGTTAACGACTTCTTGTCTTTATTTATAGTCATCTTATCTCCTCGTTTCACTGTGCATTTCACGAATGAATCATATCGCAAGGGATGAATGTTCCAAATTTAGCTTTTCTCCATCTAGGATTGAACTTTCGTTGTCCTTGAACGATGACGTATAAGTTACTGTACCTTGATCGATATAGAACGTTATATTCTTGCTTTCAGAAGCAATTGCAATATTGAGATCTTTCATATACTTTCTCGGTCGAAGATTTATATTCGTTTGTTTACACTGTGAACAAAAGCCGGATGGACTAATGCTGTTTTTGTATACTTTTATTATCTTTTATTTTTTATTTTTTGTTTTCATTCCGGCGCAGTTAACAACGGAATACAAGCGACAATGTTGGGTCACATTATCATGAACTAGAATTGCCCGGATATTGAACCGATACAATCACAACGGCAAGAAGGGCCACTAACCTCCCCACATAATTCGTGCTTTGTTTCATGCGTCATATCTTCAGGTACTGGTAACTTGCTGATGAAGAATTTTAAGACTTTTTTCTTTATTAAGAAAGTAGAAAGCATGAATCTTTTAGAATAAAGTTTTAGTAAATTTGAATGGAACTGTATGGAAAATAGCAGCAATAGAATCAAAGCTGCCCCAACATTATGTTCGTATTGAGGCCACAAATTAATGTTTTTCTCCTCATATAATTAACTAGTAGATCTGTTGTACGATATATTTTCTCAACTGCATTCCAAGTCTTTAAGGGTTCACAATGTGCAAACTAGAAAGTCATCGTGGCTTCATCGTGTGTCTGTTTTTGTAAATAAAATCAGGTATTGTTAAAACAAAAGTATACATTAATCTGAAGCATTTGGCCGATTATGTATTAACCAAATTCAGTCCAATAAACTTCTTGCAGTAGTTGAGGCTCTTGTGTGCTTCTTCCAAGTTATAAGAAAGACACGATAAGAGTTTTGAACGGAACTTCCGAGCACTCGTTTTCACCTTTGAAGACCCTTCGTCTACTCCGATTCCATGCTTTAAAACTTGTACTGGCTCTGCTACGGGTTACTAGTTTTCAACACCTGTAACGGCTACTTGCAACCCAAAGACATACGTGGGCGCACATGTTTGATGCTGGTACGACCATCGTTACATTTAACAACACTTGATCAAAATGCAATAAATATTGGATACGTTTTGTCCAAAAGGTGTCAATTTTTATGGAGAATAAGTCTTAAACACAACGTCTATATAGCAAATGAATGCACATGATCTATATTTTCATTCCCATTTTTTCTCTCCAATAGCCAGATTGAAAGACCCCGTAACAAGAAGCTACATACGTAATCTTGCCAATTTTAACGTTATAAATGTGTTTAATGTGCTCAGTCGTATCCACATTTTTAAAAGTTTTCTTGCAGTAAAAAGATGGTACATGAAGTTAGTTTTCTTGCAGTAAAAAGATGGTACATGAAGTTGCCAAGCATGACCAATGTAACCGATATATAAAACGTGCACAAGTCGGTGCTTCTAAAGAAATGCTACCTTTAGGTTGATCAGCAATAGTATTTATTTGTATTGTTTGGGTTTAGCTAAATCATTTGTGTGCCATTCCGCAATTCCTTGCCTTACCTTGGAATCTTGCTGGATTTTTAATAAAAGCGAATCAGACGTTAACGTTTGCTCACTCTAATGTGAGTGGCCGTTCTAGTGTTATATCACGTCAGTTGGCTAATTACTAACTGGATATGAGTTTAAAGAAAAGAATCAATAAATGGACAATGACAAAACAGAAATAAAAAATTGTGACAACTCATTCGTTGTGTTTTCCTCTGATAAATTACATAATCGGTCATAAATTATAAATAGTCCAATGCCGATATATTAAACAATCATTATCCAAGATACGTAACGATTACACATGTATATTAATCGGTGGATACATTTTATAGAAACCTCTAGACAGTACATGTCACAGTGGGGAGACCAAAACTTTACATAAGTTCAATTAAAATAAAAGTTAAGACACTAGATTATTGCTATGGTTATTGTATTCAGAAAGTTATATTTGTCAGAAAGCGGTAATTTTAAAGTATATGCATTAGAAGCACTTTGGTATATACGGTACTAGAGTCTTTGGGAATGTCCTCGTATGGGAATCATACATGAAAATTTATCACATCACGCACTAGGTTTATAATCAGGAGTTATTTGGGGTCAGTAGATTCAATAGCATCGAAATGAACGAAAATTTGCGTCTATTTACGCAGTGTTTGCCCGTAATAGTACTCAAAAAATTGTCCCAACATGCACAAATTGTGTTCAAATTGGACCATGATATTAAACCGTGCGAAACTTCTATGATTACCAAATGGAACTATGCCACTTGCTGTTTTTTGGGAAATTCCATAATACAACACAAAAAACTCGTTTTACGTTTTTCCATCTTCGGGCACACGCAGATTACATTTGGGAAAAATAAATAATGTACAAGTGCTGAGAAACAGTGTTGTGAATATGTTGAAAGGTAGTTTTTTGCATGCAAACAGAAAATGTACATGTAGTATTTGAAAACCAGTGCATCATTCACATTATATCGCATCCAAACAGAGACTGCCTCGAGGTTTTCGAGTCTCTCTGGAAAAAGCCATTTCAGTGTCAGTAAGCATAAAAATGTACCCACAAAAACTGGCAAGGACACCGGTAACAATCCCGGCCCAACGTCGGGAGGGTAGGGGAATGAGGTGGTGGAGAGTTGAGACACCTGTAACAATCCTGGCCCAACGTCGGATGGGTAGGGGAATGAGGTAGTGGAGAGTTGGTACACCGGTAACAATCCTGGCCCAACGTCGGGTGGGTAGAGGGATGAGGTGGTGGAGAGCTGGGACCATTTGACACTTACAAAGTCAAAATCAGAACTTAGTACAAACGTTGTGACTGGTAATGATTATAAACATGATAGTACGAAGAAAACTAAGTTGCAAAATGAATGAAAATGGCGGAAAGACAATCTAAACTAACGGCAACTACATCATATATATATATAAATTGTCATGTATAGTAAATTTAATTATATCTGATTTAATTGTTTGTAAGATTTTTAAGTCTTTTTATTTTATTTTAAATTTCATTATATGTTAAAATAATGTAGTTCTGTTCGTTAGGAACTTAATGCTTTTTAAAAAGAAATAGTTTTACCTTGACTTTTCATTTTTGTAAACACCAGGTGTTGACCTTGATTCAAAATTAGTAGCAGCCACGTAAATAAGTTTTATTTTTATTTTAAAATGATTGGTTGTTGTCGAGGTCTTGATGGGACTACGTGGTGTAAGATGTAAACAAATTTTTTAATTTTATATCTTATGATTGGGTCTTTTCAAGGACATACACTGGCTATGTGATTTTTTTATTATATGTAAACATGACAACGTGACCCTCTTCCGGGGCATAAAATTAAAGTTTTAAACCATCGTATTAGAGAAGTAAACACAGTTGGGCTTTTTCTTTACACTGGAAGGTGTTGTGTCGTTTGGAGTTATTTCAAATTGCTTGGATTCAAAAGGATTAAGTCTTATTTGCCTGGATAATACGTGTACTCAAGTGAGATTCTTGAACAAAGACAGCTCTTATAAAAAATTTATTCAGATTTCCAAAACCGGAGTAATTTTTCTTGTTTCTACATGGAACTGTAGACTTCAACACTACAGGTTACAGCATACGTCATCATCTTCCATCTTGGATTCTTCACCACAATTTCAATTCACTCGTCACCATACAGTTGGGATACAGAGTTTCAGCGGCAACCATTAGCAGCATTTGAACCTGTCTCTATGGATTTCGTACGCACAATCCTGATGAAGAGTGCACCAAAGTCATGTGAACTTGATCCAATAACAACACCAATGCTGACTGAGTGCTTAGATCCAGTATTGCCTTCATTAACTGATGTTATTAATACCTCTCTCTCATCCGGGGAATTCCCATCATTTTTGAAAACTGCCATTGTAAAGCCTCTGATGAAGAAACCAACACTAGACCATAACGATTTAAAGAACTACCGCCCAGTTTCTAATATCCCATTCATATAGTAAAGGTTATTCTATCCCAGCTTGTATCTCATCTGAATTCAAACAGTCTTTTTAGCAATGTACAATCTGCATATCGCCCTTGCCACAGTACTGAAACTACTCTTCTAAAATTAGTTAATGACATTCTCTCTGCTTTGGATAGCGAAACGATTACAGTCCTCACCCTCCTTGATTTGTCTGCAGCATTTGACACAATAGACCATATATATATATATATATATATATAGAGAGAGAGAGAGAGAGAGAGAGAGAATTTCATTATTTTCCCTACTTTTCTATTGTATTTCGCAAATTTACTTTACTATATAAGCAGATATTATTTAAATACGCACCTGAATAGCTCTTTGTTGTGCAACTTTACTTGCCTGACAGAAGATAAACTGAGCCTCGCTAATGACCATTTCACAATTCCACTTTAGGCATTCTCAATCGGAACATCATCGACCTTTTCCGTCAAGAAAGAAAATTTGGCTACTACTTTCGTCCACATGGAACAATATGAAGACGGAAGAAGACATAGTCATAATCAGAACAATCATGGCCTTTGCTGTTGTAACTTATATGGTGCGAATCACCAATCAAATTGATGTGTATTCCTACAACCACAACTACTTACAATTTTATTTCAGAACCTGACGGAAATGGAAAAGCGATGTTCCGGTCTCAGGCAAGTTTGGACCGATTATCTAGGTCAGTCGAAAACGAGGCTGTGTCAACTAGCTAGCAACGATAGCATGGTAGTTGTTTCTGTACTCGCAACTTAGATTGATATCAGGCACCTGCAGTGCGAACCCCAAAACTGAAATAGTAAACGCACAATAGGTGCGTGTTCAACAGGTTTTGTTCTATATTCTTATATGATCAGGAGGGCTTGCTACTTGAACATATGTACGGCCGACATCATGGTCTTCTAACTGCCGTTTTTTTGTTTGCGATTCTCACCACCTAATTTCCCCTAACCCCGCTTCTTCCTATGTGCGCACAAGGACCGTGCCTAAGACAAGGTCGTGCTTCAAAGGAAAAAGGATGGTGTCGGTATTTTAGCGCCCGTCTCAGGTAAAAGCGGGCAGGCTAAATAGGACCACCGCTGGGCTTCTACAGGTAGTCCGACTTCGACAGTGCAGGAAAATATGGTAGTTTGGTTACTGTATGAGGGTAAGCGTGAGCTCAACGCCAGTGACGTTGGTGCCCTCTTGCACTGCCTGAAGGAGACTCCGAAGTTTTTTTCCGTAGTGCTGTAAGCGTGTCGTGGTGTGATGTGATAGCACATTCCATCTGACCGCTGAAAACCTTTAGACCCATCCCATGACCAATTGATAGCGCTTTTCGGTCCGTCTCTTGTCGCTGAACCAGTCACCCACAATGTTGACGCGTCGAATTCTCAGAAACGACGGCAAAACTCGTCCTTAGTCTATCACATCCCACAAAGTTTCGCTGGAACAGGCTACCCAGGACCGGCAAACTTTCACAACCCCTCATAAAACATGCACAGTTGGGCTTTTAGGCGGCATTTCTCAAGACGATGCTTGTACTGGCCGGGTAATACCCTGAGTCGACAACGATCAAATCAAAGGTCCAAACTATCCAAAAGAAGTTGTGAGTTATTAACCCATTAGGAGAAGACGGAGTTGATCTATGCTGCCCTAGCGGAGCTTCTTATTCGGCCAGTCAGACAGCAGCTTCTTCTTACCGTGCATTTTATAAACATAAGGCTTGAGAGAGTCACAGTCCACTAACCAGCCTATCCAGTCCATCGACTCGAAGAGTTCATCAACAATCTTTGCGTCGCTCGGGATGGAACACCGGAGAGCTTGGCGTCTTTACGAAAATGCTGGGCCAAAGTCCTCTCATTGCTCTTTTCTACCTAAACGTAGAATCAACCGCCAACATCGGTGAAGATTTGCTTATTGGGCACGTCATCTATTATTTGTGTGGAACGGAGCATGAAGGCGGGATCCTCGCGCTTTAGACTTAATGCTGGAGTGGGCAAAGCTAGCTCAGGCGTTGCAATTGGTTTGTTTGCTCACGATTTTTTTCCATTGAGACTCCTCGCGCTTGTCTTATTGCTTTCGTCACACCAGCATATGACGCTAAGCCGTAGTTGGTTGTTTGCCCTGCTGTCTTCTTACCCTGTTCTTTCGTTGTCCCGAAAGGATAGGACGCTTCGCAGTAAAAGCAGCCACTGAAGCTGCGTGTGATTCATGACTAAAATGGACTTGTTGGATAAAGAGGTTGTAATGTCTTATCATCATTCATTGTGTCATGTGAAAGGCAGAACACTAGGCAATGGTCTCATTAGAAGTCGGACACACTTCATCTGGCACAAAGCAAGCGAAAGGTATAGTTATAATTACCGATATATGACAGCGATCTAAATGGGAGATCTGACACTCTTCATCTCGTACGATTCTGCTGCAAATCACATTCTAACCCTCATTTTTTTGTAAGCTAACTTCTCATAAGCATTTAGTACAAGATGGGGCGGGGGGGGGGGGAGAGACTGTGTGCTCATTACACACAACCGGCAGGGATCAGGCGAAATAAAAGAGCGAGTCCCAAATCCCTCTCCTGAAAATTAGTTATGAGGTATGTGACGGCGTGTGTGTGTGTGTATGTGCGTGCGTGCGGGCGGGCGGGCGTGCGTGCGTGTGTGTGTGTATGTATGTATGTATGTATGTATGTATGTATGTATGTATGTATGTATGAGATATAAGATGCAGATTTAGTTGTTTATTTTTACCGGCAATCTAATTCACATAAATTTATATTGACCGACAGTAGCTTACGGGCACCAGCCAGGGGTTTTCTTCTGATTTCCTCGCAAAGTTTCATCAAGCTTAAAATATATCGACCATTCAAATGGTCGGAGATTTCTTCTATGTCCCCCAGTTTTCTATTGTCTCGTTCAACTAGACCTCTCGCGTGACTCCGCGAGAGGTCTTGCTGAACAATGCTACAATTTTCTCTAACTCAAAGAGCACAATTCCAACATCGTCGTAATGTGCGCGTTGTGTATGTTTAAAGAACTTATGCAATCGACGTTCAGTAAACAAAGTTTCCAAAGTTTAGAGATGAATGAGATCGAGTATGCCATTTGTGCATATGTCATCGCCCTTTTTCTCCAAGAAAGAGTAACCAGTGTCACGAATTTTCTGGCAAAACAACAGTCACAGCCTTAGAAGTCAATACTGGAACTTACTAAAACATACTAATAGAAAGCGCATCTATAATCATTATTTAAGTAAATTAGAAAACAATACACGAAGAGATGGCAATTTACTTACCGGCTGCATTGCACTGAGAAAGAAAATGGCCTTTGGAAATAACAAAGTGATTGTTTAACACCTTTGGAAAATACGGTGGAAATAACTTAGGAACACTTAACGCATAGTATCAGAGATACTATTTTGAGGTTGAAGACATAATTATTTCGCTTCATTTAAATTGTATATGTTCCAAATTATTCCCTATAAATGATCATCAAATGATATCAAGTACATTAGAGGATGATTGTTTGGAACTTTATGGGAGACATGCTTAATCAGACACAAACCGTTTAGAGTACAAAATGGATCGAAATAGACTCATGTATCTTATGATAGCGGAAACGAATACTCCTGTCTGGATATATTGTAAAATTAGAGTTTTCTCCAGGTAATATTTTCCCACTACATTTACAGCGTGGTTGCAGTGGTATTATCCTTCCTAACGGCGATAACCCACACTTGAGGAGTATTTCGCTCACAAGTAAACTTAGATCACAATTATTTTTCCTACATAGACTCCACATTTATTTCTTAGTACTGAACGTTAAACTTTGTCCAAATCAAAATAAATCGGATGTTAATCTAAAGTACACTCAAACAATGAATTGACGGAGAAATTCTTGCATAGTTTATCCGACAATGTTTTGAGACGCTGGAATATAAACAAACCGACGTACAAAGGTCACATATTTCACTTCCGGATCAGCATCAATACCTCATTACTCACTGTGCTCTGTCGCCGAAATACACACAGACAACCACATCATAATGATTATATTCTAACTAATAAACAATTCCCTTTAAATAAATTTCAAGAATACCTCAATCTAACTCTTGTATTGGCACCAAAATGAGAGAGGAAAAATGCACTAAAAACAAAATCGGACTACATCTTGAGTACTGAACCGGAAGTACTAATTGTGACCCAAGTCATACTGAGTCACATCTCCGGTGGTCATACGACAGAAGATAACTAACAACTACCATCGTGCAAGGCGCCAGTGTAAAGGGCACCAGCAATCACCGCAATTAATGGAGGAGGGGGGACAGTTTTACATCTAACCTATGTATGTATGTATGTATGTATGTATGTATGTATGCGTTGCATATCAGCACAGAACACTTGTTTAGCCTGTAATTTCCAATAAAATACTTCAAGCAACGTAGGATGGGTGAAGGCTTCTCAAAATACCCCTTCTGTTCACAAAAGACTCTTTTCACAATCTCCAATCGGAGCATCCCATCGAGACTAAGTGCAAAAGGACACTGCCACGAATTGTTTTAAATCTTAGTTTTTAGATGCTGACGCCACTGACTTTATCAAACCGTTTTCCCATTTCCGTACTTCTAATACGTCTAACGGATAATTATTTTTAATATAAAGGAAATAATGTTAGCTGATTATCTAATGTAATTTTCAACTCAGAAAGGTAACGACAGATAATATAATTTTCTAGCGCCAACCGACCTTCCCTTGCTATGATGATGTATTTCACACTCATACTGTTATGACTGCAGGTCTTAAACTCTGTAAAAGAAAGATGCGAAACCATTAAGTTTAGTAAAGTCAGCAAATAATTTATTTTCCAAGTTACAAACTGAAAATTTCAGAGACACTTACAGTATTGCGAATTAAATCCCAAATAATCATACATCTCCTATCACATCTCCAAAGTTTTATATTTTCCGACTGAATACAATCCAGAATTTCTTTAAATAAGTTCTCAACAATCCAAAAGAGCTGACTAGGATTTAGTATAGTTTTGGAGGAGAAATATTCTTGCGTGGACTATACTCAGGAATAAATGTATAATTTTACTTCAGTTAAGTTCTATTTCTGCTTAGGCTAAAATATCGTAATGTCCATTATTTAATTTTGAGCAATAGTAGTATTCCTGAAGCTAAAAAAAGCTAAATAAAGAGTGGGGCTTCAGCACAAATGCTTAATTTGAATACCCATTTCGCACCATAATACATGAATGGCTGTTTACCTATATTGTTATGTCTATAATCAGTTCAAATTATTAAGAAAACATGCTTATTAGAAAAAGAAATATATAACTAGAGAGAGAAAGCAACTTTTATTAGCACATTTTAGTGTACATAAGGCTGAAACCAGCTTGAAGCGTGTAGAATTTTATATAAAAATCATTGCGGGTAGGCAGCCAGTGTCTTATGTATCCAGTCCACAAATGATGTCACACGGGTATAGACCCCCGGGGAGTGCTTCTGTGCACATCCATTACCCCAAGATACGATTCCCGCCAGCTTCCACACCCCATTATGGTTGCAGGCCAGTGGTCCGCCCGAGTCACCCTGCAGAGAATACAATGGGAGAGCAAGTGTGGAGTAGAGGACGCTGGAGTGTGTTGGAACGTTTTTGCGTGGTTAAATTTTATGGTGAACAGTGAAGATAGCAAAGAAGACAGCATATACGATCTAGATGAAGAGATTTCATTTCTGCAGAGAAATGGAAAGAGATACACCATGACTTTGATAGAGGGTCTAGACGATGGCTGAAGAAAAAGGTCAATTGCGATTGCATACATTAAAAATGAAAATCCAGGCTAAGGTACAAATATTCGCTAACTCGATTGAGTTTACTTTATTTACTCCATTTGCACAATTTCAGCACCATTGGTCAATCATGTTAGAAGAACCAGGCCTTAATTTCACAATATTTCCGACAGAGCAGGTGGCTGCACTTGTGATGGGCAACCGGCACTTGCAGTTATTACCGTGTTAGCGCTGTCAGTAGCGCGCGCGCGCGCGTGTGTGTGTTTGTGTAGAGAGAGAGAGAGGTGGGGGCCATATAAGCCTACTGCATAAGCAGTTGTAAATTATCATATATGCAAGACATTTTGTTATAAGAAACAGTCAAAAGAATGCGCAAATTATACTGACAAATATTATATAAGGCCCAAAGTATGCACAATCACAATGTCTATGATCATTATTAAACGAAATAGTATCATGTGGTGACTGGTGTCTTTCGAGAAAATTTAATCGTGGTAGATGGAATATATATATATATATATATATATATATATATATATATATATATATATATATATATATATATATATATATATATATATATATATTATAGTAATGAGATCTTGATTGCTAGATCACGTCAAGTTGTCAACATCAGAAAATTAAGATCATTACGAGACACGAAACGTCAAGTCATGATGATGTTTTTCTGATGCTGACTTTCAAGACGTGATCTTCCAATCAAGATGGATGATAATGATATTGTTATATATCTGTACATTTTCAGATAATTTAATAAAATCACTATACTTAAATGTAAACGAAGAATGAGCCCAGCGTTTCAACTTTTTTAATACAAACTTCATCTTCAATCATAAACCAAATGACGAATTTATCTGCAGATATGTCCATGAATATCGCAGTTTATGAATGAAGCGTGTGAAACAGCGACTCGTTTTCACTACGACCTTTGTTAGTAAATGGAACGTTATACTCATTTTTAGACCACTAATAAACCCAATGTAATTCACACAAACTATAATGCCTTCTTCTGCTGTTTTTGTTGCTGCGGTTGGATAACTTTCAGTCCATTCGGGCACCAACACATGTCCATATTCTTTTCTAGACAGTAGGTGAGTTATTTTACTCCTATAGGTGAAATCACGCTTGACACAGGATTCTATCCATGTTACAGGTTCCTCCCCCAGCCCTCTGTCATGACTAACACGCGTACTTTTATTTATATGTGAGGTAAATTGACCATATTTCGAAAGAAGTAATTTTTGTTTTGCACTACAAAATGTTGATAGTAACAGTAAAAAACAAGTTCCCGAAGGTGGGTAAGGAAAATTCCTACGGCCCCAAATAATCAGTAAAGAGAATACTGCAAAAAGAATGTCATGGTCTTAGTTTGGACCAGGTCATATTCACATAAAGTGGTATGTTAACGTGTTCACATATCAAATATATTAATCTATATAATATAAATTGTACCATCTATGTGATAAAGAAGAAATATGAGGTAAATAGAATCAATACAAACATGCACATCGCAAACATTATTACTTCGAATACATCACGTCACCGGAAGAGAAAGGTGGATTTATCCTGAATTCACATGAATGACAAAATGTCAGAATAAAAGATACACGCAGTATCATGCGACAAAATGATATATAGCTGATTATTTATCAATATTGTTTTCTCAACTTGCAAAGGTGACTGATATGAATGGTTTCTATTTATTTGATATGAAAGTCTTGTATCAGAATCAAGAGGGAAACCCTTTCTCTCTCTCTCTCTCTCTCTCTCTCTCTCTCTCTCTCTCTCTTTATATATATATATATATATATATATATATATATATATATATATATATATATATATATATATATATATATATATATAAGAGAGAGAGAGAGAGAGTACCCAATTATCGTCACATGCAAGACCCTCTAGCCACAGGGAAATAGCATAAAAACTACTGACATCCCCCCCATTTAACCACATATACACCTACTGAGCATAGAAATACAAATTTATGAAACTAACAGTTGTCTCAGGGTCCAACTCTACCCTCAACAAACGTAGCCTCTTTGGAAACTACAGACATCTCCACTCCATTACCATGTATACAAGTAGACGGATTGAAAAGATAAAGCACATACCAAATTGATGTCGGATTGGAGGTACTCAAGAGATTACAAGTAGTTGTGGAGATAAGAACATTGAAATGTGTGGATGTGTGTTTACAAAATAGTTTCAATTTGTTTTGTTTGGTTTTGCTTTTTTCATCTTGCAACACGAGTACTGTACACATATAAAATAAAAATCTTCCCTTGCTTGCAGTTTACCCTCTTGTGTTGTCAATGACAGCGTTCACTTCTGAGCTCAGAACATAGGAAGGGGATGGATGGGAGGGGCGCAGATTTCATACGTATGATGAAAGTTTGATCAAAAGATAAATTGAGTTATGAATTGATTAAAAACCAGTTTGATGAACGGTCATTTTATCTGTGGTGGTCTTTTCCCACACAAGAGTCAAAGGGATCTGATAAAGGTAGATTTGGCTGACACGGACGCCATTCGTCTGACACGGACGCCATTCGGGTCACGATGGCTATTCAAGCCTCTGTCAGCAGATAATTACGTTTTATCACCCGTTAGGTCACCATTGATCGTTGATAGACAATTAATTACGTTGATTGGGAATGCCTTGGACCGAACATTTACAAGTCTTGAATCAACTTGGATTAGCTTGGATTACTGAACGACAAATTACATATGGTCATATCGTCATTCGCTTCGGAAAAATCCGGTGAAAAAAAAAAATGTCTCTATTTTCATCTCTTTCTCTGCCTTCCCCTATATTAATTACATAAACAGTTATTGCAATTTAATAAGATAATTAATTATTCATAGTTCCATTGTAAATATAATTATACAATATTATATTTGATTATTTTGTTCCCGATTTGTGGTATTATTTCTACACTGGCTTCGTGATCCACAACTAAGTTTAATTTATAGATGCATGGAAATTGGAATACGTCTTTCTTAAGGAGGCATGTTAGTGGTACATTTAAGGAGGCATGTTAGTGGATTCGAACAATCCAGACAATCGGCATACGGAGGACGGACCTTTTGCTGCATGTATGCATGTATTTTTCCCTAAAAAGGATGGAACAAGGTCGAAAGTAAGAACGCACTTGCTAGGCAAGCGAGATTTAAAGAATAGCTCAAGACACTAACCCCTCTGATTTCTATTAAGAAATGAGTTGTATATGTATGACATTATAATTATATTTATATGTATGACATTATAATCATAAATATATTTATGACATTATAATTATGAATATATGTATGATATTTTAATTATGAATATATGTATGAGTGTGTATATGATTTGGATTTTTAACGTAGCTTTAACAATTTTTCAGTCATATCACTATGATGTCTGCAGTTTATAGTGATATCTGGCACTGGGGCATCATGCCGCAGACATGTAACATGATGTCCAACCCAGTCACATTAACCTGACACCAGGCCGACCAGAACCTAACACTAACTTCTTAATGCTGAGCGCCAAGCGAGGCAGCTGTTAGTACCATTTTTGTAAGTCTTTGGTATGACTCGGCCGGGATCGAACCTACGACCTCCTGCATCTGAGGCGGACGCTCTAACCACTAGGCCACCGAAGCGGTCTAAATATATGTATGACATTATAATTAAAGTTATGTATGACATTATAATTATAAATATATGTATGACATTATAATTATAAATATATATATATGATATGTTAATTACAAATATATGTATGACATTTTAGTTATAAATATATGTATGACATTATAATTATAAAGTTATATATGACATTATAATTATAAATATATGTATGACATTATAATTATAAATTTATGTATGACACTATAATTATAAATATATGTATGACATTATAATCATAAATGTATCTATGACATTATAATTTTAAATATATGTATGACATTATCTTCATAAATATATATGACATTATAATCATAAATGTTATCTATGACATTATAATCATAAATGTTATCTATGACATTATAATCATAAATGTGTCTATGACATTATGTTTATAAATATATGTACGACATTATAACTATAAATATATGTACGACATTATAATTATAAATATATGTACGACATTATAATTATAAATATATGTACGACATTATAATCATAAATATATGTACGACATTATAATCATAAATATATGTATGACATTATAATTATAAAATTATGGTATTATAATGATACATTTATGTATGACATTATCTTCATAAATATATGTATCACATTATAATCATTAACATATGTAAACATTATAACAACAAACTGAAAGCAATTCACCAAGCAGAGAGGAATGCGCTTATCACACTATCCGACAGTATATATTAGGATGAAATAAAAGTACATAGAAAGACACCAATAAGCAAACACTTTTGAGAGTTTATTTCTTTCCAAGCATACATTAAATCCCTTGCTATGAATAACGGCATCTGTCGTCTAGCCTCCTCTCACTAGTACCCTAACCACCAATAGCACAAAAAGGATGGAACAAATCCAAGGTAAAGCAACATATATGTGTTCTTCGAGTAAATCTAGAACTTTAGGATAAAACAACATGTATGTGTGCAGTGAAGTGAATTGTAGCTGAATGCATGATGTAATAAGAGAAGTTATCATAAGATTATATTCCTAAAGGGAATACCTGCATATTTTACACGAGGTATAAAACGAGAGAGAGAGAAGTACCTGGCAGGAGTCTTTTCCCCCTATGGTGTATCCGGCACAGATGTTTGAAGTATGTATACCCCCTTCGTTGTAATAGGAACACATACTGTTAGTAATAATAGGAACGTCTACCTCCATCATATACCGTGCGTCGGGCCCGTCTGAAAATATATTACATTTGAAATATCTTTCTATCTATCTATATATCTATGGATCTATCGTTAATGATATAGGGCAAACGTATACAATGAAATGGATGCATTCAAAACTGAAATAAATAATAGTCTCATAAAGTGAGTGGCAAAAGTAATGCAGATAAAACCGAAATAAACGAGGGAATGGACGTAAATAATATCGTGTTGTTTGATGAACTTAGAACACTGAAAGCGGTATTCAGTCAAATACATAAAGGAGATTAGGAAGAAAACAATCACTATACCCGGATGAACAATATTTTACGATTTACACATTCTACGATGTCAGAAGGATCTAGATGGTATTAAATTAATTAAGATTAAAAGTGGAAATATATATATTATTAATATGCAAAATAGCAACGGGAGAAGCAACACTCTAGCACTGGCAGAAACAAGTACCTGTTTCAGTTAATTTCAATAATGCAAAAAGAAGAGAGAATTAGACCAAAGAAATAGAATAATTGCAAAAGAAAATTAACGAGTTCAATATGAACACAGAAGACACTCGACTACAAAAATAAAGAGTTAGTGAACAATGTTTGGTTACTCAGTAATTTAGACGACTCTTTCTCTCTCTCTCTCTCTCTCTCTCTCTCTCTCTCTCTCTCTCTCTCTCTCTCTCTTCCTCTATTCATGCTGGTGTTACTTAACAAAAACACAGACAACCCAAACTGATTTCTACCAATTTTCTGATGAACAGGTAAAATGGTAAAATGCCGATACCAGTGTATAAATGTTAATGTTCACGTTGATTACAGCTTTCTTTAATGTTTTGAAAATGTATGTTATTTTTTAAAGCAAAACAAGACTGACAATGTACTAACAAGTATATAAAAGCAACATACAACATGACAACATGTTGAACAGCTTAATCCAGAACACCACTGTATTGTACACACTTCCATTATTATTACATCTAAACAAACACCACATCTACTAGGTTGGGACTTTATGCCAAGATAGTATTTGGCAGTCTTTTCGTTTCTTCTGATGTACAGCTAAAAGGAGATGTTAACAATTCAGTGAATATTAGCTTAGGCAAAATGCCGGCTAAATCCATACTCGTTTTCTATGGAAGTGATGAATTAATTATATTAAATCCAACATTTTCATGACGTATATGGACTAATGGTAACCAATGCGTAATAGAGCAAACAGGACTGAACAAAGCATAATGAGCAAAATGCGTAAAAAAACTAATGAGTGGGTCCAGTTTTGAGAAGATAAAAACACTGGTATAGAAACAATCCAGTTTACAATATAAGAAAAATCAATTTAGAATATAACCTGACTTGTTATTCCTCGAGATCTAAGATTTACCGATATCGTAGCAAAGACCGCCGAAGTGATAGATGGTACTACCCAGATATTTGAATCAGAAAATACTTTGTTTCAAATACAATACGATTACTTTAAATGAATGGTTCGTTCCGTTAACAATAATTCCGTAAATTGTATTCTTTTTTCATGCTACTATATCACAAGAGATAACATTACGGATTTAGCAGCTAATACATCTTCAACAAATGTAATATGATATACAATACCAATGAGTATAAAAGGAGTTTAATACAGTGAAAAAATTTATAAACTAATGCAGAAAGTGTTTCATCCCAATCGAGTGATAGGAAATATCACGATTACTGTGGAAGCATTAGCCATTATATTTTATTTTCTTGGATACAATCTGAAACTTAAGTATATAGAAGCAACACCGTATTTCTAAGACGAACAACAAAAGAACATGTGTATTAATAACCAGAATCATTGATTTGATTTGATTTGAGACATACTGAGGACAATTGATGGAATAGTAGCGGTCATTAATTAACTGACTTTCAACAACGCATAAACTTGCTGATAAATAGACGCACAAACGTAGATATGCATAAAATGTAGATTTACTATCTCGCATATGTATAAACAAATATTAAGAACAAACAAATTACATCATCTGTGTTTTGAATTAAATAGAATACCTTAAAGGTCGGTAAAAAAATTTTATGTAATATATTTAGGAAAATCGCATACAATGTTTCTATGTTGTGTAAGAAAATAGGTCAGGTATAGATTTCATGGTAACCAAACATAAGTCCTTCTTCGACTATGTTATAATTATCTGTTTAACATGTTTGACAACCCTCACAACAGGAAATGGTTATTCAAAGATGACAATAAAAATACCTTAATCCTAATGCAAAATAACACTTATAGGTTACTGCATTGGTATGGGAAAATATGAACGAGTTTCTTTTCCGATTGATATACTACACGACCATGGGAGTGTAGTACATCCATCCATGAAAACTAGTTCGTATTTTCCCATGCAAATGCAGTAACCTTTTTATTATATGCTCATTTTCTTATTCTGCATAAGGCTTAATTATATAAACAAAAATACATTTTAAGAAACAACGTAACTGAATGTATGCTGTATTCTAAACTAAATACACAAGCACAGATTCATCAGTACACAACAACAATATTAATGAGCATATTACTTCGCCCAGCTAAATTTGAACTTCGTCGCGCGGTCGACATCACTTTTGAAAGAAATTGGCGTTTTGGTCTACTTAAAATCGAAATTTAAAGTCATTATTGTGAATGAATACGCATTGCAATAACTTTTCCACTTGGTGTGGAATGAATAGATTTTTGTAGTTTTGTCGTTTCTACTAAATTTCGTGATTATTGACTGGATTTATCTGTGTCAATTATACATAAAGTAACATCTGATTTGTGCAGCGAGGGAGCATTGTATTGACTTATCTACATGTGTGTTTATGAACTCTTTCAATAGTAATTATCAAAAGACGCTGTGGAATATAATGTTCATTTCATTTTGAGTGCAGTAAGGAGGATATAATTCTACTTGGAATGTAATCAAAATTTCAGTAAAACTACGAAATATGTAATCAAGTTTTGGAACCTATGATATGGCTAAATCCGATACATTGTATCAAAAATATTAACGCGGAATATTGCAAAGCAGATGGAAGGTGGCAGTCCACAAACAGCTGCTTTAGTTCATTCAGAAACAAATTTAATCAATCAAAACGTAAAGCGTCTCCTATATATTGTACATTATTTGTTTAGAAAGTAGTTCCTAATGCACTACTGGGCACACGTGTTGTTTACGTGAGTGCAGTTTAAAGGTGTGTAATATAAAATATTCTGACAATGTGAAGTTAACGGAGACAAAAATGGGCACATAATAAAAATAGTTATTTAATGATTTATTTTCGTGGCACTAATAGATAAATGTACTAACTTAGATTACGTTAAACGAATATAACTAATCAAGGGAGTTAAAATTTACTGTTGAGTCAAAGAAGCCTAAATTATGTATTTTGACGAAAATCATAAAAATACAGATTGCATGAAAAGAAAACCTTAATAAAAATGAAAACAAATTAAACATAAAACGCAAAGAATGTGGCACGAACACCGGTTTTACTATAGAGGTTGAAGACTGACATTTACGTTGATATTAGAAACCTTTACCGCCACCGTATAGTGAAGTCTTTGCTTTATTCATAGAATATCCCTTCTCATCAACCATGGATACAGCAAACTTATTTACAGTAAAGTCATACAAGTTATGCTGGTTTGATACTAATTTCCTGGCCCTTTATACATTTACTAAACAAACAATCACAAAACGTATCAAACTCAAAAAGGATGACAACTTTCTTAATATCTTTACGTACCTTCTGATCATTGTCTAGCTTTAGATGAATATTGAATACTTCTAAGACCACAAAGTTCTTAAATCCATTTCATCTTTGATTAATCCAACAATTATTTTGTTTATTAGTAATAGGGTGCGAATGCTATCTTTCTTGTAATTCCTTATGTCATTCAACGAATGTTCCTTTGGGCGTCTTCAAGAAATTACCTTTTCGGCACGAATTTATACCAAGCAAATGAATCTGTCATTGATAATGAAATGTTATTACCATACGTGTTTACATATATCTCTTAGTTTCGCTGTTTTCATAATAACTTACGAACTGTTGGCTTTGGTTCATTTCTCTCACCTATCAACTGATAAATGTTCGATACCTGGTGTTATCTTTTCCCTATGCTAACATATAATCTTTGAAAATAATCACAAAAATGTGTATGAACTTCAAATTCTTTTTCTAGCCTAACTTTTACTCTTTTATCATCTTTCCTTAACAAATGTGTTATGATTCTTTTCGTTCGTGACTTGGTTGTCCATGTAAAACTTGTATTTATAAATTTATTCTTGGATAATTCTCAAAGGTTATTAAAATATATGAAGTATTAAATGATAATAAATAAGATGCATCCCATTCACCATAGTTTATAATCTTATCTTCATCGTTAGCATATCACTTATGGTTGGACATATATATATATATAGATAGATAGATAGATAGATATAGATATAGATATATTTGGTATAACACTCATCACATCACGCAAAATTGGACCTAATGTAGGGTTATATGTTTGGTAAAACACTCATCATATCACGCAAAATTGGACCTAATGTAGGGTTATATGTTTGGTATAACACTCATCATATCACGCAAAATTGGACCTAATGTAGGGTTATATGTTTGGTAAAACACTCATCATATCACGCAAAATTGGACCTAATGTAGGGTTATATGTTTGGTATAACACTCATCATATCACGCAAAATTGGACCTAATGTAGGGTTATATGTTTGGCATAACACTCATCATATCACGCAAAATTGGACCTAATGTAGGGTTATATGTTTGGTAAAACACTCATCATATCACGCAAAATTGGACCTAATGTAGGGTTATATGTTTGGTATAACACTCATCATATCACGCAAAATTGGACCTAATGTAGGGTTATATGTTTGGTATAACACTCATCATATCACGCAAAATTGGACCTAATGTAGGGTTATATATTTGGTATAACACTCATTCCTGCCATTATACTATACCTGACTCAGTCATTAATATCATATCATAATCAGATAATAATTCCACTTACAATCCTGTTAACTTTGAACTACCATCATTAGCTATCTTAGTTAATTTTACTAAAGGTATGGATGTAGTTTATAATTTATGCCCTTTTATTTCATTCACCTTTCACTGCAGGCATTGACCTGTTCATAGTTTTAGTGTACTGCTATATTACGGACGTGAAATCCTGACGGGATATGTTTAACTGTTAGAATTGTCCATGAAAGATCGCCACCGTCTTTTCAACTTTTAATTGTTTTAATACTACGTTTCCATAACCGCAATAAACTACAAAAAGGTACCTTTATCGTATGGTGGTTGTTTCCGAATTTTACACCAGAGCCAATTTCAGGCATTGTCTATTTTGAGTAATCTACCTGATTACAGGGACTCTTGTGGCTAGTAAATGTGCATTGATCGCACGCATGATTTCAACAGTATTTAGAACATAACACATTTTGCTGTATACTATTTAAGATGATATAAAGACTGATAGCGATTTTTTCACAGTCAGAATAAGTAAACTTGTCAACATATGAATCGTGTCATCTTCTGAAATTTCAACCGGTTTTATATAGTTTCATCATTTCGAGGACATTGTTGCTGGCTTTGCTTTATTCGCTCATCAAGCATCTTAGACGTGTATTGATATATATAAAAAAAATCTCAAGTGTATCATTTGTATTATCATTAGTATGGCTATTTTAAACCAATATTCAGCCTTATCAGTGTTCTATATTGATGTTATGTATTTATGACCTGAGGAAGAGAATTTAATTAATTATATGCCATAAACATTTTTAAGTTTCATTATTGTGACGATGACTCTGGCGTTTCTTCAGAGGAGATAAACATAAGTATGTAGTCAGTCGGGGTAAAAATCAATTATCCTACAAAGGTTATAAAACAATCATTAAATTTCGAATTGCTATAATCTTCCGAAAGTTAAATAAGTTTGTCTAACGTGATGACACATAAAAGGTAAAAGAGGCTAAAGTATAGTAAAAATAATTTTAAATGAAACAAACATTTAAAACTGTAAATGATAAGCAGTATAATTTGAACACTAATAATGATTGCATGAAGAAAACAAAGAACGTAGAGACCTAGTTCTATATGTTTGAACTCTGCTAAGTAGCTTTCTATTGTATAGTTAAATGTAACAAAGATAAAACTGCAACAACAGCAGCAGCAGCAGCATCAAAAGCAATAACAATTTTACTCACCTTCACGTATGGCACCCCATCCTGTGACGGTGCAAACAAGATGGTCGAAAGATTCCTGAGCATGAGGCAGACAGATTGTACGAGACATCTTGCCGGATGTGTCTACTGATTTGGATAGTTTAATCAGAGCGATGTCGTTAAGGTTCGTGGTCGCATGGTAATGTTCGTGCAAAACGATATGCTGAGTAGTATACAAGTTACTGGTGTGAACCTGATTATTGTCGTGGATGCCCAATGCCACCGTCCAGTGGCTTAGGGGAGTGCTGAGTTACAAATAGCAGTAATTTAAGCATTTAATAATAATAATAATAATAATAATAATAATAATAATAATTATTATTATTATTATTATTATTATTATTATTATTATTATTGTTATTATTATTATTAAATTGTTTTATATAAATAATACCTTAGTATAGTTGTGCTATATGATATTTGCGAAATGCATCTTTAAATGTTTTATGCAAAATGCAAAACTTTTTGTTTAGATTTGTCCCCATTGAGTTTCCAATTACTTTATAACGATGACGATATTTTCCAGTTACTAAAAAATAATGCATTGTATTAGAACGGTAACAATACCATCTTTGTAAACAGCTCCACGGATGGGTTGCCACTTAGTTTTAGAAAACTGTTGACTTGTAGTCAGCATAGCTTCATTCTTTTTTGAGATAAATGTTCTAATTTCAGTTTCGAAGAACAGGTCCTCATTTTGTTCCTTAAATAAACCTTTTGCCTATAAGGTTGTATACCTTTAACCTAAAGTATGCAATGAGATCAAAATCAAAAGTGAAAGATAACATTTTTTAAACAAAATCCAAAACAAAGAAAAGCAAACATAATGCCTCAATATCAGTGGTACACTCATTCCCTTTCTTTTTAGGCCAGTTGCCTTATAACATTTGATTAAATTTTTAAACATTAATACAATTTGTGACACAAATATAGACTTGGTAACCCCCTAATTTGACCCTATGACTCACTCAAAGGTCAATACCTTAAAATATACCACTAAATAACTTACTCTTCAAAGCAGTGTGCGGCGGTAAGTACCCATTGATTGGCGATCAGAGAGCCCCCACACACGTGCTCTCCTTTGTATCTCAGCGACACCTGGCGAAAAATTACACTTTACTCTCGATTCAGATTGTACGTAATATTTCCTCTACCATACAAAGACAAAAATAGTACTTTCAAGATTGAATTTTTCTTGACGATTCTAACTGAAGTTTTCTAAATTTAATTTTTCTTTTTGACTAGTCATTATAAACAGGTCTACAAAATGGTACAATGTCTGGAAACAGTTATAAAAAGATACCTGAAAATGAATCTAAAAAATTTCTTTGTATCAAACTATAGTTAATCCCTGATTCATATTTTGACGAAGAAGTGACCAAGTGTTGTTCTGTCTGCATCATTGTAATAGTCAAGTTGTTATACTGATATAGTTCTTTCTAACGTTATAGTTTGTGTGTTGTGTGTGTGTGCGTGTGTCTGTGTGTGTGTCCTTGGTTTTTAACTATATACAAAAAAAATTAATCTAAGTTTACAAACACGGGCACAAGTAAAGGCACAACATCAAATAAGTACTGACACATAAATGGAGAGAGAGAGAGAGAGAGAGAGAAAGAGAAAGAGAGAGAGAGAGAGAGAGAGAGAATTTACCTGCCAAGGATATTCTCCCGGTGTGCTTATGCTCCCTCCTACAATTCTGTGCGAACTGGAGACGAGAGGATGTCCACAAGATCCTGTGGCAAAAAGAAAAAGAAAAAGTTTAACCATACCTTTACAAACACATTCACTCAGGTCATGTTCTCCATGTCCTACATTTAAACTATTGGAAGATACGAATATTTGATTATAGACATAATGTACATGTTTGTATGAACCTTTCTTCCAAACTGAAAAACATATGGGTGAGGGCGTTTGTCTTTACTGTGGTTTTAATGAATTTTCAATTGATATTTACATATCCGCAGTTAAATTTTTGTTTTATGTGTCATAAAATATCCGCCTGTTTGAAAATAAAATCGTTTTAGAAATACTTCCATTCGTGATAAATATCTTTGATATTTTCTTCCTTCGTTTGGCATCAAAACCCAGGACAATTTGTGTCAATACTCCCACTCAAGGACAGAGGAACTATATTGTAATGACAACAGTCTTCAGTGACTTGGTATGTTGCAGTCTCATGTCTAGTGCTACCATTGACAAGTACCGCTTCACGCCACGGACAGGGAAGGTTATTATGTTTCGTATTAAGCGTTACATGTTGAAATGCATAATAAAGAACCCTTAATACGGAAGGTAATGCTTCTTACCGACTTGTGATGCGCGAAGCAATAGTTACAAGTGGTGGTATTATATGCAAGATGCATCGATTAAAATCTCGACTGCAGGGAAAGATGACAGTAACTGAGAGAAAATGCGAGCACTGGGATTGACAATGCACGTCCATCATAATGATAAATAAATTGCTTCTTCAGTGGTGGGGGGGGGTAAACTTAACAAAACTCTTGCCATAAAAAATGCTGGTGTTGTCAAAGGAACATGCACGTAATTTATAAAGGGAAAGCGAAAGATTATGTCTTTAAAATTGGGTGCATAGAAACACCGGAGCGCACCGAAACGTCGGAATGCAATATAAACACCGAAATGCACTTCAATTACATCGTATATACCATAGTGTATATTGTTTGACATTTATTATTAGTTATATATTAATATATACTTTCTTTTCTGCAAGTGATGCAACATCAAACCAAAAAGACGCTGTAAACTGCGCATTTTGGCGACAGTTAGGAAGTAACAAAATGTAATATTAACAACGTGTATTGCAATTTATACATGAGTTTAACGCTTCAGTTATTAATAATAAACACATATTAATATTGATTTAATATTGATTTCTTAAGTTGATTATTATATTGTGGTTATTAATAATTACATTTTTATTATTATTTTACGTTCCTGGATGTGTGAGATTTGCGCAACCCAGCAGGTGAAACAGCTGTATAGTTTAAGTGTAACTATCATGATTTATGTCCGATAATGGTCTAAATTCAAAGCGACATGTGCAAATGGCGTGTCAAATCATTTCCGTCTTTCGCTGATTGCTTTTTAAACCTATTCTACTATTGGAAGAAGAGTATGGGATACTGGATAGTGGCAGAAATGAGTTTAATACACAAAGACAATTTATGGAACATATTTCGAAATGCATTTGTTTCATATAACACATAAATATTTAAAAATTATTATACAAATAAGGCATGTCGGACTTGCCCACTCGGATTGAAAATAAGATTAAAAGTAGCAACAACAGGAATAAACCCATCCCAAGTTATATCAATTAAACTGATAAGACTTTAACCCCAGCAATACAACTTCATGAACAAAACTGACATTGGCATATCGTTGGGCAGTTTTACCCGACGCGCAGAATTAGCCGACATGGTGGTATATATATATATATATATATATATATATATATATATATATATATATATATATATATATATATATATATATATAAAGTAATTAACACTTTGCCATATTATATATTCCAAAGGACAATTTACTAGTTTATACCAGGTTATATACAAAGCATTACATAACCTACCATAAAATTAAAGTCCTATTAATATGAAATTTAAACCTTATAAAAAATATGAACAAGAAATGTTGCCATGTAAAGATAATATTTCATAACAATCAAACATTGGATTTGCCGCGTATGTGATTATGAAAATCAGTTTGAAAATAGCGGGGTGAAGCGATACACATGAATAGTACATATAAGTTTTTATATAGGTTCAGAGAAATTATCAGGCAACAAGAAGTGCGTTGGTTGCAATATGTCATATCTAAACTTATGCTATTTGCTTGCCTTAGTCTTTTGTTTCCTCACTGATCGTTCGTTTAGTTGTCGTTTTCTTTGTCCTGGTTTCTTTCCACGTGTCCTCGGGGCTATTTCTGAATGTCCGTCTGATGATATCACGTATTTACTGTCTGTAATAATGACTCGTCTGAATTTTGTATTGAGTTTTTCTCTTTGTTGGGTAGTTTGTGTCACCCAGTCCGTCTTCGAAATTTGAAATTGCCAGTGACTATCCAGCGAGTCGGTATACACCAGTCCCAATTAATACACTTCTCCAGTCTTTTAACTGTCCGTCCACCAAGTCATTTAAATGAGATACAAATTATGTCAGTGGCTTCGATTTCCACTCTACAATTTGCTTTAACACGTGGTTAATGGACTCGCAGTTGTTGTTAGTCCATTCGTCGTCGATCAAATCCAGTCGTGTAGGTCCGCTTACCTTGATGAGCGACTGATTTTTCAGTCTTGACTGAAACTAGTCAATAAATTTTGAGGAAACTTTCCGACAGAAAGACTTCAAGTTATTGCATTTTTCTTCAAAACAAATTGTGTCATCAGCGTCCATAATTCCTCCAAATCCATATATTTTGTCAAAAATAAGATTTCGGTCCTTTTTGTCAACATCGTAGTCGTTAAATTTGCGCGTAATGTTTTCACGAAGGTGTCTGGTACATAAGACATGAATCGAATCTCGAACTGCGGTCGTTATGGCTTTGACCATTGCCGTTTCATCGTCGGTTCCAATCACGAGTTTAGTCAAATCTATGTCTACTAATTTCATCTTCAAATGATGGAAAAAGTGGCAGTAACTCTCAAAGTCGCTGTTGTCGTGCACGACGACAGGTCCTATAAAAACTGGTGGTTGTCCTGTAGGCTGTCTATTTACAGAAAGTTGTTTATAAGAAGTCACAGTCACATGCATGTCACAGAGATTAAATGTTTTGTCCACTCCTAAAACAGTCTGTCCAGTGCAGTACATATTCTTTATGTCAGCTGTTCATCGTCATAAAGTAAAATGCATGACGTTTTTCCATTAGTCCGTGTTAGAGCTCTTACGAAAGGATGGCTTCGTGTAATCATATTCTCAAGTTGCTGAATACGATCCCTGACAGTTTTTCTATGTCCGGTGGTATGTGGACTTGTACTGCACGTCTTTTTACTCAAATACACTCAAATATACCCATTAAATATATCTTTGGTAGTATTGGTATGATTTTTATTCAGTAATTGATGAATATAAAGCGGCCACTTTCCCTGTTGTAGGTCCATAGCGTCATTTGCATACCGGTCCTACTGAACACCGCAAAGTCAGAAAAAAGTCTGCTTAATTTTTTGTTATTTGTATATATATGCAAGCACGTATATATTTATGTAAAGAAATTGGAGTTCTTTCTCCTTAGAGTAAAAAAATACGAATTGAAATTACACATCTTTTTTACTACTTTGTGTAAAATTAAATGTTAAAAAATTTGACGAAAACTACACAGCAATACAATGTCAACCATCTTATAGAAAGCGGGTCACATGCGTGGACGGTTTAATGGACAGAGATGTTGCCATTGTTGAGTCTACTGGTCAGTATGCTACATTACGTACTTGGCCCATTATATGATCGGTCTTTTCTTTCGGTCCAAGATTTATATGATAGGTTAATGTAATGTTCATTTTTGTTCAATGGCGATCAGTAAAATCCTGAGATTTTTAATAAATAAAAATGACTTTTTTGTGTCTTTGAGTATATTTGAGTGCAATATATTTGAGTGTATTTGACTAAAAGGACGCACACGGTCTCCTATACATTATAACAAAATTGGTGAAAACACAACGAATATTGTGTTATTATTTACGTTGATTGATTTTTGTAAGAAACTAAGTTCAATTTCGTTTATATTTTTAAATAAAGAAGCAATTGTTACTGTCTTAGTTTGAGGAAAATAGTACCTTGTATACATGAAGACAATATTTTTAATGCAAACTACATTCAAAATAGTTT
Source organism: Sinohyriopsis cumingii (assembly GCA_028554795.2). Classification (NCBI taxonomy): domain Eukaryota; kingdom Metazoa; phylum Mollusca; class Bivalvia; order Unionida; family Unionidae; genus Sinohyriopsis; species Sinohyriopsis cumingii. The sequence continues at coordinate 21,571,441 of CM068831.1, forward strand.
GGAAGTTAACTTCATTGAAAACATTTACTAAAATGAAGACTAATAACATACTAAATAAAATTATTTAAATCCCCTTAACTTGATAAAGCCGCTCCTGCATCATACTCATCACCTTCAAATGCACAGAGGAATTGTCGTGATTTTCAAGACCAAGATTTAAGTTCTTGCTGAAACATATAAATACATCTCCTATGGTACCATTTACAACAATCTGAGCACGGAATGGTATGATGGTCACATTCCAATTTACACTTGCCACAGGGAAGTTCAGCCATCTATCTTGATTTACTAATGAACATATCCAACTGACCAAACATTTGCAGAGTTTAAACACTTTTATACGAAGAAAAATGCACTGTTATCAATTCGTATTCTGAAATAGCACATACATATGCCCCGACTGCAAGGTAAACACGCCATATTATCCGCCGCAATTGTATCTGGAGATGCCTTCATATCAGTACCTTAGAAATGTGTATGGGAGAGGTGATTAGGGTGATAAAGGACCGGTACCAAAAAGAAAATAACGCAAGTTACTGAATCTGAGAAAGTTAAGAAAAAGTTTTGAAAGAAAACATTTGAAGTTAAGCGAATCAATAATATCGCTGTTATAAATTTATAAAGACTATGGTTCAGCAGGCCTTAATCAATTTGGATTTTGTGCTTACGAATACCAAATGGTCATTAATTGCGTTTATTAAGAGAATGTGTTGATTTCCATATGGTGACTATGAATTTCATAATAAAAACTTAATGAATAATGTAAATAATTCAATGATGTTCATTTTCGGTGCATTATATACGCAAACATTGATAATAATCTGCACACCTTTATTCATAATTTCCACGCCTGTTTCTCTAGTGTAGATCAAATGATGTACAAAAAAAATCTGGGTAGGCAAGACTGTTGAAGCTACTGTTACAATTCGAGATTAAATATGTGGCTATCAGATAATCTCATATGATCAGACGATTCACTGGATATTCAAAAAATAAAACAATCATATACAAATCTTAAATTACATGCATAAAGACAAGTCCAATTACGGAATCGAGAACTGTTACAGAAATGTAACATCTGTAAGAAAATTACATGAAAGCAATCGAACTTCTTTCTACTCTAAGTCCAAAACCCATAATGTGATACCTATGAATAATGTGCAATCATCAAACAGCATGCATTTTCTCTGTGCAAAAATAAACTCATTTTAGACAGGTGTAATGGTTTAAACACCAATTATTTATGTTGAAACAATATGGCACAGTGTTCATCATATAAGTGCGTAATTCAAGGTATTTATTTTCAAAACCTTCATCTTTAGATGACACGTGAAAACGTTTCAGTACGAACAGTAATTTGTAAGATACATAAATTATCCATGTATAAGTTACTCAAAATATCAGAAAACGGAAAATAAGAATAGTTCATTAAAAGATAAATGAATTAGAAATAAAAGTATAAACGATGATGGATAAAACGTTATGAGTGAAGGGAAGAAAACGGCAAAAGTATCATATAGTTGAAGTTTACCGATAATCGCCTGGGGTGTCTCAGTAATCGTTAGAAAAACTGTTAAAATCGTATGACACATCTAGCTCTGTTGAGACTGGATGCAGGGAAAAGCGATGTGATTCCAGAGACTTGTATTCGCGTCTCAATTGGGATTAAGTGTTGTGACTATTAAATACTAATTATACAGAAAACATGAAAAGGAAGTTTGAAATGCACAATGTGATCGCTGATTCTTTCCTGACACCGGCACTGCAATCTGTATAATCTGTAATGGTCTGATGTTTGCTATCAATGGTTCACTGTAATCTTGGTGTTAATCTTCACTGACCAGTGCTTCATTATTTGCAGCTTAATGTTTTAGGAATATATGTAAATAATGCCATTGACAAAGAAGTGAATATATATGGGTATTGACGAAAAGCTGTTATAAAAGAAAAACTGCGTGTACTTTTTTGTTATTATTATTATCATTGAACAATCGATATGGAAAATGTAACTATTCTGAATCACGGGCCAAAATTTTTTTGTGGTGTAAATTCCAAAATAAATATGGAATTGATTTGACATGCCATTTCTACCTGTATATCTGTATTTAGATCATTAAAATAATTGTTCGCGCATAATTCTTGATAGTTACACTTACACTGTACGGCTATTTAAACTGATGATTTTCATGTTCATTCATCCAGGCATTATTGATTAATCATTAATAATATGTATTTATTAGTAATAGATTAAGTATTAAACTTATGTAAACAAAATTGGATTAGACACTATTAATAGTAAATGTCAATTTTTTTATATAAAAAATGTCGCAAATTTCACAATTTCCAGCTATAGTATATACGATATTGCGTTTCGGTGTTTCTATTGCGTTCCGGCGTTTCGGTGTGTTCCGGTGTTTCTATGCACCTTTTAAAAATGTGTGCCCCTAATTACGCATTGCAGGACAGAACAAACCTGGCATATGTTCTACTATGGACAAGTTTCAAGTTCATAATCCTAGTGTTCAGTGCTTTTCTCTCAAATACGCACAACAGTGCAGCAAATACAATGTCATATATACCGTTTACACTGGAAAGGAGTTCTGGGGTCGGTGATCCGGATGAGGAAGATCCGCCAGATCCGGAAGTGGATCCGCCAGAGTGGTAGCAGCAGGCCTCCAGGAACTCACAATGACTATAACTCTGCGTCTCTCCGCTGCGGCATGTCGAGATAATGTTGATACATCGCCCATGGTACTTGCTCTGACAGACTGTGTGTAAAAGTGTAAATGTCATGTGTTTTCTTCTTCTTTATTATACTCGTTGATAGTATTTACTTGAAGAGAGAGGGTCCGAGTAGGAATCGAATTATGGCTTCTACATCCAGCGCTCTACCAACTGAGTTACCGTTTTCTGCTGGTGTTGTAAAGTTCTTAGTTCTAATTAGTTATAACATTTAACATCCATGATTACTCAAACATGTTAAGGAACAGATTATGGTATATGACCAATTTTATGTGGTTATTAAACTGCGTTTTGAGGCCATATAACTTCAAATGAGTACAGTACAAACGAATAAAATTATCTTAATGTAATTATAAATAAGTCAAAATATTTCATCAACTGACACTACAAAAATTTTACTTGTTTTTTTGCTTCCTAAATCTTCACTAAAAATTGACGAAGTCCATAACATTCAAACTCATCAAAGAATTGACTCTTTCAACATGTACATGTAGCTGCAAAGTTTGATGTTACTTTTCTGGAACAACAGTGAACACAAAGGTGTATACATGACAATATGGTGCGAATACTACTATACACGTGTTCTGCTCTGTAGGAGTTGTTTCCAATAGGTTTTACATGTTTGTGACTTTGCCACTTCTTACGATGTTTCAAAAAATAGTAAAATATAAATTGTTTGTAACACTCGCGGCTTATTAAATATGTTTACCTATTAGCAATTACCATCGTATAATACATGCCTTCCTATCATCTGGAAATAATTACAATGTACAGTGCCTACTGTATTCAACTGATGCGCTATAACGCAAAATCAGTTTGTGTTAACCAAAAAATAGGGACATAAACATTAGATAAAAAGTAAAGTACATAAACCTTATACATAAACATAAACCCTTGACAAACACTAGTCAAGTCATGCCAGCATGATCAGAGTGTTAAGTACATTTCATTTTCATTTTCTGTTAGGCTTTTTTATTCATTATATACTATAGATAATTATATTTTGGACTTGACCTCGTCCAAAATCAAGTTCATTTTCTACCTGACCAGAAAAATTGATTTTTGTTTTGTGAACAACATGTTTATCTCAATTTGAGTCCAGAACATTGAAAATTCCTCATGAAATTTGATATTTACCACATTTTATATTATAATTCTATTAACAGATCTTCCAGCTATAAGTAAGATTGTATCTTGTACATATTTAGCACCTTCCAGAATAAAATTTTCCATTAGGTAATAGAAAGTGCTAATTGTGACCTGGGGTCATGTAGATGATTATATAATCTTGTTTATCTAGAAACTATTCAATCGTGCTGTAAGATCTGAGCATAATCAGTTTTTTGTGTCCATTTGTCAATCTGACTGGAATTTATTAAGTCAAATTATTTAATTCAAGACATTCTTCTCTGGAAATACAAAGTGCTCAAACAAACTTTATTGGAAAAAGATAATTCGATAAACAGTGACATTCAAACAAGGCTATATTCTTGGACTGTATTATTGTGACTTAACAAAGACTTCTTACATAACAAGGACACATACCATCACAGACACACCAGCACTTCCAGCGTTGGATTTATTTTGGAATGCCGCTAAAGTTTATTCAGAACTTTAATCATTAAGACTTGCGTTGAAACTTGTATGATTCTTTGAAATTTTATTCCCAATACCGTAAGTTCTTTTTACATTTATTACTTTGTATTGTAGGGAAAATAATTATTTGTTGAATTTTACAAAACGTTTTGGTTTTCGCTCTTTTCACCGACTTTGTTTAAGACAATATAGTCGTAACAAGAGCTTCCTGCCACGCGTATGCCTGGTAACCAATCTGATCAAAATCAATGCATACATAACCAAAGTAAATCTAATAGACACCGATAAAGGTTCATGTTCTGGTAACCATGGATTCCCGATGAACTTAATTTTAGCCGATGAAACGTTGCAATTTGTGTTAGGAGAGAAACCTATCAAATAAAACATTACGTTTTGTATTAGGGAAAGTTATCGTTAGAAACGTTAAATGTGAGAGCTGAAATTTGACTTGGGAATCAAAATCAGAGGTTGCATAACCACTACACTTGGTGAAGTCAGAACCCGAGAGAGTTTTAATTTCAAGAGATAATGTTGTTTTACTGGTGATGATGCAGACGGTAATGGTGACCCTTCTTTTCTTGTCTAACCAACAGCCTCTTAAAAACCACTTTATTTTTTCAAAGGCAAATACAAAACAGAGACAAGACAAACAAAAACTACAGAAAAATCGTTGTGGTTACAAAACTTTACGTAACTATTTCGACATGAATAAAAGTCCGAAATTGTTTATGTCAACTTGATGCTGATGTTGAAATGTTTTTATCGCCATAGAAATTGATGAGCCATATCGATATCCGTTATTATATGTAAATTTATGTTACCGCGAATTATATCCCGGATATTTCATTGTTATAGTATTAATTATAGGTTATTGGGTGACTAATAAGCCGATTTAGAGAATTATTTAATAGCAAATGTGCCGAATGCAAAAAGATGATTTTATTTGTGCTTGGCTGTCTATTTCTAGTCTTCTTGGTTTAAACTGCTTGGTTTCAATGTTCTTAGGCGGAGTATCCAGCAAGATTCCTTTTCTTTCTTCTTTTGTGTGAGTATATATATATATATATATATATATATATATATATATATATATATATATATATATATAGAGAGAGAGAGAGAGAGAGAGAGAGAGAGAGAGAGAGAGAGAGATACGATACGATACGATAGCTAAGCATTAAGATATGAGAACAATACATATTAAGAATTAAGATAGAAAAACGTTTAATGACACGTGCAAGAAATACAAGATGAGTCAGCAAGACGGTCAACAACACTAGGTCGATTGATATGCCGTTTGACTGCACAGCAACACAAGCGGTTTATTCGGTGCTGAGGCAATCGGTGCAAAGTGCTTTTCCAAAGGACATGATACAGTAGCCGTCCAAACTGATATTATGGTAGGATCTGTTCAGCACCGTTTCGGTCGGGAGTAACGGTTCATTTTTCCATTACATGTATTTGCCTTTTATGACATGCATACAAACGCATTGGGTCAATTTTGTATATCCAAGACCGCAGCTATTACAACCACAGTTCACCTCGGTTAATGTGCTGTATTCATGATTACTGACTACATATTTCATAATGTTATACCAAATTAACTATGAACTGTATTTTAGAACTATAACAAGTGATTTCTCGGCACCAGAAAATATTTTTATATAAGATGCAACGTTATATTTACAAGCATATTATAAAATAGTTCGCCTGTAAGACAAAACAAACTTTTCTAAGGTTATTTTTAGTCAATTTGACGGAAAGGAATTAAATAAAGTGAGGCCAAGCTTCAGTTTCAGCAACATTTTACTGGCCAGTTTTAAGTAAGACTTAAATTTAAACCAATCAGATTGATGGATTCTGGACTTAAATTCAGTTGAGACATCGGTTCTATTGGTGAAATCCAGGCTTGGTTTGCAAATAAAAATGCACATACTTGATCAATCCAACCTGAAATGGAATCCTATACAATGAGCAACAGTCTATCATAATAGTGTTCCGACATTGTTTTTACATTACTCATTCGTAACCAAGTACAATTTTCAACTAACAAAGTAGGAACGTTGAACTGGCGACCATGTAAAATAATACAAAGTTATAATAAGCTCATACGAAAGAATAAAAATACAAATTAAGCCGTTTAAAAAAAAACTGATTATCATAGGTAAGTTACAAAATATTTGCTCTGTTTATAATATGTTTGACATGTTCTTCAGAACTATTCTTTGTTAGAATTACTTCTCCATTTATAAATAAGACTGATATTTGAATAATAACGTCATGTTTTACGTCATCCTATCCTTCATTACGTCTAAGGTCTGGTTCAACCGTTATGCTTCAGACGACCATATATAAATTAATCAAAATGAATTATTGTCGGTAAGTAATCATTGACTTTTTCTTCTTACCAGATACAGACTTCACTGATAAAACCACAGCAGCGAGAAGCAAAAGTGTAACCCTCACCAAGTTCGCCATGATAGACCGAAGAAACGTCCTTGTCCAAACCAGATCCTCCGATACAGTGAAATGCCCAATATACACAACATCATGAAATGTTGGACCATTAAGTTATAAACTTCTTATCTCTGCCGTAACAGATCTATCGCCAGAGCAGAGACTACCAAACCTTACTCTATAGACGAGCACATAAAGTCAAAATATTAAATATTGAAATCAACCTCGTGAGAATTGTTTTAGTGTATACTGAACATTTCCTATCCAGTGGTTGAAAAATAGATCAGTCATCAAGATTTGAATTTGTGTATGATATACGTGTTCGAGGCTATGAAGTTATGTCATAGCATGTAATGGAACCAAGAAAACTATCGTTAAAGTCAGCAGAATAAAAGGGTAAAAATATGAGCACTAATAAAGTCATATATTGAAGGAAGTCGGGCTCATGATGAAGTTATTCAGCCAATGTAAGATAAAATATATTGGCTACGCTAAATGCACCTAGCCAGCTATAACCGTTAACAAAATTCTCGCGGTAACACTTTTCCAAATATAGCTTGCTATGCCATAGTTGGATAATTTACGACACGTAATTTAATGCATGGCATTTAGAAAGATCTGTTGATGTTTCCAAATATGTATTTAATATCCTTACATGACAAACAAAAGAAAACGAGACTGAAAACGGAAGTAGTTATTAGGTAAACTAATATGGTATACGATCCAAAAGAAAGTATCATTACGATGAAGCTACGCGCTATTTTGCACATATTCCTACAATGAAATTCAGCAATTGTGGTATTAAATGAAAGATTGGTTAATTTCTTGTAGTATATGTATGGAACATCTTCAAACTTATTAGCCATATGCTGACAAAGTGCAGTGTATGAATCACATCCGGCTGCTCCATTGTTACATACAGGTTCCTGTTAGTGTCCATTCCATGAAATAGTGATACTGATATTAGAACTGTATGACAGTGGGATATTTGATGGACATTAGGCCAGAAACTCCATCAAGCTACCAGCATTGCCCACACCTTTCCGTATATAGTATTGGTCGGCTATTCATATGAATTAGCACGTGTTATATTTTAAGGGCCATAACGGCGATACGTCAATTCGATGTCATCCATCGGGAAAAGTCTTACACTTTAACACAAGATTGTCTTTAAGTAAGGTTGGGAGACAAACATCAGGTCTCATTGTCACGAAAGTGAAACTAGTAACTGAAACATGTCCGGTGATTACTGACCAGGATAATCGAGGTTTCAGTGATAACTTGAGGACTTTATTGCATTCAGTGTGACGTAAAGTTGTATCCGCAGATTTAGTTAATAGTACATAATTACAACTGTATAACTGTGGAAATCTTTTATTTTTCAAAACTACAATGTAAAAGGTAACCACAGTAAAACAACTGAAATTCTGAATAAATCTCGTATATACCGAGCTGAACCTACTGTTACGACATAAAAAATTGAAAACACGGAGATCCTATTTAATTAGAATGAACTCTTGCACTTCCATTAAATAAGTATGGAAAAGGGTTCTGAAAATTACTGGCAAAATAAAGAGCAGCTGCAATGACCACTTAAAGAAATCTGATGAAATAGTCACGGCCCCACAATATGTCTCAAAAATATGGCCAAAATATGCTTGAAAAACTCTTCACAAGGAACTATTCTGAGAACTTGCAAGTCCAAAGAAATTATAAAAGACAGATTCTTCTAGTATTTTCAGTCCAACAAAATACTACTATCAAGTCCTCAGTATGGATTCAGATGCCAAGGCAACAAAGTGTACCACTTAGACTTTTTGCATTTTTAGAGAAGCTTTCATTGAGAAAGAACTTTACTTTTTTACTTGGAGAAAGCTTATGACACTAAAACAGAAGTATGGTACAATGAATGACCAACTCATCCCAGGTCAATGAGGTCGCCTGCCTATCTTTATATCCAATTTTATTTGTATTTGTTTTAAAACGAGTAGATAAATTAGATAACGCCCTTTCTGAAAGCCATCCCTTGGCTATGTGTTTGCCTCAGGGCAGCATAATGGCAGTCATCCCTTGGCTATGTGTGTGCCTCAGGGCAGGATGCTGTCATTCATTCCTTGGATATGTGTGTGCCTCAGGGCAGAATACTGTCAGTCATCCCTTGGATAAGTGTGTGCCTCAGGACAGCATACTGTCAGTCATCCCTTGGCTATGTGTTGTGCCTCAGGGCAGCATACTGTCAGTCATCCCTTGGCTATGTGTTGTGCCTCAGGGCAGCATACTGTCAGTCATCCCTTGGTTATGTGTGCCTCAGGGCAGCATACTGTCAGTCGTCTCTTGGCTATATGTATGCCTCAGGGCAGCATACTGTCAGTCATCCCTTGGCTATGTGTTGTGCCTCAGGGTAGCATACTGACAGTCATCCCTTGGCAATGTGTGCCTCAGGGCAGCATACTGTCAGTCGTCTCTTGGCTATATGTATGCCTCAGGGCAGCACACTGTCAGTCATTCCTTGGCTATATGTGTGCCTCAGCATATTGCCAGTCAGCATAAACAAAATTAAGAACATATCGAAATGCCTTAATCCCGGAAGTGGCTGCTCATTTAAAGTCGACCACATTTTGATCTGCTAGAGATCAGAACTTATGCATGATATTGAATGTCAGTTACAGAAATGTTTAAATTGAGTTTAGAAATGGTTAGAAGAAAACGGGTTTAAATTTTTGAAATCTAACTTGTTTGCAAGCACTAATCCGTGAGGATCTCTTATCACTGTTGCACAAGCGACCAAAGTTTAGGGATTATTTTCTGTCCGTCCACATACTGACTACCCCAGGGACTCGTGTCAAACAGGGTTGGATTTAATATGATTCGTGGCAAACACAACTTGTGGAGCAGACCGAAAGGTCTTATTCTTGTTAAACAGGTCTCTAGTAATACTTAAACATTGATATGGCTAGGTTTTACGCTGATCAGATGATGATGTTTGATCCAATATACAATAAGGCACAGATGATGATGTATGATCCAATATATAATAAGGCACAGATGATGATGTTTGATCCAATATACAATAAGGCATAGATGATGATGTTTGATCCAATATACAATAAGGCACAGATGATGCTGTATGATCCAATATATAATAAGGCACAGATGATGCTGTATGATCCAATATATAATAAGGCACAGATGATGCTGTATGATCCAATATATAATAAGGCACAGATGATGATGTTTGATCCAATATATAATAAGGCACAGATGATGATGTTTGATCCAATATATAATAAGGCACAGATGATGATGTATGATCCAATATATAATAAGGCACAGATGATGATGTTTGATCCAATATATAATAAGGTACAGATGATGATGTATGATCAAATATATAATAAGGCACAGATGATGATGTTTGATCCAATATATAATAAAGCACAGATGATGCTGTATGATCCAATATATAATAAGGCACAGATGATGCTGTATGATCCAATATATAATAAGGCACAGATGATGCTGTATGATCCAATATATAATAAGGCACAGATGATGATGTATGATCAAATATATAATAAGGCACAGATGATGATGTATGATCCAATATATAATAAGGCACAGATGATGCTGTATGATCCAATATATAATAAGGCACAGATGATGCTGTATGATCCAATATACAATAAGGCACAGATGATGATGTTTGATCAAATATATAATAAGGCACAGATGATGATGTTTGATCCAATATATAATAAAGCACAGATGATGCTGTATGATCCAATATATAATAAGGCACAGATGATGCTGTATGATCCAATATACAATAAGGCACAGATGATTATGTTTGATCCAATATACAATAAGGCACAGATGATGATGTCTGATCCAATATACAGTAAGGCACAGATGATGATGTTTGATCCAATATACAATAAGGCACAGATGATGCTGTATGATCCAATATACATTAAGGCACAGATGATGATGTTTGATCCAATATACAATAAGGCACAGATCATGTTTGACCCAATATAAAATAAAGCACTTAAACTTTGTCTGGGAGCAATTTTTTTTTTCTGGGAGCATTTAGAAGATCCTTTTCCGAATGCCTTTACTTTTAAGCAATGAACCATGACATCAACTTTTACAAACGAAACTGGTTGTTCAGTGCATTCGGAAACAATATTCTAATTCATCAAATCATGCATATGATCTAGTGCTTAGGCCTAAATACCAAACCAAATTTCATTCCATCTTTTAGCATATGAGCAAGTCTTTACTCAGCAACAATCTATCCTGCAATATATATATATATATATATATATATATATATATATATATATATATATATATATATATATATATATATGCCATGAACGAATACATGGAAAACAATCTACAAGCCGACCGATTCGGAACACTCCACATGTGTAGTAATGCATATCAAAATGCTCCAGTGACGCACGTAAGATCCATGGAATTCTGTAACACTCGTGGGACTAGTATTGACCCAATTTTCCTAGGCGAAGGTTAAACAGTGTAGGAGTATTTCAGGTATATTACACATGTACGTGCGGACAGACAGACAGAAAACCTCTATAATAATGTCCCCGTGCTTCATTTAATACACTGTGATAATACTCAGCCGGATATAACAGCATAGCGTTGGTTAACGGTATTGTTATCCCCGCATTATTATTATTATTATTATTATTATTCAATGTATGGAAATATGCCCATCAAAAACTATTTTCTGGTATTTATGAAATGACCTGTTATTGATGTTTAGCTAAATGACTGTGCAATCAAACAGCTGTACAGTATAGTATGTCTGTTAACTCGAGTTTGAATGGACGGACGTGACTTGAGACAACTGTCAACGTGAACCTGCGCCTTGGCAAATATTTCGAATCACACAATGCATAAAATGTGTTTTCCTACAACGGTATCTGAGGTTATTTCTCAACTTGATTTACAAATGAAAAAAAAAAAAATAAAATAACCGCGCAAAAGGAAGAAGTTCAAAATTTTAGATATTTTTGCAAAGAAAGAATTTGTTTCAAAGCGCATTATAACATTAAAATCTTGTGCTGTAAGGCAGGTCATAAATTGCAAGTAAACCGTTTTGACTGATCTTTTTTGCATATATTTTATACCTTTAGGGACAAATCCCAGGAGAGTTTCAACATTTAAAGACCTGCAATACCATAAGGCCATTCTCAAGAAATTAGATAATAAGAAAGACCAAAATCTGTGTAAATATTGGCAGCTAAACGCCTACTCATATATGCCAAGGTCTAATACTCTTCATGACTCTGATGAAACCGAGATTCAAAAAGCAGATAATGCTACATGCAATAATACCAGATACACTGCTACCAATTTTTAGTCCATATTTGTTGAATAAATAATATCTCGGGTACTTTACATGCAAAATCTTTCGGTGCCGACCTCAAGAAGCATGAAATGATCAAATACTCCTTACCTTTAATTACTGACCATTTAAATAGACTTCTTAATGGGATATTTATATCAGGTTTTCCTCCAAATTTATGGAGGACATATTTTTGACTATAATCTACAGAAGAAAAAAAAATCCAATACTGCAGATATTTCAAGAGGCACAGCCCTATCAAATGTCCTATGCAACGAATTGTTGTATAGCAAATATTCTTGAGACACGTGACTTGTCGACGACATAATTATCATAGAACAAGCAACAACGTTTTCATTATACAAAGCCTTGTCAAGAAGTACAAGTTATTAAAAAAAAATAAACTTTTGGTGTGTTTGATAGATTTTGGTAACGTCTTTGACAAAGTCTGGAGAACAGGGGTGGACTAGAAAAACACCATTCAAGGTAGAATCTACAGTATGATTGCCGGCATTTCTTATGCTGTAAATACAAATGGTTAACACTATTCATTCAAATACAGGGAATATTCCTCTGAACTATTTTGACAACACATATAGCGGTGGTCCCGTTCTTTGGTCAAACAATGGTAATACGCCTGCTTTGTTTGTTTGTTTGGTTTGTTGTTGTTTTTTGTCTGTTCTGTTTGTTGGTTTCGTTTGGTTGGTTGGTTGGGGGGGGGGGGGTTGCATAAGATATAATATTTTTATCGACATTACAGACTGGCCATCAAAGTAGTACTAACCACTGTACAAACCTATATAGGGACTGAAGGCTAACAATTATCAAAGAAAAGACAAAAGCTATGATATTTACCGGTAAATGGAACTGAATGACAAACTATCAGTATATTTAAACAAACTTTGCATAACTTGTTAACGAATTTACCTAGTTATGCCTCGTGGCTAGCAACCATGGGAACTATCAAACCTATTTGCGCTAATTTATCACAAACGACGTACAAAAATTAGACTGTCTGGTGAAAAAATAACGATACGCCGACTAACACTTTTATTACATGCGTATATCTGTGTATCAAAACAAACATCTTCAAGTGAGGCAGAAGTCTGGGGCAAAGGTTACAATAACATGAACAACAAAATTATTCTTTTTATATATGGGATAATTAATTTGCAACTATTCTATTATTAAGATATCCGCGTATGTTGTACACTCTTCAAACATCTGGGTATCCGCTGTGCTTAGGCTGAATTAGGACTATTATCTATCTTCAGGTGTAATTCGTCAGCTAATTAAACATCGCACTAGACTGACGCAATGTCTGACAGCATTATACGTCATGATTATAGTGAGGAACTGTCCTTGTGACAATGTTATTAAAAATAATCCGCACATGTAAACCTTTTAGTAAACGATCACTTTTAAATATAAAGCACGAAGATCAAACTCCAAATGCACTTTAACAAAGGGAAACGAGAGAACTCAGCTGTATTCTGGTAGGGACCATTTCAAACGTAGATCGTGTCGTTATGAAGATGAATTTACACGATGATACTGTATAGCAAAGTATACTCGTTCACTTGCGTGTAAATATCAATGTACGAGAACACAGTGAGAATGGATTATGAACGAGAGAAGAAAAAAAATGTTCCAAAATGATTTATTCTACCAATAACATGTTGCCTTAAACAAAATCTTGGTACTGTCTGTACTGGCTGACCATTTCATGAGAATGTTGGTTATTCCAGGTGCAGAACAGCTGTAGCCTTTATTTGTACACACCTGTACGAGGTCAAATTTTGCCAGTCTGTTTTTACAGGGAACACTGTTTGACAAAATCTGTTTTTACAGGGAACACTGTTTGACAAAGTCTGTTTTTACAGGGAACAGTGTTTGACAAAGTCTGTTTTTACAGGGAACAGTGTTTGACGATGTGGACAAAGTCCGTTTTTACAGGGAACACTGTTTGACAAAGTCCGTTTTTACATGGAACACTGTTGGACAAAGTCTGTTTTTACAGGGAACACTGTTTGACAAAGTCCGTTTTTACAGGGAACACTGTTTGACAAAGTCTGTGTTTACAGGGAACACTGTTTGACAATTGAGATATAGACGACAAAGAACTGGACAATAAAATAGTCGATGTAGGAAAAAAATTCAGATAACTTGTGTACTACACCTATTAGACCAACCATGGGTATTAGTGTGATACGACGTGTAGTAGTTTTATCGATAAACTGGATAAAACTGATTACAGATGGAATCAAAGATACTTATAAGAACGAATGTATGGGTCGTGCAAGAGAGCCGTGTGTCGTGCGCATCAATCCGTCAGGTAAGTCGTGTAATAAATCATGACCGCAAAATAATTATCTTAACTTCGAAAAACAATTCCTTATTTTGTGTGTATTCAACTCACTTATATGTGCAAATTGATTTCCAAAGCAATTATAACGTTTTTATATGCCCGTTTAGGTCAGTAAACCTGTACTTGGGACATGCGACTTCGAAAAAGGAGCCCATCAAAAACTATATTATAATTAATTCTGATGAAAATATTAGATTACATTAATGTCGTTACAATGAATCAACATCCACTAGATAAAGAAAATTAACATTTGTTTTTAATTTCAGAAACGTCACTAAAAAAATTACCAAGAACAATAGGTTTCAAACATGTTATTTTATAACAAAGCTAGACATGTAGAGGTCCTTACCTGTACACGAGATCACATGCGCACGTGTCTTCAGACCAGTGTTCGTGTATTAAAACGGTGGTCCCTGACGCTGTTGGTGGGGGAGGGGGTAACATCAACTTTGTAACTACATGTTTAAGGGGCTAATTCAAAACTGAATGCGAATGACGTAGTTGATTAACTATTTGTACTTGTTTGGGATTACAATACTATAATTAAGGTAATCAGTTAGAATTTTTGACAATATCTAGTTTATGGTATGTGCTTTTGAAGTCATATGGCCATAAATCTTAAGCGTGGGCCTACTTGAGCTACGCTTTTCACAGCTGTAAGTGTGCTATAGACATCTCTGTTTAAATGGGGTGGGGTGGGCTAACTCAGTGGTTCGTTTGTAAAACTCTGGACCAGTAGTATGCTGGTTCTAACACTGCCTAGACCAGACAGAGTCTGTCAGTTAGTCTATATGTAAGGCATTTTACAAAATATTGTCTCAGCACGATTAACACTGCACGACCAATCTCTGTATGAGAATAATGTAATCAGTCCATATATGATACTGATAAGGTATGAGGTCTACATAGCAGATGTTGGAAATTTTCCATCATAATCTGCACAAGTAGCTTGGAAATTAAATAAGGTCATCTATTACGTATGGAAGGATGGCATTTACAAAGTTTCAAATCTTTAGGTCAGTATTGGTAATGTGCACTAAAGTCACTGGGAACGCACATAACCAATCCTTATCAAGAAATGGCCGTGTGTGTCTGTTATCTCGATTTTCAACCAAGCTTTACCAATTTTTCAGTCATATCGCTACGATGTCTGCAGTGTGGCAGTTTATAGTAATGTTTAGCAGTGGGGCATCAAGCTGCAGACATGTAGCATGATGTCCCCAACCCAGTCACATTATACGGACACCTGGCAGACCAGTCCAAACACTAACCTCTTAATGCTGAGGGGCAAGCGAGGCAGCTGTTAGTACCATTTTTATTAGTCTTTGGTATGACTCAGCCGGGGTCGAACCCGCAGCCTAACAATTAGGCCACAGGATTGGTCCCAGAAGAGGGAGCAGCAGCAGGGAGGGCGAGTCGGACATTTTGTTCAATCGTCATTTGGTTTAATTAATACTTTCTGCACTCAGCGATCAGGTGTCGTCAGCGCCTGGTAAAAAAAAAACGACGTCGTCGTCGGGGGGGATCGTCCAAACGTCATTTGGTTTAATTAATACCTTCTGCGCGCCGATCCCAGCGTCGTCAGCGTCCGGTAAAAAAGCGCGACGACCGCGTCGATGTCATCGCCCTCCCTGCTGCTAAGTGGCTACTTACAATTTAACCGAATATTTGGTCGAGTCCGATACGATATCGTGTCCGAGGGTCATGTAAATTTATCGTTACAAATCCATGTGGGGTCGACTGAGCATGACTAAAAAAGTTTCGAAAAACATTAAAGTCTATGTCACCGCCGCACCATGTCTGCCAAATATTTCGTAGCGTGTGTGTATCGACGCCGTTGAACACAGCAAGAATATTACAGTTGTCTCTGATTACTTTTGGAATCTGAGTGTATCGTTGAGTGACATATATCACGTCAGTGTTTTTATGCCTGCCTCTGGAAAATATCCTAGCTGGGTTTTTTTGATTGTCTAACATAACATCATCGTACACGACTAGATTGTTAACGTCGCCATCAATATCATCGATGCCTGGTGCATCATTGATATCTGTAATAAACTCAATAACATTTTTTTCAGCGATCGCTGATGCATTCTCGTTGAAATCTTTCAACACCTCGTAGCATCGTTGATCATCTACGCTAGGGGCGATTAAATACAACTTATCCCACTTCATCCATCTCATTATTAAATTGAGTAACAATTGCGTCTTGCCGGATCCAGATGGTCCGATGATAATCATCCGGATCGAGTTTGGTAACGCTGCAACATGCTTAACTGGTTCTCTTGTTTTAGTCGCCGAAAAATCAATTATATTCATGTCTCTATACATAAATTATGGATTTATATTGTGTGAAGTGTAGAGTGCGTACTGGCACAAATGATATGACAACCGTTACAACAAGAAATAATAGATCGGCACTTACTGGTAAGTGTGTACAATGCGGTATAAATAAATTTAGATTTATTTCTATTAAACCCGGAGATGTTTTTAAAAAAAGCGAGGAGGTGACATCGCAGCCAAGTTATCAAAACTCCCCGGAACGCCGTGGGCAAAGTATCCAGGAGAAAAACACCTCCCAGGATATAGCTACTGTGGCCCCGGAACACGATTAGATATCAGACTCGATGATCAAAATCAGCCCAAACCCGGTGAGTATCCAATAAACGCTATCGATAAGGCGTGTCATGCTCATGATGTTGCTTACTACAAAAGTAGCGATCTGCAACAGCGTCATATCGCGGATGTAAAATTGATTCACGCGTTAAATGCTATTCCTGATAAATCCGTCAAAGAAAAATTGGCCTCATGGTTGGTAAAATCGGCCATGAAAGGTAAATTAATGATTGGAAGCGGAGCTTCTCGCGCTGGTAATTGAAAACGCTAGCGTTTATAATAACAACATGGAATCCATCTATTATTCTCCGAGAGGATACTGGAAGGGGAAGGCCGCAATTGGTAAGCTTGCAAGCGCTGCAAAAGTAACGAGGGCCGTTGCGGCTAATTGGTTATCCAAACAGACTATATGGCAAATCTATCTACCACCGCCTAAACAAATCAACTTCTCGCGCTTTGATGTCAGCGTACCTAATGAAGTTCACCAGGCTGATATACTATTTCTGCCGCATGACAACGGTTACAAATACGCGCTAACCGTAGTTGATGTTGCGAGTCGATACAAACAAGCGGAGCCGTTAAAAACAAAGTCAGCAACTGAAGTAGCCGATGCGTTTGAGCGGATTTATCGAAAAGGTCCTCTGCGCTGGCCAAATCTATTACAAGTTGATCCTGGTAGTGAATTTCGCGGTGCTGTTCTATCAACGCTGAAACATCATAGCGTCGCGGTACGACGAGGTCATACTGCGCTACATCGTGATCAGGCAATTGTTGAACGATTCAATCGGACTCTTGCTGAACGGTTATTTGGATATCAATACGCGAAGGAATTCATCCAAGAAAAACGATCTCGTGAATGGGTCAAAAGGTTGCCAGGCGTAATTGCAGCGTTAAATAACGAGATTACCCGAGAAATCAACATGAAGCCCAGCGACGCGATTAAATACGAATATATACCCGGAAGATCAAAAATAGATAGCGTTTCCAAGCCGATTCTCGGCGATGTCACTGTTAGATATCTGTATGAACCAGGAGAGCTTGAAGGCGGTAAAAAAAGAGCTACTGATCCTATTTGGAGTGTTACCACACATAACATATCAACGATAACACGATCAACTGGTAGACCACCGATCTATAGACTGGATTCAACTGCCCCACAGCGGGGGTTTACATGCGAGCAACTACAAGTGATACCTGACGATACTCAATTACCCCCGCGTGGTCTTAACTAGCGCCGTTGCGTCTATTGCACTCAAGACAGGTTAATCTCACATTGTTTTTGACATGACCGAGACTGTTATCGATTCTGTCCACGGTAAATTGGCGAGCGTCTTTATCCGAATAACGCCAGCGCATTACACAATTACAACTCGCGCAGTGATTATTCTGTTGTTGTCGTAACGCAATTATTAATTCGGCATCAATATCAAAACGCCGCTGTTTTTTTTTATCCTGTTGGCGGTAACCCGAGAGTTTTCTATCAATGACGCTTGCATCGATGATGTCGTTGGTGACTTTGTCGCCGGCTTCGTCGTTGGTGACTCCGTCACTGACTCCGTCAATAACAATTCTTCGAAGCTGATTTATCCTCCGTACTCGGGACACTGCAAGATAGACTAGATTTGACCATTCGATGCGATTATCAACCATCCAAACAATTGTGTCCGTGATAGTCAGTCCCTGCGAGGAATGTATTGTTGTTGCGTATCCTAGCGTCCACGGGGATTTATCAGCACGTAGCGCGTCCTCGACGACGCTGATATCAACGAGCACGATATCATTCAGCACGAGAACTTGTTTTTTTGTCCCTGACGCCGTCGGGCTCGGGATTTCAACTTCAATGTTCTGCCGCCGTGTGTCCGCGGGTCTATAGCATAACGGCACTGGGCGCGTTGGAAACTTTTCCTTATGCAACGTAAACAACTTTTGCTGAAGTGTGTCTCTGACTATCTTTCTACTCGCTACAATCAAATCGTTTGGTCTCCATGTTTCCCAGAATTCATTTAACGGCGTTTCCGGAATCACCTCGCGAATTATTTCACATTGAATTCTATCCGGCTGTAATCTGATTAATTTTTTAACCTCGCGCAGTTGTTCATCAAGTGCTCGGTAATCAGTATCGGTTTCTTCATAATAGTCCACAAAACCCTTTAACCAATCATGGGGGCCCTCGCCGACAAATGGTGGTGGTTGGCCATGGTCGCCACACATTATCACCGCTGTATTCGCGCGCAGCAACCAATCAAGAAACATTTGTAAAACATCTAACGAAACAGTACATATCTCATCCCAGATGATAACCTCAGGAATAAATTTTTCGCCCATTCGATCAGGAGTCCACTCACCGCCGCTGTATCGAAAAAAGCTGTGATAAGTAACGGCGTCAACATTTCGTTGTTTTATCTCTCGCGCTAGTCTATGGGTCGGTGTAAGCACGATTATACTTGCCCGCGTTCGAAATAATTCAATTGCCCGAGTCGTCTTTCCTGACCCGCCACAGCCGCTTAAATAAACTGTTTTGTGTCTACAAATTGGATCAGAACACGGTGGTGCATTAGACCATTCTGACAATTTATCACCGCGTAAGTAGTTGTTCTCAACGGTGACATCTGCTGACGGGGAATAATCGCGTCGTATTTCATTTTTAATTCTCCATGCACCCCAACTCTCGTCCGGACTAGTAAACTCGGCTATGTTTTCCTTATACTTTACGTCAATATAAAATGAATCAGTCGCAACTCTAACCGCGGTGTCGGGAAATCTATTTATCATCGAGAATAAATTTATGCAAGCATAACCCAGCATAGACGCCCTCAAATGTGGATATGCCGGGCTGTCTCCATCGCTGTAAGTAACAACTGTACCCAACTTTGTTCCATTGGACAAGAAAGCTGTTTTGCAGTTCACGTATTTATTTTTCGCCACTGCGTCCTTGATTACGAAATCATATTCTGCGTCATCTATAATCAGCCGTGAGCAATATCGTTTGTAATCGCAGTTTTTTTCCACCTTGTGTGAACTTACCAATTATTCTTCTACCGAGATCTTTTGCCTCTCTGTTTCGTTGGTTGAATATCTTTTTGGACCATTCGATGATATATTCCTCGTCGGCATCAATGTGTTTTCTGGACTCGTCAATTATACTATCTAGACGCTCCGGTTCTGGTAACCAGACTTCAGTCTGCGCCCGGTATGATATAATCGCGTCACTGACAATCAACGAAATTAGCATTTTACAATCAATCATATACCGTAGCAGCGCTATTGGCAACCACTTCTTTTCAGCCATGTGTCTACCGATCCAAATATAGCAACAGCGATGAAGTCCTGCCGCGAATTCAAATGATACTATGCGAGCGAATCCGGTTAAATCAAAACAGGCAGTGGTCCATTAATAGCAACACGAGTCATTTCATGTCTGGGGTGTCCAAATCGTTTAAAGTACTCAGCGGCGGATCCATACCCGAGAAAACTCGCTGGATAACAGGCAACCATATCAACGGAAATCATAGCGTCGCGGTTGTATTCAGTGTTCCATAGTCCACCGTGATAGTATTCCAAACAACTGGATTGTACATCCGGTAGAAATTCCTTGCGCGTTGGGCTCCACGCATTTTTCTTTGCTGCAACATGAGCCGCAACCGATGGAATCGTAAAACAATTTGTTAGCAGTTGTTCATCATGCTCTTCAAATTCTATGGCGGTTTTTTTCATCTTGTTGTGAAACGCTTCAGTGCGATATAATTCACCGTTTGGTCTTACAAACTGATCAAAGGTATCCGCATCGTATTCAGCGCTGCGAAGTAACCACACTGACACAGGGTCGTTTTTACACAAACAAGCAATAGCATCAAATAGTTTCCTCTCCGCGAGAAAACCATCCTCTCCCAGGAATTCCCCCCGGATATACTTTACTGTTCTATCCCGTGGAAACACTGTGATCGCGGGCGTCCACGCGTGTTCGTTATGATCAATAATTTTGATTGGGGCTCCCTTTGATTTATACTTTGATTCGTGTAATACTTCACCGGTTATCGTTGTAACGGTTATTGGAAATCTCAGCGACGTTTCTAATCTCGCTATGTCGCTGATGGTTGCTCCTCGCTCGCGCACTGTCTCCTCCCACTGGTTGATTTTGCTACGTCGTAAATCGGTCAATTTGTTTCCTCGACACGCATTTGTAAAATGCTCTATTATTCGTTCTGCTACACAATTTATCCCCGTTGACTGTTTCATCGGCGCTAGTTTTCCGATATCAGGTTTCTTATTTAACGGGTATATTCCATAAACAACTGCTGTTTCAGGATACGCTCGTTCATAGTATGGTCTGTCAATTCCGGTTAACAACCCCGGCTTGGAGTCGCGGCTAACAATGACTGTTTTCTTGTCGCTGAGAACTGGTTCAAATTTATCACGTATGATCCAATTACCTGATTCCACCCGGACAATAAATTTTACTCTGAAGAAATACTTTTTACCGTCAAGTTGTGATATTATCGTTGCTGCGCGGTTGTCGTTCATGGTAGCATCAACAACGCCATCAATTCGAAATGTTGACCAACTATGAAATGCACCATCACGCTTGAATTCATTGATACAATCGCGTATTTTATTTAACAGGGTTCTATCGTTTATTAACGCTTTTGGTGCGTCCTTGAGGGCTCTATCGAGATTAAACCTAATATTTTTCCAGGGCTTAATTGCTGCTAATCTCTCGAACTCATCCATATAATTAAAACAAGTATTTAAATGAAAGAATATAGTATAATGAATAAATGCAAATGGTTGATGATTGGGTCGACAACCCCGTGCAATAAATCATGTAGAGGTGAATTCTGCGGGTATCATTTACAAAGCGTTCGTAATGGTTCTCTTGGCCCCCTCCCGTGCTTGGTTTGCCACGTTGGTGTAAGAGGAAAATCGCAGTTGTGTATCAATTGTGGCGGAAAGCGATACAGAGAGTTAAAACGTTATTATGATAAACGAATAAAAAACGCCGTCATTGACCCCACCGCTGACCCCGTCAAGGACAAAATCATCAAAACTCCTCAAGACTACATTGAAAGGTTTATAATTAAACCAAATAATGAATTAGACAAGTAGTATTATTATACAAATGGACCAAGAATTTCAGCCGCATCCTGTGCCCGTTAATTACGAGGCATCTCGCGACGGTGTTGTTAGAAATCGTAGACTAAAAAAACCAGTTGGATGGAAAAATAATCAGGGGTATTTGATATTTAATGCTGGAGGGAAAACCCATCTCTGTCACAGAATTATCTATGAATGCTTCCACGGATTGATCAAGGATGGTCTCGTTATTGATCACATTAATTCTAATTATCGAGATAACAGACTGTGTAATCTGCAAGCTATCTCTCAAAGCGAAAATATTAAAAAAGGCCAAACTGGTAAGTGCTCAAAGCAAGCAAAGGGTGTCAAATCGTTTAATACATCAACGCACGAGGAAAAAATATTTCAGTCGATGAATGAGGCAGGAAAATATTTCGACATTTGTAGAGCCTCGGTACGATTTGTTGCAGAACGAGTATATCAAACAGCGATCTCATAAAGGACCGGACACAGAATTCGATTTTCATATATAAATATCAGCGAGTGACAAGGTCACCATGACGAAGTCGCCATGACAGTGTGAAACGTTATAATTAATAAATTGTCTGTTCCGGAAGAAAACGAAGTATTCAGTGCAGAATAAGACACCTCGGGATTGATACGCGGGGGTCATTTTTTTTTATATTAGAAATAAAGATGTTTATAAGAATATGAATATCGAAGACATCAATAACATTTTAACCGAGATTTCAAAATTAAAAAATCAAGGAATTGAATTATCTGATAGTCTCGACAGCGAAAAAATATTATCCGATTATGAGATTATTAACGAACAATCGAAACGGGGGCGTTTTACCCTGGCCCGCGAGTACTTTTTTATAAAACGATTACAACATGCGATTAATGAAAACTTGTACCACAATGACGTAAATGCATTCATTGGACTATTTACTGCCGTTGAAATAATACGAAAAAAACTTGGACGTGTTTATGAACGACGCCGGGAGATTTCTAGTAAGATCAAAAATATTAGAAGGATTATAGACGAAAACTCCGTGGAGCCCCCGATGGTATAGATATCCCCCCCCCCCCGCCACACTCGGCGGGAAATTAGAAATTGCGGAGCAATTGCAATAATGGTAGGCGAATCACTTACTACTCGGCTAGCCAGAGAGCGGCTAGCGGTGCTTAAAAAGTTCATACCGTTACGAGACAGGGTCCGAGAACAACTTCAAACGCGGCAGCAACTACAAACTGATTTTACTGTTGGAAGCGAACAACTGTTTGCCCCGGTAACTAAAGCGACTAGGGATGTTACAGCGGCAACAGAACGGGCAATATATGGAGATATTCCTAAGGAAGGCGAACGGAAAGAGGCGCCTCTTCTTCCTGTACTTGAAAAGATATCAGCAGAGACAGAACAAACACAGCAACGGATAAAACAACTTTCCGGTGATATAAAAACCCAACGAGAGTATGAACGATTAGCTGATATTGATGATTCTGAACCCGTTGTTGAACAGGGTGATGTTGGTGAACTTCAAAAAATTTCCACTCAAAGAGGGGTTTCCTTTATAGATAAACTCACTGAAAAGGCTATAGCACAAATAAAACAATTTCAATTACTGAAATCCGACGATTATAAGATTTTTGGTAATTTTGCCGCTCAAAGCTATCATTCAAGAAAAGACTTTTTAAAAGACGAGTATAAAAACAGTAATATAAAACGAGATGACTGGGTTAATTGGTTGTATAAAACGAATAAAGAGATTGATCGCTTGGATACAAAAGAATTGGGATATAAAGAATTTAAAAAAGGAATTGATGATTATGATATACAACAACAAGAAATACTACAACAGCAAGAACAGCGAAAAGAAAAACGTCAAAAAAAAGCTGGTTCTGAAAAAACAAGCGGAGAGGGGTATCCAAGTGGTAGTGGTCTAGTTGAAAACGCTTGTCCTGATAGTGTTCTCAGTGAAATATCACGGCTGGAAGTACTAATCGGAGGAAAACGAGCCGGAAATAACTCTCCGGAAATAATCAATGAGGCCGCTGATATTTGAAGGCGTTTATTTGCAGGCGGTATCATGGACATTAATGCATATCGAACGCTCATAGACGAGCTCGTGGATGATTAATTGGAAAACTAGTGTTTTTATAATAAAGATGATCATACACTACAACCATGATAAACCAGTACTCGTCTACGTGGTAAACTCGCGATTGCCTGTTTACCGCGCGTACTATGGAGATGGTCTCGGTAGCACCATTGCGGGGTTATTTACAAGAATGGCTCCAAAAGTAGCGCCGTTAGCCAAACAATTAGGAATGAAGGCTATTGATGCTATTCGTGATAAGGGAATCAGCGCTATTGGAGATGTTGCCGGAAAGGCGTTTTCTGCAGCAAAGGACAAACTAATGTCGTTGGTGAGACAAAGAAAACAGAAACCACCGGTGATGCCATCAACGACAGTGATGCCTGCAAATGTCAGTAAAGTAATAAATAACGCCGTGGAAGAAAAACTAGAGTCGTTGGCGGCTCAGTCATCCGCCGATGCGGCAACCAACGCGCTCATGAACGCAATAGAGGGAAGTGGCCTTAAACAGAATTCGAAGAATTTACGACGAAAACGACGTTGATGAATTGCAATTGAAAACATCAACATGAATAATAATAAAAATGTTTGCGCGAACCGCTGATCCCGCGTTTGATATGGACGCCCCAGTGCGCAGGGATGATTCTGTCCGTGATTATCAATTTTATTCCTATCAACCACCACAAGCCGACCTACGATCGCGAATTGAACTTCAAGTCCAAGATACCAGTAAATACTTTTTGCCGTGTGAAGCGTTTATCGAAATTGAGGGAGAACTCGTGACAAATGTTGCCGCTAATACACCGTACGCAGATGACAATCGTGTTCGAGTTGGCTTCGTCAACAACGGTATCATGGCGTTATTTGAGAGCGCCAGATATCTTATTGACGGGCGAGAAATTGAATCAATAGAACGCGAGGTTGATGTTGCAACGACGATAATTGGGTTAGCGAGATATTCAGATGATTATACAAGATCGGCGGGCCCATCTATGATGTTCGCAAAGGACACCACTGATAACGCTGATCATCTTCAGTACATTAACGTGCTGGCGGAAAGAGATACCGCAGCTGACCCACAGGCTGAAGCAGCCAATCCAGACCGCAGAGCAAGACCAGGCGCTAATTTCAATATTATAAAAAGTATTAACGATAATTACAATATGGGATTCGCAGCACGAGTAGGGATGTTGCAAAGACCACGCCGAAAGTTTTCATGCGCGATTCCACTCCATCACATATTCGGATTCTGTAGAAATGTCAGAAAAGTTATCTATGGGGCTAAGCATACAATCGCGCTAACGCGAAGGGGCGATGATAACAATGCAATATGGCGGGCTGCTGGCGTCGATAACGGTAAAGTCGTTTTAACTAAAATAGCATTGTGGATGCCGGTGTTGACTCCATCAGTTACCACGGAAGCACGATTGTTATCATTTATGGAACAGGGAGGGAAATCGTTGTTGAGTTGGCTAGCGGTAACAACTGATGCTAAAGAGGATAACGTCGCCGATACATTTACATGGCACTTGGCATCAAAACAGGGTGTTTCAGCCCCGCGTCATATATTCATAGCGCTACAGAATAGGGAACGATTGGGTAATCAAGAACGCAGCCATATGATATTTGATCAATTAGGAGTCAGGGATGTTTCGCTGAGAATAAACGGACAACAGGAACCATCCGAGGATATACAGCTTAATTACGGC
Organism: Sinohyriopsis cumingii; assembly: GCA_028554795.2. NCBI lineage: Eukaryota > Metazoa > Mollusca > Bivalvia > Unionida > Unionidae > Sinohyriopsis > Sinohyriopsis cumingii. The sequence goes on from CM068831.1 coordinate 21,597,478, forward strand.
GACAACCATATCGCACGTGTGTATCATCGATTGCTGTCATACATGGGTCGTGATCAAAACGTTGACACTGGTTTGCAAATATCACAACTTGATTTTAAAAACCTATATCCGATTTATTATTTTTCGTTGGAACATCTTGATTTAACGAGACAATCCGTCGTTGATATACACTTCCGAGCTCGTATAGCCCCGGGCGGTGCTGATTATAGAGCGGTTGCTGTCATTCTCAGCGATAAATCAATGCTGCTAGAAGGTGTTGGTGGACGAATGAGAATCGTTGATGCGCCAGTGGAAAACATGTAATTGAAAACACAAACGCGTTTACAATAAAATGTCGTATAGTGTTGTCAGTGTAGAGTTGACTGATGGTCAAGTCAAGAAATTACGATCAAAGTCGGCTAAACAATGCGGAACCAAAATAACGCTGAAGCCGTCGCAGATGGCAGGTGGTAATCATAAGATATCGTTGACGGCGCGTCAAATAAAACATTTCAATGATGCGATGAAGAATAAAAAAGGTGTTCAAATAGATTTTTCGGCCGCAGCGATTAAAAACATGGAAAAGACCGGTGGGGTATTTCCGCTGTTAGCTGCGATTCCAGCGTTGATTGCCGCGGCCGCACCAGCAGTGACTAAGGCGGCGGCGTTAGGAGCCGTTGGTACCGCGGCGGGAATGGCACTGAAAAAGGCAACCGGGAAAGGCTATAAAAAAAAACGACCCGTAGCCGGAAAGGGTCTAAGACTACCGGGAACCCCGTATTCATGGTATTCGGGAAAGGGTCTAAGACTACCGGGAACCGTTTAATGACTCCTATGTCTAATTTTGATTTAATAGATGCCGCCGACGCGTTAGCGATAAAAAACTTCAGGGGTGTTTTTATGAGGGATCAATTACCGGCGGCACCAAGGAATATTGAAACCGGCATAATTAACCTCGATGGGTCCTCCGGAGCGGGATCTCATTGGGTTGCGTACGCGATTGATCCGCGCGCGATCGTCTATTTTGATTCATACGGGTTAGCCCCGCCGAAAGAGTTCCGGGCGTGTTCAGCCCCGGTTTTTTATTCCACGCTGCCAACACAGTAATTAAGTGACCCACCGATATGTGGCCGTGAGGTATTAAACGTACTCGCGGCGATTTCATCATCGCGAAAACCACCTCATGTGGTTGTAAACGAATACACTAGTGGGGTCGTAGAGGCCCGGCGGGTTAATTAAAAACACCGTTTTTTTTTACAATAACGATGATTGATATTTGGGGACGACCGGTTTCGGCGCTGAAAGAATCCACGAAAACGCCCGCCGCCGATGACATAAAAAAAACTAATCGAGGATGAAATCGCCGATACGTTAAACCTAACTAGTGTTGACCCAGGCGAAATAGTTGTATTTCAAGACCGCCAGGGTAAATTGAAATCCAGTAATGTGTCGCTGGATGACGTTTTAACACGACAGCGTGACGCCGCCGAGAACGCTATCGCGCTGTATACCAGCGACGGACGACTCGAACCGGGTGAACATCTGTCGACGATAACATTAATCCAAGACGGTTTTATAAGGTTGGATAGATTGGTGACCGAACTTGACGCGCAGGTGAATAAATCTGTCGCCGAGGTGAAAAAATCTGTCACCGATATACAACTCACTACCGCTAGTTTTTTTGGGACCCCGACGGTAACCGAACCGAATCTTGCGGGGATAAAAAATACTATTTCGGAGTTTACAACGCTGTCGGGCCAATTTTACGCGTTACGAAAAAATGTTAACAGGGTCGATGACAACTTTGATAAATTCTTTGGTAAAAAAAATACCAAGCTGGATGAGATTACAACAACTATAAATGATATCACTGCGTATGGACAGGAAATAAAAACAATCAAAGCTGATGTTGCAGCGAACAAAAAAAGTATAGACGCGTATGGACAGGAAATAAAAACAATCAAAACTGATGTTGAAGCGAACAAAAAAAATATAGACGCGTATGGAGGGGAAATAGGAACGATCAAAACTGATGTTGCAGCGAACAAAGGGAATATAGACGCGTATGGAGGGGAAATAGGAACGATCAAAACTGATGTTGCAACGAACAAAGGGAATATAGACGCGAATACAGGGGAAATAGGAACGATCAAAACTGATGTTGCAACGAACAAAAAAAGTATAGACGCGTATGGAGGGGAAATAAAAACAATCAAAACTGATGTTGCAGCGAACAAAAGAAATATAGACGCGCATACAGGGGAAATAGGAACGATAAAAACTGATATTGTAGCGAACAAAAAAAGTATAGACGTACATGAACAGAGAATAGGAACGATCAAAACTGATATTGTAGCGAACAAGAATAATATAGACGCGCATGGATGGAGAATAGAAACAGTCAAAACTGATGTTGCAGCGAACAAAAGAAATATAGACGCGCATACAGGGGAAATAGAAACAGTCAAAACTGATGTTGCAGCGAACAAAAGGAATATAGACGCGCATACAGGGGAAATAGAAACAGTCAAAACTGATGTTGCAGCGAACAAAAAAAGTATAGACGCGTATGGACAGGAAATAAAAACAATCAAAACTGATGTTGAAGCGAACAAAAAAAATATAGACGCGTATGGAGGGGAAATAGGAACGATCAAAACTGATGTTGCAGCGAACAAAGGGAATATAGACGCGTATGGAGGGGAAATAGGAACGATCAAAACTGATGTTGCAACGAACAAAGGGAATATAGACGCGAATACAGGGGAAATAGGAACGATCAAAACTGATGTTGCAACGAACAAAAAAAGTATAGACGCGTATGGAGGGGAAATAAAAACAATCAAAACTGATGTTGCAGCGAACAAAAGAAATATAGACGCGCATACAGGGGAAATAGGAACGATAAAAACTGATATTGTAGCGAACAAAAAAAGTATAGACGTACATGAACAGAGAATAGGAACGATCAAAACTGATATTGTAGCGAACAAGAATAATATAGACGCGCATGGATGGAGAATAGAAACAGTCAAAACTGATGTTGCAGCGAACAAAAGAAATATAGACGCGCATACAGGGGAAATAGAAACAGTCAAAACTGATGTTGCAGCGAACAAAAGGAATATAGACGCGCATACAGGGGAAATAGAAACAGTCAAAACTGATGTTGCAGCGAACAAAAAAAGTATAGACGCGTATGGAGGGGAAATAGGAACGATCAAAACTGATGTTGCAACGAACAAAGGGAATATAGACGCGAATACAGGGGAAATAGGAACGATCAAAACTGATGTTGCAACGAACAAAAAAAGTATAGACGCGTATGGAGGGGAAATAAAAACAATCAAAACTGATGTTGCAGCGAACAAAAGAAATATAGACGCGCATACAGGGGAAATAGGAACGATAAAAACTGATATTGTAGCGAACAAAAAAAGTATAGACGTACATGAACAGAGAATAGGAACGATCAAAACTGATATTGTAGCGAACAAGAATAATATAGACGCGCATGGATGGAGAATAGAAACAGTCAAAACTGATGTTGCAGCGAACAAAAGAAATATAGACGCGCATACAGGGGAAATAGAAACAGTCAAAACTGATGTTGCAGCGAACAAAAGGAATATAGACGCGCATACAGGGGAAATAGAAACAGTCAAAACTGATGTTGCAGCGAACAAAAAAAGTATAGACGCGTATGGAGGGGAAATAGGAACGATCAAAACTGATGTTGCAGCGAACAAAAAAAGTATAACCGAGAATACACAGGAAATAAATACACTCATTACTAAGGTTACAGCGAACAAAAAAAGTATAACCGAGAATACACAGGAAATAAATACACTCATTACTAAGGTTGCCGCGAACAAAAAAAATGTAGACGCGTATGGAGGGGAAATAAGTACACTCATTACTAAGGTTGCAGCGAACAAAAAAAATGTAGACGCGTATGGAGGGGAAATAAATACACTCATTACTAAGGTTACAGCGAACAAGAATAATATAGACGCGTATACACAGGAAATAGGAACGATCAAAACTGATGTTACAGCGATTAAAGACAGACTACCTAGAATGACAGAGCAACTCGAAAAAATGAAAACACCTCATGGGAGCATCGGCAATAGCGTATACACGGTTCAACACGGATCATTCGATTGGACTCCTACGCATAATGTAGTAAATATCACCGCAATTGTTAAGGGCATTTATCGATTGACATTGATTTCAGCGATGCAGTTCAATATATCATCGTCGAGTTCATCTGGGTTTAACAATACAATATCAACAATCATTGACAAGAATGCAACCGAACGGTTTATAATTAGAGCCGTTGATAGCAATCTATTTAGGATAAACATCACATGGTATGTAGAATTCGTGGTGGATCTAAGTGAGTAATTGAAAACACTAGCTCTTTTAAAATAAAATGACCACCAGGGTAATTGAATCAGAGGTATCACCGACGTCACATCAATATCGATTCGATACCGCAAAAGAATTCTCCGTGAGCTTAAAAACGCTTTCCGAACAATACCGCGCAAAAATAAAAAAATACCGCCGAAGAATAACCGCCATCGACGTGGCCGTGTACTCGGTGTCCGGTATAGTAGCCGGTACCGGTGTCATTTTATCCACGGTGACCATGATAGCCCCGATCGCCGTTCCAATCGCTATCTCCGCGGCGACAACAATTGCTGCAGTCGCCAACGCAATCACTAGAAAGATATCATCGTGTTCTCAGAAAAAACTCAACGAGTATACAGTAAAACATCAAATAGTATCCGACGCGTACTCGAAATTATCCGGGTTGATCTCGTTGTCGATCGATAATTCGTTCATATCCGATGTTGAATTCTCCACGATGGTCCAGTTGTATGGCTCCGCGATGTCAAAAATCGAGGATTTTCAACTGGAAGCTGGAAACCACGTCGCTGAAACCACTTCAATGGGCTTAAAACATTCTCCTGAAAACAAGCAAGTTGTTGATATTCGGTGTCAAAATTAAACACTAAAAACAGCGAATAATAATAATGTCGCTGAACCCCGAAGGGTTTCAATTACTTCAACGGATCGCGGAGAACACCACTCCGGTACAAACAAGTATGATATCGATAACGTCAACGAAACCCGAATTCAGTGTGAACTTCCCATCATCGGTTCCAGTAAAGGAAATAGCGCTGGCAAAATTGCGAATATATCACAGTTGGCCTAATATCCGAGCAGACGCATTTAACGGACAACAACCTAATAACTCGCTGGTTTTTGCATGGACAAATAAACCCGATGGGACCCCAGACTGGAAGGAGGTTACAATACCAACTGGGTCATACCAAATAGAACAAATCAATAAAGAATTTCAACGCAGGATAAAATCGATCACAGGAAAAGAATCAAAAATCGCTATTACGGTTCATGAACCGACGCTATCGTCGACGATTGAAATAAGCACACCGGGGTATATGGTTGATATTTATAACAGTTCAATAAGAACCATACTAGGATGGCCTAAGAATCCACCTCATGGAATCCCCGCGGACCTACACACGAATGCGCAATCGTATCATGAGATTACCCCCCGGTATCGAGATGATTTGTCTATCATAAAAAGCACGTTATTACCCAGTAGGTTTATATTTCAAAACAGGAATACCATGCAATGGTATTTTCCGTATAAGCAAACTCCTGAATCATCCGCCGTGGTCACAGTTAGTTTAAATGATATCACTGATGTTTTTATCGAGATTAATCGTAATTACCGATTACAACTAGAACAACTACGGAAAACAAAAGCACTAAAACACGTTGAGGTGTTAAATCAACTTATATCAGACATGGAATATATTAATGAACGAATCGTTAAGACAATATCTGCTAACAGCGATAATAATAAACAAAAATTCCTAACCGAGTATAATATCACAGAAGCCAATTTACCCGATTTCAAGTTTCCAGGATACAACGCACCAGAACTAAGAAAATCTCTTAATGATTTTCTCGCCCCATCAACTATCCTCAGACACGATAACGGAGAGGATGGTAGGCATATTGCTCCATACAACGTAAATATTACGTCTGTGATAGCAATCAATCTAGTGTGTGATGTTATCGAAGGGAGTTACCAGGTGAATACCAAGCAATCAAATCAGGCTCAACAGGGGTATATCCTTTATTCATTTTCACCAACAGCCCCTCCGGGATTTTTAATCGTTGAGAGTCCGATTAATCCGGTCTATATGCGATGCCATAATCGGTTTTTAACGAGAATTAATTTTAGACTTACCGATCAGTCAAATAACCTAATTGATCTACAAGAGGAGGAGTTAGTGATCACTCTGTTTGTAAGATCATTGTAGCCACTTAGCAGCAGGGAGGGCGATGACATCGACGCGGTCGTCGCGCTTTTTTACCGGACGCTGACGACGCTGGGATCGGCGCGCAGAAGGTATTAATTAAACCAAATGACGTTTGGACGATCCCCCCCGACGACGACGTCGTTTTTTTTTTACCAGGCGCTGACGACACCGGATCGCTGAGTGCAGAAAGTATTAAATAAACCAAATGACGATTGAACAAAATGTCCGATTCGCCCTCCCTGCTGCTGGAGCAGCTGTGGAGTAATAGATTGGTGAGGTGTTGGTGATTCAGTGGTTAGCACACCAGGCTCGAAGCAATCAGTCTACACATGCATTTTGGAGCTTGTAAATCAGGTCATCGACGTTTAAATACAAATAAACCTACAAAATTTTGGATCTACCTTGAATGGTTTTTGCTAAGTTGCGCAATGTTTCTGTCAACATGTGAACACTAGGAAAATTTCTATTCATGATCAAACAACTTCAAGCTGTTTGAGGCCTACAGTTTTCATGACGCAAGCTGTTTAAGGCCTACAGCTTTCATGACGTAAGCTGTCTGAGGCCTAGTTTTCATGACTTAAGCTGTTTGAGGCCTACAGTTTTCATGACGTAAGTTGCTTGAGGCCTATAGTTTTCATGATGTAAGCTACCTTGTAATTTTAGAAATTTTTTGTTTGTTATTTAAAGGTCTCTACCTTTAAAGGCCGCTCTCCTAAGAGGTCACCTCTTTATCCAGAAGTCATTTAAATCAGTACAAAAACAGTATAGTCTTACCATTTCAACCCCATTACCACAAGAAGGCATTCCTTTATTTATTAGGGCCACCTTGTTGTTACAGAAGGGTTGCCTCAAAATATAGAACCTTGTCATTGGAAATCTCTAAAGAAGTGGTCTGTATGTCAGTTAAAATAGATATATGATGTGTCTTGTTGAACAAAGTTACGGTTTCTTCTACCTCCAAGCACACCAAGCCATCTTCACCATCAAATTCGTGTTTTATTAGTTTCAATCAATTAGTTCAATCGATGTTGATATAAAAAAATGGATGAAAATAAATTCCTGTATCGTATGATGACAGAATCGAATACTCCGGTAATAATATACTGTCAAATCAAAAATATTTCTGGTACAAAAATTCTTGGCTTGGGAATGAACGGACCCATTCGTGTCAATAAATATTTGTGGCGTCATACTGTTTCCTTTGGCACACAATCTACATTACTCCACGCTCCTAACGTCTCGTACACTTTCAGAATATATTGCTGTCTTTGGCTTGTTTTGACCCCTGAATTGTCTAAAGTCTTAAACCTCAGGACATTGCCGCGTCGCATTAGTACGAGTATGTTGACTGGATCATGCTGTGGATTTTCTATCACAGATTAAAATCCAATCAAATGCAAAGGAAACAGAAGGCTGGTTCGATTTCTTATTTACAAATAAATTTACGCCATGTACAAGCATTTGTCAACCTTTACCTTTCCTAAAGCGAAATGGCCACGAACACTGTATCTAATGTAAACAAAATGGCCGATGTGTGCATGATTTCGGAATTTATATGTACTCGCATTAGATTTAATGTTGAATGGTTGCGTGTTTTAACTGTTTTACTGATGTAATGTGATAAACACGGCATGCAGCTCTGGAGCAATTGATACACAAATTGCGGGATAAAAAAAAATTGGTTCCATTATGTTTATCTATGGATAGTAGCTTGTTCACACGTTGAAAGTACACCATTTCAACTATTCTTTATTGCAGAGCACAAAATCTTTTACTTAACAGTAATTTTCTGTTGTGTTATGCATTCACGCATGCGAGTGTGCCTGCTACGCCGAGTGCATACAACACCGACTGAGTAACATTTTTTGGTGATGTGTGCTTAGTCGTGAGGGAATATGGGCTCGTGTGTGCAGGCAGGGCGATGGGTGCCGTTTAACCGTGAACTGGGTCAGAATCTCCGTCGAGTACGAATTAAAAATTATCTAACCTGTATGATAGTATTATTTGTATTAAAATATGAATTATGCCAACTATTATCAAGCATTCTACTATAGAATCCAGGGATAGCACTTTCCGTTCTGTCTGGTTCTTATGTCACGTGTTTAGGCTCGAATAAACAGTAACGCAAGACAGAGTGAAAACAAGCTTTGAAAAATACAATAATTTATTTCCTTGGAAAATTCTGTAACAATGAAAAATTATGAACTTACGGTTTTAACAATCAAATCCAAAAATAATCCAAGAATACAATTTTAGTAGATCTACCGATTTCAAGTTAGAATCCCGACGAAGAATCCAAGATGGAAGACCATGACGTATGGTGAAATCTGTAGTGCTGATTTCTACAATTCCATGTTGAAACAAGAATTATCACTCCGGTTTTGGAAATCAAAATAAATTTCTTATAAGAACTGTCTCTGATTAAGAATCTCACATGAGCACATGCATTTTCCAGAAAAATAACAATTAATCTTCTTGAATCCAAGTAATTTTAAATAACTCCAAACATCACAACATACAACTTCGTTTAACAGCCCAGCTTCTACTGAGAATAAATCTCCAAAACAGAGGTTATATCGTCTCCTAAAACGTAAAAAGGGGTCACGTGGTCATCTTCTCGAAGCTTATAGAAATTAGGTACTTCTTAAAGGTCACGTACACCGAGTGTGACCCTGAAGAAAACCAATCATTTTACTCTAAGAAATAAAAAATAATTTTGTTTTTTACATCTTAAACACGAAGTCCCATCATGACCTCGACAACAACCAATCAATTTAAAATAAAATAGAACTTGTTTACGTGGTTGCTACAAATATTGAAACAAGGTCAGGATTTAGATCAACAAATGTTGTTTGTAAAACGAAGTCAAAGTCAAACTATTTTCTGAAAAAAAAGTATCATCTCTAGTGAATAAATTTACATTACAATATCATGTAGGGAAAAATATTTTAAAAAATTAAAACTGACAAACATTTTAAATTAATATATACTAAATCAGATATAATTAAATCAAATATACATAACATTGGTGTATATTTATAATTCTCTATAATGTAATTAATTATATATACCTTGATTTCTTAAATAGGAATCCGGAATGACTGTAGATATACGAGAATTACTAGGTCGTCATGCGAGTGTGTCTGCTACATACGAGTGCATATAAAACCGATTGAATAACATCATTTTTTTGGTGATGTGTGCATAGTTGTGAGGGAATATGGGCTTGTGTGTGCAGGCAAGGAGATGGGTGCCGTTTACCTGCGGACCTGGTTCGAATCTCCGTAGAGTACGATTTAAAAATTATCTAACCAGTATCATAGTATATATATATATATATATATATATATATATATATATATATATATATATATATATATATATTTTGAACATGCGCCCGGGGGGGGGGGTCACATACACCTACTGACAATAGAAATACAAATTTACGTTTGAAACTATGGATATCTCCACTCCATAAACATGTACATAATTAGTCGGTATGAAAAGACAAAGAACTCCCCAAATTAATACTGGCCCAGAGGTACCATGGATCTACTGAAGAAGATACAATTAAAGGTGGCGACCTAAAAGGCAAGTGCTTGATTAAGTGTTTACAAAAGAATATCAATTTGTTGTTTTGATCTTGCAAAGCTAGTACTACATATATATAAATAAAACTTTCTTCCCGTGCTTGCATTGTACCCCTCTTGTGTCCTTCAGTTACAACCATCACAAGTCTATAGGTCTACCATACATCAGTCACACTATATGCAAACATGCCAGCTTAATTTTGCGCGACCGGTAATACGTCATTTCTGTAAACATTGGAGCAAATGATTTTGGTCGAAAATCCATTTTGTATCAAGAAAGAACGATCGTCATTTAATTAATTAATTACATTTTAGCTGAGGAAGCTGAAGAGGAGAAAAAGAGATGGAGAGGAAAGCGGCTCAAAATCATCAGCTCAGTGAAACACATGGTAAAGGGGCAACAACTCAACCAAAGAAAATAACGAATGTCCACAAAATAGAAAACTGGGATATTAAGTTGCAGCTGTAGTAACCGCAGAGGCATCGGACACTACAACAATCAACTTCAGCATCAGCTACTGAGAATCAACCTTCTGAGTCCCTCAGAGGATTGGGCCTCTGAAGCAATTTAGGCCCCCTCAGCATTTCACATCTCCATCAATCAGTGGGATGGATATGGGTGGAGTTGACGCTGTGTGTAGAGCTCGACCTGGGAGGAGTCAGCACTACGCACCAGAGAGAAGAAAAAAACCCGGATCTTTTCAGAGCAGAGCTTATTTTATCTTACTGAAGATAAATCACCTTGTTGTTTGCGATAAGTCCCACATGACACAGAAGTCTGGGGACTGGGGTCCTCCTTGATGCTCGAGATAAATCACCACTGAAGGATTGCGATAATCCTTGTTGTTGAGATAAGTCATCACATTAGAGTTGTCAGAAAGAAAGAGAACTCCCTTGCCATGTAAATATTCTTGCTCCCAATGAAAGGCTTTCACAATGGCCGTCCTATTCAGTATTATTGATATGAAGATGTCGTTCCTAGGGAAAGCATGCAACGCTGGCGTCCCGAAATTATGGTAGTGGGCGGGCTCCCCAGCCTTTCGTACTTGCATTAGTACAGAATAATTTCGAGCGGGTGAACGCGTAGATGCCTACCCACTGTGAGCCAAATTAGGTTGCTCCCAATTCTGCCGATAGTGCCTCAATTGGGTGCAGATTTTCAGTGGGAAAACACGACTCCATTTGTGCAGAAAAAGCAGTAGCAATGCAGTACAAAGCGACCTAGGACCATGATGTCCACTGCCGCGTGGAGCTATCTCGTTCGGATAGAAGGTGCTACCATGGATCGTTTCCATGCCCGATCCTGAGGTTGCAAAAAATATAGTGCCTGTGTATTGAAGTCCATACCAAGGTGAACGAATCGTTGAAATGCTACTTGGTCGGAATTTTCCTTGTTGATGAGAAGTCCAGATTTATAACTAGGGCTATTGTGACTAGTTAGAGCTAACTCGCTGCTGTTACTGAAGGATGTTGTCCAGGTAACTTGTGTTGCCGCCATAGAAATGGTCCGGACATGCGGCATTACTCAATTTGTCGGACGAGGGAAGACCACGGGGCCAACGTTGAGCCTCAATTGGGGTGCCCTTAATTGGTACAGTGTTGTACGTGAATCACAGGAACGTCCTGGAAGCCATATTGATAGAGACATGAAGGTATGCGCCGTCTAAACCCACAGTGATGGCAATGTCTCCATCATGGATATCGTTCAAAATGGGCTGCGGTATTTCCAGTGGGAACCAAAGGGCATGGATAAATGGATTGAGGGTGACTAGGCCGATGACCAGACAGAGTTGTTTGCCGTTGGGACAAAGAAAAAGGCGTTGAACGAACGATATAACCCTCTTTGTGCTACATCTGCATGGTATGCAATTGTTGGAGCTTCGATAGGACGGCTTTCAGAGGTTCATGTCCTAAGAATGGCCCTTGTGTTTTCTGAATCCCCGTACTATCCTTGTATAGACACTGTAGTTGCGGTAGGGAGGTAACTGTGTCTCCTTGATGGCTTGTTAGCGTACTTCATCCATCGGGACGTTAAACAAAAGGTACAGGATAAAGGGAACGCTCTTAGCTTGAGACTGACTCCCATACATGCCCTGAGTGTGAGAAGATAAGCTATGATCCGTCGGTGGGAAGAGAGAACAAAAGACCACTAAAAAAAAGTCACGGTAATAATATTGTTCACTAACTCCGCAGTGTCAAAAAGGTCATCTGATCCATACGTATGGAGTGTGGCTATGTCATCCCCAACACAGCAAGATCACTGTTAATGCTGGGGTTCCGAGTGTAAAGCTGGTGAGAGTGCAAATATTAGAACCGCCAACAAACTGATTATGAAGGCGGGACAGAAAGAATGCAGCTCTCCGAGACTGCGAACGTTACTAAAGCCAGAACATTCCGTTCGTCGTCAAATCAACAAGCTGGAGCGCTGGTGCATCTTGCTGATGACGTCGGAGGAGGAGGACAAAGTTTCGGGGGCGGAAAAACGAGGTTCGGAATGCAGAATCTTCGGGTGCCCTCGTGTAGGGTATAATAGATGACGATACTGGTAGAACAATCAACATCGTCTTGGATTTGTGGAGTGAGGCTACAGTCCACTGTAATGCACGAGACTTACCAGGCACAGAGGGATGAGGTCTATCTCTCACTAAACTCGTAGAACGCCTTGAATTAGAATTGCCGTTCGCAACGGAAATTGGAGTGAGGATGATTTCGCTAGGTTCATCAGTTGTGACGGTTTATGCATATTTAATCCATGTAACCTGTCCGTATGTCTGCTGAATGAGAGGGAGCTTGGCTGTTGTTAGCTCTGTGCCATTCTGTAGGATGAATCAAGTCGGACCCCGAGGAAGCAAGTTAGTGTGCTTCAAAAAGTCCTGTGGTGGTGACATGGGTGCCAGAGCTGTTTCCCAGCTTGTCAGTGTCCAGTGCTTTCTAGCTAAAGGGTAAGTTGAATCTCCCTTGTTCCCATAAAGATTCACATCCAGGAAAAAAATTAGCATGCAGACTGGTGAGGTTGTTGGTCTGAGCTGTATGTTGTCTGCAGTTTGCCTATAGTTCTAATCTGTAACACAAAATGAAGCAAAAGAGATAAAGCTGTAGCCGTGCACCTGTCTTAGAGTGCAATGTCCATGCAGAGCTAAATCATTACAAGGATGACTGAGAAATTGATAAGTCTAATAAAACAAGTAAGCATACAGGTAAACTCTAATGACAATACCACCCGTTTATAAACCTGTGTGCCTAAACGTGATGTGAATACCGATTGGGCGCGTAGCTATACCAAATGATGGTTACCTAAAATAAAGTGATAGCAGACGATTTTAATTACAATGCTTACCTGTAAGTAAGGTCAAGGACTGCCTGTACAGGTAGAATCAGTGAAGCATGGTGTTCCAAGGTTACAAATATCGCGGTAAAAGAACTCACCTTTAATACAAGAAAGGACGGAATTATACATATATATGGAGTTCTTCACAGAATAAAGACATGCACACATGTACATAATGAAGCCTGAACCTAACTTAACGAAGTCACATAGGCTACACGTGCAGTGACTAAGTGCTGATAAACGATTTAAAAGTTTACCCATATATATAAGGGTCGCCTATAGAAACATGCATGTGCAGGTGGTGACTGAATAAACCATGTATAGAGCGCTGACCTGTACTTCTCCAACAAAAAAGGAAGAAATATATAAATGTACCAGTATGTCTACATTACACACACACAAAAAAATCCGCATAAAATGGAACTGAAGCACAGGTATAGAGACGTACACAGCAGGTGCAACAAAATTCCTTACGAGGCAATACTTGTAGGGAAAAAAGCCCAGAGACTGCCGTAGAAGTAAATACTTTAAAGTTTACGCCCAGATTCTACAAAGGCCTTGGATAGAAACTCACCAATATGTATCCGTTAGTAAAGGGATTCCACATATATACGAGTTATATGAGAACTAGAGACTTACATTTATAAAATAAGTATAGCACATACTGACTGTAAGTACCTAATTGTGTGACGATGACAAAGTGTGGCAACTTGTAAAGGCAGAACTTTCTCGTGATAGAAAGAGAGAAAAAGTTGGAAATATAGATGGAGTATACTTTCATTAGAAGTGAAAAAGTCCTCCAGATTGTCGTGATATATCTTCCACATAGCTTCTGGCTTTTGCAAGCACTCTAGTGACATTCTTACACTGTGCCGCCATGTCTTATATGTAATGGGCAATCACTCTGCCCAACTGCCAAATAGGTCGGCAGACAACTTTTAGCTCTCTTAAGCTAAAAGTCATATCTGGGAGGTCTGGATTTGCGAGGTAGCAGTAGTTCTCCTAAGGTATTATGATTGGGTAACATATTCGAAGAAGAAACTCTCTCAAGTAAAACTTTGGCAAGTTTGGTTTTTGTACTATTTCCACTATTTCCTTGTCAACTAGCAACCAGAACAAATCAAACAAAGTGCCAAGATGTAATGTGGCTTATGGGTGGATGAGTGCAGGCAGGTATCTTGTCGAACATGATCCAGGCAAGGTAAAGCTGTAAGGGCATTAGAAAATTCACATAAATATTTCACAAAATAATGATTGCAACATGTGGCAAATATTTACATTCAATACTATGACTTTGTTCATGAAATAAATAATCCTCAAGACTAAGATCGTGTGAGATGTATGAGATATGATGCATGTGAGATATGATGCATGTCATGCTGAGTTAACACTGAAACTCAGTAAACAACTGTAGCCACATAAAAGCAGTGAAGGTGGTCAGGGAAAAAATTGGAGGAGTTTTGTCCCTTTGTCTTTAAGGTAAGCAGACTGGAAAGACCAAATGTTTCATATTTTTCACAACTGCTGGATTTGAGAGGTACTTCATAACATTAATGTGATTGTGGAATGTATTCAAAGGAGAAGCAAAGAATTTCAAAAAAACTCAAGGATTCTTGACTACTTAGAAAGCATAAGTATCTGAATACATTTCAATTATAAACTCTCAACTTTTCATATCTGTCAGAAAATCGCCAGGAAATAAATATTATTCCACCAAATATTTCACTTGACTACAGAAATCATTATTACAAAACATTTACAAATCCCAGCTTGCTCTAAAATTTATTCAAACAATACTGATATCTTACATGCTTCACACAGACATTTCATCATCAAATTCAAGTACTTCTCAAGTACAAAAAAAAAAAATTGACTCTATTTAAACTTAGGTAAAACGTTGATTATGGTGTGAAGCATCCAAACACTGTTGCTGCACAGGCCTAAGTGAAGACAATTTAGCAGACAGGTCTTGGAGGTAGCAGGTGGGGCTGCAGTCTTTTCATCTATATCAATTTGAGAGTTAGCCCTCTGATCTGCATGACTCCTTGAGATTTTCATGTTCAAGCAAAATATATTCAGAGTTAATTCTGATTCAACAATATTTTATTCATTTTGTGTTTTTCACTCCTCCCATTTGACTTCATAGTCCTTTTTCCAATTGATACAACATCAATTTTCTGCTGACTAACACAGCACATATCTTTTCATTATCACTTGGCTGCATTGTCTCTATGTACAACTTGGAGCAATTACATTTGACAATTCACTTCTCATCACATAGTACTAGACCGATATTTGCTTCAGCCTTCATGGCCCAGTCAACACCACCTCCATTCATTAAGCATCATGCTTACAATCCATATTAGGCTGAGTTGTAATGAACAAATAAGCTTCCAATTAAAAGTCTTATTGAATATGTAAGTGAACCAATAATGAAGTGTGATTCCATGATTCCATGAAGATCAAGAATTCTATTTTAACTGATCTTTTTTTTATCTTCATTTTTATACTAGGAAACTGTTTTCCAATGAAATGAATTTGTGTGAATCCCCACACTTTCTTTTTCAAGTCTCTATTCTTTCATGGATTTCTATTGAAACTACATGATATCCTGCACATTTTCTTTTACCAATCAATAGAATGCAAAAACTTTTTATATACTTCATTTTTAGATGGGTATGGAAGGACGATGCTGTTATCAGTCTTTACCACATACTGTGCCTAACTGTTTTAACTTTATGCATAATTATGTATCCTGGATACATATTTATAATGGGATTTTGAGGTCATTGTTATTTGCATTCATTACTAAAGCCTTCCCTATTAAGCAATGTCTCTTTCAGATCCAAAGTACCCACAGTGTATAAAGGTCACAGGTCGAAACAAGGTTAGCAGTCAAAGGTCACTCATCTCCTGTCGTCTCCAGTACAGCCTGACTATACGCCAGATCCCAATAATGTTCTACACCTTGCTTTTTGAACTGTTCTCGAGCAAAATTCTCTGTAGGACAAACTTTGAACTTGATCTCACCAAAAGCTCTATTTTTCACTGTTCCCTGCAAAACAAAACAAAAGCTAATTATACTGAATAATGTGTGAACTGCAGCAACTCAGATGGTTTAGCAATGGATTTGTAATACGAGAGTCACATGCTCGATACCTGTCCAGGCCAATCTGGATCAGCTGCCTTGGTGTGTCCTTTGTGAAGGTTCCATTTCCTTGACATGATAAATATCGCCAATAATGTCTCAAAAGTGCTATCAAAACTCACAGAACCAAAACAAAATACACCTCTCCATCAATAACTTGCATACAATAAGGTCCATAAACAGAGACTACTGTATAAGCGAGGGCATGTTACCAAGGGACCTTTTAAAATGTAAGGGGATGCCATTCCAGCTGTACATTAGCAATGAGAAGATCAGGGGCAGGGGCATGTTCAATACTCGTTTTATGATCATGTTCAATACTCGTTTTATGATCATGTTAGAAATGATTTTAATCAAGCTTTTCCCTTTGTGTAAAACTACCTTTATTTTCAAGATAACCAACCCTTGAAAGATTGTTAAAAAACATTAGTCAAAGATGGTTCAACATACACGTGTACCCCAAAAAAATCTGTGAATTGTCACTGCCTTTTGCATGTGTATGTGAATATATTTCTGAGTGTTATTGTTGATTCACAACAAAACAATATTTCTTATTACCACAACAGCCATCAATGCTGAAACTCATTTTCTTTTAAATTGTTCTATTAGTAAAATACTGATGTTATGATTCAAATGCAAGTAATAGTGCAATTTCTGCTCATCCAAAAGAATTTTAAGTTCAATATAAACTTTGGAATTCACTTCTCCTTTATAAACTAAATCTGCAGAACAAAGCTTTTTGTGAACTTAGCATTCCTTTCACATGCTTCCAATGCTTACATTGTTTACATTTTACTAATGAGCATAATAAACCACTGATTATGTTACCTGTATAATAATATTTATATCGGTATGTTTATATTGGTGTTCAATTGGTCAACTGAAATGATTTGATATGAGACACTACTTTAACCACCAGCTCATTCCAGCCCCTTTATTTGATTTGATCCCTTACAGGGATTTACCGGGTTCTTCCTCCACCATTAATACTGGCCACCATGTATAGCCTATCATGTGCTGAAAAATGGCGTTATACCTTACAAAAACAACAACAACAACATGATTTGATCCAAAATATGTAATTAATGCGACAATACAAAGCAGGTCAAATTGTTTAACTGAATGTAATAACAGAGCAAACACTTCCATAATCGGATCTTAAAACACTGTTGGCACTCAATTAGGTTTTCATAAATGTTCATAGGCATACCAATGAAGGTATGAATGACACTTGTCAAATTTGATACAAGAAGGCATACTGCATTTGTGATAATTACATCAGAACAAAATTACAAGTTACTAAAACTCAAATGTCACTTATCAAAACTTATTTAATTGGAATTTATTTTATGAAGTGCTGCCACTAGTAGATGATAATGACATTTTCATGGATCAAAATATCGCCTAATACTGTTATTAACAGAGCGCTGGTATATTTTTGTAAAGAAAATTTCACAAGATATATCATGTCTTAATAAAAGTTGTGAATTACATGATGCAGATTCAAATTTCAGGCCAATAACTGCTGTTTTTGACGATACAGCAAGCAATATATGGAAGTTTAATTTACCACATTTTATTCTGTATTTCTTCACATTCATCAAATAGAGGTCAATCCTTTTAGCTATTTCTAAAAAAGAAATGGGATCCATGCCTGACCCAGGAACATAAGCTGGAGTTATCCAGGTGCACTTTATCATGGGAAAGGAGTAAGTGATGTATAATTTATTACCTTTGATGAACATGGAATTGTTACAAGAAGTTTAATGTCTGTCAATGGGCTCTTTCTCTCTCTGACAACAAAAACTGTGACAAAAATTAAGTTATACGATAAAAGAAGCCATCAAAGTTGTATTTCAACCCACTTTTCATGGATGATGAAAATATTTGTATTGGAGATTACTTGTCGTTGCCAAAGAATACAGGTGCAGTTTATCTTGCATAAAGAAAACTGAACAGAGAAACAAATAGAGATAACTTTGTGGAGCATATTTAAGCTATGACTTTACATAAAAAGTCTGGTCAGAAAATATAATTTTCACTGAAATTTATATACATGACTTTTGATCCATCCTGAGAATTCCTGGGGAGGAACATGTATTATATGTAAAAAAAACATCTTCACTAGTCAATGTTCCGATGATTACCCTACCCTATCTACATCTTGGCATATTGAGCCAATATTTCTGTGCTTCGGATCTGTGAATTTCACTGGATGCAGCAGCAAGTCACTGCATACAATCAAAATTATGTTGTTCAAATCTGAACACTGTTCCTACATGATTGAGAAAAGGGGAACACACAACTTGAAACAACTTACAAATAAGCACTTTTCCACTGGTGGTTTATGTTTGCACAAATACCTTTCACTCAAATACACCGATAATGGCTTCTCTTGATCACACAGTCATATTTTTGATGTTAAACTTACACAGTGTATCCTTTCTAGGTCAATTGCCTCCACCATTTTCAGCTGATGTATATTGTACCATGCTATTGGTTAGCTGGCATTACATACTAAAGGAAGCAACTCATAAAATCCAATAGATGTTGCTAGAACAAAGCATCAATATATGTTTGAGCTGCCAAGGTGTAGATAGGGTTATCATATCAGAACCTTGGCTAGCAAAGATGGGGGTGGAACCCTTTTAGCAGATCATTACCCAAATGGGAGCATTACAACTTTCATGAAATTCAACCCCACATTTTAGGGGAAAAGCAACAAATGATATACACAATATCCCACTTCAGAGCGTGGGATAAGAAGGGTTCCACTAAACGATATCTTGTGAACAGGGTTATAATCACACAACATTCTGCTGAACCAGACATAAGAGCAAAGCCAAGCATACAAGAACCAAAGGCATAAAATAATATAATACATAAGTTTTACTTGAATACAGTAACTGATATATATGACAAATGACTTTTAAAAAACCTTGGATTCAAATCTTAACATTACAGAAGATTCTGCCAAAACGATATTGGTAAAGTGATAACTGTCTTGCCGTTCCCAGGTGAGATGACAAAACAGACTTACCTCCCATACTAAAGAAGCCTTATTGGACTTGTCAATCTCCTCTTCTGAATCACTATCATCTGGAGTACAGAAAAAATCAAATTCTGATTAAATTATGTGTACCTGATCCCATTAATGTTTGAAAATTTGTCTTTTCTGTCTAAATAGCACTTCAAACCAAGGGAAGAAACTTTTACCCATTATCTCCCCTTTACCACCATTAGGTGGCAAAGATATTAAGCTGAGCGATACATCAAAAATTGATGCTTGCATATGGAGGGAAGCTGGATGGTTTTGTGCATGTGTCTGTGTGTGTTTGAGTGATTTGGTCAAAGGATGGTTTTATCATAATGTGATCGGTAAGTATTCTTGGAGAAACAATGCACCAGACATGATTTTGGTATTCCCCCCACCAAAAAAGCTGAAAATTTGAAAGGGGGATTTGTGAGTCCTCCCCCAAACTGCTCCTGGTGCAACTTATGATGATAATATGTAACAAAATAATCATTTCAAAAACTAACAACTTACCAATAATTTTCAACTTGACTTGAATAATTTCACAATATTTATTGTCACATGAATTTGTTCTCCAATACTATTGGTACTTAACTTATTTCATGTGCATGTCAGTGTTCACATCAGAATTAAGTCAAAATAATTTCTCAATTTTTGTAGCAAATATATTATACTTCTCTCTTTTCATAACAAATCTGTAAAATAAACACCCAAGTACACCAACTATATACAAATAATCCCACACATTCACTTGTTTTTTTCTCCAATGGACATAACCTGTTGATATTCCAGTCTAACTCTTTTTGCCGCTTTGGCAAAGATTTGTTTAGCCTTTCTTTTTGACTGACTTTTTTGGCTCAATGTGCAATCATTTCTTTTCCTTCTCAATGAGAGCCTTTTTTCCTTTCAAGCTGGTGCTTGTATTGGTGACATGCAGTACACATAATCTGACAGCGAGCTACATCTGTTCTCTCGTGCAAGAAATCTTTCTTCTTACAGTAATTAACTGCACTTTTTCCAGATGCCTCTGAGCTTCAATTTTTCTGTATGCAGCTTCTTTTGTAGCTGCTGTTTCAAACTTTTCCAACCGTGATTACTGTAATTCAGATCTTTCTTGCAGAGGTCACAAAATGCCAGTCCTCTAGTGTTTGGTTTTCTTATAAAGTGACCAACTAAATTTCCTTCAACTTTTTGCTCCAGCCAGTCCCATTTCGGTACAGTTTGTAAACCTTTATCTAAACTTCTTATGTCATGGTCTCTTTCAACAACTTGGGATGCCATTTTTTTGCTGCAAGCACTCTTCTTCTTTCCATAGTCATCAGTTTCCATTACACGAAGATTCACTGGATGAATTTAAACTTTCGACCATCAGAATACTCTTCACGAGAGTCATGGGCTAACTAATATATCGAACGAATACGTTACAAGGGTCATTGCGGAATGGGACCGAACAGACCAATTTTTAAAAACTGGATTGGAGATGATAAAGAAAACAACAGACTATATCAAGAAACTCAGATTTAAGTCAGGAGAAAAGCGGAATTCCGCTTTCAAACGGAGAAAAATCATGTCTGAATGCACAAATTTGATTTCTCCTTTAAATATATTCTGCACAGCAATGTTAGAAGAATTGGTAATAGGAATGCTGAGCATCATACTACTACTACAGGCACAGTTCAAGGGAAGAAAGATTGAGGTGTTTATATGAAAGACAGCCCACTCTCCAAACTTGAAAGCAACACAACTAATTCAAATTTTGTCTCTGTGGAGAAATCCTGGCAAGAAAAACTGGAAAAAGTTGTCAGGGCATGTCATCCAGGACCTGCTACAAAATAAGATTTTTCACTAACATAAGCGCTGCCAGAGTTTTGGAAGGACAAGGAACGGTGGAATTGCCATCCCCACATTCATAACATTAAAAATCAATGTCACTGTAACCATCATCAGCCATTATTTGCTGAACAAAATCATCATCTAAAGATGAAACATGTTTGGAATCAGCCATTTTGGTGTTCTATGTGGCCTGTATTTTAAAAAAGCACTTGTAAAACTTCACTTTCTTTAAATCAGTGTGTTTGCTGACTATTGTGCCAGAGTTGCAAGAACTCTCTCATGGAAATTCCTGTTCTGATGGAAACAACTGAACAAGTTTGACAATGTACATGATGTGATGTACTGGACTGAGAATGGATATAACCATCATACCCAGCTGGAAAAAACAGTGGGATGGGGGGAAGGTCAAAATTTTCCCTATTTGCAAGAAAACCAATATGATTAAAAGAGACAAAAGTTTGATTTTACCTCTGAGAAGAATAGAACTCACCATACGTTTGTGTAGATCATCCAGATATGTCACCATTGCTTTAGAGAATGCTGACCAGAACAGGGTGATGATGCAATTCATAATTTGGTAAAGACATAGAATTTGATATTTACACTGAACAGCACCTGAAATTGGTAAACCTGTCAAGGTAAACAAATCAAAAACACTTTTGCAAAGTCAGGTGAATAGGACATGAGAGTAGGCATTTGTGAGATTGAAACTGATGGCATACTTGAATCTATGTAGAACCTCGGCAGAAAAATTAATTCATTGTAGCAATTGACATCTATGGTCAACCTCAACTTGCTATTGGCCTTTTTAGTAGGGAACAGCCATGAATAGAACTGGAGATTGTGGTTTTCATCCATCTCCACCACCCTTTGTCAATAAGTGCTGTAAGTCCTGCTGAAGAATGTCAATAAGTGCTGTAAGTCCTGCTGAAGAATGTCAATAAGTGCTGTAAGTCCTGCTGAAGAATGTCAATAAGTGCTTAAGTCCTGCTGAAGAATGTCAATAAGTGCTGTAAGTCCTGCTGAAGAATGTTGTCCATCTCTCAATCACATCCATTAGAATGGGAGAGGAAGAAAGAGGAGTTCACGGGAAAAATGAAATCCAAGGTTCCACCTACATGGCTTAGATAAACCATTCATTCTGTGGCAATAGTTTGATCCAATGTCATTGGAATCACAAGAGTCTGGTTAGGTGGGGTGTTAAGCCACCAATGGGAGACAGGAGGTTTTAGGTGGAGAAACTTGGTTTGTTACCTCTCCTGTAAGGGTACCTCCTCAACTGGTTTGGCTGTCCTCTGATGGCATATGGTTGAGATACGATTGCTACATGGAATGTAAAAGATCCCATTGTTGGCTTGTCTATCTTCTGTTCAATGTGGCAGGGAAAGCTGGTTTCTAAAACAAGGATATGGGTGGAACAGCAAGTCAGAGGGGAAGTTCTTGAGCTCCTTCCTAAATAGACATAAGTCCAATGGAATCATCCTTAAAGCCAGAGGTTTTGTTTTCTTTTTGAATCTTGAGTAGCATAAACATGCATTATGACATATCAAGTTAAGCTTGGCAGAGGCAATCAGCACATTCATCATCAAATGGTGAACAGCTTTGTTAATAACCCAAGCAATTTGGGCTGTTGACTACCAGGCATGTTGGTTGGCTGAGTTTTCCTACCAGTCAGAAAATTGCCAAATCTAACACTGATGGTGAGGCGACACTGTTCTGAACCTTCTTCAATGTGGCATGACTTCCACTTTATAAACAGTGGGGTCATACATGCTAACCACTGCTGGGAGTTCAGCCGGGTAAGAGGTGAGAAAAGAAATGAAAATTGCAATTTAGTTTCAAATTGTCTGCATTTTAATTAGGCTTGGCATTCTGCATTTTCTACATTTAATTTTGAAATACTGCTGAAAGAGGGGCTGACCTGCATGCCATCTGTTTAAGTCCACTCTGCATGTACACTGGACTACTATTCAACATCATTTTCAGGTTCAAAATCACTCACTGTTATCTTCATTAACACTTTCCCAGCTATAATAATCTGATATAATTCATAATTTCAAAAATCACTGTCACTTTCATCTACCATTATTTGCCAAAATAAATGCATCCGAAGATGAACTACATTGGGAATCATCCATTTTGGTGTTCTAGGTAGCCCATGTTTTAAACAAGCATTTGTAAACTAAGGTTCGTGCAATGAAAGAATGTGTGTTCCAGGGCCCAACATGCCAATCAAATTTAGTTTAACAGCCATTCATGTCAAGCCAAAGAACCAAGATGTGCAATCAGTTACATACCTGAAAAGTGACAGATGTTATGACAAGTGCTGTGATGCATCTACTGGGAGCAAGACCTAAGTCACTACAAGAACTTTACGGGTTAACAGGTAAACTGTATACTGCATAGAGAACATTTTTATATGTGCAACTTTAAACTAATTTGGAGGACTTCTTGTGCATCACTGGTCTCTAAGTGCACAAATTCATAAAAATTTTGTGTGATTCCTGCATTCCTGTATAAACTGTACCAAATTTAGTAACTGCATCATTGCCTCCTGTACCAGGCTGTGCATTTGTGGCTCAAAGCAGCATCTGGCACGAATCTGGGGACAGCAACTCTATGGAACCTTGTCCTTCTAAAACTGCTGATGTCCAGTGTCAAGTATTTTCTGATACTCACAATTTTTTTTCTATTTTACTGATTTTTTCAGTTTAAATTTTTCTGCCATTCCTCAAGATGTTTTCAAGGCATTTGTGGCAAAATTCAAGGAGTTTTGAATATATTCAAAGATTTTTCAAGCATAAAACAAAATTTTTTGAATTCAAAGAATTTTCAAAGCAACTCATTAACTGAATGAATTTTCTTTAAAGATGGTCCAATGATCACTAGGTCATTCTATTCTTGATTTATTACAGCCCTCAAGTCTTTGAATATTTCTATCCAATGAACAAAAGTTGATTCTCCATGCAGGTAGGGATGAAATGATTCACTGATGCATAAATAATTCTGCTGTTTAAGACACACATTGATACAAACGGTGGAGAATCGATACAAAATGATCCATCCTTTATAATTTTTACTTTGTCTTCTTCAACAGTAAGAATTATTAGTTGTTTGCTGTTATATGCTTTTAATGTGTATCATAACATAGATTATGAATCACAATGCATGCCACAAGTGTATCATTTCACCCTTTGCATTAGGACTCCTTACCATCATCTTTGGTTTGTTTCTGCTTTTCCTCAGACCACTTTATTCTGTGTAGCATCAATCTCCGAAATTTTCTTTGCTGTTTGGGGCCTACAATGTGTCAAAAAAATGAATTTCAGACAGCAGTCATCTAACATAACTAAGGAGCACTTGCTGATAAAAATACCCCCGTGTATGTTGTACAAAACATGTTATAGTACGACACAGTGACCCATTTCTGGTGCATGGCATACATTTATCTCAAGATGTATCTACATTTCAACTTTGATAGTAATTATCAATGGCATATGTTAAATTTAAAGTAATTATCAATGACCTATGTTAAATTTAAAGTAATGAAAAATAAACTCTGTAAATTATGTGAGATACAATTCTTTCAACCCAGAATGCAGTCACAGAGTAAGTTTTGGTGTTAAAAGATATATTAATCAAAGAATTACCTCCCAACCTGGTTGGTCAAATGGACAGTCAATGCAAATCCTATATAACCTCTGCTTCTCAAAGCATGAGTATCATAAAAAATGGATAGACATTATGTAAAAATTGTATTCTAAAACGAGCTAAGCAAATATAAAGACATAGGGTAGGCAACCTACGGCATGCGTGCCACAAGGTGGCATGTCAAGAGGTTTTGTGTGGCAATTGAAGGGCAACCAAAAATCTCGCTTTTAACTGTTCCTATCTTACTGGTGTCACATGTTTGTTCATTTTGTGATCAATCCTTTTGTAATCAATCTGGAAAAAAGTGGCATGCTATGTAAAATAGGTTGCAGACACCTTATATAGACTACCTTTACTCCCACTGCCACCACAAGCTGAAATCTGCAACTTTCTTGTAGAAATGCCTACCATTTTGGCCTCTTTTTACAGGTTTTTTCATACAAAGTGATGGACAATATTGAAATTTTAACCCTCGAGCTAGTTTATTGTCTTTATTTTCACTAAATTTCAACACTAATAAAACTGAAATAACCACTCTTGGGTCAGATGGTCTGTGCAAGCAGTGACATTGTTTACAATGCCATCCAGTGAGTAGCTTGACAAACAGCATTGACAGACACAGATCTACCATCATGTCAAGCAATGGTAGATCTGTGTACACTGTTTCCAGTGAGATGCATCTGCTCTCAATGGTCCAATATTGCTGTCCTAGTGGTGAAGCAAGCCAAGAAAACCATTGGTCTTGGTCAAGCAACCAGTGATCCTTGCAATGTGTTGCTGTCTTAGATTAAACCCAGGATCACAGTGATGCATGTGTGTGTGTTTTTGGATTTTTAATGTAGATGTAACAATTTTAGCCATATCACTACCATGTCTGCAGTGTCGCAATTGATAGTGATAGTGTAGTCATATCACTACAGACATTGCGGTGTGGCAATTGATAGTGATGTCTAACATGGAGGCATCATGCCACAGATATGTAGCATCATGCCCCACCCAATCACATCATCCTGACACCAGGCTAACTAGTCCTAAGACTATCCTCTTAATGCTGAGTGGCAAAACGAGGCAGCTGTTAGTACCATTTTTATAAGTCTTTTGTACTACTCAGCTGGGGTTGGAACCCACAAATTTCCACATCCAAGGCAGATGCTCTAACCACTTAGGCCACCAGAGCAGTCCACAGTGGTGCAAAGAAAGTGATGTACTAATGCATTATTCCGATCCCAAACTCCCTGTATCAACCCACCTCCTTCCACAACTACCACATTACAGTCCTTGAATAGAACCACCAGCCCCGTCATGTAAAGCTGGCTACAGTTGGACTCGATCTTGAATTTCTTGGCAGGATTGGTCAGGTCTCGAACCCTGGAAATGAAATTATAGGCACCATTCTTGCATTTTTTTCAGTTTATATAAGAAAGACCTGAACTTTATAAGGATACCATTTATTGAAAATGATGAAACAGTTTGTTTCACATTTATTTCACAACATGCATGTGATTTTGTTATGAAAATATTAAATGTCTTAGAATTAAATGTACTTGTCACTTTCTTCATATGTATTTACTATTCACATTTGACATCCCCCTCTAGAAAGGCCACCCTCATTATAAGGCCACTTCCCTGCTGCAATAGGGGGTGTAATTCTCAATAGTTTTCATGTACAGTAAATATGTATAAAGTACAGCATGCTAGTGGGTGTAATTCTCAATAGTTTTCACATATAGTAAATATGTATAAAGTGCAGCATGTTAGTGGGTGTAATTCTCAATAGTTTTCACATATAGTAAATATGTATAAAGTACTACATGCTAGTGGGTGTAATTCTCAAAAGTTTTTTCATGTTAAGAGGCATGGTTCCATGTCTCTGGGAACAGAGATGGATCCTGAGGCCACTGTCAACTCCATGTGTAAAGTGACAATTCGTCAAATTCATGACCAGTAAGTATATAAATTGTTACTGGGTGGAAATTTCTATAGGTTCAATGTTATGACCCTGGTGTCAAGTCCTTGGTGACAGAGATGGGTCCTGATGCAACCTTCAGCTGCTTTTGTTAATTCATCTATTTATGACCATTAACTGTATGAATGTTAACCGGGTGGAGATATCAATAGTTTAAATATGATGACCAAGGCATCTGACAAAAATTTCATAGAATGCTATCTTACATCCTCCACATGACATTATCCAAAACCCTAGCAAAAGTGCCAGAGCAAGAAAGTAGGTTGTTGTGACTCAGTTTTGTCCATGGTGAATGTAACCTTTCAAGATGAACATACCAATCAAGTTTGATGACTGTACATACAACTGTGTCAGAGAAATTGATGTTAAAAGCAAAAACTTAACATAATCACTGGAGTGTGAAAGAAGATCATTGTGACCCAATTCTGCCCCTGGTTGAATGGGATTTATACTGTTCTGAATAATACTTTCAGCTGAGCTTTTCTTTATTCAAGTGGCCCATATGAGCCTGAGGTCTCTCACATGGCTGACAGCTAGCTCAAAAGCTAACTACCAGCATAGATGACCCAAAGAATTGAGTTTGTATTCTTACAATGAAATGTTCCTCTATTGTATATTTTAGTAACACCATATTTGATAGCTGATTTAGTAACACCATATTTGATAGCTGATTTAGTAACACCATATTTGATAGCAGATTTAGTAACACCATATTTGATAGCAGATTTAGTAACACCATATTTGATAGCTGATTTAGTAACACCACATTTGACAGCTGATTTAGTAACACCATATTTGATAGCTGATTTAGTAACACTATTTGATAGCTGATTTAGTAACACCATATTTGATAGCTGATTTAGTAACACCATATTTGATAGCTGATTTAGTAACACCATTTGATAGCTGATTTAGTAACACCATATTTGATAG
The DNA here is from genome assembly GCA_028554795.2 of Sinohyriopsis cumingii. Classification (NCBI taxonomy): domain Eukaryota; kingdom Metazoa; phylum Mollusca; class Bivalvia; order Unionida; family Unionidae; genus Sinohyriopsis; species Sinohyriopsis cumingii. The sequence continues at coordinate 21,625,302 of CM068831.1, forward strand.
CAGATTTAGTAACACCATATTTGATAGCTGATTTAGTAACACCATACTTGATAGCTGATATAGTAACACCATATTTGATAGCAGATTTAGTAATACCATATTTGATAGCTGATTTAGTAACACCATATTTGATAGCTGATTTAGTAACACCATATTTGATAGCTGATTGGCATAATTTGTTCAGGCTTGAAAGCTTATGCAAGGATTTTTCTGTCAAATTTGAACAAATTCTGTTCCAAGATTTCATGGAAAACATCATTTCAAGATTTCTGTTTTAAGTCAAATGTAGCCATTTTTAATGGTGGATCAGTATCATTCATACAAAACTGAAAACCTTAAACATGGATGCTTTCTAAGTTTTTGGCATATTTCTATTCTGTAGTTTTTCTGGAGATGTTTGTAGGTTTTCTGTTGTTAGAAATGGCAACCATGTTTGACAAGAGAAAAGCATTATTTGCAAAAAACCTAAAGAGATTCTTGACAGACAAAATGCTTCTGCAAAATTTTGTCAGATTCTGTTAAGCAATTTTTTGAGATGTGGTCATAAAAAGGTTTTATATTTTGGAAATGGTGGTCATATTTGATGATAGACAGCATAATTTATTATAATTTAAAATGCCTTCACACCAGAATACTTGTCAAATTTTGTTCTGTGATTATTGCAAAAAATAATTTTAAGGCTTTTATATATTTGGCAATGGTGGCCATATTTAAAGGATGACTGGCATCATTTGAATGAATAGGAAGGCCTTCATGCATTGATGTTTTTTTTTCAAATTTGGTAAAATTCTGTTTAGCAGCTTTTTCTTCTAATTTTAGTAATGGTGGCCATATTTTGATGGCAGGACTGACTGTATTTGAAAAAATTTTTAACACCTTCATTTCCAGATGTTCCCTGCTAAATTTGGTTGAATCTGGTTTTTGAGAAGTTTAAACTAGCAAATGCTTATGGATAATGCATAATGGAAAGATCAAACTATATGCTCACTTAGCCCTATAACCAGGTGAGTTCAAAATTATTGCAGGGTGTCTAAGGTATTTCTGCTTAAATCCCTCTTATTTAGAGTATGGTCTTACCTATATACTGAAACATGAACCCCTAGACTTGTATCTTCTTTAATTTTCCTTGCTTTCTTCTCTTTTCTCTGCTCTGTTGTCAATTTTCTTGCTGCATTTGCCTCCTCATGTGCCCTAAGGGGGAGATGATGTCAAGATAGTAAATTATCTAGTGGAAGGAAAACTGGCAATATTCTGGAATTTCCAAACTGGCAATATTCTGGAATTTCCAGTCCTACCACATACCATGAAGTGATAGAACTGTACATGAAATTCCAATCTAACTACAATACCATGGGCTGAACTACTGTACATAAAATTCCAATCTAACTACAATACCATGGGCTGAACTGTACGTGAAATTGCAATCTAACAACAATACTATGGGCTCACAATACTAATGTACATAAAATTCCAATCTAACTACAGTACCATGGGCTCACAAAACTACTGTATGGAACATTCCAATCTAACTACAATACCATGGGCTGAACTACTCTACATGAAATTCCAATCTAACAGCAATACCATGGGTTCACAGAACTAATGTACATGAAATTCCAATCTAACTACAATACCATTAGCTGAACTACTGTACATAAAATTCCAATCTAACTACAATACCATTAGCTGAACTACTGTACATGAAATTCCAATCTAACTACTACTGTACATGAAATTCCAATCTAACTACAATACCAATGGCTCACAGAACTATTGTACGGAAAATTTAAATCTAACTACAATAACACGGGCTGAACTACTGTACATGAAATTCCACTCTAACAACAATACTATGGGCTCAAAGATATACTGTACGGAAATTTCCAATCTAACTACAATATCATGGGCTGAACTACTGTACATAAAATTCCAATCTAACTACAATACCATGGGCTGAACTACTGTACATGAAATTCCAATCTAACTACAATACCATGGGCTGAACTACATGAAATTCTAATCTAACAACAATACCATGAGCTTAAAGAACTAATGTATGGGAAATTTCAATTGAACTACAATACCACACTCTGACAGAAGTACTCAACCATTAGTTCAAGGAACTACTGTACAGGAAATTCCAATCTAACTACAATACCATGAGCTGAACTACTGCACATGAAATTCTAATCTAACTACAACACCATGGGCTGAACTACATGAAATTCCAATCTAACAACAATACCATGAGTTTAAAGAACTAATGTATGGGAAATTTCAATTGAACTACAATACCACACTCTGACAGAAGTACTCAACCATGAGTTCAAAGAACTACTGTACAGGAAATTCAAATCTAACTACATACCATGATCTCACAGAACTATACAATTCGGATAATTATTTGTATTTCTCTCTCTTTAAAATTTCATTACCTAATAGTTATGATAAACAGATAAATTCATACAGAATTATTTGTACATGGAAAAAGAAAAAGACCAATAAAAACCATAAACAGTGGATGAACAATTCAATTAAAAGTCTTCTGAACAGCACAAAAAACTTGATAAATAATATAAAATTACATTACAAAAGGAACTTGAATCAACAAGTAGGTTTGCATTTTTTTACAGCTTGCTTCTCAGCATGAAACTGAACTTTTTTAAAGTCATTTAATATCAGATCATGAAAGTGGAAAAAGATATCTAATAAAATTCATGACAAAGTAAATCTAATAAATAAAACAGGACAGCAGTATTTCTATCATTTGCTCAAATATTTCCACAGCCTTACTTTTGTCTCTTGGCCATCTGAGCCCTGACATGTGCCTCAACTTTTGTAGGATCCTGCACTGCCTCTGTCCCCAGAACTCTCATCAAGTTGGCCATTCTCACTGCAAGACATAAAGTCAAGGGTAAAACTTTGTAGTAAAAATTATGAAATGCTGACACAAAAAGCGTTCTTTTCACTTCTGATTTTAATTTAACATGTCTCAATTTACTATGAAATAATTATCTTTATACCTGTGCTCAAATACATTAAAATTCTGACTGGTCTCATTATAAATGATGGTTAATATTCCAATACTGGCATTTTTCTGAAGTAATTAAGCTATCTTTAGTGATAGGTAAAATATACCTGAATACAATCTGCTGCACAATCCAATTTAATAACCTGGAAAACCTAGCCTAGGTAGATGTTTACTAGGTTTCTGATTGTCTACTAGAAAAACAATAATGATGGCTCACAAACATGTAAGACAAATTGTTAAAGAAGGTGAATTTCTGGCTGCAATATGAGCACATGGTATGTTCTTGATCTTGTTACTTGCTGGAACAATCCTCGCAGTCAAAAGTTACTATCCAAACAGGCTACCGTTTTTGTGCTGAAATTTACAGAAAAGGCTAGTAAACCCTAATCATTTTCAAGTGGAATTACTCTTACTCTGAAATATGCATACAATCACTCATAGTGGCCAATATGCTGAAAACTTTTATGATTTATTTGTAATTACAGTTCTTCATAAAAATTAAAAAAAGCTGTTTTAGTAAATTATGTTGCTCCTACAATACTTCCCTTATTATATAACATTAGACTAACTATCTTTGCTACAAATAAATCCAGCCCTCCCAGAAAGACCAAAAAATGTCTCGAGGGCTGGATTTGAAGGTAGTTAAGAAAGTTGTCCTAACGTAATGTGATTAGGCAATGTATTTGCAGGAGAAATGCCAGAATAAGCTCATGCTGTGCATACCATATATGCTCAGTTATACGTTGAATCTAACTGCAAACTGCATAGACTCCAATCTGCCATCGCATAATGCCCTATAAGATCTGGTTCAGTGCAGTTTATTAGGAGTAATTAGTAGGACAAAAAACACAAACCCTGATCTGCTGCTGCATTATGTGATGGAAGATCAGGGTCTATGTTGTTGCAGTTGGACTTGCCTTAAAAACGAGTACAGTGTGAACCCACTATAGCATGCTGTTATAACATGAATTAAGATATGACACAATTGTGGCATGGCTCCTGAAAGTTTATATAATTTTTGTTTACCAAAATAATTTTTTAAAGTTCACGAAAAAATGTATGAAAGGTTTAATATTGTTTTGGGGAAGAGCTCATCTATGAATTCAAATATAACATGATCGTGGAGTGGGTCCTGAAAATATGTATATTTGCTCATGAATAAATAATTTTATTTTCAAAAGTAAGAAAACTAATGTTTAAAAAGTTAATTACCATTTTGGGGAAGAGATTGTGCCTGAATTCTGACATATGATTATAGTGTGGCTCATGAAATTTTATAATTATTTCACCAATTTCTTTAAGTGCAATGTTTTGTACCAATATAGTATTGAAAGAAAATCAGCTGATTAAAAAGCTGATTGGTGTTAATCTTGTTATTATTGATCTACAATGCCAGCAAGTCTTCTCCATTTATCTTCAATGCTATTCTGTGTATAATTTTGGCTCAAAAAAAGATATTCTCACCTAATTTTATAAATCAAATAATTTTTGTAATTGTTAATCACAAAAGATAATCTCACTATACTAAAAGTTGTTCAAATTATGGGACAACAAATTTTTTTTAAAAATGCTGCGAACATGCACAAATGGCTTTGTGGTGCTATCAATCATCATGCAGTCAGTCGACCATTGACTAATATTCTGCATTTCCTATAATAATGACCATATTGTTCCTTTACATTTATTCTTGCTGTATTAGTTTAAACAAATTGAGTTCAAAGTGTTAATTAGAGGATATTTACAACAGATAATGTAAAGCTTCTATTGCTCAAGTCTGAGGCCCCAGGCAGGACTTGAGTTAATCAAATGCAGTTGGTTTCATGACAAAAGTTCACAAGCCACGCAAACAATGTGGTGGTCTAAAAAAACTTCTTACCAAGTTTATAAGTCAATAAATTTACCTTCTATTTTAAGAGAATAAAACAGATTTAGATTATTTATGTCTGCTCAATTAACCATCATGCATACCTGCTGAAACAAGTTCATGGACTGAATTGTCAGCAGTTTTTGGTAATAGTCGCACACATGTAACCCACCCACCCCTTTCACAGTAACCCTTTTTATTTTCAAATTAAAATCATTCACATATTCACAGGAAACTGTCCTGCCAGTGTCAACATTGATTGGAACAACACCATTTAAGTTGTAGGGGTGGAGGGATTGGCTACTATAATCAAACATTGTACTCGCTGCTGTTTCTCATCCAAACATCACTTGGAGCTAAATCTGGACTGTATGGTGGATGTGGACAAGTTTGAATGCTTTCTTCCTTCTGGTATGGTCTCATACAAGGTTGCCACAATACTTGTTGCAGCCAATAAGAACTTGAGATTTTGGCCAGAGATTGAGTAAAACTGGATTCATGACCATAAGAATGCTCTACTATGGGATTTTACAGTGAGGAATCAGCAGTCTTCAAATAAAAAACATATCTAGGTAGTTTCCCTGTTATGAGCTCCTCAGTGCACCTTTCAAGTAAAATAATGGCAAATGTTTGTTTTGAACTTAACCTTTTGGATCTGGTGGTGGCATTAGACCTAGTCGTATTTTCTCCTGCACCTCCTTCTGGGCTTCTCCCCGATTTTGTCGTCTTAACTTTTTCCTCTCCTTCTTAGTGAGATAAACTGGAATGGCTACTTGCTTTGTTGGTTCAGCTGTAAGTACAAGTAATATAAAGTGATGTACAATAAAACCTGCCTTAAAGAGACACACAAGGGGACATTAAATAGTATCCAATTTGGTCAGATGCTCTTTATAAAGATGTAAAAAAGGGACACACAATTTTGTCCTTTGTAGTCAGGTGTCCTTTATATTGTGGTGAAATGTATGAGTGAAATAATGTACTGATGTGACAAGTTTCACCATATATCTGAATTTTGTTCCAAACAGCCAAATGTTCTAAAACTGTATGACAACAGTACCAGTGGCAAACTGTGAAGAAATGTTTTCAATACAAATAACATAATAATTTCATACCAACACAATCATGATTCTTTGCTGGATGTCCTTTTTTCCAAGGTAGTTCTGTTTAGATGAATGTTTAAATGAGTGTAACCTTTTTCCATACATTGAGCCATATTTTATATTTCTGTTAAAATTAAATGAAAAATGTCAGATATCCCAAACACAATCTTACCACTGAAAGTATCTGCTAAAGTAATAACCAAGCACTAAAATTTACACAATTTCTGTTGTACAAAGTTACTCCAAGAATATAATATGCATTACTGTGCAATTTTTATTCATTAACATTCATTCATACGTACATGACTTCATGTTCAATTGAAAACTTGTATCTGACAGTTCATGTGAGCCTACTAATGATAACATGCAGTACATAAAGTAGATGAATTCAAACTTTACCAGAAATACTACAGCCTACTGCCATTATTCAAAACAAAAATAAAGCCTTTTGCTTCCATTTACAAACCTAGCGGTCTCATTTGTGCAGGATGTTCTACGAGATGAGTGATGCCTTCCAATCTTCCCCTCAGATCACTACCCTTCCCTATAGCATCATAGCTGCAAGAAAATACTCGCTGATAAGTTTAACAATGATGAAGTAAAATTCCATTTGGAATTTCAAAAAAACTAAAATATCATTGAATTTACAAATATATGGTAAGTATCCACATTTTATCCATATTTTTTTCAATTTTATGCTATAAATTTATAATGAAATTTTAGAAAGCAATCTTGCATTTAAATATCATAAGAGGTTTGTGTGAAGATTTTGTCCTGTGACTTGGATTCTTGCAACATCAAATCAGCACTACAATTTTTCTTTTTTATCTCAGCCACTTGTACATAACGAAAGAATTTCAAAAACAATTTGTCCTGACCAATTTTACTTGTCCAATTTTCCTTTTTAACAATTCTGTTTCCTTTCAATTATCTAATCTCTAAATGGGAATCTGGAAGTGGCAACATTTGTCAAAAGGCTGCACTGAACAAGTCCCAATTTGTTTAACAGGGAATTAGAATAGATGAACTTGTGTGGGTAATCAAATTGAGCAGAATGGGCAATTAGGTGTGTGTGTGTCATTTGGATTTTTAACATAGCTTTAACAATTTTTCAGTCATACCACTATGATGCCTGTGGTGTGGCAGTTTATAGGGATGTTTAGCATTGAGGCATCATGCCACAGACATGTAGCATGATGTTCCCACTCAGGCACATTATCCTGACATTAGGTTGACCAGTCCTAACACTAACCTCTTAATGCTAAGTGCTAGCGAGGGTCTTTGATATGACCTAGCAGGGGTTCAAACCCACGACCTCCTGCATCAGAGGTGGATGCTCTAACCACTATGCTACAGGAGTGGTCACTGGAGCATTTAGGAACCCTAGCTATCTAAATGATAATGTGCAATACAGGAAATCCACATTTTTAAAGCCTCATCAAAATAAAGGTGGTTGGTTAACTGTGGTTGAAATCTATCATTCATAAGCAATACTATGGAAACCAAAGTTAGAAGGGGAAGCAATCAGGTGTTATAATCTTTTAAATGATAATGTGGTAAACTGGAAATCCAAGACATTCAAATGATTGATTGACTGATTGTATTTTAATGGCACACCAGCACTGTTAGGCTATTTAGCGCCATACCAAATGTTATATGTATAATCGTTTAAAAATTATAAAAAGTCTTATATTGACCAGCGATATCAAAACCAAATAGTTGAAATTAAAACGATAAGATGGTAACGGTGAACCGAGACATTCAAGGTCTTACCATTACCAAAAACTGGTTTAAATCCAGCAATAACTGTTAAAATCATGATGTAGGAACCAAAGTCAGGTGGACTGAAAATAAGGGACCATAATTCCTGTAAATGCTGTGGAATGCCAACAAAAGGCCCAAGTAGATCTGACATCATTCACCTGGCTGACATCATTCACCTGGCTGACATCTGCCAGGTGCAAGTGAAGTTAGCCAAGAAATATTGGTCAGTATGGTGCTTTATGTTAAAATGTCTTCCAATGCAGTTGACTGCATAATGTTATTAAAATAACTGTCTCAAGGTGTCTCTAGTGTTTATTTCTTCATCCATACTGGATGAAATCTGCCTAATTTGTCCAATACTTAAACTATTCTATGCCAATATGCTTTCTGTCAAAGTTGGTCAAATTCTGTTTAGCTCTTTTGTTACATAAAGTTGTTTGAACATTTTTGAACTTTATGAAACAGTAGCCAAATTAGATGGTAAATTTAATAATCCCAAGGCCCATCTTTTCTACACGTTTAAAAGCCATTAATGCCTAAATCACCTTCTGCTGAATTCGATTCAGTTCTGTTGTATGGTAAGAATTCACTTGAAGGATTTTCTATTTTAGAAATGGTGCCCATTTTTCATGGTAAATCTGCATCATTTGTATCAAGTTAAAGCCCTGAATGCAATATTTCTGTGTGTCAAATGTGGTCATATTCCACTATGCAATTCCTGAAACAAAGTAGATTTTTCTCCCCATTTTAGTTATGATCGCTAAATTTAATGGTAGATTGGCATAATTTGTGTCAAACTAAAAGCCCTGATATTTGCTCAACTTTGTTTTCGTGAAGAAGTTCTTTACAGGTTTTTCTACTTTCAGTAATAATGACCATATCTAATGATTTCTATAAATTTGAAAGTACTCAATGCCAGAAGGCCCCATCAAATTTAGTCTGATTCTTTTAAGCAGTTTATAAGAAGAATTAAGGAAAGACCTTTCTATTCTTAGTAATGGTGGCCATATTGGATGACTGATCTGCATCCAAAGAAGAGTTAGTGCAAATATATAAGATATCTTACAAGTCTGTATTGCATATGAAAGCATCCCACCACTCAATGTCTGGAACCTCACCTTCTTTCTGAAATAGACAAGACTAAATGAACATCATTTGTTTCCATAAATTAATTGTTTACAATACTCTTCCTGAATTACTACACAAAATAAACCCCAATGAAATTTAATAATTTGAGATACTGATGAACTTAACAAGCATAATGATCTGCACAGCTGCAACAAACTGTAAAGATTCACAAGTGGGCTGACATAAAATGTAAAGATTCACAAGTGGATTGACATAAAATGTAAAGATTCACAAGTGGGCTGACATAAAATGTAAAGATTCACAAGTAGGCTGACATAAAATGTAAAGATTCACAAGTAGGCTGACATAAAATGTAAAGATTCACAAGTGGGCTAACATAAAATGTAAAGATTCACAAGTGGGCTGACATAAATTGTAAAGATTCACAAGTGGGCTGTGATAAAATGTAAAGATTCACAAGTGGGCTGATATAAAATGTGAAGATTCACAAGTGGGCTGTGATAAAATGTAAAGATTCACAAGTGGACTGTGATAAAATGTAAAGACTCACAAGTGGACTGACATAAAATGTAAAGATTCACAAGTGGACTGACATAAAATGTAAAGATTCACAAGTGGACTGTGATAAAATGTAAAGATTCACAAGTGGACCGTGATAAAATGTAAAGATTCACAAGTGGACTGTGATAAAATGTAAAGATTCACAAGTGGGCTGTGATAAAATGTAAAGATTCACAAGTGGACTGTGATAAAATGTAAAGATTCACAAGTGGGCTGTGATAAAATGTAATGATTCACAAGTGGACTGATATAAAATGTAAAGATTCACAAGTGGACTGACATAAAATGTAAAGATTCACAAGTGGACTGTGATAAAATGTAAAGATTCACAAGTGGACTGACATAAAATGTAAAGATTCACAAGTGGACTGTGATAAAATGTAAAGATTCACAAGTGGGCTGTGATAAAATGTAAAGATTCACAAGTGGGCTGTGATAAAATGTAAAGATTCACAAGTGGGCTGTGATAAAATGTAAAGATTCACAAGTGGGCTGTGATAAAATGTAAAGATTCAGAAGTGGACTGACATAAAATGTCAAGATTCACAAGTGGACTGTGATAAAATGTAAAGATTCACAAGTGGACTGTGATAAAATGTAAAGATTCACAAGTGGACTGACATATAATGTAAAGATTCACAAGTGGGCTGACATAAAATGTAACGATTCACAAGTGGGCTGTGATAAAATGTAAAGATTCACAAGTGGACTGTGATAAAATGTAAAGATTCACAAGTGGACTGACATAAAATGTAAAGATTCACAAGTGGACTGTGATAAAATGTAAAGATTCACAAGTGGGCTGATATAAAACGTAAAGATTCACAAGTGGACTGTGATAAAATGTAAAGATTCACTAGTGGGCTGTGATAAAATGTAAAGATTCACAAGTGGACTGACATAAAATATAAAGATTCACAAGTGGACTGTGATAAAATGTAAAGATTCACAAGTGGGCTGTGATAAAATGTAATGATTCACAAGTGGACTGATATAAAATGTAAAGATTCACAAGTGGACTGACATAAAATGTAAAGATTCACAAGTGGACTGACATAAAATGTAAAGATTCACAAGTGGACTGATATAAAATGTAAAGATTCACAAGTGGGCTGTGATAAAATGTAAAGATTCACAAGTGGATTGACATAAAATGTAAAGATTCACAAGTGGGCTGTGATAAAATGTAAAGATTCATAAGTGGACTGACATAAAATGTCAAGATTCACAAGTGGACTGATAAAATGTAAAGATTCACAAGTGGACTGTGATAAAATGTAAAGATTCACAAGTGGACTGTGATAAAATGTAAAGATTCACAAGTGGGCTGTGATAAAATGTAAAGATTTATAAGTGGACTGAATAAAATGTCAAGATTCACAAGTGGACTGTGATAAAATGTAAAGATTCACAAGTGGGCGGTGATAAAATGTAAAGATTCACAAGTGGGCTGATATAAAATGTAAAGATTCACGAGTGGACTGACATAAAATGTAAAGATTTACAAGTGGGGTTGATATAAAATGTAAAGATTCACAAGTTGGCTGACATAAAATGTAAAGATTCACAAGTGGACTGTGATAAAATGTAAAGATTCACAAGTAGGGCTGATATAAAATTATAAAATGTAAAGATTCACAAGTGGACTGATATAAAATGTAAAGATTCACAAGTGGACTGATATAAAATGTAAAGATTCACAAGTGGACTGACATAAAATGTAAAGATTATAAGTGGACTGACATAAAATGTAAAGATTCACAAGTGGGCTGTGATAAAATGTAAAGATTCACAAGTGGGTTGATATAAAATGTAAAGATTATAAGTGGGTCTCAGTTTGTTTGACAATACGAGACACAATACATCAGCACATCTTCATTAAAAAGTATACTGCAGTGGTCCCTCACTATTATGCACCTAAAGAAATATAATTTAGCTATGGTAATGGATTCCTTAAAATTGTTCAAATTTTGTTTTCACCATGGCTTCTTAGTTTCTTTGACTAATAATTGTGTTCTTTGCTAATGAATGTGTGTGTCTGTGTGTGAGATTTGGATTTTTAACATAGCTTCAACAATTTTTCAATGATGTTTGGCACTAAGGCATCATGCCACAAACATGAAACATGATGTCCCACTCTGTCACATTATCCTGACACCAGGCCGACCAGTCTTAACACTAACTTCTTAACGCTGAGTGACAAGCGAGGCAGCTGTTAGTACCATATTTATAAGTCTTTGGTATGACTCAGCCAGGGATCAAACCCACAACCTCCCACATCTGAGGTGGATTCTCTAACCACTAGGCTAATGGAGCGGTCTCTTTGCTAATGAGAACAATTATCATGTGATTTTGCATCATTAAATACTTTTGGTTTAATGCCGTGGTTGGACAGAGCCTTGTTACAACACCCACCTGTGTAAAGTGCACTCACTTATCATGTGGGTCATTTTTATGGTTCCTATAAATGGTGTTATAAAGAGAAATCTCATTAATATAAATATTAAATGTGGATCATTGGGTTCCTTGAATATTTTATGTACATCATAACATCTGATCACAAAAACTGCAATTAATAAGGTGACGTATCACCAAAAGACATCAAACACTGAGTAATACCAGCTTTTCAAAATACAAGAAATTTATAAAATGAACAAAAAGCTGCATGTAATATAATATTATTCAATTTGTTGCATGAATACATCTAATGAGAACTAATGTATGTTCCTTAAAACAGTTTGACAAATTCCTTCAGATTACTAAGGATCAAAAGAATTTATCTGGAAAAGCAAATACAAGCTAGGAAAACTGAAAATGTCACCATCATTGTGAATGCAGAATTACAGAGTGAGTATATACACTCTCTGAAAGATAAACAGCAAAACTTACCAACTCTTTCTTGGGTGTGATTGTTGCTAGCTTTGTTGCTGAGGCGATTCCTGTTTTCTTAGCTGCTTGTGCAATTTCATTCTGTAGTCTATCAAGCTGAGCCTAAAGATTGGAAATAAAAAAGAAAGTAATCAAAATCAAGGGTTCCACAGAAAAATGTCTTGTCTGTGAACAGTGATATTATTGGTGGCTGTTATTTTTATACACTTCCAGCACTTTATTTATTTATTTATATCATGCCAAGAAAATTGGACGTTTCTCAAGCATGCATTGATACAGCAAACCAGGGCTGGACAGGATGGGTATCAAACCCAGAATCTATGGATTATGAGTTTGATGTTAACCCACTGAGCTACTCTGGCTCCCAAAACAGTGTTATGATAATGCAGCTATCTCCTTATGCAAACATCACACAGTATATCAAAGCCACAATGTAATATTATATTCAAGTTTAATATGTATACAGGATATAATGCTTTCAAACATTTCAAGATGGAAATTTAAAGGTAAAATCTGGGCTATGGTACCGTATTTTCTGGCCTATAAGTGGATGTGGAGTACAAGTCAAATTCACTAATTTTATAAAATGTCCATCCTTTCATCAATATATATGTCAATGTGGAGTATAAGATAAAACCAGATCAACACCTTGGCTTCATCTCTTTTTGCTAACAACTTCCAGTTTCATGAGTATTATGAGGCAGCACTGTATGCTATTCCAGATTAATTGGGAAAATGCAGTAAAAGATGCAAGCAAGCTTTGTTCCATTTTCATTTTGGAGAAAAGGAGAGTTTCAGGCCAATGGTAATCTGTATTGTTCACTTACCTGATGATTGTGATCTACCGCATGTAGAAGGACTCTACTATATACTCCATTATCAACTGACACCTCGTAATAAACAATTCAATTTTGTTTTAATTATGATAACCATTGTCCCAAAAACCACACGGCTATGCTGTATTATTTACATGCTAATTAAATATGCCTCGAGTCTGGGCCAGGTTATTCCAATTGAAACCTGTCTGAAGGCAAGATGTGACAGAAGCATTCAAATTAGTGAGGCTACCAATGGGAAAAAGATGATATCAATGGTTTAAACAGTTTAAACTGTTGTCTGAAACCAAAGGCTAATCCAGTGATTGCTGGTATAATCAAAGAGAGATGCTGAAACAACATCTTGTTAGAAATGAATGAATACATGGAATGTGATGACATTACATTTTGTTTTAAGATGAAATGAAATGCACAGATAAAAAAGGATCACCGATGATCCACATTCAGTCATCTCTATTCTGAATTTTAAGCTAAATTCTTTAGTGAATAGTGACAGTATTTGAATACATGATACTTATGTGCTTCGTCTATAGTATTTACTGAACATATGAGGAATTAATGTAGATTAGATCAAATATATAAATGCAAAAGATGCACTGGTAAACACTGTAGTACATTAAATAAACTACTGGTAAATCAAATATCAATGAAGCAATGGCATGGTATATGAATAAGAATTTGCACAACAATCTTACTGAGTCGTCCATAGCAGATAATCTTACTGCAAAGAAATTGGTTATCTTCCTTTTCGACATATTTAAACTGACCTTATGGTTAAACTCACCTTATGGTCTGCTATAAATTTCTATGATGGCTGATCAATGAATCAGATTTTTATATCCCTCTATGAGACAATTAAATCAGAAGCCCCGGATAATTGTATATTCCCATTATAGGTGGCATCTATATATGGGCCAAGAACCAGGCTACAAAAAAAAAAAAAACAGCCACTGATCTCAGTCTTATAGATGCCTGTATTCAAACACTGTATCTATCTTAGCACAGCTTGACTGAGATCACCAGCAAAATGGATGCCTACAACTTAATTTGACAAAGTGTCATTTTTTATTTTTGTCTTTAAAAAAAAAAATGTGTACAACAAATTGTGAGAACCACAAATATTCTGCATGACATTTACCCCATTGGTTTTAATTAGTTGAATGAATAATGATTTGTTTGCAAGAATCATGCGATCCTGTGGCCTTGCAGCATCTCTTTGATTCTGGTCAGGTAGACAATATATCAGAAAATACAATTTTACATAATCCATACCACGTAATGAAAAAAACTAACAAACAATGCAAATTAAACATGCATGACACAATATAAATTATTTTTAATAAATAAAAATATGTTCCATTCTTGGTTATTCTCCAAAAAGCACTTAAGAGCTAAAGAACTGAAACAGATGGGGAGAGTTTGGATCAAACAATGTTTCATGCCAGTAAAAAAAAACTGAAACCACTCTGTTTCTGATTATTCATTACCTGACAGTAGTAAGCAATAACTGGTTGTAATTTAAAACTTGGGTCTACTGAATACATTTTTTATTTTGCAGAATCATGATTTGTGATACCTTACATCAGTTTGCTAGAGGCTTACCTTGGTTCTAAGACGCTGTGCCAACTGCTCAAATTTCCCCTTATCATGGAACCTGAATCCCCTCTTCTGTCGATTGGCTGGGCGGATACTAAAATCAGAGTTTTTTTTGTCTGATAAAACCTTTCAGTTCTGAATATATATTTAGCATAAAAATAGAAAGATCTAGATTGTGTTGTTTCATATAACTAACAAGAGCAAGCTTTACCAAATTGATCTTATAATACCTTTTTGTAAAATAGTAACACATATTCATTCACTAAAAACATCACGTAACTACTGTGATCTTATTATCTGCAAGTAAGAGTAGTTTTATTACAAAATAATAGAGATCCTAAAGAACATCTGTTAGCAAATTACGTTTCTCCAAGTATAACCTAATCACATGAACATTCAGAAAAAAGTCCACCACCGCTTGAAGACAGCCCACCTGAGGAGACAAACATTTTTTGTTTCCCATCCATATATCATACGAACAAATGGAAGAAACTCTCAGCAATTACCTCTCCTCCAAGCTTCTAGGTGGTTACTCATATACCCTATATTTATAAATTCATATACCCTATATTTATAAATTCATATACCCTATATTTATAAATTCAAGCGAGCATTACATCAGCAGCAATACTCGCATTTGCAGGAACGTGTTGGAAGGCCTTAATGTGATTGGATAAGTATTCCCTAAGAAATATAATTTATTAAATATGTGTACTTTATCTATATCATACATTCCTATCAATTAACATTAGGAGAATAGGTAATAACAGGAGAGGATGCATGAATGTCTGGCCTCTGTCACCATTATTCCTTAAAGGAAATAGGCCTGGAATCCCAATATAAACACTAAACCACTCCCTTAACAAGGAGGAAGAAAAACCACTGGTCAATTGACACCAATAATCAATGTACCAGTAACAAAAAATGAATGTTTTTTCACCCAAAAATATCCTGGGCAAATTCAGTTAAAGTTCAAAAGCTATGCCTGAGAGAATGCCAATGTTGACATTAGTGTGGTCTGGTGGTCATTCATCTCAGCTACAGCCTCTAGACCCCTTTATTTCAGTTCCTACAACTCTGATGCTAGCTTTCATAGATAGAATGTCAAGAAGATTGACTGTGCATGCCAACAGGTTCAACACTGTCTCATACTGAAATTTTAATTCAAACACAAGGCTCACAGAGATTGCTACCACATGATGTCTGAAGGTGTCATAGATCCTCATCATTATAAGTATTAACTTTTCTCTTGGAAGAGCAAATGATAAAAGTTATCAAGTTGAGAGACTGAGCCATATCTGGAGATAATGCTGGTGTCCTTGCACTAGTCCATAAAGTTGCACCACTTTCCCTCATAACCATCAAAAAGAGGGTCTTCCAGCTTGGGACTGCAACTCTATGATCAAAGAACCTAATTCCTTTCAGCAAAACTCTCCTGCATGAGCTAAGCATCTAGGATGAGCCTGTTGGGGCAGGGATGGGAAACTACTGAATAGGCTTGAGCAAGTTGAGAGGTGCTGGGACATTCTTGGGAATGCCCACCGCATGACTGATTGATCTGTCATAAAAGATTTGTCCCTTTTGAGATGGGCTATCAGAATGACTCTGCAGGTCTGGTAATTATTTTCTGTATTATCCTTCGTATCAGAACAGTTGAAGGGAAGGCATAACCCCAAAACCCATCCCAAATGACTGATGGTGCATCTATGGCCCATGCTTCTGCATCCAGGACTAGAACAATGAAGGTAGGCAGTTAGTGATTCCATGTTGTCACAAACATATATATCAGTGGACACCCAAAGCACACAAAAATCTGCACAAAAAAGACATAATAATGTATCATTCAAAATGAAGCCTCCGGACTGTTATCAACAATGAACTTGCTAGGACACAGAGTCTGCTGGGAATGTGCCTAATCTGGACTGTGATCTTCAGTTGGAAGCACACATACATAAAGTCAGAGTCCAAGGTGATTTGGTTTTCACCTGTTTGAGAAGGTGGTCACCACCACCATATTGTCTGAAATTATGAAACATACCCTTCCACAATGTTGATCCTTCCAGACAAAAAATGGCATTGACTATGCTAGAAAGAATATTGTTACCTGCTACAGCCATTCACAGTAAATGAAACTAAGAACAGAAACCTTTCTGTAGCATAATAGGTTATGCCTCCTTAGCTTTCAACCGTATCACAAGGCCTTATCAAAGGAATGACTTCTGGACCTTATCACAAGGCCTTATCAGAGGAATGACTTCTGGACCTTATCACAAGGCCTTATCAAAGGAATGACTTCTGGACCTTATCACAAGGCCTTATCAGAGGAATGACTTCTGGACCTTATCACAAGGCCTTATCAGAGGAATGACTTCTGGACCTTATCACAAGGCCTTATCAGAGGAATGACTTCTGGACCTTATCACAAGGCCTTATCAGAGGAATGACTTCTGGACTGGCATCATATGATCAACTAAATGTTGACCACATGACAAAAGCCTTCTGTTCCAATATGGAATTTCAGTTCAACACTGGCTCATCCTCCATGATTTCAATAGCTTCTCTTATTTTCCTCCTCAGGGTTTTATTCTCTCTATTGAGTGCTCTGATGTTATCCTAAGAAATAGTATATCCTGATTCTCTGCAGTGTTCACAAACTGCTGTCAGGGATCCTATGTTAGTGTACAAGTGTTCTTAAACTCTTGTTTCAAGACTTCTAGTAGTTTCCCAGTGTAGCCTTTCCAACAATTATCACAGTGGAGTTTACAGATGACTCAGCACTTTCTGTTCAAAGGAGTTTGATCTTTTGGATGTACCAAGATTGAGTGGATGGTGTTATAGGGATTGTGGATCACATTAGCTCCATATTTTAATCTTCTGAAGCATCAATAAATGGTAAAGGGAAAGTTACACATTTGCCTCCTTTCTCCTTCAAAAGTTCCTCCCTTCTTTGATCTTTTTCAGGAAACACCAACATCCAGTCTTTGTAACCGTTGGCCCTCAAAGGTTCCATAATATGATTGACCTCCAACACCCAGTCTTCTTCAACATTAACAATGCTGTTCACCCTACACATCAGAGTTCTCGCCACTGATCTCTTATGTTCAAGATAGTGGTTAGAGTTTAAGTTCAGATACTGGTCTCTATGGGTAGATTTGCAGCAAATGGTAACTTCTGTTCCCCCCCCCCTCTAAAATGTGAACACATGTATCCAAATACAGCAACTTCCCATCATCTTCCAATACATAAGTGAACTGGTTATTTTCATAAATGGAATGCCATTTATGACAGCCTTTATTATGAAAAGGCTGATGTAAAGGGTTCTATTGTCTGGCTATGATCTGCATCACACCTGGTGCAAATAGGTCAACAAATGGGATTTCCAAGAATATAAGCTGGTCTCTGTTCATACCATAATCTCCAGATGGAGCTTTTTGTGGAATTCCTGCTTTAAGCCATTGTCTGTCTCATTAATGAGACAGGAACTGTCTTATCTTGGTCGAGATCATATTATCTCGATGATATGGAGGACTGGAAAAGGGCCAAATGAGCCATGAGATGGCAGCAGATAAGTCCACTGTTGTACTGAATAAGCTCTGTTGCAAGGACTCGTGTGTATAGGGTTCTATCTTCTGGCTCCAGTTTGCCTCACACCTGGTTGAAGTAGGTCAACAAACGGGATTTCTAAGAATATAAGCTGGTCTCTGTTCATACCATAATATCCAGGTGGAGCATTTCCCGCGGAATTCCTGCTTTAAGCTAACATTTGTCTTGCTACTGAGAAAGGAATTGTCTTATCCCGGTCAAGATCATATTATCTCGATGATCTGGATGACTGGAAAAAGGGTGCCAAATGAGTCAGTACGTTTATCTGCAATGGGCATGAGATGGCAGTAGGTAAGTCCACTGTTGTACTGAACAAGCTCTCCGTTGCAAGAACTCATGTGGAAATTCACACCCTTCTGGAAATCAAATCTGAGAGCTTGATAATCCAAGTAATGTGCAGGGAGATGAACGAAGAGCATGTATATGTGATCCTAACAGTTTCCAAGTTATGACACTGGGGTATTCCACCCACCCTTTGGGCATGACCCAAGGCTTGTGTCAGATGCACATATGAATTTATCTCCCCATGCCCATTAAATGCACACATAGATTTTGGGTTGGGACTTAATAGTTTCCATGTTAATACCCTACTGATACACATCTGATTCTGACCCAGGTCAACATTAGACATGAAGGTGTAATCATAAAATCTGTTACATATCTTATATCCCTGTCTTTGTTGATGACATACATTTGCTTTTAAAAATTTACATTTCCTTTGGCATTTAAAGCATCCATGTCAGATGCAGGATGTCATCAGTTCAAACCCCAGCAGAGTCGTACCAAAGACTTATAAAAATAGTACAAGCTGATGCCTTGCTTACCACTCAGCATTAACAAGTTAGTATTAGGACTGGTCGGCCTGGTGTCAGAATAATGTGACTGGGTGGGACATGATGTTACATGTCTGCAGCATTATGCCCCATTGCTAGACACTACTATAAACTGCCACACTGCAGGCATTGTCGCAATATAACTAAAATTGTTAAAGCTACACTAACATTATTTGTAAAACCCACAAACACAAATGCATTAAAATTTCCACTTACTATATTCAGAAGGCCACCTCAATTTCCGTAGCTATATGCCCTGGTGTCATGTCAAGATGTTAAAGCCACTGTACACATCTAAAGACCATCCCTATCATATTTAAATGTTTTAAGTCCATATTTTTATGAGTAATAAGAGGAAGTACACTACATTACATTTGGACAGATGGAAGTACAGACTGAGAGGACAACACAGTTCATACCTTTTCTTTCAAAAAAGCATGAAAATGTGTATTTGTTTTAGTGCAAAGTGAAAACACAACTTATGCTTTAATGTGATTAAATCACCTGACTCGTGAGTCATAGAACGTCCCCTCTGTTATTTCTTCTGGTGGCTTCTCAATCAAACCTTTGAACTCTGCCCTCCTCTTGGCTCGAATGTTGGCCTACAAAGAAAGTATGATTTAGTAATGGGACATCTACCTGTAATTTCAAGTATGACAATGAAAAATAAGTCCCTTCAAGGGACAATGACTCTCCTGTCTGAAAATAATTTCCAGATACAATAAGATTTATTCTTTGCAAAAACCAGGTGCTGAAGCCATCTCTGCTGATCTTCATTGATAAGATTTTCAAATTGCATTAGCAATATTGGACGTAAGATCAGCACCATGTTCAGTTAAAACAAACCAGACACCATCTGAAGACTTTTGGTGTTGATATAACCATCAGATCAGTAAAAAATTTTATTCAGGACCAACTTTATATCATAATTAGTCACCAGTGAAAACTCCATGGCAATTATGCTTTCCAGTTGCGAGGAATAACAATAACAAGATTTTCAAAATGGATGCCATGGTAGTCATCCTGGATGTCAAAACACTACCATTTTCATTTAGTTTCAACTAGAAACTCAAAATTTTCTACTGTCAACCCCTTGACTACTTTCCATTCAGGAGGAGTAGCAATCACAAGATTTTTAAGATGGCTGTTGTGACAGCCATATTCGAAGTCAGATTGGCATAATTTTTATTTAGGACCAAGCAGACGTTACAAAAAGTTTTTTTGTTGTGAAGATCCCATGTGGGCAATATGAATCCAAACAATATTAAAGCCCAAAATCTAGCTTTTCTAGAGACTTAATTGGCATTTCCAACTCTTGCTTCATAATATTTTAGACCATCACAGAAAATGCAATAAAATTAAAATATATCCTGAAATATTCACTTTTATAAATGTACTTAGCACCGTGGAACAGCACCTTGATAAATAATTTATCTCCTTGTTATAACTAGTTCCATTTGAACTTATCTTTGACATCCTGTTCTACTTCTTTCAATCGAGGATCATCATACCTGTTGATCATTTTTATCATCTTAAGTCTTAATTAATCCGCAATTGATTCACAATCTATCCCACAGTGCCCTTTTCAGAAACACTATGTCATGTAACATTATTTGAACACAACTGGCTTTTCTATTGGCTAATTAATGGATATTACCCAATCAAACGAATACTTTGAAAAGAAAGACAGCCATTACAGCCAATTCAACTGGACTATTCCAAGTGCTAAAACTAATAAAAAAAAACACCGTATATTTTTCTTTGCAAACTTAGTTGACATAGGCATCTGTTTTAATCATAAGCAACGAGTAATTTATGATGGTACTCCTTATGTTCTATGCATGTACAACCTCCCACCAGTTATCACCTCAAATTTACACTGATCACAGAAGTTATCAATCTGGCATAGAAAATGGATTTTTACTAAAAGGTTGAACTTTTTCATGTCCGTATATGAGTTTGCTGAAAGCTGTGACAATGGATTGTTGGGATGTTTCAGATCCTTGAAACTAAATGCATGCTACGGTTACTTGAATCTTGGTCTTTACAAATATTCATTGCATTAATTAGGCTTGTAAGAATACTTTGACCAGATATAAGTTAGCATTTGTACTTGCAAGCAGCAAGAACTGGTAAATGGCTGCAAGTAACTAAATGCAAATTTTGCAAATTGTACCACAGAATCTGCTCTGCACAGTTCCAATACCAGACCTGCCAACCCGTCTCAGTAAGGCAGTTGATTTTTTTTCCTTAAGTCTGACCAGTTTTTAGTAATGTGTAACAAAATATCATAAACTGTTACCGTAAAGCTGGAAAATGTAATTAAAAGTCCAGTATTCGGAATGTGCAGCGATGATAAACATTATATCTATGATCAACAGTTTGCTTATGTAGATGCTTCGCATGAACAAATATGTGCAGTTTAAAGCGTCTGATGTGCTGCTGTAAAGTTAGTCTGGTTCCCTGACCAACATTTTCGCTACTTCTAATATGAAACCCAGATCCAAATCAAACACAGATGAACAAATTTTCCGGAATTTTCGGCAATGATAATATATCCATAATTTTTGCTTGTATGCCGTAAGTCCATATTTTAAAGGTAAATTTTGTAAGACTTAAAGCAAAATCGTAAGAGTTGGCAGGTCTGCAATACTGCTGGGAGTAAAATAGAATGATCTGAAGTGATACCAGAGATGTTTTTTAAAGAGAGATCTTGATTTATACTGACCTTTAGAGTCGGAGTATGATGCTGCAATTGAACAGCCTGTCCTGTTGCTTTATCTATCATGTGACCCTCATCGTCCAAAATAAGTGGTGTTGGCATTGACTGACCAATTTTTCTGAATAATGGAAAATTATTTAAAGCAAACTCAAATTCTGCAAAAAACTGTCTTGCCTGCTCTGCTAAGGCACATTTAAAAAGCCTAACAAAATCTGAGCAAGAAAAACATGTCAATATAACCTACTTTTAATAAGTGCAAATATTAATAACAAATACAAGTTTCAGGCTTATAAAGTTTTGTGAAAAGAACTGGCTAAAATGTCAGAGAAATTGAGTTCAATATTGAACTGAAAGCAAAAATGTAACTGCTGCAAGAAAAGTATGTCAATGCAACCTACTTCTGCATGTAATGACTAGACTAGTATCTCTGGAGTTAAATCGAGCCATCAAGCTTGATGACTGTACATAAAACATTAAACATTTAGATAAATTTTTACATTAATATAACCATTTTTCAATTTGTTCATGCTGCTTCAAGAGATATGGGATCCATAAAACAGTCTTGCAAGCAAACCACACGGTGATGCATGGTTTTAGAAAGACTTTTTAAGTTAATAATGCTACAAGAGACAAGCATCCACAAAACTATGTCTTGCATGCAAACTACAATGTGAAGTATGGTTTAAGACTTTAAAAAATTGTATGCTATTTAAAAGACAAAGGTTCCAAAAAAACACTGTCTTGCATGCAAACCACACTCTGATGTATGGTTGAAGACTTTCAGAAAATTTTACCAGAAAATTTTCACAATGACAACACCAAGAATGACTTTACTATCAGCCCATGTCTAGCTATTAGAAAATGAAGCAAAACATAATTAGATGGCCAGATTTTACTCACTGTGCGGCAGACCCTGGCATTCCTGGTTTCATTAACTGTAAATTCCCTGACAGCCCTGCCATTCTTGCTTGGATCTGTGCTTGTAGCTCTGCTGCTCTCTGTGCCTTATCCATTGCATCATTCATATGGACCTGTGGAAGACAAGGAGTCTTATCAACTCTAAACAGATGCTCCAAGAATGAGCATGCCTTTATCTTTCCCAGGGGCCACAACTCTATTAAATGTTTCTCAAAAAAAGGTGAAAATCAAACATGAACTGGGTTTTCAATCTGAAACTTTATACCAAAAATATGAATGGCTGACCCAGAAATACAAGCTGATACTGTCATGAGAGTGGTTGAATTTATTCAATCCTAACACTTTAAATTCCATTCAGAGAGTTTCTGACTGATATGACCTTCCAATCAGGAAGAGTAACAATAACAAGATTTTCAAGAAGGCTGTTGGCCATATTGCATCACCATTTACATTTAGGACCAACCAGATGTCGGAGGAAATCTTCTGGTGATACAATTTGCTGTTCAGGAGTAAGACTTTCAAGATTGATTTAAGATCAGCACCATTTTAACTTAGGACCAAATAGACATCATAAAACATCTTTGGGTGAAAACCCCAAACCGATATGAATTTCTCCTTCAGGAGAAGTATAAGCATGATCTTCAAGATGGTCACTGTAGTGGCTATATTGGATGTCCAAGCATCAGTATTTTCATTTAGGACCACCTAGACTATTGTTATGAAAGTAATGAATGTAAGTTTCGTGGCAGTGCTAATGGATGGACAGGCAACAAACATCAGACCATCCCATAACCTCTTCAGGTCTATCAGCAGCAAAACTAAAACACTGAAAAAGGATGACTCCCTGCTGAACATAATTTTCTAGCCTTATAATAATGAACCACACTGCCACCAGGGGTAAACCTCTTCTGAATAAGTGCACATACTTAACACATGTATACAGTTTCATTGCAAGGGCAGCTTATCTGACCATTTGCATTAACATTCCAGATGTACATGTTTTTATTTAGATTTATAACATTAAGAATATAATGTTGACTCATTGTTTACATAATATTTACTCAAATGGATCCTCCGTCAGTGTTTTAAGGGAGCAGGATTTCATTTTCAATTAAGAGACAAGTACATGTACATCGGCTTCATTACTTAAAATCAGCAGTAGTTCACCCTCAACATGATTTTAAAATGACTAAGCTAGTAGAATCTCTGCAAACTGAAAACACTGGTCAAGTAACAAATATTGCGAACACTAATGCAATGTCTGTAAACTAATGATCTCTCCAAATTATTGTTCTATCCACCAATGGCCAATAAGATACTGGAAATCAACTGCAGTGTGCAAAGTGAACAATTCCCTGACAATCAGCTAATTGGAAATGGAAGTGACATGATTTCATCAAAAACGTGTGCACCTTGTAAACATCTTTTCCTTGATATTAATTCAAATATTTGTATTATTAGCAAATGGATGGAAATTCTGATGAATACAAAGCAATAAAGTTTAAATTTCAGTGCTATGCATGACTAACAATCAAACTTTGTCTTGACATTGGCAAAGGGGCCCCAAGTGGCCAAGTGGTCTAAAGCGCTCTTCATTACGGATCACTGCCATCTCACCTCTGTCTGCGTAGGTTCGAGTCTAGGATTCTGCCAATGTGGGTATGTGAGAAAGCTTGCCAGTAGCTTCTCATGGGTCAGTGGTTCTTCCCGGGGTTTTCCCATGTTTTTCCTCCACCATTAATACTGGCCGCCATGCAATGCCTATGGTGTACTGAAAAATGGTGTTAAACCCCACAACAATGACATCGACAAAAGTGAGCTTCTCCAATATTCCCCTTGAATGCTCTTTTTTATATTACTTTAAATGCAATCAATTAATTGTCTTTCAGACACTGGAACACATGGTTTTATATGTACCTAAATGTAAAATAATTCAACCATCATAACATATGAGACTAAAGAGGTGAATTTTGACTATTGGTACCAGCAAAAACTGTCTGTAATGCAGGTTTGTGATGTAATCTCTGCTTCTGCCTTCATAGCCGAAAAAGAGGGTTATGTCCCGAAGAAACCATATTCTGATTTCTCTTGTCTCTCCTCCATGAATTAGTGCTACAATTTGTTTGAAATACAGATCATTTTAGCTAAGTGTAAAGTGCCTATTTATTTCTTTGCTTTCTGAAAATAAAATTATCAAACATGATGCATGTACAGATAAGTGTACAACTGCAGAAAGGTGTAATAGGGAAAACTTACTTAAAATGGGAAATAAAGAATCACATTTTAAAGTTATATGTTAGAACTTATCTAAAGACTTCCTAAGAACGAATATTTTTATAAAATTAATGCTTCTTTTACAGCCTGAAATGATGGGATCATTACGTTATGCTGTTTCTTTTCTTTTGGGGCTTAATGCCATTTCTCAGCGCAAAATAGGCTATATATGGCGGCCAGTATAACTGGTGGAGGAAGAACCCAAGAAAATCCAGCAAGAACCACAACCCATGGAAAGTTACTGGCCAAGCCTGAGATTTGAACCCACATGGACAGAGGTAAGATAGCAGTGATCAGTAAAGGCAAGCACTTTAGGCCACTTGGCCCATTTAATGTTATGTTATCAATATGATACTACATGTTATGCAAGCTTAAGGTAGTGCTGTGAATGCAGGGAACGATTAGACATGAAATGATATCATTAGGTCTTCTTCCACTTGCCATTTAGTTAGCTGAATAAATTTTAACCTGCTTGTCAGATATTTATAAGTCATTAAATCAGAGAACAAATGAAGTCAAAGTAGCATTTATAGAACAGTCGAGACTTGTAAATCCAAAACTGAACATTGGCGAGAAGAAATGGAAAAACCCCAACTTCAGATTTAGAGTTTTTAATTGTAAATGACTATGATGTCCTACTGAAGCAAGCCAACTGAGTGTATACTGGGAAGTATGCAGTCGCTACCTGTTAAGTGATATACTCAGGGTTAAAGCTGCACTGTATTTACCTGTGGATTTTGGGAGATCTGTGGAACTGTTGGAAGTTTAGGCATAGCAGCCTGAATCTGAGCCTTCCTCTCCTGTATCATCTTCTGGGCTGTGGCCATCATCTCTTTAATCTGTAAAAAAGAAGCAAAATCTACTTTTCTGGCTGGCCACAGTAAACTCCAGAACCCCACGATAGTCCCTGCTCCAAAATATTAAAAATGTCAGTGATATACCCACACACCCCATCAACCATGGATTGCAAGAAAATGGCCCCAAAATCACAGCCTTCTAGCTTATGCTGCCACGCAGCAAATTTTTGCACCAAGTTTTGGTTAATGTCTACCCTGTGTTTATAATGAGACAGACATACAGAAGAAAGGACAAATATCAAGATAAAGGTATCACAATATCAACCTAATAAAATGTGAGGATAAATGTCACCTGTGTACGCAGTGTTCAAAGTTGTAACTAGACTTCTTAGTAAACAGGAATTCACATGGTGCTTTTACTACAGTAACATGAAACAGGATAACTTATATGGCATGAGACAGGATAAATTTTTATGGCATGAGACAGCATAACTTATATGGCATAAGACAGGATAATATCTACTGCACAAGACATTAATTTTAAGCAATGTTGAGTAAATCCTAAAAACTGGATCAGATTGACCTTGGTTTTATGTACAACATTCATTCCCATGATGCACCACACTGCAATTTTAGCATCAATATGTGGAAGGAAGCCCTAGTCACAGTACAAACAAGGAGGGGAGGCAAACAAACAGATGCATTCATGAATGGGTTAACTTTATATTATGGCTTATTAAAGTGGAGTAACTGTATATATATATATATATATATATATATATATGTGTGTGTGTGTGTGTGTGTGAGAGAGAGAGAGAGAGAGGGGGACAGAAAAAGTTAGAGAGCAAAATATGGCATTGTAACTGAACTGAAATCTCTCCAATTTGTTTCTATGTATTATCCTATTAACATTGCTCTTTATCATCAACTGAGATCCACCATTGTGAATGTCACTCAATACAAGCTTATGCACTATATCTCAATACATGACACATATTCAAACAGAAAATACAGGCATTCTACAAAGTTTGCAACAATAATTGATGGCTGGTTGGCTGAATGGCTTTTACCGACACTTTAAACACATTATTGGCTATATCATTAAGAAAATGCAAATTAAGTACTTTTGACATGAAGTTTTAAGGAAATTACTTTTTTATGTTCATCATGGAAAGACAAGATAAAGCTAATATCATATATACTCACTTAAAATAAAAGTCCAACTACAAAGTGCAGAGATCCAGATCTGCCAACACAAAATGCTCAATCAGAATGGGGCATATTCAACTTCTTACGAGTTATCTGTAAACAAACAACCTAGACCCTAACCTGCCAGTGTATGATGTGATGAGAGATCAGGGTCTCTCGTTTGCAATAAGTGAGTAAAAATAGCACAAAAAATTACCCTTATTGGTGTAACATAATTGAATTCTAATTCAAACTGTTCATATATCATAAAGAAATGTTGGCAAACAATTAATTTTCAACAATTAGGAAAGAACATTTATTTTCTATCAAATAATAAACAGGACCAAGGAATGCAAAGTACTGTTCCACCAGACATACCTTGCAGGTCACATCGGTTTAGCAACCACCTGTTTTAATGAAGCTCTTTTTCAAGATCCCTCAAACTAAATTATTATGGAATGAAACCTCTATTAAATCACTACCTGCCTTAAGAGGCACTTTCACTCTCTTCCTAGAGATGGTCGTTACAGACAAGTTTGACTATTAATTACTCTGCTTTACATTTTGGTGGGTAATGATGATTTTATGCAATTTAAATGTTGGAGGTTGAAGAATAAGCTACAGCACTGTGATTTATCTCATAATACAGCATAAAGAAAGAAAAACCTCTTTTTTTGTGTAAATAAATCACAAAATGCTTGCACTAAAAAACTTGCATCCCAAGTCACACAGTTTGTCACTGTATAAGGAGTTCGTAATTCAATGCAATTAATTTTGTATGTTTCCACTTAAAAAACTTCCTCAAACAGGCCTCTCCCAACAATAATAATTAAAAAATTTAAGATTTCAGATGTAAACAGAATATTTACCATACATTGGCTAAATAACCTATTTGTGCTGCTGTACATTTGTGCAATAAAGCATCAAACCAAACCATATACTGGTGTGCAAACTTTCCTTTATTTCATGATGCATGTCTCTGTCATTTATACTCTCTGGCCCCTGACCTCTGTATTCATATGCATACGTTTGACAAGGTAATGATTATGAACTTCCATTTTTATCCAATACAGAAGATCAAAATCAACACGAACACGAGGTACGCATGTAACGCTTACCATATCAACAGCAAAGCAAAAAGCAGAACCAAATTTTTTTTGCTAGATATAAATCCATGACAACATTCTGCTTCAACACTGCATTTACCACATAAAAATCCATGACACAACATTTTACTTTAATATTTCGTTTGCTACATATAAATCAATGACACAACATTCTGCTTCAACATTTCATTTGCCATATACAAATCCAAGACACAACATTCTGCATTAACATTACCACTGCCCTATATAAATCCATGACACAACATTCTGTTTCAACATTATCATTGGTCTGTATAAAATAAAAGCCCCTCTTGCAACACATACCTTGTCAGCAGTCAGCTGACCTGGACTGGGTTTACCAGGGCCTGGAATTTCCACCGCCTCATCAAAGCGTCTTTTCTTTTTTCCTTCATCTTTATCTTCTTTATCCTCCTGTGATAACAAACGCAACAATTAAGACATTTAGTAAATTTTATGAAACTACCGATTTCTTTAATCATAAATGAATTTGGAACTGCTTACCAATTCAAACCTACTTCAATACAATTATAGCATATAGTTTAAGTAAAAGTGATAAACAAAGTTAAGCACAAATAAATAACTAAATAAATAGGTCACATTAAATCTTTTCGGGTTTTTCTTATCAAACAATGCAATGTAAGAAAACAAAGTGATTCAGCATAAATATAAATCAAAGAAGTAAACTCCGATTTTCTTATTAATAAATGAGAAAGAAACTTTTTACAGTAAATTGTGTTTCTCCGAAACTCTCCTGAATCCAGATCTCCAGGGAAGATGACAATTAGTTCTCACCATCTGTCTGTGATATAGACTTTAAAGATAGAATCTGACAGCAGCAAATCTTTTGGTGTTCTATATAATTACCTATTCAGCCACCTCTTGGTAGCAACCAATCTGATTGTCTAGAGTATCAACTTGAGAGAAATGCCAAGATGGAAGCTTGCATTTACAAGGAGGGGTGAGAAGGCTTTAAATGTAATGAGACTGGATACGTATTCTCAGAGAAACACAAGTCAAAATAAATATTTCCCATCTCCTTTGAATACAATACCTATTTTTATTAATGCTATGGCAAGAGCAAGAGGAAATGCAAGAACTCCAACCTCTACCTCAAGTCACTCGTTGAGGGGCATTATGACTTCCTCACCCAAGCAAATGTGAAAAGGGCATACTTAGGAAGAGGAAATAAATTACCCACAAAATATTGTGAGGTTAACACCGTGTAGGTCTGAGAACAAGGGTGCTACCTTTCCAAAGAAAAGTTTAAATCCAACAAAAGCAATTAGCTTTGAAAATATGAAAACAGTAACTTGTGCTTTAAGAACAGAATTGGTGAATATACTTTCTAATTTAAGTCAACCCCTCTGGAAATTTTAAATGACATGAAAATCCCTCTGTCTAAAAACAGATACAATCAGTGTCATGCATGGCACCATATCTGCTCTTGACTTCGTTGATTTAGTTAGAATGGGTCTAGTTAATTCATATATCAACTTTAATGCTGTTTATAGTTACAGTAATGTTTTATCAGCAACACTGAAATTAGGATGAACTAGTATGCATTTGCTCTTATGTACATATTACAGGGGTCATTTTAAAGCAGTTTAAAAAAATTCCTCACTGCCATTTCATAGTAAATTTTCAGAAAGTAAAACAAAATTTAAGTCATAGTGGATTAAGCATTTTTATCAACTTGCAATTACTACACTGTAGTCTAGTTACTCCTAGCCTTAAAAAAATTGAAATTGTTTCACACTCTTTGGACATTTTTACTCAATAAATAATACTTAAAATACACACACTTACATGTGAGTTATTTATTTTCATGACACTATAACAGAAATATCACACAAAGTCTTGATTATCCGAGTCTTTCTCTCTATAGTGCCACAAACACAACTTGTAAGAACTTCAATGTGGGACCCTTTAAAATCTCATACAATTCAAATGTGGGGGGTCATCATGACTCCTTAAAATAGTACAATAACACAAGTCCTGAGAAGCTAGCACATCACAAGTTGTTTCTTGAATCAAATGTCTCATCTGCAATTCTAGCAGTGAGCACAAATGAATCAGCATTACTGCATCAATGTCCTTCCAATTTCAGATGTCCCTAAGTGATAGTTGCTGTTTTCATTGCTGTGGTACTATTACCCAAGGGTGGTGGGAGGCATCATCATGGAATAACCCATTATACTGGCCAAAGACTCAAAGCTGGGATGCAAACTCAAGACCTCAGTGTGAGATGACTTTGAGCTCCACCTTTTCTATCAGCCACTCATGTGTTTATGAAGCATAATGAACCAACTCTACTTGGCCCGTGAGGTGCATACACTGCAGGAAGATATACACTTTGTGCAGGCCAGGCACATTTCATGCATTTCTAAAGTGACCATAAAGCGCTTACCCTATTTACAGTATATGTTGAGACACTGTATTTGTTCAAACACCATGAATTAATTTTAAAAGCAATTTTTTGTGCACTGTATGTTCTGGGACACATTGTTTATTTTGAGTTGTATGTTTTAGGATCATTTCAAAATTATATGTCAAAAAATGCAGTCCAACTGAAATTTTATTTTTAAAAATATAAAACTACTCTTTAATTCACTGCAGCAGCATCTCATCAACATAACCCATCTCCTACACACATACAATTCATTCTTTCAGCGCATGAATATTTTTTTAAAAGCTTTCTCATACCGTGAATAATTGTTAGAGGCAACAAATCACCTAAAACAGAAAATGCAAGGACTAAAGTCAGATTTTTTTCAAATCTGCACCAGTCTAATTCTCACATTTCTGATCCCCATTATATTATCAGTCTATCCAGGAATGAGATAAAATTACTCCATATAGAGTTTTATCCATGTTAATGATCATATTGTCACTGAAATTATCTTCTTCTCTTCTGGCCTTCACGAATTCATCAAATAATTATATTTTCTCCATATCTTCTGGGCAACGCTGGGTCATTGACGTCTGGACATATTGCACTATATTGGCACACTTAAAAAATTGTTTGTTTCAATTCATTTTCAAAATTACGGTGAATACTGGTGAAAAGGAACCAAAGTTAGCTTCTATATCTCGACCTTCTTTGTATATTCAAAAAAAATAAAAAAATTGGCACACTTAAAAGAATCCAAAGTTGGCTTCTGAGGTCAGCTTGCTTTGCAATAAAATAACCTTTGATTGACATCCTTTAAAACAAAAACAATAAAATGGTTTCAGAGTATTCAAAGTCGGCTTGCATTGTAATAAAAATAACCTTTGTCTTTGATGTCCTGTCAGTAAATTCAAAGAAGGAGTTTACTGCTCACTGCCAGTTGTGTTTATTCACCACCCAGGATTCTATGTGCTTGGCATCTTTAGTTATAATTAATACAAATGAACATTGATGTCTGCAGGTAAATAATAATGATACTTTTGTAACACACGTTGGCAAAAAGGTTGCACTCAAGTGAATGTATTTTCAAATAATGATTTTTATTTGCAAGATACAGTGATACAGCAGACCTGGATATAATTCAATCTTTGTTATTTTGCACCTAACACCGTGTCATGTGTGAATGGCAGTTGTCTTCAATATATCGGTTGATTATTTCCCTCTTGTTTGTGAAATCATCTGCTTCTCTACTGGGCTTCACAAATTCATCACGATTTTATTTTCTCCAAATATTCTGGGTGACGATGGGTCATGGACAGTCAGTGCATGAAGCACTTTATTGTGTCACTTTAAAATATGTTCCATTGTTTCAATTTATTTTCAAAATTCCAGTGAATAATGGTGAAAAGGAACCAAAGTTTGTTTCCATACCTCGGCCAACCGTGTACATTAAAAAAAAAAGAAAACTGACCCACTTAAAAAGAATCCATAGTCAGCTTCCTATGTCAGATTGCTCTGCAATAAAATAACCTTTGTAATGATATCCTTTATTTTAAAAAAGTAGCCAAAGTCAACTTCTGAGGTCAGCTTGCTTTGTAATAAAAATAACCTGCTTGCTGCCAGTTGTGTTTCTTCACCACCTGGGCTTCTATGTACTTGGCATCTTTAGTTAAAACCAATACAAAGAAGCAGAGATTTCTGCAGGTAAATAGTAATGATACTGTTGTAAACCATGCTGGTGAAAAGATTGTCACTTACACTCAAGTGAATGTGTTTTCAAAAAATGATTTTTATTAGTGAGATAATGTCATACATTAGACATGGATATAATTCAATCTTGATTAGTTTGCACCTAACACCACGTCATGTGTGAATGACAGTTGTCTTCAAGATACTGGTTGATTATTTCCCTATTGTTTGTGATTTTGTTGGATCTAGTTGTCAGTCGGATAACATATTCAAACCTTTGAGCACAACTAAACACAATTTGTTTCTCAATGTTCACATCAATGAACAACGTGGTGTGTGTTATAAGACATAAGCGATACACGCTACAGTATGGAAGCCTATGCCACATATATGGATTTCATGGATATATTTTATTCTTAAATGCACATGCTAAAAAAAAAAGGAATAAATTATAACAACACAAGGTTAGTTTCTTTCTTTTTATTATGAAATAAGCATTTCATTTATCTATTTTATTACAACGTGAAGGGGGGGACACAAATGCAATACAAATTTATTTATTTTCTTAAGTCTTCGGACATATGACCTAGGTGAAAAAAGTTTCACCATAAGTTCTGGGACAAGAAAAAAATATTATTTTATCATGTCCAAATATATACAGTAAATATGGTACATTTTGTGTCCTTTGAGGCCATTGTTTCAAGATAATCCCATTTCATCCTTTTAACTGTCAAGTGTTTAAACCATCTCTGATAAACTTCAGCAATAAGATTTTATAATTAGCTGCTGTGTTGTACATACTGGTCATCAGCTTAGCACTATTTTCATTTAGGGCAAAGATGACATCATTATTAGTCTTCTGATATAAATCCCATGTCATATTCATCATCCATTCAAGGCTAGTAGATACAAAAAGATTTTGAAAACGGTCATTGTTGGCAGTCACATTGGATGTATGACTGGCTCCAAGCATTTTCATTTAGAACTTGGTGAAAACCCAATCATAAAGATCATCCATTGGTGACAATAAAATTTATAAAACAGCTATACTGTATATATGGCACTATTTCATTTAGGACCAACTTGGAATCATAAGAAGTTTATTGCTAAACACCCCATGTTCATGCAACCATCTATTTGGGGAGAAGCAGACATAACAATATATTCAAGATATGATTCTCCATTCCAAAGGAGTAGCAGTAACAAGATTCTCAAGATGGATGCCGTGGTGGCCATATTGGATGCTAGATCAGCATCATTTTCATTTAAGACCAACTGGATATCATACAAAGTTTCCGGACAAAAACCCTCACATCAATATGACTTTCTGTTCAAGCAGAGTTGTAGTAAGATATTTAAGATGTCAGCTGTGGTGGCCATATCGGATGTCCGATTGGTACCATTTCTATTTAGAACCAGCTAGACAACCTAAGACTTTTAGTGAAAAAACCCATGCTGAAATATCCATCCATTCAGGAGTAGTGATAACAAGATTTTCAAGATGGTTGCCATGATGGCCATACTAGACATCAGATCAGCAACCTTTTGTATTAAAGATGAACTAAGAAGTCTTTAGTGTAAACCACACATTGTTACTACCAGCTGTTCAGAAGGATTAGCTATAACAAGATTTTCAAGTGTTATGTATATTTAATTTAACTGTTTGTTTGTTAGTTTTAAAATTTGTATTTCATTACATTATTGTAATGTAACATTGTATGCTGGACTTGACCTTGTCCAAAATTGAGTTAATTTCTGCTTGACCTGACTGACTTTTTTTTATATTTCATTTATGTAAACAACTAATAATAGCTTCATTATTCTCTATGTGTATGAGCTTAAATCAGGATTATTATGCAGGTAAACAATGAGTAAATATGTTGATCTGAGTCAGGGTTTTGGAGATTCCTATGTGAATTTGACAGGTACTTGTGTTGTAAGTAAACAAGGCTCATAAGACCATTCTAGAAGGTTATTCTCCATTAGGTAATGGGTTTTTTTTTCTCTTCAGAAAATGCTATTGTGACCTGAGGTCAAGTAGAGAACTATATAATCTTGTGATTGTGAGGATCTGGTCAGTCATGCTTTAACATCTTGCACCTTCAAGTTATATTATGTTCTGACCAGTTTGGGCTGAATTTTATTTTCTTCAACTTACTGAATTCAAGTGATTATTTTCTCTGGAAATACAAAAGTGCTCTGATAAAATTCCTTAATAAAGACATACACTGGAATTTATACTGAATTCAAACCTGGAATAATATTTTTCTGTGATACAACAAGAGACTGTTGACACAGCACTTCGTAGGCTATAACAGTTACGTCATCGCCTTCAGTTTTGGATTTCTTCAGGACTTGAACTGAGTTTTATTCAGGACTTTTTATTATTAGGACTTGTGTCTATAACTCTTGGGTTATTTTGGGATTTAATTCGCAATACCGTAAGTTCTTTTTTCTCACTGTCACTTTGTATTCTAGGGAAATAAATTATTTGTTAAATTTACAAAGCTTGTTGTCATCGCTCTTTTCTGTTACTTATTTTAAGAGCATAGACTCATAACACAAGACATACTTGATGTCAGATTGACATCATTTTCACTAAGGACCAACTAGATATTATAAGTCTTCAGTGAAAAACTCAAGTTGATTCAGTTCAGAAGGAGCAACAATAGCAAGATTTTTAAGATGGCAGCAAAAGTGGCCAGACTGGGTGTTCAAGCAACACAAATTTCACACAAGTAAGATCAAAATACCAAATAGGAACAATGTAAATGTGCATTACTTTATACCAAATGGAGATGAAACCAACAATGATGTGGACAACACAAAAATTATTAAAAAAGACTAAGAAGTTTTGACCACACAACAAAATTCTAAAATCCTCAAATTCTACCATCTTCATGGTCAGAGAAAAGCTGGTAAAATTGAATGGATGGTTGGAAGTACATACGATATGTTGTGTACAGTACCACTGCAAAAGCTTAAAGTGATGACCTTGTAGACAGGTAACCACCCCGAGGCTACAATGATGGTATTTATACATCATATCAGAATCTTTAATTTCCTTATTTTTTTAAGTCTCTATTATTTATAGACAGGGACAAAAAAAATTTCATCATCTGTGGAAAGCAGGATTTAGGTAGGAGGCAGCAGTAATTTTCTTCTAACATTAAAGTGACTGGATAATGGGTTAGACACAAATGTATTTTATTATATGCTCATTTTTGTCTCCATTAACTTTACATTGCTAGAATCATGCAATATTTTATGATACTCAACACCTTCATATTGCACGCATGTGGATGACACGCGTGACCAATAGTAGTATAGTGTATTAAGAACTACTTTGTAAATAAATCATGTACACTCACATAGTAGACACTTTATGTTTTGGTTAATAAAATTTGTTTCTGAATAAACTAAAGCAGTTGTTTCATGGACTGCCACATACCAGCTGCTTTGCAATACTCTGCATTAACTTTTTGATACAATGTTTTGGATTTAGGCTAGAGATATATGCCAGACAGGTCATAAAATTGTTGGGGTCCCTACAAAGAGCATGCAAGTGACAAGGCATAAATGTGTCTTCTTTAGCTGGTAATAATAATGGCAAAAGATATACTTAAAGTTTTACATCCTCAATTTCCTCAAAATATACTTTCTTAGTTCTGCAAATCCAAATTACATGAGCTATGTCATGGTTTCTAAAGCTTGATTACACATTTCAAAATTGTACTGTGATTTCGACTATATCCCAAGTGCAATAACATCCTCCTTACTGCACTCAAAATGAAATAAACATTATATTCCATAACATCATTTTGATAATTAGAATTGAAATAGTTCATATTTTCCCACATTATGATTCCAAACTTTCAATGACAGAACAGAAACACACATGCAGATGAGTCAAGACGCTGTTCCCTCACTGTACAAATCAGATGTTACTTCAGGTAGAATTGACAGAGATAAATCCAGTCCATAATCACAAAATTTAGTAGAATAAAAAGCAAAATACCAAAATTTATTCATTCCAGATCAAATGGAAAAGTTGTTGCAATGTGCATTCATTCAAAATATGACCCTAATTTTCAATTTTTAAGTAGACCAAAATGCCAATTTCTTTCAAAAGTTTTGTCGAACTGACGACTAAGTTCAAATTTAGCTGGGCAGAATTATGTGTGCATTAATAATGTTGTTATGTACTGATGAATCTGCCTTGTGTATTAAGTTTTGAAATGCAGCATAAATTCAGGTACTTTGTTTCTTGTAGTGTATTTTTGTTTATATAATTAAGCCTTTGGTAGAATAAGAAAATGAGCATATAATAAAAAGGTTACTGCATTTGCATGGGGAAATATGAACTAATTGGATCTACTGCAATACCAAGGTCATGCACTATATCTATCCAAAAATACTTGTTCATATTTTCCCATACAAATGCAGTAACCTATAAATATTAGACATTAATGTGACTGGGTAATGTTTTAGATGTAAGAAAAATCTCAATATGCCACTGTCTGTTTGAACCACTAACCACATAAATTATATGTCTAGTATTTGACCCCTCCACAGTAAACTGCAATGAAATAACTCTTTGGTGACAAGTGACAAGCTACTCATCAGTTTAAAATGTTCTAAGTAATCAGATTTTCTTTTTAAATGTTACTGCTGTTTCAAAAATAATTTTTTGTTCTGTGTGAAAATTTAACACAACTTGGAGGAAGGATAGTAAAGTCACAACAACTATACTTTGTATATTTTTTATATTGAAAACTGCCTATGTGTAAGATCACCTGTGAACCATGCTGTTCTAAGTAATCTGATCTTTTCTTTTTAAATGTTACTACCTTTTCAAAAATAAGTTTTTGTTCACTGTGAAAATTAACACAACTTGGAGGAAGGATAGTAAAGTCATAACAACTATACTTTGTATATTTTTTATATTGAAAACTGCCCAGGTGTAAGATCACCTGCGAACCATGCTGTTTAACTGTCAGACAATTTATTTAACTTGTATTTATTGATTAAAGTACTGCCTCCACTCGGTGTAAATGACATTTTCATTGATCAAAATTTCCTTACATATCGTTAATTGCGGTGTACTAGGAATGTCGTTTGGAAAGAAAATGTAAAAAATTGTATGAGTTATTTTTAAAATGTAAAAAATTGTATGAGTTATTTTTAAGTTCAACAAATAGGGATAAATCACATAGCTGCCAACCTTCCAGGCTCACAATTAGTGAAAACAGGGATAAAAAGTCGTGAATTTGGACATGAATTAGTGACAAATACCATGACAATAACTCTATCCACTCCGACCGTCAATACTACACTATATCAAGTTCGCAATATAAAACTGAAAACACTATATATATGCAGAAATATTAATTATCAAAACATGATCCTGTGGCAGACTTGAACTTCCTCAACTGCTTGATCATAAATTTGTTTTCTAAAGAGTTCAGACTTCTTGCCTGCTGGTTGATCTTGGTGACTAAAATTGCTGACAAATTTTCTGCAGCTAAGGAGGCCCTAAAGTCTGTCTTATTTTACCTCACTAGAGAAAATACTCTTTTGCTGTACTGTTGCTGTGAGGAATGCACAGGAGCTGCAGCATGTTTGGTTCTTCGACAGGAAAATTTGGAAGCAACTTTCGAGTCCAGGAACATTTGTCAGAACAAATGTTTAGCATGGTCTCCAGCTGATAAAGGTAGATTGTGTTCGACAAGAAAACTCACAAATAATGCTTCAGCGCTGGTAGCCTGCAGGTCTTCTGCCGATGGCTTAAAATATTCCAGAGCTGAAATCTGTGAATTCTTAATTTTCCCAACTTCTACGTGTCTTTTGCAACCAACGTGCTTCCTCACATCGTCTCTGAGAGCAAAAAGCATGATGAATATCAATGTTTAATGGCAGAATGCATGGTCAATTTTTGATATATTCCAAAATTAAACTTCACTTTTTGAGTAATACATTTCTTTTTCCTTGGTGGTGAAGACATTTTCAAAATCTTACATGCGATGCTGAACGGTAACTCAAATCAGTGTTGGTGACGCATGCACGGAACAAAATTCCGGTTAGGCCCCAGTTTCTCTCAAAAGCATTTCAAAAACTACTCTTATACATATAGATTAAAATAGGTTAAAATGCTTGCTACCATGCCAACTGTACTAATCGGCTGTAGATCTACTAATATTGCGACCAGAAGTACCGGACCGTTTTGGCAACTGCAAATATCATGACTAGCGATTAATGGGAAATCAGTTATTTTATTAAAGATTTAAAATAATTGAGGATTGGAGAATTTGTGAATTTTTTGTTTGTGGCATGAATCTGTGAATTGCTGAAAAAGTCGTGAAATTCACACCAAATTTGTGAGGGTTGGCAGCTATGAAATTGTTTGGGTATTTTCAGGTTTAAAAAATGGGATCCAAGCCTGACACCGCATTATAAGCGGGTTCGCGAGTTATCAAGGGAGTGGTGTAGTCGTCGGGTCAAACTGAAGACAACACAATGATCTGTCTTTGTACAATGTACCAGCAAATCCGAGTCTATGTTGTCTGTTCAACTGATTAGTCCAAACAAACTGCATCAACCCAGATCTGATAGCACGTTAGGTGACAGCAGATTTAGGTCTATGCAGTTTGAAGTTGGATCGACTTGTGCATGAGTATATACGATAAAGGAGAAGGGACTCTCAAAACCAATTTAGTGTAACAAACCTTTCTCTTCTTGCTTCTGTGACTTTTGCTACTTGCTTTGTATTCATCGTACACATTGAATAATTTGTCTGCAAACTTTGGTGCCTGTTTGTCATCAAGAATTGACAGCAGCTTCTCTGGAAAAAATTAACAGATTAAAGAGACCTATCAACTTAAGATTACATCTAATTTTCACTGCTCAACTTAAGGATATAAAATTGAGTATTCCTTTAAAAACTATTAAGTTAATTTTGCTTGTATCACTATATAACCATGAAAACCTGTTATTCCGTTTCCAAAATAGCTGCCCCTTTCCTTAAAATCATGAGTTAATTACTTGCTGAAGACAACAGTTGAAAAATCCCTTGTCAAACATCATGAAATGATTTTAAAATTGTGATGGTTAGGTGCATTTCATAATACTTAGCCCTCCCCACGTGTTTCCTCAAGCACTGGTTTTAAAATTAGGGTAGGAAGGTAGTTTTTTTAAGATCATATATATTATAATGACTAGTATATATTAACATAATAAATGCTTCAAAGAACTGGCAAAGACCAGCTCAATTAGATGCACAAACCAATTTCAAGAATTTTAATTTACCATGGGGAGGGGGGAATGTTAGAGTTTGAAATGAGAAACAGGGCCAGTCAGTAGACCAAAAACACATATGGGGTGGGAGGCCTTAGCTGACTTCATTCATTTTTTATTACTGTGCAATTTTATCTAGATTTTCATTTTCAGCTTGTGAAAGAATTTGGAAATTTTGGCACTCCTTTCATTTTAATAGTTCTGAACACTAGAAATAAAAAAAAGACATCATTCTTTCTACAAACCTGATGTTTTCCTCTTGTCATACCCCTTGTTGATGCAGTTCAGTGCAGCGGTAACGAGGGATGGCTCACTGAATCCTAAAAACTTCTGAACTGTCTTGTCCAGAATCGATTTGAGGTCATCCCATTCTCTGTCTGACAGGGACATGATGAACCTTTAAACCTTAAGAAGAAAAAAAAAAACACTTCTGACACATATCACTCATCAGTAGCATTAATTTGGTTCATTCTGTTAAACTGTAACAAGAGTCCCTTGAAGGGACTTTTGAAGGAATTCTAAAAGAGTCATCACTGCAGCCATACTGGATAGATGACTGGCACCATTTTCATTCAGAAGCAATTATGTATCATAAGAAATCCATTGGTGAAAGCCCCAAAGTTGATATAGTCATCAATTTGGAGACCAGCAGAGATAATATTTTCAAGATATGACTTTCCACTCAGGAATAACAATAACCACTTTATTAAGATGGCCATGGTGGCAACCATACTGGATATCCAAGCAACACCATTATCATTTAGGACTAACTGGAACATGGTATGAATGTGTGTAAAATTTCAAGGCAATCCTCCAAGTAGCTTAGGAGGAGTAGTGATAAAAATACTTGTACTAATGGATCAAAGATAAGAATATTAAATGGGTATATTTTCACAAATTGTTTGATTTCATTTCAATATTTCTGCGATTTTGTGTTGAAAGTTCTCTGGCTGGGACCTCTCTCATTAATGTTATGAGTTTCTGACATCATGATAAGATTCTTATGATACAGTGATCCCAATACAATAAATGCCATAACACAATTATGGATCACAATGCAGTGGTCCCAATACAATACTAATATTATTATTGTGCAGCAGTCTCATTACAATATGAACCACAAGATAGGTTTGAACACTATATGTACAGCATTATGTATCATGATAAAGAGCAGGGCCTGAAAATTTTGCTTCTGACTCACTGGTCCAACCAATAAATCCATACTTAAACAAATTCAATTATCATCTCTCCAGAACAATCAATATGCTGATACTGTAGATTAGTTTTTATCATGCTATATTGGTCCAAATACAAAACAATATGCATCATAACACAAAAAGTCCCAATATGATATGCATCATGACACATAAAGTCCCAATATAATATGCATCATGACACAAAAAGTCCCAATATAATATGCATCATGACACAAAAAGTCCCAATAAAATATGCATCATGACACAAAAAGTCCCAATATAATACGCACCATGACACAAAAACTCCCAATATAATATGCATCATGACACAAAAAGTCCTATTGTAATATGCATCATGACACTAAAAATCCCAATATAATAAGTATCATGATACAGCGGTCCAAATATATTATCAATATATACAAAGTGTGCAATACATCTCAAAAGACGAAAGATGCACTGCAATATGCATCATTATAGAAGTCCCAATACAGCAAATATCACAAGGAAAGACTTCCAGGACCAGTAACATTTAAAAGTTGTACTTGACACAACAGACACAACATAATTCCTGACAAAATTTGCACATTTTGAAAGGTTACCAATGACAACAATAATACATTCACTAAATTAACAGAAACAAACAAAATATTTATTTGTTCTATTCTCTGCTATATCCCCCCAACAGGCTTTACTACAGAAGCTCTAACTATATGGCTCAAAATGTTGTTTCCTACAAGTCACAGGGTACAATTTCAAGTTAATCATTAAAGACATCATTGGCATTTCTAGATGTCAATCATTTATCACTGTGATCAACAATACATATTTTGCCTAGAGTTCTGCCTTGAAGTATGCCTATGCCTGAACTTAATGTTCAGGTAAAATAGCTTCAATATCATCCTGTGACAGTTTCAAGTAGACTATGGAAAGTCATATGGCCTTTAAAGATTGCTGTTTCTTGTTAATGCAGCATGGCAAGGTTAAATGACTAGTAAGAGTTACTGATTTTGGGTCATAGTAGCCAAAATGTATGGAAGTCTGACACTGTTGTGCAAGTGAATCTAATGGTAATTCTGTATTCTTTTTTTAAAATTTGAATGTGAATGAAACAATGTTTGTGTTTTAAATTGGTATACACGCATTTCATCCAATATATATAAAGTAATTAAAGTGCCATAACAGAGTATCTACATTTATTCAGTTCATTTCTTCGTAAATGAGACTATATATTCAAAATACGAAGGTAAAAAATCCAATTGAAAATTTTTCAGTAATAACTTTATGGGGGACTACTTAATATCGTGTTCGCACCTGTTTACGATAACAACCAAATGCAACTGCCGGCCACTTCCGGTATTTAGTGAAAATGAAGCGTGCACGTCACATTTTAAACACATGTTGTAAACAAAGGCAGAATTAGTATCGTCATATTATGGAAAAGTCTTCTGAAAGTCAATACAAAATATGTGATTATGAAGGAAGTAAACTGTAACTGTCCTGCGAGTCTTAGCCATTTGAAGATGGGTAGGTAATAAGCTCGTAAGATTCTGATAATGGTGTAGGTTCATGTGGGGGATATGTTCCTTGAATGAAACAAAATGTTGCTTACAGTTCCAGTAGGCATAATATAGTTTTATTCATTTTGTTAAAGAATAATATTTCAACTTAATCCGATTTCGGCATTCACGGCTTTCGTCGCTTTCCAGCCAACTGAAATGTAGGCCAATGAAACTTTAAAACAGATCTATTTCTTTTGTGAGAATTTGAATCTATTAGAGAATAGGCATCAGACACCACTCAAGGAACACGGGAAACTACATTCAAAGGCATCCAACAAGGTTAACCTACTGAATCATCAATACCAGTCAGTCTTCAAACAAGAGAATAAGAGTGATCTACCAAGCCTACATGGAGATCATTACCCACCAATGCCTGACATCCAAGTTAATGAAGAAGGTGTATGCAGCTTGTTGCAGAAAATTAACCCACAGAAAGCCACAGGACCAGACATGATTCCAGCAAGGATCCTGAAAGATCTTGCAGAAGAGTGTGCACCATACTTAAGTTATATTTACCAGAAGTGCCTCTCAACAGGTTATGTCCCTGATGTCTGGAAAACAGCAAACATTACAGCTATCTTCAAAAATGGAGAAAGATTCAAAGCCAGCAATTATAGACCTATACGTATATCTTCTGCAAAATGCTTGAACACATCAAAGTCAGCAACATGATGAAACATCTAGATCGCTACAAGATTCTAACAGACTGCCAGCAAGGTTTCCGTGCCAACTGAAGCTGTGAAACACAGCTCATTACCCTAGTGGATGAGCTCGCCAAATCCTTAGGCGATGGGAAGCAGTATGACCTTGCTATCCTTGACTTCAGTAAGGCTTTCGATCGTGTCCCCCATGAAAGACTCCTCTCAGTAAGTTGGACCACTATGGCATCAGGGGTAACACCCAGAAATGGATCAGAGATTTCCTATCAGATAGATCGCAGAGAGTTATAGTAGATGGAGCAACATCAGACCCAGCACCAGCCGTTATTGGGGTACCTCAATGGGGTGTTTTGGGTCCTATCCTCTTCCTGGTGTTCATCAATGATCTACCTGCAAGCATCAAAATCCAACATGAGACTTTTTGCAGATGACTGCATAGTCTACCAGGAAATAAATGTCTTCAAGGACCGAGAGATCTTTTAAGAAGACTTCAACCAACTGGCCCTCTGGGAAAGAACTTGGGGTATGTCATTCCACCCAGAAAAATGCAGCATCCTGAGAGTTTACTGGATAAAAAATCACCAATCTTGTCCTAATATACTCTTAAGGGGCACAAGTTAGCCAGTGAGCATGCAACAAAATATCTCGGGGTTGAATTGTCTAGAGATCTCTCTTGGAAAAGGCACATAGACAAGATAGTGAAAAAAGAGAACAGTAACCTTGGTTTTCTGCACTG
Source organism: Sinohyriopsis cumingii (assembly GCA_028554795.2). Classification (NCBI taxonomy): domain Eukaryota; kingdom Metazoa; phylum Mollusca; class Bivalvia; order Unionida; family Unionidae; genus Sinohyriopsis; species Sinohyriopsis cumingii. The sequence goes on from CM068831.1 coordinate 21,669,018, forward strand.
CAAATTCCAAATCAACAATGAAGAAGTAAAAAGTGCAGCATATTTCACTGTTTCGACCAGGTCTTGAGTAATGCTCATCTGTGTGGAACCCACATAATAAAGATCTAATAAATAAGATAGAGATGGTTCAGAGGAGAGCTGCTGGGTTTGCCACAAATAAATATCATAACACTAGCAGTGTCAGTGCAATGTTGAACCATCTCCAGTAGGAATCACATGAATCCAGGCAAACCAAGGCCCAGCTGACCATGATGTACAAGACTGCAAACAACCTAAAGAAATACCTGCGGACAAATATCTGACCCTGGCATAAAGCCAAACTAAGGCAAACCACAGGAAAAAATTCCAATTAAAGTCAGCATCAACAAATTGTTTCAAGTTCAGTTTCTTCTCACGTACAATAGGGACTTGGAAATAATTACCATCAACAATTGTAAAAGCTCCTGACTTGATATTTCACAAGCATTAGCTTTCCAAAATCACATTCTAATGAACTAGTCAGCTACAAGTAAGACCTAGTGATTCTCAGGGCTATGCCGGTTGAGATTCCATACCTCACTGCCACTATGGTAGCCGGACTGGTCTGGGTATGAAGGGACGAAAACGTATCCTGACACTCCTTTACTTATTTCTGCCTTTCCTATCATTACTCTTCTGACTGTCCAATCACTTCCATCTTTACTTTATCTTTGATCATGCACCACCCATTGCTAAGTAGTCAAGTGTGATTGCATCGACGTATTTATAGATAGATAAAGTAAAGTCTGACTAAAACATTATGACTTTACTTTGTAGAAAAGTGTCATTATTTTGGTTGTCAGTTGTGTGAAATATTCCTGAAAATTTGACTTTTGTAACGATGTTAGTCGACATCAAAACACGCTACACAGCGCCGTTAATTAGGCTGTAAGACCTTGACGCCCACAACATAAATATCAGCGTCGAGGTCGTACATGTAGGACTAAGGCGGTCAAGTGTATGAGATATTCCTGAAACTTTGACTGCTCATTCCGATGTCAACCAACACTGGAACATGCTATACAAGGCCGTTATTTGTGCAGTTAGACACAGCACTAAAACAAAAACAACACGTGCTATGTCTTACATTGTAGGACTACTATACATGGAACCTTCTCATTCGGAAACGGGTGAATGATGAGCAAGCCAACAAAAACAGAAAACGCACGCTCACAAATACACCGTGGGATTCAGATTTACTTCTAACCTCCCCCGTCTGGTGTTCGATATATGGATATATAACCAACCGATATGTTCCAATATCTAACACAGGGTGGAAAAAGTCAAAAGAAACACAAGAGATGGGGTGGGGGTAATGTTCTGAAATGGAAAAAAATGCCTTGATTAAACATCTTGTTTCATACATCAATTCAGACAGTCCTCAACAACCTAATATATTAAACTCACGCACTTTGTATATACGTTCAACGTTGATAAATCTGATCAGTAATTCACACTACCGTAACGTTCGTACGCACATTTGATTCGGTACTTCCGGATCATACTAAAACATTTATGGAACGACCTTAAAAACAAGTACGGAAATCGGACATGTATCTTTCTTGAGCGGTGAGTACATAAAATGGAAATTAAATGTGAATATGGAAAAGAAAACAAGAGTGATTATATTTTGCAGAGGTGGCTACCTCAGAAGCTACGAAAAGTGATACCTTGTCCCAAGAGAGGTAAAGAGTTTAACATATTACATTTATCTAGGGTGCATATTTTCTTCATATGTGCCCAAAAACTGTATTTGCAGGCGCTCGAGGTAACACATATTTTAAAGCAAAGTCTTTCAAAAATTGACAAATTACCTGTAAACTGGATTGCTTCGTCTGTTTGACTCGCAGATAACTCCCATTTATAAGAGAAGGTTTTGGAGTTTTATGAACCAGTTATATTGAAAAGGTTTACGTGGATTTTGTTGTAAATATATTCTCGGTACTCCATGTCTGCTCCAAAAACCTTTGTATTGAAAAAAAGAATTGGGAAAAATTAGCGTGCAGAGTAGAAGATATAACCATATTTGGAAACGTTGGCTTAGAATTCTAAAAAAGACAGAAGACATGTATCCTATACAATTTACAGCTAAAAGGGGGTGGGGTTGTTGGGCTAACAATGTTTTCAAAAAAAGCTTCTATTTACGTACGGATTTGACAATGTTTAGTGTCCTCGAGGCATAAATGGTAAAAAAAAAAATTTCTTGGATTTTTAGTTAAAGATGTGAAGATATTTTTATGCAAACTCTGCAGGACGAGATTAAATCAATAGAAGACCGTTTCTATACGACATTGAGAATAGAATTCACTTATCAAAGATATATAGCATTGCTAGGAGAGTTCGTTATGCTTAAAGTGGAAAACTTGCCAAAATGAGGTAACACAGAAAGGATTGGAAAAAAATTACTTCGAAAAAAAATATGGTAACAAATTTTTAATGCTAATATCGAACAATAATGCCATTTTATTAAAGCTTGTCCGCTATAAGGAGAAGTACGAAAAGTATATTTAACCACATATGTATATAAAAATCCAACTTTATATAAAAATCCAACTTTATAACAATTTAAGTCTTTTATACAAATTGATAACAGGCAAATTCTGGTGACTAATTTGGCAATGTTTGCTATAAAGGTCTTAAAGGTCAGAGGAGCTGTTCTATTATTAGAACCTGTTACATAGACACTACATCAACATCTCGAAATATCTGTTTGCTCCATGCAGGAGTGAGGGTTCCCTTTGATCCATATTGTGTGATTTCTGTGTACTATACTTTTGCATTTCACCCCACCCACCCACCCAAAAAAAATATATAATTGACTGCATGCATGCGTGACATTGGATACAATGTTATTTTTTCTGTTACTTACCCGAACATCTATTTGTACCGTATGATGCATGGATATGAATCACATGCCAGTGAACTGTATTACAAATTATTATTATTATTATTATTATTATTATTATTATTATTATTATTATTTTCCTTGTCATCAATGCAATTTAGAAAAATAAATCATGAAGCAAAAATCGTGCTATCGATAATGCTGTTGAAAGTAGTAGTAGTGATAGCACCAGCAACGGCAACAGCGTCGTAATAGTATCAACATTTCCACTCTTACGTCCATTTGTTTGTTCATCTGACCGTCCCCATTTCGTTTGGTTCTACATAAGTACATATAAGTCTACAAAGCCATCGCAAGGGAGGGGTGACACGGGCGACTGCTAAGGGCACCAGAGTCGGGGACGCTATTTCTTAGAGTTTGCGGTATTTATTCTAAGCGAGAGTAGGGTTCCTCTCAACACTCGCCAAGCAGCAGAGGAGGTGAACAGATCTTTTGCTAGAACGTCATTTTTGAAAAAATAAGGCTTCATACGAAAACAAAAAAGAAATAGGTAAATAAGACCAAACCGAAGCCTCTAACTTACCGAGAGTTTCTCTAATTGGGTTATTTATTTATTTATTTTTTTGTTACTTTATCTTTGTCGTTTGTGGGTTTTCTTTTAAAATTTGTATGCGTTTTTGTATACCCTCCGTACGTTTCATTGAGGTCGCACCTCCTCTACAGCTATAAATGTGTGAGCAATTAAATCATTATTATATCAATAATGGAATCTTACACTAGTAGATTAGCTCGAGAAAGATTAGAAGCGATCAAAAGATATCTGCCTGTTCGTGACGCTCTCAAATAAAAACTGCAGGAACGACAAGAAGCACAAGTTGAATATGCAGAAGATAAAGATTCTTTTAAACCTGTTACAAAGGTTACTGAAAGAGTTGCATGAACTACTGAAGGTCTCCTTCCAGCAATAAGACAAACCGCTGAGCAAACTGAAAAGATAGCAAGAACCAGACAGACACAAAAGATTTTTAAGAGATCTTCCAGCTGAAATAGCTGCTGTTCAACCGGCTCAGCTTGAAGGTGTTGTTGGCGAAGAACCAAAATCAATAACAGAAAAAGAAAAAGTTGAAATGCTTGATACATTTACTGGAGATGCTATTAAGACAATAGGAAAACAGCAAATAGTGGTAGATTTAGATGCATTTGCTGCTGAGAGTTATAATGATAGAGAAAGGTATTTAAAACCTGAATATGCTAATAAGCCGTTTTCAAGAGACACTTGACACAATTGGATATTTCGAATAAAAAAGGAGGCAAGCAAGCTAGGAGAGGTGATTTTGATCACATTACATATATGAGTGAAATAAATAATTATTTAGTGATAGGCCAACAACTTAAAAGACAACCTAAAAAATCTAAATCTGAAGTTACTTGGAAGAAAAATTGATGAAAAAAGGTTTTAATGCTGTCGCGAATGCAAAAGCAGAAGAAGTTTATGATATTGCTTCAAAATATAAAAAATAAGGGTAAATATGTAAGAACGAAATCTGCTGAATCTTGAACAAAAGATGACTGGGTTAGAGATGTATATCTCATCTCTACTAAACAAGATTCTCTCAAAGCTGATGATCCTGATTTTAAAAATTTAAAGAAGAAGTAAGAAAAAGAAACCAACCTAAACAATTACAAATTATACCTGATTAACCCCAATCTCCTGAAGCTCAACAAGAACAATGAGATGATCTTTTCGATGAAGATTTTTATTGGAAAACCTGAACCAAAAACCGGAAGTGGATTAGGAATTTGTCCTGACAGTGTTCTTGCCGATTTTGATTGATTAGAAGTTCTGATCGGAGGAAAATGCGCAGGAAATAATTCGCCAGAAATTATTAATGAAATATCGGAAGTAGTTAATGGGGATCTTATAGGGTCTATGGGATTTATCATTACAGACCCCCCTTGGGAACATATAGGGTCTATGTAAATTTAACATGGAGAAAAATCGTGGGAACATATAGGGTCTATGGGAATTAACATGGCCAAAAACCCTGGGACAATATAGGGTCTATGTAAATTTAACATGGAGAAAAATCGTGGGAACATATAGGGTCTATGGGAATTAACATGGCTAAAAACCCTAGGACAATATAGGGTCTATGTAAATTTAACATGGACATAAACCCTTGGGACTGTATAGGGTCTATGTAAAATAAACCCTTGGGACTGTATAGGGTCTATGTAAAATTGAAACAGGGAGGGTCTCTATTTTTTTTTTAAAAAAAAATAAAAAAATAAAATAAAAAATAAAATAAAAAAAGGGGTAGGCAATTCAAAGACTATCTCTTTTCGAGAAATATGGCTGGCCCTGAAAAGGGCCTTTGGGTTTTCTTCTTCTTCTTCTAATTTCTTCTTTTCCTCCACCAAGTTCTTATTTTATCTCCTACACTCTTCTTCTCTTTCTTTTTTTTCTTCTCCTCCTCTTCTTTCTTCTTCTCTTCCTCCTCTTCTTTCTTCCTCTTTTCATTTTCTTCTTCTTTTTCAATCTTTTCGTTCCATTTGCTTATTCTTATTCTTTCCTCTTCATCCTCCTTCTCCTCCTTGATCTCTTTCATGACACCACTAATCTTGTCCTTTGCTTTCCTTAAGTTATTAATTTCCATCTTCACACGATGGGGACTATAGGAATAATGGTCTTCAACCAGTCTTATTAGCATCTGTTCCATTATTCCTAAGTTGTCTAAAACGTCTTGCAAGGTTTGAATTTTGTCGATTTGGTTTGACGCCATCTTCTTTTTATTCTTTGCAGAATGGTTTGAACAACGAACACTGTGGGTTATTATAGTGAAAGCGCGGACGTGATGGAAAACATCCCCCTAAAAAACATAAAATCGATCTTACCTAGATCATGACCCAACAACGCGCGAACGTGAAGGAAAACATCCCCACTTTTCTCATTTCATATAATATAACCCAAACTATACTCTCCACATACGCTAAGAAACAATAAAGAAACCCATAATCTACTATTCACACTAACTTACTTTATTAGTTACTAACACACAATCACATACACTCCCACTATCAATAAAGAGTTAGTGTTTATTTTTACACTACTCTACCTACACACATTGGCAAATCGATCGTTATTTCTTTTCTAGAGTATTGGGTAGCCCTGAAAAGGGCTGTTTTGTTTGGAACTTCATGGGCACCTGGTTAATGGTGGCACCTTCCAGGCCTGGCGCCACATACGCATCTTATCCCCCAGTTACTTTTTACCTTTTGGGGGGAGAGAGCAGAGGCAGGATATGTCGCTTCAGAATCCCAATTTTCGCTCTCTGGGATTTTGAAATTTTTTCTTCTCTCCTTTTCCTCCTCCTCTTCTTTGTTTCTTCTTTCCTCTTTATATCTTCTTTCTTCTTCTTCTTTATATCTTCTCTCCTCCTCTTCTTTGTTTCTTCTTTCCTCCTCTCTTATCCTTCCCTCCTCGACAATGGCTTCCGCGGCCAGTTCATTTAATATGCGCCTGGCATATTCCAGATGCACATGAAGCTCCAACAGTTTCTCAAGTCTCGTGTTCATTTTTTGGTGTTGATCAATCAACAAGGTAGCTGGACTGCCGAACGAGTTTCAATTTATACTGAAAGCGCGGACGTGAAGGAAAACATCCCCCTAATAACATAAAATTCATCTTACCTAGATCATGACCGAAAAAAACAACAACGCGCGGACCTAAAAGAAACACTCACTCACTTTTTATGCTACCCATCACTATTTTAAAATTTTTTATAAATCACTTCAATAGACTATCCACATACGCAAAGCAATTCAATCTAACTCCAAATATACACCTCAAACACTAAGAAAAGATATCATTTTAATCTACTATCCACACCAACTTACTTGAGCTCTTACAAACACAAACACACCAACACATACACTTTCACTATCAATAAAGAGTTAGTGTTTATTTTCACACTACTCTACCTACACACACATTGGCAAATCGATCGTTACTTCTTTTCTAGAGTATTGGGGTAGCCCTGAAAAGGGCTGTTTTTTTGTTTGCTATGGCATTCTTTTTTAGTTTCTAAGAATGCGATGTCCTCTGAGGATAGACTTTCTGGCGATAGGTCTGCTTCTTCGGAAAGAGAAGAAGAACTCTTTGGTGTCGATACGACAATCGACAAAGCCTCTGTCAGCTTCAGGTTGTTGCTGCTGTTGCTGTTGTTGCTGCTGTTGCTGCTGTCTCTGAAGTCTGTACTTCTCCGTCCATTCTTCTTTTTCCCTGTTCACTTCTTCTCTGAAGAGCTCTTCTATCAGGTCTTCAGTGATTTTTAACATTCTCACATTCTCTATTTCTTCTGGCTTCGGTATCAGACTGTGTCTGACCCTATGCAAATTCACGTAGGCTTCGTTGAGCTTAGCTAGTTTGGAGCACATCTTCTTAGGAGGATGAGTCGACAATGGATGGCTAGACTGGAAACAAACCGGTTCTTAAAGTGAAAGCGCGGACGTGAAGGAAAACATCCCCACACGATTTTCGATTCGCAACGTTCAGTGATTGTCATGAGAGGGATAGTAAGAAATGAAAGAGCATCAATTCAACATTCTTATAGCTAAACAAAAAGACAAAAGCATCTTTTCAAAACACAACATTTTTTATTCAAAAATCACTTAACACTAAACAACAACTCTAACATTTTTTAACAATAATCCAACACTATAACATCAAACCATTTTTTTTCAAATCACAAACATTTTTTCTCAATTTACAATCTACTTTAAACAAGGCTGACAACGTTGTGAATGAAATTGTGATTTCCACTGTTGGAAATCATTAGGCCATTGATGGACACTACGTTTCCTAGCTTGAGACAAAAGATAAGCATAATGGTCACAAAACCATCTATCTACTTTCACATCATTTCTAGAAGAAGAACGAGGATCAAAATGAGTCACTAAATGTTCTAAGGAATAGCCCAGGCTGCGATGATGCAGAAAATACACACAATATTGTCCACACACCAAGGAATCTGTGCCTTGTAATTTCACGTTATTGAATCGGGTGGTTTGAGCATTTCTTCTCATAAAGTCGATGATATCGTCTTCCAAAGGGGGCAATCCGTACGAATCGAAATATTCCACACATCCTTCTTGAGGAAAGTAGACGGCTACCCAATGGGTTCCTGGGAGATGACTGTCGTCCGTGTTGATCACGTAAGCTTGATGGTCTTTAGGTTTGCGATGAGGGAGTTCATCTTTAGCACAGACGACAGGATTCCAAGAAGCCGTATACGAACTGTGGTTCAAAAGGTAATAAAGTTCCCAGGTATCCATTGATTTGTGTTTGTTTTTTCTTCTTCACAGGTAATAATACGTCGTCAATTCGATCCTGACTTTTTGCTTGAAAATGTCTGACGAATAAACGGTGATTCGTTCTGTTTCCTCACTCTGATTCAGGAGAGCTTCGATACGATGGATCTCTTGAGTGGTTAATGGTGGACAAGAATGTTCACGCAAGTCTTTATACCACTGGTGCAACACGTCTTTGTTCGAGATGAGACTCCAAGCTTCGTCCAGATACTCGTCCAATTTTTCTTCTTGACTCAACATCAGGCATTTATCGTGTTGAATTTGACTGGGATGATCGTTTTGACATCCATAGCAATCTTTCTTGATCAATTCCGTCATTTTGTCGACCAAGTGTTTGGCAAAACAGGAGACTAAATGGGCTTCTTGTTCTGGCCATCTCGACTTCATCATGACAACTTCTTCGTCTTTGTCTTGAGATTCTTCTCCTTCCACGGTCTCCTCACATTTCATCTCCAAAGTTTCTCCACTAGGTAAAGAGGGATAACAGTCTTCCATAGCTTCTAATAATCTAGAATGACTTCTCTCAAACTGTTGATTTCTATGGTATTATCGAATTCTGCATACAGGATGACGTTCACTGTCGCTGGCAGAGGATTTGCAAACTGAAGTTCCACACGAATCTGGCCAGATTTTATAGGGTGGAAATGTCCCTCGTCGCTGCCTTGGTCTGGAGTGAAATCGAAAGCCCACAAAGCATAGCCTCCTGCGTAATCGTCGTACGTAATGCCGTGACTGGTGTTGGTTCCTAACTGGCCGGTGGCTTCGTACAGGGACAAGTACGATCTCAAATAATTTTTGTTGGCAAAGTCAGGTTCGAAAGGTCGGGTACACAAGGTCTTGCCATCGCGACTGACTTCGATTTTCTTCACGTCGAAGTGATGAAAGTTGAAAGGATTTTCTTTGAAGGCTCCGTTGAAGGTTGAATTCAGGACCATACCAAGGATTAAACGTTTGGGTAACTGTCCTTGGAACAGATGATCTTCGATCATGGATCGCTGTCCAGTGGGAATGGTGAACGTTTTCACTTCCACACGTCGTATGGGATACTTGGCGGTCGTTCTGCTCAACGTTTGACTGATGTCGTTACCTACTTTGGGTAACACTTCTACGCGTCGTACGTAGAGTTTGGCCACTTCGATTGTGCTTTTGGGATTGATGTCATTAGCCTTAGCCATCAAATGGAAAGCGGCACTGCTACGATTCAGTCTCAAGCGGACATTGACCCCGTTTAGCAAATATTTCTCTTGCAACCACATGTCCAAATGCAAACGATCCATCAGTTCTAAACTCTCTCCATCTTTGATTTTGTTTCTTCGTTCTGTAAATCCCTCATTGTATGCTTTATCTTTATCCTTTGTGTCAATTTCGAAATTTTCAAACTCGTTAGCATCGTCATCTTCCCATACCACACAGGCATTGAGATGAGTGTTCTTGGCATCTATTCCGTACGTCAAGAGATTTTCCAGGTAGGCACGATAAGGGTAAGTATCCATGCTGCTACTGACTAGTTTGTTATTCAAGTACAAGTCCACTGAGCTGAACAAGGAATGCATGAAATTGTTGACGGGAGCTACCGGCTCAGTGTCTATAGCAGCTCCATCCTTATCTAGAACTTTGACTTTCAAGTACAAGTAACTGCTATTCAGATCGATGTAATCTTCGGGCTGTCCCTTGATTTCAAACTCGATGGGAGCAGAATCGGTCAAAGAGGAGATGGGATTAAATTCCACCCACTGGGATTCTTGCATGGTCATCATGGTGGGGGGCATGGCAAACAGATCCAGTTCCGTCTTGGAACAAGCGCAAGACTCTCGGTGCATCATTTTGTTCTGTGTTTCAATAATCGAAAACGTCTAAGTCTCGAACGGTTCTTCTTTTCTTGGCCTTTCTCGCTTGAAGTCTGGTGAAAGGGTGTTTTCTTCTTCTTCGTCTCTTTCTGCCTTGTCCTTGCTGAATGCCTGACTCGGTAGCGTGCAGGGCATTTATAGGTGTGTCTCGTCGGCCTAAAATGTCTTTGCCCGTTTGCAGCAAGACATTTTTGCCTGCCCTCATGAAGGCTTCTTTAGGGTTTTGTTTGTCGATGATGACATTTTGGAGAAATTCTTTGCCTTGTGTCAGTGCCGCATCTTTCAAGGCGTGCAATCCGCGTGTCACCATCGGTTTCAACACCGGGGCCACCGAACGAAAGGCCGATTTTAACATGTCTCCTAAACCGTGTCCTCGCTGACGAGCCACCCCTTGGTACACTGGATACATGACTTACTTACGAGTCGTGAGAGAACCGTTTTCGAAAATGGAGTTTCACCGTGACTTTTCCTTTGGTGAATGGAATATTTTGTCCCAGATCTCCTTTTATAGTAATGTTGACCGTGTCCAAATACGACTTGCTGACCGGCAAATAGTGAGGATGGACAAATTCGCGGTGGACGTGGTAAGTGTTTCCACCTTCCTCGTCAGCGTTCGTGGCAGAATCCGCTTTGAAAGGAATGACACGCAGTAACGGCACGGAGGTGTGGCCCACCACGTTGTACTCCACCACATCGGAGTACACGAACATCAAATTCAGTCCTTGGTTCAGTTCTACTGGGGTACGAAATAACTTGCTAAAAGAGTCGTTGTCGTAAACGCTGGGTGATTCTTTGTTCTTGAGTATGGTCATTCTCATGTTCATGTCTCCGCCCAACATGTCAAACAATTCAGGACAAAATAAAATGGACACGATTTTAGTCCGTTCAAATTTTATTAAGAAGCGACGAGCTACTTTGTGGTACTCCATGGTGACACTTTTGTTCTTGACAATGTCAAAAGCTTTCCCAAACACGCCATTAAACTTGGCAGCTATGGTGTTGACCAAATGTTGACCACTGAAATAATAGCCTTGGAGAATGGACAAGTGGTAGGTGGTCGTTTTAGTTTTCTCATTATATGTTTTAATGTCAGATATGGTTCTCTTATCCAACTCCTGTTGCAATTGCTCGTCAAGAACTTCCACATCAAAAAAATTTTGATTGGGAAGGACATTGAGGACTTGGGTCGGGTGAATCATTTCTACTAAAGCCACTTCCCAATGGGCTTCGTGATCTAAGGGGATGGCTTGAGGTAATTTGGCCGTGTAACAGCACAACGTGTTCTTGGGAAACACCTCCATGGAACTGTCACTGGGTAAGGTTAAGTAAAATTGGTTTTGGTGACTCATAATTCCAGAGTTCTGTGGCTGTCCGAGGGGTTACTGGACGTCAGAGGCGTGTCTCCGTCTAAAATGGGGTTCTGGTTGTGATTGAAGTGGTGACTGGCACTGGCACTGGACACAAGGTTCCCGGGGTTCCCGTTCGAGGTGAATTTCAGGGAGGGATTAGGAAGCAGGTAACCGATGCAACTGCTCAATAAAATGGTCCACAATTGTTTGTCTCCTTGTTGCAAACTCAAATTGGCGATGGCTGCCCCGATGACACAATACACCACGAAGATTTGGCAGAAAAAGACGATTTGCGTTTTAGGCACACGTTCTCCACACCACACCCACAAGGGTTGTTTTTGTAAATCTTGCACAGAAGAACTAGGGGAAGGAGGAGTGGTTGACGTAGCTGCGTCTGCTGCTGTGTGAAAGGGCATGATGGTCACTTCTTCTTTTTATAGTCGATGACTTGCGAAGCGTCGATCCAAGAATCGAAACTGGGTGGATATCCTTTCCAACGTACTTTGACTTCTTTGACACGTCGTTTGCCCACTTTACGGGTTCTGCGTTCGAGAATGCTTTCGATGTCGTACACGTCGTCTTCTTTTTTGGTGACACGTTGTAACTCGGGCAAATAAAACGTTCCTTTGAGTACTTCTCCGTTCATGTCTTCCAATTTATAGACGACAGGATGACGGCCATGTACTCGTCCAGTGACGCGAAACAGTTCGGTTGTCCAGTTAGGTAAGTAACCTTTGTCGAAAGTGCGTTTGGTTTTGCCAATGCGCACCCAATCTCCTACGGTCAACTCTCCACTTTTCTTGGGGACAGCCCTCGTCGGGGACGTACCGAACAGACGCTCAAACACCAACACTTCATTGTCGGGAGTCACGTCTTGCGGGGCACGTCCGATGCTTCGATGGTAAGATTGGTTGTACGCTTGCACCAGGTGCGGTAAGATGTCGATGTACTTCAGAGTGTGGTGATGCGTAAAATATTTCCACATGCGTTCTTTCAAAGTGCGTTGAAAACGCTCCACGATGCTGGCTTTGGTTTCGGGATTCTCGGTGGTAAAAAAATGAATGTCACGTTTCTTTAATTCTTTTTGGAAAGCTTGGTTCAGAAATTCGGTGCCTTTGTCCGTTTGCCATCGAAGAGGGTGACGGCCACTTTGTTTCAACACTCGTTGCAGGGCTCGCACTAACTCGCTGCTGGATTTGGAAGTCAAGGGCACGACCCAGGCAAATTTGGAAAAGACGTCGATGACACAAAACAGATATTTGTAGCCACGATTGTAGCTGGCCAAATGAGAGACATCGGCTAAATCGGCTTGCCATTGATGATCGATGCCTTCCACTCGGGTGCGACTTCTGGCAAACTTGCGTCGAATGGGTTTGTGCAAAGTGTAGGTAGCTTGTTCTTGTAACCATCGTTGCACTTGAGGTAAACGGAGACTTTTCATTCGCGTTTTGGCAGCACGATACAATTTTTGAACTCCTGCGTAACCTGCAGGATGCGAGGGATCGTAGTAAATGCTAGCTAAGACTTTTTCCATTTTTTTTGTGTTGATTGGTGTCTTAATAAGGCACCCACTCTTGGAAGAGGCTACTCTTTTTCTCTTGGGGTATTTTCTTGGATTGCAAGGCTTTGCGTGTGCGACCGGCAATAGGTGTCGAAGAGGAGGATGTCTGAGCAGGGGATATCGGTTCTTGTTTCACTTCTGTCTTCACTTTCTTTTTCTCTTGTGAGGAAGAAGGGGTGGCCATCATCTTTTTAATCCATCCAATTCTGGAGGTAGGTGGTGTTGTTAACTTGCGTACTTTTTCTGGTGGAGTTTGAAACCCCTCTTCTTCTTCTTCTTTTCCTTTTTCTGTCTTGACCACTGGTACCGGTACTGGTACTGGTACTGGTGATGGTGCTGGACTTTTCATCAAGGTCTTAAAATCTTTCAAAGTGGGTAGAGCTGTTTCGTCTAAAGCTTTCTGGTGAAAGAGTTGCAGTCGTTGCAAGAGTTGACCGTACTTTTGCGATTTTTCTGTTTCGGACAAATCTTGGCGATCCATCAAGGATTGCAATTCGTGTTGTAACTGGGACATCTCGCTCAAATGGGGATTGGGAGGTAAATGCGGGGTGCGTTGTTCTTGCCACCGATGGTATTCCATCCATCGTTTGTAAGGCACTAAAGCTAGTTTTCGTCCTTCCATGGGGTTGTCAGGGGTCGATTCTGAGATCTTGGAACTTCCGAGGCCTTTTTATCTTGCTCCCACCAGTCCTCCCAACATGGTTCCCAAGACTCCTTTCAGTATGGGGCCTAACAAGAGAGGTAAAATACCTCCACGTTGGACCAACATCTTCTTTTTTTGACGAATGGGAATTTTCTTTTGAACCATTTGGCGAAGAACGTGACGATGTTTGCCTAAGCATTGTTTCTGGTGTTTGGACAAAGGGATCGTGCCTTTCAAAACGTTCAAACAACATTCGCACACGGTATCGATGACCTCTTTGGAGGCCGTTTGAATGAGTTTTTTTCGTAGGGGTGAAGAAGCTTTGGACAGGACAGATAACAGGTCCCCATGTTTAGCTAAACGTGGTGGCAGTCCTTTCCTTTTCTTTCCTTGGGGTTTTCTGGAGGGTGACATTTTTTACTTGTGGGTTCCGGGACATTCACCGAACAAACACTAACGTCGATGACTTAACGCACGCCCTTTTATCTTTTTTTTGGGACTATCGCTTTGTCATAAAGGTGACAATGTTTTTCCCAAAATCACCAAGGAATCCTCCCCTTTGTTGACGCCTCTTTTTCTTGGAACGACTGTGTCTTTTCTTAGGGTAATGTCGATGCTTGGCTAAGCGCTTTGTCAGATGACGCGTCTGCCTTTGTCTCTTTCTTTTGTGGCTTCTTGGAGGTGACATCTTTTTTACAAGTTCACTGATACCCCGACTTGGTCACAGGCTCTTTTTATACTGGAACGCGTCGCCACTGATTGTCTTTACGTTTTATCAGTTTGAGGACAGGCATGACACGTCGTGCAGGGGTACGCAACGGACTAAATCGAGCCAGTTCTTGCTTGGACAAATCCAGTAAACTTTGTAACATGCCCGATCTTTCTTGGACTTTGATTTTGGGAGAAGGTACTTTGTGAGCAGCAGCCACTGCCACTAAATTGGAGGGTCCTGCCACTGGGGAAGTTCTTTTGGGGGTCATCAACGGAGATGTTCTTGGTGTGATCAACGTCTCCAAGTACTCTTCAGTTCTGGGTGTCATCAACGGAGAAGTGGATGAACGTGAGGATGCCGGAGACGCAGTCACTGCCGTGGCAGGTCGTGGTTTGCGAGTGTAAGGTTGCGTCCTGGCCGAAGTGCCTCTCTTGCGACTAGTTTTCTTCTGTGGACTTTTCTTTTTCTGGGGACTTTTTCTCTGTTTCTTTTTCTGGGGGCTTCTTTTCTTTTTCCGGGGTGGTGGTGTCTGGTAAGAGGAGGGTCCTGCCACTGGAGAAGTTATTCTTCTTGGGGACCTGGTCTTTTTCTTTTTCTTCTTGGGGCTTCGTTGGACTTTTGTCTTGGGGATAACTTTGGGGGCATTAGGATCCCATCTTAAGAGTGAGCGAATGATGACCCCTCCTAGAGTACCGCTCCCTCCAGGTTTCAAAATGATTTGTTTTTTGGTTTGAGTGTCGATGCGGGGATCGGCCAGTTGGACCAAAGCGACTTTGTTTCGATCGAAAAAGCGTTGGGTTTGATGAGGAATCTGAATGATTCCTTGGAGTAATTGACGTGCCGTCACCGTGAACCATCGTAAGACTTCTTTGAGACTAGCTTCTAAGACACGGGCTCGTGTTTGTGGATCTTTTTCTCGACTGATGCCATACAAGGCACGAATCAATTTGACGGGAAGATGCGACTGAAGGGACGTCATGTTCACACTGTGTGAGACAGACGAAAAAGGGTCTGAGGTTTTTATAGATTTTTTGATGGGGAGTGAAATGAAGTCGAGGACGGAGACGTGTACAGGACAGGCCCTCCGTCTTGGCACCAGTGGTGAAACAAGTGGGTACGAAATCGCAAATCCTCGGGGGTCGTAGGTTTCAAATCGACGAGTAAATAGGCGTGTGGCATTTGAGTGGCATCGTCGTACGCCTGAGTCAGCCAAGGCGTTCCTAACTGTTTGGCTAAGACTTGCACTTGCGATTTATCTCGAGGGCTTTTAAACAAGACCACGTAATGCGCATTGAGACTGATGGTGCGATGGGCTTTACTTTGTTGAAACAAATTTTGGGTGATGTAAATGACACTGGCATTACGGTGATGCCCTTTGCGCGTGAACCACAATTTAATTTCTTCTTCGTCTTCTCCTAACATGTCGTCGAAAATGACCAAATGGGTTTGACGGGAGTCAGAGACGATGCCGTCGTCTTCTTTAGGAATGCCTTCCACAAACACGATGGAATCGCCTTGACTTTCTCGCAAGAGGCTGTACGTCGATTGCCACTCTTTGTAACACCACACGATCCGTTGAGGTGGCCGATCGATCAAATGATGTTTATGTTCGATCAAACGTTTGACGAATTCGGTTTTGCCTGAACCGCTAGGTCCAGCAATGAGCATGTTAAAGGGATGGCGAAGATACAAAGCCTCCCAACTGGCACGATCTAAGTGTTCGTCGATGACTTTGACAGTAGAGGAAGAGGGAGCAGAGACAGCAGAGGTAGCCATGGTGTGAGAAATGTCACTTGTGACACGAAAACGAACAAGACAAGAGTTTATATACTTTTTCAGAACACGTTTATTGAATGTTTTTTTATCAAACATGAATACGAAAGACAAAAATACATAAAAGCCAAAGGCTTAAGTACAAGGATAAAAGGCACATGATAACGATGAACGTGGAATAAACACAAGTGTCTGTACAACAATCACATCTTTTGGGTAATGTTCTAACCAGTTCAACAGAGGGTAAGGTCACACAAGTGTCCTCCCGAAAGGGTCTTTCAGGTCTGTCCACGACAGTCCTGTCCTGGGTGACGGGTTCTTCTGGCACCGTCACTAACACGGGTTGAAAAGTAACTTTTTTCCTTGAACAACTCTCGTGCATACTGGGCCACTTCTTGGGTCCAAGCCTCAAAATCCCATTCTTTCCAGGCACGGACATCTGTCCAATGGGGATGTAAGTCACAAGCTACACACACATCGTCATACACGTCTTGGGTCGCTAAAAGTTGACGAATCTTTTTTTCCCGTAGAGGTCGAGAAGTATCCAGATGAAACCGCAAGGCTTTGAGCAAAAGGAGTTTTTCGTGACCATTTAAGGCCATGGAGGTGGTAAGTACTGATCGTAAAGAGTCCACAAAGAATCGGCTGGTAAACGAAATCCCAGAAAACAAGTCACTAAGACACACACCACTTGTCGTCCCAAATTGAATGGATACAGTTCTTGTAATAATCGATGGTAATGATCCACGGTTTGAATATGGTCATTGAGTTCCTTCCACGGAATCTGTTGGATGACATGTGACATAAGTCGTGGCATGGCAGCCTGTTTTTATAGTCTCTTTGTTTCGGAAACAATACACGTACTTTCTAGCCAGAGATCTTCGTTCTCCAGTAGGGAATCTAAATCTTGCATACTGTAACCGAAACTTCAGAGTTCGTTTAGAAGTTTCCTCTTCCTCTAAGTAGATTCCACGTAAAATATGTTGATAATCCTTTAACTTGTCTTCCTCAATGTATTGCTGTAGGTGAATCTCGAAGTAACCAAAATAATGAACATTTCGATCATTCACTAACTCAAAGTGTTGAACAAGGTCTGACCACTGAAACAATTTCTGACGAATCAGTTCTCTTATACCATACAGGTACCAGTGGTTAAAGATCTGGTGACGTAACGGATGCAATTGTTCTTTACGTTTCACTTGTATTTTCACCAGCTCTCGGTAAATGCGTTCTCTCAACTCCACAGGCAAAGCACGAATGTTCTCTAGCAAAGTATCCATGAATAGGTCATACTAAATCCTCTTTGGTCTGACACAAGAAATGTACTCTTTGCACAAACATGGTTTCACTTCAGTGTCAAATTTAAATCGTTGAGTCACTAATCTACACATGACAATTCGTTCAGAAGTTTCCTCTTTCACTAAGTTGACATTGTGTTCAAGATGTTGGTAATTCGTTAACTCTTCCTCTGGAATTCGATGCAGTACGTTTACAATGATGTAGGTAGAATCGTCCATACCAAACCAATCCTTTTTAAAACTAGAGGATCGTTGATCAATGTCTGTCCGATGGAACACTTTCAATTGAATCAATCCTTGTATAGCCTTCAGGTACCAGTGGTTCAAACACCGGTGACGTAACGGATGCAATTGTTCTTTACGTTTCACTTGTATTTTGACCAGCTCTCGGTAAATGCGTTCTCTCAACTCCACAGGCAAAGCACGAATGTTCTCTTGTAAAGTATCCATGAACAGATTATTATGGTAAGAAGTTACTTCAATGTCTCGGTCCCACTAAGGGTAAGTAATGACAATTCGGTGACCATCGAGCATGTTCTACGTAGGCCGAATCTTGCGGTTCCCAGTGGTGAAGTGTCACATCGCAACTGAAGCACCTGACTTTATCTCCTTCGCCCAAGTAGAAAAATCCGGCTCTGGCTAATTCTTCGGGGGTCGGTCCTCCCAGATACTTAGGCCATTTTCCTTTGAACGATTGAAGACGATTTTCAAAGTCGCAGTATTCCGACAAACGCACAGGAAACGAATATTCGTTTTTCACAGGTTCGTTTCGATGAGGGTTGAGTGACATGGGTAGGAGTTTGCTCAAGGCTGGATGACATCCGTAGGGGGGTAGACGTGAAGGTGAACATTCCCCTTTAAAACGAAACCCAGTAAAATGTCCAAGAGGACGAGCGGCATCACTTTCGCATCCGACAGGTTTGACACGCACAGCATCACTTTCCATGATAGGGGTAGGGGCACTAAAGTTCCCATGATGCTTTACGGCATCGCTCAGGTCACAACGTACAGCATCGTATCCATCGCAAGGCTCACAATCGCACTCGTCTGCAAACTCCGTGACGCAATTACAATGGTAACCACATGGACAATCGCAGTTTCCTTCCGGACATTTTCCGTCGCAATGCATGGGTCTTATCCATCCAATATTAGTCACACTAGAGGAAGATACAACTTTTTTACAATCCCCAAACTGGAACGATGTCTCTTTCAAAGTATTCATCTTGTTTGCTCGGTCTTGGTAGTCACAATGAACTATCGATCTTGCCTAGGGTTCCTTTTTATATACAGACCAATACCGACGTGACCGTACGGTAAGGTGAAATGATTGGGAAGTCGAACTCGCTTCTGGTACACGATTTGATAAACTTTTTCCAAAGGTCGACTGACGATGTGGTGAGTGGGTAAACGTACAATCTTGTTCGGTTGGTAAGTGGTCACTTTAAAGTTTCCATCCTCTTTCGATTGCAAGGCTTCTTTCAATACCCCAAAGTTGACCACACGACTGGTACGATGATTCAGAGTCAGTCCTTTCACTTTGCACGTCGTGTGCACTTCTCCTTGTTTGTCCCGGTATTCGTAGCCGTAATTTTTGGGACCGCCACTGACGAAACTTAGAATCTTGTCGTCGGGATGCTCGTCTGTCCAGGCTCCTAAACGGTCTCCTTCGATGTCAGGGTGATGTTGAATCGGGTGATGGATGTAAATGCAACTGTCCGTGTCAAAGTACAGGACGCGTTCTTCTAACAGTTCTAAAGCTTCGTACAATTTTAAGCGAGCATGGGCTGTCACGTACGCCGCAATGATGACATTTCCAAAGGGGTCGTCTTGTACAAAGTCCAGATCTTCTTCGTAATTGACTAAGATCAAATCCTCGCGAACGACGTCCACGTGTTTCATGAATTTGGTTTTGTCGTGAATCATCTGAAAGTAGCGGGAAGGTTCTGTCAAATATTCCGTCTTGGGTAAACACGGGCGTTGTGCCATTTTACCCCACAAGCAATTTAACATCACTTTGGCAAACGATCGCCTGCCTTCGTTTTTCTCGATGTGGTCTAAAGTGATGCCTTCTTGTTCGTAGTATTTCTCTTTGAATTGTATTTGGTCTTCGGGAGTGTGACACCAGGAAGGATAGCCGCTGGCTTCTTGCTTCAGTTTCAAAAAGGCATCCACGTAGTCTGCGAAAATGCTTTTCTGAGTAGGGTCACCCTTGTGGTATTGTTGTGTCTTGGGAAAGTGGCAAATTTCGTACACTTCTAACAGTTGGTATCCCATGTCCAGAGCTTTGAACAATTCTACGCTGACCCAGGTTCCCGTCAAGGCCCGTTCTTCCTGGCTGTGATGACAAGGCTGGTCTTGGTTGCACGTTTCGGCACAAGTACGGCACAAAGGAAACATCAGTTTGCCTTGACAATGGTGAGGTAAGACGGGATGGTATAGGTTCGTGGGAGGCAAAACTTTACACTTGATCAAGCCTTCGTATTGTCGAATGTTGACCAGGTCGATGTGTTCCGTGAACAATTGCGGGTGCCCTACAGGAAAGCGACAATATTTGCACACGTAGGGATACAGCGAACACACGTCCAAGTATTTGATTTCTTCTCCGTTCTCTTCGTCGGCTTGGTACAGCAAACAGGTGGCATTGGTCCTTCCTCCGTACAAACTATCCCTCGGGTTCAGCGGGTCCATGAACTGGTAACTTTCCACGAGGCGTTTAAACTCGGGATCGGTTTTCATACGGTGATCGTACTCGTGTTCCCACATTTCCACCACTTGGTATCCTTGCTGTTCTAACTTTAGGCGCCGCTGACAAGTGTCCTGGTACAAGTCTTCCATGGTTCGTTGCAAAAACTGATTTTTAGTGCCACGGTCAGGATAACAAACGGGACATCCGTGAAATAAGCAACCGTTAAACTCGTACACGATCTTGGGGTTTTCTAAGTCCCAGCCATCGACCGAATACGTTCCGATGGTCTTTTCGCCCCCTCCGTTGCGGGCATGCTGAATCCACTTGTCTTCCTTGTCGCACAAGTAATGTAACCAACGTAGGGCTTTGACCGAGTATTGACGCTTGACATAGTGGGTCGTTTGAGGACTGATGACAGCCACGGTGTTTTCAGGCATGAATCGTTGTCGATACACTAAGGAACACGCTTTGGCAATGGTGCAAGCTTCTTTCAAAGGATCGACCCCTCCGTGTTCCATGAACAGTTCTCGAAATTTTCCACAGCAACGCCGTAAAATGTCCACGTCGGAACGACAATACTTTAGCATTTCTTCCTGAAAGTCGAAAGGGTCCGAGGCGTGAGCCTGGTACCAAGCGTAGAAAGCTTCTCGTTGTTCGGTACGCATGTTGTCGGGGTCGTAATAGTGAGCCTCAGGTAAATGGGGTAGAACGGCGTGTTGATTGGCTTCCGTATTGAAAAAGTGTGGAAAGTACCCTTTAGCCATTTCTGTCATTCCAAACGTTTTAGGCATTCGACTCAAAGGCATGGCCAAATAGCTCATCGAATCTTTAAACTGTACTTGTCCCACTTGCATGAAAATGATTTTGGCTCCGTTCAAAGTCACTTTAGGACGTTCGGTGCCATGTTCCGTATAGTATCTGAGAAGAAACTGTCCATCGTATCCGGAGAAATTGTGAGCCATCACCGTGGCATGACGATGACAATCTCCGTAAAGTCCGATGTCCTCTTGGCTCCACGTCTTGTCGATGGGGTCTAAGACCCATAGGGCAAAATCGGCTAACGTGTTTGGCCCCCGAAAGATTTTTTCACGCCCTCCAGGAATCTTGCTGCAGTGAGGGCAATGACTGAAGATAGGTTCTTGAATGCACTTCTCGCACGCTCGATGAGCCACGCAGAAATTAGGAATGTGAATGCCAGTCTCTTGCATGCATTCGAAATCGAAAAAGATGAAATTGCCTTTCTTCTTGTGACCGTCCTCTTTCTCTGGTAGGGGTTGGTATTTTTGCACGTAACATTGGTGTTCCAAGTCCACGATGTGGTGACAAATGTGACATTTCTTTTTTCCTGAACATACGTGTGCCTTGGTACTATTGGTACGTATGCCTTGTCCACACGTAGGGCACAATCTCAGGAGTTGACAAGCACATTTCTGCTGTGAACCTTGCCTTTTCAGATGTTGTTGGTAACAGGTAGGGCTAACAAACGTGCGCAGACAAGTGGAACAAGGCACTGGTTCTTCGCTCAGACAGGGTGAAGAGGCCAAACATCCTGAGCATTTCGATCCACAATGCTTGTGTTGCTCTCGATTATTATAACCATGGTCACATTTCTCACAGTAATAACCGTATCCCAGGAATCCGGTGATACTGGTAATGGTATCGAAATGGTCATCGTGATGATAAACATGAATGTATTTTCCGTCCTTAAAATCTTGCCCTCGAAACAACAGAGACCCGCGCACTTCTTGAGGGTGCACTTTCAAAGTGTATCGTGGAGCTAGGGCATCTTGCAATTTTTGCATCTCAGGAATGCCACAGGGTGTGTCTTTGGACAGTCCGGCTTGTTGTAACAGGAGTTCTGCTTCACTTCGTTGTTTGGCTCGGTCCGATTGTCGAATGTTCTCCCAGTCTCTTTTCCATTCTACCGTGTCGTTCTTGTTGACATAGGTTCGTCCCACCACGATGGCACGGGCTAAACACATCTGGTCATGAGGATTGTGAATTTGGACAAGGCTACGCTTAATGCTGCGAAGGTCGTTCACCAATAACATCTTTTTGCGTCCGGTCCCTTGAGGAGGAGAGACGTGGGTCATGTCCAATGTGGCTTTTCCATCGGTGATGTCAAACTGGTCATTAGATTGTTGCACGTGTTGAATCTTGTCCATGACTTTGGAAGCGGTCAATTCTGCAGGGGTGCTAAACTCGATCCAAACAGGGGATTTCAAACCGTCGTGTTGTATGGAAAGTCTCAAGCGATCGTCTTCTTTGGGTTGACATTGTCGCTTGAGTGCAGTGAGCAGAGAATCCCACACTCCGGTGATGAACCCTTCTGCTTTCTCTAACGGTACTTCGGACTTGAAATCTTTAAACTTCACCGTGTATTTGTAAGCCGTGGTTCTAAATTTTCTAGAGGAGCGCTTTTCCGTCTCTCGAATGGAATAGTACTTTTCAGGGTTGACAAAGGGTGGTGGACTTGGTTTAGAGGGTTCGGATTCTGGTTCACTCATGTCCTCTTCAAAATCACTGGCATGAATTTGTGTCAATATTTCAGCCCTGGTACGAGGCGATAGATCACGTTTCTGCCTCTTACTTTCTTCTTCTTTCTTCTCGAATGAATGGGATCGTTTCATCTTGAAAGCAAAAAGTCAAATGACTCAAGTTCAAACACCATGAACTACTTTATAGTCATAGCAGACCAGCGTATATAAAAGGGTGTGTGTCTTGTCCTTTCACTATTCATTTCACTCTCAAGCCGAGCACAACGATGGAAGAGACTAACCAGATGGAACGTTTCGTCAGAGCTTTGCGAGGGGTCATTAGAAAATTCTCTTCAGACCATCCTACGGACTACTCTCCTTCCTTTCGAGATAAAAGTCAAGATACTTGCTATATCTGTCAGAAGAAAGGGCATTGGTCTTCAGAGTGTCCAGACCGTCAAAAAACAGGAGCTAAAAAAGACAAAAGTCAAGATACCTGTTATTATTGTAAAGAAAAAGGACATTGGTCTCCAGATTGCCCAAAAAAGAAACAAGAGGAGTCAGAAGAAAAGAAGGATTCTTCAGAAGAAGAGAGGGATTCTTCAGAGGAAGAAAGCAGACAGGTGAAGAAAAAGAAACAGGAGACGAAAAAAAGAAGGGAAGAAAGCGAGGAGGAAGAAGAGGAAAAGAGTGTGACGGTGAAGAAATTCAAAAAACAGAGAGACTAAACAAGGAGAAAAGAAGAAATCAATGAACTTTTTGTTAAAGTGTTGTGTTGTGAATTGTGAATTGGATTGTAAAAAATGGAGAAAAGAATAAATGAATGATATAAGGTAAGAGTCTTTGAGTTTTGATTTTAAAATAAGAAGCTACACTCACGCACTCATACACAGGCACGTACTATAAGGGTAAAAATGGGTGGGGTTTATTTTTTTTTTTGAGTTATTGGCAAATTGAAATTGTATTTCTTTTCGAGATATGTGGGTGGCCCTGAAAAGGGCCTTTTTTCTTTACGATGTAGGGGTGAGTTTAAGCAATCAACTTTAACTGCCTTATGCCTTTGCCACGGCCAAGGCCTACTTCTGGACTGCGTAATGTTGATGATGATTGGGTTGAAATCACTAAGGGTGGTACGGTAGGCTTAGTCACAGGGTTAACGTGTTTAGCTCGGGAAGGTCGTATTCTCTTCGGTCGTGATAAAGAAGTCTGATACATTTGTTTCAGACTTCTTAACTCCGCTAAAATGTCCAACAGTACCGTGGCCGTTTCATTTTCACCCTCTTGTTTCTTTGCTGCTACTTCTTCTTGTTGTTGCTGTTGTTTTTTTCTTACCTCTTCTTCTTGTTGCTGTTGCTGTAGGAGAAAAGCTTGTTCCGCTTCCTTTTGTCGTTGCATAAATTTCTCCAATTCTTCTTTCTGTCTCTGTCTAAAATTCTCCACTTGCGGTAATGAAGAAGGTAACGAAGGTTCCGGAACAAATTCTTGCGAGGAGAGAAAATCCACAAAATCCCAATTCACTTCTTCTGAAAGTAAGTCCGAGTTCCCTTGGGCAGTCTCCCCTGCTGGTGCAGCCCAATGGATCGTTTTCTGAGTTTCCGTCATGTTGAATCACTGTCGCATAGATTGACTGCACACAAGCGTTAGCGAATCTATATTGACTACGTGACGTCACAGACTGCTCTCTTCGGATTGGATGCGGGCTGACTGAATTCTGTAACGCGTGTTCGGATTGGTGAATGAACTCAATCCGTTTCAATCCCTCCTGTCCCTATAAATAAGCGCCGTTCACTGCATTGATTCACCTATTCTCGTCGCTTCAAGATGTGGACTACAGTTGAGTCATCCACCCTTGTGTCTTCCATGATGTTTCGGACAGACTTGCTTATGTATGTCCGATCGAAGTGGACCGTTGTCCACAGGACAAACACCAGCCTGTGGATACGTAGGATCTACGTGGAAAGACAAGGATGCCTGAAAAGAGTGCTGATGTACGGACCAACAGTAAGACGCAGCCTAAGGAGAAGAAGAAGACCAATGCGGTGCCATTTATGTTTATGAATACATTAACATAAACCCAAAGGCCCTTTTCAGGGCCAGCCATATTTCTCGAAAAGAGATAGTCTTTGAATTGCCTACCCCTTTTTTTATTTTATTTTTTATTTTATTTTTTTATTTTTTTTTAAAAAAAAAATAGAGACCCTCCCTGTTTCAATTTTACATAGACCCTATACAGTCCCAAGGGTTTATTTTACATAGACCCTATACAGTCCCAAGGGTTTATGTCCATGTTAAATTTACATAGACCCTATATTGTCCTAGGGTTTTTAGCCATGTTAATTCCCATAGACCCTATATGTTCCCACGATTTTTCTCCATGTTAAATTTACATAGACCCTATATTGTCCCAGGGTTTTTGGCCATGTTAATTCCCATAGACCCTATATGTTCCCACGATTTTTCTCCATGTTAAATTTACATAGACCCTATATGTTCCCAAGGGGGGTCTGTAATGATAAATCCCATAGACCCTATAAGATCCCCATTAACTACTATCGGATATTTGCCGAAGATAATTTACAGGCGGTGTTATTGATCGTAACATTTATCATTCTCTCATTAATGAAGTTGATTATTATTACAGCGACTGAAAATAATTAATCAATCAACATGTAATTTGAAAATGATTGTACACAATGCTCAGCGTGGGCGTGTAGTAGTTAGGGTAGTAAACTCACGATTACCTACGTACAAAGCGATTTACGGAGATGGACTCGGTGATGTTGTTCAAGTTTCATTTAAGATAATAACTCCAAAGTAATACCGATTGCAAAACAATTAGGAATGAAAGCTACTGACGCTATTTGCGATAAAGGCATTGGTGCTGTTATTAATGTTACTGGTAAAGCATTTTCAGCAATCAAAGAGAGATTAGCTCGAATAGTACGAAGAAAACCATAGCCAGTAAAATTTCCCAGTACTGAAATTATGCCTGCAAATATCAGTAAAATAATAAATTAAGCTGCAAAAAAAAATTAACAGAGTTGGCTGTTAATGAAGTCGTTCTTGCAAAGTTGACTAATGAAATTATGGCGGTAAATAAATAAAAAAAATTCAGGAAGTGGTCTTCGTGTTAGACGATAACAATTATTCAACATTGCCAACACAGACAATAACAGATCCGCCAATATGTGACCGTGAAGTAATTGCTGTACTCGACGCTATCTTCATCACAAATATCATCTCATAAAGTCGTACACGAGTATACAAGTAACCACTAATCGTTTTAAGCAGATCTTAAAGTATAATGGTAGATATTTACGGATGATCTTCTCTGAGTAATACTCAAGGCAAACCTCAAGGCAACTTATCTAAATATGCATCCCTTGACGAGGTCAAAGATGAACTCGCTAATCTTTTGAGTCTTGCAAATGTGGACCAAAATGAAGTCTTTGTTTTTCAGGTCAAATAAGGACGATTAAAGATGAGTAATATCCCACTGACATATATTATTCTGCGGGTTCCAGATGCAACAGAAGATAACTTAAAGGTGTTTACTAAAAACGGTAAAATTAAAAAATCAGACAAATTAATTATATCAATCATGGAAGAAATTGCTGGACGTATCAGAAGAATTGGAGATAGTATGTACGGCGATCTCAATATCAGTAAAAATACAATTATTAATGTGAGAGAACCAAAATCAGATGGTGATGATATGGTAACGAAAAGATATGTAGACAGCAACAACAACATGATCAGAACTGAGATTAATGATCGTTTATTAACCGCAGGTGATACAATGACTGGTTCTCTCAATATGACTAATAATAACATTACTGGTCTTGGAGGACCAGAATCAAGCGATGACGCTGCAACGAAGAAATACGTCG
The DNA here is from genome assembly GCA_028554795.2 of Sinohyriopsis cumingii. Classification (NCBI taxonomy): domain Eukaryota; kingdom Metazoa; phylum Mollusca; class Bivalvia; order Unionida; family Unionidae; genus Sinohyriopsis; species Sinohyriopsis cumingii. The sequence continues at coordinate 21,695,487 of CM068831.1, forward strand.
ATGATAGCAACATTCCGATGATGAACTCGTTAATGACAATCAACGATGGAATGACCACTTTTAGACCTGAATATTCTAATCATGTACAAACGTTTTTATATTTTCGTAGAAATATAAATAGAGCCATTAACGATTTTTTAAAGCTCTCTGATATAAGAACAATTACCAATCGTGTAGTATAAACGGTAACATCTGGATCAGCATTATGGTCACCGCTAAATAAATTCATTAAACATCGCGCTGAGGTTACCAGTAAATACAGATTTTCAATACTCGGCACTACAACATATACAATATCTGCAACAATTTCACAGCGTTTTCCACTAACTGGATCCTCTGGATGTATGTTAGTGATGTTAGATGAAAACGACGAGGGAATATTCGTGGTGGAACCTGAAGAAAAGGGCAACCACGTGATGTAGTATTGGTGTCTTGAATTAATTGCTAAACTACCACCTACTTAAAATATAATAAGATCCCCATTCAACATTCAAAGTTTTAGATACAATCAAGCAAATGGCAAACAAGACTAAAAATTACGTTGACAGTAAAAATAAAGAAATATCGCAGACGTGTAGTTGCTGTTGACATCACCAGCAGTTGTAACAATTTGTGTTTCAGCTGCAACAACAACTGCCAGTATTTTTAATATCATAGCAAATAAATATGTACATGCACAAATGCAAAATTGCATGATTATACAATGAAATTACACACAGAGACGTTAGCATACCCCAAATTATCTTCGTTATTATCAAAAAGCATTAGCGACGGGAAAATATAAGATTCTGAGTTCACGGAGATGATTAAAATTTACAAGGAAGTAATGACTTTGATATAATCTACTCCTGATTGAGAAAATCAGGATTTAAATAAGAATGTCAACTCCGAACGAGTTACTTCAGCGGATTCTCGTTAATACAACTCCGTCAAAAACTACGATGATAGCAGTGAACTGAACTTATCCAGAATTTAGTGTTAAGTTTCCAACTGCAATTCTAGCGAAACAAATAGAGCTAGCACAATTATGAGTATATTACAGCTGACCAAATATCAGATCAAAATCATTTGGTCGATTGCCAGCAAATATTTCACTGGTATTTGCAAATAAAAATAAAGATGACGGAACTCCCGATTTGCAAGTTGTCAGAATTCCAAGAGGTAATTATCAAATCGAACAAATCAATGATGAAATCCAGCGCAGAATCAAATCTATAATAAGAAAAGAATACAAAAAATAGATATCACCGTTCAGAAAATAGCTTTAGCAGCTGGCGTAGAAAAATTCACCAGATTATGTTTTAGATATTTATCAATCATCGATCAGAAGTGTGTTAGGGTGGAAAGAGAGCATAAAAGACCGCCAGAACCTCAACGATATGATTTCTATAAGCAGCTATTTCCTAATCATTATAAAATAGATGAAGCAGACTTACTAAATTTTATAATACCAGTATTTAATACGGACGAACTAAAAATACGAGTCAATGATCTTACCAATAAACATTTTCCACAAATCGTTGATGTATGGAGAAAAATAACCCCATCATCAAATATTCTCAAACATAATAATGATCTGTACGGTGGCGGCAGACATATTTCACCAGGAATCGTAAATATCACATCAACAATCGCAGTCAGTCTTGTATGTGATGCAATTGATGGCAGCTATCAAATAGATCTTGAAAAATCTAGTCAGGCTCAGCAAGGATGTATTATGTATACATTTTTACCTCAGGCACCTCCTGGATATTTGATTGTACAAGAACTGATAAATCCTGTTTATCTACGTTGTCATACTCCGCTAATATCAAGGATACATTTTAAACTTATTGAACAATCCGGACAGTTACCTGATTTACGAAATCGAATTTTAAATATAAATCTCTACGTAACATATTAACGATTACAGGGTATATTACCATAATGTTTCAAATTATCAAACAATTTCAATAAGATGAGATAAATCAAAATAACTTCACCGAAAAAATTGTATGATAATAATTTCATAAACAAATATATATTTGTAACAGAATTTATTTTTTTATACTGATTTTTCGTTACTTTGATGGGGTAAATAGCACTAAAATAATGAAAATCAGATAGATTTTATAATTTTGATGGGGTAAATAATACTAAAATATTGAGAATCTCATCAAAAACAGAAAGAAAAAAATTACATCATAACAATAATCAGGTAGAATAAAAAATAAATCTGAATCCCTTGACAAAGTCAAGGATAAATATTATAATCTGAAAAATATTAACTTTCTCGTTCATCACTACTTTCGCTTTCAAAATCCCCATAACTATTTTCATTAATAACTTTGTCATTGTTATCTGACATAAACATTGTCAACTACATCACGCGAGTGTTAATAATTGTTTTTGTCTCGTATTCCTGGGCTAATTCTGATCTAATTTATAATTTTCTCAATCACACTTGAGAGAGATACGAATTTTTTAAAACTTTTATATCTTTCACAGTAGCCAAAGATTGGAAGATATGTTGTTGGACCTGCTTTATAAATTGTATATTCATCTGGTAGTGTATATCTATCTTCAAATTTACGTGCTTGTAATAATTAAAAATAATTTTAAAAAATTCTGGATCAAGCTTAATTTTTATGTCGTTTATTTTAAAAATGTTTAATAGCATAAATAATGTCATTAATATTATCGTAATTCATTATATATATATATATATATATATATATATATATATATATATATATATATATATATATATATATATATATATATATATATATATATATATATATATTGTATTCCTCAACCAAGAAGATATAATAAAATTTTGTACTATTGCGCAAACACAACCTCTAGATTACTTAAAAATATTTCACCTCTTACCTCTGTTCAATCCAGAATACACTTTCAGACTGACTGGGGAGAGCCATTCTGTGCTTTTCATAGTCTACGCGGAACAATTCTGGAATGACGGGGGATTTCCAGAATAGCTCAATCACGTGATTTTCTAGAACATTTTGGAATGACGGGGTTTCCAAAAATAACTCGTTACTACCTATTTCTGTTTGGGGATTTCCAAAACTACCTCGTTGCTACATATTTCTGTTCGGGGATTTCCAGACGGGATTCCCAGAATAACTCAAGCAAGTGATTTCCTAGAACATACTATAATTGACGGGGGATTTTCAGAATGTACTGCGTAGACTATAAAAGGCACAGAATCGTTCTAACTCATTCAGTCTGGAAGTGCATTCTGGAGTGAACAGGGAGGTAAGTGAAGTATTTTCTTAAACTGTGTTGTGTTAATTACCGCGCAGGTAGTTAAATTATTGCACATTTGTATAATTAGTTTACGATAACAGAAAACTATATATAAATCGTTGATATCAATTATGCAGTAACAAGCGAAATAACTACTTAATTACTCTATTACTCTACCGGAGAGCGCTTAGCTTAACAGAGATATTTTCCTTCAACAATAGAAGTCTCAAAAATGTTTGACAGTGAACAATGTCAATGATAGAAACCTCCGAATGATAAAATAACTACTATATCATCGATTGTTGAAACGATGGATAATTTTATATATATGCACAAAAATTATTATTATAATAGATAATTGTGCACTTTCAACACCAAAGCAGTCTCAGAATGATTAAATAATTATTCTATCAATAATTATTCTTACAATGAGTATAATGACACACAAAAATTAAATAAATAAATAGTAATAGAATATTAGTAACAACAAGCAGGGTAATTACTTAATTACTCTACCGGAGAAAGAACTAGCTTGACAGAGTTATATCCCTTATGTTTTGTATCTAACACAATCGGGAGATACTGAAATATTATTTTTTGTTTATATTTTTCGAAAACGCAAATTTAATAATATTATCTGCGACATATTGTACCGAATTTGGGTGAATATCAAAATATTTGCCTGCTGCACTTATTGATTGAAATGTTATCTCTTTACCAGTCTTTGTATATACGGATTTAACGACCCTCATTGCAAATTTTTACCTCTCCCAGTATTTTCAAATGTGCTATGTTGACGCTATATGATAGCTCGTAAATTCTCCAAGGAATTATCGAGTTTACTGCCGGTGATAAGACCAATTCCAAATCCATTATCGATTATTCCAATACAACACTCCTATACAAATATCATTTCTTTAAATAATAATGTGTCTAAATAATTATTTTGAAAATCTGACTAGATAGTCTACTTGATTGTTTTTAAACTTGTCATTATTATCAGTATTAATTATTTATCATGATATCTTTTCATCTCTGTGTATTTTTTAACACCATATTGCACACACAACTGCGTGTTCCTCTAACCCCTGAATCACATTTTAAACATGGTTTTGGTCCTAAACTCCCTCTTTGTACACTTATAAATGATATACATAGAAATAATTTACGTTAGCTTTGTTACAAGGAGTTCTAGAGCCTATCATAAACCATTCCCATTTATTCTTAGTTTGAATCATTATATATATATATATATATATATATATATATATATATATATATATATATATATATATATATATATATATATATATATATATATATATATATATATATATATATAATGATTCAATTTAAATATATATTCGTCTTAATTATAATATGGAAATGTTATTAACAACGATTAAAATTAAGCCTAAATATAGATTCGTTCTTGATAGAAGAACACCTGCCGCACGAAGACGAGTTCTGGTCGATCCGACGGAAACTCTGATTTAAAGTATTCGTAATGCTTAGAAAGAATTTCGTATAGATAGCGCAACTCATGTGTGGTCAACGTTCAAAATCATTGGCAACAGCGATGGTGTCGATGCTACAATGAACGACTAAAGAGAAGCGACGATTATTAATTGTCTCGATAATCAAATATATTTTTTCGGAGTAAAGTTTCTTAAGGAAGCAGACGAATCTTGGATTATCAGTGACAAACGTGACCCTGTCCTTCAAAATGAAAAAAATCGCAGTATTAAGTAAAAATTCCAAACCAGGAATGTTGACTGTTATTGATATCAGTATTATGAAATAACGTATCCTGTAACCGCGGTTATTTATGGACTTTATCCCCTGAATGATTAACCCAGCGTTCATGATCTAAAACCGATGAAATTGTCCGGGCTAAATTGTGTAGCCGAACGAGTAACGCAACATTTTACAAACGCTATACGTCGAAATAAACTAACAGATTTGCGACGTGAAAAAAAGAAACTAATGGGCTGAATCGGTCATGGATAAAGGAACTACAATAAATGATGTTGCTGAATTAGGAAAGAGAACAAAAATTCCCAATGACAATAAGAACAATAACTGGAGAGATTTTATTCGAATCAAAGTATAAATCGAATGGAGCTTCGATTGAAATTATTGATCATAATGCTCATGCGTGGACTAATACAGTAACAATATTTCCACGTAATCGAATTAATAAATTTTTCCAAGGAGATACATTTGATTTTATTAACGAAATAAGTATGAATAAGCCTGTATCCTTGTGGCTGTTTCAAAGTTCAGATAATAGAAATTATGATCAGTTTGTACGGCTTAATGGAGATGTTTATCGAACAGAATCTCTCCACGAAAAAATGAAGAATATTGCGTTGAAATATACCCATGACGATGCTGAACAATTATTGAATAATTGTTTTACCGTTCCGTCAGTTGCTGCTCATTTCGCTAGAGACAAAAATTCGTGGAAACCATCACGATTGGATTTTCTTGGAGAAATACAACGCAGTTTTGTCGAATACGGACACGGTGGATGATGGATTACTAAATACGATTATAGGGATGTTATTTCGGTTGATCTGGTTGCATGTTATCCGGGATGTTTTCTTGGCATGGGAGAGCGTTCTAAGTATTTTGCTCAATTAGTACATCCAACACACCAGATGACCAGTGTATCGATAAATGGACCATTACCAGATTTTGATTTGACTGGATTCGCTTGGATCGAGTCATTTAAGTTTGCCGAAAATCTTCATCCGATTTGCTAAGTCTGTTTTGGCAAACATTTTTCAGAAAAAAATGTGGGCTCCAACAGTGTTATTACGCTATATGCTTGATGTAAAAATAACATCATTGTTAACAGTAAGTGAAGCAATTATATCACATCTTCCGCAGAAAGAAATTTGGTTACCGCAACAAAATAAATATTCTGATAATGAAAATCCTGATATAACTGATTACTGATTTAATCCTGATATAACCGAATTTGAAAATAAAATAGCAAAAGATCTTGGCAGAAAAGTAATTGGTAAATTCACCCAAGGAGGATCATATGATCATAAATGACATTGTACAAGATTAATTATAGGTGATGCTGAACTAGATTTTATAATTGCTGAAACTACGAATATTAATACGTTTATAGGTCGAAGTAATGTTAATTTATCAGACGGAACTAAGTTAGGTACAATAGTGAGTTATACTGATGGTGAGTCCCTGCAGTTTACTCATTTAAGATCTTCAGTGCTCGCGTTCGTTTAGATAAATGTATTATAGATAATCACTAGAATTTCTGAGTTTGCTGTCAGAGTCACTACAGTTTCATTTTATATCAATAAAAATATACAGGATTGCTAGAACAAATATCGAAACCTATGCATCATGGGGTGAATGGAGAATAAAAGAAGAAAATATACTTAATTATTCTGAATTCGCCGACGTTGAAATCAAAAATATGAATTACCATAAAAATCAAATATCTGCACCATCTGTATATCATCCTGTACCTATAAATAAAACAGTTTAATGAGTCTGGTCGTTCTGGTAAAACTACTCGTATGATTAAATTATTCTTGAACAGTTGTTCAAAAATAGTTCTATTAACACCAACACTGACTCGCAAGAGAAATGAGAGAAAGAAATGTTAAAGCATGCACTTGTCATGAATTCTTTCGATGGAAGGGGGATAAATGTATCCCTGAACGAATGGGAGAAAAATATATTCCAATGATTATTATTTGGGATGAAATATCCACTGTTTCATTGGAAACGTTAAAAATATTTCTTGATTGGTTATTGACAGCAAATACTGCTGTAATAATGTGTGGCTATCATGGTAAACCCCTGCCTTGCGTTGGGTTGTCTCCAATAAATGGCTGAATAATTTTGTTGATTATTATGAAGAAATAATTGATGATCATAGAGCACTTGATCCAGAATTAATAGAGTTTATGAAATTAATCAGATTACATCCGAATAAAATTCAATTGGAAATAATGCGTGAAATAATTTCAGAAACTCCTATTAACTGCAGCTGCTGTTTTAGTTGATAGAGGTTCTGCTTCATTACATCTACTTGCAACGTCAACGACAGTTAACTCGTATTTGTATGTGCATGATTGACGTCTACCAATTTTAATAGTATAATATGGTAAAAATAAAATATCTGCCTGATAAGATGAATCGGGGGTACGGACATCAAAATGTGCTTGCTGAATATTTAAGGTGGTTGTAGATATTTTGCCATGTTGCCTGTCGTGCTAACCATTCTTCAGCAAGAGAACGTGTAACATTTCCTGCACCAGCGAGTATACTAAAAGCTGCTCTACCCCTTCAATATCATTTTGGGCTATACAAACTCGATTCCCTTATTTTAATAATCTGTTGATTAATTACCAGTTCATAATACTAGTTCTCCTTTCATCGCAGATCTTATCAACCAATTAGCTAATGATTCTCTAAAATATTTGTTGTTTTTTTAAATGGAATTTAACGAGTGAATCAACTTGACATCTGCAATATGTCTTTGTTGCAGATCTGGATTTTTAAGGTACGTCATGAACTTGTCATGCTTCATCAATCGCATTTATTGGATACTCTCCAGGTCTTGGTTGAACTCGCTCGTCAAGTCGAATATCAAGTCGAGTTCCACGACCACAATACTTATATCCTGGAAGATGTTTTTCTCCTGGGTATTTAGCCCATGCAGTTCCTAGTAATTTTTATATTTTTGTACCACATTTTACACATTTACCTGCAAGTGCACGCTTTTAATTTGTTATTATTGTTGTTGCTAATCCACTTGTTGGGGTAGATGCTCTAACTCGAACACAATATAACTCCATATTATTTATTATATTTCTATTACATGGATGTCATTGATTTCTCAGCGACACTAACCTAACAGAGCCAGTCACACATATTTCAGCATTACCTAATTCCATCAGAATGTGTATATAATAGGTCCATCCGGATAGGATGAAACACAATTACTGCCTTATTTGTTAATGAGATGGCTCAAGTGGGATAAGTTGCATTTAGTAGCTCCGTCAGTTGATTGTAATGAAAACGCAAAATTCTTGGACGAGGATGGTAATGATATTATTGATTTTATCACCGATATTGATGAAACCCCATCTGTAGATGACCTTGATGGATTTATTAATAATTTAATAGTATACAATGATTTAATGTTGGACAAACAATCAAGAATATTTTCTCAAGGCAGACACAAACACACAGACATGATTTATGTTACTCAGCGATATACACAAATACCTAAAGTGATCAGAGATAATTGTAATATTTTAGTTGTGTTTAATGGAGTTGATACACATGCTCTGCCAAATATTCATCAGACTTGGTGTAATGGGGATATGGACATGACTAGGTTCAAAAACTTCTTTTCAAAAGCACAGTCTTTTCCACACGGATTTATGACAATACATTTACATGATCCTCGAACACAATATCGTATAGGTCTTGATAAAATATTTGGTTAAGTGACTGATTTAATTGCACATTTATATCAGCAAAGGAGGTGCGTTCTCAATGAAACGTTCGGCGGGTAAACGAACGCACATACAAATTTAGAAAAAAATACAAACGACAAAGATAAAGTACCAAAATAAATAACCCTAATACATACATACATACATACATACATACATACATACATACATCCGCTTTTTTCTCATTGCCATAACTTTCATTAGGATATATAAAAATTCAATACAAAGTAAAGTCGTTAATTTTTAGTAGGATTAAAAGTTACTGATCCAATAGATTTGGATTCGGATTATCAGTGTTTGGTCGCTTGGGTATACGTACTAATCTTCATATATTTTGATTAATTATCAAACCACTACTCTAATCATCAATGCATATCTACTCACTCACCCACTTCTCTGGCGTTAAAAACACAACATAAACAGCAACTCTCATTCTCTCCGTCTGTGTGATACATGTATGTATGTATGTATGTATGTATGTATGTATGTATACTGCAATTTCTTAAACCATATGATCAAAACTTGCTGTATAAACCGTATTTCCTCAAAGTGTCCAGTATTTTATCCGGTAATGCATTGTCCAACAGTCGCTTTATATAGCTGAATGGGAGGAAGAATATATTTACTATGTCCTGAAAATACCATATTTATATGCTAGATTTCATGATGATATTTTCTTCATTTGGAACTGTTCGAAAGATGTATTAGAAACGTTGTTGTTACCAGATGAGCATCTGCCATTTGATTAATATTAGTAAGAAAAGTGTAGATTTATTAGATATAATAAAATACAAAAGACATAACAAGAGTTCAAAGACATAAATTGCAAAGGGATACAATCTGGATTCTATGGTATATTTCACGCAAACTGAGACTCGCCAATAGCGGCATAATAATACTTTTCAGCCACGTCATACATTCAAGAGAATAATGCGGCATTGCCTTGACTTGTAACAACGAACAAGAGTTTTGTGTTGCTTTGTTAATTGTTTTTCGCAAGATTACGAGAAAGAGGTTATATAATCAGAGAATTTAGAAAATTTCATGCAATAGGAAAAACAAATATCTGCAAAAAAGCACAAGAAATAATATCGTTCTTTGTTTATTTAAACTGGCACTCAGTCTCTATAGCAAACTATGGTAATTACAATTTTAGTGATTTGCTTCCAAAGTTTCTTGAAGCGTTTGGAACACACTTTGGGTACAGGTTTCAAGCAAAACAAGAACATTGACGACTTTTTAACGGGATCGATAACACCGATTATCGACAAATCTAGCTGCTTGAAGAGTGAATTTAATGGATGTAGTTTGTGTTATTTTCTACCAAATTCATGATATATAATAAAAATCTTGAAAAGATGTAGAAATTCGTTAATTAAACAACATATTTCACGTGATACACAAATTAGGGATATGTTGTGCTTTGCTCAGACTATAAAAAGTAGTGGATACCGATATTTCAACGATGGGATTTATGGGCACATTTCGAACATACTACTGCAAAAACAAATAAATCTTTGTGTGTGTGTGTGTGTGTGTGTGTGTGTGTGTGTGTGTGTACAGTTATGTATATTTAATTGGCATTATTTGTTGGCTTTACTTGTCTTACGGAAAATTCCAAATGTCACCAAGCTGGACCTTTTGAAAGGGTTCTGGCAAATTCCACTGACGGACAGGGCAGAGGAAATCTAGGAATTCGTAACTGCAGATGGGCTTTATCAATATAAAGTGACGACTTTTAGGATGAAAAGTTCTCCTTGTACTTTCCAATGTTTAATGTACATGATTATTTCTGGTCTAGATAACTGCGACGCTTATATTGATGACGTCTTTATCTACAACGACACCTGGAAAACCATCATGAAATTCTTCGATAGACTCAGTGATGCAAATTTTACATTTAAGCAAAAGTGATTTTTTTCTTCTTCTGTGCCTGTGTTACATTTGTAGGACATATCGTGGGACACGGTGAAGATAAGCATATCGAAGTTAAGGTCATGGCTGTTTGTGGATTCACTGTGCCTTTTAGTAAAATGCAACTGATGCGATCTTTTGGGAATGTCTGGAAATTATCGGAAACTATTTTCAAATTTGTCTATAACTGCTGAACCACCGACTAATTTATTGAGTAAGAAATCCAAGTTTCATTGGTATGAAAATGTTCGGAGGCTTTTGATAAGTTAAAGGCCATACATAAGAGTAGGCCAGCTTTTCCAGCTCTATATTTCAGTTAGTTATTTATAATCTCTGTTGATGCAAGTGATGTTGTGGTTGGTGGAGTATTGATTAAAGAAGATAAAAATGGTGTAGATCATCCCGTCTGAAACAGAAAAATTAAATAAGCACCGGAGAACTTATGTCTTTGATATAATGTTTGGCTTTGATATTTGCTTTTCAGCACTTAGTACAGCTCCTTCTCCGTTTATTGTATTCAGCGATAGAAGCCTTTTACTTTCATTGGCAAGATGAAAAAAAAAATTAGATTTCAATGAGTTGGAGTTTGATGTTGCAGGAATGCAATATTGACATCAGGCACATCAAGGAAAAAGATAATCTATTCGCAGATACATTTTCATCTGCATATTGCTTCATGGATATTTTGTATTATTCGTAAAATTTCATCTTATTTTAGTTTTTAATCGCATGTATATTGACTAGTACTTAAAAGAAAGCTTTATTGCATAAATCTTTCTTGTGAGGCGAGTTGTTATGCATATTTATTTTGTATTATTTGTTGTTTGTTCTTAATGATTATGTTGAGACTGAAAAACTGTATAAGAAGATGAAAGAAAACATTAAATTGTATTCACACCAGGGACTTTATGAAGAAGAATGTGCTTGGCATCAAACAAATGATTAAAAAAGAAACGATAGATCTATCAAAGAGTTTTCTGAAGTAAGATAAAAGATTGATTCGTTTAAAATCCATCACGAAGAGAAAAAGGCATGAAAGATATTAAAAACGTGTGAGTGAAACGAATATACCATTAAATATGTACAATGGTTGTTAATTCAGCCAGAAGAACAATTTTAAAAGCACATATGTGTTATCCTCTCTCATCAGGAGACCTATAATTTGACGAAGAACATTGTAGCGTTATCACCTCATAATAAAAACATAATTCTCATTGGTAGCAATGAACTCATCAACTACCAAAGCCTGTGTGATTCTAATTCTTCCTATGTATTTATTTAGGATATGTAGATCCAAACAGACACCTCCTATCTTGCCAGTGACATTAAAAACTTGATAAACTTGATATCATAGTTACGACTCTATAGTGTTTCTTCTTTTTAGCTAATGTTGATTTTTTATTCCTCTTCGCATATTCGCATATCGCAGATTTCACCAAGAGTTCCATCTAGTTCAATTTTGAATTTGTACAGTTTTGTCACAGTGTTATCGTTAGTCAGTATTGTTATGTATATTTGATTTAATTATATCTGATTTAATTGTTTGTAAGTTTTAAAAACGTTTTATTTATAGTTTTAATTTCATCATATGTCAAAAAATGTAATTCTGTTTGCTAGGAACGTATACGTTGTTTTAGAAAATAGTTTGACCTTGACTGTTCGTTTTAGTAAACACCAGATGTTGACATAGATCCTGACCTTGATTCTAAATTAGTAGCAGCCACTTAAATAAGTTATATTTTTATTTTAAAATGATTTGTTGTTTTCAAGGTCATAGTGGGACTACGTGATTAAGAAGTAAACAGTTTTTTAAAATTTTATTTCTCAGAGTCAAATGATTGGTTTTCGTTAGGGTCATGTTAGGCGTTCGTGATATAAACATGATCACGTGACCTCCCGTTTCGATTTCGCAACTGCGTTTAACCTGTGTTTTAGAGAGTATTCTCAGTTAGTTGGGCTTTTTTTCTTTACCTTGGAAAGTGTCTGTTGTGTCGTTTGGACTTATTTCACATTATTTGGATTCAAAAGAATTAATTCTTTTTTCCTGGAAACCGGAGTGATATTTCTTGTTTCTATATGGAACTTTAGATTTCAACACACTTCAGGTTACAGCATACGTAATCGTCTTCCATCTTGGATTCTTCGTCGGGACTCGAACTAGAAATCATTAAAAGATTTTATTATTAGGACTTCTAAAATTTTATTTGTGGATTATTCTTTGGTTATTTTTAGATTTGATTCTTAAAGGCAGTTACAAGAAAAACAAATTCAGTTACAATACGAGAAAGAGGAGAGAGAGAGAGACAGAGAAAGGAAAGAGAAGAAGAAAAACAGATGCAAAAGCAGTTAGACAAGGAAGAAAGAGAAAAAGAAAAAGAAATGCAATTACAGAAGAACAAATGCAAATGCAATTAGATAAGGAAGAACGAGAGAAAGAGAGGGAATATCAGTTTAGAATAAACGAAATGGAGCTGGAAAGTGAAAAGCATATTCACACTTCAAATCCAAATTTAAGTTTTGATCTTGCAAAGAATATTAGATTAGTGCCGCCTTTCAGAGAAAATGAAGTAGGCAAATATTTTACTCATTTTGAAAACGTTGTTGAAAATTTTGAAATGGCCAAGTGAGCATTGGACTCAATTATTATAATGTGTACTCACTGGTAAGGCTTGTGATATTTACATTTCACTGTCAGTTTACCAAAGTGGTGATTATGATACGGTTAAGGAATGCATCCTAAGGGGTTATGAGTTAGTCCCTGAAGCTTATCGGCAAAACTCCAGAAACTATAGAAAATAAGCTGGACAAACTCATGTAGAATTTGTCAGAGAAAAAGAGCAATTATTTGATAGTTGATATTTAGTTAAGAAAGTTGAACTAAATTATGAAAGTCTCAAACAACTTGTATTACTTGAAAACATCAAGTCTTACCTTGACGAGCATCAGACTGAACCTTGGAAAATGCTTCTCGAGCTGAGTATTCTTTAGCTCATAAAGTTCCTTTTTAAATAAGAATAAGACATATACTCAACAGTCTTCTGGCAGAAAAATGTATTTCAGTCTAATACAAGCCCTTCTTAAACTCAAACTGGCACAACTTTTAAAAAATCAAGCTTCTGATAAGCTTGATTCAAGATCCTTGTCTCTTCCTACGTGTACCTATTGCATGACAAAGGACACGTTATTTCTGATTGCTACAAATTGAAAAATAGGCAACAGAATCAAGACAGACCTATTCCAAATGCTCTTTTTTCTAAGAGGTCAAGGTTACGGTCTTATATTGAAAACAATACATTTGTTGGGTCTAACAAACCCCAGTCTGATTGTATTATGGAGAATTATGAACCATTCATATCGAAGGGTTCTATATCACTCTTTGGTGATCCGGCCAATCCTATCCCTATTATAAATTTAAATGGGATAAAAGGAGATTCTCAAATACTTTTACTGTCAGGTACTTTGCCTTTTTGTGAGAAGTCTTCTTCTAAAGAGAGTGTTCTTATTCAGGGAGTAGAGTGCAGTTTTTGTTAATGTTCCTCTCCATTGTGTACATTTGTCATCAGACTTCGTCTCAGGACCCGTCACAGTTGGAACAGTCTGTTTTATTTACCCGTTGACGGCATTCATTTATTACTAGGCAACGACCTAGCTGGAAACAAGGTTGTGGTTAATCCATTTGTAACTGACAAGCCTTGCTTGGATCAGAATGTCGATCCTATTGAAAAAGAATCCCTGACTTTTACCCAGCTTGTGCAGTTACTAGAGCTATGGCAGAGAAAGCTCTTGAGAATAATGTTGATAAGGAAAGCATTCCTGTAGCTGACAAGTTTATTCGTCAGGCTTTTGTTGAGGTCACGTTCACTCCTTGTTTGGATCAGTCAGAAGGTATTGATCACATTGAGTCTCTTTTAACTACTCATTATGTTTATTATAATCAGGGTGATAAACGGCAATCACTTGTCGTCGAACAGGAAAAAGATCATGAAATCTCTTGTTTGTTTCAGAGGGCCTTTAGTGAAACTGAAGCTAATGAAGTTCATGTCTGTTATTTCATTAGAAAATGGAATTCTTATGAGAAAATGGAGACCTCCCGAGGTACCTGCTCTTGACGAATGGTCAGTGAACTATCAAATTGTAGTTTTAAAACCTTACAGACAGGAAATAATTAGTCTGGCTCATGAAATTCATTTGGCTGGTCATTTAGGGATCAATAAAATTTATCACAAGATATTAACTCACTTCTATTGGCCAAATATTAAACGTGATGTTAGTAAATACTGTAGATCTTGTCAAACCTGGCAAATGGTAGGAAAACCAAATCAGAAAATACCTAAGGCTCAGCTACAACCTATTACTGCCTTTGACGAACCATTTAGTAGAATTATGGTAGATTGTGTTGGTCCCTGACCTAAGACCAAGTCAGGTAACCAGTACCTGTTGACCTCTATGTGTGCGTCAACAAGGTTTCCAGAGGCAATTCCCTTGATTAATATAAAATCTAAAACAATAGTTAAAGCTTTGATAAAGTTTTTTTTAAACTCATTTTGGCCTTCTTAAGTCTGTCCAGTCTGACCAAGGCTCAAATTTCAAGTCTGGAATTTTCCAGCAAGTTATGTACGAATTGGGGATCCAACAATTCAAATATTCTGCCTATCAACCTGAGAGCCAAGGGACATTAGAAAAGATTCCATCAGACTATGAAAAATATGATTCGATCATATTGTTTTGATAGGGTAAAGATTGTGATGAAGGCATTCATTTACTAGTGTTTGATGTTAGGGAATCAGGTCAAGAATCTTTAGGTTTCAGTCCCTTTGAACTGGTTTTTGGACACACTCTGCGTAGACCATTGAAGTTCAGTCCTTTTGAACTGGTTTTTGGACACACTCTGCGTAGACCATTGAAGTTCAGTCCCTTTGAACTGGTTTTTGGACACACTCTGCGTAGACCATTGAAGTTCAGTCCCTTTGAAGTTATTGAAAGAGAAACTTTTTTCCAATAAAGATTCTGAAATTAATCTTCTTGATTATGTTTCTAATTTTCAATATAATTTGTCAAAGGCTTGTGAGGTTGCAATAGTAAATCTGCACTCTACTCACGCCAAAATGAAGTCAAGATATGATAAAAACTCGAAGAAAAGAAGCTTTCAGCCTGGTGACAGTGTCCTGGCTCTCTTGCCCATACCAGAAAATCCTCTTCAGGCCAAATATTATGGTCCCTACACAGTTGACAGGAAAATAAATGAATTAAATTATATCATAAATGCTCCTGGGAGGCGAAAATTAAAATAACTCTGCCACATAAACATGAAGAATGAATATATTGAAATAGATAGCCAGGTTAAATATGCAATTAATATAGTTGTACCTGTCCCACTCAGTGAAGATTTAAGTGAAGGAATATCATCACTTAAAGATCTGGACCAGAAACTTTCACGTTTGCAAGAGCAAGAAAAAAATGAACTTAAATATATTTGAACATTAGCACTTATTTCCGATATTCCTACAAGAACGAAAAAATTTCCATGACGTTGAAATTGTAAATCCAAACCTGTCAAATAACACCCGTACAGGTAGAACCCTCTCAAACAGGAATACTTGAAAAAAGAAATTCAATATTTGCTGGAGAATGATTTTATAGAGCCCAGTAAAAGTGACTGGAGTTCACCATGCATACTTGTTCCAAAACCAGATAAAACTTTCCCTATGTGTACTGATTATAGGAAGGTAAATAGTACGACAAAAGCAGATTCATTCCCATTATCAAGAATGGATGACTGTATTGATAAGGTCGGGAATGCAAAGTATGTCACCAAATTTGACCTTCTGAAAGGATTTTGGCAAATTCCACTAACGGAAAGAGCAAAGGAAATCTCGGCATTCGTGACTCCAGATGGACTTTACCAATATAAAGTAATGCCGGGATGAAAGGGTCGCCAAGTACATTTCAACGTCTCATGAATATGATTACCTCTGGTCTAGACAATTGTGATGCTTAAATCGATAATGCCATCATCTACAGCGACATATGGAAAGAACATTTAGCAGCAATTCGGAAATTCTTTGACAGACTCAATGATGCATGTTTGACAATTACTTTTTCTAAAAGTGAGTTCTTCTGTGCTAGTGTAACTTTTATAGCACATATCGTAGGACATGGACAAGTTAAACCAATATATGCTAAGGTCAACGCTATATCTGAATTTCCCGTGCCTGTAAATAAAAGCAACTGATGCGATTTTTACGCATGGCGCAACTTGGAGATTGTCGAAACTGCCTTTTAGAAAACGATATAACCTGTGTTTTAAAGAAATATTCTCAGTTAGCTGGGTTTTTTTTCTTTACCCTGGAAAGTGTCTGTTGTGTCATTTGGAGTTATTTACAATTATTTGGATTCAAAAGGATTAATTCTTTTTTCTTGGAAAATATGTGTGCTCATATGAAATTCTTGAACAAAGACAGCTCTTATAAGAATTTATTCGGATTTCCAAAATCGAAGTGATATTTCTTGTTTCTAAAAGGAACTGTAGACTTCAACACTCTACAGGTTACTGCATACGTCATCGTCTTCCATCTTGGATTCTTCATTAGAACATTTTATTATTAGGACTTCTAAAACTTTATTCGTGGATTATTCTTGGATTATTTTTGGATTTGGTTCTTAAAACCATAGGTTCATAATTTTTCATTTTTACAGAATTTTTCCAGGGAAATAAATTATTATGATTTTCAAAGCTTGTTATTTTCACTCTTTCTTGTGCTACTGTTTATTCGAGCCTAAGTGTGGGAGAATCAATTCTACCTCTCACTATAGTGAATCCTATCCCAGTTCACATTTGCATTGTACGGAAAGTTCACTCTGGAGCGAAATTTGCTTTATTTTTATGGCTTTCAATGTCTTGTCGTTCCTTGATCTGGATTTCATGCATTCAAATGGTACTCATCCATAATGTTCACATATATCCCACTAGTCAGTCTCACCGTATCATCAAAATCATCTTTTATGACTTTCACTGTCTTGCATGTGTCTCCCAACTTAACTGACTTTTCTTACTTGTTGCTATAGGAACTTCACAGTTTGTTTGTTAAGTGCATCAGGAGAATTTGTTGCACTTCGTTGTTGTTTTCAGTATCGTTTTCGGACATTTTTTTTATAACACGATTTGTATCTCTCCGTCGGTCAGTTTTCCTTAACTCGAATATACTCATCCGCACGAACGATTTTCGAATTTGCAAACTGCAGCGAAGTGGTTCCACTTTCCGCAATTGTTTTTTGCATTTCTCTCTCTCTCTCTCTCTCTCTCTCTCTCTCTCTCTCTTTATGTAATACAGTGAGTCTGTAGTACACGTATGCCTGGCGATAATTAACTTGTTCGCTGTGTTACTCCCCGGGGTTTTAGGCTTTTCCGAGTTGTTTTTGCCGCTGTACGTTTGCTATTGCTCTTTATTTTTTTTCTTCTAGTTTCTAGGAGTCCTTTTCACATAAGGGTTTGTTTCTCAGATTGCCTGCATTAAATGGTATATAATTCAAAAAGCATCGCTGTTCCCCGAACTTGCAGTCGTTGGCTCGTTTTATTAGTCTTGGATCATAAGCAACTGTATTTTCTCCTGTCGATGGGATCATTTTAAGAAATAAATGTCTTGCATAGTATTTGCTTTTCTTGGGTGTGAAATATTCATTAATTGCTTTCTCAGTTTTTGGTAGTCATTAAGTTGTTGTTATTGGAAAACGCTTTTCCATGCTCTCAATTTATGTACCTCCACAGATCATCATAGCATTATCCTTCATAACGGAATTTTTTACATTTTGAAATAAACGAGATATGTTGATGTTCCTTTAATCCACTACTCTCATGTTTTATGGTCAGTGGGTGGATTGAACGATTGTGCGTTCACATAATTTACTGCCGTTGTTTCTAAGTCGTTATTAGTAAACTTTTTTGTAGGTCTCGACTTACTGTACACTGTACATTGCCAATTATGTGTTTTTATCATCGTGTACAACATAAAATCATATAGTTACGCTAGATTGTAAATTGATGGTCAGCGCTAGTGCGGATCCTGTTTATTGACTACTTCACGCACAGTTAAAATGCCATATGAACGAAATATATAGGTTTTAAAGGAATTGTGACTGAAATGGAAATGCAGCGACTAAAATACAATAGACTTCACCACCCTACCCCTTCCCCTCTCACACATAAAGAAAACCGAAACTATAAGCTAACAATGATCTTTAACGTTTTCTAGGAAATCGAACAGGGCATGCACACACGATGATTTTTATTTAGGAAAATGATGAGATGCCTCAGAATATACATGCAGTTATAAAATAAACGTTTGCGTCTCATATGCTATCTCCATATTTCAAACAGTTATACAAGTAAATTAAAATGCTATGTCCGTTGTCCTTCAAGAACACCCCGAAGTAGGTAAGTAGTTATCAGAAGAAACACAAAAGAACGCAAATAAAAGACAAGTTTATGACGAATGTAAAAATCTGTGGGTGGCGGGCCAGTAAACGTATTTTAAAATATACAAATATTTCAACAACGACATAAACAGAGATGACAATAGTGAGATGACAGAACACAACTTTGAGAAAATCATCGATGACCTTTAATCCAACTTATCACCGACAAAATATAGCAAAAGTATTTGTTTGTGTCTTTCTGTAGTAAACGTGTATTCATACCTATGTGACTTTTATGTTTCAGCTTATCAGTGTCAATAAAACTAGTCACGTGTGCCAGAGCCCTAATAACCAATACTACTAGCTGATGTTTTTGCCTGCATTCAGGATTGTCCATGTGACCATATTATTCTTGAATAAATTAAAAACCATAATCAAAACGATTTAAATAAAAATGACAAAAACAGACAGAAACAGGATTGAGTACGGTAGCAAATCTAAAAGATATTTTGCTGATTCCATTCTGCAAGAAATATGCTATTACAATTTGTTTTTATTTCGTAAATACATCTTAAGTTGCAATTGCACAATTCTGAATGAAAGTGTTGGCAAATACTTCGGAATCCGGGAGTATCGTATGATTCGATTAGCCGTACCAGCTAAATTACCATTTTGTCAACGCTCCACCATCATCTTTTGTTCCAATTTTTCTTTCGCAGGGTTATCAGTTCACATAAACAATGCAAATTTGAGGAAATTTTTCATGCAAAGGTAAGTGGTGACCCACAAGACTTTAGCGTCAATAGAACCTTAACGTTAAAAATGGGTATGTCAAAATTGGCGTCAGTGGGAATTTAACATGGGAATGTCACCTTGATGTCAATGGGAATTGAACATTGTGTGGCGTCATGGGGTTTATAGGGTCAAAGCCTTTTATAGAGTGAAATGGATTTGCAAAGACAAAGGGTTTATAGGGACACACATAGACATACAGAAAGAAACAATTACACATCCAAACACACAGCCAAGAGGACAGAAATGTTCTAAAGAAAGACTCGGTAAGCAGATCAAGTGCAGTCATCGTCTTCTTCCCATGGAGGTACAATGTATGCGATATGAAAGGTCACTTTTCCATCGGTGATGTCAATTTTTTCTCTCATCGTCTGCACGTCTTCTATAGCCTTCAAAAGTGTTGAAAAAGTTAGTTTTGCAGGTGTGCTAAACCCGAGACATACAGTCGATTTCAAACTATCGTGATACATAGATAGGCTCAAACAACCTCGATCTTTGATTTGGCAATGACATCTGAGTTCCTCTAACAAGGAGTCACGTAGGTCCGTAGTGAAACCTGATACTTCCTCGGCTGGAACGTCAGACGCGAAGCCTTCAAATTTCACCGTGTAGGTGTAAGTTGTCGTCCTGAATTTTCTCGAGGCTGCTGTCTGAGTCATTTGGATGCTAAAATACTCCTTTAGGTCTACTGAATCCTGTCCCTTCTTGGACGCACTTTGCTGTGACGGTATGCTGGTGAAAGAGGTCAATGATGTTTGTTCCTTCTCTTTTTTCATCTGCGTAGAGTGATTCATATTTCTCGTCGCTTGTCCTCGCAATGAAGTGTCGTTCTTGGAAGTCGTCCCATTTTATACTGGGTGATATCAGCATGCCCATAAGGTAACGTTTTGTGGCCTGGAAGATGCACTGGTTGCACGTAGTTTATCATGGTGTTAATACATAAACAACTAAGATGTGGTACTGCATTGGTGATGTGATCGTAAGGCATAGAATCACACCTTAGTTTCTCCTTGGATTTGATTCTTACGCTCGATACATGCTGTTTGAAAGGATTCATCTTTCTCGATTGACGTTGGTAGTTATAATGAACTATCGGTCTTGGACGTTGTCCCTTTTTATATGCTGACCAATATCGACGTGATCGTACCGTAAAGTAAAGTGATTGGGAAGTCGAACTCACTTCTGGTACACGATTTGAATGACTTATTCCAAGGGTCGACTGACGATTTGGTGATTGCGTAAACGTACAATCTTATTCTGTTCACGGGTGGTCACTTTAAAGTTTTCATCCTGTCCAGACTGGGTGGCTTCTTTCAATACGCCAAAGTTCACCAGTTGACCGTTGAGATAACTAAGAGTCAATTCTTTCAATTTACACTCCGTGTGAACTTTTTCTTGTGGGTCCCGGTATTCATAGCCGTAATTTTTAGGACCGCCACTTGCAAACCTTGGAATCTTTTCGTCGGGGTGCTTTTCCGTTTAAGTATTTGATTTCTTCTCCTTTCTCCTCGTCGGCTTGTTACAGCAAATAGGTGGCATTTGTACTTCCTAAGTACAAACTGTTCCTCGAGTTCAGTGGGTCCACCAGCTTGTAACGGTAATCGTATTCGTGTTCCCACATTTCCACCACTTGGTATCCTTGCTGTTCTAACTTCAAGCGGCGCTCACAAGTGGCCTCGTGCAAGTCTTCCATGGTACGTTGTAAAAACTGATATTTAGTATGACGTTGAGGGTAGCAGATAAGACATCCGTGAAATAAGCATCCGTTAAACTCGTACACGATCTTGGGGTTTCTTAAGTCCCACCCATCCACCGAATATGCTCCGATGGTCTTTTCGCCTCCTCCGTTTCGGGCATGTTGAATCCATTTGTCTTCCTTGTCTCACAAGTAATGTAGCCAGCGTAGGGCTTTGACCGAGTAATGACGTTTGACAAAGTTCGAGGGCATATGACAGCCAGGGTGTTTTCGGTCATGAATCGTTGGCGGTACACTAATGAGCACGCTTTGGCCATGGTGCAGGCTTCTTTCAAAGGATCTATCCCTCCGTGTTCCATGAACAGTTCTCGAAATTTTCCACAGCAACGCGGTAAAAGTCAGAAGGACAATACTTTAACATTTCTTCCTGAAAGTCGAAGGGGTTAGAGGCGTTGGTCCGGTACCAAGTTTTTCGTTGTTCGGTATGCATGTTGTTGGGGTCATAGTAGTGAGCCTCAGGCAAATGTGGTAGAACGGCGTTTTGGGTGGCTTCGGTATTGAAAATGTGCGGAAGTAGCCTATGGCCATTTCAGTCATTCCAAAAGTTTTAGGCATTCGGTTCAATGGCATGGCCAAGTAACTCATCGAATCGTTAAACTGCTCTTGTCCCACTTGCATGGAAATGATTCGGTACTTTGCACCATATAGTATGTGAGAAGAAACTGTCCATCGTTTCCAGAGAAATTGTGAGTCATCACCGTGGCATGGCGATGATAATCTCCGTAGCTTTCAATGTCCTGTTGACTCCACATCTTGTCGATGGGGTCTAAAATGTTTCACGTCCTCCAGGAATAGGACAATGACTAACAATAGGCTCTTGGATGCACTTCTCGCACGCTCGATGAGCCACGCAAAAATTAGGAATGTGAATACCGGTCTCCGGGATACATTCCAACTCGAAAAAGATAAAACTGCCTTTCTTCTGGTCGTCTTCCTCTTGATGTTTGCAATAGTATTTTTGAATGAAACATTCGTGTTCGAAGTCCACGATTTGGCGACAAATGTGACATCGTTTCTTTCCTCAACATACGTGTGCCTTGGCACTATTGGTACATATGCATTGTCCACAAGTAGGGCACAATCTCAGGAGTTGATATGCACTTTTCCGCTGTGAACCTTGCGTCTTCAAATTTTGTTGGATACAGGTAGGGCTGAAAAAAGTGCGCTGACAAGCTGGACAATGCACTCGTTGTTGTCTTTCGTCCAGACAGGGTTTAGAGGCGAATCATCCTGAGCATTTCGAGCCACAATGCTTGTGTTGCACTCGATTGTTATAGCCATAGTCACATTTCTCACAATAATATATGTATCTCAGGAGTCCAGTGATACTGGTAATGGTATCGAAATGCTCATTGTGATGATAGACGTGAATGTGTTTTCCGTCTTTGAAAGTTTTTCCTCGAAACAACAGAGGTCTACGCACTTCTTGAGTGTGCACTTACAAGGTGTAGAGTGGAGCTAAGATGTCTTGCAATTTTTGCATTTCAGCAATGCCACATTGGGTGACTTTGAACAGGCCACTTTGTTGTAACAGGAGTTCTGCTTCTCTTTGTTGTTTGGCTTGGTCCGATTGTTGAATAGTTTTCCAGACTCTTTTCCATTCTACAATGTCATTATTGTCGGCAAACGTTCGTCCTACGACGATGGCACGGGCTAAACACGTATTGAGGGTTGTTAATTTGGTCGAAGCTCTTTTTGGTGCTGCGAAGGTCGTCCACCAATAACACCTTTTTGCGTCCTGTCCCTTGGGCAAGAGACACGTGGCTCATGAACGGTGTCGCTTTTCCATCGGTGATGTGAAACTTGTCATTGGATTGTTGCACGTGTTGAATCTTATCGATGACTTTGGAAAGTGTCAGTTCTGCTGAGCTGCTAAACGGGTGACTTCAAACTGTCGTGATGAATGGAAAGTTTCAAGCGATCATCTTCTTTGGCTTCACATTGCTGTTTCATTGTGGTTAACAAAGAATCCCACACATCGGTGATGAATTCTTTTACATGTCCGTCTCTCGAATGTGGTAGTACTTTTCAGGGGTTAATGGTGGCGGACTTTGGTTTGGAATAGGCTCTCTTTCTGTCTGGTCGCAGACGTGGAAGGTGTTATTTCAGGTTCACTCATGTCTTCGATTTGAGCGAAGACCTCTTATCGAGTGCGTGGTGATAAGTCACGTCGCTGCCTCTTACCTTCTTCTCTCTCACTGAAATCGTGCAATCGTTTCATCTCGATTGCTGATTCAAAAACGATTTAACCAAGTTCGTTCTCTCTGTATATATCCCTGTCTACATCTTGTTGTGATAATGACTTGGTACATTTCACAAGGGCAAGTGAAAGTCCAACAATTAGGAGCCCTGGCTGACTTGTGCGAATGACAATGGTGCGTCTGAAACACCTCATGCATCTTGACGACCCTTCAATTCAAACCCTAGCACGAAACAAAAAGTTGCAAGGAAAAAAACCAGACAGTTGCTTTTGTGTGGATAGTAAATTTTGGGGTTTGTGTGTGTTCGCGTACGTTTGTTGGATGCAAGATATTGTGGTTTTTTCTCCTTCCCGTGTGTGGATAGTAGATATTGGGGGTTTGGATAGTATTTTGGGGTTTGTATGCGTGCGCGTACGTTTGTGTTGATAGTAGTGTGTGTGTGTGTGTGTGTGTGTGTGTACGTTTGTGTTGATAGTAGAGTGTGCGTTTTTGGTGATAGTAGAGTGTGTGTTTGTATGCCTTCGCGTACGTTTGTGTGGATAGTATATTTGTGGTTTTTTTATTTTTTTCTCCTCTTTCCGTGTGTGGATAGTATATCTGGTGTGTATATGAAAATAGAAGAAACCCAAAGGCCCTTTTTAAGAACCACTCATATACCTTGAAAAGATTTGCTTTCTTGCCTAAAAATTGTTTTAGTCGATTTTATAAATTAGGTGTTGTATATGTTTTATATGTGTATGTATATATCCCGTCAGTCCCGCCCCGCCAAGTTCTGTTTTATTGGTATAATTTATGAACTAGCTGAACTTACCCGCCACCCGCTACCCGCATCTCTAGCTGACCTTACCTGCCACCCGCTACCCGCTGAACTATCTGAACTTACCCGCCACCCGCTACCCGCTGAACTAACTGAACCTACCTATCACTGTTTGCTGTTTGGCCCGATTGAGGTCAGTCCATTTAGAAGATGTAAGATTCTTTATTGTTGTAACGGTATTTATGTTGTTTAGTCTGTTGCTACGAAAGAAAATATATATAGCAATGTGCTTAAGTTTGTTCAGTTTTTCTATTTCAAGCTCTACAAAAGGTACCACATTTGTCTTGCATGTGGATCGAAAGTTTAAGTTACGCGGACATGAGGGAAAACATACCTTAGTTACTTCAGTTTGCTCTCTTCGTGTGCATTCTAATCATGCTTGACTTATATCTTTGTGTTTTATAGATCATATTTCTTCTGATGTAAATACAGCTTGGGTTATCTACATCGAGGTTCACTGTACTTTAGTTTATTTACTTCATACAAACCACAAAAATTCAATAGTTTCAAAAATAACTACCACTCAATACTATATCATTTTTCTCACCCATGCGACAGAGAAATCTACTTCTTTTGCTAACCTTACTTTTCCTGTCTCAGTCTAGTCATCTCAGACCAGTCGTCTCAGTCAAGGTGTCCACGCGCTCAGAACTACTGTAAAGAAGAAACCCTTGTTGTCTTCTGCTGTGTTGTACTAAAATCAAACAACAACAACAACAACAAAAATATATAACAAAAACATAGTAACTTAAGTTAAATCCATGTTTGAGAACACACTATACAAAAACATTTCGAGAGAGACAAAGACAAACGCATATGATGTCGAGCATTTTGGTATTATGCTTGTTCGTTCCACATAGCATGGTCAATTTTATCCTATATGCAGTCTTAGCACAGTATAATTTTAAATCAGCGTCATTAAATGTAGCTAAAGCTACCTAACTAGTTTTAAATACTTCGTGTGAAACAAAGTTTATACTGTTAGCTACATTTAATGACGCTGACCTGAAAATGACTGTGCTACAGATAGGATAAAATTCTCAATGCTGTGTGAAATGAACATATAGAAAACACTGTTCCATGCATATAGACTATAGACCTATACACTTCATAGCCTCCCAACTCTCTTAACAACTATGGAAAACTTAGTAACAACCAGAAAAGTGTTATATAAAACATGCTTATTTCTAATTTTGTTAAGAATCTCCATTGTGCCCCGGTTGAATCAAAAATATACCTACAATATTTAATGACAAATAATGTACTTACCAGCCAGAAGGAATCATTTATCCGTCAGCACATAATTCCATAAACAAATTTCACTGTAGCACTTGCCATATTTCCAAGACAGAAAAATAAATCTTCAAAGAATCCGTGAACTTGAAAGTTTAGCACATGGTTATCCGTTAGAGTCGGTTTTTTTGGAGGGTCTATTATACACAGAGGTAATTTTACAAACAATAATAAGGACAACACAAGTATGTCACACACAGTTTCACCTCCTCCAAAGAAAAGAATAATTATATACGATGTGACACATATCTCTAATTACCCATGAATAATCTAAAGAAAGATGTTACTCTTCGTTACAGCTTGTACTAAGTATAACTACAGTAGAGCTGAGTAGCCAATACCGTTTTATTATTTACAATATAACTTTTCAAAATTGGAACTGATGAAAATAAAAGTTTCTTGTAATAAATATTAATTATTTATTGTCAATTTCATCTAACATCCATATATTAAATATGATAATACCTCATTATAGTGCGACGTTTTATGTTATTTTTCTTTGCTCACGCGTATAAACTGTGTAATTCGGACGCAACGGTAACACCACAGCCCTCATTAACATTTATATTAATGCGCCGCATGTAAACATTGGACGTGAACACTAGTGCATAATTCTTTTTACTTTAATGGAAAATATTGGGTGAGAAAAATAATCTACGTTGGGGTTTGGGCCGAGACAAGGAAATTCCAGTCAAGGGTTACATAAATAATATAAACACTTGACTGGGATTACCTTGTCTCGGCCCAAACCCCAACATAGATTCTATATATCTCTACCTATGCGAATGTAAGTATGTCAAAATTACCAGGTGATAAAATATTTTGTTTGGGTCAGCTTTAAAACGCGAACAATAATGACACAGTTAGGTATTTGATCTGGCAAGAAGAAATGGTACAATACGCAACACAGGGATTGTAAGTTCACACTGCAGTCTGTCTGCACTGCAATGGTAACAATGCAAGAGCCTATGCAAAACAATGCGTCCAACGTTAGAAGCAAGTTTATATATATATATATATATATATATATATATATATATATATATATATATATATATATATATATATATATATATATATATATATATATATATATATATATATAATGAACTTTGAAAATATTAATGTTATTATTTCTGCAATTACAAAATTAAAATATGACGGTTTAAAAATTGAACTTAATCCAGAAAAAAATATTTGTTATTTTGAATCATTGCAAACACCAACATTCAAAGATAGATATACACTACAAGCAGAGTACAGTTTTATTTAGCTCATCCAACAGTCCCAATCTTTGGCTATGATTAAAGATACAGAAGTTTAAAAAATTTGTATATCTCTCATGCGTGATTGAAAAAATTGAATCAAAATTAGATAACGAATATGAGAAGAAAAAGATTATTAACACGCGCGTGAGGCAGTTGAAAAAGTGTATGTCAGATCGTGAAAGTGAAAGTGACTGTGAAAGTGAAATAACTCTCAGTGACTCTAGTAACATCGTCACTAAGGAGGATTGTGGAAGTGAAAGTAGTGACAATGAAAGTTATGGCAACCGGGGCTTTCTGTCGTGGCTAGTGAAAGTTAATAGTTATCCTTGACTTTGTCAATTTGTTTATTTTAATTCTATTATGTTAAAAAAATATTATTTCTGTTTCTGATTACAGTTTCGAGTATTTATTAAAACAAAATCTGACTGATTTTCCTTATTTTATGTACTGATTACCGAGAATCAGTATAAAAATAAATTCTCTTATAATCTCACGAACGTAAAGATTTATAATCTTACATATAAATTATTGTTAAGAATTTCTTTTCTTAAATCAATAAGGTGTCTGGTCTGGTAAATAAGTTTGACGTGTATTCTTGATAATAACGGATTATAACAACGTAGATAAACCTGATTAATGGGTTCGTGTACAATCAAATATCCAGGAGGTACTTGAGGTGTAAATGAATACCGAATATATCCTTGTTGAGCTTGATTGGACTTTTCAAGATCTATTTGATAGCTGCCATCAATTACGTCGCATACAAAATTAACTGCGACTGTTGATGCTATATTAACGGTTGCTGGTGAGATATGACGGCTTTCACCGTACGGATTATTGTTATGTCTGAGAATACCTGCTGGTGAATTTATTCTTCTCCATGCGGCTAATATTTTTGGGAAATTTTCATTGATAATATTATTGACTTTTCTTTTTAGTCCGTCAGTTTCAAATCCTGGTATTACAAACATTGGTAATTCTGCTTCAGTTAATTTATAATAATCGAGAAATATTTCTTTATAAGTTTCTTTTCTATTATATTGTGGCATTGCAATCTCTGCCTAGCAATATGCTCAATACGTTTTTGACTAATATAGTCAAGGTCTGATACAACTTGATTTAAATGTTGTATTATTTCAATGATTTTCATTTTTAGATCGTCACTAGGATACTCCAGAATATGATTTTTAAATAGATTTGCTAATGTCGTGGACATATTTATATGTTCATTTCTCATTTTATTAGTTAATGAATTTAATGTTTCTTTATTAACAGTATAAAATTCTTCTACTGATCTGACCATACTAGTAAAATAGAGAACATAAAGATTATGATGTAATGGAGATTCTTCGTAATATTTTGGAATTCTTATAATTTTTTTCTCGTCTGTAAGGAATTCATTTAACTTTGGTTATGACGGTCCTTGATAAACAGGCGGAATTTCAGGCCAGCCTAACACAATGATCGGATCGATGATTGATAAATATCTGCAACATAATCTGGTGAATTTATTTCTATCGCAGCTGATAATGTTGGTTCATGAACAGTAATAGCTATTTTTGATTCTCTTTCGTCTATAGACTTAAATCTGCGCTGGAATTCATCGATGATTTGTTCAATCTGAGAATTACCTGTGGGAATTCGGACAATTTGCCAATCAGGAGATCCATCTTCTTTATTTGTATTTGCAAATACAAGTGAATTATTTGTTGAGATTCCACCAAATGATTTTGATCTGATATTTTGCTAGCTGTAATATACTCGTAATTGTGCTAGCGGTTCTTCTTTCGCTGGAATTGCAGTTGGAAAGTTAACGCTAAGTTCAGGATTATTGGAGCTTACTGATACGAATCAGTACGAAACCTAGATGTTACTCTGGACAGTACTCTCTCACATTGCACCAACATGTCATGAACATATGCAAGGCTACATACCTTGAGCTGAGACGCAGCAGCTCAATTCGCAAATATCTTTCAGTTGATGCCACTAAAACACTTGTGTGTTCATTAGTACATTCAAGACTGGACTATTATAACTCAATTCTGTCTGGTTCATCTCAATATCTGCTCCAGAAACTTCAAAAAGTTCAAAACACAGCTGCTCGGATCATACTTAGAGTACCACGATCAGAGCACACCTCCCTGCTGCTATGTACCCTACACTGGCTATCCATTCGATCCAGAATCAAACACAAAATTTGTTCTCTGTGATACGTTTCACTGATGGACTCTAGTCCAACATACCTATCCGACCTCACCCAAGTGTATACACCAGCAAGATACTTACGCTCCTCCTCTGACAATCGTATACTCATTATTCCCACTATGAAAACAAAGTCATATGGACAGCGTTCTTTTGCATACCAGGACCCAGTAACGTGGAATGAATTGCCCACTGAACTTAGACACAAAGACACAGTGATCACATTCAAGAGGGCTCTCAAAACTCACTCATTTCGACTGCAAGAACAAACTTAAAGACCTAATAATATTTCCTACCTTAAATATTATCAGCATGTTTTGTAATGTTTTCTAATTTCATGGTGTTTGTTTTTTGCAATCATATCATTATATGTTTTTTATCTTATAGGTGTTGTCTAATGTTGTAAAGCGCTTAGAGCTTCTAAAGATTAGGCGCTATACAAAGTTCTCATTATTATTATTATTATACCAACGTTGTTTTTGACGGGGCTGTATTAACTACGATTTGCTGGAGTAATTTGTTCGGAGTTGACATTATTATTATTATTATTATTAGTAGTAGTAGTAGTAGTAGTAGCAGCAGCAGTAGTAGTAGTAGTATTTAAATCAGGCGTGGATTCTCTCACAGTCATTACTTCCTTGTAAATTCCAGTCATCTGTGTAAATTCAAAATCTGATATTTTTCCATCACTAGGACTTGTTGACAATATGATAATAACGAAGATAATTTGGAGTATGATAGCGTCGCTGTGTGTAATTTTCTTATATAATCATGTAATTTTGCATTTGTACATGAACATATTTTTTACAATAATATTAAGAAGGTTAGCAATTTATGTTGCAGCTGAAACGCAGATGTTTACAACTGCTGGTGCAATCGCTAGCGATGGCGTTATTGTTAATAATAATACACCGATTCTAGCAATAACAGCAAATGACGAATACACAATTACGTCAACATCTATGCGTCATCGATATTTGTTTACTTTTACTGTATACTCGTCAACGATGTTTTTTTTGGTTTTGTTTGCCATTCACGTGCTTGATTATATTTGCGCTGCACGTTGAAGGTTGATCGGAATGTTCATTATATTTTAATTAGGTGGGAATTTGGCGACTAATTCAAGACACCAATAGTAAATCAATCCGAGTTTTGTTTTCTTCGGGTTCCACAGTAAATGTTTCCTCGTCGTTTTGTTCATGCATCATTTTCATAAATCCAGGATATCTACCTGACGGAGTCAGGAGTGGATAACGCCGTGAAAGTGTGGTAGATATTCTAAATGTTGTAACGCCAAGTACTGAGAGCCTGTATATGCCGGTAACCTCAGCGCGAAGTTTGATAGATTTGTTAAGTGGTAACCATAATGCTTGTCCAGACACCCCTGTATATACTACACTGTAGGTAAAAAAAAAAATATGTCAGAGAGCTTAATATTGATGGCTGGTGGACTTCAGAAAAATTCATTAATGGGTCTATTTATGTTTCTACTAAAACTCATAAACAATTTTTCATGATTAGAAAAATCAGTTCTAAATGAGGTTATTTCATTATTAACTGAAACTAACGAGTTTATCTTTGGAAGGATGTATTTTTTCGATACAGCGTCATTGTCCGATTATAGTTCTCCAAAATCAGTTATTTTAGTATTGGACATACTAAGAGAACCAGTCATTGTATCACCGGATTTTTGTACTCGACCACGAATATTATCTAATATCGTTGACATAATAACACCGGGTTTGATTTTTCCATTATTATCAAACACAGCTATGCTTTTTTTCAGTTGCACCAATAATTGTAACGATAATATCTTCCAACGAAAGATTGCTTGTTTTTAATTTTCCTTGCTTATCTTGAAATACAACCACTTCGTTTGGATCTACATTTGCAAGGTTTAATAATTCAAATATTTCATCACTACTCTGTTTACTTATATTTTCATTAGTTATTCCATGGGTTTTTTGTTTTTGTTTAGATCAAGATCTTCCGTAAATATCAACCATTATACTTTAAGATTTGTTTAAAACGACGCGTCTATTTGTATAATCGTGTATGACTTTATGGGGTGGTAATGTTGATGATGACACAGCGTCGAGTATATGAATTACTTCACGGCTACATACTGGCGGATCGGTTATTATTTGTGTTGGTAATGTTGCATACCAGACTGGAATTTTTGTTGTGCTTACGTAATTTATAAATTCTTTTGGTGGATCCAGTCCATACGAATCAAAATAAATAATTCCACGTGGATCAATCGCATATGGAACCAAATGTGTACCAGCACCGGAACTTTTATCAAAATTAATTATACCGGTTTCAATATTGTTTGGTTGTTTTGGTAGTTGATCACGAAAAAAAAAAAAAAAAAAAAAAAAACCCACCTCTAAATGTCTTGTCTTGATGTTTAATTTTGTAGCAGCATCAAGTAAATCAAAATTTGACATAGGAAGAATCAACGAAGTGTTCATGGAAGTCGCGGACCTTTTCCGTACCAATGAGGGATTCCTGGTAATCTTAGACCCCTTCCCCTTTTTTAAAATTCCTTTTCCTGTTATTATTTGTTTTTACTGCTAATCCACCAGCAGCTCCAGGAGCACCAAGTGCAGCTGCTTTTGTAACAGTTGGGGATGCAGCGGCTAATAAAGCTGGTATAGCTGCAAGAAGTGAAAATATACCACCGGTTTTAATCGAGTCTTTAATGGCACTCGCTGAAAGATTGAGTTTAACGCGTGTTTTTGATTGTTTGGCATCATTGAAATGCCTGAGTTAACGTTCTGACAATGATAGTTTATTTTGATCACCTGTGATCTGATCTTTTTTTAGTGATATTTGTATTCCACAGTTCTTTGTTGAATTTGACTGATGCTTTTTAATCTGACCAGGAGTCAGACTTACACTAACATAATGATATGACATCATAAATATCGTTAGCGATGTAATTACATGTTTTCTATCGGTGCGTCAATAACTCGTAATCATCCGCCTTTGCGTTCAAGTAGCATCGCTTTACCGCTGAGTATAACTGCGATTGCTCTATAATTAACACCAGCTTTGTTTACACGAGCTCGACAGTGAATATCAACAACATATTGTTTGAATAATTACATATGCTCCAATGGAAAATATTAGATCGGCAATATATTTTTAAAATCTAAGTGTGATATTTGTAAACCAGTATCTATATTTTGATCACGCCCCATAAATGTCATTAAACGATGATATGCACGTGCTACATGATTATTTTCAAAATTTAACAATATATCTTCAGATGGTTCCTGATGTCCATTTATCCGTAAAAAAAAAACTTCACTATCTTCAATGTTGTCAAATATCATATGACTATGTGTTTGTGAATTTAATCGAACAGTATTTTGCAAAGCAATAAAAATATGCCTTGGTGCAGAAACTCCTTGTTGTGATGCAATATGCCATGTAAATAACCCAACCACATTACTCTGAATGTTATCTGTAGTTACTGTCAGCCATGATAACAACGATTTTCCACCTGAATTCATAAAACTAATTAATTTTAGCGTCGTTAGCGTCGGCGAAGTCTCTCTTTTGTCTTATATGATACGGTCTATGGTCAGGACTGTCAAAATTATCTTTAAGAATCATGACTGACGGACCAGCTGATTTTGTATAATCATTCTGAATATCTTGCTAAATGTACTATCGTTGTAGCAACATCAACGTCTTTTTGAATTGTTTCAATATTTCTTCCGTCAATCATGTACGTAGCGATGTCAAACAACGCCATAATACCATTGTTAACAAAACCAACTATGTCATTAGTATTGTATACAGTATCATCTGCTTTTACATTATCTCCCTCTACTTCGATAAATCCTTCAGCAGGTAAGAAATATCTGTTTGTATCTTGAACTTGTAGTTCGATTAGACCACACTGATCTGGTACACGTGCGTCATAAGAATAATATTGATAATCACGTATAGATTCGTCTTTAAGAACTGGTGCGTCCATATCAAATACTAGATCGGATATACGCTTAAACATTTTTGTTATAATTGTTATCGTCTTACACGAAGACCACTTCCTGAATTTTTTTATTCATTTACCGCCATAATTTCATTAGTCAACTTTGCAAGAACGACTTCATTAACAGCTAACTCTGTTAATTTTTTATTTGCAGCTTGATTTATTATTTTCCTGATATTTGCGGGCATAATTTCAGTACTGGGAAATTTTACTGGCTATGGCTTTCTTCGTACTAATCGAGCTAATCTTTCTTTGGTTGCTGAAAATGCTTTACCAGTAACATTATCAACAGCACGGATACCCTTATCGCGAATAGCGTCAATAGCTTTCATTCCTAATTGTTTTGCAATCGGTATTGCTTTTGGAGTTATTACCTTAAATAAACCTTGAACAATATCACCGAATCCATCTCCGTAAATCGCTTTGTACGTTGGCAATCGTGAGTTTACCACCCTAACTAGTATAGGTAGACGTTGAGCATTGCGTAGAATCATTTTTTAAATTTCAAGTTGATTAATTGTTTTCAGTCGCTGTAATAATGATCCACAATTTCATTAATGAGAGAGTGATAAACATTATGATCCATAACACCGCCTGTAAATAATCTTCGGCAAATATTAGATATCTCATTAATAATATCCGGATAATTATTTCCTGTGCGTTTTCCTCCGATCAGAACTCCTAATCGATCAACATCGGCAAGAACACTGTCAGGACAAATTCCTAATCCACTTCCGGTTTTTGGTTCAGAGCTTTGCGTGTCTTTAAACAATTCAACAAGTATATTTTCTTTTTCTTGTTGCAATTCTTGTTTTCTTTCTATTTCTTTATCATGAAATATTTTTAAAAATTTATTTTCCTTACCCTCTTCATGAAAAGCAGCAAGACTAGTATTAGCAACAACCTATAATCCAATAATTTTCTTACAAAGATCCAACATTTTCATGTTTTAAATATTTATCTCTTTCATCATGATCTATTAAAAAAAAATTTAATAAGAGATACGTTTTAAATTATCTAGTGCCTCAGGTGTAAGTGTATTTTATTTTCAATTATTTGATGTTTTTTTTTATATTGTTCTTTTTCTTGTTCTTGTTTTTCATATTGTTCTCTTTGAGAAATTTGTGGTTGAGGAATTCGAGGAAGTTGTTTTCGAGGAGATTGTGGTTGAGGAGGAGGATATCGTGGTTGAGGAGAAGGAGATTTTGGTTCTTCTTGTTGCATCACATCATTCTTAAATGCTAAAAAAATCCGCATCATCAATGGTAGAAATTTGATTAGATTTAACAAGATACATATTTTCAATCCAATCATCTATTGTCCAAGATTTAACATCTTTTTTTTTTCTTACATATTTTTCCATTTTATCATAATTTTTTAGCAATATCTACTAGTTGGTCATAATCCGCACGCTCGATAGTTTGTAAACCCTTAACTTTAAAAATTACCCCTAAGATTATTTAACTGTTGCTGAGGAGATTGATCTTGAGGTTATTTATGTCTTGTATGTTTAACATATAGTTGCACATCTCAAAAATATGTATTTATTGTATCTCTGTATGCAATATAATTAATATTATCTATATCTCTGACTTTATCACCTCCTTGATTTATTCGATATATCTACTTGTACCAAGTATATTTTGACATTGATCTACGAGCATATTCAGGTTTTAAATATATATCTCTTTTACTATAACTCGCCGCGGCAAATGCAGCTAAATCGTCTGCTTTTTTTATCCCTCTATTTCATCAATAGTGCTTTGGGTAAATCTATTAAACAATTTAAGTTTTTCTTTCCTTTCTTTCTTTTCTTTTTTTGTAATTGGTTCTTTGCCTTCAAGTTCTGGTGGAGGCTGAGCAACAGCTGTAGCCGGAAGATATCTTAAAATCGTTTTTGTTTGTTTGGTTCTTCTTGCTATCTTTTCAGTTTGCTCACCAGTTTGTTTTAATGCCGGAAGAAGGCCTCCGTAGCTTCTGCAACTCTTTCAGTAACCTTTGTAACAGATTTAAATAATTTTTCTGTACCTTCTGCATATTCACTTGTGCTTCTCGACGTTCCTGCAGTTTTTGTTTGAGAGCATCACGAACAGGAAGATATCTCCTGATTGCTTCTAATCTTTCTCTAGATAATCTACTAGTATAAGATTCCATTATTGATATAATACTGATTTAATTACTCACACATTTATAGCAGCAGAGAGGGTGCGACCACAAATAAATATCACGGTGGGTAAACAAAACTTTCAAAAACACGAACGACAAAGTAACAAAAAAAACCAAAAAAAAAACCTAGCCCAATTAGAGAACCTTTCGGTTTTAGTTAGAGGCTTCGGTTTGACGTTATTGACCTTTTCTATTCATTTTTCGTATGAAGCTTTCGTTTTCAAAAATGGACCTTCCAGCAAGTGGTCTGTTCATCCTCTCTGCTAATAACCTCATTTATTCTAATATCAATTTTTCTGTACTTAGATCGACTAATCCATGTATAGGTTGTTCCACAGAGAGAGAGAGAGAGAGAGAGAGAGAGAGAGAGATTGAGATTTCAGTCAATATTATTTTTCAGGTGAATATCGTATGTGTGTACAATGGGAGATTTTGACAGTCCAAGGTGTGATTGTAATTTATATCTTTGTGTAGTGAGCAGGAGTTATAATTTACATCAAATAGCTGCTATATAACCAAACTGTATTCACATGAAGTCACGATTTCTGTACATCATGCTTGCGTTAGGCATTAGTCATTGAAACCATCACACGACTGTGACGATTTAACCTAATTATGTATCATTCGTGTAGTGTATACACAACAAAATCTAGACGGATGAAAAGTGGAATCGAAAAATATTAATTTAAAAAACAAAAACATTAGGTTTAAATTATGTGATTTAAAAAAATATATATTTATATAAGAAAACTATTGGGCCTTGTTATTAAGTGATCTCATTCCTGTCATGTTTTTTGTGACTGGGAGCGTCTGCTCAACCCGGAAATAACGCCACCTGGTGCAGGTGCTCGACTTGTTCCCAGCACAGGATAAGAGATACAATCTATAAATTTTACTCATCAATTGTTACAAATGATCTTGAACACCAGTCAAGAATTTGTGCGCTTGCGCGAGAGAAGCCGAATGTGAAATGATTCAGATAGAAAACACATCTTGACAATTTTGTTTTATTAAAATCGACTGTAGTAGGATAAAACTCACAGAGTGAAGTCTCCTGGGAAGAATTTTGCCAACATGTTACACTTTTCTGTGATATGTAAATATTTTATATTCTGTTTGTTAGCAGTGGAATTGACAGGTAAGCATTACAAAAGCCAAACCACTTGTATGTCTATGTACACTTTTATCACCCCATCATGGTGGGTGGGGAATATAAACAGTGCTTCATGTTCATGAGTAGGTGAATTTGTATTCGTCGCATGTAAGTCGTAATTTCAGACACTTGATAGTGTGCATCACATTGAGGTCCCGATTACAGTGTCTAGATAGATGAAATGGTCTCGAGCAAGGAATAGTCTTGAACTATCATGAACCAATAACTTTTTTATTCGAAAGATAACTCAATCAAAATTCGCACACATGTAATGCTATTTGAAAGAAGCATCTGAAAGTTTATTTTATGAAAATATGTCAGAAATTTTATTTTTTATGACTTTTAAATGTCGACTTAATACTGTTTCAAAATGAATTCTTTTTGTGACAAAAAGTGGTATCATACCCAGCGTTTTTTTTATTTGTAGAGATATCAAAACCAAATTTGGCACATTTATAAAGGTTAATTAGCTGTTTATTAAATGTTTTGTTTTTTTAAAATTTGGACCACAAAGAGATTTTCTAGCTTTTTTAATATATTTTAGCAATTTTTAACAAGGGAGGACACTTCTCTCCTTTCTTGTGCGACCTATTTAACAATAAATGCTTATATTTCAAGCGTCATTTTGTGTAGTGTCATAAATTTGGTACTGATGTTTAGCCCAGGCATTTGACTTTGTATGCATATCCGAAGTTAGGCTTACTATCATTCCTTTAAGGAATGCCAGACCATTCTCTCATGCTAGTACTCAATATCGTCATGATCGTGTGTGCTTAATATGCAAGAACAGTGTGCTTAATGGACTACTGCCTTCTCATTGGCAGCTGAAAATAAGTTATAAACAAATGCAGGACATCATTTTCTTGTAACCAATGAGAGGACAGTATTCCATTAGCAGGATTTCACTTGCATAGTAAGCATCAACTTCCATCTTGCACCCACAACCCCTCAATTGAAATCAAAATAAGTTAAAACACTTTATGGTAATTACACATAAAATCCTTGAAGGTATGTATTTTTAATTGATTGAGCTTCAAAGCTAAGCTAAAATTAAAGCAGAGCAGAATCTAGTACTATGGAAATCAAGTTTCTGAAACTTTCAAAACAATTGGAATCCTCAATTCCAGCAGGTTTTTGGAACATAATGTGACTGCACTACAAATTTAGTATATCAAGAGTTTATATTAGATGTTAATTTTAAACTGCCAGTGAAAATAAACATGTGATTCGGCATAATAGAACACCCTTGAGAGTCCATTCAACGTGGACATGATAGTGATACTGTTGTTTTTAGTGCAGTAAGAATTGTGTCCCTTGCTGGTTCATGCTACTTGAACTCCCACAGAGAAGTTTTGAACTTTCAAATGGGGTTAACCCATATCTAGACTGTTAGGTGGTTATTTATGTGGTGGCTTTGTTCATAATTTTCAGTGTTCAGTTATACAATATACATGGCTGCTATGAACATAATTTACCTTATTCTCTAAACATGGTGACTAATTTATTACCAATAAGAAGAACTCTCCTTCCTTGCATTTTTGTTTCATTTAATTATTTTGTAAATGCAAAAGAAAGAAACCAGCAACAGTGAGAAAGGTCTTAACTGATACAGAGACTGAAATATAACATATAATGTGCAGTGTATTCATAGGCAGCTGTTAGAATCATTTATAAACATCTTTGGTATGATGCAGCCAGGGTTCAAATCTTCCACATCCAAGGCTGATGCTCTAACCACTAGGCCACCAGAGCAGTCATCTAATATATGCTGTTCGCTGGGTCTTTCTGCCTCTGTATTCAGTCATTGTAAATATCAGTACATTTTCCTGCCACTCTGCAGCTAGTCAAGTCTTGGAACTTGCCGCCAAGCCATTGGGTCATGTTCTTCAGATGTACTCTTAAAATGACAACATCAGCCACTGAATTTTCTCTTTGTAAATATCAGCACAGTTAAAATGATCATTTGATCAACACATTTTCCCACTCAGCAGATGGTTGAAGCAGGACTGGCAAGCCCTTGAATTTGCCGTCCTGCAAATGTGTGTGTATGGAGGACTCCTTTAAAAGTGATTTTCTGCCTCCCAGGTAAAAAAATGGTTGCATCCAGATACGTGTGATTAAGCATTTCTGATACCTCTGAGTATTGTAATCTAACTGGTGGAACCCACATCATCCAAAGATGAGGTAATGGTTTAGCGTAAGAAAAACATAGTTTGTGCAGCCTTGGTTGAAAACACAACTGGCAACGTTTTCAAAAAGAAGTTGAGTGAAGAATGTGACAGTTAAGATGCCATTATAATTTGCCATATATATACAGAGGCTAAAAAGAGCCACCATGACCAAATGTGCAAAAAGCAATAACTTTCAGAACAAGGCATGATGGGTTGCCAGAACACAAACTGCTGACTGAAGGTCCACAACACCAGGCAGATTTGAGTACATGGTTGCAAAAACATTCTTCCAAACAAGACATAGCAGTGAAAGTGCAACTTAAGTGTCTGTGTACATTGGCTGAGTGTAGAAGACATCCATTGTTTTAAAATACAATTATCCTCTTAATTTAATACACAACTTAGCTGCTGAAGAAATTGATGCCATTGGCATTTTGAAGAATTCACTCCACTTCCACTGTAGCTGGTCCTTTGACTTTCATTGGATTTACCTGTTTTGGTCCTCACTCTGTGCGTAGCACATAGATTCACAGATACGTTGATCTCATGATGAGTACGTCTCAGAATAATATGCCGCAGAGATAATTCGTCACAGGAGCTATTTTCTCCCTTTTTAAAAAAATATAAATAGAGACAACCTAAATTTCCTGTTGTTTATGAATACAGGGACTTGAATTATCCCCCTCTCATTATCAGATCTTACTATTGGTGCTAAACAGATGCTTAGGCTATCAGTCAGCTCCACATGTCCTATAATGATCCTAGTTAGTTTAATGGCTAATTCATCACGCATTAACATCACACATTAACACCATATGAGGCATAACGGTTCTGAGCCAGCCTTAATTTACACAAGTGAATAAATGAGATACATTACATGGCTTACTATGTCATTTCAGTCAATACACACTGTCCCTTAATCATATGTGAAATCTTCTAAATTCGGTGAATTCACACGGATTCTCGTAACTCATATTAACTAATGTAATGCATGAAATTCTTAGAACCTAATTCTTATGCAAACAATACGACAAATTCAAACATTTTGTCAAACTTATCTAAAGAACTCAACACAGTTATACCTCATAAAGCAGATTGATATACGAACGTAGAAATTAAATTCATGCAAATATAAGCAAATCAGCAAAGCTTTATATATGGCATCAACAAATTACGTGGAATTGTCACAACTACCTTTGTGCCTTCAGTGTTCCTTGCTTCTACCGCCAGATTTGTTTGTCGGTTTTTTCTCGACAATAGCTTTCTTGGACAACAGTTTTACGAGACAATTTTTCCCAAATTTCTCTCGGATTATTCTTTACACTTGTTTTTCTTTTGCAGAAAAGCTTAGACTGATTAAAATTTTCAATGTGGCGATATTAAAACTAGGAAATTTAGTGTGGGAAACATGCCCCTTATATAGCGTAACCAATCAGGATTAAGTATATTTGCCACCTTTTTCCAGAGGCGCCAAATCTGGGGTCAATTTGACCTTCTACATTGTGACTACGGGTTAATGGAAATTCTCAATTTGTGACTTTTTTACCATGAAATCAAAGTTTACCATGCCCTAGTAGTCCGTTTGGCTGCTGTATAAACAAATGCTTAATTAAGAATAAAATTCCCCCCCTCGAAAAGCCAATACCAATCCTGGCAGTCACATACGGCAATTCTCTGGTCTCAACTAATGTGTTCTTCATAGATCGCCAGAAATTTGCCCCTGTACAAGCACCTATCAAACTTTGTTGAGGATAGTCTTATACGCGACATGCAAAAATTTGTCATTTGTGACAGCGGTGGCAGATGAAAGCACTGACAATTATCCAACAATAAATGCCTTGTCATATATGCTCAGATTATGTCTGATGACATGAAACCTTCAGCAAGATTTTTAACAAATATATAATGTTCAGATGCTTCTGGCTTTAGTCACATTATATAACTATTTTCTTTGTGTATTTAAACAATGTAATTATATTTTAAAAACTACTGAAAACTGATCATCGGCTAGAATAAGACCCATAGGTTTGGATTTTGACTCTGTTCTTTGCCTTGATGAGTCAAATGACTTACGTGAAGCCATTTGTAGATAAAAACACTGGGAGTCTTTCAAATTTCAGAACAAAATTGTGATGAAAAATTACTTGATGGTTGAAAATTTAGATTATATTTTTTCGTTCCCACTTTTTTTTAATGGAAAGAGAATTTTCTCCCATTTTAGAATAGACGCTTAATAACTATAAAAGTGGATTACACACAAAATGAAAACAAAAGCACTCATCATTCAACAAAATGGTGTCAAGCAGATCTTCTGCATGCTGGTCAGCTTGAAAATCTTGTTATTGCCATTTCTGGATGGATAGTTGTAGCGATATGTGGTTTTCAGTTAAAGATTTCCTGTGTTATGCATTTGTTCCTAAATGTTTTCTTATTTCATGGTGTTTATTTTTTTGTATTCATATCGTTATATGTTTTTTATCTTATAGGTGTTGTCTAATGTGAAGTGCTTAGAGCTTCTAAAGATTAGGCGCTATACAAAGTCCTCATTATTATTATTATTATTATTATTATTGTTGTTGGATTTTGAAAAAAATTATTTTAGGGTTACAAGTCTTTTACTGATAAATAGAGAACAGTATATGGAAAGAAAGTAACGACAAAATTTGATACATCAGACCTCCTGACCAGAGACTAGGAAGTGGGACCCTCACTACTAAAATTTCAATACAGTGTTTACTGTTACACAGCAGCTATAACTTTTCTCCCAAGAAAATATAATGGGGTGGGTTGGGAACCTGGCTTGTATATTTCTTCGAAATATTTAAAAGTTGGGGAGTAATGAACTTACCATTACAAATTGAGACTGACTTTAAAAGCCATGCTAAGTGTTCACCTCTGCGTGGATATAGCATTTATGCCAAGAAAAGTTGCTGTAGGGGGCAGATTGATCTCTACATTTCTTATTATTTGAATAATATTTGTTTAATGGACTTGTTAGTGATCTTGGAGAAAAAAGTTTGAAAAAGAAATTATTTTTAAAAGTATAATAGAAGAAGTTATTGATTTGAATTTATTTGTTAGACAATCCAGATCCTTTTCCATAGTGTTAGTGTTGTTTTCCCAGTGGATATTTGATTCTTTTTCCCCATTTCATTCACACACATCCAATCTTCCAAGAGCCTCTCGCTGTCTCTCACCAGACTACTTAAACACTTTCTTAAAATTTCATGTTTTTTTTATGCAAAAAAAATGCACTTTGTTATAAAAGTGCAACTTCCTTCAACAAAAGTGCCCCATATCCCCTACACTCTGTAAAAAATACCTAGCTGAATAATGATATCAGATACATTTATGAAGTACTAAATGCTCTCAAAAGTAATATCATGACCATAGTCAGGTTATCTGTGCATGCACGATCACTTCCTGATGTATTTCCTGTATGTAACATAAACATGTATTTATTGTAAACATTGACCTCTTGTGCGTAACTTCCTGTTGTTATGATATGGCAGATAGTTTAGTCATACATGTACTTGCTTTTTTTGATTAATAAAAACACATTAAACCATAGTGCATAATATATAACATTTTTGTGTAATGAGATTTCCAGGAACTGAAATATTGCATAAAACTGAAATTATAACTTCATACTTATAAAATTCAGAACAACTTTCAGATATGTAAACAAAATTTTCATGAAGATATATTGCATGTTCCAGCAGATTTTAGTCATTATCTGACTTGCGGGCTACCAGAAACAAAGAATCTGTTTTGCACAGCGGGTTCAATAGCCAAGAGAAATCATTTTAATGTTAAACTATTCTGCTCAAGAGTCATCTGGGATACCTAAATCCAACAGATGATAGCCCAACCTATGTCTTCTTGTAGCCACTCTGAATACAAGACTTGCTGGACCCAGCCAGAAGTCAAACTTGTACACTTCCTTTATATTGTATGTAAATTTCAAGAAAGCAACATATAACCCCACTTACCCATGAAGCATTTTAACGTGTTCCAGCTACCTAGCTTTTTTATTACCCAGGTACTTGGTTGTGGTGCACACTGTTATATGAAAGGATTGATCAGAAACAAACACTGTAGTGATCTTTCTGTAGAGTTACTAAGTATGCATGCAACTTG
Organism: Sinohyriopsis cumingii; assembly: GCA_028554795.2. NCBI lineage: Eukaryota > Metazoa > Mollusca > Bivalvia > Unionida > Unionidae > Sinohyriopsis > Sinohyriopsis cumingii. The sequence goes on from CM068831.1 coordinate 21,738,540, forward strand.
CAGCTTGTTTTAGCAAGAGTAAATCAGATTACTTCTTGGCACCCATATATATATATATATATATATATATATATATATATATATATATAAAAGCAGGGAGTCTTCACAATTACCTTTTCAAGCCAGCAAACCTCCAAATACCTGGCCAACTTAATTTCAATGGCCTACAGAAAATAACCAAATATTACACTTACCATATTTCTAATGATGACGTTAGACTGCCATTAACCAAACATGTATTGGGTTAAAAATAAGAAAAGCATTGTAGATGTAATTTTCTTTAATTTATTCCCTCATAAAAGACTATATAATAGAATTTAGAAGTTATTCTGACATCTCCATTTCATAATATATAAAAAAAATCTTCACTTCATCAGTTGTCTGACTCCAAAATGTCTCCAACTTTTTTACTTCACTTTGATGGTAAAGTAAAACCTGTCTTGAAAGACCACTGTTATGTGAGATCACCTGTCTCGAGAGACTCGGTTCTCCATGCACAGGTTTATTGATTATATAGTGTTATGACCTTTTATGAGAGACCACCTGTCTTGAGTGACTATAATTTTTGGCAGAAGGGGTGGTCTTTTAAGACAGGTTGATCTGTATGCATTGGCTAAAGTTTTTACAAATGTGGATGCTGGCTCGTCATTCATTTAGCTTGAACCAACATCCAGGCCTTTTGCTTTAGTGTGTGTGTGTGTGTGTGATTTGGATTTTTAATGTAGCTTTAACAATTTTTCAGTCATATCGCTATGATGTCTGCAGTGTGGCAGTTTATAGTGATGTCTAGCACTGGGGCATCATGCCACAGACATGTAGATTAATGTCCCAACCAGTTCTAACACTAACCTCATTGCTGAGCACCAAGCGAGGCAGCTGTTGGTACCATTTTTAAAGGTCTTTGGTATGACTCAACCAAGAATCAAACCCACAGCCTCCCACAGCCAAGGCAGACGCTCTTACCATTAGTCCCGGACCGGAGTGGTCATTTTTGCTTTAGTAAGAAACACACTGTTGTACAGAGGTTGGTTAAAACTCCTATTATATTTTAATAGGGTTAGTAAGAAACATATTGTTCTACAGAGGTTAGCTAAAGCTCAATGACATTTTACTAGGGTATGTGCAATTCAAAGTTTATAACCATTTTGCCATATTCTGCTTGCTTATACAGGAATAAACAAGGTACTACTATGCTATTAAAAGAGAGATACAGTTTGCAAGCATTTTAAAAGCCTGGCGAGTTTAGATGGAGTTTGTTTTGCATGAAGAAAAGTACAGGATTTATTTCTCCTTGTCTTACCTCAAATTTGGGTTGAACGGAATACCATCACCTAGTTTGTTCATAGAATCATTTAGCATGCTGTGATTGCAGTTCATCTGGCATTTACATGGTCTTTTGCCATGTCTGCCTCCTCCCCAATATTGTACAAAATTCATTAAATGGTAACAACTAAAAATACTGTTAGAAGTACTGAAATTGGGAACAAAATAGGATGGTGTCAGGAAGCATTGAATTCAGATACTTAGTAACTTGAATAATTCAGTGCCCTCCATCCACAATGTGTGGGCTTGAAATATGCTTCATGTGCTGCCTGAATGAGACAGCCAGTTGGATATGTCCAATAAGGATGGTACTTATGATTCTTCACAGTATAAATATCTGGGTCAGTATTGATACTTTTAAATGGGGGACTATGATAATGATTTTGGGGTCAGATGGAGCATTTGCATTGATGGGCAAGGAAAAAGGAGCAGCAGCAATATTGAGAAGGGAAAATCTTCATATGCATAATGTTCACTGTGTTGCCCACAGGATGGCACTGTGTATCTTCCAGGCCGGAGAGAAAATAGAACCATTAAAAAAGCATCAGCAAATATTGTGTGATCTTTTCTACTATTTTAGGGGAAGTAGTCAAGAAGAGGCTAGACTACATGCCATACAGGAGGTTTTAGATCAACCATGTCTCATATATAAGGAGCTCCATTCAGTGTGGTGGTTGTCTTACTTTAGTGCCCTGACTGCTGTATATAGAACTCTTGGTAGCTTGCTTACCTACCTTGCTGAAGCCAGTCACAAGGATCACAAAACTGGAGGGATGAAGAAAAATACAGCTACTGAAAGTTTTATTTCTACAACATACATGATGATGGATGCAATGGCACCTGTAACCATTCTCAGCCAGTTCTTCCAGAAAGAAAATGTGGATGTGGCCCTTGTGAATGTGTAAACTGATGAGTGTATTGCTGATCTGCAGAAGGTATATAGCTTTGAAACTCCATACATGCAAAAGCTCCAAGAAGACCTGAAGGGCAGTAAATTTAAGGAGCATCATCAGGTCACAAAGAACAACTTCATCCTGGAGAAAATCACTAAACTCTTCATTTACTCATTAGTTGAGAACATTTAGTCTGGATTTCCAGCAGATGACCTACTTAGCAAGCATTGGTATCAGCATGATGTCAAAAATAGAAGTGGATACATACAGAGATGAAGAGATTGACAGGCTGTGTACATATTATGGATTTGGATTTTTTTTAATAAATGTAGCTTTAACAATTTTTCAGTCATATTTCAATGATGTCTGCAGTGTGGCAGTTTATAGTGTTGTCTAACACTGGGGCAAAGTGCCGCAGACATGTAGCATGATGTCCCACCCAGTCACATTATCCTGACACCAGGCCGACCAGTCCTAACACTAACCTCTTAATGCTGAGCGCCAAGCAAGGTAGCTGTTAGTAACATTTTTGTAAGTCTTTGGTATGACTCGGTTGGGGATCAAACCCACGACCTCCTGCATCTGAACCAGACGTTCTAAAACTAGGCCACCAGAGCGGTTGTACATATTATGGAGAAGCAAAAACTGTACAATGGGAAACTGATGGAAGTATTAAGAGAAAAAAACATCAGAACCTGTTATTCACTCTGTTAAGGCAAAAATAAAGTTGACTTTCCTTAAGAAAGTAGTTCTTGCTGAGAAGTACCCACAAGATGTGATGTGTTAACTGTAGGATTTAATTGACTGCCACCACAGAGAGGATTTTCCAAAATTGCTCAAGTTAGTCGCACTTGCACTAACAGTAGCAGTACAAACTGTTGGATGTGAGTGTGTGTTTTCTTCTCAGAACAGAATCCTGGTTAAAGCTAGAAACAGGCTGAATATTGAGACTCAGTACAAATTGATAGCTGTAAAACTGTGTACTTTGCCATTTGATTACAAGTCAGTATTACAGGCCTGGAGATCTAAAATGACAGGCGAATTTATGAACTAAATAAAGTGAAGGAGTTGTTCTTGTAGTTTATAATGACCTTGTTGTGATAATTCTGTATCATAAAGAAAAATAATGCATCTCAATGTGTATGCCATTTATTAGCAGAATCATTGTACTTATTACATTTGAGCAGGACTCCTTGTTTTAACATATGCGAGTCCTGGGACTCTTTGGGATGAAATTGTAGATTGATCACTGTCATTGGTTTGCAGCCAAGGTAGATCAGTCCTGGACATAAAACCACTGTAATTTTCATTGCCCTCTGATTGTATGTCATTATATTGTTATAATTGAGGGAACACGACATTACCTGTTTTAATATTATGTGTTTTGTGTTTGTCGAGGTTTCATGCCAAGCACAAACAGGTTTTCTTCTTATTATTGTGTAAATGAATTGCAAAAATAGTAGTTAAGTAGTCATTTACATATTAAAATTAATTAATAAACAGAAGAAATTTGAACGTGAAATAGCTGTAGTTGTTGAAAAGAAATAACAGTATTTATTATTAATATGTGCATTTGAAATGGGATTTATGTGTGGATATGACTTCATGGTCATTTGATAAAGTTATTTAAAAACAAAGTAGGTTTTAAATATGGTGACAAACTTATTTTTGTGTGAGATATGTCAAAATATACAAAATTGTGATTAGCTCATGGCAAGTTTATGTATTATTAATATACAATCCAAGAGCCCGACGTCCGGAACTATACATTTTCGAAGTCGAACAAGTACACGTTTCCAAGACGCTGGTACGGGACAAGTGTGGCATACTGTAAGCATTTGATGTAGTCATTCATGTCCTATGGACAAAATAGATAAATGAATCTATCTTCATTTACTCAGTCACGTCTTTTGTTAAGTCGGTAAGTAGTCTCTGACAGTTGTCGCATGTACGCGAGTTCTCTTATTGTTTGACTGCATTTTAGGCTCAGCGACCAAATTATCAGCCAATCAAAACAAATCTGGCGTGATTAATCGGCTGAACTTGTATGTTTACTCAACCGATACTCATCACAAATGGCTGACGAAGCTAAATGTTGAAATATAAACAATAGCCCGAAGGAAAATCACGACAAGTGGCAAAAGTCCGTCAGATTACTCATATTACCTATATCAGTACCGGACCCGTTTATCACTCCTTCTGGCTATTGATAATTATTCAACATTTACGATTCGTCTAGCGGAAGCCACAGGTCATATTCTTGAGCGGATCTCTCGTGGACTTCAATCCATCGAGTCCGTGCAATCAAATAATCAAAGGCATTTTATGGTCACGGTGCCCGTTTCCTTTATAAACTGAAATGATGACCGTAAGACGCTTATATATATTTTTTAATAATTGGTTATGCCTTGAATTCGACTTTAAGGTGCGATAGTGCATTTGTCAAATTATGTGGTATTTTCTATTTGTATATTATAAGTTTACGAAATTATTTCGCGAGGAACGTCATAAAGAAGATTCAGACAAGGAAAATTCACATAAAAGAAGTAGGGTAAAACGTAAGACTGTCACTGTCAGAGGTAGACCAACAAGTAAGTCTGTGCTTTTTTGTTGTTGGCATTACTGGTAGCAACCAGTAATATCAGATAAAAAAAAGTGGCGACCAACTTGTTGGTCTATGTCAGAGGCATCTATTCTTCAAGAGACATAAGCCATGGACTCTAAAGGAAAGATGTTTTGCAGTTTCATACTAAACTGGCCATGCACATTCATCAGTGGAACTGAAAAATTCAGTATTTAGTCCAGCAAGTCTGATGACAATATTAGACATGTATGCCATGCAGCATTATACACGACATTAGTGAGCATGTGCACAAAAAAATACCTGAAGTTAGAGTTGCATACACATCACTAGGAAAATGTTTTAAAACTAAATGACCCTGAAATGAAAAACAAATGAGTGCTCGTTTTAACATAGCCAACACATGAGTACAATATGGAAAACCATTTTTGATATAAAAATGCGCTGTCCACTCTTGGAGAAGAATGGTCTTCATGCTAATTATAGGAACAGATTGAGGGCAAGAGACTTTGTTCCATCAATTGATTTAGTCTTGATAGAAGAAATTAGGGATGGTCTAAATTACACAAAATTACTTAACATTCTTGAAGACAGAAGTACTGATACAACCATATTGGTGCAAGAAATAGTGTACATAAGATACATACCTTGACAGTAAAAAAAATATTAAACATTAAGCCATTTGAAGTAATAAATATGTTGTACAATTTCTTTTGTTTTTTAATATTAAAATACATCTTATCAGATCTAGACGAGAGACTGAAGGTGGGGGCACACCATTTCACAGAGTTTGCTGCATTTTAATCATAGATATGGTATATCCAGTGCCCGCCCTGGGACACGCTTAAGCAAGCACACACTTGCACTGGTCATGGGTGCTGCATCCTGTTTTAGTGCCAAACATATTTTTTTCAGGTGGTCTTATTTTAAATGAGAATATTCTTTTGTATAAAGTTTTACAAATTATCTTGATAAATTTTATTATTCTTGCTGTAAAGTACTGTATTTGGTTAAAATAGATGGGTAAATCCGTATTTACTGTTACTTTTAGTAACTAATTGCAGTTAAATATGATGTTATCTTTAGACCAGTGGCAAACATTACAATCACCCACAACAATGAAACCCGGTGTGTTCATTGACTACAATAAATCACTGATTGCAAGTTTCCCTTATTAACCAACATTTAGTTATTATCACCTTTTCTTGTGAAATTTGTAGCCTAAAATAGAGTTAAGTAGTTACAGTTTAATACAGCTTATAAGTAATTATGGGCACTTTGTAATTCCAGTGAATAATTTAAATAAATGATTCCTCTCAAGTTATACCTGGATTCCTCAGACTGAACTTAAAAACAGGAGTGAATAATTGTTTGCCTCAGCCTATTTAATTAATATTTGTAGAATGCCCATGATGTGGACAATTTAAAATAAAAAATTCCATTGAAATTTACAAAAAAGTTCTATTCAGGACACTAAAAGTTTGTAAATTAGGTTAGGCCTTGAACTCAAATTCAAGAGAGCATCTTTTTAAAAAACGACAAAAGTCAGGTAGGCCAAAACTGTACCTTCAATTGCAGACAAAGGCAAAGTACACAGTATAAGTTAAAGATACATAGCAATATAATAGAGATAGATAAATGTCAGCAATTGATACAAGTTATTGATATGTTTTAGGTGGCGCTCACCAGATAATATGTACTTTTGAGAGAGTGATGTATGTAAGGTGAAGTAGTTGCAGTTAAAACATGCACAGTGGAGAGAATGTTGGCATATCTCTATGCTACATTAATGTAATGTGGATGATATTTCTTTTGGATATTGTACTTTTGGAAATTTTACATGATTTAAGTACACTGCTAACTAAAATGACTGCTCCCTTGTGTTAAAAAATCAGTCTGAATTAGTCTAAAGTGCGCTATACATAGGAGCTATTAAAATAGGGAAAATGAATTTTGCCAGACTAGACAATATCAGCTTCTGAAAGTGCATTGAATGAATTACCAAATATATAAAATGTAAAAAAAAGTTATTGGCTCTTTTTTATACAATTGACCTCTGAAGTTCAGGAAGTGAAAATGACCAAGTAGAGCTAGCACTTTTTTGAAAGGTGCACATTTGAAGTAAGGCCAAGCTGTATACTCTCTAACCCATAGTACACCCATCAATCATACACCAAAATAAAGGGAATTAAAGGTTCTTTGCATTATACCTAAGATATACAAGGTCTTTTTAAAATAGCCAGTGTAACCAGTGAGGAGAGTCGGGGAAATTCTTTTTCTTTAAAATCCTAACCCTATGCAAAATGCGAAACTGTATAGCGCCACCTTAAACAAAATGTAAAAATGTTTGCAATTATTTTTTATATTTTCATATAATTATGTATGATGTTCTGAATAAAATGGTACATTCATATTGATGTTAAGCATGAAAATAAGCTAATTATGATCATTTTTCTCTTGCTTACATAATTTGCCTTGAGGTATGTTTGTGTGAGTAGTGACCTTAATTGTGGGGAAATTAGAAGTCTTAGAATGTAGGAATAGAGTCAACTTAAATTTAAAACTGTTGCAATAAGTGACAGAAATATATGGTGAAAATGTTTCTTTTCATTTATTTGCAATGAAATAAAAAAATAAATGAAGAGAAAGTGAATTCGCTTCTTCCATATTAAACAATAGGCAAATATTTTACACTTTGACCTTTGACCTTTATGAACCTGATGAGTTACCTCCCTTTTCTAATTGTAAAGTTCATTGTTGATCTCTCTGAAATAATTCTGGCTAGTTTCATGTTCCTGTCATTCAGCATAACATTGGTTGCTATGTTTACAAAATGTAATGTGCATTCTTAAAATAGCTCACTTTTATCATGGGGGGGGGGGAGGCTGGACTTGTTAGAGACTCTGACACTCATAAATACTGTTCTGTTGGGGGAAAGGCAGGAGAATTATTCAAAAGGATTGTTTTGATGCTTGCGACTTAAATGTTTCAGCCATATAAACATAATTAAATTATACAAAAATAATACCTATATCTTCTTTATGGTGGCACTCACCAGATAATATGTACTTTTGAGAGAGTGATGTATGTAAGGTGAAGTAGTTCGCATTTAAAACATGCACAGTGGAGAGAATGTTGGCGTATCTCTATGCTACATTAATGTAATGTGGATGATATTTCTTTTGGATATTGTACTTTTGGAAATTTTACATGATTTAAGTACACTGCTAACTAAAATGACTGCTCCCTTGTGTTAAAAAATCAGTCTGAATTAGTCTAAAGTGCACTATTCATAGCAGCTATTAAAATAGGGAAAATGAATTTTGCCAGACTAGACAATATCAGCTTCTGAAAGTGCAACGAATGAATTACCAAATATATAAAATGTAAAAAAAGTTATCAGCTCTGTTTTATACAATTGACCTCTGAAGTTCAGGAAGTGAAAATGACCAAGTAGAGCTAGCACTTTTTTGAAAGGTGCACATTTGAAGTAAGGCCAAGCTGTATACTCTATAACCCATAGTACACCCATCAATCATACACCAAAATAAAGGGAATTAAAGGTTCTTTGCATTATACCTAAGATATGCAAGGTCTTTTTAAAATAGCCAGTGTAACCAGTGAGGAGAGCCGGGGAAATTCTTTTTCTTTAAAATCCTAACCCTATGCAAAATGCGAAACTGTATAGCGCCACCTTACTCACATTACGTCTAGAAAAGTCTTCAGTTAATGCTTTCTCTGAGGTTCTCAAGTTTGATTTACAAGCTACGGTCAATCATAGTGCATCGAGTCAGCATATAGAACTAGAGGGTTCATGTGGAATTAAATCCATAAAGAAATGCCCTCTCATTTGTCTAGGTCCCTAACTGAAGCACATTTAACTCGAAATATGCTCTACGACTCACCACCCTTGACCAGATGGTGCTCTTGACTGACATCCAGAGGGGCTTCTGTGTATTTAATCTGTTGGACATCATCTTGCATTTTGGACATCATTTTGCCATCACTAACATCCATTTTTCATTTTCAGTACCCTTTTTTCTCTTAAATGCACCAGACGTGACTACCTTACTTACAATACCCTGACACTGTATGGCAACCAGCTTTCAACCTTATTGTCTCAGAACGTCACTGAATTGGATTAGGAAGATTCAACTCATGATACATGCAGAGAACAATCAAACTTCAAATTTTCACAAAAGCAGCACTACCTTGATCTTTTTAATTGACTATGTTTTGGGTTTTTTTTAACATGCAGATATGTGTCATATATAGTTTTACTGTCTGGACACATTTATAGTCAAGTCTGACTGCAAACTGCACAGACCCAGATCTGCCATCACATAATGCACTGGCAGATCATTGCGTATTGTGTCGGAAGTGATGGGTTTTCAATAGGACTTCTTTTGATGTCTTGTCAGTATTAAATGAGAATGGAGCCTGTCTTATATCCTGTATAGGTGCCATGGCAGCCATGAATGGATAGGCATTTCAGCTAAATGACTTTCGATGATATCTAGTTGGTCCTTCATGAAGTGGTTCCACATGGACATCCAGTATGGCCGCCAAGGCATACAGTTTGAAAAGATTGGTATTGCTATTATTTCAGAGTGAATAGTCATAATGAGACATTTGTTTCACCAGAAGACTTCTTATGTCTAGTTGGTCCAAAATAAAGATGGTGCCAGCTGGACATACAGTTGCTGCTCCATCTGAATAGTTGATTATATGATCATAGGATTTAACTATAAGACTTCATATGATGTCTAGTTAGACCTCAGTTAAATGGTTCCAATCTGACAGCCAGTATAATCACAACAGCAATCATCCTGAAAGTCTTTTTATTGCTACTCCGAAAGAGAAAGGCATATCAGCATGGGGTTTTCACTGGAAGACCAAGTAAAAATCTGAACTCTACCTCTATATGGAAAGTCATCTCAGCATGGGGTTTTCACTGGAAGACTAAGTAAAAATCTGATCCCTACTTCTATATGGAAAGTCATCTCAGCATGGGGTTTCCACTGGAAGACCAATTAAAAATCTGATCCCTACTTCTGTATGGAAAGTCATCTCAGCATGGGGTTTTCACTGGAAGACTAAGTAAAAATCTGATCCCTACTTCTATATGGAAAGTCATACCAGCATGGGGTTTTCACTGGAAGACCAATTAAAAATTTGGTCCCTACTTCTGTATGGAAAGTCATCTCAGCATGGGGCTTTCACTGGAAGACTAAGTAAAAATCTGATCCCTACTTCTATATGGAAAGTCATCTCAGCATGGGGTTTTCACTGGAAGACCAATTAAAAATCTGATCCCTACTTCTATATGGAAAGTCATATCAGAATTGGGTTTTCACTAGAAGACCTCTTGTGGTTACTAGTTTGTACTAAATGAAATGGTGTTGATCAGACATTTTTCATAGCTACCATCTTGAAAAGCTTGATAATGCTACTCCTAATGGAAAGTTGTATTGACATGAGGTTTTCACCAGAAGACTAATTTTGATATCAAGTTGGTCCTGAATGAATATGGTGCCAATCAGATCTCAGATATAGCTGCTTCAATGAACATATAATAAATCTTGTCTCTAATTTTACAAAATGGTCATCTTATTATCTTGACACTACTCCATGATGGACAAGCATGACATTTTCACGCAGTCTTCTAGTGCCATCCAATTAGTCCTAAATGAAAACAGTGCTGATTTTATATTGATTATGGGGTCCCTGAGTGGCTGAGTGGTCTAAAGCACTCACCGTTATGGATCATTGCCATCTCACTTCAGCCTGCGTGGGTTCGAGTCTCAGGTTCGGCCAATGTGGGTATGTGAAAAAGCATGCCAGTAGCTTCTCATGGTTTTGCTTGGTTTTTTCTGGGGTTTTCCCGGGTTCTTCCTCTACCATTGATACTGGTGGCCATGTACAGCCTATCTTGTGCTGAAAAATGACGTTAAACCCTACAACTACTTCTGCATATCCATTATGACTGCCACAGTGACAAATGTAACAGTTGTATCACTCAAGAATATGAGAGATGGTTTGAACAATCAGTATTTAAAAAGAAGAATGGGTCTTGTATCAGGACTCTTGTTTCATAATATTTTAATATTTTTTTATACATATAACCTATCAAAAGTCTTCCACATCTTTTCTGACAAGACACAAGTTGAAAACGGGGGAATTGAATGTAAAATTCATGATATTTTGAAAAACCTTGAAAATTGGGGAATTTAATGTAAAATTCATGATATTTTGAAAAACCTTGAAAATGACAAATTTACTTTTGATCATATCATATTCATGACTATTTGTATAGCAAATGCTAGTACTTGATCTAACTGGACTGAATATGACAAGCTGTCATCCTTCATATGTGATTAATCAGTCATTGAATGAGGAATTGACAAAGGTATTCAGGAAATGGCTTCATGTTATTACTAGCAACAGTTACTGTAATATTTAATTTCCTGCTTTATCCCTATTTCATTATGGTTTTTCATGTTGCTTTTGCCATTACACAATATATTTTGGTCATAGAAATCAAACTGAGTGCAACAAAAGCTGCACATTGTAATAAATTATCAAAGCTAGTATGTAATATCTGTATTACATTATGGTTATTACAAAAATTTGTTCACTTAGTGAACTTCCAGCCAAAATTAAAGTCCATCTTGATTAAAATTGATTGTCCAAACAAATATTTTTCAGGACAAACTTGTCACATAATACTCTGGATAGTTGATGTTTTAATATTTCTTTTTAATGGTAACTTAGACTTCTTTTGATGTGTAGGATTTACTTAATGGTGTTGATCTGCCATTTTTCATGGCATCCATTTTGAAAATCTTAATAATTGAATACACTGCTGATCCTATATCCATTATGACTGCCAAAGGGGCAGATGTAAGTCTTTGTCACTCAAGAATGTCAGAGATAGTTTCAACACTTGGCAGTTGAAAAAGATAGGCTCATATCTTGAAATCTCGGACAGTGGAGCATCTATCCCTTTGGACTATATATTTCATAATATTGTAATATATTTGATACATAATGCTGTTGATAATCAATGTAATAATGGATGTTATTTTTTGTTTTTAAAGGTGGCATCATGTAGAAAAATGTGATTTTCACATATAATACTGAAAAATAACTTATGTGGTTTAAGAAAGCTTGGTAATCCCACATCATATTAGTATGTAGAATTGATATGTTTTTGTACATATCATGTCCTTGGATGAGCATGATTTAAGCTTTTCAACTGGTTCATATCGATTCTAAATCCAGACCAGTGGAGATCGGATTTAATAATTGATCCATTAATATGAAAGCCGACAGTAGGTTTAATTGATTACAACATTGTAACCCTGATCATGTTGTACAGGTATAAGATGTACATGAATGAGTATTGTTAAGTAGGTTGTATTTGATCTTATACTAAGTTTCTGGTAATTGCTCACAAAGATTTTTTAGGATCATTGGAATTTAGATTCAAGTCAAGTATTTTTGGGGGAAAAAAAAGATTAATTGGAATACAGTTTTCAAGAGTACTTTTAAAAACTTGGAATGACACAGGATGCATAAATAGTTTATTTTGCGATGGGACTGTGTTGGTATCTTTAGTGAGGACTCATAAGAAGTCTTTAAATGGTGCATTTTTGTTGTCAGTCTCTATGTTATGGTTTGTTTATTTGTGCTTGAAGAAACATTATCTTGATTATTACATTGCTGTTTTAGGACAAAACAGGGGTCATGAAATGACATCAGTATTTCTGTATGTGTATATATTATGTTACATCTAGGATACCATGTGCATGTACACTGTCTCCCATGCTCCAAACCTGATGGATAATCAACATTTTTATGGGAACAAAGGAAAATAGTAGATAGTATACATTGATTATGCTACAATTTTTTTTTTTTATAGATAATTCTGATTTGAAAGTTTTCTCACCTTAATTTTGACCTCAGCTGTTTACTATCATCTTTTGTTATATATACAGTTACATTTTTGTAATACACATTTTATCAAGTGTGCAAGAAATTCATGGAAATATTAACAGGTCTTTTTTCATATGCTGAAAAATGGCATTAAAACCCACAAAAACCTATAAAAAATTGAAATTTTTGTGTCTGTATATTTGATTCACCTGGAATTGAGCTGCACTATTCCAGAGCTTGTTCTCATTTAACCCAGTATTTACCAGCATTTAACCCAGTATTTACCAGCATTTAATTAACCCAGTATTTACCAGCATTTAATTAACCCAGTATTTACCAGCATTTAATTAACCCACTATTTACCAGCATTTAATTAACCCACTATTTACCAGTATTTAACCCAGTATTTACCAGCATTTAACCCAGTATTTACCAGCATTTTTTGTAATAGTTCCTGAAATATTTTTCATTTTAAATTATTAATTAATTGATTTAGTAATGATTTGAGTATTTCCATAAATTTAGTTCTTTTTGTCATTATTTAGAATTTGCAAAAATGGAAATCTTCATCGCAGCAGGTGGGCATTTAATGTCAAGAATACAATTAAGCTATCAAAGACATTGCATTATAGCAGACTGCCACAAACATTGGACTGTTTATTGTCAAACATGTTTTAAAATGGATATTAATTACCATCTTAACGGTTTTTATTGTTGCAAGCATCAGTAGCCATATGCTTGCATCAGCATGGTTATGGATTGATGTGTATTGATTTGGCTCACTAAGCCCATGGGGTGGAGTGCATTTAGCAGTTTGTGGTATTTTTCCAGAGGTGGGGGGGATACTAAATGGGACACATCCTGGGCACCGTTTTGTCCAATCCAAAGTTGCAATGGCCATGAGTAAGGTGTGCTTGCAAGGATCCAGAGTTTTTGCTGAAATTAATAACTGAACATCAAAAAACAGAATCTTTTTTAGAATATCTGAATATTTGTTTATTGGTCAAATGTGCTCACTGTTACAGATCACTGCCATCTCACTTCTGTCTGTGTGTGTTTGAGTCTTGGGTGGGGCCTATGTGGGTATGTGAGAAACTTGCTAGTACCTTCTTGATGGTTGACGGTTCTTTCCAGGGTTTTCCTGGGCTCTTCCTGCACCATTTATACTAGCTGCCATGTATAGACAGACTATCTTGTGCTGAAAAATGGCATTAAACCTTACAATAACAACAACAACCTGTCTAGTTGACAATATTTCTAACAGAAATACAGATTGAAATGTGAACTTATGCAACACTGAGTCAGAATTGTGGCATCCTACTAAATGTTATCAAAATACAAAAATTATTTAAATTTGTGCTAATAAATTTCAGAATGTCTTGATTACTTAAATTTACCTATTTGTTTAAAACTATTTCATAAATTGTCCTATTGCAAATATCTTGCCAGTTTGGTCATTCTTAAAAAAACATAAATTGGAGCAGATATGCACAACTAGGTTAAAAATTTTCATCATCCACTTTGGAACTGTAATATATTCATCTGTTTTGTTTCAGTCAGTACATTTTTTCTTTTACATGTTTATGGTTAAATATCTTGGTGATGATTTTAGTGTTAACAAGAAAAGATTTGCTTTTGATGTAGAAATGACATCATAACTTATGTCAGGCTTTCCAGATTTGTATATACATGTATTGGTCATCTCTGAAAAACATAAGGATTATGTTACGCTTGGAATAAATGCATTTGCACTGCATAATTTATTGCTTTTAATTGTTATTGTAGGGTTTAATGCCATTCTTTATTGAGCCATCCTGAACATCTGCATGTAGTGAAATAAGCAGCCTTTATTATTTTCTTTATTATTTCACTGACATTTGTTTCTTCACATGGTTTCTTCTACAAACTTAAATAAACAAAGGGAATTCATTGCAACTCATTTCTGCTTTTTAAAGAAACGTGTTTACAAATTGATGTTGGTTAATATTTTTTAAACTTAATTTTTGATAAACACCCAGACCTTAGACGGTGTCTACTAATTCTTTTGTCAAAATCTGCACCATTTGAGAACTGGTTGTTGTCAAGAACTGGTGGAAAATTAGTACTGCTTCAATCAGTGTATCTTGATTTCATTGATTAATGAACTTAACTGCCACCTGTTTTCCTTATTGTTTTCATTGTAAACTGCTATGCTTTGAGATACTGTAGTCCAAGCATTCAACCAAACAAGTACTGTAGAGATACTGCCTTTATTTGATTTGAGCTCATCTTCAGCACTGAGGAACATTGTTTTTAGCTTTAAAGAAAAGCTTTTGGGATGGTTAGTTTTCTTTGTGTTTGCCCATCCATTATGACCAATTCGTTATGGCTGCTTCTCCTAAACTACTTGGAGGATTAACCAGAAACTTTACACACACACACATTCATCCTGTGGTCTAATTGGTCCTAAATGAATATTGTACGGGATCTGACATTCAGTATGGCCACATTCATGATGGCCATCTTGTTATTGTTGCTGCTCCTAAATGGAAGGTATATATACATGGGGTTTTCACTAATAAAACATGATGTCTAGTCGGCCCTAAATCAATATGGTGCTCATCAGAGCTCCAACATGGCTACAGCAACAGCCAACATCCTGTTATACCTTCTCTTGAACAGAAAAAGTCATATTGACAATAGTTTTCACTTCAGGACTTCTTGTAATTGGTCCTAAATGAAAATGATGCCAATTTTACGTCCAATACAGCTGCCACAGTGGCCATCTTGAAAATCTTGTTATGGCTGCTTTTTCACCAGCAGCCTTCTTATAATGTCTTATTGATTCAAAATGAAAATGGCGCCACTTGCACATCCATTATGGCCACCATGGCAGACTTCTTGAAAGTCTTATTGGCCAAGCCTGAGACTAAAACCCACTCAGACAGAGGTGAGACGACAGTGATCCATAATGGTGAACGCTTTAGACCACTCAGCCACTCAGGGCCCCTAAAATGGAGTTAAATACACCTATATAAGGAAAAGACTAGCAAGGTGGTGTCTTTTGGTAGTGATTTATAGCTTTTGCAAACAAGTCATGCAATTTAACAGTAATAAAATAATAATAAGATTGGCACATTAGAGAGAATGAGAGTGAAGTTACATGAAACGTCATTGCTGTGTTTCATATCTCAGCTATGAATCAGCAAATTTGTCTCACTGCTTTGATGATGCACAGTCCAAAATGTAACATGTTCATTTTAGAAAATAACCTCATTTATTGACCACAATTTGCTTTTAACAGGTGCTAAAGGTGAATGCATGATACATGCATGAGTATCTAGATAAGTGAGCTTCATGTAAATAAAAAATATTTAAATAGCACATTAGAAGTATTGTATGTCATTTCCTGGCAACATGTGTGCCTTCTGTTGTGGAGATTTTAAAAATGTGAACACACCCACCAGATTTAATAGCTGTACATGTAAACAGAAGTGGTCATGATCACATGAGTTTGAAAAGTGAGCCACTATGTATTTTGTCCAAGTACAGATTTCCTTAAAGCTTGCTGTCTTTTAGCTGAACCAATTGGGAACCATTTGAAAATCCATTTAATGAATGGAGTAACATCTCAGGGTGGGGTAGGTGGTGGGGATGGTGGGTGGGTGTCACTGAGGAATGTAGAGGAATTTCTGTAATTGTACATGTCTGGAGAACAGCATTGTGTAATATGACCTTTACATGTATTTAATGAATAGATGGGAACCTTTGACACAGTGCCTCAAGCATGCATTTTCAGTAACATCTTTGAAGAACCTTTGAAACAAAGTTAAAGCTATTCATTGCAAAGTTTATGGATGTGAAAGAAGATTAGCTTGTGTTTGACACCATTTTTCAGCATATGACGGTCTTACATAACATGGAGGCCAGTATATTTAGTGAAGGGAGAAACACTGTCCCATGGGGTGCTGTTGGCAAACTTTAGTGCATACCATGGTGGTTGAGCTGAGTCTAGAACCCACATGGACAGGGGTGAAATGTGAGTGATTTGTAAAGGCAAGTGCCTTAGACCACTGTTTTACATGGGGCCCCAAATGTGGAAGCAGTCAAGGAGCAGAAATGTCTCACAGGGATATTGAAAAGCTTTACCAAGCAAGTTGGGCTTGCCTTCTGTGTTTTTCTTAGCTTCATATTTTTACTGCTGCTATCCTGACTGTGTGTTTAGGGGTAGAAAAATTTATTTCCAGATCCTGGGACAAGGAAACTTTCATGTTGCACAACCATTTTCCCCAACATGAAGGCCTGGTATTACGGTAATATTAAAAACTGATCATGATAAAAATTATTATGGACTTGTTTTCCAGTGATAGATGCCTGAATTATCCTCCTTCAAGTCCATATTTAAGTGTTGGGAGATTGTTGTTGGTAAGATGTTGCATTAATCCCCATGCATCAGCTGTTGTTGGTAAGATGTTGCATTAGTCCCCATGCATCAGCTGTTGTTGGTAAGATGTTGCATTAGTCCCCATGCATCAGCTGTTGTTGGTAAGATTTTGCATTAGTCCCCATGCATCAGCTGTTGTTGGTAAGATGTTGCATTAATCCCCATGTGTCAGCTGTTGTTGGTAAGATGTTGCATTAGTCCCCATGCATCAGCTGTTGTTGGTAAGATTTTGCATTAGTCACCATGCATCAGCTGTTGTTGGTAAGATGTTGCATTAGTCCCCATGCATCAGCTGTTGTTGGTAAGATGTTGCATTAATCCCCATGCCTCAGCTGTTGTTGGTAAGATGTTGCATTAATCCCCATGCATCAGCTGTTGTTGGTAAGATGTTGCATTAGACCCCATGCATCAGCTGTTGTTGGTAAGATGTTGCATTAGTCCCCATGCATCAGCTGTTGGTGGTAAGATTTTGCATTAATCCCCATACGTCAGCTGTTGTTGGTAAGATGTTTCATTAGTCCCCATGCATCAGCTGTTGTTGGTAAGATTTTGCATTAATCCCCATGCATCAGCTGTTGTTGGTAAGATGTTGCATTAGTCCCCATGTGTCAGCTGTTGTTGGTAAGATGTTGCATTAGTCCCCATGCATCAGCTGTTGTTGGTAAGATGTTGCATTAATCCCCATACATCAGCCTGTTGGTGGTAAGATGTTGCATTAGTCATCATGCATCAGCTTATCATTATCTCATAAATAATATTAGTATATACAACCAACCCCTCAGGATGAACTCCTAAAGAAGCAAGACTCACAAATGTTTATATTTTGTCAACACACTAAAATATGGGAGTTGTCTCAATCATATTTGGCTTGATGCAATTATAATACCTTTAATCTAGTATTACCCTAGACTGATAAATCAGTCATTATCACTACAATTGTGTGGCTGATTTATCAGCCTAGAATTATGCTTCCTCGTTGGTGTTACACTTCTCACTGATGTGTAGGGCTGACAGGAGGGGCCAGGGAGCCACCAGTGAAATATCCGCTTTGCCCAGGCCCATAGAGGGACCCGGGCTAAACAGCACTTTTTAATTTTATAAAAGAAAACTTTTGTTTGAACAAGAACTAGTAGAGGCCCAAGAGTTCCTTACCACAGGGCCTGTGATCGCTTTCTACAGCCCTGGTGATGTGTTGAAGAAATTGGCACTCCATGTGGAGCACAGCAACTGTTGCTTCCTTTGGCTAACTTTAACTAAGGAATATGGCAAATTTAAATAATGAAACCAATACACAGTTGTTGTTGCAAGGTACATGTATCTTGGCTTCTTGGGTTATAGCTGAGCAAAATCACACGTGAATAGTTTATATATAGTTTCCTGACAGTCTTGACACCAGATTAATAATGGATTAAACTTGGACAAACTTGTGTGATGCAGTCATTGCACTTACGTAAGCCACTAATAGAATATATATTCTTTTTATTATTAAAAAAATAATTGGAGAGACTTGTTTAGACACATCTTCTCCACCTCCTTCCCATCAAAAGTTAATATTTTTTTATCATTACTGCTAATGACTGTTGAATATTTGCTGCATTAAAAGATATCTTTTGACCCAAGTTCTATAGCTACAAGCCCTTGGTTTGTGATACATTTGTCAACCAGCTGTGCCATTGTTTGTGGCCATAAAAGCATTTATGCATGCTTCACAAAATGTTGAGAGATGTATAAACCTCACACTGATGAAACAGGGATAATAAAATTAGTCAGGGACTTGGAGTAATTACACCATCCCATCAGACAGGAGGGAATGCCTCCGCATTCCCTGAGGCAGTACCTTTATATAATTTTAACTTAACTGGAAGTGAAGGCGACCCATTTTGGAATATAATCTTTTTGTCAGTGATCACAAATTTACCGATGTGAGGATTTTTCTTCGAGTTTAGGGGCATCTCCTGTCCCTTCTGGCACTCACATAAATCTCTTGTTTGAACATAATTATTAGCGAAAAATTTATTTTTTGCCTCACTTTTTTTTTTTACACATTCTGTATTCTGTGTACAGTAATACTGTCTGTGATCATGTGACTGAACTGGATTAATCATTGCTAATTTCACTCTTGATCATGGTTTCATTATTTGAAGTTTGTTGATGTGGATTATACTCTGTGTGAGCAGAAGTAATCTGAAAAGGATTAAAGATGTGAATTGATTGTGGTTGGGTTACTAAAGAGCTCAATCAGCATGAAGCAATGAACACTACTTTAAATCTCTGCAAGGTATGTTCATCTTGGGGGTTGAGATGGATTAGAGTCTATACTATCTATGATCAAGAGTAATTTGGACAGGATTAAAGATGTGAATCAGTTATGTAATACTTGAGAGCTCAAGTGGCTAAAACATGCCAGTGTCAAAACACCAAAATCAGAGCAATGGAAATATCACAAAATCTAGTCGTTTTTTGGAAATGGAAATTTCATTGCTTACAGTCACATTCATGAATATGTATTCTGATCTTACTGTAAAACTGATTTTAAAGTCTGTTATGGTGGCAAGAATGGCATTGCTTGTAATGCTGTATCCGAATATCATAAAAGTATATTAACCATAACAACAAATATGCCATCACTGAAATCCATTTTCACAGAATCTACATCAAATGAGACACTATTTGCCAGCTATGTAGCTGAGCATAATATCTTGTGAGTGACCATGTAAAGAACATGACCCGCTGTCAAGATTTTAGGTAAAATATGCACTTGACACTACTCTGAATAACTGTATCATAAAAACTGATATGAACAACACTGATCTCTATTTAATCCTTTGTAAACTTGAAAGTAAACCAGACTAATATACATGTCAATAACTGCAATTGTAATCTGTATTGCCTGGGGTGAATGGGATCATTGTCTCAGTTTATAATACTAGAAAGTGATAATCATGATTGTCATTATTACAGAGTGGTGATAGTGATGATAAAGGTGATAGCTGATGTTTCTAAATTAGGCTTAAAGTCACAAGGGTGTGATGGTAAGTGTTTGATTCATGTGAGGAATCTTACTAACATTAAAACAATATTAGAATTAGGCCAAGACAGTACTGATGTTGAGCAGTTCTGACAGACAGTCAGCAATTTTAATCTGCCCAAAGGATGAAAATGATTTAAACTTCTTGGTGGAATCAGTTGAGTTTTGCTGACATTGCCACATTCCATTGCAGATACAAAAAATACATTTTCCCTTGAGGAAAATTCAGGCTGACTCGACAGGAAACTTGGATCCAGTAACATTACATCAGTTGTAATTGTAAAGATCAATGATAATGAGAACTGCCACCTATATAAACAATCAATGGTCTAAACAAGGCTTGTGTTGCATATAAGAAGAGTTTGAATGGCAACAAGTTACTGTGAAAGGTCCGAATTGATGAGATGGTGTGCATATTTTAATATCTAAAAGATGTTCATTTGTTCAGTAGTTGTAATTTTTGTCCATTTGAATGCTGAAAATTAGGTCAGTGAAAATCCTCCATCATCTGAAGACAAAACTGACATAATTTTGGTAATCACCCGATCTGTCTGGACCTGATCTGTTTTTTCTATCACAGGGATGTACTGAGAGTAATTTGAGTCTCTATGGGAGGGCATCAGCACTATTTAGAGTCCCGATGGGAGGGCATCAACACTTCTGTTTAGCGTCCCGATGGGAGGGCATTGGCACTTCTGTTTAGAGTCCTGATCAGAAATAACCTGTCCTGGGCATCAGCACTTCTGCTTAGAGTCCCTATGGGAGGGCATCAGTACTTCTGTTTAGAGACCCTATGGGAGGGCATCAGCACTTCTAACTAGTATGCTACCAAAAACTAAAGATTAGATAAGATGCCACCAAAAACTGGATGACTCAGTGTTCCCCAAAGGTAAAGCATCAACTGCTTCCTAAGCATTTACTCCCCTTGTTGCAACAACACTAGGAAAATCCTATCCAAGTGTATCAAGTTACAAAAGATAACTGACTGCTCCAACAGTGCAGCACTTAAAAGCAAAGTGTACAAATTGCCCAGACTTTGAGCCTTCCTGGAACAATATCTTGTATGTAGCCTTGAAATAACTAGCCCAACCTTGACCCACACACACAACAGAGCAGATGCGTATGAAACAGTCTTTAAAAGTCCGGAAAAAGTTTGAGAGGGAACCTATTTGCAAATGAAATACTTGATTGTAATATAAGTTGCTCTACATGTATTTTGCATTTGCATCAACACTCTTTAAAAGCACTTATACATACCTCAGATATACTTCAAATCAAGAGGCCATTGTATCAAGTGTAACATTATTTACTCACCTGCCACACATGTGGAAAATAAAATGTGTAGGTGAGACCAACAGGGAATTTTAAGTGACAGTAAAGGAGCACCTTGTTGACATTCTCAGAAGGAAGGATAACCCAGTTTCAGAACAGTGTTCAGTGTCAGATAATATAAATTATTTCATTGGACTCGGATCTTTAAGTAGAAAAATCAAGCTTATGAGTTGAGATGATATATCCATAGCACACTGCAATTTGTACAGGAATCAACATTAGTCTTAAATGGGAATCCAGCCATTATGTTTTGATTTGGATAAGTTTTTGTTAGGGGTGGCCAATTACTTGAAAACTGATGGACATTGAGATAGTGTCTGGAAGAAAATTTGATGATAAAGCATTGCTCAAATAAGAAAATTTTCAGACACAGGCCATGGCTGTTGATTAAAAAAAGAAAAAACAACCCCTGACTCAAATTCCATGTGCCAAAAAGATGCTTATATAAATTTGTTTCAGGTACAGGCCCAGGACAAGCCACTCAACAAAACACTAATCCTAACTCAAATTCCAATATCCCCAACTCCTATTCCGTTTGCCCAAAATGGCCTGATTAATTTACTTAGGATATTAAATGATCTTTCCAATTCCGTTTGCCCAAAATGGCCTGATTAATTTACTTAGGATATTAAATGATCTTTCTAATTCTGTTTGCCCAAAATGGCCTGATTGATTTACTTAGGATATTAAATGATCTTTCTAATTCTGTTTGCCCAAAATGGCCTGATTAATTTACTTAGGATATTAAATGATCTTTCTAATTCTGTTTGCCCAAAATGGCCTGATTAATTTACTTAGGATATTAAATGATCTTTCTAATTCTGCTTGCCCAAAATGGCCTGATTAATTTACTTAGGATATTAAATGATCTTTCCAATTCCGTTTGCCCAAAATGGCCTGATTGATTTACTTAGGATATTAAATGATCTTTCTAATTCTGTTTGCCCAAAATGGCCTGATTAATTTACTTAGGATATTAAATGATCTTTCTAATTCTGTTTGCCCAAAATGGCCTGATTAATTTACTTAGGATATTAAATGATCTTTCTAATTCCGTTTGCCCAAAATGGCCTGATTAATTTACTTAGGATATTAAATGATCTTTCTAAAGGCTTTACTGTATTTTCTTTATTTTGATACATGTTGAAATTGCTGTAATTTAAAAATGAAAGAAATCAACAATATCATATGAAATTGATTTGTGTGTTTATTTGCTGCTAAATTGTTTTTTGTAAAAGCACTATTTTTCTCCACGTCCTGATGTCAACTATTGTCCATTTGCTCCAGTGCTCAAAGAGCATTGTTTGAGACGCTGACCTAGTGTGTCTGGCTTAAAAAAAAATTACTTGCTTTGATCTAAAATTCTCTTAACCCAGTGAGGTCACATTTTTTTACATGCTAACCCCATCCAGAAAAATTTAAATTGGTTGGCCCATTATAGATGTGATAATATTCACAAAGACTGAACACTTATTCATGTTGTGCTGAAGAGGGGGTCACAACAAACGAGATCTCCAATAGCTTCACAATTTATTTATCCTCGGGCAGTGAATTCTCAATAGTTGTGGCACACACCTCTGCTCTTCCGATCTCCAACTGTATACACTGAGCTATTCTGTCATGTTGATGATCATTTTGACTTTTTTCGACACGATCTGTGCACATTTAGAGTAGTTAGAATACCTTTGTTTTCCAAATGCTGCAAACATTTTGCTGTTTTTCAATCAAAGTTGAAAACAGAGTGGAGTTGGAGAGGCATTGATTATTTTCATCAGTAGTTTTAAGTTTTGTAATTTGTTTGTGTGATAGTATTGTGGGTGAGTCACAGATTACCCCCCCAATATTTACTCCATATCAGCCGAATAGGTAGCTCCCAACTCTTTGAAGTTAGATGGATTAAAATAAAAAGTGATGTTCTCAGTTCCTTTAATGCAATAATATTGGGGGCTTTCATGCATCACTAATGTCCTAGCTTATCTTAATTGTCAAAGCAATCACATGGGTTCTGCTCTGTAAATTTGATCAGTGATGCATTGTGAACTTGACATGATTAACGGACAAATTGTTTGTTACCCATGCTGTGTAAGAGAACGCTAATTGTAGATAAGTAATGAAATATAGAGAACATAAATAGTATTGTTCCCCTTGCATTGGTCATGTGCTTCACTTTGTATGTACAAAGTTTATAGCTTTTCATGTGTGTGTGTGTGTGTGATTTGGACCTTTCAGCATAGCTTTAACAATTTTTCAGTAACATCACTATGATGTCTGCAGTGTGGCAGTTTATAATAATGTATAGCACTGGGGCATCATGCCACAGACATGTAGCATGATGTCCCACCCAGTCACATTATCCTGACACGAGGCTGACCAGTCCTAACACTAACATTTTAATGCTGAGTGCCAAACATGGTAGCTGTTAGTACCATTTTTGTAAGTATTTGGATATTACTCAGCCATGGATCGAACCCAAGACATCCCACATCCGAGGCTCTAACCACTAGGCCACTATAGCTTTTAATACAATCAATTAAGAAGATGATCTAAATAATGTGAAGGGGCCTACAGATGCAACCCCATCAGGATATTGAATATTAATAATTTTCCAGTGTCTTTTATAAACATCAAAATAAAAATGATGCATTTCATTGGTGGAGCAAGCTTTATTTAAAAACAGATAACCTTTTTTTGGACAGACCCAGCAGGCAGCTTAAAAAGCTTAGGTAACATTGTTTTGGTCAGGCCCAATGGGCAGCTCAGAATACAAGAAAGGCCCCAATTTAGATTTGGATGAGTGTTGGGCTTTATTTGCTAATCATTGGTAGTTTAATTATTATACATTTGTGAGTTATATAATTTCCTTTACATGTCATGGTATATATATATATATATATATATATATATATATATATATATATATATATATATATATATATATATATTAGATTTATGTGTGACAGAAGTTATTGGATGATTTTGACTGTGGCAATCTTGGAGGGCAAATGCAGTAATTTTCCAGGCAATGAGAACACATCTGCTGGGTAATCAGATTTTCAATGCTGGTTATCTAGGAACAACCATGAATTCTGAATTTTGTTTTTACTCCTGGTGTTTTGTTGCTTAATTGAACACTAGGTGATCAATAACAATCAATACAAAAAATACCCATATTAGTTATTGGATATACACTGGTACACAGCTGGTGTAGCAGCAACACAGTATGGCTTGTTTGAAAAGCTAATACATGTTAATCATACAGAGGCATTATGCAATGCCTCCCATGCTTCTCACTTTGGATTACTTTTCACCTTTAATAATGCTGCTGAGAAAGCTATAATTTGAGATCATCTAAAAAATGTGCAAAAAAGTGTTTCTTTCTCAATTTACCTTGTTTTTGAAATTTTTAAAGGAATTGCAAAAAGCAAAGGATAAAATATGCAAATGTATAAGGTGGCAGATTGATTGCTGTTATGGAACATTTATTGATTTATTGATTTTTTTTCTTGAAACATTAATCTCTAAAATAACAAATAGCATTTCAAAAAGAGGTGGACCCTGCGATCAAATGGTTTGTGCAGCCACTTCTCACATGTTTGTGGTTCTTCCAGGGGTTCTCTTAGGTTCTTCCTGCACCAAATATGCTGGCTGTGATGTTTAACCTACCATGTGTTGAAAAATATGGCTAAACGCATAACAACAGGAAAAACAATACTTTGAGCACAAACCCATATCGTATACAGTAGGATGCAATGGACTTAGTACCACTGAAAAACAAAATACATCAACGTACTTTACCATCTGTATTCCCTTATAAATCAGATCCATATGGAAACTGTAGAGACCCAGGTCTGCTGTTGCATAATGCTCTGGCAGATCTGGGTCTAAGCAGATTGTTATGACTAATAAGTGGAACAGACAAGATAGAGCCTCATCTGCCAGTGCATTATACTTTGGCAAATCTGGGTCAGTGCAATTTAGAGTTGGGCACAACTTGCACATGCATATATATGCTAACTAGTCTGATATGTATACCAGTAGTTCAGGAAGGAGAATTAATATAAATAGACATACACTTAAATGTCATAAATTGGACAGTACATGTTTTGGGGAAGAAAATAATTGTTATGTAGAAGTTGTTATTAATGGAGATTCAGTTATTGATAGAACATGCACTAAAAGGGGACTAAAATATTGGCCAGACTGTAGAGGAGGTGGGGTTACAGAGGGGCAAGTTCATTATACAGTCAACTCCGCTTATATGCATAGCCTCAGGACCGGACCCAAGCTATGCATATAAACGGAGTATGCATTTAAGCAGAATTCATGTATATTTACAATGAAAAACGGGACCATACTTTCGCTATGCACTTAAGCGATCTATGCACTTCAGTGATATGCATTTAAGTGGAGCTGACTGTATATTTAATCCAAACTTTCATATTAATCTAATCTCATTAATTTCTTCTTAGATCTTCTGATCTCAAGCTGGATTGTCAGATTGTTATTTTTGTAGCCAGTTGGATGCCATTGGAAAAGTTTTTCTGACCCATAGTATCAGAAATGGTCCAGAATTCTTTGAGAGTTTTCATTGAACCATACTAATATATCACAGGTACATGTACTTGTATTACTATTTGACAGATTTTGATTTTCTTACTGTTTGCAGTTTGCTCAGGAGGCTTCAACCTTGATGACTATATTCTTCAATATGAAGAACTAAATTATGATTCCGCTGCTCTACACCAGCACCATCTACGCAGCAAACGCTCAACAGATGATGCTGTCCACTTGGCTTTTGATGCCTTTGGAAGGTAATAATAAAAGTTCTATAAAAAACAAATGTAATTAACATTAAAAGAATTATTACAATTTGTTAATCAGTTACACATGTTGCTATCAAAAAAAAATTGTGGAAATTTTCTTTGTACATTTGGCAGTGTTAATCTTTTATTTCTTGAACTATTTTCTTTAAGACAAGCAATCACATCATAGAAAATTTTTCAACTTGTCTAATCTGGACAATTTGTACATTTGGATCCAAAAAGGTTTGAACAAACAGATTTCAATTTTGCTGGGTTTATTCAAAAGTGATGTAAATCACAGGGACTAAAATGTACAGATTTGACAAGAATTCAGAGTAGCCAGGATTGAGAGGTTTCATGGCAAACTAAAACATGTGTATACAAAATACTGCTATACATTTAAACCTGGTCCATATAATGAGGCAGGCATGCTTGTATTTATGTACTTATGGAATGTGGTCTTGATATATGTGCTGTATTTATATGCCACATGAATCTGTTTGCACTTGAGTCCCAAGAGTCCATGTTACTTTTTGAATACTGTGTTATGAGTCATGATGGCTGAGTGGTTACCATGTGAGATTTGCATTCAAGTTTGCAGGTTTTAATGTTGCTCAGACCAGCCTGGGTCGGCTGCCACATTGTGTCAGTGAACAAGGCACTTAATTTTCATGGCTTGACGCTGAATGTTTTCACCAGCTGATGTGTTGTTACAGGACAATGAAATAATTTAGTTCAGACTGTTTCCCTTAAAAAACGTTCTTACACCTTCTTTTCATGTTTCAGTGATCAAGTTAATTCTGTTTAGTTTGATGCACACTCACCAGCTTGTACAATCATGAAACTAGGTACAAGAATTGAACCTGTTTCAGTTGTTATGTATATTTATGTGTTTTGTAACTCCTGGTACATGATTTTCTCTAAATATTTATACAGAATATCTTCATTTCATTTTGTCTATGTGATCGAATGTGTTTAAGATCATAATATTGCATAGGATCTATAAATAGATGTTTACATATGTGTTGACAAGTGTTAATAAGGATCTTAATAATTTGACTTATATGGCGCTTCAGGCTTAATTTCTCAGTGACAGATGGGTTTTCTATGTTTTTAGAATAATTTTGTAACTAGCCTTTGATTGGGCTAGGTCATATGAATAGGCTTAAGTGACACATTGAGTAGTGTATACTGTCACATGGGATCTGTTGCAAAATACAATCACAATATACAGTGTTTATAAGGAGAGCATTAATCAATCAGATTCATTCCAATTTTGGACTCGTTTACACTTAATGTGTTCCTGTTGTAAGTCTGGAGACATGTTTTATGTTGTACTTAGATATTATTTGAGAGGAAGAACATTCATTTGGAGTGATCATTGGAAATAGAAAGTACTCATTATTTGGACTATAATATTATTTTGGAACTGTTATAAATTATTTAAAGTAATTCTGGACAACGCCATCTTGATGTCACGGTTCTTGGAGAACCAGTACTGTTCAGGTTTAGAAATTTATAAGGAACTTTTCATTCATTTAGGACTTTTATAGACTTTTATAATGACTAGTTTGGATTTACATCATAATACTCTCACATTTTCATATATTTATAACTTTGATAATTAAATTATTTACTTAGTTTTATAAAACCTGTTGGGTTTGCTTTTTCCTTTCCTGTTGCTTAGTTTGTGACCATGGAGTCATAATTGAAAATTGGGGGGCTCATCTGGGATACAAATTTTAGAGAAATAGAAATAATTTTCTCTGATCTTTTTTATTTTTCATAGTGAAACCATCAAGCTTTCACAGTGTTAACTAAAGTGGAGAACTATTTTAAATCTTAGTCAGGAATGTTTAGAGTCCTTCAGAAAATGATGAATTGCTCCAATTTGCCAGACAATATGATCTTTCTGAGGCAAAGACATCTTCATTAAAACAAGCAATAAAACTATCTTGGTTCATTGTTTGATAGAAAAGAATATTTTAGACAAAATTGCTTTGGGTTTGATTAGTAAGTCTGATTCTGGCTCTGAATTTTGGAATTGAAATTAAAGTACAAGAATGAAATGAAGTTAAGAAAGGAAAATAAAGAGACAAATTCAAAAAGAAGAAAAAGAAATGAAAATACAAATACAATAAGAAGACATGCAAATGTAGGAAAAAGAAAGACAATTGAAGGAAAAGGAATGAGACAATACAGAAAAAAAAAGAAAGAGATACAAATTAAATTACAAATACAAAAAGAAATAGAAGAAAGGGAATTTCAAATTAGATTAAAAGAATTAGAACTGACAAGCATGAAGCATCCTACTCATGAAAGTTCAGTTTTTTGATGTTACAAAAATTACAGATTAGTAGCTCCTTTTAAAGAAAATGATGTAGATCTATATTTTTCTCATTTTGAAAAAATACCAGGAATTTAAAATGGCCAGGAGAGTGCTGGACTTTATTATTACAGAGTGTACTTATTGGCAAAGCTCATGAAGTTTATACTTCACTGTCAGTTGAAGCAAGTGCTGCATATGGTTTGGCCAAGGAATGTATCTTGAAGTGTTATGAGTTGGTACCTGAGACATATTGACAGGTTTTGGAATTGCAAGAAAGAAAATAACCAGACTGATGTTGAGTTTGCCTGGGATAAAGAACAACTATTTGTCAGTAGGAGTGCCTCTAAGCAGATTAATAAAGATTATGACAAACTTAGACCATTCATATTGGTCAGAGAGTTCAAGAACTTGTGTCCAAAGTGATGTCAAAATTTACCTTGATGAACACAAGATATAATTTCAAAAATGTAGCTCATTCAGCTGACATTAATAAACGTGAAAAATTTTGCACACAGACAAAAATCCAGGAATTTGTCTGGATATCAGGAATTATCACATGTATGCCATGCCATGGTGACAGGTCATTAGTCAACCTGATCATTTTAAGGTCCTTAAAAGCTTAGTACCCAAAACATTAGGTAATAAATCGAACAGAGCCCAACATAAGGTCCATCAGTTGTCCATCAGAATGGGCAGTGGTTCTTTGGAATGTTGAATAAACAGTGCTTGATGGACAGGTGGTGTTACGCAGTTAGAGCTTGGGGTTTCATCAGTTGCTTTATCTTAATGGAAGAGATTTAATTTAATACAAATGATGAAATTCTTGCAGGAACTTTAAATTGCGGTTACGTAGAGATACATCAGCTTTCACACCACAGTATATGATGAAAGAAGATGATGGCACGCTGAAAGATGTAGACCTTTCTTTTCTCTATACAGGAGAAGTTGTGGGTAAGTTGAACAGACTATGATGTTGATGATGTTGATATGTGTTTAGGCTAAGTCATGCCTTGCACCAGTCTCACCACTATTTGAGATGGCGCAATTTCCTTAAC
Source organism: Sinohyriopsis cumingii (assembly GCA_028554795.2). Lineage (NCBI taxonomy): Eukaryota > Metazoa > Mollusca > Bivalvia > Unionida > Unionidae > Sinohyriopsis > Sinohyriopsis cumingii. The sequence continues at coordinate 21,768,244 of CM068831.1, forward strand.
TCGCATGAATCAAATAGACATAATAAAATTCATGAAATTTTTATATGAATAATTTTATTCATGACAACAGCTGAAGGTTTATGACATGACCAGGTGCAGGAGTGTGGATGTATTATGGGTATCAGTGATTTACATTGGTTTGTTTATCATCCTGTTTGATGGTGCTGAGATATAAGGATACAGATGTGCAACTGTCTGTCCATTCAATGTTAGATGGGGTGGTTTCTGCAGCATGACTTGACTATTGTCTTTCATTCTCAAATATCATTTTTTTTACTCATGAGCAGAATCAGAAACCTATTTGATTTGCCGCTGCTAGGTCCAAGGACTAGGTCACTGGAGCTGAATATATGTGATGTTCCTTTTTGTGTGATAACATAAATTTCATCAGACTCCTGTAGTAGACTGAATGGTCAGAGGCTACCCCCCCCCCAAAAAAAACGGTGAAAGTTGAATATCATTGGTGGTGTTATTGTAATGGTGTGGGGTCTGCTTGACAAGTTAAGTTTCTTGGATCCAGTTTTCATGAACTTTATAGTTTACACATGGGTGTAGGCACCTCCCTTCAAATTCTTTTTCACAGTGATCAAAGGTCAAAGTCACTGAAGCTAAAACGTTCATTTCAAGCTTCATTTTAGTCAAGTTTCTTTCCGCAGTGTTATGAACTTTATTGTTGCATGACACTTGACAAAGGGCAGCTCCCTTTTGAGTCTATGATTGATGGACCAAAGGTCAAGATTACTGAATGTGAAATTGCAGAATTCTGTTAATTTTAATTGCCTGTCTCTCCTCTATAAACAAGCACCCCTTACTCCAGTTAAACTTAAAAGTTTGGTCCATATTGAACGTTTCTAATACTATCAAGGAGTTAGATTTCAAATTTTCAGTTGACATCAGTGTGTTAAATTTTTGAGAAAATGAACATGTTTTGTACATTAGTTGACCAGTACACAACACATATGGTTCTTGATTGAAGTTAGCACCAAATTTCTCAACAATTTAGATTATCTGCTTTGTGGCATTTTTTTGAGTCAAATATTCCTAAAAGCTGCATGTGATACAAGCAATCATATGTCTTGCCAATACAAGCTAGCTTAATCATTAGTCTTGCCAATACAAGGTAGCTTAATCATTAGCCTTGCCAATACAAGCTAGCTTAATCATCAGTCTTGCCAATACAAGCGACCTTAATCATCAGTTGTGCCGATAGAAGCTACTTTAATCATCAGTTGTGCCGATACAAGCTACCTTAATCATCAGTTGTGCCGATACAAGTTACCTTAATCATCAGTTGTGCCAATACAAGTTACCTTAATTATCAGTTGTGCCGATACAAGCTACCTTAATCATCAGACTTGTACTAGGTAGGCATAAGATAATTATAGCCTGCTGGAAAAAATCATAATCGTGTACATGCAGAGGCAGAAGTTTATGAAGGTCATGGCAAATTAAAGACAAATTCAAAACTGATATTGAAGCCAATTGCCTGATCTCTAGGTAAATAACTATACATATTAAGTTTCCCATGCATCATTGATTAGTAACCTGATCAATTAATGATTAGTGGTTTGGTTCCTCAAACATATATAAAATGTCCAGAAATCTGTATCTCCAAACATGTCACGTTTATGGAAATTTTACTGTATTGACGTTTTTTTAATTTTATAATTCTATACAGAAAAATGTAAATGTCGTGAACATCAGGATCTTTTTTAAATTATATTTTTAGAACTATACTTTTAATTGGAACTATGTACAGTAATCAGGATTGTGCTTACATGTTGATAAACTTTATACATACATACATATATAGATTCATATATACATACATTCTGTTGTACAGGTATACCTGGCAGTAAGGTCGATGGAGCTATTATTCAGGGAATGTTTCGTGGTGAAATCCATATTCCTGGAGACACAGTGTATCACATAGAAGTCAACAACCGATTTAATAAATCGCAGCTACGTGCAGATCACCACTCTGTCATATACAGGGATAAGGACCTAAATTTGGACCCTTACAGGTACACCATTATTCAGATTCTTTATGTATTTTTACAAATAATACAGTATAATTTTTGAATAATAATAATAATAATAATAATAATAAAAATAATATACTTTTTTATTGTTGTTAACTCAGCTAATTAAAGTACATAAAAAAAGTGGGTAACTGTAACCTGCATATTTAGCTTACCTGTCTTATGGCCAAATGTGCTGACTCTGCATCCGTTGTGTGTAGTTTGATGCGTGTTGTCCACTACAGCATAAAGGACTTTAATTTTATACAAATGATGCTGATCCATTGTCAAACAATGCCACTGTTTGATAATAAAACAACTGAAAAACCCCAATGAAATAAACTTCTTGAAAACCAATTAACAAAAATGGATGTAACTTGACAGAAAACATTCTGGTATAAAAACCATTCTGTGGGATCAGTTATGGTATTCTGCCATCAGATAGTTGTGAAGATACAAACAGTGCAGTAACTTGAAATAGTTGCAGGTTTAATCCTGCAGTAAAATGTTACAGTGGAATTTATAATTTTGTATCGCACAACAGTCGTCTGAGGGAATGTTGGTTACATAGGTTTCTGGTGTTTCTGACATACTACCTTTGACTACTGCTGTCCTTGTTTCATTTATTTCATATGCCCCATTAAAGAAGATTAAAAATTAATCTCAAAGACGTTTGTGTATAGTGTAAAACAAACATAGCTGCATAATTTATTTCTTTTGTAGAGATGATAGCTTTTGTTGGAGTATAAGTGGTGGCAATTGCTGTGTTCTGTATTTTAAAAAACCCAACTTTTTTAGAATAAATTCATAATATGAGACAGGGGACCTGAAGACATGTGTCTGTTTAATCATCAAACATAATATAAATCTAGGTTGCATTATAATAATTATTTGTTACTTACAGTTGTTTTTGCTAATAAAAGTTCTCTATAATTATGTACCATAATGACTGTAAGTTTTGGGACATGAAAAATAATAATTATTTTAATTCATGTCCCAAGATTTATGTGCATTTAAAAATTATAGCATTTTTGATGTTCCAGCACTTATAAATTATGTTGAGACAAAATGGGCAAGATTGCCATACTGCATACAGCAGTGACCAGCTCTTGTTCATTTAGTAACATCAGAAAAGTATTATGTTTTATAAACTACTACAATTGTATTTATGTTAGCATTTTGCTTGTGCATATTTTCAGATTTTTTGAAAACATGAAATAAAATTAAAGTAAATAAAAATTGTAATAATTCATGGGGCACTTAAGAGTTTACCTGGCAACAGGTACTATTATATAGTATACTGACCATTGCTTACACAGTGCAGATAGCATATCCTTGTTTATTCCCAAAAATACTAGATGGAGATTTTTGCTTTCTTCAGTATTTTTGCTGTATCTCATTCTTCCAAACCACATTTATAAAAGATGTCAGTGGCTCTTTTATTTATTTTGACCTGCGTGCTCAAGAGTTACTGTTTTTTGCAGATATAAGCGATCCATCAACATGATGTAAATCATATGAAATGACAAACATCTTTAATTATACAAGTCTCATAACCAGCATACAGTATATTCACTTAACTGATCATCATTAATACATTTTAGCTGTGTGTTTCGGCTTACTGTAACACAAATTCGTAACTTTAAACACGGTACTCATTCCACTTTTGATTTTGGACAGCTGGTTGTCTCAGTGTTTCCTTTTGTTTATAATTGGCAGATTTGTCTACTGACAGGAGACCAGGTAATTGTTTGATCCATGAAACTGGCATGTGAAGTGGGTGATTTTTGTCTGGCAGCAATGCCATTAACCATTTGTTCTACAACATACCCCACACAAATTAACTGTTGGAAAATCTAAAGTGGGTTGAGCAGGATGAGATGCCCTGCATAATAGCAGTACTAAATTAATTGGTCCCCCCTCAAATTATATTGGACTGACTGACCATTGATGTCAGTATCATTGTCAGTCAATTAAGGTAGGAACACTTGTTCTGTTGAGTAGCACGATTACCGATTACCGTAGCTGAGTAAACAGGTGCTTATTTATGTGGTCACTTAATCAAAGCAAACTATGTCTGAGCGTTTAATATATTACAATTATTTTCAAAGCATTATTTCTGAAATTTCTTTATTGTATTTGGAGGTATTAATATTTTTAGAAATGTATCAACCAATATTTATTGTTGATGTTGTGAGTCTGTTCGTTGTTGCCATGTTGCCGTATTTCCTCGACAAAAATGTCCAGCATATGTTTTGTGGGGTGGGTGGGTGAGTGCATGTATGTGTGTTTTTATACCACATGTAGTTTTCCTGTGCAAGTTCCCACTCCCCACCTGATTTCCAAACAAAATCACTATCTCTTCTTAACAAGAAAACCTTCTCAACCTTTCACAAATCTTTCTCAGGGTGTGAGAAAATGTGTTCATTTAGCCAGGTACCATGAAATATTGGATTTGGGTTTCCATGAGTTCAGTTTAGGTGGCCTTTTTGGGCCATAATATTATGCCATAAGGTTTTTCAGTGTAATTTTTAAACCACAGATATTCACATATTTCATGTAGGAAATAATTTATTATTACTTACAACAAAGACAAAGAGAAGTAACTCTGTCTCATATTAAAGTTCCTTCTTTGTGCTATTGATACGATTGGTTATTAGAATCATTTTCTTGAAATCCAATCTTGAACTTTGTTATCTAATTTTACCTTTTATTTTGAAGGAGTAAACGGGAGCGTGACAGAAGAGAGGCATCAAAGGCAACATCCACATCTGGTTACTGTGGTTATGACCAAGCTGTCCAATGGATGAGGTCAGTTGTTGAATCAGAAGTTACACAGGATGCAAACAGGAACAGGAGGGTAAGTTGGTGTCCACTTTTTAATACATATTTCACACTTGCAATTTAGGTCTTGGACTAGGTTTCTTCACACATTTAAGAGTTAGGCTGGTCTTGTACATATTAATTCAGGGTCGGCCCTGGGTCTGAAGTCAGTTCAGGGAGAAAGTACTTAACACTGATATGACAGGCTGTTTCAGAGATTATAATTTTTAAGTGTGAAACTAGTCAGTGAGAGTGCATAGATAAAAATGATGGCGGAAATGAAGAGGCAAAGAAGATTCTAGAGGAAAACTAAATTGTGTGGTTATTATTTTGGCCAACAGTGTTGAAATATTTATGCTTCCAGAATCTGAGGATAGAATTACACTATTGTTCTCATCAGAATTGATTACTAACTGTATGCAGAGGCTCATAGGAATATGCAGTGTGATTGTAAAAGTTCTTCATTGAAAATGTTATAAATTCCATTTTTGATACATAAAAAAAGGTTTTTTTTAGGAATCCTTCTTATCATTTCTCTGGTTAGCATCTCTGCTATTGAAACTACTATTCATATTTTTTTCATGGGGGAAAAGGTTTATGTGGGCAGTTAATAATAATAATGATGTTGGTTTAGTACAGTGCTTTATCTTGAGAAGTTCTAAGTGTTTTACAATATTAGTTAACACATAAGAACATACAAGATTACAAAAACAAACACTGAAATTACATAACAAAACCTTGCTAATAATAATTAAGGGCGTAAACAGTATTAAGTCTTTAAGTCTGTTCTTGTTGCAGAAATAGGTGAGGTTTAAGAGCACTCTTGAATGAGATGTCCTTTTGTCTCAGATCTATGTGCAATTCATTCCATGTAGTTAGGCCTGGTACGCAAAAGAATGTTGTCCATGTGGCTTTGTTTTAACAGTTGGAACAATAAGAATACAAGTATCAGAAGAGGAGCATAAGTTTCTAGATATGGGGTGTACGCATGGGTGAGGTCAGAGAGTTATATTGGACTGGAGCCTATCAAAGAAATGTAGCATAGTGAACAGATTTTGTGTTTGACTCACAATTGGACTGGTAGCCAGTGAAGGTTGAAGAGCAGGGGGAGGTGTGCTGAGTTCTTTGTACTTTAAGGATAATCTGAGCAGATATGTTTTGAAGTTTCTGTAGTAGATGTTGACATGAACCAGATAGAAATGAATGAAAATAGTCAAGTCTTGGAAGTATATCACTCATTCTCTTCCCCCCCCCCCCGACACCCATGTTTAAGATTCCTGGCTAGGTAAGTGGTGTTAAGTTGACAAATAACAACTTTATAAATATTGCAAATGATTGGTAATAGAATGTTTTATGTCTTAACATCTTTATAAATTTGTCAGAAGTGTTGAATCAGCACTTATCATTTCAGAGTGCTGTGCAATGGCAGGAAGTGTATGACTCCCGTAACCAGCACAATGCTGAGCATAATATGTACAGTGCCAGATTGAACCGGCAGAAGAGAGGAGGCCTAGGCCAGAAAAATACCTGTGCAATGTATCTCAGATCAGATCCATTGTTGTGGAAGCATGTTTTGGCAAAAAATTCAGGGGTCAGTATGCATGCATTATTTGAGGAAAACACATGGATACAGTTAAGATTTTGTTTTTCATCTATACACTGATTCATTAAGCACATTCAAGAAGCATACATACAAATTTGCTGATGAAACTTGTGTTTTGCTTTTAAAATAAGACCTTACACTTGAATAGACAAAATGAATTGTATAGGCAATGTTTTTTATGCATGTATTGATGACCTGATCAGATTTCTTTCATCCTTAAGATAATTGTGTGTGTTTTTAACCTTCTGGCCCACCATCATAAATATTATTCAGTAATTGGAGAAATAAAATACAGCTCCAGACTTGGAAATCTTATTCGAAATGTACAGATGCTGTATTTTGATTAGTCCAAATTGCTTCAAGTAAGACTTTGAGTTGAGTAAAGTTTTATGTTGTAGGGGCCAGGACTTATTGATATTTGGTGAAAACCTGGTAAGCACAATCATGCAAAAACTACTTGTTATAGACAAAAAATATTTGGTAGGCTTATTTGTATACACGTGCAGAATATCTGATTAGATTTTCATGTCATTTTATAAGTTTTGTTGAACTGTTTTAACTTAGACATTTTTTTTATTGAAACCTTATTAGCTTATTAGCACAAAAAAAACACTGTTAGCATACAAGCACATGATATTTGATAGGCTTGCTTGTTTGAATACAGTATTACATATTTTCGATTGCCCACTCCACACCATGGATGAGTACACATCACATAAGGAATTAGGTATCATCTATGGATGGTGGATATCCACTACATCTAGAGAAAGTCCATTTAGGCTAGTGTTGCTGATTTTATTACTGCCTTAATGGGTTTTATGGAACCCCTCATTGCTTTTTGGCATTCAGCCTGCAGGTCACCACAATAAACAAAAAGATGGGTGAAACCCCAACAGTCTAATCTTGACCATGGAAAAGATGTATATTACAGTAAAGATACCATGTTTTAAATTTCTTGCATGTATCCCATTCATGCCCCATGATAGAGTATATATCAATGTAGCATGACGGGTTTGTTAATGCTGCCACTGTGGTAAGTGTGTTATGGTTGGAGTGGGGTGCTTCCAATATTCTATTTCAATTATTATAAAATCCCACCTAGGCTCGATTTTGGTTGGAAGTTAAATTAGTGAAAGATAGATATAATGCTCTGAGCCCCCAGTCAGCAATGCCGACAGTTAAATGATTGAATATACAAAAGAGTGAAATTCAACGAATAACAATTTAAGAATGATTCAGTAGTCAAGTGCTTCAAATTTCCCAAGTATTCTCCTTCCGCTCAACCCTGTGATAGCCTATTGCATCATTTGATTAGTAGTGTGAGATAGCTTTCCACCTGTCCTTGTATTCTACTCATCTGTGTATTCTTCTTTCCTATTCCTCCAATTCCTTCTCTTCCTCTCGACTTCCTCCATATTCCCTCTCCTCCTTGACTTCTTTATACTCCTCCTCCTCCACTTTCTCCTCCTAGACTTCTTTTGCTCCTCCTTCTTGACTCTTTTTACCGACTAGACTTGTCAACTCTGACTGCTTTGCTAGTCCCACTTCCATGTCCCCTCTTAGAGACTTGGGACTCAGCTGAACCAGAAGTTCTGTCTCCCCAAAAGCTTCCCGTGAAAACACAAGTAGGGTACAATATTTTCCTGCGCCCTCTCATCTCACACTACACCCAGCCAAATCATCAGATAACGGCTATTAAATTTCTTCAGTCACGCATTCATTTGCATTGAAATACTCATACATTCTTGTATAGTAAAACAACGTTGCAGTAAAAGCACAGTTTCAGTTACTTCTCATACATAAATCAATAAATTGTGTCACATCAGTACATATTCCTAATAACATTATACTAAACAGTATCACATCAGACACATTTCTTTACATCGCAACTCATACAGAGTACACAAATATTCAAATATCCATGCATCCATATTAACTATTCTTACACGCTTCCACCATTTTCCAAATTCACAATTCAGGCATGTGTAAATTCTAACATATCACACGAATAAATGCGCTAGTTTACTACGAAGTAACCTATTAGTAAATTACAAAATTAATTCTGACCACAAGCTAACAATCTACATAATTATCTACATAATACTCAAATACACATGTAAATGAACACTACAATGGTACTTCTACATACTAAATAATCCTAGTAATTAAGTATACCTACTTCACCTGATTACAATTACAGTGCCGTAATATTCTGCAAAAATCGAGCAAATAACTTACTGACCTTTACGAAGCTTTATCTTTCCTTAGAATCTCCAAATTATGAGTGGCTTCCTCTGAGTAACCCTTTATTGCTCAGCAATCTTCCAAGGCAAGACTAAATTTTCACTTGCTAGTTTGAAGTTATAATTTGGATCAAAAATGTTATCACACCTTCTATCTCAATTCTGATTGGGTGTCACTTTGACCCAATCCAATCAAACTTAGCAGACAATGTCCTTCTCACTGTCTGTCCATGTGGGGATGGATTTACAACATGCCATATTTCCCCCTCACGGGTTCCTCTGATCTTAGGACTAAGCTGTAACACATAGGTAGGAAGTCGCACGATCTAACGCCTGTGCCATTTTAAGATACCGGATCTTCTCTCTGGTCACAGTATTCTTGCATAAGAGATTAACTCTAGCCTGCGGCAATGTTTAGACACCAAGCCATGGCTTGTAATAATACCTTAGTTTATACATAACTTAGTAACTGGGGCTGAGCAAACCTGATAATCAGTGTATCCCTGTTGATGGACTACATATTCATGTTAGCATACAGGAATTTGCATCCTGTTCTATATCAAGAATAAAGTTGATATTCTTTCTCAGTAAATGGTAAAGTTCCTTGATAATTCTTAATGGGATGGTCTGTTTTCTGTCTTCTGTCATCTGTTGTGTTTCCATCCATTAGGACACATTTCTTGTCATTACTACTAAACTACTTGGAGGTTTGCCTTAAAAACTTGACACACCCATTCATCCCATGATCTAGTTGATTCAGAATGGAAATGGTACTGCTTGGACATACAATCTTGAAAATCTATTTATTGCTACTCCTGAATGGATGGTCATATGATCATGGGGTTGATGTTTAGATGGTCCTAAAAGAAATGGTGGTAGGCTGACATCCAATATGACTACCATGGTAGCCATTTTAAAAGTCTTTTTATTACAACTCTTTCTGAATGGATGATCATATCAACATGGGGTTCTCAGGTAAAGACCCCTTATGATGTTTAGATAGTCCTAATTGAAACTGATGCTGATCTGATGTCCAGTATGGCCCCAATGACAGCCATCTTGAAATCTTGTTATTGCTACTCTTTCTGAATGAATGGTCATTTCAGCATGGGTTATTCATTAAGCTACTTTTTATGATGACCATTGTGTTATAAACTTCAAAATTTTATGCAATTTCAGTAATAAGCAAGGTGCTTGCATATTAATGAGTTGATGTTGCTAAGATTGTTGCCACTTTAGAAAACATGTTTCTGATCCCATTTTGATCAAACTTGAAATATTTACATGTATATTCAGGATCACAGTAACGAGTGAGATCCATGCATGCTTATTAATCATTTAATTATGGATTTGACTGGCTGAGCATGTTACTTTACTGGAAGCCACATTTGTAATTCGATTTTGATCCAACTTGGAATATATGCCTATATCACGCTGCATAGAATTTTATTTTATTCAAGTTGCTATAAGGTGGAGCATATCATATTTTGAAGTTCCTATTTTGTTTCTGCACTCTAGTTTTCCACTATCTACCGTTACCAGACTTTGCTTGCATTTTGATTTTGGGTTAAGAAAGTTAACGTCAAGTTCACTGACTGACTTAATACTGGTTTCTGCACAGTACATTTAGTTTTATTTAACAAATCCTTTCATTGGTTTTTTCTTCCAAGTATTATTGCAGTAAGGACAGAACTATATTAACTTGTATTTGTTTAACATTTCTTGTGCATCAGGCTCTGATGTCATCAGACCTCTCTGGTGACCTAAGTGGTTAGAGTGTCTGCCTCAGATGTGGGAGGGCACAGGTTCAAACCGTGACTGCATCATACCAAGGACTTATAAATTTGGTACAAACAGCTGCCTCGCTAGGCGCTCAGCATTAAGAGGTTAGTGTTAGGACTGGTTGGCCTGGTGTCAGGATAATGTGCCTGGGTTGGACATGATGCTATATGTCTGTAGCATGATTCCCAAGTACTAGACATCACTGTAAACTGCCATATTGCAGACATGATAGCAATACAGCTGTAAAATTGTTAAAGCTTTGTTCAAAATCCAAATCAAACTCACACACTCTCAGTGTTAAAATTTAATATTTAAGTTTTGTTTTATTGCAAGACATGCACAAGAGGGAATATTATTAACTGGGTCACAGATGAGGCACTACACTCTTGAGGTTTGTGTGTGAGGCACCTAATTTATTGTTACAGTTTAGGCACCTCATTCTCTTGGGCTAACAACTAAGGTACCTCTTTCTTTGGGGGTCACAGGTAAGACACTTTATTCTTTGGGCACTACAGGTGAGGCATCTCATTATTTGGGGGTCACATGTAATGCAATCCATTCTTTTCACAGGTGAGGCATCTCATTATTTGGGGGTCACAGGTAATGCAATCCATTCTTTTCACAGGTGAAGCACCTCATTCTGTTAGCTAACTCCTTACATGTCTTTTTTTTTTTCAGAATCAAAATATAGCCAAAGATGAAATCCTGGCTTTCTTCAGTAGTCATGTTAAAGCCATTAACAGAATTTATGGACAGACTAACTTCACAGACGGAAATGTGTGGTACTCTGGAGTCCAGTTTGCTGTGCAGAGAACAACAGTAAGGATTAGAAGTACACATTTTGCAAGAAAATAATTGGTGGGGAATAATTTTAAAACAACTTGTTCACAGTGTGTTAAAGTACTAACAGATAAAGAACATTGGGTGTGAAACAAGATTGTCACTATTTCAGTGCAGAGAAACATGTTAAAGTCTTGAGGCAGACAATGCAATTTTCATCACTCTGTAAATTGCAATCCTTGGCATCAGATCAATTATGTCAGTTTTCTTTTTCTAGTTTGACCAACAAAAATTGGAGCATCTTGATGGACCTAAATACCAAGAGTATTTTGGTTAAAATGGTGATTTTAAGTTAAGCATTGTGATCTAACAATTCATGTTTATTTTACTCTTAATACTTCTTTCTTTTTTATCTTTAAGCAAGTCGATATACACCTTGATATCTTTGATAGATCAATTTGCTGAGGGCTGTTCCATTTAAACATACATGGTACTCTGGGAAGATAGTTTATTAAAAAATATATGACAGGGTACTTTGATTTCAGAGTTCACATTAAGATGATAAGAAAATTCTAAATTGCATCTATGGGTGAGTACCTGACTTTAAAAGTGCCTTCCCTGCATCCCATGTAGGTTTTAATGGAACAGCCCTGAGTCATGAAAAGGCTTTGCTCATGCTTTAAAGATAAAGAACCATTTTAATACCTATAATGGGACATTTTTTGCACATGATAAATTTCTGCATAATATCTATTTTTCTATCTATGAATTCAAATCAGATTTGATATACACTGAAACTTGTATGTGATAGATCAAGCAAGTTTTATCCTTTGTAGACCTGGGTTGCAGATATGTAGGGTGTTTTAAATACAGGTGTCTGCTTAGGTATCTTTTCACCATAGCTTCATATTTAAGGATTGCTTTTGTTGCTTAGAAATGATATTTATTTAATGACTGATTTTAGTTTAGTTTAATTTATTATTATCAGAGATATGATAGGTACTTGATTTGTTAAATCAAATATTGCATTTATCTAGTGTTGGAATCATTTGACAGTTTTCCCAATCAGTTATGAATTGATATTTTTCATTAATAGGTGAAGAAAAGATGTAGGACCACCCATTAACGATGCTTATATTCAGTAAAAAATAATTTTTTCTCAGACACTTTATAAGCTGATCTTGTCCCAAATATATTGGAAATTTTTGCCAGTAAAAACAGGACAATTTTTTATCTCCATTTTATTTTTGTATGCCATCTGTATGAGATGTGCCCTATAATTGAACCTTTATCGTCACTTATGATCTAGAGTTATCAATGTAGCTGATGGTTTTGTCACATTTTTAGTCAGAAATACTGTGCACCTTTTTAAATCTAGGTTTTGAATTTAAACAAATGCTTCAGAAATGACCACAATATGATAGTTTTTTATTTTTTACCTTTTTTTTTTGAGAAATGGAGATTCAGGTACATAAAGTTACCTATTACCTGGCAGATTTCTCTGTAAAATCTTTCTGGCAAAACTTTTCAATTTAATCTGAAACATTTGGTACACATTTTTGCTTTTGTAAACAAGGCATTCATTTCAAGGAGCATAATGCTAGAAGCATCCAGTACAAACTGAATGCATAAATAACACAAGAGATTCAAACCAACAAAAGCATTCTTTGATTTTTCTTTAGTTACAAATCTAGGTGTTAAACTATGTAACAAAAAGAAGCGAAACCAGCAGGTTTAGTAAAATCCAGCAAACAATTTATCTAAGTTACAAAGTGAAAATTTAAGAGACACTTAAAGTATTGTGAATTAAATCCCAAACAGTTGTAAATTTTCCATTATGAGTGCATAATTATAGAATGTTTTATATTGATTCCAATAGTCTTGAATGTCCTGATATACAACTAGTCTTGAATATGCTGATGTACCAAATGTCATGGCTGTGTTCACAATAATCCCAAAGTAATAGGTTAGTCCAGATGCCAGTGAGCACATGGTAATTTTACTGAATATTTTAAATAAATACTCCTCTAGAGTTATATCTGAACAGAACTATTAACTCTGATAATAGATTCCCAAAGACCATTATGTTGAATAAACTATGTAAGTATGAGGATTGAATGTTGAATAAACTAAGTATGAGGATTGAATGTTAAATAAACTTTGTAAATATGAGGATTGAATGTTGTGTTCTTTACATCAATAAGATGAAGAAAAAAAAAAACAGTTGCTCACTTGATCATTTCCACAATTCATTGAATTTGCATGTAAACTGTTGCATGTTCATATCATGAATGCTGAATCAAACCTCATGAAAGTCAGCATAATTCTGTCTCTTGAAGGTGATGACAACAGACACTGCAAAGTGTGATGATGCTTTTAACAAATCCCCATATTGTGAAGACAACATTGATGTCAGCAACTTCCTGAACCTCAACTCTCTGGAAAACCATGATGATTTTTGTTTGGCATATGTCTTCACCTACCGAGATTTCACACAGGGAACACTGGGTCTAGCTTGGGTTGGGGCACCATCACGTAAGTTTTAAAGATTTAAGCTTTATGTATTGTACAAGTATTATTAAATATATTTTAATAACTTAAGTACTTCTGATCACTTAGATGTTGTCTTAGGGACATAATGAACTTGAGAACCTGGATCACTTCAGTTTTCTTGTATGTTTTTATCATATTTTGTATGGAAATTTCCTACACAATGTGGATCTTTATCATAGCAATTTATCAAGCAGGATCTTTTTCTGACAGTGCCTGAGACATCATGTTAATTTATGTCAAGCGGATTAGTAAGGAGTTGTTAGGAACTGTGGACACTTGAAATTAAAGAAATTTGATTTACTTATTACTCAGATATCAATAATTAAGATTTTCCTCCATGAAATTTGACATTGCATTTGCGGAACTAATTAATAGGTTGTCTTTGTGGGTGTGTGCGTGGAATGATTTGCTGAAATCAGCAGATTGATAGCGCTAGAAATAGTCTCATATCCACTTTTGGGGCCCCGAGTGGCTGAGTGGTCTAAAGCGCTTACCATTCCAGACCACTGCCATCTCACCTCTGTCTGCGTGGGTTCGAGTCCAAGGCTCAGCTAGCGTGGGTACATGGGAAAGCCTGCCAGTAGCTTCTCGTGGGTCGGTGGTTCTTCCCTGGGTTTTCCAGGGTTCTTCCTCCACCAGTTATACTGGCCGCCATGTATAGCCTATCTTGTGCTGAAAAATGGCATTAAACCCTAGAACAACAATGATAACAACAACATATCCACTTTTACATCATTGACTGGTTCAACTCTGCCTTAAGAAACTCAGTTGAGATCACATATTTCTTGACTAAAGTTTGATGCAGGTGTAAGTAAGCTTGTGATTAATTTGCTTTATGATTTGAAGATAGAGTACATCTATTGGCAAATAAGCATTAGGTATAGAAATGCCTGAATAATAACAAAGATTGCAGCAGAGTTGTGTGTCATAGATAAAGAAGAGAAATTTGTACCTGAGTGTGTGGAAACCCAATGAATGAAATTAAAAGCACAAACAAATAGTTAATATATACTAAAAGTAAATATTTGCAATGCATTCTGTTGAATTTTTTGGTGACTGTTTTTTTTTAAAAATATTTTCCACATAGTAACATCATGTTTCTTCTTCTTGTCTGATATTAATACATTAGGAGTACATTCACTAACTTGCAGATGTAGCCCTCCCAAGCTAACAATGATGTTTATGTCTTATGGCATGTTTTAGCAAAACTGCTAAAAGGATCATCTGCAAGTCTGGGTGGAAGTTACACTGGAGTGGTCTCCCCATAGATAAAGGAATTTGTGCCAAATTTCATCAGTCATCACTTGCATCTTCTGCTTGTGCTGGTCAGGAAACTATTTACAAATCTTTGCATGTACCAATCTACTTTGAGCCTTTCATCATTTTAAATTTTTGGGATGTTCTTCCATCAGGTAAGTTGTTGTGGTGGTGGGTTTAACACCATTTTTAAGCACACATAGGCATGGTGACCAGTATAACTGGGGGAGAAAAAACCTGTGAAACCCATGAAAAACCTTTGATGGGCAAGCTTTCTCACATTGTCCACATTAGCCCAAGACTCAAACCCACATCAACAGAGGTGAGATGGCAGTGAGTGGAAAAGGCAAGCACATTAGACCACTCAGTCACCCAGGCCCTTCTGTCAGGGAATTATACTCGGTCATAACATTGCTTTGTATTTGATCACAAACAACTAGCTATTAGCACATCAGATCTCAAAAACATCTCTTTTTCATTCATTTTTTATGATTCTATATAATGTTCTAGGATAGTGCAACTGCGGCATGCTATTTGTAACAACATAGATTTGTACTCTGTTATGTTTATATACTAATGTGGCATTTAGAATGCCTATCTTAAGGAATTAATCAGTGCCAACATACTGATCTCTTTGACTTCTATTTAATTGTAGTAATCAGAGATTAAATATCAATACTTTTTATGCATCTTGCCTTGCAGTCACAGAGATAATGTGCTGAGTCATCTATTTGTAACAGTTTGGTAGAAGTATTGCTTTGAATTAATTATCTCTTCTTGGTTCAGAAGTAAATAAAGCTTATCAGTTTAATTCAGTCTTTGTAATATTGATCTCAGTGCAGTGTGAAATGTTAGGTTCTTTTAACAGACATGATTTTTCTCTGTTTTAAAGCAGAATTCCACTTTTTTCTTGTCTTTAATAACATTTTTCTTGATATAGTCTGTTTTATATCATCTCCAATCCGGTTTTTTAAAACGGTCTTTCCAATCCCATTCTGCAATGACCCTTGTAAATTATTCGTTCCATATATTAGTTAGCACATGAATCTCGTAAAGAGTATTCTGATTGGGTTTAAATTCATCCAATGAATCTTCGTGTAATGGAAGCTGATGGCAGTGGAAAGAAGCATGCTTGCAAAACATGGCCTCCCCAGTTGTTGAGAGGAACCATGACACAAAAAGTTTAGATAAAGGTTTTAAAAAAACATATGGAAATGGGAATGGCTGGAGCGAAAAGTTGATGGAAATTTAGTTGGTCAGTTTATAAGACAACTGATTGCTAGAGGACTGACCTTTTGTGACCTCTGCAAGAAAGATCTGAATTACAGTAATCACGGTTGGGATAGTTTGGAACAGCACCTACAAAAGAAGCTGCATATGGAAAAATTGAAGCTCAGAGGCATCTGGAAAAAGTGCAATTAATTACTATAAGAAGAAAGATTTCTTGCATGAGAGAACAAATGTAGCCCTCTGTCAGAATATATGCACTGCATGTCGCCAATACATGCACCAGCTTGAAAGGAAAAAGGCTGGCATTGAGAAGGAAAAAAAAACGATTGCACATTGAGCCAAAAAAGTCAGTGGTGACAAAAAGGAAGGCGAAAGAAATCTTGGCCAAAGTCACAAAAAGAGCTCAACTGGCATATCAGCAGGTTGTGTTCATTGAAGAAAAAAATAAGTGAATGTATGGGATTATTTGTATATAGTTTATGATCATAAGTTGCACCAGGAGTAGTTTTTTATTAGTGTTAATTTGCATTTTTGGCTGGATTACCTATACCCTCTTCCTGATAACAAGAGTGCTCAAAAAGAGCGATTTTTTCAGCTGTGGGGAGGCTAATGGTAGACTTGTTTGCAACAAGGGCAAACAACAAGCTGCCAATTTATGTCTTTCCAGTTCCAGATCAAGTGCATGGGCAGTGGACACCATCTGTCTGATGTGGGATTTATTTTATGTGAATGCCTTCCCACCTTTCAGAATGATTTGTCAAGTTCTTCACTGAATCAGGACTGGTAAATCATAGCTTATCTTGATATGGTCCAAATGGTCATGGTTCAGTGGTCTTGACATGTTGGTAGATACATCTTGATATGGTCCAAATGGCTTCCAGGGAGGTAACATTGAGGATGGAGCTACTTTTGCAACACACTGCACTCTCTGGACAACTCTCCAGATTCTTCACCTTCATGCCAGGCTGATATTGAATGATTTATCTGCCAAGATCATTATTTTATTGGGTTTGAAGGCAGATAACTTTCAGCATGTACTATTCTGGATGGGGAGTCTTCTGTTTCTAGTGGAGTAGAGAACACATTGCTTTAATAAGCTCCTCTTTGACCACTTGATGTTTTCTTTTCTTCTCAAAAACTATGATTGCACTGTTTCCATTGTTTGGGGTTATAGAGCAGCCCTCTTCAATACCCTGGATTTGTCTGTTGGTTCTACCATGGGGTCTGATGACCATTGTTCAGAAATGATAATGCATTTTGAGCTTCAAAGACCAATCTCTCTCTCTTTTAGTCCAGGTGGAATGTTTTTTCATCATCCTCTTACTGAGAGATCTTTCCATAATGAGAAATAAAGCTAGTAAGGTTTGGGAATTGCTGTATCATAGGCCTAAGTCATATTTGGGGGTAATCTTTGCAATCTCCTCTGCCTTCTCTTTGACCTACCTTCTTTAGCGCCAGAGGAGCTATCTACCCATTAGGCCCATTTGTGTCAGCCCAGCAAGTCATCCAACCATCTTTATGTGTGAAGTAGAGCATTCTACTGACAATGGATGGTATGCCAACACAGACAATGATGACTATGCATGACTTCATCAGCCTCCTACCAGACTGCAAAACATCAGCATGTAATAATAATAATAGATAATGTATTACTGATATTAAGATGTTTTTTTTGTTGTTGGGGTGGTGGTGGTGGAATAATTTTAATTATGTGATACTTACCTGTATCCCTCCACCTCCACCCCCACCCCTCACATTCTTATGTCTGTTTAGGTTAAGTCCAAGTCAAAGAAGCACAATATTTCAACTGACAGAAGTGAATTGAATTTACCTTGAACTTGGGTACTGGTACCAGGGAAATTGAAAGCAAGCAATAATAAGAGTTAAGCATTACATAATTAAAAATAGTTCCTCTCCCCAAAAAATACTCTACATTGAGGCAAAATAACTTAAGTATTGTGGTTCAAAGAAAACTTGGTTTTGCCAAATAAAGTTTGTTGTTCAGTAATTTCCTTGACCAGACCAAACTTTCTGGTTGGCTTATACGTAGGGCAATAATAAAGCCAATGGATTCTGGTTTCTAATGATCAGAGGCCATGGCAAGTCTAATATGGAAAAATGGTTTCTGCACATTACATTTAGTGCATTGCTGCATAGCTGTCAGGGTCATAGAGATCCATTGATGAATAATCTTCAGTCAACCATATCCTAGTCATACCTACATTGAGGATTTTTAAACATGAGCAAACTTTTAATGTACTATTCACAATACTATTTTGCTCTTAACAGAGGCTTCCGGAGGGGTTTGTGAGAAATACAAGCAGTATATGGAAGGAACCAAAGGGGTAAAGAAGAGTCTGAACACGGGAATCGTTACCACAATAAACTATGGAAAGGAGGTTCCTTCCAGTGTCTCCATGCTAACATTTGCTCATGAAGTTGGACATAATTTTGGATCTCCTGTAAGTAGGGCTGCAGTGAGTTACAAAAATATGACTGCATCACTCAAAGTGGCAGTCAGCACTTGGACTTGAGTCCTCAAAATATGAATTTTATTAGGTAGTGTTTAGTAATGATTAAAGACCATTTGAAATTTATGGGGAATTAATCATAACATGTTTTTTAAAACAGCCTGTTGGAGTTGTCTCCCCCATTGCATAAACTTTATCTTGCTCGTACTCAGGTATGCAAGTGCACATTGATGAACTGCCTTTAAACATATCTATCTGTGATATAAGAAACATATTTTCAGGCCTTTTCTCCATTTGTTATAAGTGAAATTTTCTATCTATTATTTGTGGCATACATTTTGTTTTAAGAATTCACTAAAATCTTTGTTGAAAGCAGTGCTCACAGAAAAAATCTTTTTAGACACAGGCCCTGGGTTATTTATTTAAATAAACTCACAAGCCCTGACTGAAATTCCACAAGCTTGGACTTGATCATGCCCTTTAATATTGTCAAACAATGTTGCAGTTGTTACAATGCAAATATAAATTCAATGTGGTTTAAAGGGTTTTGAAGGTAATGCAAGTGTCATTCATTTTCATTGCTACACTGGCTTGCTTCACAAAGTAAAACTCAACCAAGAGTTCTAAAATTTACTTTTGTTGGGCTTGCTGATAGCAAATTGCTTCCTAAATTGGCTTAAAAAATGTATTACACTTGAACTATTCCGACAACTGAAATGATCGTCCTTTACATTTTATATATGCTGTAAAATCCGACTTCAAAGAAATATTCCTGCTGTTCACAAACTTGTCAAAAATATAATACAAATGGCTTGAACATTATCATTGTTCTTGTACATGTATCTAGGATCAGTTTCAGTTACCTATAATTTGATCCATTTTCAGATCCTACCTGTGCAAATTTACAGAATTGGCTTACCCACTGCAGCCTTCAAACAGATCTCACTAGCTGTTGTCAGATAATTAAGTAATATGTGCATTGGTGATTTATACCTGACATCTTTCCCTTTAATTGCCCAAGGGATAATTTTACTTTAGCTCCAATCATGACTGTTTACAGTTTATATTTGTAATGGGCATATACTGAAAGTGTTTTTTTTTGTATTTGAAGATTACTGAAAATTGTGTTTTCTCAAAACATGGCTGTGTCAAGGGGTTTGGGAGTACAAAACCGTATTTTTAGCATGACATGTCATGATTCAATTTGATTAAAATTAGATCTCAGTTTCACATAGAATAGTGGTGATCTGGCATCAGGCTATCAGACTTTTTGAGCGCTGGTTGAAAGTCATCTAACGTTAATTTCTGGTGGGTCACATAGGTAAATCATACAACCTTGAAAAGTCTTGCAATTTGAGGGCATGCCTTGAAAACCTAAATTGCAAAAAGTTGTTTTTTTTATTACTTGAAAAGTATTTGAATTTGCTGGACAACCCTTGAATTTATCTGTGGGAATATGAAACATTGCCACTGAGTAAAATACATCACTTTATATATTCAGAATATGTGTTCTTTATATTTTTCCCAAAAATAAAGAAATAAGAGTGCATGGACTGATAAACTTTCGACACTGCTAGCTACTGGATGGAGTAGGGTCCCTTTCCTGTATTGGCACAGTTATGTGTTTTTCCATTTCTTTTGTACTTATTGATGCAATGATAAACAAGGTAAGTTCATTTTCCATAGAAAAGATTACCTCTTAAAGCTTTCAGATGTCCTTGAAAAATAACTCCACTCTTGGCTATATGAAGAATTATATATGCTTATGACAATTATCCACTGACTGACAGCAATAACAATGTGATTATGCTTATGAAGTCAGACATCTGCAACCATTTTGGCTATTGGAATATTGAGAAGACAATTTTGGGTTTGTGAACAGAAATTCTTGTTTGCAACAAATTCTTATTCTCTATCCGGTGATATAAAACTTTCAGAAAACACACGGTCATTGGTTAAAATCTGTCCTGATGATACCCTTTCTCCCCAGTAATCTTTTCTGATTAAAATAGAGAGGGCAATAATTTTCATTATGTCAGCTGGTGTTGGATTGGGAAATCCCTCCAAGAGAAGACAGCTATAGATTGTACAGAACCAATATACCTGACATCTTTCCCTTTAATTGCCCAAGGGATAGTTTTACATTAGCTCCAGTCATGACTGTTTACAGTTTATACAAGCATCTACAATTAGCTAGACTTGGTGGATAGCTTGCACTTGGGTAAGCATGAACCCTATCAATTTTGGGCTCAAAATGTCAAAGGCCAAAGGTATTTGAAATAAAGGAATATAAATAGTTGCAATGTAACCGAAATTCTGTACAATCTGTAGTTACCACACATTATGGATGGCTTGCAATTGATGTAAGGAAGATCCCTGTTGATTTTAGGAGTCAAAAGGTCATGAATGCCTTCAGGATGTCCTATGTTTTTAATTTTGAAAGGAACATTTTGCTGGCCTATAAAGAATAATTCTTGTTTACAACAAATTTTTTGTTGTAAGTTAAACTCTTATGCTGTTTCTAAGGATATAATGACATTTAAAAACACTTCTGTCTATAAAGCTGTATTCATAATGACAAGCATATTTATTTTGCCAATACTTTTTCCTAATGTGAAACGAGAGAAAATAATCCAGCATAAGTGTTGATAGAAAATTCCATCTTCAGAATTGGAATTTGTGTGTGGAACTTGGCAAAATCTCTTTCTTACCCACATATTCTGACCATCAGATTTCCCGATCACACACCAACAAATATGTAGTG
The DNA here is from genome assembly GCA_028554795.2 of Sinohyriopsis cumingii. NCBI lineage: Eukaryota > Metazoa > Mollusca > Bivalvia > Unionida > Unionidae > Sinohyriopsis > Sinohyriopsis cumingii. The sequence goes on from CM068831.1 coordinate 21,789,771, forward strand.
TTTTATTTTCAGCATTCCTTGTTATATTCCTTTAATTTGAATTATTGCAGCAGTAAAACAAAATGTATATTGACTAAGTACTTTGAATTTTATCTCTGTTTCTGTTGCTAGCATGATTCAGGAGCTGCATGTGCCCCCTTTGGTACTAATAGACAGGATGCTAATGATGGAAACTATATCATGTTTGCCAGTGCCACCATGGGCGACCGTCCACACAATGACAGATTCTCCACCTGCAGCAGGGGCAACATTTCACAGGTACTGGATGCTGTTTTAAACCAAAGGAGTGGCAAGGTCAATTGCTTTGTTGGTGAGTATAAAACCAGTACATACTACTCAGAAAATAATTATATGGAAAAAATAAGTCTTCTCAAATCATTCTTAAACTTTTGGTTCTCAAATATTTTGATGCATGTTGCCAGTTTCAAGGTGACTATACAATAGTTGTTAAGTAAATGGATAAAATGAGTGTTTGCAAATCCTTCTGTTGTGAGTATTAATATATCATTACAAGCAATCTTGCTTTAACTTTAATTCTTTCTTTCTCTCTCTCTCTAACTGTTAAAAATGTAGCTATTTCCTCTTCTTTTCTACCTCTCCTTTTTTGGGGCCCCGAGTGGTCTAAAGCGCTCTCCATTATGAATCACTGCCATCTCACCTCTGTCTCAGCCAATGTGGGTATGTGAGAAAGCTTGCCAGTAGCTTCTCGTGGGTCGGTGGTTCTTTCCGGGGGATTTCATGGGTTCTTCCTCCACCATTAATACTGGCTGCCATGTATAGCCTATCGTGTGCTGAAAAATGGCATTAAGCCCTATAACAACAACAACAACAACAACAACCTCTCTTATTTTCTGTCTACATACATGTACATAATCTGCTTTTGTTCTTCTGTGTTTGCTCATGCCTTTAAGTTGCCAACAGAGATAAAACGAAAACAAATGTTTGAATAAATATAACATGATTTCCTTACAATACGTTGTATTTTATCCTATTGTTTTACTCATGTTGGGGCATCATGTTTGGGTAAACTCAGATTTGTCATGGGCATGTTCAGTTTTCCAGTTAGATTACCCAGGGCAATCTGACTTTTATAACATTTTGTAAATCTCTGCCCAAGGTGATAGTTACTTCAACCAACAAATGGTTAATGGTTTTTGTGCAGTAAAGTGAGTTATGCATTGTATACCTTAAGCAAACATTGCAAGATAATTTGTTTGCCCCTATCAGGGATTATTTTCTTGCTATTTTCTGCAAAATGAAACCTACTTTTTTTTCTACAAGAAATAATCACAGAGCTGGGTGTGTCAGTGAAAATTTGCAATATCACATTTACAGATTCTAGGGAAGGCATGTTTTTAGAACATATTTTTTATTGAATTATTGAATTTATTCAACAATAAAGAATAAAATATCCGATAAATGCCCATGAGACATTTGGTTGTCTGTATTATCAATAATTTCATCTGGATAAATACAAAGTGTGCTGTATTTCAGACTCACAGGCTGCATTTTGTGGAAATGGCCTGGTGGAAGATGGAGAAGAGTGTGACTGCGGTTATGCAGAGGATGACACAGGAAAGTGTCCTGATAAATGTTGCAATGGAAGGACCGATGGTATAAATAAACTTTCGAGCTGTAAAAGGAAAATTGGTGTAACCTGCAGGTACCTATATTTGCCAAGTTTACTGTGCGAAAAATTACAGTTAATTTGTTTATTGCAGTGGGCATCAACTTCTTGATTTTGTGAAAATGTCATTTTCATTGCTACTGTTATTCATGAATCGGGGAAGGGTCCTGTTATTTTCCTCAGAAGGGTCATGGTTTGCTGGATATTTTAATTTATGGCTAGTGGCAACCTAAATGTCCATGAAAGTCAAGACTGACAAAGTGAATTCATAGTATGCCAGGATGTAAAGGAAATGTCATTTTTGTCCTTCATGCAAAAAGTATGGTATAAATTATAAATTAGATGTTGGCTACTTTCAGTGAATGGTTATATTGACATGGGGATTTTCACTAACGACATCTGGGATCTACTGGGGTTTTCACTATAGACATCAGGTATCTACTGGGGTTTTGACCAAAGAGATTTGGTTTTCACTAAAGACATTTGATATCTACTGGGGTTTCCACCAAAGACATCTGATATCTACTGGGGTTTTCAGTCAAGACTTCTAATGAGATCTACTGGGGTTTTCAGTAAAGGCTTCTAATGATATCTACTGGGGTTTTCAGTTAAGGCTTCTAATGATATCTACTGGAGTTTTCAGTAAAGACTTCCAATGATATCTACTGGGGTTTTCACCAAATGTCTTACGATATCTAGTTGGTCCTAAATGAAACCGATACTGAGCTCACATTGAACATAGCTGCTATAGTGGTGATGTTGAAAATTTTGTTTTAGATTTAGAATATCAAGCAAGGTTTCAACTTTTGGCATTTTTAAAGAAGAAATGGTCCTAGGTTAGAGTCCTGCAAATTCTTTTCAGACAGTAGAAACTTCAGGGTACTCTTGTTATGTGTAGTTGCCAAAATTTTCTTAAATTAAAAGTATTGATAAGATTGATATCTTAGTGTCAAGATAAGGGGACTGCATGGTAGAATTTTGGTTCTAGATCTTTGTCTTGTTGACCTTAGCCTTCTCCCACCGTATCACTGCTTGTTTTGCTACTTCTCACATTTTTCCTACATAGATTTTGTTTTCAAAATGAGTTATAATTTCAAATAATCACTTTTAAATAATCTTTTTTCAAACATGGTAGTGTCGGCTTCAGTTACTGTGATTTCTGCATACTAGAGATGCCAGTCTTTTACTTTTTGTTGTGTCTTTGGATTTATTTGTACAAAGCAGAGGGGGGAAAAAGTCAAGAAAGAAGAATAAAGGTATTTATGACATCTTGGTAAAAGATTGAAGAATTGTTTTAATATTAGGTGAGGCATTAGGTGGGGAAATTGAGGGTCAGCAATTTCTAATTTTTGAATGTTTCGGACAGATTTTCTGAGTGAATTTCTTTAGTATGTACATTTTTGGACCATGGGAAAGATGTTTATTGTTACCTCTGCCAGGATCTACAGATCACAGTCAATGGCTTTTCAGTTGAAATAACTTTGATACTTTGATGCAAAGATTGGTTTACATTGGTACGAGTCTGTGCTCTTAAAAAATGTAACAGAAAAAAGTGAAGACAACAAGCTTTGTAAAATGTAACAAATAATTTATTTCCCTAGAATAAAAAAGTGAAAAAAATGTGAAATAAGAAGTTACAGTTTTATTAATTAAATCCAAAAATAATCCAAGAATTAAAAAAACAACAAGTCCTATCAGTGAAAAGTTCTAAGTGAATCTCAGTTCAAATCCCAATGAAATTCAAGATGGAAGGCAATGATGTCTGTAATAGTCAGAGCACTTTTGTATTTCCATAGAAAAAAATCACTTGAATTCAATAATTTGGAGAAAATAAAATTAGCCCAAACTGGTCACAACATAATACAAATTAATGTGTCAGATGTTAAAGCACGACTGACAAACCTTTATCAATACATTAGTTATTACAACTAATTAAGATGCAAAACAGATTTTCAGATGAGGGTCAAAGGTTCATCCTTCTGGAAAAAATAGAAGTTTGTTTACCAATTGACACATGTTTGATTTCGTGTTGTCCAGGTATGACCTTGACTGAGTTTGATGATTTTAACTCTGAGAAAGATAATAAATTTTAAAAAATTTAAAAAGTTGTTTACCAAAACTTCACTGATTTTGGAACTAGGTCAGCACCTAGATACAATTTTTTATTATTAGTTGTTTACATCAGTGAAATAATTTTTTTGTAAAAAAGATCAATTCTGGACAGTGTCAAATCCAGTAAACAATGTTACATTACAATAGCATGTAATGGAACAAAAAAATTAAATTAAAATTAACAAACAAACAATTAAATTAAATATACATAACATCTGTACCCTTCTTTTTCTTGAAAAGCCAGGATGGTTGTATTTGTGTTTCTGTCCATCTTTTCATTTTTATGTCTTCACACTTTGAGAAATGAAACTTTGCACATTCATACATCATTGTCATTAGAGAATGTAGTGTTCCATTTTGCATGTCCTAATTTCAAGGTCAGGGTCAATGTTCACTATTTTCATTTTTCCATCATGCTTCCATTTTCCTCTTAATAATTTTGAAACCCATTGAGATTATGAGATGAAAGTTAGTATCCTTATACATTTTTGTTAGAAGGCATATCATTCATAGGGGCGTATGGTTTAACCAGTATGTTGGTATATGGTTACAGATCCTGCAAGTCCATGTACTGTGTGGTACATTGTGAATGAACCAGTTTTTGTGGTATTTTGATAAATTCTATGCAAGATATTAAGTTATACAGTTTTTATGGACTTAGTTCATGGATGTGATATGACTGAAAAACTTTAAAACTTGTTAGGTCAGGAAAAGGATGGATCAATATGCTTTACAAATTTCAAAAGTAGATTATGAGAGTGAAGTAATAAAGCACTCAGGTTCAGCACATATTATGCTTATTGTGGAATTTGTGGGGTGGACTTTAAAATCACAAAGTGAAAGAAATCTGGATTAGTTTAAGTGAGTGTTCTGTTTATATATATATATATATATATATATATATATATATATATATATATATCTTGCAGTTTATTGTAATTATGTCACATAATAGATCACATTTTTTTAAGCTCAGATTGCACTTTTTTTCCACTTTTGTTATGCTTATACCTCTCTAGGGGTTGGCAGGTATGTGATAATTGTGTATATGAGCTGTTTTTATAAGTAACAATTCAAAATATTTAAATAACACATGCTATTCAATCTCTTCACAAACTGTCTTGGAAAAGTTAGAATTGGTGGGGCTACACTACATATTTTTTTAATCTGTGAGAAAAATCAATGATGACAGATTGCATATATGCTGGACTGCAAGTGGCATTTTGATGCATACACCAAGTTATGTTCTTTGCAATCTACATGGCCTTTCCTTGTATTCCTAAAATTATGACTAGATTATGTTCTCTGTCCAGATTAACTCACCTTTTAATGCCAGGTAAGTGTATTACTTCAGGTGTGGAGCCATGGAAATTTTCTACTTTATGAATATGAGGTAATTCTCCAGGTATAAACAACTTGTCCTTTTAATACTTGGAAAGTGATTCATACATATTGTCTAGCAAACTTTGCCCCAACAGTTTCACATGTGAATTTGCCTCGATAAACTGACCTGTTAACTGTCCAGATGATGTCAGGCTACTCAGGCCTCTTATTAATGTCAACTGCTCTGGTGGCCTAGTAGTTAGAGCATCTGCCTTGGATGCAAAAGGTCATGGGTTCAAACCCCGGCAAAGTCATACCAAAGACTTATAAAAATGGTAATAATAGCTGTTCTTATGGCACTCAGCTTTAATAGGTTAGTGTTAGGACTGGTGGGCCTGGTATCAGGATAATGCAGCTGGGTGGGACATCATGCTAAATGTCTGTGGCATGATGCCCAGTGCTAGACATCACTATAAACTGACACAGTGCAGACATTGTAGCAGTATGACTGAAAAATTGTTTAAGCTACGTTAAAAACCAAACACACACACACTTACTAATGTCTGCTTGCATATTTGATCTCTACATAAGGACACCTGTCCATGAAGGACAAAGTGTTGTGATACATGAGTGCCCTTTATATAGAAGTTTCATTTTCTTGTTGTTGTTGTTGTTGTTGTGGGGTTTAACGCCATTTTTCAGCACACGATAGGCTATACATGGTGGCCAGTATTAATGGTGGAGGAAGAACCCGGGAAAACCCCGGAAAGAACCACCGACCCACGAGAAGCTACTGGCAAGCTTTCTAACATACCCACATTGGCTGAATCTTAGACTCGAACCGCTGCAGACAGAGGTGAGATGGCAGTGATCTGTAACGAAGAGCACTTTAGACCACTCGGCCACTCGGAGCCCCTTCATTTTCTTCATGTAATGTCTGTTTTAGAACTGAAATTTTTTAGAACATTGGCTCCCCCATTCATTTGAAAGAAAGGTGATATTTCTAAATACATGAGGAATTTAATAAGGAAGTAAAAGCAGGTCTTGCAAAAAAATGTTTGCAGATTTGGTTATTTTTTGGTATGAATCCTATGATCACATCTTCTAGAACAGTACCTATTAATGTTGCCTACCAGATGACTTGGAGTAATGGGTAACTGCATGTGTTCGCAGATCAAAAGAGCAAAAATTTATGCAAATGTGTCTGGAACAAAGCTTCATAATTAGGTTTCCTTCAATTGAAAGAAATTAAATTCCCAGATTATTAATTAAGGAGTTAAGTATTTAAGTCAAAAGGTCAAAGATCATTGTTGTTGTTTAAATATATTTCCAGTCAATGACTTGTGTTTAAAAGATACAAATTTTGTGTGAATCTGGAGTTGTATATTAACTCACATGGTACTTAGCCATTTTTTATTGTTTCTTTTTGTATATTACTAATACTGTGTGCATCTTAATCATCTTTTTGTATATTTATGTGTCTTCTTTTGTAGCCCTTCACAAGGACCATGTTGCACAAGTGAATGTCAGTATGCAAACAACAATTATGTCTGCAGAGCAGCTGAAGAGTGTTCTTCTGAATCAAAATGCAAATATCCTTTATCATATTGGTGGATGGATGGACTGATTGATGGATGGATGGACTGATGGATGGATGGATGGATGGACTGATTGATGGATGGATGGACTGATGGATGGATGGATGGACTGATGGATGGATGGATGGACTAATTGATGGATGGATGGACTGATTGATGGATGGATGGACTGATTGATGGATGGATGGATGGATGGACTGATTGATGGATGGATGGATGGACTGAATGATGGATGGATGGACTGATTGATTGATGCATTATATAATCCATTTCATTCATATATGGAATATTTATTTGTATTGCATGTATCTAGACATTCCTTATATTTATGTTGTATCTTATTAAATTATTCATTGTACCTAATTAAATACATTATATTTCCCATTCATTCTAAACAGATGTTATAATCATACATTATATCTATTTATCACATAGTTGGTACACTTTGCCTATAGTGTATGCAGTTAATATTTTTAATATTATAGCATGTTAACATATCACTGTATGTGATTCTGATAGGTCCAAATAAGCCCATGGAATTATTGTGCAGTATTCCCTATACTGATTGGCTGTGATAGTGGGAAAGCTTTTTTAACCCTGCCTTCTGGAACGTTTTGTTTTCGGTGAACATTTTGGTGGCCATTTTTTGATTCAAGTAATGAAAGAAATTGTCTGAATATGGCCAATCCCAAGACAAGAAGTAAAACTAAGGGTATTGCTCAGTTGATAAAGGGTGTGTGGGGTGGGGGGTGGAGATTGGTGGTATACTTGTAGCATGGACAGAAGAATGGATATAAACTGATCTCTGAACTGACAGAAGTTTATCCAACCACTGCATATTTATGCAGTAAATATGTGATGCAATTCCAACTGAAAATGATGGGTTTTTTTTACATATTCTGTAGTCTACAGTTCCAAATCAAGTACTGCCAATATCTGGTCACAAATACATTACAGTAAATATGGGAATTTCTGCATCCAGTAAACCTTCTTTTACATGAATATATTAACAATGTAATGTTTAGTTGTGAAGGTGCAGGGTTTGCATGGTACTTTGAAAAGTACTTGAAATTCAATTCGTCCTTGAAAGTACTTGAAAATTGTTCTCATGCTGAAAAGTCCTTGAAAATAAGCCTCGATCCTATATATATATAAAATCAATCAACAAATGAATGTACGAAAGTTTCTTTTCATACCATTATGACGTAATTGAAATAAAACTGTTCGCTATTGAGTTGTTTAAACGTGACCAATCAGATATTTATAATTGCACATGGACCTGATTATAGAGAGCATTAAAAAGTGTGCGAATCTTTTCCAATGATCATTCTTCTTCGTTGATTTATTTTTTGTGGCAGTGGTACATCTTCGTACTTTAAATCATGGCGAAGCAGCTGTTCAAACTCTCAAAACAAAAGATAATGAAAAATATACATAAAAATGGTCACAATATGTTCTTATTGTACGTCTAAGCTTCTGATTTTCATTGTAAAATCCAAAATTCAGAAGTATACTGGAAGTCTATTATCGACCAAACTTTGGGTGTAAATTACAACTGTATGCCTGTTAAAAGAAAGGCGCTTTCTAAACAATGTACTTACAGCTATGTGTAAATGTACCTGTAAAATTTTTATGAGCGATCAGGCAACGGCAGATATAAAAATTTAGATGCAGCATACTTTCGTGGCGGATGATTTTAAGAAGCCATATGAATGCATCATATCATACATCAAAGTAATTCTAGAAATCAATTTTGTCCACCACGGATAACTTCAGGCTTGCATAAATTATGCAAATCGCTATATATGAGGTTGCTTGATGCGTTTTCATGAAGTGTGTCAGAGAGAGAAGGCGAAGTTTTCAAGCAAGATAGCTGTATTGTTCAGGCCCAGAGATGGTCTACTTCCATTGTCTGTGATGCCAAGTGGAGAAGAACTGAACTAAATGCCTTGTCTATAGAGGAAGGATATTCACAGTTCATGGAAATTATGATTCTCTTACACCAGATTATGTTGTCAATAAAAAGCTAACTTCCCTCATTACTACCATCTCCAATACAGATCCCCAGTTGTAGTCACATCTGTGCAGGGGTGGATCAGGATAGACTTTTTTTTCCCATTTATGATACTTTGGCACCTTCAGGGAAGGGTAGGAAATGGCTATTTCTTCCTTTAAAGGGTTCGCCTGATATTTCATCATCCACCATCCCTAGATAGATGTCACTTATTCAAGATAGCTTGCAGCCACTCACTGAGAGAGAGAGCTTTTGTTTATGAGAATTAAAGCCCATGAAGTAAAGACTATCGCTGCTTCTTGGGCCTGTGTCATTGAATGATTGTCTTATTGCCCTTAGAGGACAATATGAAGGCATTGTTTTGGTGGAAACATGCTACCTTCTCCTGCTGTTTCCTTCGGTTCATATCAAACCAGAACCAAGGTATTTTCTTCTCTTGGTCCAGTAGCTGTCTTTCATTAGGCAGGGTTCTAGAAAACAATGAGGTTCTAGTGTGCATGGCCTTGTGATGTGGAGTCAGTCTAGGTTGATGTAACGTTTTAAAACTTTTTGTATGGTACACCTCTCATGAATGAGGGTTTGTCCATTTGCATTGCAGAAAGTGTAAGCTATACAACAGGAACAGGTAAGTATTTCTTTATTAAAATTTCTTTTACCTGTTAAAAGACTACATATATTGTTCCTTCCATAATTTGTAATTCCTAATACATAACAATTTTGTTTTCAAAGAATGAACAATAATGTGTATAGACTTTATTATTTTTGGATAAGAATCATGTATGGAAAAACAGATCCATCATTGAAGAGGATTCCAAAACATGTACAAGATTGTCAATATTAAATTCATGTGCATCTAACAGAATTCTCTGAAAGCATCAAACACTGGTAAAATGTCATTTTTGCATAATATATATGAAAATTTAAAAATAATTACATTATTCCTTCATTTTTATAAATACATATTTCGAATTTAAATATTCACATTATTTGCATTCATATGTATTCCATTCAGTTTAAATCCCAATAAGTATAATATACAATGCAAAATTAGTCACCTTTATATTTAATGTGTTGTGTTGTATTCTATGCATGGAAAATAATCTACATCCAATCACAATACCCTTTGCTAATAAGTTCATGTACTCTTCCTGTAACCTTCTCTGTGTGGCATCAGGTTTCTAGTTGTTACCTTGTATTCAGAGATTTTAAACTTTTGTCACGCACTACATTGATGTCACTGAACTGTTAAAAAACTTACTAGAGTATTACTTGGCGTATACAGGTCTATCAAATACATTAACACAAGACACACCTTGTTAAACTACCCCCCCCCCCAATCATCCAAAATATAACAAACAGAACAAAAACTTATTACATTGCTTGTAGAAATCTTGAGATAAAATGGTGACTTTGTATAGAGAGAATGCACCTGTGGTATTATTTCATTTGAGAATCTTTGAGATAAAAGATGTGAACTGCTGTAAGTATGAACAAATAAGCTGTAGTCATTTATACTTAAGAAAATCCCCACCAGTTTAATGGAACATAGCTGAGAAGCAGTCAAGCGTATTTAGTAAATTTTGATGGTTTTCATGTATAAAGGAGTTTGAATTGTATAAAGCAAAGCCCATTTCTACAGATGCATTACATATCATTTTGTATACAGAGTATCATATCATTGTATGCAAAGACACTGACTTGCTTACAATAATGGCATTAGGATTTTTTGAATGGCATACATGCATTGCTGTAATTATTTATCAGCACTACATCAAAATTTGGTTTCCTTTAAAGTGCACTAGTATGTATTATTTGAATATGATTAGAAACTCGATAGACAATGAATTAGATTTACAAATTTGCCAGAGTTCTTCTAGTAGTTTCATTTGATGTACATCTGTTGAAAATAGCCAGGAATTTATTTTGTATACTCTAGTCTTTCAGAGGAATTCTTAAAATGGCATTAATGTACCAGGCAGTATTGGGAAGTATTTTTGTAAACATCTGATTATATATTATACAAATTTTTAATCTCAAGTATGTGGATCTTCTAGTTTTAGATTTAATTGGTACACAAAATTATGTACTGAAAAAGAATAATTTTTATGGATTGACTCATCTTTGCTAGCTAAGGTTTCTATATGTTAAACTATCTATGCCTTGGCAGATCGATCAGATATTGATGTGCTTCTGGTCTGTGAATTTTATTGGATGCAGTTTCAAGCCACCGCATCCAGTCAAAATCATGTTGTTTCATACATGATCGAGTCAAGGGGAGTGCACAATAAATAAGCAATCTTCCACTGCAGATTTGCCTAAATAATCCTTTCCCTCGAATACACCTGTAATGACTTCTCTCTGGTACATAGTCATACATTCAATGTTAATCTTATGAAGTGTCCATTTGAAGTCAATTGCCTCCACCATTTATGGTTGATGAACAATGCACTGCATTGGTTGGTTTGCATTACATACAAACTCCTGAAATCCGATAGCTGTCTTGGGGATAAAGCATTGAAATATCCTGATGATCCACCAAGGTGTAGATAGGTTAACATATTGGAAACTTGGCTTGCGAAGATGGGATTGACTGTGCTTGAACAGAAAACTAAAGAGTAGGAAAAATTGCATAAATTTCTATAATAAAGTCCTTAACAGTCTAACTGGCAGTTCTTTTGCATGTCCTCCTTCCAAAAAGGCAGATGATGGCACGTATTGCAGTAATTATGGATACACCTGTAAAAATGGGGTAAGTTCTACTTGCAAGGTAAATAACAAATTTTCATTTCAGCAGTATGATACTGTATTGTTGTCATGCCTGCTTTAGTAGATAAGGAGACAAAGAGAGAATTCTCTAAGCGGTGGTGTCAACAGTATTAATTCGTCTGTTGAACCCAGACTAGTTGTTGTCATGCCTGCTTTAGTAGATAGGGAGACAAGCGGTGGTGTCAACAGTATTAATTTGCCTGTTGAACCCAGACTAGTTGTTGTCATGCCTGCTTTAGTAGATGGGGAGACAAGCAATGGTGTCAACATTATTAATTTGCCTGTCGAACCCATACTAGTTGTTGTCATGCCTGCTTTACTAGATAGGGAGACAAGCAATGGTGTCAACAGTATTAATTTGCCTGTTGAACCCAGACTAGTTGTTGTCATGCCTGCTTTAGTAGATGGGGAGACAAGCAATGGTGTCAACAGTATTAATTCTCCTGTTGAACCCAGACTAGTTGTCATGCCTGCTTTAATAGATAGGGAGACAAGCAATGGTGTTAACACTATTAATTCTCCTGTTGAACTCAGACTAGTTGTTGTCATGCCTGCTTTATTAGATAGGGAGACAGCAATGGTGTCAACAGTATTAATTTGCCTGTTGAACCCAGACTAGTTGTTGTCATGCCTGCTTTAGTAGATAGGGAGACAAGCAGTGGTGTTAACAGTATTAATTCTCCTGTTGAACCCAGACTAGTTGTTGTCATGCCTGCTTTAGTAGATGGGGAGACAGCATTGGTGTCAACAGTTTTAATTTGCCTGTGGAACACAGACTAGTTGTTGTCATGCCTGCTTTAGTAGATAGGGAGGCAAGCAGTGGTTTAACAGTATTAATTCGCCTGTTGAACCCAGACTAGTTGTCATGCCTGCTTTAGTAGATAGGTAGACAAGCAATGATGTCAACCATATTAATTTGCCTGTTGAACCCAGACTAGTTGTTGCCATGCCTTTTTTATTAGATAGGGAGACAAGCAATGGTGTCAACATTATTAATTCACCTGTTGAACCCAGACTAGTTGTTGCCATGCCTGCTTTAGTAGATAGGGAGACAAGCAATGGTGTCAACATTATTAATTTGCCTGTTGAACCCAGACTAGTTGTTGCCATGCCTGCTTTAGTAGATAGGGAGACAAACGGTGGTGTCAACAGTACTAATTCTCCTGTAGAACCCAGACTAGTTGTTGTCATGCCTGCTTTAGTAGATAGGGAGACAAGCAATGGTGGCAACAGTATTAATTCACCTGTTGAACTCAGACTAGTTGTTGTCATGCCTGCTTTAGTAGATAGGGGGACAAGCGGTGGTGTCAACAGTATTAATTTGCCTGTTGAACCCAGACTAGTTGTTGTCATGCCTGCTTTAGTAGATGGGGAGACAAGCAATGGTGTCAACATTATTAATTTGACTGTTGAACCCAGATTAGTTGTTGTCATGCCTGCTTTAGTAGATGGGGAGACAAGCAATGGTGTCAACAGTATTAATTTGCCTGTTGAACCCAGACTAGTTGTCATGCCTGCTTTACTAGATAGGGAGACAAGCAATGGTGTCAACAGTATTAATTCTCCTGTTGAACCCAGACTAGTTGTTTTGTCATGCCTGCTTTAATAGATAGGGAGACCAGCAATGGTGTTAACACTATTAATTCTCCTGTTGAACCCAGACTAGTTGTCATGCCTGCTTTAGTAGATAGGGAGACAAGCAATGATGTCAACAGTATTAATTCGCCTGTTGAACCCAGACTAGTTGTTGTCATGCCTGCTTTGGTAGATAGGGAGACGAGCAGTGGTGTCAACAGTATTAATTTGCCTGTTAAACCCAGACTAGTTGTTGCCATGCCTACTTTAGTAGATGGGGAGACAAGCAATGGTGTCAACAGTATTAATTCGCCTGTTGAACCCAGACTAGTTGTTGTCATGCCTGCTTTAGTAGATGGGGAGACAAGCAATGGTGTCAACAGTATTAATTCGCCTGTTGAACCCAGACTAGTTGTTGTCATGCCTGCTTTAGTGGATAGGGAGACAAGCAATGATGTCAACAGTATTAATTTGCCTGTTGAATCCAGACTAGTTCATGTCATGTCTGCTTTACTAGATAGGGAGACAAGCAATGATGTCAACAGTATTAATTTGCCTGTTGAACCCAGACTAGTTGTTGTCATGCCTGGTTTAGTAGATAGGGAGACGAGCAATGGTGTCAACAGTATTAATTTGCCTGTTGAATCCAGACTAGTTCATGTCGTGCCTGCTTTAGTAGATAGGGAGACAAGCAATGATGTCAACAGTATTAATTTGCCTGTTGAACCCAGACTTGTTGTTGTCATGCCTGGTTTAGTAGATAGGGAGACAAGCAATGGTGTCAAGAGTATTAATTCGCCTGTTGAACCCAGACTAGTTGTTGTCATGCCTGCTTTAGTAGATGGGGAGACAAGCAATGGTGTCAACAGTATTAATTCGCCTGTTGAACCCAGACTAGTTGTTGTCATGCCTGCTTTAGTAGATGGGGAGACAAGCAATGGTGTCAACAGTATTAATTTGCCTGTTGAACCCAGACTAATTCAGCTTGATATACTCATTCCTGAATAAGAACCTGCAGAGGAAAAACCATTTGGGCCAGTTTTTAAGCATTCTTATGTAAAAATTTAGTTCTTCACATTCTTGGATCTAATGAGTCTTTCCCTATTTTTTTGGTAGAGTTATTTTGTTATATTCAGTTTTCTCTTTTAATAAATTAAATTCATCCAAGGGTTTAGAGTTTCTAAAGTTTGGGTAATTTCTGAGTAAAACTTTCAGCCTGTTTGTACACTGATTGTGCCTGATTTAAAAAAATTATTAAAGTTTTCTTCAAGATTATGCTGGTAATATTTTTTTACATGTAAATTATTGTTGATCATACAAAAAAAGGCAATGACTCTCAAGGAATGAGCTAAAAAGAGTAGTACAGCTTTGGAAATGCATATTACATTGAATCGACTATGATGTAATTTTGTTTGCACTATTGTTGCCTGTATATTTTATCAGAGCTGTGAACTTTAGATTGAAAACAAATTTATTTTTGGGTCAACAGTAGCATTGTGGCTACTGAATTAAGGTAAATAAATTTATGTTGATAAAAATCAAATGTGAACTTTAGCTTGGATCAGTATTTTTAGCAGAGGCAGCAAGTGGTGATTGTGAGCTATAGGTTTGCAATCAATTGTTTTTGTTCTGAAAATTATGAATTTAATAGCAAAATATGTAAACAGTAATCCAACACTAATGTTATTGTTTTTGCTATATCAGTAATCCAACACTAATATTATTGGTTTTGCTACATCTTTTCCTGTCACAAGTCCCCAGACCAGGGAGATTATTCCTTCCAGTTAGTAATTGAAAGTCGAGAATAAGAAACAACATGATCTAGGTTTCATACCTTTGTCAGCTTCTACCAAACAGAATATCAGCCTTCATTTTCTAAAACTTGTGCAGTTCTCATGCGTCTCTTGGGCACTCGTCATTTTCATCACAAATCTTTGGACATTTCTACCATTGATTGTATCCTTTTTTGTTTTATTTTGTTATTTTCTCCCCACTCATAATTTTTTTTATCTCTGTCCCTTTTTGTTGAGTTCAAGGGTTTTGAGTATGTGTACTATGCTAAAGAAGAGGTATTGTTTTTCAATCTTCTGTTAGTAACTGGTGTTAGGGTAAGTATTACATAACCAATTCTTACTCTGGTTCATTGTTTATTTCTTATATTTTCTTTCACTATTCAGTATACTTCAAGGTTTATGTATTTATAGTCATAAAAATGATTATACGGATTTGTTGCCCACCTAATTAGTGTGTACTCTGTGTGTGAAAACAGTTGTCTAGTTTGTTGTCTTTGCCCAGATGAGGTATGGGACCAGAAAGTCACCATGCCTGTAGGGACAGAGAGTAGTGACCCACTCATTGTCATTGGAAGACTGCATTCATTCCCAGGCGGTCTCTGGCACTTCATGATGTAGGGAAGTCGCAAGCATCAGTAAGAGAGTCATCTGTGGAAGTTATCTGCTTTCACAAAGGTGGGATCATTGAAATAGGGAATGGAGTTGTCTTGTTATCTCCAGTGAGGGAGGGATTCTCTTCATTTTCTGTTGGAGGGAGGTTGCCACCATCCAGTAATGACTTCCACCCTCCTGATGCAAGGGAAGTAGACCTGTGTCTAAATTGAGGAGAGATTATTATGTCAGAGTCAAGTTCCCCAAACAGAGACTCCCCACTAAGGTTTACATTGTCTGACTGGTAATTGCCCATTGACTGGTTACAAGGTACTCTGACCTAGTCATTAGTTAGTTTGTTTAAGTGACAGACACTGAGGGTCTTTCACCAGGCAGCAGTCACTGGGTAATATGTCTAGTGACAGTCATCAAAGTTTGTTCATAGTCAGCTGGTATCAGACTCTGGGAAATGTGTCAGGTGACAGTTATAGAAGGTCTGTCACCTGTCATTGGGCAACAAGCACCAGGTGCTATGTGATGCCCCATGCGACAGCTACTTAATGTCTGTCACTGGTCACCAGACACAGGGCACCAATCAGAGATCACCAGATATGGTGATTAGTAACTGCCATTTCTGTTTCCGGTCACCGAGCACATAGCACAGAGTTTTGACTGCTGAGATAGGTTCAGTAAACCCCTTTGTCAATGTTTGTGTTTAATACCTATGGGGAACAGGCTCAGAATTTGATAACCTGTCTAAGGAAGAAATCAAACACTCGGCCTTGTTCCCATTCAGCCCCTGTGGGACTTGAAGACTTCCACCATCAGGTGATGAGTTGATCATGTCTCATTGTCCTACAATGACACCATAGATGATTTTGCCATAGCTCCATGAATCAGAATACTGGGCATGCTGCATGTCATCATTGGCTTCTTTGACCATGTTATTAAGGGAAGGGAAGGGGTACAACCACTTCCTGTGTCAGCCCTCAGCTTGTGAGCATCGAGGGAGTCTCATCTCAACCAGAGAGCAAAGGCAGAATGATGAACTATCAATTTTGTTTGACACAGATGAGTTTCCAGAAGAACCGGTCTTGATATACCCATCTCTTTTGGGATCTTCATCATTGTCACACTCCACAGGTCAAGCGATGGAGGAGGAAGAAGTGTGGACCTTCTGACATGGCAGTAAATGTGGTTTACCACCTCCTTATCTCAGAATTATGTCCCAAATCCTTGCAATCATTGGATGCTGTAATCCATTTGTTGCTACCTTGGAACTGAAGGTGTGTACACTAATTACTCCCATGTGATCTTTTTTTGGCTGCCTTCTTCAGTCTTTAAAAAAAGAATTTTCACCTCCCACTGCATTGCTGAGATTGTTTGAAGTCTTTGAAAGACACTCAGCTTTTTAACCTCCATTGGGATGCTTTCTCCAATTGTTCTTTACTTTCAGTTTTGATCATTGTTGTACCAGACTGAGGGCATGTTTGCTTGGAACCCAATTGCATCAGCCTAACAAGGCATCAGGCCATCTGCCTAACAAAGCTTAAGGCCATCCGCCAGTCTGCAGTAGAGCACCATACTGACAACAATGTTAAGTTCACTTTGATAGCAGTCAACCAACTTACTTGGTTGGCAAATTCAGCAATGAATTAAATACAGGTAGTATATTACTACTATCAGAATGTAGCTGGTGGGTTATAGCAAAGCTTTAATTATGTAATACTCACCGGCTATTATTATCTAGTTCCTTCCTTTCTCCACTCTATGCCCTTTCAGTCTTGGTCTTTGTCAAAGAAGGATGGTATGTTGGTTGTTGGAATTTGAATGAAAATATCAGGCTGTTTTATATTCTAGACCCTCTGTTACTAGTTGGAGTAAGTAGGGAATAATCTCTTTGGACTTGGAACTGGTGTTTCAGGTGGGATGTGTTCTTGTAGGATTTGTGTGAAATAGATGCCAAGTTCAAGCTGAAAAGAGATTTAATGCACCAAACATGCTGTAAAATCAAATGAACAAGATGTTGTTTCTTTTACCTTAAATCTGATACAGATGCATACAACTAGTCATTAAATATCCAAATTACATAATTATCGTTTTAATGAAAATGAACAAAATCCATGAAGGGATCTTCTTGGATTGCACTGTTCACTATGCTTGGACTGTCTGTTTTCCCCCATTTTCTTAATTCCATATATAGCTAAGCTCTGGATTGTCCAGAAATAGTTGTATGCCCATTATGTTCCATAATATTTCTTGGTTGAGAGGTTAAGAATAAGATTGGCATGTGACTGCATTGCAGTAGTCTTTATGAAAAAAATGTTGAACAGATTTATATAACATATTAAGGTAGCTTTCATTCATGTTTTATTAACATTTGTGACTAAAAGAAACATTTGCAGTCACAGTGATTCTTGTAAGCATGTGCTTCCAGTCACAGATATGTAGTGGCATTTATCCTTTTAAAATTGCAAAGTTTCGCTAAGATTGGATGTAAAATGTTGGGTAAATGACATTTTTAATCACCCCAGTATCATGCTCCAATTGTGAAAGTCATCATAGTGACGGCAGACAAGAATATTCCATTGAACAGGCTTTTAAATCTACAAAATCCAAGACAGAATTCAAACAGAAAGTGAAGCTTTTAATGAAGAAAAAGACAAAATTGTCATGACATCAAAAAAATGCTTGAAAGCTGAAACTTCGGAAAGAGTGATGACTTTTATATTGGAGTAGCATCAAATTTTAGACTTTGACTTCCACGCTGTTAGGCATAAGAGAGGATTATAGTACTTCCATGCTGTTAGGCATCATATAGGATTATAGTAAAGATGGTTATTTATTTTGTGTTTTATGCAAATAACATGTCAAATGGACCACATAAATGATATATATAATTTTATTAAGGGTTGGCACATTATGATCACACAATTGGCCCACATTATCAAATAAAGGGTACCAATTAGCCTCTTGTTTTGTCAAACCTGGTTGAAACACTGTAAGAATATATAGCAACACAGTAACTGTGGGCAAGTATTACATATATAAAGTTGATTCACCCCCAAATAACTGCATAATAATGAATGAATAAAATTCCAAAAGACCTTTTCTACTGCAAATGGTCTTATTTGATCCCCAAGCGCTGACACAAGTTGTAATTTCTTAATGTAGAAACATGTTTTAATCCTTTTTGTGAATGTGTTACTGGTTTATATCTTTCCTGTAGCTCCAAGAATTCAAGACAATAAAGATAGCAAGGCTGGAAACATTTCATTGTAATGATTATAGTTTCATAACATTTAATATTTTCTACAACAGCTGCCATATTTATGTCAAAGCAGAGCATCTTCATTCAAGAGTTATTTGCTGCTGATGATAGTGATTATTTATTGGTAGAAATTGATGAATAGGATCATGTAATGAATTAGATGATGGGATATATCTGATAGTGGAACATGATCATTTGAATTAGATGATAGGATATATTTGATAGTGGAACATGATCATGTAATGAATTAGATGATGGAATATATTTGATAGTGGAATATAATCATTTGAATTAGATGATGGGATATATTTGATAGTGGAACATGATCATGTAATGAATTAGATGATGGAATATATTTGATAGTGGAACATGATCATGTAATGAATTAGATGATGGAATATATTTGATAGTGGAATATAATCATTTGAATTAGATGATGGGATATATTTGATAGTGGAACATGATCATGTAATGAATTAGATGATGGGATATATTTGATAGTGGAATATAATCATTTGAATTAGATGATGGGATATATTTGATAGTGGAACATGATCATGTAATGAATTAGATGATGGAATATATTTGATAGTGGAATATAATCATTTGAATTAGATGATGGGATATATTTGATTATGGAACATGATCATTTGAATTAGATGATGGGATATATTTGATAATGGAACATGATCATTTGAATTAGATGATGGGATATATTTGGTAGTGGAACATGATCATTTCAATTAGATGATGGGATATATTTGATAGTGGAACATAATCATTTGAATTAGATGATGGGATATATTTGATAGTAGAACATAATCATTTGAATTAGATGATGGGATATATTTGATAGTAGAACATAATCATTTGAATTAGATGATGGGATATATTTGATTGTGAACATAATCATTTTGATGAATTAGATGATGAGATATATTTATTAGTAGAACATGATCACTTGATGAATTATATGGTGGGAATATATTTGGTAGTGGAACACGATCATTTGAATTAGATGGTTGGGATATATTTGATAGTGGAACACTGGTTACAGGTGATATCATGTCCATCCCATGTCATGTTTAACCAAACATGTAACAGGCAAATAGGAATATTGCATTGGCAAGAAAGACTAACTTCATAATAATGTTAGTTGCTTTAGCTAATCATAGTTATCATTGTTGTAGGAGTGTGCTGGATCCCTTTGTGAGCGTTTTAAATGGCAGGAGTGTTTTCTGACTGGACCAACAGGTTCTGTGGCAGAAAAGGAAAAACTGTGCAAGCTTTCTTGTCGTAAGTATTTGGTAATGTATATTACAATGCACAGATGTTTTTTTATATAATTATTTTCATTGGTGGCTTCATACTTGTTGGTTTTAAATACTGTTATGACTCTATGGTCTTAAACTAAGTAACAGAAAAAAGTGAAATCCAACAAATTTAATAAAATTCAACAAATAATTTATTTCCCATGAATATGAAGTGACATGTTAAAAGCAACTTAGAGAATTGTGAATTAAATCCCAGTTAGCCATTTCACTGGTGTTCGGAATGAATTCCAGTCTTGAAGGTGTTGATGTACAAATAGCCTGCAAAGATGTTGTCTTAACAGTCTTGATTATCACAGTGATATAATTTTTTTTTAACTGTACAGTTTTATCCAACAACAGTATTTTATTCCACTCTACTGCTTTTAAGAATTAATTAATAATAGACAACAAGCTAACTTATTACCTTTGAAATATATAATACTTAAATGATAGGTTTTTCTGGGCCAATTTGACAGTAAGGTTTCAATAGAACCTTTCTGCAAATAAGTCTTGGAGAATGACAAAAGATAGTTGTTTTTACCTATAACTTTTTATTTTTAATTGGGGCCAGTTCTACACATATTTTCTTTTAAATGTCTCATAAATGCTGCCACACAAGTATAGTAAAAGCAAATAGATTGGATCCATAATTGGAGGGTTTGACAGGGGGAGCATAATTTATTCCAACCCTTCATTATGAATGTCTTCCATTGTACCCCAAATCCATGTGTTAAAAACCACGTTTATTGAGGATTGGTGTAATGTCTATATTACAGACCCAGGAAATTCTTTCAGATAGAGTATTTTTACGAGGCCAGGAGATGACTTTCACATCACTATTTGGTGCATTATCACTACAGAATGGTTACATGATTGGATAAATATAATGGCAAATTAATTGTATGGGGTCCGATAATTATAGACACAAAGTTGTCATGTTGCAGACATGTCATGTTAGCAAATGATCATTTCAAATCATTTATGAGATGTGTCAGCAAAGATTGTTGATTTGGAATCTCTCATATATATATTTTACTTGTGCAGCTTATATAGTTGCTGAACAATAATCTTGATTTTGTTGCAGAACAAAATAACACACGTATGTATTATAGCCTATCCCATTTTCTTGATTCTTGACTGTGTTGCTATTCCTAGGCTTATATTCTTGCAAAGTCAATATCTACTTTGGATGCTAGTATGGATGTAGTTTACTACTTTCTAAAAATATTAATCTCTGGTAAAAAAAATAAAAAATTCTTCTGATAAATGCAACAAGGACATTTATGTATTATCCACATGCATTATCATGCGAATAATGTGATATTCTATCTTAAATCACATTGTAAAAATTCAGCAAAATTGGTACATTGTGTAACCATGAATTAGCCTCTTGTGACATATACATAATATTTGGATTGTTGTCTTGTCAGGAGTCCCTGTGGTTCAAAAGTAAAATACACAGACTTAGCAATATAATGCCATTTTTATGGTTAATGCAAGACACAATATATATAATAGATTTTTTCTTTTCTGCATAATGTTGGTGTAGAAATGAAATGGAGGTGGGGTAATGTTTAACACAGAGAAGAGGAATTTCCCATGGAGAACTGTGAAAATAGCTTTAATTTCGACCGAGTACAGCCAATGATAATTTTAAATATGTTGAAAATCCCATGGCTACTTTTGCCAATTTATCTACTTTATTATGAATCAATGAAACTGCATGTGCTCTAAGATGCCAGCCTTTGTTCCAAGGTTTTATCTGGTGCATTGTAATCACTTACAATAACTGTATATCATATTTAAATAGCCACACTTGTCCAGGGTTAATTTGGTTGATGTCTTAAGCAGTTTACAAAAGTAAACAAAACCCCATAAATATTTTACAAGCATAAATATGGAAGGAAAAGAGAATTTCGTTAAGTAAATCTTTTAGGAAACTTAATCTAGGATTAGACCACTTTAACCACTCAATTAACAGCAAAGTCATTACATTGTATAATTTGCAATTTAATCACTCAATTAATAGCAGTCATTACATTGTATAATTTGCAATTTAATGACTCGATTAACAGCAGTCATTACATTGTATAATTTGCAATTTAATCCCTCGATTAACAGCAGTCATTACATTGTATAATTTGCAATTTAATCACTCAATTAACAGCAGTCATTACATTGTATAATTTGCAATTTAATCCCTTGATTAACAGCAGCCTTTACATTGTATAATTTGCAGTTTAATCACTCAATTACCAGCAGAGTCGTTATGTTCTATAATTTGCAATTTAATCGATTAACAGCAGAGTCGTTACGTTGTATAATTTGCAGGTTACAGATGAATATATTAGGCCCTCTTATTCGGACAGCTAAAAGAACAAAATTCCTTGATAATGTGAATATGTGAAGTTGAACAAAATGGTTTAGATCTTATAGATAAAATAGTGCAATTATGAAAGTACCGTAGTGTAGATTATATAGATTTGCAATGTGAAGGCTGTTTCATTGAAACACATGGGACCCAGGGAAGGCACTTTTGAAGTGAGGTACTCACCCATAGATGCAATTTATAATTTTCTTATCATTTTAATATGAACTCTGTGAAATCAAATTTATAATTTTCTTATCATTTTAATATGAACTCTGTGAAATCAAAGTACCCTAGCATATATTTTTTAAAAACTGCCTTCCCTGGGTAGGTACCATGTATGTTTAAGTGGAACAGCCCTGAAATAAAAAGAGTAACTTAGTTGATTATTCTTAGGCAATGGACAGATAGATACTGTTATGCCCTCCATCTGTTCATTTGTCTGTCTTAATCTACAGCCTCCTGAATCGCTTGAAATAAATCCTCAAAACTCTGCAGCCGGCTGGTTCATATTTTAAATATGTGTGATGGGGGTATTTCTTTTTGGCATTTGCTATTAGGGTTCTTGAGAAATGGATCAGAAAGTCACATGTACTCAAATTTAAATTTGTGACATTTTGAAATATTTTTAATTTAAAAAAATTCATCAGGAAGATATGTAATATATATAACTGATTTGGGGTTGTTACTGCTGGGTCACATTTAAATAGCAGAGCAGAGTGGACTCATGAATGATGTTTTAAATTCAAATGCAGAAGATTTGGGAATTGCAAATATAAGCCAAACAAGTTTTCCTTAATTGGTATTTTGATAGTTTAAGCTTTATAGAGCAATGTAATAAAAGTTGTTCTCTGCTTTATTTGCATTTTGTCTTCCTGGTTTGTATCATACCTGCCATACTCCCAAGCAGTGTTGTGGAGTTTTGGGGCTCAAAAAGTGTGTTTTAATGTCACAAAGGGGTCAGTATATGTGACCTAACAAAGTGACATTGTCCAATTGAAAATAAGCTACTTTTCATACAAGCCTCTTTAAAAATACTGGAAATTCAAATTTGATAAAGACCAAGCAAGAGCTCTATATTCTTTGAAGCATTTAATACATCTACAAACCAAATATAACTGGTGGATGTAAAACATTTTCAAATATCATCACCTCACACATGTGCCCACACACACACAACCACATATACATTAAAAAAAAATCAAGTATACCAAGTGTTTGTTTTTAAAATCCATTTGACAGTGGAATATTTTCTTAATTAGATGCAATCTTTGCTGCTCTCAATACTTCTGTAACAAGATAACCGGGTGGGATATTTCGGATTAACAACAGAACACGTTTTGACGACACATATATGGTTTAATGTGGCGATTTATATGA
Source organism: Sinohyriopsis cumingii (assembly GCA_028554795.2). Taxonomy (NCBI): domain Eukaryota; kingdom Metazoa; phylum Mollusca; class Bivalvia; order Unionida; family Unionidae; genus Sinohyriopsis; species Sinohyriopsis cumingii. The sequence continues at coordinate 21,813,502 of CM068831.1, forward strand.
GTAGTGGATGATGAAGATATGTGCGTATTTATAATCCAAATATTGGATCTATTTAACAAAAAAACCGCACAGTTTCAAAGATGAAAAAAAATGTACAAATAAATTTAGGTCAGTAACCCTAAAACACAGGATAAATGATTTCACAAATGATTCAATAATGGAAAGATGAATATAGTTCACTCAAATAGTAAACAATGTAAGCGTTTACACATAGTAAAAAAAATGTATTCGCTCAAGTAGCGAAATTATGTCACTAAACAAGAACGGATATACAATCTATCCTTCCAGTCCTGAATAATACACTGGGTCTTACTAACCCAAAATTAGCATACAGCTAAAAATACATGTGTGGAGATGCACTCCGTCACCCGTGCACCATATCCGCTCCACAGCTCCTCCGAATCAATTTCACAACCAATATAGACTCCGGACCCTCGGAATACCATGATCACTTGAAACATTAGACCCTCTGGACACTTGAAATATTAGACCCTCCGGTCCCCCTGGTCCTTTGACGGCTCTATGGCTGGGTCACCTTAGTCACTCTTGACATTCCGGACGCTAGACATTAGACGCTCCGGCACCTTAAACGCTCCGGACACACGGATGTTTCTACCCTCTGACAACACCGGACACCCCGGATATTCCTACCATCAAAAACTCAGCTGAAAATATACCCGATACAGTGTACTAAACTTGATACAGACATAACGTAAGGATGTTATACATGGTAAGTTAAAAAGATTATATTATAATGGCAATTACAAAACAGAGGTTCAATAGTAACCTAACCCTGCTTGATAAGACAATAGTAAACAATTCTTTAAAAAAAATGTAGCTTTACATTACCAATATAAGTCCTGCACTACGTCGCAACAAGAATAAAAAATGCACGCATTATGGTATGTAAAGAAACTACAACAAACATGCAAAGGAAAATATGGTAATACACTAGTTATCACTTAGAACCCAAAACATTACCTACCCCTACAGCTGGAGTTGTGCGAATCCTTTAAGCAGGCCGCTTGCTGACAAAACCATTAGTATTGTAAAGGTCCTTTACATGTAGTAACGTATTTATACCTTTAGAATTTTCGTTATTCTTTATCAAAGGCACCTTGCACGTGTGGCACAGGACGAATCGTACTCACGATTTCGAAATACATAGACCATATTATAATCACCCTCGGGTATCGTTGTACAGAGAAAAAGAAACGAAACCCGAGTACATGTATTTAATTAACAACATTTACACCATTCCGTGACAACTTCATTGGCTTGAGGGAGTGTGTTGTTTGAAGGTAATACAAATGTCATTTGTGCTCTCATCTTTGTACTCGTCAGAGACTAGATTATACTGTTGTCCATGAAGATTTTGTTGAACATTTTCTCAGCATAGAAATTTTTCTGCATCTATGTTTCTATGGTGTTGGTGCTGACACAGTGACTAATGTTGATATAGTGTGCAAAAAATTAAATGCTCCCCTTGCTGCTGAACTTCACAAAGTCAGACTATGTCTAGGAGTTCTGAGATTTTGTTTAGCATAGTTCTGTTTGTTTTGCAGTTAGTATTTATTATATTTTCCTAAATCACAGCAACATTTCAGCACATAACCTTTGTACACTATTCTATCTGCCGAAGAACATTTGCACATAATATATGGAGTAAAATCCAACTTCAAAACAAATGTTGCCACTTGTCACAGACTTTCCTATATTCTTTAATAATGGTGGCTTAAACGTTCTTATTCAAGGTATTGATGTGTAATAAATTTTGTTTGTCAACACATATCTATTTGGTTGTACCTGGCTCAAATGAATTGGTTCGTTCCACTCTGTGTACTTTACCTATGTAAATTAGTCTAATGGGCTCTACCACATTTAGTGTTCTAAGGACTGAACACAGCCTCATCCTAGTTAATTAAGTACCATGTTATGGTTACTTAACTCTGACCGCTTTTCCTTTTGATTGACTCCATGATAATCAGCTACCCCAAGGATAGTTTTACAAGAGCTCTTAAGCTGGACAGATTACTATTTATACAGACTGTACACTTTATGGAGGTGGAAAAAAAAATGTGTGGTTTTTTAAATTAGGATTATAAAAATTGTTTGTTTTTTTCTATTATAAACAATCATGTGAGGGGACTCAGAGTGCAGAATCACATTTTTGACATGACATGTTAGGGCAGGTATGGTACATGCTTGTTTTTCAGATGACTTGTTATGGTAGGTATGGTACATGCTCGTTTTCAAAGGACTTCTGTTCAAGAGCTCCTTCTCCCACCAGAATACTTTTCTCCCTATATTTTACTCTGAATTGCCCAAGAGATTAATCTCATCTTATGCTTGGCATTTCATCTGATATATAAATACAAAGCCAAAAAATAAAACTATTGACATATCAGTTCTCAATAGTTTACTTCTTGGTTACAGTGGAGTGCAAGCTTACTAGTTCTTACAGCTCAAAATCTTTTCTGCAAATTGAGATTTCTGAACATCTTTTTTAATGCTTGGTTGTTAACAATGATTTTTTTCAAGGTTTGGCATGCATTAGGGATTAAAATACATTCATCAAAATCTTGACTTTTTCTTGAAGGAATATTATCTAATTTCTAAAGAAATTTTAAGAATTCCCTCAATCTGAGGAACACCTCAGCTCCTGCTTTCAAGATCCAAAAAGTTTCCATTTGTTAAATTTTAAAAAGTGATTTTGCATCCTTCTGACAAACATATTGATAATGTCTGAAGTATTGTAATTTATGTACAATCTCAATTTGAGAGGAAATTTTTGAGAATTTTAGTGGAACTAGGCCTGGACATTGCTGCTCTCTTTAACATACACAAATTCATGTTTCTGCAACTTTTTTAATTTTTCCCATCAACTTTAACAAAATGTGTCTTAATAACTTGGTAGTGTTATTAAAGTACAAAATGAATTTTTACACCAAAATCTTTCATTTTAAGGTAGTTAACAATTATGGTAATCAGCAGGTGAACTACAGTCTGTTACGTCATTTAATTGTCTAGTTTTATAGATGTGAATTTTTCATGTGACATTACTGTAACTTTTATTAATCTATTATTTTACATCTGCCTACTTGTGGTCACTTTTCATAAGGTTAAAAAAATTGTTTCCTATTGCACTGGTTTTAAAATTAGGGTTGTCTTGTTATTTTTTGTGATTTTCTTTTGGCAATGGGAAAAAAAAATTTGGTCAGCAGTAAGAAACAGGGATGGTCTACTGACCAGAAACACGCATATTTGTTTTAGCCATATACAGAAATAAATTGCTTATGAGGGGATAGATCTTAAGGACACATGTAGAGGATAAAGAAAGCAATGTTATTATCCAACACCCATTTTGACTAGTGCAAGGAGAAATACATACATTATCATCAGATTATGAGAGTAATATTGCTGGACAATTTATTTTAATGATTCAGAAACTGAATTATAAATGTTCTCTATTTTGGAACTCAAATCCTTTCCAACTGGTTTAGTCATGTCCAAATGGCCAACCTTGTTTTACTTATATGTATATTAAAATCAATAGGACAACCTCCTGTACAATTGTCCATTCATGCATAACTAATCCATTTACTTGGCTGTATAGTTCAGAGATATGCAAACACAGTTTTAATTTTATATTTAATATTTATTCCAAAATCAGTATATTTTTAGGCTTTGATCAGTTTGTAGGTAAGAAGAGTTTATGGGATGGTCTTTCATCCATTATCCATATGCTGGTGATAAGTTTTTTACCGCAGCTTTTCCTAAACTACTTGGAGGACTGCAATGAAACTTTGCACCTACATTCTTTCCAGGGTCTCACTGGTCCTTTATGATGATGGTGCCACATGGAAATTCAGTATATGCACAACACAGGCTATCTGGAAATATTTTTATCAACCCTTCTGATTGGCTGGACATGTCAACATTGGGATTTCACTAAAAGATGACGCGATCCATTTTTTTGATCCTAAATGAAAATAGTATCTATTCGACAACCAATATGGCTATCATAGCAGCCATCTTGAAAATCCCATTATTGCTGCTACTTCTGAACAGAAAATTAAATTGACAAGGGTTTTCACCAGAACACATTTTATGATGTCTGGTTGGTCCTAAATAAAACAGGTACCAATCTGATGTCCAGTATAGCTGCCACTGTAGCCATCTTGAAAATCTTATCGCTACTACTCGTCCTGAATGGATGGTCTTATATCAACATGAGTTCTTTACTAAAACACTTGAAACTGATGCCAATCTGATAACCAATATGGCCATCACAGCAGCCATTTAAATTATTGCTACTTCTTATGAATGGAATAGCTGTAATGAGAGTTTCATGATATTTCTAGTTGGTCCTAAATGAAATGGGTGCCACTTATACATACAGTATGACCACCAGAGTATCCATTTGAAATTCTTGTTTCACAACTCCTTTAGAAGGGATGGTTGTTTAATCATGGGGCTGTCTACTAATTGACCTCAGTTGAATAATGAAAATGGTGAAGCTCAGACATCTAGTATGGCCATGACAATGTCGATCTTGAAAATGTTGTTATCATTACACCTGAATGAGTGGCTGGTCATATTGATATTGTTCTTTCATCAAAAGACTTCTAATGATGTATTGTTTCTCCATTATGGAAGTCTTGCTAATCTGATATACAAGATAGTCTTCATGGGAGCCATCTTGAAAATGTGACAGAAATTCATATCAGTATCTGATTTCCACCAGAAGGCTTTATACAGTCACTTGTTGGTCTGACACGAGGTCATGTTTGTCATGTGCATTTGTCCCCCTCTTATAAGGCCACCCCTTCTGTACTGGGAAAGTGGCCTTATAAGACGGGTGGCCTTTCCAGAGGGGAAGTAAATTTTTTGTGAGAAGTATATGTAATATATATATAGTAAAAAAGCTACATACTTCAAAGCATTTAATATCTTCATTTAATATCTTCGTTTAAAAGTAACATGATTATTAAAAGGTTCTTCTTGTTATAATAATAGACTTATTTCAACTGAATATACATTAATAGTTCTTATTCTTGACGTAAGCGTGATATGCGAGCGGGTATTGTCATGTACATTGCAAAATCATTCAAAAATGTTATTTAAATCTTGGTACGTACATAATTTTCTTTCCATTTGCTCCATTTTTCCCACTGCTGCTAATCTCCTTACTGGTTATGATGTTGTAAATTTGAGTTTTTTCAACATAAAATTGTTTTTTTTTATAAATCTTTTCTACATACAATTGTTTGGCAAGTCCCCATCTCCCCCTATTTCGTCAAGTAGAATAACTTTCTTCTAAAGTCTTATAGTCTCTGATTATGTGATGACATGTTAATGTTTGGTAATGATTTATTCGGATGTTGCTAACTGTATGCGATTTAATTATGCAGACGAAACATTTGTTAATTGGACAAAATGCATTCTTTGTAAAGGAAGCCATAATTGTGTTGTCATGTGATTTTTTGGTCTTTGTCTGGTACTGTTTTGTTCAAGCTTAATTTCTGTGTGTGTGTTAATGCACAAATCTATTTTTAGGCTATGATGACATTTACGTCTGGTTGTAATTATCAAAGAGAAGAACTTGACAGATGTGTGAAGCCCAAAACATTATCATAACATTGTTAAGCCCATTTCCTGTAAACGTCGACTTTTATTGACAACGATACAACATTAATCTAAATGTTACATGTTTTGTAGTCAACACTTCTTTCAGTAACTGAAACTTGACATTGGGAGACATGTATGGATGGTAGAGATAATCTGATTAAGTACCTTACATCACGATATGAATTAATTATAGGTTCTGTATACATTTCAAAAACAAAGTGGCCACTCATGAGGGGAACATTCTACAATTTTGTACTAATATGCTGGCCGCTGGTCACGTTAGAGGGGTGGCCATTCTTGAGGGGTACTTTTGAATACAAATTCATCGGTGCCAAGCGATTCTGGCCGTAAGAAGCTGGTGGCCACTGGTAAGGGGGACAGTTCAAGAGGGGGACTACTGTATGAAAATGGTGCCAATCTGATGTTCACAGTAGCAAATTTGAAAACAGAGATAATTTTACCACTCAGCACTTAATATGAAGAAATAATTCTTGGAAATTCTTTTGGCCAGTAAATTGCCAGCCACTTTCAAGGATTGTTGTTTAGTTGCACTGGTCCATCAGCTCCTAAATTACTTCGAGTATTACCTTGAAATTTTATGCACACATTCAGCCCATGATCTGGTTGGTCATATATGAATGTAGCGCTGATCTGATGTCCAGTATGACTACCACAGTGACTATCCTGAACATTTTGTTATGGCTACTCCTCTTTAATGGCTGACCTTATCATTGGGTTTTCACTGAAAGGCTTCTTAAGATGTCTAGTTGGTCCTGAATGGAACTGGTACCTATTTGATATCCACTATGGCCACGACTGCAGCTGTCTTGAAAGTCTTGTTACAGCTACTCCTGAAGAATGGCAGCTGGTCGTGTCAGAATGGGGTTTTCACAAAAAGACTTTATATAAAATCATGCAGACATGATATCTACCACAGACTGCTCCGGTGGCCTAGTGGTTAGAGCATCTGCCTCGGATGTGGAATGTTGTGGGTTTGATCCCCAGCCGAGTCATACCAAAGACTTATAAACATGGTACTAACAGCTGCCTCGCTTGGCGTTCAGTATTAAGAGGTTAGTTTAAGGAATGGTCGGCCTTGTGTCAGGATAATGTGACTGGGTGGGACATTATGCTACATGTCTGCAGCATGATGCCACATTGATACACATCACTATAAACTGCCACATTGCAGACATCGTAGCGATATGACTGAAAAATTGTTAAAGCTACGTTAAAAAGCCAAATCACATCACATATCTACCACAATGGTCATCTTGACAATCTTATTGTTACTCCTCCTGAACGAAAAGCAATATTGTCATGAAGTTTTTATCCGATTTAATTGGGTTCTAAATGAAATCGTTGCCACTTGCACATCTAATATGGCTACCACAGTGGCCAGCTTGAAAATCTTATTGCTATTCCTTTTGAGTATCAACAAGGAGGGATTTACTGATGTCATATGATGTCTAGTTGGTCCTAAATGAAAATGTTAGCATTCAGACATTCAGTATGGCTGCCACAGTGGCCATCTTGAAAATCTTACTATTACTCCTGAGGGAATGGGGTTTTAACCGAAAGACTTCGTATCCTGTCTAATTGGTCCTAAATAAAAATGATGCCAATCTGATTTCCATTTTGACTGCCAAAATAGCCATCTTGAAAATCTTGTTATGGCTGCTTCTTTGGGATGACTGGTTATATTGATATTATGCTATGACCAAAATGACTTTTGATGTTTAGTTAATCCTAAAAGGAAATGATGCCAGTCTGATGACCAATATGGCCACCATAGCAGTCATCTTTTTTATTGTTACTTTTTCCAATGAATAGTCATATCAACAAGGTAATTTCACCAGAAGACTCTTTATGATGTTATATTGGCCATAGACCAGAGGAGCTGATGCAGTGACCTTTCTTCTGCCATCAGTCTGTTGAAACAAGTTTGTTACAGCTACTGCTCATAAACTTCAGGAAAGATTAACATGAAACTTTACATACAAATTCATCAAAGGTCTAGTGGGTCCTAAATGAAAATAGTGCCCCTGAGGCATACTGTATGGCAGAAATTGTTCCATCTAAAAAAAAATACTATTATTACTATTTCTTGTAAACAGACGGACAAATCAACAATGGATTTTGCTAAAGACATCTTACATTTTCTCATCCAGAATATCCATCCTTTACTGTGACTTCCATCACTGATCTGTTTAAAGCCCAGCTTAGCAAATTATTGAAAGCAGGGACGTTAATGTACTGATAATAACTTTATTATACCACTGTTATAAATCATTTATTGTAAGCAGGGATCTTAATGTACTGATATTAAACTTTAGTTTATTATACCACTCTTATAAATCATTTATTGAAAGCAGGGATCTTAATGTACTGATAATAACTTTAGTTTATTATACCACTGTTATAAATCATTTATTGAAAGCAGGGATCTTAATGTACTGATAATAACTTTATTATACCACTGTTATAAATCATTCATTGTAAGCAAGGATCTTAATGTACTGATAATAACTTTAGTTTATTATACCACTGTTATAAATCATTTATTGAAAGCAGGGATCTTAATGTACTGATAATAACTTTATTATACCACTGTTATAAATCATTCATTGTAAGCAAGGATCTTAATGTACTGATAATAACTTTAGTTTATTATACCACTGTTATAAATCATTCATTGTAAGCAAGGATCTTAATGTACTGATAATAACTTTAGTTTATTATACCACTGTTATAAATCATTTATTAAAAGCAGGGATCTTAATGCACTGATAATAACTTTAGTTTATTATACCACTGTTATAAATCATTTATTGAAAGCAGGGATCTTAATGTACTGATAATAACTTTATTATACCACTGTTATAAATCATTCATTGTAAGCAAGGATCTTAATGTACTGATAATAACTTTCGTTTATTATACCACTGTTATAAATCATTCATTGTAAGCAAGGATCTTAATGTACTGATAATAACTTTAGTTTATTATACCACTGTTATAAATCATTTATTGAAAGCAGGGATCTTAATGTACTGATAATAACTTTATTATACCACTGTTATAAATCATTCATTGTAAGCAAGGATCTTAATGTACTGATAATAACTTTAGTTTATTATACCACTGTTATAAATCATTCATTGTAAGCAAGGATCTTAATGTACTGATAATAACTTTAGTTTATTATACCACTGTTATAAATCATTTATTGAAAGCAGGGATCTTAATGTACTGATAATAACTTTATTATACCACTGTTATAAATCATTCATTGTAAGCAAGGATCTTAATGTACTGATAATAACTTTAGTTTATTATACCACTGTTATAAATCATTCATTGTAAGCAAGGATCTTAATGTACTGATAATAACTTTAGTTTATTATACCACTGTTATAAATCATTTATTAAAAGCAGGGATCTTAATGCACTGATAATAACTTTAGTTTATTATACCACTGTTATAATCATTTATTGAAAGCAGGGATCTTAATGTACTGATAATAACTTTATTATACCACTGTTATAAATCATTCATTGTAAGCAAGGATCTTAATGTACTGATAATAACTTTCGTTTATTATACCACTGTTATAAATCATTCATTGTAAGCAAGGATCTTAATGTACTGATAATAACTTTAGTTTATTATACCACTGTTATAAATCATTTATTGAAAGCAGGGATCTTAATGTACTGATAATAACTTTATTATACCACTGTTATAAATCATTCATTGTAAGCAAGGATCTTAATGTACTGATAATAACTTTAGTTTATTATACCACTGTTATAAATCATTCATTGTAAGCAAGGATCTTAATGTACTGATAATAACTTTAGTTTATTATACCACTGTTATAAATCATTTATTAAAAGCAGGGATGTTAATGTACTGTAATAACTTTATTATACCACTGTTATAAATCATTCATTGTAAGCAAGGATCTTAATGTACTGATAATAACTTTATTATACCACTCTTATAAATCATTCATTGTAAGCAAGGATCTTAATGTACTGTAATAACTTTATTATACCACTTTTATAAATCATTCATTGTAAGCAAGGATCTTAATGTACTGATAATAACTTTAGTTTATTATACCACTGTTATAAATCATTTATTGAAAGCAGGGATCTTAATGTACTGATAATAACTTTATTATACCACTGTTATAAATCATTCATTGTAAGCAAGGATCTTAATGTACTGTAATAACTTTACTTTATTATACCACTCTTATAAATCATTCATTGTAAGCAAGGATCTTAATGTTCTGATAATAACTTTAGTTTATTATACCACTGTTATAAATCATTTATTGAAAGCAGGGATCTTAATGCACTGATAATAACTTTATTTTATTATACCACTGTTATCAATTATTTATTGTAAGCAGGGAAGTTAGTGTACTGATAATAACTTTAGTTTATTATACCACTGTTATAAATCATTTATTAAAAGCAGGGATCTTAATGTACTGATAATAACTTTAGTTTATTATACCACTGTTATAAATCATTTATTGTAAGCAGGGATCTTAATGTACTGATAATAATTTTAGTTTATTGTACCACTTTTATAAAGCATTTATAATGCTTAATCAGTCAGTTCACTCTGTTCCATGTCTTATTTATTTTTGTTCACTGTAACAGCATTGCACTGTATAATTTTTGATGGAAAGAAAAAATAAAAAAGGTACTGCAAGAAAACATACTAGGATAAGAGTATAGCAACATTTATGAAGTATTTTCTCTAAAAACTCCAGTCTATATGTGGTGCAGATTGTTTCTTTTTCAGAAAAGTTTGGAAGAATCAGTATTTTTGTTATTGGTAAAGAATATTTTCTATGTTACAGTGAGCAATGATGGATGCATACCATCCAATGACCCAAATCTTAAGAACAAATCAGCTGATTACTACAACATGGTGGTAGAAGTTGTTGGCAATCGATCAGATGGTGGACAAGTGTCTGATGGTGTGAAACTTACAGCAGGTAAAATTCACATAAACAATGACCTTTTTATATATGTGCACAGGTTCAATTTTTTTGTTGTGCATCCAGCAAACAATATGAATTTTAAGATCATAAAATTGGCACAGAATTTAATGTGTGTGCACAAAATTGAAGTTTAGAATTCATCTTCATTGCATGTATTCACATTGTCTTGAAGCATGATCAGGTTTAAAGATATATTTATTTGAAATGTTTATTTAAATTATGTTATCATTTTATAAGCTACACCAATCAGTCTCTCTTATTCCAGTTCCAAAGTCCAATATTCTCATTTACTGTCATGAAACTTATTCAACATTTTTAATAACTATTTGGAGATTTACTCCAGAGTTAGAAAATGCATACTTTTGAGTGTTCAGAATCATTACAAGCCTGATTTGAAGTCTGGTATATTTTATGATGGAGGGGCCTAGATTCTGATTATCGAGCTGCTAGTATCCAGTCATGTATGGAAACAAATTTCTTTGGTTATTGATATTGCTTTTCTTTATGGCATTGTCTTTCCATCCATCCATAAATATCTACTTGTTCAGCCCATGACTTGTTGATATTTACGGTTATGTTTGCGAAACTTTACATGGCTGTTTCTACAGGAATTAAACCTTTTAGCATTATTATGTTACAACTAGCTTGTTTCAGCTTGTTGCTGATACTGGAAAATATTTGTATTGACCTAGAAATTGATGAGTCATAACGACATCTGTTATTTTATGTAAATTTATGTAAGCACAAATTATATCCCAGATATTTCATTGTTATAGTAGTCATAGGTTATTAAGCAAATTTAGGGAATAATTAAAAGAAAATCTATCGACTGCAAAAGATAATTTTATTTGTGCATATATATATACATATATATATATATATATATATATATATATATATATATATATATATATATATATATATATATATATATAAAATTGGCTAGATAGTGTGTTGTGTACTAGTTAGGTTCCTAGGTTCCTGGCTTCAAGATTAAGGTCACAGCAAGGAATAATGGAATTCTGTGGCCTGTTTCTCCAGCCCAAAAGCTATTGTCACTGCAGCGGTAAATGTAACTCTGTGACCAGTTTCTCTGTCTGGGCTGATATTACTACTACTGATGTCAAGGTCACAGCTAGGAAAAATGTAATGCTGTGACTTGTTTCCATGTCATTGATGCCACTTTTGAACATTGAAGATATTTTAATGAAACTTGGTACTGCTATTCATCACAATTTGTTAGTGTGTTGCATAATAGTCTTCTGCCTTAGATGCGTGAGGTTGTGGATTTCGATCCCTGATCGAGTCATACCAAAGACTTACAAAAATGGTACTAAGAGCTGCCTCGCTTGGCGCTCAGCATTAAGAGGTTAGTGTTAAGACTAGTCGGCCGTGTGTCAGGGTAATGTGACTTGGTGGGACATCATGCTACATGTATGCAGCATGATGCCCCAGTGCTAGACATCACTATAAACTGCCACACTGTAGACATCATAGCGATATGACTAAAAAATTGTTAAAGCTACGTTAAAAGTCCAAATCATACATGCACACACACGCATAATAGTCTTGAGCCCCTACTTTAAGATCAAGGTTGCATGAAAGGGAGAATGTATCTCAGTAACATCTTGCTTTGCTAGGGATGGTACTTGAAAACTGGAAGATATTTCATGATACTTTTGCCAGATGTACATCATGACTAGACTTGGTCATCTTGGGGAGAAAAAATTAGATATGTGAAGTATTTTCTTAATTTCTTGAGATATTGATGAAACTTTTTCCAAGTATACATCATGAGTAAACTGTGTGTTATGTACCAGGGCTCCAAGTATACATCATGAGTAAACTGTGTGTTATGTACCAGGGCTCCAAGTATACATCATGAGTAAACTGTGTGTTATGTACCAGGGCTCCAAGTATATATACATCATGACTAAACTGTGTGTTATGTACCAGGGCTCCAAGTATACATCATGAGTAAACTGTGTGTTATGTACCAGGGCTCCAAGTATATATACATCATGACTAAACTGTGTGTTATGTACCAGGGCTCCAAGTATACATCATGAGTAAACTGTGTGTTATGTACCAGGGCTCCAAGTATATATACATCATGTGTAAACTGTGTGTTATGTACCAGGGCTCCAAGTATATATACATCATGAGTAAACTGTGTGTTATGTACCAGGGCTCCAAGTATACATCTTGAGTAAACTGTGTGTTATGTACCAGGGCTCCAAGTAGGTCCAATGTATTGGTCACAGAATTGCTACCAACTTTAAAAATAATGTTGCCATTTGCAACATTTGGTCACCAATTATGAAAAAAGCCATTTGACAAGAAAAAACACAATAAAGGAAACTTTATAAGCATTTTATTAAAATTCTTATTTTCTTTTATTGTATCCTTTTTCCTACTACTTCCTTGAAAACCAGATGATTGTAAATAAGCTTCTTGCTTGAACACCATATTTAAATGGTAGTGTTTAAAAAATTCTGTCAAGCATTTTCAGTATCACTGAAAGAATACTGCAGCCTTATTAGTGACTGAAAATAAAGTTATCAGTTATCACTGCGCATCATTTTGGTTGACCAATGAGAGGGCACTATTCCATTCAATGCATTTTACTTGCATATTAAGTAGGCACAGTCATAGCCATGTGGAGTGTTATGAAGGGAAAACTGTCTGGCATTCCTTAAATTGTAGGCCAGAATTTGGAGGAGCATATAAGTTGAAAGCCTGAGCTAAACATCGGTACCATATTTATTATGCTACGCAAAAAGTAATTTGAAATATTAGCATTGCTTCTTAAAAAGATCACGTGAGAAGTGAGAAATGCCCTCCCTTGTAGTTTTTTGTAGTACTTTAAAACCTGTTATGAGAGACTACCCCTTCTGCCAACCAAAAGTGGTCTCTCAAGATGGACTGGTTTCCAGGGTCAATAATTAGCATTGTTGAAGAAGAAAAAACATACTCACTGTACTTGTATCTTATCCTTTATTCATAAATCTTGTTAAATATTGCATACATTCCTCTCAAAATAACTTTATATAATAAAGATACACATCTATCAAACATTGTGAATGAAATTTATATTTGAACATCACATGAATATGTATATATATTATTAGTACATGTACATGTATATGATTTGTGAAATGAATAAAAACTGCACAGTTAGGTAAGATGTATATATCTTATTCCAAGCACTTAATCACTTTTCTTTAAGAAATCCATTATACTTTTTTGTTGGTATTAATTCTTTCTGCCATTGTTATTAGTGTTGACATAATAACGACTAGATGTATTTCGGTTTTGATCAGGTTTGGGGGAAATGTGGAATAAATATATATTATGTACCATTGAATGAAACCAAAAGATATAATTAATTCATCAAGAAACAATACATTTATTTTGAGACGAAGTTTAAATCACCAGTGTTATAGCTCAATAAACAAAGGTTGCGACCATCTGCACCTGGATAAACAGATGATGGCTTGGTGAAACACTGTAACAAAAGAAAGAAATAAATTAAAAAAAGTATCCGGAAATGATTCTCACTTACTAGTATTAAAGACAAAGAGCTCGTTCACACACCCCCAGGCATTACGGATTAACTGGAAAGACAAACCATGTACTCAACCCTACACTGAAGCCCATTCAAAAAATTTCTCACTGGGACATTAGTACTACTGGTGTTGTGTAGGTTTTCACAAAGATAAAGAAAAAATACAGACCTCTACATTGACTGTATATGTCCATCATTACTCCCTTTGACGATAATCACCTCTGTCTGAGGTGGTTCGAGTCTAAGATTCAGCCAGTGTGAGAAAGCATGCCAGTAGCTTCTCGTGGGTCGGTGGTTCTTTCCGGGGTTTTCTCTGGTTCTTCCTCCACCATTAATACTGGCCGCCATGTATAGCCTATCATGTGCTGCAAAATGGCGTTAAACCCCACAACAACAACAACAACAACTTTGACGATAAAATGTTTGATCTTACTGGCTATTCACATGACTTCGGCACTACAGTGGCAGTTAGTGACATGTACTTTAGTCTGGTTTACTGCAGTTTACAAATGACACCATACGCTGGACTTGTAAATTTCACAAAACTGGTAGCTAGCCAATTTTTATAAAAAATATCTTATTAGAAAAATCATTACTATTTATGCGATCTTTGTTACAAAGGATTAAATGATGGTTAGTGGTGTTTATCTCGCTATATGGTTGTTCAGCTGTAGTGTTATTTAATGTGCACTTTGTGTGCATACTACATGTATCCTGAGCTCTCATGTTTACAAAGGATTAAATCATGGTCAGTTGTGTCAGTATTTTTTTTGGCAATGCAGTTGTTCATAGCAGTGTTGAAATTTCTCCTTGTCATCACTATTATTATATGGAGGAGATCGTGTTCGCATAGTGACTGGCTCATATCCTTGTCATCACTATTATTATATGGAGGAGATCGTGTTCGCACAGTGACTGGCTCATATCTCCTTGTCATCACTATTATTATATGGAGTTCGTGTTTGCACAGTGACTGGCTCATATCTCTTTGTCATCACTTGGACATGATTACAGTTTATCTTTGCATTGTATGTAGATAATTCTTTTTCATTGGAAAAGAAAAAAGATTTAGGTTTTTTTAGGATGTTTTCTTTTTGTCCATTCTTTATTAACTTTGATTTCATATATACACTGTGATGTGCAAAATTTTGTGATTTGTGCAGATTCTTGCAATAAATCTGAAATAACCGACGTGAGCGAGAGCAAGCATCAGCACTACAAAATATCATGATATTGATGTGTATCAATGAACCACATCACATTTCTATAATTCACAGTATATATTTTGATGGAGCTTTATCCAGATATGCATGAATTCTGTATGTCAATTTGTTACATTTCTTGTTAGCTTCCTAACCCAAGGGTCAAATGGTCACAAAGAAAATATCACAAGAGGAATACATCATGTGCCATATATGTTCTTTCTTGTTTTATACAATACGTTGGATTTCTCATTTATTGATAAAAGAGGAGCAAGAGTCCAGTTTCTTTGGATCCCTATTTCATTTTAATTCTATTCATACACCATAGTTAAAATATTTTGGAAAGCATAAAAGAGGGGGTTATGTAATAACTACAAAACCACTTGTTTTTTTTTTCCAAGTTGGTGGGGAAGGAACTGAATGAATACATTATAGGACCATGACAACTTTGTCTTATCCATGTGCCATATCAAAGATATTTTTGTACCATCTTTGAGCAAGAGACTTTGTAGTTTCATGTATTTATTATTCATCATTAATTTTTCAGGATCACCATGCAATAACTTCCAGGGCTACTGTGATGTGTTTCATCGCTGTCGAGGCGTAGATGCCGAGGGACCACTAGCCCGTCTAAAGAATCTCATTTTTAGTCCCCAAACTTTGGAGACTGTTAAAGACTGGATAGTCGTATGTATCTTAGTGTTAATCTGTGTCTAAATATACATTTTGTCTTGCATTCATAGCATAAGCTTAACATATTGTCATTTGTGTAGGCAATAACTTTAGAGGTTTTACATTAGCTCCATTCTGCAGAAGTGGATTTATAACTCGTGAAAATATTAGAAACCTACTTTCACTCTGCATTAGGAATGCTGTAAATTCACTTATTTTTGTGAGTTGTCAGTTTTAACTTTACATTAGGAAATACTGTGAATTCAGTTTTTTGTGGGATATTAGTTTTGACTTTACATTAGGGAATGATATGAATTCACTGAATGATGTGAGTACACTGTCTTTTGTGAGATGTCAGTTTTGACTTTACATTTGGGAATGCTGTGAATTCACTGATTTTTGTGGGATGTCAGTTTTGACTTTATTTTAGGGAATGCTGTGAATTTGCTGCTTTTGTAGGGCATCAGTTTTTTAACTTCACATTAAGGAATGCTGTGAGCTCACTGTCTTTTGTGAGATGTCAGTTTTGACTTTACATTAGGAAATGCTGTGAATTCACTGTGTTTTGTGGGATGTCAGTTTTGACTTTACAGGATGTTTTGAATTCACTGCTTTTTGTGGAATGTCATTTTAAACTTTACATTAGGGAATGCTGTGAATTCACTGCTTTTGGTAGGATGTCAGTTTGGACTTTACATTAGGGAATGCTGTGAATTTACTACTTTTTGTGGGATTTCAGTTTGGACTTTACATTAGGGATTGCTGTGAATTTACTGCTTTTTGTGGGATGTCAGTTTGGACTTTACATTAGGGAATGCTGTGAATTCACTTTTTTGTGAGATGTCAGTTTGGACTTGACATTAAAGACATCAGTGAATTTACTATTTTTATTGGATACTGTTTGTTGTATTTATAGCTTTTAGACATCACTCTTGACAGTTTTTCAGGATTTACAGATTCATTTTTGTATTAACTGGACAAACTCTATTCTTTGTTCTCTGCTTTCAAGATAAAATTGTTATGATTGCAGTATTATAAACTCTGTTTTGATTGGTTCAACTGAACAGTGACTGCTTTCAAGATAAAATTATTATGATTGCAGTATTATAAACTGTTTTGATTGGTTCGGCTGAACAATGACTGCTTTCAAGATAAAATTATTATGATTGCAGTATTATAAACTGTTTTGATTGGTTCGGCTGAACAATGACTGCTTTCAAGATAAAATTATTATGATTGCAGTATTCTAAACTGTTTTGATTGGTTCGGCTGAACAATGACTGCTTTCAAGATAAAATTATTATGATTGCAGTATTATAAACTCTGTTTTGATTGGTTGAAATGAATAAAAGCTGCTTTCAAGATAAAATTATTATGATTGCAGTATTATAAACTCTGTTTTGTTTGGTTCAACTGAACAATGACTGCTTTCAAGATAAAATTATTATGATTGCAGTATTATAAACTCTGTTTTGATTGGTTCGGCTGAACAATGACTGCTTTCAACATAAAATTATTATGATTGCAGTAAATTAAACTCTGTTTTGATTGGTTCGGCTGAACAATGACTGCTTTAAGCAGTGAAAAACACCATATTAAATAACTTGTCAAGTGCACATGTCTTAGCAGATTGGAAAGTTAGGGAAGTGGTGCTTTATTAAATTTTGTTTCTTCTTAGAACTGGTGTCAGGGTCAGTATCCCCAGCACATTTTTGGTTCCAGTTCATTTTGTCTTTGTGAATTTTGTTTTTCAGCTTTTAATTATATTGTAAGGTGTGGGCAAATTTTAACATAGTAAGACCCCGTGTGACACTTACCTCCTGACTATTGTGCACTATGTGTAATCACCAAGAGTTGTCCCTTAAGATGTGTTTGGGATGAGGCAGTGTGGAAATTACCTAAAACCACTGGATAACTGACACTTGATACGATTCTGCCAGCCATTAGGGACAGGTCATTAGTACTAGTGGTGGTGTCTCATTAAAGCAAGTGTTCTCACTTTAACTGTCTGAAGCCATCTCTGTCTCTAGAGTATTTTCTATCAGATCATAATTTGACAGGCCTTTGACCTGTCATTGGGTACTGGTCACTTGTCACCAATCATTGGACGTAGAGCACCAGTAACTGGACAGTGCTCCTCAAGCAGCTGGACATTGGGTTTTGACTAAATGTCTGAGGAGAGGGATTGAGTCAATGCCTTCCTAACTTGTCTATGTTACTATTTAATCCCAATGGGGATATGGAGTGGAGTTTTGCTCACCTTTGTAGTGAAACAAATCAGATAAGTGCCCCCCTGTTCTATTTTATTTTTTATGAGAATTTGAGAACTCCAACTAGCTGATAGTTAGCCCCACCCCACCCATGATATCACTGATGTATTCACCTTGGTTCCAAGGTATGTTTAATGGGCAGTCTTCTCCATTTTCTTTGGTCTTGTCTAGCAGAAAGGAAGCATGCCACCACTCTCAGGCTTTACTGTGTCATTTTTTTTCTGTCTTGGAAAATAATATGGCAAGACATGTATCACTTTCCCAGTAGCTTGATGGGTGTATATTCATTGTCAAGGTGACTAATCATCACATGCAGAGAGAGGTCACAAGGGCCTACATGTTACATGCAGAGAGAGGTCACAAGGGCCTACATGTTACATGCATATGGTTAAATTAAGTTTTTGCATCAGCTCAGTTTATCTGTCACTCAGGGTCATGAAACTTGGCAGTTGCATTTATCTTGACAATTACTTTTCACAACAGTCAAAAGTGGATCACAGGGATGTACTTTTCTTGCTCAAGAAACTTTGCAAAGATTGTGGATTATGGCATGGCAGAGTTGGCAATATATAGCATTCCACAGAATTCTTGTCTTTTCAGTCAGCTTGGCTTAAAATTATACTTTTCCTTTTCCCATACAGGAACACTGGTGGGCAGTGTTACTGATGTCCTTGGGGTTAGTCTTGGCCATGGGCTTATTCATCAAATTCTGTGCCGTCCACACTCCCAGCAGCAACCCTAAAGCCAAGCCAGCACGTAAACTTAGTGAGACAATGACACTACGCCGACGACGAAACCAACATCAGCAACAGCAGCAGTATCCACAGCGACAGCATAATCCATATCCACAGGTATGACATGTTGGATCAAAATTATTCAGTCTATAACTTGCTTGTGGTAATAAATAGAGCACTTTCCTCAAAGTATTGGTAAATAAAATATTGAAATTATTCTTTGCATGTCATTATTTTCTTTTAAAATGTAATGGAATGAAATAACTTTGAGGACCAATCATGCACCTAAAGTAAACTCTCCTTAAGTATTCTTCCTGTTATCGTGATTTGGGATGTCATTAGGTGCTACTGTACATGTATGCGTAATAATAATGAAATGGTTATCGTAGCCCAATTTTCATAGAAGTTAGTGTATCTAACATGTCAGTAAACTTGACATCTGCATTAAAGACATGTACCCAAATCTAACATGTCAGGCAATAGAGTATACAAGTCCCTTTGAATGGGATTCCAGTTTGTTTTAGGTCAGTGCACATGCACACGCATGCATGCACATGCAGATACACAGAAGAACCGGTACTCATTTACCATGTTGAAGTGCAGACAACAAAGTTTCATAAATCTTTAGTTTTATTCTCATCCATATGTGTCAGAGTGATGGTCAGTTTGCCATATTAAGCAGAAATCACCAAATGTAGGCAGTATGCTTTGTGACATCAGGTTTTTGGACTTATGGACATACACATTTTTGTCTGCATTGATTCAGAGAGTTGTTGTTGTTGAAATGGGTTTAACACTGTTTCTCAGTGCAAGATAGATAGGCTATACGTGGCAGCCAGTATATTATGGGGAGAAGAACTCAGGAAAAGCTAGGTAAGAACCACTGACACACAGGCAGCTTTCTCACATATTAACATTGGCCAAGCCAGAGACTTGAACCCTTATTGACACAGATGAGATGGCAGTGTACAGTAATGGTGAGTGCTTTAGACTAATTGGCCACTGGGAGCCCCTAAGTCAGAGAGAGATAATCTAGTGTTTTATGTCACTTTTCCTGGAAACTGCATACAAGTTTGGCATCTAAAATTTCTTTTTTCTTGAGGTTAATAATTTTCAAATGATAGCATTTGAAGTGACAGATTTTGTTGTTCCTATCAACTAGAATCCTCTCTTCCCATTGAGAAAATGTGCATTAGTTGACATTTTGTCTGACACAACTCCCCTCTCCCATTTAGAAATGCTTGTATGTTTAGATATTTTTTCTCAGTGGAACTTTTTGTAATGCTCACTGTGTTGAAAACTCATTGCAATCACACATGTTTGTCACCCCTCAAGATTTCTCGAGTATATTTGGCCACAGTTATGTAGCTTGTTACAATGGATGCCCCTTGATGTATGGCAGTACCAGCTTACTAAATGCTCAAGATGTGCTTGACATGCTGGTCATAGCCAGCTTTTGTTAATTGACTCACCTGTGACAAATGTTGTACAAGGTGATACATATTGGTGACATAATCTAGTTGGCATCTATTTTTGGAGGTTTCTATTTATTTTGTAAAAGACATTATTTATGTTTTTGTCAAGGGATTAACAGATTTTGTTAAAAATTGATCGTAGTTTAAAGATTGCAGAGGTTAATGGATGAGGAGCTTTAAGGTAACAGGAGGAATTTTAGTTTTCCTGGTCATAAACCAGAAGAGCTTGCAGGATTAACTTTCATCCATTTATCCATTAGCACAAGCTTTTTACTGCTTTTCATCCTAAAGTACTTGAAAGATTGCCATGAGACTTTTTATTGCCATGAGACTTTTTATGCATATTCATTTCATGTTATAGTTGATCCTAATTGAAAATGGTGTTAATCATACATCTAGTATGGCTGCCATGAGAACTATCTTGAAAACTTGCTGTCACTACTTCCACAGAGTACATGCTTAAATTTATATAGGGTCTTCATCTAAAGACTTCTAATTATGTGTACTTGGTCCTACATGAAAAAGTCTGACATCCACCACACCAGCTACTTTGAAAATCTTGTCATTGCTAAGAATATCAGAGATAATTTCAACATTCATTTAAAATGTAAGAAAAGATCAATCTGGAATTTCTCGAAATTCTGTTCACCCCATAGAGCATCAGTCCCTTAAAGGGATTCCTGTTTAGGTTTTAGGTGGGTGGTCAGTTGTTCAAGTATTTAGCTTACTGATGAGGTGAAAATAAATGTGATTCCTATTGCACTGGTTTTATTCAAGTAAAAGTGTCAGCAACTACTGGAGTAACTTACTGTGAGACACACATTATTGAACGTTATCTCAGTTTTAAACATTTTGATGATGTACCACCAGAGAAAATCTTGGGACTTTGTAAAAGAGTGTGGTTTAATTTATTTACAAATTTTAACATGAATATTTTTGTGATTTCACATTGTTACCATTGCCTTTGATTTTCTCAACCTTTTAAAGAAATGTAACATGTACATACATGCATGCATGTGTGAATTCATAACCATTTATCATTGAAGTTTTTCAGAGATTGTATTCGTAAAGATTAGCGTCTGAATACAGCAGGCAGAAAAAAATGTACAGTTATATGTTTAAAGTTAGTGACTACAGTATCTGAGTTGGTAGACTGTTGGACTTGTAATCAGGGATTATGGGTTGATGGCCTGGCCAGGCCAGGCCATGTTGGCTGCTTTTGCGCCACAGCATTATATGGCCAGTTATGTGTTCTAAGTGCTGTTTAAAACCAGTCATTGTCAGTTTTTAGTGCACATGGATTGTTTCTGAAGTATAAAATGATAAAGCAACATTCTTGTTAACTTGTACACCAAGCAGTGAGACCCTGTTTAATGTGCCATGAACAGATTACACTTGTACACCAAGCAGTGAGACCCTGTTTAATGTGCCATGAACAGATTACACTTGTACACCAAGCAGTGAGACCCTGTTTAATGTGCCATGAACAGATTACACTTGTAAACCAAGCAGTGAGACCCTGTTTAATGTGACATGAACAGGTTACTCTTGTACACCAAGCAGTGAGACCCTGTTTAATGTGCCTTGAACAGGTTACACTTGTACACCAAGCAGTGAAACCCTGTTTAATGTGCCATGAGCAGATTACACTTGTACACTCAGCAGTGAGTCCCTATTTAATGTGCCATGAAGCAGTGAGACCCTGTTTAATGTGCCATGAACAGGTTACACTTGTACACCAAGCAGAGACCCTATTTAATGTGCCATGAACAGGTTACACTTGTACACCAAGCAGAGACCCTGTTTAATGTACCATTAACAGGTTACACTTGTACACCAAACAGTGAGACCCTGTTTAATGTGTTATGAACAGGTTACACTTGTACACCAAGCAGTGAGACCCTGTTTAATGTGCCATGAACAGGTTACCCTTGTACACCAAGCAGTGAGACCCTGTTTAATGTGCCATGAACAGGTTACCCTTGTACACCAAGCAGTGAGACCCTGTTTAATGTGCCATGAACAGGTTACACTTAGCATTTCAAGATCAACAATCATTTTCAGTGTAATGTATGCTTTTTGGGCTTACTTTCTTTCTTTATATTTATTAAATCATTGTTTCATTATTACAGACATAGTCTTGGGAAAAATTTATACTGCAGAATCAGTCTCTTAATTTGGATTATGTGAATCAATATGCAAAGATAGCATCAGCTATTTCTATTTTGGGTCACATTTCTAAATCCTCTAATCTCTAATTGGCTATTTATGACTTGTCTAATACACCAGCATGTGCTTTGGCATGATATAAACTTTTCCAGAAAGCATGTCTTACTTGAGACGTGCTGATATCAGATCGTGCTATGAACTGATCATGCATATGGTGGTTGTTAATCACACACATCCTGAAACGTGTATTTTCTTTGCCAGTAGGGATTTGTGGCAGAGAATCAGCTGTCTTTGATTGCACCTTCTCCCACTGAAATCCCAAATCTCTCTGGTATCTGAGCTGGAAACGATCAAGATGGACTCCTTTGACAGTTAGATCTTTGCTGTTAAAATCTAGCAAATTCACGAAGGAAAAAATAAAGTCAGTACTATCTATTTGTCACAGTTAAGGTCCTTGTGATATTTTGTCAGCCACCATCTTGACATGGTTTGTTCAGACTATTAAAAGAGCTAAGTAATCTTTCATAGAGAGAGATCTCATTTTTGAAAATCAAAGCCCATGAGGTAATGGCTGTTGCAGCATCCTGGGCTTTTAATCTTCCTTCTTCCTTTAGTGGTGTACAAGAGTGAGTTTATTTATGATTTGGGTCCAATTATATCAGCTCAACAAGTTTCTTGAGCCATCCTTCAGCCAGCGGTAAAATATCCAACTAACAGCAATCGTAGGTTCACTTGACAGCTTATCTTAAATCCTCAATCTCCCACTGGGAAAACAATGCAGTAATAGCAAGTGATATGTTACGGTTATTAAAATCTAGTTTTGGGGATTCCAAAACTAATTATAATTATGTTATACTAACCTCTATTATGGCAAAATTCCCATCTTCCTCCTTTCTTATATGCTTCAGTTAGGGTCAGAAAATGACCAAGTCAGAGGAAAAAGATAATTTGATTGTTGGAAGTTGACTTGGGTATCAGACAGGGGTCATATTTTGATTGTAGAACACCCTTTACTAATTGGAAGAGGAAATAATGTCCTTGGACTGGGTGCTAGTGCCAGGAAAAGATACAGCGATACAAATATATCATCAGTATTTCATAAATAAAATTAGTCACCCCCTTTTCAAAAAGCCAATTGTTACTTATTTTTTCTCTCAAGAACTTTATAGTCTTATAAGAGTCACCTTTTTTAATTAAGAATTTAGCAAAAATATAAAATTATAAAATGAACTTTTTTTTATTTTTTATATGTAGACTCCAAATAATTATTGCAGGACTGCAAAAATGTATGTATGGTATGTTGATTTTCCAATTGCCACACATTGTGTGTAATATTCATAGCATTATTGCAGAATATGAAGTCCCCCTCCCATGATAATGCCATAATTTATTGGAATTTCATTTTATAATTTTATCATTCTCCATTTTTATTACATCAGACTGAAACGGTGGACATGCATGCATAGCAGGTAAACTAAGGTGTCGGAATAGTTTTGATTATTACTTTGTAAAATTGAAACATATCTGAACCTAGAATTTTCCCAGTAACTACTTGTATATGTCTAACTTTACTTGTATCTCATGTCATGTGCATATATATCCTGATATCTGTTTATTTTATTTCCCTTCAGGTATGGTACGAGGGAGTTAAACTTTGTTTGTTTGTTCATGTATGTCCAGTACATGAAAATGTTCACTGTCCAAGTATGATTGACCTTTGTTTTAAGTTTGTATCTTAAGTTTTTTTTCATGCACTTATGCTAGAAATCTGTAATGGCTGCATCTTGAATGCAGTGTCTTTGTTACCTGCCCCTGACACATCCTATATTTTTAAGATACATATTAAGATCAGTTCAGTATGCAGTCTCACCAAGTCTGAGTATTCAGTTGTACGTTACAAAAATGTAAATAATGAGCAGCCGCGTATTTTGTTGTTATGGTATAATAATTTATGATATCAGAGAGGCTCGTTGATCTGCCATCACTAATATCAATGCAAGTAATAGTACAAGGGTATTGAGACCAAATGATTTCAATTTTTTCGTTAAACATTTACAATTTAAACTGCATTTATATCATTGACAGTCAAATGTCAAGTGTTGTTTTCAGCACCTGTTTTTTTATAATTATATATATGATTTGCACATCTGGCCAGGCATTCATCTTCCAGTTATTAACATGTCTGAGAATTACCAGTACATTTAGCTCCAGGTCACTTTCAGAGAGTCAAGGTTATTTAAGTTACATTGGAAAGAAATGATGATGTTCCCATTGCTGACCTACTCAGTACTCTCACCAGTCTTTCTCTTGTCATCTGTGTAAGAGCTACAGTATTGGACCAGCCCCAGTCATGTTGCAAGTCAACTCATTTCAATTGATCAAAATGAAAATTGTTATAAATATGATTGTGTACATAATATAATTAAACTACCTTGAATTAGCTTATTTATTCACTAGTGGGATAAAAAATAGCAATTCATCCAAGTGAAATGAATACTTGGTGGAAAAAAAGCTTTGTTACACAGATGTAGTTCATTATGGAGAAGCAGTTGGCAGTTTCCAGTTACAATTCCTAGAGTGGTACTCAGAGATTTTATCAAGGGAGAGGAGTTTCACTATTCCTTGCAATGAAATCACAGCATGATGATTTTGTTTATTGAATAATATTTTTAAAAAATTGAGTTCCAGCATTGATGGTTATTTTGCAAAATAAATGTCCCAGGTTTTTAAAGAAAGAAATTTTGGTTGGTTGTGAATTTAATCAATAACAACAAAAGCCAGTAATGTAATTCACATTGTTTTCATGTACATTTGATGGTTGTTGAAACCAGTTGGAATAATGTTAATGATCTTTCTGATGTTGAGCATCTTGGAAATAAGGTAATTTATATGCATAAAAGCAGACAACTTTATTAGAAAAGGTGCTTTATTGACAGTAACTCCTAACATGATTATAAAACAAGTATTCATCCATTATATGACTCAGTTGCCCCCCACCCCCAGTTTTCTCAATATCCTGTGGGCATGGCATCATTTCTTACTTTTTTTTGTGGGTTTCCTCAGCAACTTGCACCCTCACTTACAGTGAGGTGTATGTTTCTGAACCCCATTGTGCATCAGTTATTGAGGGAGAGCCATAACGAGTTATTTGATTGCAGAATAGAAAGGTACATGGTTTTGCTTCTCTTGGCAGTACTGGATGTAAGTTGTTGAGGGGTTTTAGGTGGCCATAAAGAAGAATTAATGGAATACACCCTCCTCATTTATTTTTCCTTTTATTTTCAAAAGAACTACTTGTCAAAGTAGAAATTTTTTATCAGTTGATAATCGTCCCTTTATTTGTTTTGGGAATTATTGACAGAATTCACTGTATGTAATTAATTGATTATTATGTCATCTAACAAGGTATTTGGTGCATTTTACACAGTTAAAAATAAAGTTTAAGAATCAGATCATTATTCATTAATTAATATATTTTATGGCCATTCAGCCTTGTGCGACACATATGGTAACTATTCACTTGATTTATTTCATAGTATATTGCTGTCATATGTTTGGAAAGTAGTTTGCAAGTATCTTTAATAATGCAGTTTTCCTTGTGATATCTATATGCAAGACTTTCATGTATACATCATTGTGGATGCACAACACAATACTGTGGCCATCTATCTTGACAAAATTGGAATTTCTTGCAATAGTTTGGTCACAATCCCACATCCCATATTATTTTCCTGAAGTGAGGATTGATCTGTAGTTTTCATTTGCCAGATGTGGTTTTAATTAATCTTTAGAAACAGTCATCTTTGTCTGTCTTTGGCCAGATTGCAAATAAATTTTGGGTCATGGATTGATATCTATCTATCTCTTTGTTCACTCATTTGGCATCACCATTCTGGGATTACATTTAGGTCATTTTCTCTCAAACTATTACTAGTCGAGTCACATAGGTTAATACTTCAATGAGTCATCTGGAGTACTTTCAGTACAAATTAGGTCAATGAGACCTGGATTTAACAGTTGATTGAATATGGATAATCCTTGCATTTAGCTAATTTTCTCATTTTTTGGCTTTGATGTCATGGAAATTTAAAAATAATAGCGTCATTAGGAGCACTATAGCCATCATATGGGCCCCGAGTGGTCTAAAGCACTCTTCATTATGGATCACTGCCATCTCACCTCTGTCTGCGTGGGTTTGAGTCTCGGATTTGGCTAATGTGGATATGTGAGAAAGCTTGCCAGTAGCTTCTCGTGGGTGAGTGGTTCCTTCCGGGGTTTTCCCGGGTTCTTCCTCCACCATTAATACTGGCCACCATGTATAGCCTATCATGTGCTGAAAAATGGCGTTAAACCCTACAACAACAACAACAACAACAGCCATCAGGAACTTTAAAAATAATAGTGTCACTAGGAGTACTACAGCCATCAGGAAGAAATAGGTCACAGACCTATATTTCATTGTTCTGTGATTTACTTTTCTTTTGAACTTTGTTAATTTAGGTAATGGTTTGCTTTTGTCATTTTCTTATAGAGTGTTTCTTGTAGAGTCACATAAGTTATTATTTAGATGTGTTACATGGAGAATAAATCTTTGAGTGAAGATTAGGTCATTGACCTTTATTTCTTGGGCCATTGATTTTAATCAACCTTGTGTTTAACTCATTTTCTCATGTTGAATAGTGCAGATGCATAATTAAGTGTACTACGACCATCAGTGAATACTAGATCATCATGAATGATCTTTGTGTTTTTCAGTGATTTGTGCTTACTTAATTGGGTTGAGTTAAATTTTGCAAGGTTAAGGTTAGTGTTTAACTTTTTTCAGAAACTATTACTCACATAAGTTAGTATTTAGATGTATCATCCCATAGATAAAAGGATTCAAAAATCTGCACCCCATGATTAAAAATTCATTTAAAATGCTGGTGCCATTAGCAGTTGTCTTGTTATTTTTGTCCTAACTACTATAATTTTAACAGGATCGGGATTATGACTCATTAATGCTTCACCCTTCCCAGTTTGAAAAGGTAAGAAAGAGAAATGGACTTCAGATACCTCCCTGGCTTTCACTCGTAGGGCTTTTCTTGAAGGTGACATAACTTGATTACATATCCTTAAATCCTTTTCTTGTTGTCTCAGTAAGGGCTGTTCTATTTAAACATACATGCTACCCAGAGAAGGCTGCTTTTAAAAAAAAAATATATGCCAGGGTACTTTGATTTCACAGAGTTCATATTAAAATGATAAGAAAATTATAAATTGCATATGTGGTTGAGTACCCCAATTTAAAGGTACTTTCCCTGGGTCCCATGTATGTTTGAATGGAACAGCCCTCACAAAATTATTGCAAAAACATAGCAAGACATTGGTCAGGATATTGCAGTAGTGCATGCTTTGCATTTCTTTTGGCCCAGCTTCAGTTCCCAGTATGGATACATGTGATGGCAGGTGTGTATCCAACATTGATAGTTGACTCCTGAGTCTTTGCCCTCTGCATGAAAGATCATTATACTCATTATGATGAGTTATCTCCCCTTACAGCAAGAATAACATTGCTGCCACCACAATTTAAAATCTGCTAGAGATCTGAAGACTGGCCTTTTCTCAAGTTAACCTTGTTCTCCAAAGAATTTGACAAAAAGTAATGGATAATATAAAAAAATTCACATCTAGGTTAGCAGAGTTTGCACTGTCCTTTTAAAAATGTCAGCATTTTCAGGAAGAAGTCATTGCTAAAATGGCAAATTATCATTCAAAGCAAGACTGACCCCATAGTCAAACATTTTATGCCGGTCTTGACATTGCATAGCAAATTATCATTCAAAGCAAGACTGACCCCATAGCCAAACTTTTTATGCTGGTCTTGACATTGCATAGCAAATTATCATTCAAAGCATGACTGACCCCATAGTCAAACATTTTATGCCAGTCTTGACATTGCATACAACCACATATCATCAGTTGTGAGCCATTAAAATATATATTATATAAAATAAAAAAATTCAAGTAATTGTTGTAAAATATGATACATATATGATGTAATGCTGACAGTGATTTAATGGCATTCTGGCAAAAACTGTTAAGTCATGCCATGATTTCTGGCTTTTGTTTATCTCAGGTTAGTGGAAGCTTGCATGGTGAATATGTGCATGTCTGTCCAGATCTTCATATGGACATGTCTTTAGTCCATCCTTCAACACCTTTAATTCATTGTTTAAGACCAGTGGTCAATATTCCATCTATGAAGACAGTTAAACCCTATTCCCCCAAATGAAGAATTCATATACAAATGAAAATGTATTTTTCTCTTTAAAACCACACAAACTTGTACCTACAGCAATAAATGTATGTACAGTACATTATTCATTGTAGACAACAAGAAAAGGAAGGCTGGTTTTGAATCAGAACCTGATACAAAATCGGTTCTTTCTCTTTGCACAAGTTGATGCCTTAATTTGCCATTACATGTGAAAATGGATCTTATAACAATAACAGAGGTGTTTTCTTGCTGTGTAAATTAACATTTTGCAATTTTTGTAGGCTTTTTATTACACTGTCAGGAAATAGTCTGCCTTTTATGGATATACTCATGCTTTCTAAATATAACTTTGGACAAAACTGATATTAAATGCAAATCTTGATAAACGTTCCCCAAAATAAAGCTTTTCGTTGCATCAAATCATTTCTCATCTTTGGAGCTTAGGCAAAACATAGGTATCACTTTTCCAATTGCATAATATATGTTGTTATCAGTGGTCTGATTGACCTACTTTTTACACTCTATTTGAGATACGCCTTGGGAGAGCAGCTCAGACATAGCATTCCACAGAATTCTATTGGAGGGAACATATTTTAAGTTGATCATAATGTTTTAACCAGACACTCCAGTTAATGTACAACACATGTAAGAGTCAGCCAAGCCAACATTATGCTTACTGTAGAATGAAAGCCATAATTAGGCAATGCCTAAATTCTGCTTCAATCCTGCTTATATTCCTCAAAATCCTAAAATTCCTGAGCTTGACACTTTGTGTCAGACAATCACAAATACTTATGTACCATCATCTTTGATTTTCTGTGAAGGAAAGTGCTCACTGAAAATTGATTTCAGAGCTTTCTTACTCTCAGCTATAAAGATATAGGTTTGAATCTACCAGACCAATCTGGAGTACCTGATGTGGGGATACCATTGGGAAAGGCACTCAAGTACAGTTGTCTGGGTGCAATATTGCTTTCTATTATAATGATAATACCAATCATGCATTTCAGCAATCAGATTTCGATTTAAACCACATAACTGATTCACTCTGTGCAGACTTCTTCAGCTATAGGGCACTTCTAATTAGCATAGCTGAATAAGATTGCCAGTGTGTTTGGAACATTGTTACAGATTGTATGCCACATATTTCTTTAAAAAATTTTTACAGCAGTTTGCCAGTGATGTTAATATTAACCTGTGTTACAAACTGTATGGCACATTCTTTACTCTTCCTCAGCAGTAGTTTGCCAGTGATGTTAATATTAACCTGTGATACAAATTTTACAATATATTCTTTACATTTTGACTACTGTAGTTTGAAGGTGATGTTATTATTAAACTGTGGTGAGGGTGCTACTTGTCTGTGCTCCCCATGTCTTGCATTCTTTCACATCCTGTATTTACCTATGTAACAAGGGCACTAGTGATATTATATGCTGCTGTTATGATGGATTCTCATTGGATTTGGCAGGATGGTAATATTGTTAAAATATACTAGAGGTATTATGTAGATATGCACCACCACAATAACCACGGTGCCAAACAACATTGCCACCATAAATCCCTTTCCATTTTAGTGCACTTCATAGCACAAATGCAGTGTAGCATCTTTGCATTATCCAGCTATGAACTCATCATTAGTACATTTCTTTTCAAGCATGTTTGCTAGATAGACTGTACATAAATAGTAACAGTCAAAGGCAGTAACCATGGATTTGACAGGCACACAAGATTTGCTTCGTAGAGAATTTTATATGTCTAAAATAGTGTCAGCTTTATGATATGATGACACTGATGTGATGAAAAAGTTGTAATATCACAATGCAACCTAAGGTTAATGATAACATCACTAGAGAACACCAACCACATACACAGAATAGACTCCCATTGTAGATAGTGTTATCCAGCAGGTCAGGATCTATGATTTCAACTGAACAGGAGTAGATCTTGATCTGCTGTCAAAGTTCTCTTGCCAATCCTGCTTTTCTTTCTTGTAACCAATCACTTCATTCTGAGATAATTGGAGATTCCTCATTGCACAGGTGTGGGTCTATTGACTATTTGTATTCCTCTGCTTTATTCTGTGATAGAGTTGCTCTTTATTGAATTATCTATTCTGCTGTTGTCTGTTCTATTATTCTCCTTATCTTGAATATGAACATTTTAAGAATTACATGCTTTTCATGAATTTAATTTATAGCACTTGTTAAATGCAACAAAATATCAAATGAAGCAACATCTCCCAGTGTTATCTTAACAGATCAAGTAACTTGTAGGATACCTTTTAGCAATCAACTTGGCTGCCCCTGTTGTTTGTTCTACTGATGACTTGTAACAAACTGCATAGACCCAGATCTTCCTGCACATTATTTGCTGGTCTTGCAGTTCACAGTTTTACTTGACATAAAAGTGAGAATATATGGTGTACCTGCTTAAAGAGAAAGATTTATATTGCAGAAACTAAATAAATAAACATTATTTGTCACCAAGTTCAAATCTGAAAGCCGTACTACAAATATATGCAAAATAAGAACACATTTGTTACTACACATTAAGTAATACAAGACAGATATTTTCCTTTTAAATTTTGTGATTTCTAGGGATCTGTATTTTATCAGATGTATTGGTTCAAGTTACGCCACTCACAAATCTTGGATAGAAACCCCAGTCATGGCCTGAACTAAACAGAAACAAAATCATGTATATTTTAGAATGTGACAGTTACATATATTAGCATTTTTTTCAGATTAGCAAATTAAAACATAAATAGCATATAAATTGTAGATCAGAAATCGCCACATTTGTCATCGGCAGCAACAACAAATGATCGTTCATATTAGTGTGATAAAATAATCTTTAACGCTTCTCATTTCTAGGGACCTCAGGGACCACCTCCTCCATATCCAGGAAGCAGCATTCCAGGGGCGCCAGCTCATGGTCACGGCAAAAAGGGAAATAAACCACGAGGCAGCAATTTTGAAATGAAAAGAGTATAAAGAAGTGTTCATCTTAATAATTAGCCATTAGTATATTTTTAATTTATGAAATAATTTCATTTTCCTGCATCATATTGTAAGAATCATATTTGAATCATTATTTTGTCATAAGAAGTACTATTAACATGCTTGTATTCTTGATAAATAAAATCATGCTATTTTCTTGTGAAAATTTCTGGTACCATATTGGATAAAATGAAAGAAAGCATTGCAATTCATGCAGGGTTAATCATGAAATACCTTTACTTTATCTACACTGACAAATTAAATCCAATACACAATCTTCAGTATTTAATCTCAGCAGCTAATGTTAAGGATGAACAATTATAATGCTGGTTTGGGTAATTGGTTAAATTCACCATCACATCTTCGTGCTATCCCAACAATCTTAATTGGGTTCATTGATATTGCCCCCAGTCAGCATAATGAAGTTTATATGTACATGAAGACAACCTGGATATAATGACTACCTTTAGCTGGTTCCTTAAGTAGATGTTATACACAGGTTTATATGTAGATAAACAGACTTTCCTCTGATATTTTCTCATCATCTGTTTAGATAATTTTGAAAAAAGAAAATTGACATTACACAATTAAAATAACTTATTTTCTGTATATTTGTAACAATTATATATTCTCATTCATTACTGTTTTGTTTTATTGTATTTTATACTTCGATTTAGATCAACACTGATCAGTTCAGTTTTTTTTGTGTCCAGTAATTTATTATATAATTGTGCAAATGAAGTGTGTGCAATGCCACTGTCTAGTTGCTTATTTCTGATTTTCGTTTATGATGTAAAATATTTTAGTATTAAAAAGAATATGTTCTGAGGTACAAAAAATAAAGACATCATTGCTAAACTGTTACATATGGAATGTTTCAACTTTTGTTGAATATTTTTTTACAGGCTTTTTAGATAGTATGGCAGATATAAAGCTTTGTTGAGCACAATGTTTGAAAATCATTTTGATATGTCACATTATAATTAAAAAATTTCATATTCCTTAATATATATTCTTTTCCATTCATAATTAGCATGAAAAATTAATGAACTTAAGATGATTTTTTTAATGAAAGGCAATCATGTGATTGATTATTTTTAATCAAGAGATTGATTTCCTTGTGAAGAGGAAAGTAGGAAGTTTTGCCAGAAGAACTTCTCTTTAAGAACGATAAAAGTATTTGATAGTCATAATGGTTGAGAGACTGCAACAAGCCATTGAGCTGTATAGGGTTTGGAACTAAAATTTGTGCACTGTACTAGTGGTAAATAAAGTCTACGCATACTTTACAGACTTTTCAGGTGAACATAATGTTTATTGCTGCTGCACGTTCCAGATACCGAACTTTTAATTACTTTTTCCAGCTTTGCAATAGCAGTTTATGATATTTTGTTACACTTTACTTAAAACTGATCAAACTTATGGAAAAAAAATCAACTGCCTTACTGAGATGGACTCGTCAGGGTTGGCAGGTCTGCTTGATTGTCATTCTTTAGTTTATTTCATACTGTAATAGGTCAGTCCTTAAAGCTAATAAGAAATTAATTGTCTGTTGTCATCTTTCATTTAATCAGTTCTAAATTAAAAATAACACTATCTTTCTGGGCCCTGGCTACATACTTTCGAAATATCCCTAGGTTTAAAAGCCTTGTCTTATGCACATTCCATAGTTTTCCCCTCATTTTCCCGTTTTTCAACATATGTACCACCATTATCTTTCTGTACTCATTCATTTTTGCTTTGTCTACTTTAATACTTGTTTTCTTTATTTAAGAAAAAACACCATTTTATTTCAAGCCTATATTTTCACTTTAGTACTATCTTTTAAGTCATATTTTGCCTGTACAGCCCATTTTAAAATATCATTAACCTGTCATTATTAAAATAATGCAAGTCAGCGAACATGATTTCACTTAACTCCCTGTGATTTTGCCTCCATGGGAACAGGTAAGTACAACAAAATAAAGGGAATATGGGAACTGCATTATCATTTTGAAATTAAACCTATACAGCTGTAAATAATGAAAACTTTGTACATATTTTTATTATGTACTCCAGTGAATGTTTTACACAGTTTTCTCCTGGTGTTGAATGATGTTGAGAATAAGGTTTAATTGCAAGAGTAAAGTAGATCTGAGCAAATCTAATCAAATATTCCCAGAATGTCATACTTTATTGATGGAAGTGTGCAGTATTATTTATTTTATCAGTCTTTTTGTGTTTAAATTTTGAATGTTTTCCTTGAAAATCACTTTTCATTTGATATATTTCTTGGTTTTTAGCTAAACACAGATTAGCTTGATGGCAAAATGTAATAAATAATAAATACTGTTTAGTAACATTTCAAGTATAATTCAGTGTCATTGTTTGAAAAATATTAATAATAGATTTGTAACTCAGTACTATCCAAGTTATATTTCTTATTTATGTTCATGAATAATTAATGTTAAATTTTAAACAGTATAGGCCCAAATCTGCTGTCGCATAGTGTGCTGCAGAGATGGATCTGTGATGTTCATTGCCATATCACATTATGTTTTTGAGTTCCTGTTAACTTGTGTTTCTATTATCTAGCAAATTAGAGAGATTAATTTTTCAGACAGTGCATATATCGCTTTGATTCTGGGACAGTATACCTGACTACATTCAATTCATCTGTTTCAGTGGACACTTATGCCACGTGCCAGTTTGACACGACTTTATGTCATTTGATTTGCTGTATCTATTATTTCTTTCTTTGGGAACTGTTCTCCTATGTCATTGTATTGTAGAATATAGTGTCCTGGCCTTTGTCTCAGGCACTAGACCCATCTAAACAACATCGTAGGAGAAGGCAGTACTGATATTACTATTAGCAAGTGAACAGTGTAGACTTTGATCCACTGGGCATTATACCACCACATTCTGAATGGAGTATTTTGATTGGACATGTACAAGAGCAGTGTTTTCACCTAACATGTGTAAACAAAATGAATTCACTACAGTTTATGTCTGATGCTTAAATAAACATTTTTTATAAGTTGCTTATGAGACATTTGAAAGGTCCGATAGACCATGACAATGTGTAAAAAGTAATTTAAATTTCAAATTCTGTACAGTTTGAGATCCATAACAAGAACTAGTCTTTGAGAACTGACTGGGTGCCAGTAGTAGGTGATACATTGTCTGTATAAAACTGTTGGAAAATAATTAGTTGGAACTCAGTATCATTAATAGAAATATAACAAAATGGCAAATATTGGTCTATGCTGTTCACATTTCAGTACACATTCTTTGGGTTTTTATGTTTGCTCCTTCTTACATAATCTCCTTTGTAAACATTTTCTTCACACAAATTATCTAAATCCATAACTCATTCGCATATCCATTTAACTGATGAAATTTTTAAAATTTTCTTTGATGTAGATACTTGTACAGGGTCTTTTTTTTGAGCATGTGAATGATTTACACTAGTTCTGATAAATACCATGCAAATAACTTGGCAGTGTGTAGAAATCCTGCCTTTGTTTACCTAAGTAAATCCCCCTTTTAGTGAATGGCAGGGTGAAATTCCCTTTCCGTTAATTTTCAGTTCTAGAATAGACCCATCATTTGAACAAATATAATAATAGTTATCATTTGTAAATCATGATTATACCAAGTTTGCATTCATGCTAACTATAAATTAGGCAAATTTCAGGGTACCTTTCTGTTTGGTATTATCATTTTCTTTGAATAAGATTTTGTCATCAACTTATTAGATTTTATCATCAACTTTTTCATCATTTATTTTTGTTTTTGTTTTTACTTTTGTGACAGTATTGAAAGGAATGCAACATCATACCTTTTAAAAAAATTACTTTGACAACACATTTACTTTAGGCATAGATATATCTCATATATTGTTTACTTATTCTATAACTGACAATGTGACAAAGGATATAAACCAGATTAAACTATATGATGTGAGAAGATCTGCTTATTTGTATGCGAGTGCAACAAATAGAGGAAAGAAATGAGAAAAATTTCAAACATTTTGAAAGTATTGCTGTGCACATTTTATGCTGGTAATTTCATTGTTACAGTCACGGTTTTGTTTCACATCTGTTTCTTTGGTAAAATTTGTTAGGTAGTTTTAGTCGCTAGTTTTGATGGCTTGTGTCTCAACAATATTAGCATAATAAACAATGGATACTATTCATTCACCTGCAGCGTAGGCCATGTCAACAATGCAGTGATTCAGCTTTAAATAAGTTATGTATGGTCCACATTCCCAGACTTTGGGAAGGATAACTTCAGTAATCATACTTGGACTGTGGAATCATAAAGCTGTGCTGTTTGGTATTCATGCACACCTACCCTACTTCTGACCATTAGGCATGGTCAACATCATTTAAAAAAGAATTATTTTTTTTTATACCAGATAGGGGAGAGGCAAGACTTAAAGTCTCTGAATTGTTTTGGTTTTATTCATTCCTTTTAGAAGTCTATGTCAGAATCATAGAAGCACCTGTTACAGTCAATTCGATTTTTTATGACTTTGTATATGTTAGATTTATTATCTCGCCGGCTTTAGCATAGTTAAACATCAGTGGCCTTAATATTAATGTTTCGTTTAAGTTTTTCTGTGGTTAAAAGTCCTAAACCCTTGGAGGGCATCATGATTGTCTTCTTCCAGAGTCATTGGAATAGCATGGACTACAGAAAATGACTTAGAGGTAGTCATAGTGATAATTCCCAAATTGATTAGTTTTGGTGGACAGCCTTTTGTCTAGATGCACAAGAAATAGGTCTGTACAAAGTGATAGCTAAGGAAAATAACAGTCAGTGACCTTTCAGCTGTCAGTGAAAACAATTTGAGAGAAAAAATAATTTAGTTTCATTAGCCTGAATATAATGCTTACATTGTTATTAGTGAGAATATATCAGTGAGTGGCTGAATATAATGCTTACATTGTTATTAGTGAGAATATATCAGTGAGTGGCTGAATATAATGCTTACATTGTTATTAGTGAGAATATATCAGTGAGTGGCTGAATATAATGCTTACATTGTTATTAGTGAGAATATATCAGTGAGTGGCTGAATATAATACTTACATTGTTATTAGTGAGAATATATCAGTGAGTGGCTGAATATAATGCTTACATTGTTATTAGTGAGAATATATCAGTGATGGCTGTGAGGTTATTATCATGGGCAGTTAAAAATGAATGCTGTTTATGCCAGGTCTGTTGCAAGAGCAAAGGTTGATGGCTGTTACATTTGGCCTATAGAATCAGGCAACTCTGCCTTGTCATATCAATGCTTTCCTGTTATCTTTCTGACCTACTGGCAAAGGTCAGGGTCATTTGAAAAGCTTAAAGATTTTGTTAATGTTTTTCTTTATTTAGTCACAAGTTTCAAACCATTTGTTCTCATATTTGGACTGACTGAATTAGAGAACTTTGATGTTTCATAACCCTTCTCCCCAACTCTTACTCAGACACAAGGGCAAGGTTAAGTTTTCCATTAAAGTTTACTTGTATGGTCGTAAGTTACAAGTCCTGGATGAGATGGCTGTCATACTTCATTTGAGAATTAGCTCTGGCCTTTCATAATTATGTACTCCAACCATCCGTTCGATCATCATGCAAGGTCAAGGCCTAGGTCATTTGAATGAGAAATCATGCATGTAACTGTACCAAGCAGGTCAGTGGGTGATTTTATATATATATATATATATATATATATATATATATATATATATATATATATATATACATACATACACACACACACACACTTTTGAATTTCCTGTATTGGTTCCAATTGACTGTAGGTAGTTTTCATACAGTGTTATCCATGTTTGTTTTTATATCCTTCCTGTCCCAGATTCTTTTTCACCACAATAATTCTAGAAGGACATTATGGGTTAAAGCCAAATTTAATATGAGGGTTTACATTAAAAAAATATAGGTCATACTTGATTTTTATAATTTTTCAACAAATTTGTATGGAGTTATGGCCCTTGTTTGATATGAACATAGCAATTGTATCATATTAGTAGGGACACCTTTGTTGTATGGACAGTATTAGCCAGGTTCTTTCAAGGTGTTATGAGAATGTAAATTGACATCATTCACACATTATTTGTTTTTTTAAATATTGTAAAGTTTTCTGTGATCAGATAACAGAATCTGAAGTTTGTTACCCAAAAGGGAGATTTGTAATTTGATCATTTGGATAATCAGCAGTTATAAAAAGAACAAATTCTAGGGTTTACTTACAAGTCCTTACTTACATATTTTTGTCCCAGCTCCTTTTGCAAACATTTCATGTAACTTGATAAGAATATTTTATGAAAATAGTTAATACAGAACATCTCCAGATCATTTCATTGCATATTTAACATTCATAATGCATTTTTAGTTGAGGAATTTTGTATCATTTAGTACCTAAATGTTTAGAGCTCAACATAAGACTGGTTTTTTAAGCTAATATTATTAAAGTTTGCTCATTATGCTTATTAATTTTCCTGGTAAGCATATGATTGGGGCCCCAAGTGGTCTAAAGCTCTCACAGTTACAGATCACTGCCATCTCACCTCTGTCTGTGTGGGTTTGAGTCTCGGGCTTGGCCAATGTGGGTATGTGAGAAAGCTTGCCAGTAGCTTATCATGGGTTGGTGGTTCTTTCCGGGGTTTTCCTGGGTTCTTCCTCCACCATTAATACTGGCCGCCATGTATAGTATCTTGTGCTGAAAAATGGCTTTAAATCCTTTAACAATAACAACGCATATGATTTAGTTTTCCAGTCCAAGGAAAGACAATCTTTCATAAGCTTTTTGTTTCTTTTAGATTGCACTGATTTCATTCTCGAATTCATTCATTCATTAGAATGACCACTATGCTCTGTCACAATGCTGTCGGGGGAACCTTGTAGGCTGCCTTATAATGAAGTATATGTGATACTTATAATTTTCTACCACTTAATGAAATGGGACCCATGAATATGCTTGTTGAATAACAGGAAACATGTTATAATGAGGGGCATTATAGTGAGGGAATGCGGTATAGATATAATTGTGTGTAATCATAAGGCAGAAAAAGAACATAAAAATTAATTTCTATAATAGACTTATCATCAGCCTTATTAATCATTTACATCTATGCGAACACAAAAAGTTAAGCATAAAGTCAGTATATCTCTCGTAGAATTAAGGAACTTCTTCTACAATGGTCCCTCAATATAAAGCACCCCAGTATACCTCTGCCCTTCTAATAAGGTCGGTTTGGTCACAAATCCCATTAAATTGTTGATTTATCGGTACTTGTTAAATTATTTCACTTAAATAAGCTTTTGGCTTGTGAGAACGAATTTTAGTGAAATTTCACTTCATTTAATACCATCTATACTCATAATTCAGGTAGAACTGCAAAGGATATGGACTGTGATCTACTATCACATAATGTGCTGGTAGATCATGGTCTGACATGTTTGTTTTACTGATTACCCCAAGCAAACTGCGTGGCCTTATATCTGCTGGTGCATTATGCAATGGCAGATTGGAATCTGTACAGTTGGATCTGATGGGAATATATATATATATATATATATATATATATATATATATATATATATATATATATATATATATATATATATATATATATAGTACCCAGTTTATTTGCAAACTGGTACTTCACTTGCAGTGTTGGTCATGTCTTTGGCCACATTGGCAGTTTTATAAAGAAAAAACACTAACTTGAGAGAGAGTACAGAATATTTTTGTATATTCTGTGCAGATAAGCTTTAATACTTGTTTTTGGTTGACAGCTTTGTTAATGGCTGGAAAATATCAGACGAAAATAGTTTTTTTTAAAAAAAGCTGCAAATGTTTAACAATGTCCAATCTTTTTATGACATCAACTAACATTTGTCCATTTTTGACACTTTATATTTGTAATCCTACATTTCATTAATGAAGTAAAGTCTTATATAAAATTAATTTGCAACAGCCGTGTTATAGAATTCCTGCTGCATATAAAATTTATAAAAAGACATTTTTTGCCTCATAGTTTTAATGCTTCTTCTCCTACTGTAATATTTTTAAAAAAATTTTTGTTGTACTGAATTGATGCAAACATTAAAGAAAACATTTATTTTAGACAGTAGCAAGACAGCAGCTACATTTAGGTGCAAAAATAGACAAGTGCCAGTGAATTTATTTAAGAGGAACCTGAAACTTTTGTAGAATGAATCTTGTTTTCATCATTAGGAGTGCCTTGAAACTCTCAGGAACTTGAATTAATTGGATTATGGTTATACCATTTATGGATGGCTCAGATTATTGATGATTGCTTGCATTTGACTGATATCAAAACTCTATTTTCATACTGTGATTGAGCAAAATATGTATTTTAAAGGGAAATTAACTTCAGAAGTTCAGTCTTGTATAAAATATTTTGGGTCATTTGATGAACATGCTTAATTTAGGACTCCAAGTTTATCTGATTGATGATTGTCTCTCAACACTAGTTGGGTGGTCACTGCGCTGAGATGTTCTGGTAGGGTGGACCTTGCACCGAATTACATCAGTCTGTACAGAATTTATTTAATGTAACAATCATTAGAGAGAATGAGAGAGAATACCTTGAGTATGCAGCTGTTGTTAATATATTTCCATGGCAAGTCTCATTCTATTATATTATTCAGTAGTGTGACTGAAATGAATAAAAGCCCTTAATCATGAATATTTATTTCAAAATGTTTTTCTTACAAACCCAAGTTCTTTTGCTTTAAGATTAACAATTTCCTATCTCTATGATATTCTGTGTTGAAAAGAGGGAGGGAGAGTACAGTGAAAGGCTATTTCATTAAAAAGGTCAAGTTGTGTTTGAGATCAAAAGTGCATATGATCTGGCAGAAAGACCAGTTAAAATGGACATCTCTTTTTGTCGTCTGTCAAAAAATGTAAGATGGAAATCAG
Source organism: Sinohyriopsis cumingii (assembly GCA_028554795.2). Taxonomy (NCBI): domain Eukaryota; kingdom Metazoa; phylum Mollusca; class Bivalvia; order Unionida; family Unionidae; genus Sinohyriopsis; species Sinohyriopsis cumingii. The sequence continues at coordinate 21,854,461 of CM068831.1, forward strand.
CCTATTATTTTTTTTATCATAGCTCTGACAAAATGTATCTAAATTTGAAGCTTTGGGGCTGCTATTTCTTGTGAAGTCATACCTGATACAGAAAGTATGGGAATAACTGACAGTCTCTTTTTCTTGAGCTGTGGTGGCTGAGTGGTCGATATGTTTGACTTGTTACCAAAAGTCTGCAGGTTTCCCACCATTGGATCACCCAGTTTAGACTACCATGTTGTGTCCTCTAATATATAAACTCTTGTACATATTATGTTATCACTTGTTTCCAAATCTGTCCATCCGTTTTATTTTTATAGCAGTAATACAATACCAAACTACAGTTCAATTGCTTTCCTTTTCTGGGAAGTACTAGGAAGTACTCAGTCAAAGGGAATTATTCTCTCCTGCATATAGTATTGGAGAACCAGAATTGAAAAGAACATTATCTCAGTCTGACTCCTTAGTCATAGCCAACACATCTTCCTCTCTTTTATATGGACTACGATCCTAGTATATATGTGCCAGAGGGTCTTGGTGATGGATGCTTTCAGTATAAAGTGTAATTATTTGTACATGTATTCCTTGCTACCTTTCAAAGTGATTCTGCAGATGCTCCACCAAATCCAGATCTCCACTTCTTGAAAATACAAACAGTAGATGGGTGAACTCAAGTTTGGGAATTAAGAATTCCCATTACCGACTTCATGCCATATTCAAAAAGACTGAGCAACTTATCCCTAGCATTGCCAGTAATGTGCATGCTTGGGATAATGGTCTTGATCCAATTCAGCTATCCCTACATGTACCATGCACAGATTTGTGTAGGCAGTATAAATATGTTGTTGAGCACCATTGATGGTCCAGAAACGTGAGACCATTACATGTGGATAAAAAAAACCTTCCCCAGATGGTGTACTGGGCTTGGCACAGCAATTACATAAAGAAAGTTTCTGTGTCATGCGGCCTGCATGATATTAGATGACAACCCTGGCAGTGGAGTGCCAGTAGCTTCTCATGGGTCAGTGGTTCTTCCCTGGGTTTTCCAGGGTTCTTCCTCCACCAGTTATACTGGCCTCCATGTATAGCCTATCTTGTGCTGAAAATGGCGTTAATCCCTAGAACAACAACAATAGGTGGTGCATGGTCAAAGATAAAGTAAACATGGAAGTGATAGGACAGTCGGAAGAGTAATGGTAAGAAAGTCAGAAATAAGTAAAAGTGTTTCACTGTATGCTTTTGTCCCTTCACACTCATACCAATCCGGCTACCATAGCAGCGATGAGATAAGGAACCTCAACCGGCATTGCCCTGGAACTCACCAGGTCTTAATTGTAGCTCACTAATTCATTAGAATGTGATTTTGGAAAGCTCCTGCTTGTGAGATACCAAGTCAGGAGCTTCTGCAATTATTGATGGTAATTTGTTCCAAGTCCCTATTGTACATGGGAAGAAGCTGAACTTGAAACAATTTGTCGATGCTGACTTTAATTGGAACTTTTTCCCGTGGTTTGCCCTAGTTTGGCTATATGCCAGGGTCAGGTATTTGTATGCTGGTACGTTCACTAGGTTGTTCAGTCTTGTGCAACAGCTGGGCCACGGTTAGTCTGGATTCGTGTGATTCCCGCTGGTGATGTTCAACATTTCCCTGACACTGCTGGTGTTACGATATTTATTTGTCGTGAATCTAGCAGTTCTCCTCTGAACCATCTCAATCTTTTTAGATCTTTATTATGTGGGTTCCATACTGTCGAGCAGTACTCAAGACCCGGTCCTCACCCACCAACGTGACCTGCGATGACGTTCTAAAGTTTTCCACGCCACGCTTTCAGGTCTACCAGTGAAAAGTTTCGGGATCACTCGTGCATCACAAGCGCATACAGATTTTTTGCACACACTGCACGCAACCTGCTGCTGTGACTTTACCCATCACGAATACAAATTCTGTTTGTGCTTCATGATGTGTGCGGGTATGGTAGTCGCTTGATCAAGCAAGGAGTCTCAACAGTATCGAATGCAGTAATAAGAGTAACCCAACCCATAACCCCCCGAATCATGGAAATATAGTTGCCGTTCTGTCTTGGCCAGGTTCAGTTCATTGACTCTGCAGTTTCTTCATTCCAGCTTGAATAAACAAGTTAACAAACTTGCCGGAAGTGAAGATCGTTTTACGATCAGTCGTCGAATTTACCGTACGAGTACATGAACGACTGGAAGAAGTTGTATGAAACTCATTGGCCATCGATCGAGGAATATTCATTGCAATCCCTCAAAGATATGTATATACCTGCATTGGAACAACGTCTAAACGACACAGACGAAACCTCGGTGACTAACTAGAAATGTATTTGTGTAAGGATGTAACGTTGCCGCAGATCTTTTAGACGTTTCGTGATATTTTCATGCGTGTATACAATCTCGACCCTATGCACTTCTAATTATCGGGAATGGCCTATGACCCGCTGTTGTCGAAATTCCCTGTGGAGTTGGAACTGTTATTAGGAGACACTTATAATTGTCAGGAATGGCATATGACGCGCTGTTGTCGAAAATCCCTATGGAGTTGGAACTGTTATTAAACACCTGATCTACATATGTTTGTCGAACTTTTTTATTCGCGGCGGAATTTATTTGGTGAGTCATCGATACGCTTGTGCAAACAGTTCACGCGTGGACGGATACAACCATGCCCTCACAAGCAGTTACATCGTGTACCCTCGATTCAAACAACCTGTATGGGCAATGCAACCCATGCCCGTAGGAAAGTTTACTTGGGTCGATCCCGCCTATGTGGACTTGCACACATACTCGAGTGCGACAGCAATAGAGACGTCGGATACATTTTTGAAGTAGACCTGGAGTATGCAGACGAGCTTCACCACACTCACAATGATTATCCGCTGCTTCATGAAAGTTGATATCCCCGTATCAGTATGTGCTTGTGCAAGTTTACCGATGTATGAAGCTGGTTCTGAACCTGCGTCGGAACTCGACTATGTTGTCCACGTACAAAGCCTTCGGGGATATTTGTGTAAAGTTCACTATGTGCTATGGTTTTGCCGAAGCACGTGGATAGCTAGCTATGTACGAATTCAATGCAGTGTTAGAAGAACATGTGCAGTCTGCGAAAACGACATTGAACATGACATATTTTGCAGGATCGTTGTGGATCCTGCGTTTGAGACGACCCAATGACAGACTCGTTGCCGTACGCAGCAAGAAATCCCGGGTAAAGTTGACGAAACCAAAATGATCATGAGCGAGTTTTACTGCGATACGATTAAACTGGGACAATGTCAATATGCTACGCACAGACACTAACTCGTTGCTCATGCATATTAAAACCAGTGAAGTTTTCAAGAACATGGTTGAGAAATCGGTCTCTTATGAGTTTGGCACGAGCTAATATCCGAATGCGTGGTCAAGCTCTTAGAGGAATACGTGGAACTAAGACTCAAAATCTACTCGATCATAGCTGCCATGGAAGGAGCTTGAAGCTCTAAAATCATCAAAAACTCTAAATGAGTATTTCGCGTGGTTGCATAAAAGGAGCTCCGGCACAACATGTACTTAGAGTGCTTGTGAAAACATCGCATTTGTGCGTACAGATGCACCAAGGTGTTTTTCTCCGCATGACACCAAGCGGTGAATTTACCCTAATGAAGTTACCACTGATCGCATATAGGCACCATGTGATTGACATCTTTAGATATCTGCGACAATAGGGGTAATTCAGTAATTGTGCACAAATGCTGTATTTGGTTATGAGAGGGACTTTGTCGCCACTACCGTATCGACAGACCATACCGGTCAAACCAAGATGATGTTCTCCACTGGACACCAAGTTATGGATTTTCCCTAATGGAGTTACCACCATTTGGTCCAAGATTGAGTTTGCTTGTACTGACCATACCGGTCAGTACTAATATATTGTTCGCCTTTCAGCTCCACCCGGGGCATACAGCTGTCCTCAACCAAGACCAATGCGGATGGCTGAGGCGGAAAAACATGTGAAACGGTTACGGTTGTCTGCTTAACAGTGGGTCTTGAATAAGGGATCGTACGTGTGGCTTCGTTGTTCGACTCGACTATGGCCAGACAAAGACGCGTCACCCACTCGCGAGATAGATTATGACTTGGCAATTCTTGGCGTAATGTACCCAAATACTTACCCCAAAACAGTACGGCTAATTTGTTCTATGATTGCCTGTTCGCGAAGCGCTTCGGCATTTTCACGACGAATCCGAACATGGTATGTCGTCAACAATACATCAACTGCTCCAATAAATTCTTTATCTGCGTCCACTTAAAGAAAGTGCAGTCATATTAGTGGTCATCGAATGCATCTGCGACTCTTAATGAATCATTCGACGTCAACGACTTGGCATCGTTTGCAGCTGCTGACAACATGCATGGCGGTGGACGCGTGTTTGCATGTACGCGAACATACCCGATCCTGTGGGATAAACAAGATATCCCCTAGCGAACTTCATTGTGGGTCATCACATTAAACCATCTACATGAAATCTTTCTCGGGGCGGGTAAATAAATCTACAACGACACTTGTTTGGTCAGCCACGCTCGAGTAACCTCGTGGGTAATGTTTGACAAGCCAATTTTCTAACGGCTGCTTCGCCCTTCCAGTAAATGCAAGGATTGTATTATTTCGCGGACAGGTTTAAGGTGGCGAGTTCGGCATGCATGTTTTGTTATATCGACACTATGTCTCCACTGAGTGAACTTTTATAGGGCAAGGGCAGAAACGGGAATCGCTCAATTGGCATGGGTAGATTACGATAAAAAGTGCAGAAGAATGGACATACTGAATTATGGGTATAATGCGGAATCATATATATATATATATATATATATATATATATATATATATATATATATATATATATATATAGCGGCCCTGAGTGGCCGAGTGGTCTAAATCGCTCACCGTTACGGATCACTGCCAACTCACCTCTGTCTGCGTGGGTTCGAGTCTCGGGTTCGGCCAATGTGGATATGTGAGAAAACTTGCCAGTAGCTTCTCGTGGTCGGTGGTTCTTTCAGGGGTTTTCCCGGTTTCTTCCTACACCATTACTACTGGCCGCCATGTATAACCTAACTTGTACTGAAACATGGTGTTAAACCCTACAACAACAACGATATGAATATTTATAAATATATAAACCTTCATATCACGAGACTAAAACATGTTATAATCACAACCTTAATAATTATTGTTTTTTCAAAGTTTTTTTAAGCATGAATGTTATTAATAATGTTGCTATTTTACATATATTGCAAACGTAACTGGCATATTTTTTCTTCACAACTACACATATTGGACAAACTTCACTACCGATCCAATGATAGACCTTCGTTTTTCTTTATTTCCTAAGTTGGTGGTGATGCTGGATCGCATAAGTGAGACATATCATCATTTGGCCTTGAAGATGTTAATGGTTTAGATGGAATGTTAAATTCTTCTCATATTGTCGTTACGACGATCGGTCTTGAGGGTATTAATAGTTTAGACAGAATGATAAGTTCATCTTGGACCGTCGTTTGGCACAAACATTCAGCAACCAATAAGCGTCATTCACAAATTTGACCCTAATATTTTTTGGCAGATTGATTAACGCTTTTACCATCCGCGAACATTTTATATAATGGCTTCGTTCTGACAGATCTACTCTGATTGCTGATATCTGATAGTAGTCACTTTGTCCTGTGCGGCTTGCCTTCCAAGTACAATTTTGACCTTCATGTCTCTTTTGACAATCCTTCTGTAATCTGTTTCTCCGACAGTTGGGTCCGCAGTCGTATTCAAGTGATAAATTAGATCCACGTCGACGATTTGACGTGCACGAAGATCACTTGATGCCGTTATACCCGAGTTCATGTCGGTGATATGGAGCATCGACGCGATTCGCATGTTCTTCTCTGGGCGCTTGTTCGTTATAGCGCATTTGTATATGTAACTATGTTCCAAATCCAAAATAATTGCATCCCGTATATATTTGTCACCAGGATATTTACTGGGAGCTATGTTAACACAGCAGCAATATCATTGTCATGCGTGTATTTTTCCACGATCGTAAACTGTTTTTCAGCACACTGGACGCAAGTTTCAGCGATTGCGGCTTAAACATCCCGTTTTCGAACCCAAACTGTTTGTACGATACGTGGTTTTGTGTAGCATTGCATGCAACACGAAGGCATACTGATAAGCGTACAATAATCGGTCTTCATGTACACGAAAGAGAAAAACCGCAAATGATTTCACCATTATTGACTTGTCAGCCGCCCAAGTATAGTTCCATGTTTCCAAACTCGATTCGTGCGTTTATTATCGGCTCGGTCGGATCCGGTAATACTCTGGTCATTCGACAGTTAAAGTGGGGATCAGTTTTACGTGTTTACGCCATCCATGGACGAACAACCATGATGTGAAATACTCAGAAATTTCACGCGCCTATGCCATAAGTGGGATCTTCGTTGTCGACCACCAAGTTCTTTTCCACGACCGATGAATTCCTACCATCGGCGTCCTTAATCCGGACGCGAATAATCTTGTCGTGTACTTTGATGCTATGCTTGACCACCAGAACAACAAGGGGAAATATTTCACAGGGCCAACACAAGAACACAGATGTGATCTATATGAGACAACGACATACACATGTGCCAAAAGTAACCGGGGAAAACTGCAACGTGTTTGTGATATTTTATGAGATTGACGTGCACGGCCTCGCAAACATTCGTTGGTATGCCATTGACCAATCATAAAATGTTCCGCTTTTCAGCAGCAATGTCATAGGATAATATGCGTGTATATGCCGCTAAGCCGTCCATGGTCGATTTGAACTTCTTTGCGATTACATAAATGTTCGGGAAGTCTCCAAAAATAATCTTCAGTTATGTCAATCCGTATGGGTAGATCTATCAGCGACGCTTTGAACAAACGTTTACTCCTCTGATCGACTTCGCACGCCAAACCGCGGAGGAGGTAAAGACCATCACCGAGATGGTAGGAACAGAAGGTGAACCAATCACGATTGTTAAGACAGCTCTGCCCTTTGAATATATCAAGAAAGCCACGGAGCAGATTGAACAATTCTAATAAGATCTGGATGCACCAGAGGCGACACCGGAAAACTCGGAGAGGAAGTAGGTATGATCTCCAAAGGCACCCAGGTACTCGATGATAATTCCAGACAAACACTTGCAAATATCTTACCATGACCTCCTTCGTACAGTACAATAATGGAATCAAATCAGCAATTATTTACCGAAGATTTTCGTTCAGAAGATTTATTTAAAAAAGAGTATGAAGGATTTATGGTAATGTGAAGAAATTAAAGCGGCTAGAGAGTAAATAACCACCAATAGGAGACGGAATTGGTGCACCGTGTAACCAGCAACAGGTCTAAAAACCTGTGGATAGCTGAAAACACTCGGCTGGTTGTTTGGCACCCGCAAAAGTACGCTAGACTCATCAGTGAGGCCACCTAAATTCGTTGCGCGTTGATGCACAAGCTCACTGAATGTATCGCTGATGTATATTATACCGATAATGAGTTCTGAGGATACATTCCACGATGAAACATTCATCATCTTACGTGAAATCAATACTGCGATGCAACGTATTGTTGCAAATATAATATATAGTGTCACCTCGATGAATTCGACATGGTTTTCTAGCATCGATCGGGGTAGGAAAATCCAGTATACTCAACATGATAATAATCTCGTTTCGCGTGTACTACCTTTAACCTAATATCTGATTGCATATGTTCGGGGATCCTCGGTGCGAATACCTCGATTATGACAACATCAGTGGCAACTGCTAAGCCTTCGGCTATAGCATGACTTTTCAAAGTTATTTGTTGTTTGCGTTTCTCCCTGAATGCTCCATTTAGTGTTTTTCTGTAGCTGAAATCCGCAGCATCCGTGTATCTTCCATGCAGCAATCTCCGATCGACGCACCCTTGCTTTTCCTCGTGGACCATGATAGGCACATGCTTTCCCTGCGTCGGGGAACCTTCCATGACGAAACAACGTGCATTAGAGATTTACCTTATATTTTCTAAAATGACCATTGTAGGATGGCATCCTTCACTCGCACGCGTGACATCCGTGCAAGCCATCAATGCGAGAAGACCCGTGTACCTGACATATTACTGTAGTGACCTTGGCGGTGTTATCTGTGGACTACTCATGGGAACCCCAAATGTTCTCGTGAGGTTGGCTACATGCGTTGCGCCAGTTGCAAAACAAGTTGTATGTGAATCGTTGACAACATCAGAAGCGCTGCCGTAGATCGGTTAACAAGTCTGGAATTACAGGCTGTTTCGTGAATTCGAGATTGACAACGACAGTGGATGACTCCGTAACCAAAGGCTGTCGTTGCTTCCATCCACGGCAACAATGCCCGATTCGGTCAGTAAAATCATCAATGAAGCTGCTCAACTACGTGTAGTAATTTAGCCAAGCCAGTACTGATTTGATGATTGGAAATCTGGCAATGGGAAGCGGATCACAATCACGAAGGTATTAGATGAAACCATAGATATATAGGTGGAAACATAGATATAACAATGATACAATTCAAAGATGTATCTGATCCCGGTTTTGACACGGACGCGAATGTCTTGCGAGATCAAAGCATCCAAAATTTTCAGTATTAATCATGCCAAGCTAGGGAAATCCGACCAACAGCAACGAATATAATTACAAGTGCAAAATACAAAGCTTTCTAGTAATGCCATTGGTAATCGATGGAAAAATTATACGGTTGACAATATTGTTTATGTCACTAATATCAAGTTTGGATTTATCAACAACAGCATCACTGAGTTGTTCATAATCACGTTTTATCTCACCGACGAAAAGGAAGCACGTTTTCGACCAGATCAAAGTTGCCACAATAATGCGTGGACTCACTATATACAGCGATGATTATGCAAAATATTCTGGACCCGCTAGGATATTTTTGAAGGATACATACATACATGCAAGCTCAACCAATCATTAGTTCAGCGTCTTTTCAATTTCTTCCCGCAAAAAAAAAATGTATAGCTCTAGCACAATTACGAGTATATCACAGTTGGCCAAATAGTAGATCAAATTCATTCAGTGGATTGCCAGCAAATAATTCTCTGGTATTTTCGCATAAAAATCAAACCGATGCAACTAAAGACTGGAATGTTGTGAGTATACCTGCAATCATGTATCAGATCGAACAAATCAATAATTCCAGCGCAGAATCAAATCTATGATAGAAAAAGAATCCAAAATTAATATTACTGTTCATGAACCAACATTATCATAATAAATTTATTGTATTATTCCGTTGATTTATATCAATCGTGAATCCGAAGAGTATTGTGATGGCCAGAGATACCACATGTTTATCAAGGACCGTTAGAACCTCAACGTGTCAATTTCTTCACGGACAAGAAAATATTTTTGAAGCCTCCAGAATATGCAAAAAATAAACCATGTAAGAGTGATCCAGAAGCTCCTGTGAGTTTTTATGTTAGTGATGAAGAAACTAAATTATCTTTGCTTACTCCTGAGCCTAATGATGAAAAAAGAAAACCATATATTGACGTTGAAATAATTAAATTGTATCACGACGTTAAGTATGAACATAAGCAAGTAAACAGTAAACTACAAACTTTATTTTCTAGTATCATACACTATTATGACAATAATGTAAAATAGCAAATTATTGAAACGATAACATCTAAACCAGGTTGGGAATATATTAATAACATTTTTATTCACACAGTGATTAGTGACGGTGAATTGTTACTTAGAAATTTTGATGGACGCCTATAAAATAACAGAAAATCAATTACCAACGTTTGTGTCTTACAAAAATGATACTAACAGCTGCCTCGCTTGGCGCTCACATTAAGAGGTTAGTGTTAGGACTGGTAAGCCTCGTGTCAGGATAATGTGTCTGGGTGGGACATCACGCTACATGTCTGCGGGATGATGCCCCAGTGCTAGACATCACTATAAACTGTCACACTGCAGACATAGTAGCGATATGACTGAAAAATTGTTAAAACTACGTTAAAAATCCAAAATCACACACACACACACACACACAAAAATTGCCACAAATATTGTATAATAGTTACGATGACAAAAGAAATGCTGAGGCCTTTACGCAGTAACAAGCGGGGTAACTACCTAATTACTCTACCGGAGAGAAAGCTTTGCCTGACAGAGTTATCTCCCTTGCAATATTGATGTGTGTAATACTAAAATGTTTTTTGTTTATATTTCTTCGAATACGCTGATATGGTTATATTATTTGCAACAAGGTATATTGAATTCCTACAAATATCAAAATATTTGCCAGCTGCATATATGGATTGAAATTATATTTCTTCGCAAGTCTCTACATTTGTTGATACAACTGCTTATGCACTCTTATCATTACAGCTAGTCTTACCAAATTCGCAATTCTGACTCTGTGTAATTACTCGTAAATAATTTAAAGAATTATCTTTCGGATCTGAATTAATCTGAATTATTATGATCGATCACAAAACCCTTTTCGATTAGTTCATGAAAAATTCATATATAAATTTATGACAAGATTACATTTGATTTCCCCAGGTATTGAATATGAGATGCCCAGTATTAATGACAGTACCGACTGTTCTTTTTTAGTCGACAGTTCCTGATAATACCATCAAGAGATGTTTAATAATTCTTGATGGGATGTTTTGCAAACTAATTTTGCTCCAATTTATATAATAACAATATTTGTCTAAATAATCATTTTTGAAAATATGGCGAGATAGTCCTCGGCGTTTTTTTTATGACCTAGTACATATTTGCCTTAATTATAATATTTAGAAGTTTGAGAGGTTATCAACAATCAAGCCTTCTAAAGCTAGATTCGATCTTGACAGAAGAATCCCTAACTTGCCGAGGCAAGCTCTGGTTGATCCGACTAATAATCAGTTTGAAAGTATTTGTGGCGCCAAGAAAGATAATCGCGGCGATGGTGCATCTCATATGTGGTCAACATTTAGAATTATACGCGACACCGAAGGTGTTGTCGATGCTACAATGATTTACTAATTTTGACGATTATTAAGTATCTCGATAATCGAAGATATTTTTAGAGTAAAATTTGTTGTAGTGGTAGATATCGCGGAAAGCGATACTTGGATTACCAGTGAGAAGGGTGACCATGTCCGTCTTCACACTGGAAATATTGTTATATTAAATAAAAATTCCAAACCAGGAATGTTGAATGGTATTGACAAACCGTATTATAAATGAGCGTATCTTGTGGCTGCAGTTATTTATACAATATATCTAAAAAAAAATGAAAGTCTTAAAACTGGCGATCTCATGCCGATGAGATTTTCTAAACTGAATTGCGTTGCAGAACGAGTAATGGAACAATTAGCAAACGCAATACGTGGAAATAAACTAATAGATGTACGAAGTGAAAAAATATACAAATGGGCTGAATCAGTCAAAGATAAAGGAACTACAATAAATGATGTTGCAAGTTAGAAACAATAATAAAATTCCCAATAATAGTAAAAACAATAACAGGATAAGTATTATACGAACCGAAATATTTTTCGAAATGCATGGACTTTTGTTATAACAATATTTCCAAGAGATAGAACCGTTAGATTTTACCAAGGAGATTTATTTGGTTTTTATTAACGAAATAAGTAAGAATGATCCTGTATCGGTGTAGTTATTTCCGAGTTCAGAAGAAAATTACGACAAATTAATTAAAGCTGATGGAAGTATCTGTATCAAAGAAAACAAATTTGATCAGTTTATGAGACCTAATGGTGAGATATATCGAACATAATTTCTTCACACAAACATGAAAGATCTTGCGTCGAAATACACCAATGATCATGAAAGTTTACGCAGTAATTGCTTTACGATTCCATCATTCGCGGCTCATTTTGCTAGAGGGAAAACTTCATGGAACCTGGTTTGATTTTCTCAATGATATACTATAAAGACTTGTCGAATACGGGCACGTTGGATTATGGAATACCACATACGATTATAAGGATGTTATCTCGGTTGACATAGTTGCACGTTATCCCAGACGTTTTCTCCGTAAGGATGAATTTTTTGAATATTTCACGTGATTTGGACATCCAGTACACGAGATGACCAGAGTAACGATAAATAAACCTCTACCAGATTTTTATATAACTGGATTTGAACGAATTACTTCATTCAAGTTTGCAGAAGGTCTTCATCCGATTGTCGCTGTTTGTTTTGGAAAACATTTTTGCGAACGCTGTTGGGCTCCAATAATTTTATTAAGATATATGCTTGATGTAAAAATATTAGTACCGTTGGTTGTAAGTGAAGCAATTATATCATCTAGTCCGCAGAAGAGTTTGGTTACCACAACAAAATAAATATTATGATGATGAAAAACCTGATATAACTGAATTTGAAAATAAAATCGCAAAAGATTTTGGCAGAAAAATAATTGGCATATTTACCCAAAGAGGATCATATTACCATAAACGACATTGTACAAAATTAATTATAGGTGATGCTGAGCTTGATTTTATAATTGCTGATTCAAAAGAGAGAAACACATCTTTAAGTGGAAGTAATGCTAATTTATGAGACGGAACTAAATTAGGTACGATTGTCAGTTACACTGATGGTGAGTCACTGCAGTTTACTAATTTAAGATCTTTCAATGCTTGCGTACGTTTCAATAGATTTATTATCGATGATAAAAATATTTACTCATGCCGCTCTTAGAGTCGCCACAGATTCATTTTATATCAACTAAAAAAATGCAGGATTGCTAGGACAATTACATATCGGCGCTGATGCGTCATGGGACGAATGGAGGATAAAACAAGAAAATATACTTAGTTAATATGCCGACATTGAAATTAAGGATATTTGTTACCAAAAAAAATCAAATATCAGAATTGTCATCTGCACCATCCGTATATGATCATGTGAAATGAACAAATGAGGAGTTAAATCTTATACTTATCACAGCTTCTTCCGATGGAAGGGAGATGTGTGGCCCTCTGAACGAATGGGTGAATAATATATTCCAAACATTATTATATTATCTGAGGTGAAATATGTACAGTGTCGCTGAGACATTAAAACTATTTCTTGATTGGTTGTTCACAAAAAGTACTGCTGTTATCATGTGTAACTATCATGGTCAACGGCCACCTTTTGTTGGATTGTCTCCACATGAATGGCTAAAAACATTTGTTGATGATTATGAAAAAATAACGGATGATTAAAGAGCGCTTGATTTATAATTAAGCGAGCTTAAGAAATGAATCAGACTTCAAACAAACAAAATTCAGTGTGAAATAATGCGTGAAATAATTTCAGAAACTCCTATGAACGATTTTTGGAATATGTAGAGACCAGATGATTTGATAGTTGCAAGTAGAAAACTAGTTCGTGATGCACTTCAACAACAATTATTTCTGTTACATAAAGTAAGTTTTCAAATCTATCTGTGCCATTGTGCTATCGACCAGCAGATACGCGACGGCAAAATATCGACGATGACATTCTAGGCTGCGGTAGTAAACAAAATCTTGTGTCAAATAATATTGTTTTAGTTCCTGTGAGTGTTGTTGAAAGCGCGTTAATGATGGAGAGAACTGCACGGACTCTATGATATGCTATATCGATTCACTCGTCACAAGGAATAAGTATTTCTGATACGAAAATTTGGATTGTTGATGATCGTATCCAGTGGTAAAACTTAGCTTATCTTGTAGTGTCTCGTGTCAAAAGAATATCTCAGCTATGAAGGGTTATTATAACCTTCACAGAAAATAATAATCAAACTGCTAGCAATGGTGATGATATAGTAAGAAAACTTTAACTGGTTGTAAACAATGTGGCCAAAAAATAATGAACGCCACTTGGATCTTGATGCTGAATTTATCTTGACGCTGAAACACCAACAGAATAATCATTGTGCGAGCTATCACACAGTAATGTTGTGGCAGTATTCAAAAAATAATTGAAGACAGTTTACCGTAGATAAAATTAATAGTAGCCGTGGTCACACACGAAAATGTGATGCTGACCTGTCTTGATTGTAATCAACGTCGAGGCGCCAGTTCACAAAAAAGAATGCGGTGGTAATTATGTATCCTCAGGAATTACTTGTAATTGTTCACATAAAAATCAACGCTGAGGAGCAGTTGAATCTAGTCTGTAGATTGCAGGTCTACCCGTGGATCTTACCACACTGGAAATGTTGTGTTGTCACACTCCAAATAGGATCAGTTGCTTTTTTTTTTTTACTACCTTCAAGTTCACCAGCTTCATATAAATATCTTACAGTCACGTTACCTAGTACTGGATTTTTGATAAGGAGTCATATCGTTGTATTGGTACATGGTTTTTTTTTTTTTGGTGATCGCATTTATGGGTTTCATAAAAAATGCACAAGCAATTTCATTTTTTAACGCAACTAGCACACTTGGTAGTCTTACAACCCATTTACGAGATTTCTTGTCTTTCTGAATTATTTCCTTTGCATACTGACATCGTAACAAACGCTCAGCAAGTGTTTTATTAAATCGTTCAACAATTGCCTGATCGGGATGAATTGTGATATGACCTCGTCTGATTTTGACGTTATGTTGTTGATACTGCACCAAACATTCCTTGTCAGGATCTACCTACAACAACTGTGCCCATCGTAGACCACCTTGCAGTCCAGATTTCTTGTTGATAAATGTGAGGATGCAAATTTATATCGATCTGTGAAGAACACATTAATTTGGACCAGATAACAAATAATTAGATTTATGGGGACAGGTGCTTGTCAAATCGCTATACTGCAATGATTTCTGATGTCTGTGTCGGAAGATGAAGTGATTCCTTATTAAGCCTTCGTTTACTTAACCGTTAGATGACTAGAATGAGTCGATTAACTTCGATGTTATACCAGAACTGTCAGAAGCTGAGTTTTTCCAGATCTGTTGTTTGGAATTCTATAAGTCATGCTGACCTCAATTTTTCGCGCTTAGTTATAAAAGGCGGTAAATATATTTAATCCTGATTTGTTACGCTAAATAAAGGGCATGGTTCCCACACGAAAAATCCTTGGGGTTAAATTGCCCTCATCGAAAAAGTCTAGTCAGTCTGCAATTTTCCTGGAAGAGTGAAAATATAAGGGACTCCAAGACTGAATTTGGAAGAAATTCTCTCGCAAAACATTGGTCAAAGAGACCAGATGTCTGGAAAGTCAGCGGACACAATTTTGATGGGAGAAGTGAATAAAGCTTGAAAGCACAAGGTATTTGCGTCAATTTCACGTAGTTCGTTGATACCAATATAATGATTTGCTGGAATTGTTTATATTTGCATACATTTATTTGTTTCAATTTGTAGATCAATATTCTTGATACGAGTATAACTGGAGTTCAGATGTCTGAATTCGTATATTGAACTTCTTTATATAAGTTTGATGAATTGTTTGAATTTGTCATCTTGTTTGTATAGGAAATGGGTACTTTAAGATTTCATGCATTACTTTAGTTGATATGAGTTACGAGAATCCGTTGAATTCACCGATCTTAGATGAATTTAAGTATGCTAAAGACTTAATTTGTGTGTATTCGCTGAAAATAATATAGTTAGGCATATAATGAATTTCATTCATTCAGTTGTGTAATTGAGATGAGAACAGAACTGTTATGTCTCGTGTAATGTTAATGAGAATCAGTGATGAAATAGCCATTAGGAAGTACATTAATCTTATGAAACTAGGTTTGTTTATGGTCTGCCATGTTTAGTTTGACCAGATAAACTTTGGTCTGTTTACATTCCGATAGAACGATATCTGACATAACGAGAGGGAGTAATGATCTGTTCCCAGTAGGACAAAAGATAGAATATTACGGCTGCTTCCATTTATTTTGAAAGGAGAAATACCTACATGGACGTATCCAAGGAAGTATCCACTGAAGTATCTACCTATGTATCCACCTACCCACACATCGTTTGAGGGCCTAAAAGAGGTGAGACAGTAGGGAGGTCGGAAAAGGGAAAAAAGCAAAACGACCTAGAGGAAGGACTATAGTGAAGTTGGAGTGGACCGGAATAAGCAGGTTATTAAGTTGTACAAGTCAATGACTTCGATCGTTCACTCAATTACATGATGAACTAATTCTATCATTTAAAACAGACCGGCTATTTATATAAATATATTTGTGTTTGTAATTCGGTGAAAGATTTATTCCAAAATGATGTCATCTTCCTAATGTTATGTATTATCCCAGTTGTTCATGTAATTTATTAAACATTTGTTTTTCCATATATGAAGGCTCATGTCATTCTGTTCTATATATCTGCCAGATCTCTATTTATTCCATCTATGATTTTACACTTAATTCTAATATTTACTCAATCCAGGAAACAATACTGAGGGCGATCACCATCTAGATAACAATAGCCAAATAAAGCAGACATCTGGTAAGAATGTACAATTTCATAACACCATTACCAGTAGCAACCGCTACAACAAATTCATTCAAACGCAGATGCAATTTCAGTTGCTGTTTTAGTTCATAGTAGTTCTGCTTCTTTATACCTATACAACGTCCATGCATATTTATGTGTGCCTGATTGACGTCTACCAATGGTATTATTTGGTAAAAACAAAATATGATGAACTTCATTGGGAGTGATGACATCATAATGTCCGTACTGAATTTTGTAGGTGGTGGTAGATAAGTTTGCCATATTGCCTGTCGTGCTAAGCAATTTGCAGCAACAGAACGTGTGACATTTGCTGCAACAGCAAGTTTACTAATCATTGCTCTACCCCTCCAATATCCTTCTTTTGGTCAGTTAGAGGCTGCGATTTGATGTTACTGACCTCATATTTTCATTTTTTTGATACAGTTTTATTTTCAAGGAAGACTTGCTCCAAAACTGGTCTGTTCATCCTCCCTGCTGCTAAAGGTCCAGACTAATTCTAAAGCCCAGGTATGAAATCAACCTTATCCATGTGTTTGGGATTCTGACCACATACACAAACTTCAAACAAAGTCTTAATGAATTTTCTATGAATTTAACCTTGTTTGTGTGTTGGAGTGATGGTTGGAAAGGAAGAAAACACAAGAGCAAACCTTCCTAATTCATCTTTTTATGTATGACAACAAACATTCCTAGTGTAGGGGGCTTGTGACTATACAAAAAAAGATAAACCTAAAATTTTAAGCTAGATGTTTGAAATTACTTTAAAATTGCCAGAGGGTCACAGAGTATTGGGATGCATGAAATTGGAGAACTTTATGAATCTAGGTATGACATTTCTTTTCAAGATGAACAACTTGTGTCACTAGAGTAACAACCCTTTGAAATGACCATGACCTTATCCAAGAGACATAGAGAGGGTAAGGGTGTAAAAGGTACAGCTTCCCAGTTCTATGGTCAATGTATGCTGGCATTTGGAATGTTCTTGGGTCTATGGGTCAATGTATGCTGGCATTTGGAATGTTCTTGGGTCTATGGTCAATGTTTGTTGGCATTTGGAATGTTCTTGGGTCTATGGTCAATGTATGATGGCATTTGGAATGTTCTTGGCTTTTTTTTAGTCGCATGCTAGAAACTAAGGTTATTAACAAGAGCCATTTTAAACAGACTCGAGCCCGTTGTAATTAGTCCAAATAACTTAACTGATGACACAACCTTATTACAATGCATCATCACTATTTGCAACATAGCCATTAGATTATTTAAACCACATTTCATCAATTTTATTTTCATTGATATTAAAAATTTAAAGTGCAGTTAATTTTCAGCGAAGGATAAATGAATTATTAAGGGTTATTTTTGACCCTTGTCATTATATATTACATCGACATGTTCTTTGTACATTTAGCCAGAAGTTAGTCCACATAAATGTGGGAAGTAGTATGTTGATTACTTTCAACAGAGGCTATATTTTGTTTAGTTAAATACAAGGACAGGATTCCATACTTGTACATATTTATTCAAAAATTTTATATTCTGAGGTCATCAAGTCACATGTTCAGGGTTTCAAACCTTGGACCCCTGTACTATGAAACAAGTGCTGTACCATATCAGCTATCATAGATGATGCAACTTAACCGTTTATGAGCCAAATAGAGTGTACATAGCAAGATCGGATTAGACATTAAGCATTTCCTTCTTTTGGCATGATACAAGTTTTTCCTTTTTTCTGCAAGGGTACTGGTATTTCTATGTGCAGATATCCATTTTAAATGGATGCATGTAACAGTAAAATGATGTATACAACTATAAATTCTTGTGCATTTTGAGCAAAGTCACTATTTCATATAGGCTGATTAACACTTTCTTTAAGATCATCTTCAAACTTGAAAAAATGTTCTTTCAGCTATATTTGTATAGTAAGATACCTATTATAAGAATTACTTACCTTGCCAGAAAGGGAAGTAACAAATACAGCCAACAAATGGGGCATTAATCATGTAAACAGAAAATTACATGGATGAGGCAGTTCTTCATAAGAACTTTTTAAAATTTGTTTTTCAAAAAGATTTCCATATATGTTTGATTATTTGGTGGAATAAACCTACTTATTCCATTTTTTTATTCAAGGTACATAATACTCAAAAGAACCAAACATAGCAGTCAACTCCATGGGAAAATAATTTGTTTGTGTCAGAAGAGCCAACATACTACACACTAGAAGCTCCCTCATCACTTCATAATCCTATACAAAACACCCAAAACATGCCCAATGCATATGTCCCATCTGCTGTAACACAAGCAAAGAAAACCCATGACGCAACAATGGAAAGGAAGTTATAATGAAGATATCAGCCTCTATCAGGACTCCTGCAATTATGAGCAAATGAACAGTGATCAAATGACAACTCACACAGTCATCAGCAGCCAGGAGAAGCAGCAACCTCTGCTGCCACCACCAAAACTGATAGTGTCGACAAGGCTGAGCAAATGCCACCCATTCATCACCAGGGAGGTCACCACGAAAGCTGTCTGCACAGGAATCACTAGCTTTGGGGACTTCGTCTTCTGGAGTAAGTAGAACGATAATGATGAATCAGATGGCAGCAAGTATCCAGTATTTTTTATCCACTTTGTGATGTGGGCAGGGATACACTATGTTTGTCCATCTAAAAGAGCATATGTATGTGGACAGAGGTGCGATGGCAGTGATTGGTAAAGACATGTGCTTTAGACCACTCAGCCACCAGGGGCCCCCATTTTTACATAAATGTTATGCAAACACTATCAAATGATCCATTTTAAGCACAAGAATATTGCTCCAATGAAGCACACAAATTTCTGCTATTTAAATATGCTGATGTCACACCGATGAACACATCACAGCCTGAACAAGCCCTTTCATGTACTTTCAAGAATTTCATGGAAAACTCTTAAAATGGAGCCAGGAACACTGCCTTAAGTTAAAGCATATTTCTATAATTGGGAGCATCATTAGATGAAAAATTTATAACTCACCAAACCTTGGTCACTTGACCTCTGACTTCCAACATTTTATATTAAAAAGAATGCTAGAATAGTATAAAAATGTAAAAGATCTTGATATTATTTGCCACATAAGTTATATAATCTCTAACCTATGTATAAATAGTTTGTAAAACAATATAACATACTTTGTAAGTTTGATCAGTTATTTCCAAAAGCTTGTTAATAATATTTTCATACAATTCTTTTCATTTTCAGGAAACAAAACTCCTAAGTTCTTACGATATCATGGTGGACAGTATCAGACTGAAGCATGCCTTGAACCATGCCAAGAAAGCAAGCCGTCTAGGATATGCCCTCATGAGAAAATTGCTACCGCTGGTGTTTACTGACAAGGAAATGGCCCTTTCCCGAGGTCAAGGACTGCTGAAATCTAAGAAAGGAAAACAAAACACGCATATCAGCATGTAAAGGTGAGATGCATTACTGATGAGCATCTTTATCCACAATTTGTAAAAGTTTTTTTTTCAAGTTCTATTTGTATAATTTGTTTTTGGTTTTGTAAGAAGTATATCATATTCCGTGAATGATATTTGGCAGCAAATATAATTAATGCATGAAACTGATATTTCAATAATATTGCTTCTCTGCATGTGTTAATAATATTGTAAAAATTAATTTATCTCATTATATTCCTTCGTTTGGAACCATGGTGGCTTATTGGTTAAGGTGCTGGACTCGTGACATTAGGGTGGGAGTTTGATTCATATGTATGTGTCCTTGTCACTTTCTTTTCGCTCAGCACAATATAACATTAAACATGTTGCTGTGCTGTAAAACCACCAAACCCAAAAACTTTTTAAATTAAAATTTGTCAGAATTGATATGCTAAAATAAAGGTTTTGAAAAGCGAGCCAGTAGCTCGGTGGTTGAGTGTCATCCTTGTAATCCAAGAGTCACAGGTTCGGTACTCAACTAGGTCAGCTGTCTTGGTGTATCCTTGGTAAAAGTACCTAGCTCCCATTTCCTTAATAATAATAATAATAATAATAATAAACTTTTTAACGAGGATAACACATTTGGTCATGGCTGACCCATCTGCCATGTGGTCCTCAGTTTTTGTAATCGACTATGTTAAAAAAAATATATATTTAATACATAAAAATAAAATAAAGAAAAATACACAAGATATAAATAGAAGACCATGCACATAACCAGGTAATAATATAGCCAGTAACATGTGTAATGTGCCATTAAACAACAAATTCAACCATCCATTTTCATAACATATTCCCTACAAATTAATATCAAATACATAAATTAAAAATTAATATTTTTACTTCATTAAATGAATTAAATTCATTTTCTTACCATATATATCTTTATTTCAGAATATGTGAATGTATGTTGTAGTAAATGTGGATAACAAACCCATTAATGACTGATTTGAATGATGCTGTGACTGAAACCATTAGTTAATCTAGAAGAAAATGTAGATAAAACTTGATGAGTGCAGAATCACAATAAAACATCTTTGTTCAGCAGACAAAGAACGTGGCTCTGTTTTGCTAAGAATGATTCTGCCAACAACTGTATTTGTGTTATGTTATTAAAATCAACTACACTGTTCATCTATTTTGTCTGTTTTCATTGCTTCATGAGGAAATTAGCTGGATATACATTTTTCAAATAATATGCCTCTTGCATAATACTCTTTGTTTGAAATGAATATAAAATATGCCCATACTCAAGATCTGGTTTATGCCAATGTTTTACACCTGTAACTTTGGGTTTGCTTTATGCCTGTAATATGCACCTGTACTTTTGTATGGTTTACATCTGTAATATTACTCTGATATGTTTTACGCCTGTGATTTACGCCTGTACTTGAATGTTTTATGCCTGTGATTTACGCCTGTAAAACACCTTATTACATTTATGTATTTGAATACAGGCATACTAATTTAAATAATTCGCCTCTGTGTATGTCTAAAGTATGCTAGTATTATGCCACAGATACACTAGTATTATGCCTGAGATACAATGTATTACACTTTTCTCATATTCTCATAAACCAAAGAGAGCCCACATTTTAGGTGCAGAATATGCCTGTAGTACGCCTATGATACAGGCATATGATTTCATATGGGGAGTGAACACAAAATAGACTTACAAGGATTTAATGTTGATATTGCTGCTGCCAGAATTAGTGGCTCCTAACCTATGCTATAGCAGTCACAGCAATAAATCTATCATATTGAAAAGACTTAATGAAAATACCTGACACTAACAGCAGTTTTTTTTTCTTCTATATTTTTAATAAACTTGTGTATGAAATAAATTATTTTTTAAAACATTTTCAGGAATTCTGTCTCATCTGCTCTGTATCTAAAAGGATAAGAAAGAAACAGATGTGAAACTAAATCTTGCAGTGTGACATAGAAATTACCAGCATAAAATGTACACTGGAAACATTAGTACATTATAAACATTTGACTCGCACGTATTGCACTCTCTCACTCTCATAGAAATGTGAGGATGGTCTACTATTATAGATAGTTTCATTTCTTGACATCTTTTGACATATTAACAGCTATTGCATAGGTAATAATAGATGTATATTAGTTTGTATATATACTGTAAATAAACCTGTGCTACGTGATTTTATATACTGTATGATGATTAAATCATTATATATTGTCTCAAGAAAAGGTAAATGAAAGAAAGGCCATACAAACCAAATATACACCACACTTTTAAATATAAAGTTTTGGGAATAAAATCTTGTCCAGTGCGACAGAGAATATGAGACAGAACTAGAACCTGAAATTTGCAGAATGCATGGTTAGTGCCACTGAAAAACAAGAACGAAAACTTGTTGGTACCATAATTTACAAACATACAAAATAAAAGAGTAGTCTAAGTTGCTCAACCTGACAGATCACTCACACAAATCTGCCATCCACGTGAGTTCGAGTCTCTGCTGGACCAATGTGGTTATGTGACAAAGTTTGCTGGTAGCCTCCGGTGGGTCACTGGTGCTTCCTGGAGACTACTTGAATTATTGATGTACCAAACATACTTGCCGCAACATATAGCTTATCATGTACTTAAATATGGCGACAAACTTCTCAAAACCAAAACAAACCATACTAAAACACGGTCTATTCTAGAACTGAAAATTTGAGGTGGGGTATTGCTCTCACCAAATGAAGCAAACAGGGATTTATTTAAAATTGAGGGAGTATTTACTGATATGAAAGGTATGGTTTGCCAGTATCTGACAGGATTTCCATGTATTTGCTTACATTTGTTGTATTCCCTTTAGTAAAATAGCACAATTCATTCAATCACACATCCTAGAATAGAACCTGCACATGTATGAACATTAAAAATAAATATGAAATAAATTTAAATCATTAAATGGGTACACAAGTTAATTCTTGTACTTGTGTCATAATAAAATAATACTGCTTTTAAACTATTACTTATGTTTCTTCTAGGTCTTTTGGGCCATAAAACCAATTACTTACATTGTTTTGGGGCCTTTATGGCCATATAACTAATTACTCCTGTTTCTAGCCCTTTCATAAAATTATTTGTTTGGCCCTAAAGGTCAAGAAAAACAACATAAGTAATCAGTTTTGCGGCCATACCAGGCCATACATCTAATTAATTTTTTTTTCTAGGCCTTTAGGGCTGTACAAGTAATTATGTAGGTTTCCTTTAGGCCTTTATGACCCTAAAACCAATTATTTAGGTTGTTTCCAGGCCTTTAGGGATATACAACTACAGTAAAACCTGTTTTGAGGGACCACTGCTATGAGAAACCACCTTTTTTGGGAAATCAGAATCTCCATGCACAGATTTATTGATTCTATAGTGTTATGACCTGTTATGAGAGACCACGTGTCTTGAGAGACCATTTTTTGTTGGCAGAAGGGGTGGTCTTTCAAGACAGGTTCTACTGTAATTACTTATCTTTCTAGGCCTTTACGTCTGCAAAACTGATTACTTAGTACACTGTTTTTCTCCACCTTTAGGGCCATACTGATAAGTTTTTTTCTAAGCCTTTAGGGCCGTACAACCAATTACTTGGGTTCCTTTTGGGCCTTAGGGCCATAAAACCAATTATTTAGGTTGTTTCTAGGTCTTTAGGGCCACACAACTAATTACTTTTGGGCCTTAGGACCATACAATGAATTACTTCATTTTGTTCAGGGCCTTTAGGGCCGTACAACTTTAGGTTGAAGAGCATTAACTAATACCAACTTGTAAACATGGTTGAAAAAAGATCAGATGAGAATGCAATGCAGTGATATGGTTTCCATAACTTTGGGGGAGGAATTAGGTGGATTAAAATAGAAGAAAAGCTGGTGCTACTTTTTGTGTGAAAGGGCACGGGGAAAACGAACTACTTTGTGTGTGAAAGGGCATGGGGAAAACGAACTATATTGTGTGTGCAGCAGAAGATAAATACAGATGAAAACAATAAAATTCACTTAATAGACACAATGTGTATGTAATGGATGACTATATAAATATATGCATTTAAGAAATAAATTTGCATATCAAATGCATTTATTCCATAGCAATGTTTGCATAACATTTTTCTGTGATTCACATGTATGTACATATTTGGACAGCAACCAATGCGAGTCACGTCTTTTATAGCTCTACAGACCAGCTTGGCACAAATATCACTTCTAAGTTAATTAAATATAAAAACATTAAAAGAAATAAACAAATCATTCAACTGAATATATTACAAGACCGTAAATGTGGATGACTAGGACTGTTTCCACAGATGTGCTCCAATTTTAAGCTACTTTTAGAGACTGCATGTATTGCAAGATACATTTGATAGTCTGGTTGGAATGTAGAGATACATGTACATTACTTTTATGTTTAAGAAATGAAAGTATTCAGAAATATGACTTTGAAAAGTTAATGATAGCATTCTTGATGAGCACCGGTAGGGTGACAGCAGCATTTACACATTCCAAATCACCACAGTCTGAAAAGTTGAAACTTATTTATGACATCAAATAAATTATCCTCACCCCATCCAGTTCTTGGGAAGTTAACATTAGTTTATAGAAGAGAAAAAAGTGTATTATTCAAATATTATACAGAGCTTCAAGATGGAAAAAAAAACCAAAAGGCTAAGAGTTGGTGGTGGCATTTAAAAGCATGCAGGACTACCCACCATGGTTAGAAGACACTTAATTACTTGATCAATGAAAGTATGAAATACAATTTAAAAGACCGATCAATGAAAATAATTATAATTTTACTATTCTAATCATTACAACATATACTGGAAAATATATTATTTTTGAATTGGCTACAAAATTGGGAAATTCTTTTATCTTATTCATATTGATATAAGCAGATGGTGAGAAAATATTACATGATATTCTGGTTACTAAAACATTTGTACAATGTCCACTCAAGGGACAAGCAAATGGTAGCTATTATGGCCAGGTTGTAAGACACAGGTACACTTCATATAGTACTGACTGGGGAAATATCAATGAATCCAATAAAAATTGTTGCATTAATGCTGATAGAGAATTTAACCAATTACCCAAAAGAAAAATGATCCCATCATTCAATAGCAAAAGAGAATAACTTCTGATGATGGTGTGGCTTCAAGTTATCACTATCGCTAAATACATGTAAAAACTATGTCCTTATTACATGGGCCGATGATACAAGAATTTCTTCAATTTGATCAAATATAGTATCATAACAATTGAAGAATTTTACAATAATTTGTTCTAAAACAAGATACATATTTATATTATATATTACTTTCGATTACAAAATCATGACTCAAATATGATTCTTAGAAAATTATTGCAAGGTTTGTTTCATAATTAAAGATATACTAATGACTAATTATTCAGACTTATTTTTCACTCTTGTTATTTCAAAAGTGCTTCTCTGGTCTTTATTATTCCCCTTTCTTGCCATGACCATGAGGTGGAGGCCCCGGAATTCAACTTCCTTGACATGGTGGAAATGGTCGATGAGGTTCCTAGGAATGAGAATAATTAAAGTTTATTTTCTTATGCTCTTTAATATGACTGGCATTTGCAGCAGTTTCTGATCCACAAATTTATGTCCTCCATGTTTCCATTTGTAAATCTGACAATCAATACCCACCTCACCCGCACAAAAGAAAAGAAAGCTAATTCTTTATTTTGAATGTTTTACATTTCAAAATTATATATAATTTTGTTTTCTTAGTTATGTTCAAGAATGTTGACCTTTTATCAAAGATCATGTGGTTTTATCAACTAATAAGGTATATCATATTGTTTATTAAATAAATAAATAAATAAATAAAAAAGGAAAAATCAGGATGAATTAACATGGAGTAGGAAACTTTGTGAACAATCCCAGTTTTGAGTCAGGATATTTGTCTTAGCTTACTCAAAATGTACTGATTGAACATGGGTGCCTCACTTTAGTGCTTGAACATTGATCTATATGCCGACACATCCAAGATTAGTTAGTCATGGAAATAAACTTAAAGATCAGAGTTTTTAGTCAAATTTTGTACCGCTGGAGGTCATAAGCTTCCACTTAAACTGGAACTGTAGTTATAGAAAATTGGTACTGACCTAGCCACACAGATCAACAACAACACTTTATTTAATGTGTGTCCATTTTTAATCAAATACAGTTGCATATGTAGGTGAAATGTTCACATTAACTGGTATAAATCTGATTCAGAAAGTCAAATTGTGTCCAGATGTCACAGCTAGACCAGTTGTCAAAGATGAAAGGGCAAATGCTAAAGTTATATGTGGGACAGAACTAAATTAAATATTGATGAAAAAGTGACCATTGATCATTATTGAGCTCTTATATGTAAAATGTTTTTCAATCTGTTAATTTCTTTCTTCAAATTCTTCAAAAGGTATTCAGCTGGAATGAAATTTGTTACACGTACACACCCACTGCCTCCACAATCCCTTATGTGACAGGGATAGGACAAGGGGATTTAACATTAGACCACCATGTTGAAACTGATACAGGCAAGAGAGAAAAGAATGCTAAAATGTCTATAGAAACAAGATAAAGTTAACATTGGGCCTAAATGCCAAAACAGTTATTATGATATGTGGAATTTAATGTTTCAAAAATGTTCATGTGTTTAATATATGGGCTGCAAGGGGAGTTTAACACAAGTCTTTTCAGTTTGGAAAATTTATAGGGACAAGGGGAATATAATGTTAACAATGACCTTAAGTTTGTAATGACTGATCTTCATGGGTACAAGATGGAAAATGATATACTATCCTATGCCAGGTTATCTATATACAACAACTTATTTACTATCCAAAACTGAGTTATCAGCTAACCAGTTAACCTCCGTCCAGTATCTTACATTTACTATCCAGCATGCTGTTTGGTTTCATAAAGTTTTATAATTTTTAGTACCCAGTTATCTACTATCCATCACTTAGTCATCAATTATCCCACCACATCATTTTTTTCATTACTATCCAACAACCAGTTACCAACATGCCATTTGGAGTGAACAACATACAGGTATCTGCTTTTCATCTGCCAGTTATCTACTATCCATCACATAGTCTTCTACTATCCAACACCTGTTTACCTGTTATTCATCATCCAGTGATCCATTATCCAATAACCACTTTTCCTATCCAACTTGTTATTTGGAGTGATCAAAACTCCATATTTACTAGTCAGCTTGACATTTTGAGTGATCACCACCAATTCATCCACTGCCAACACAGAACTGAATGTTATAAAAGAGCTATACAATAGAATTTAAATCCCTTATAAACAAAAAAACTTTATCTATCACCCTATACCTTAACGATTATCCCGTTATAAACAATGGTACATCTCTAACCCCAATTACTCCCCATTCATCAAGATTAATTTCCCTGTCATCCTTATAATCCCTATGACTCTAACAGTGAAGTAGTTGTTGTTGTTGTTGTTGTTGTTGTAGGGTTTAACGCCATTTTTCAGCACACGATAGGCTATACATGGTGGCCAGTATTAATGGTGGAGGAAGAACCCAGGAAAACCTCCGGAAAGAACCAGTGACCCACGAGAAGCTACTGGCAGGCTTTCTCACATGCCCACATTGGCCAAATCTGAGACTTGAACCCACGCAGACAGGTGAGATGGCAGTGATCCATAACAGAGAGTGCTTTAGACCACTCAGCCACTTGGGGCCCCCAGTGAAGTAGTACCATCAGAAAAAAGTGTATACTCATTTGCACAATTATACAAAAGTACAGTATCACACGCTGAGTGAATGAAGAAAAAAGAGTATGAGTGCTGACACAAGTATGCATTAAACAAGATGAAGAGATCAAACCCCCATTTAAATACAAGCATTCCCTTAATTTTACAATCAAAGAAGCATATCAAGATATATCTCTTGTCACATATTGTGTGGAGACGAGTAGACTCTCAAGCCTATTCCTAGAAAGGAAAAATTTAAATTTATAGACAAACTTTCATATCATCAATACGTACCATGTTTAAAATATTTATTTCATGCAAGTTTACTTCCATTCCTTTTTGCATGATAAATAAACTGTTTCCTATAGAGAGGAGTGAGTTATGTTTGCCACACTGTCAAAATAAGCCAGAATTCGGCATGAACATAAGCTTTTACTGTTGGGACATTTTTTCAAGTTTAGAAATGGCAGAAACTAAAATACACTGACGTTGTATACCGTACAGGGAGTGTTTGTACTTGCCAAGAACATACTTTTTCTGTCTATAAAATGCAGTGCCTCTGGATCTAGTAAAGAAAATGTTATGTAAGTTTATATTGTAACAGTTGTGACTTTTTTTTGTTGTGTTAAACATTGGGATTTTTTGTGCCAAGAGAGAAAAAGAGAGAGAGAGAATAAAATATTAGTTGAAAGAATTTTTCCCCAAAAGTAACAAAAAACAAGCCAACATGATTTTTACTAATCACTTTATTGTTAGAAAAAATAAGCTCTGCTAACTCGAACATCATCTTAGATATATAGATAGAAAAATAGATAGAGACAGACAGACAAAGAGATGATAGATAGATAGACAGACAGACAGACAGATATATATATATATATATATATATATATATATATATATATATATATATATAAGATAGATAGATAGATAGACAGATAGACAGATAAATAGTTAGACAGAGACAAGACAGACAGACAGATATATAGATAGACAGGCATACAGATATATAGAGAGATAAAGAAATGATAGATAGATAGACAGACAGACAGACAGATAGATAGATAGATAGATAGACAGGCATATAGATATATATAGATAGAGACAAAGAGATGATAGATAGACAGACAGACAGACAGACAGACTTATATATATATATATATATATATATATATATATATATATATATATATATATATATATATATATATATATATAAAGAGATGATAGATATATAGATAGGTAGATAGATTATAGATTATATTAGAGACAGACAAAGTGATGATATATAGATAGATATATAGATAGACAGACAGACATTAGATAGATAACTAGAGAGACAGAGAGGTGATACATAGAGAGATAGACAGACATATAGATAGATAGACAAAGAGATGATAGATTTAAGATAGATAGACAGACAGACAGATAGATAGATAGATAGATTGATAGATAGATAGATAGATAGATAGATATAGCATTATAACTAGTCCCTCACTCTTCTTGTACAGTTTGCCACATGAACATGTCGACAAAGAACATATTAAATAAATAGAGAAATCTATTGGACGATAAAGCATGTCACATCAACTGCCATCATATCAATGTCTAATGACCTATTGTAAGGGTAAAATTCATGTAGTTTCTTTTCTGGAAAAGTGGTACAGAAGATTAATCTTTGAATATACTGCAAATAAATCAGCCTTTGTTTAGAAAGTTCACAAACCTGGCATAGATAGCAACAAACTCATGTAAATTGCATGGACATAGTGTCTACTATATCTCTCACCTCTTGTGTAAATGAGATCATCCACATAAGCACATTAAGATTTGTCACTTTTGGTCATTTCTGCTTGAACATTGTAATTGGCAAAATTACAACTTGCGATATTGGAAAGTGGAATATGTATGCTTGTGACTGAGGAAATAGTGACATGTGATCAAGTGTTTGTCAAGGTGGACTATGTATTTAAAAGACAATGGTTTATGTTTCAGTATGACCATGCTCTCCTGCCATTTTATAAGCATCTGATTTTTAAAAAAATTCCAGTCACCTTTGCTGCAAATGTGTAACAGCTTCACCTCTCTGCGCGCATGTGTGTGTGTGTTTGCATGTGTCTGTGTGTTTGCATATGTGTGTGTGTTTGAATGTGTATGTGTGTTTGCATGTGTGTGTGTCTGACAGACAGAGAGAGAGACCTGCAACAGAATGGCATCCATAGCAAAGAGTCTCCATCCCTTCGTACTGTTGAAGAATAATAAAATTCAGCATTGCGTATCACTAGAATTGTTCGAAATGACTTTCACTTTCATCTTTCATGTAAATGTTAGATTTTGATGCTCATAAACACTTTCTTTACTTTGCAAAAGTGTTAGGGTTTTGTTTTATCATGGTATTAATTTTGCTTATGACAATCTGATTTGGTATGAAATGTTTATAGTACGATAACATTTCACATGCTTACAACTTAAGTCAGTATGCCCATTTCACCCATACAACATGTGTAAATAAACCTCATGGCATCACCAGTTGTACAATAACATCATGATGTATGTAAGGCAACTTTAGGTATCTGAGTGTCAACCAAAGTAACTTCATTCCACAAGTATGAAGTTTTAGAAAATAAAATTTGTAATTCTTTTCACATTGTATATCAAATCTTACGTCAATGCTAAATTTAAGCAAAGATTTATGAAGCCTCTTGAAAACTATCCATCTGTTATTTTTACTTACCAACTCTTGTAAATTGTCATTTAAAATGAGGACTGACATATAATCTTATCTTTGTAACAAATGTAGACTGAATAATTCTGAATCCATGTGTCTTACCTGTGAATAAAGAACTGCAGCTAGAATTGGTTTTTGCCATAATGCTGTTGATGAATCTGGTTTGGTCTTCTGCGTATTCTGTCACTAAGTCTACGCTCTGGCTTGGCTTTAGGAATGCTGCTAGGTGTGTAGACAGCAAATAACTTGACGAATAAGCCCATGGCCAGGACTAACCCCAGGGCCATCAGTAACACTGCCCACCAATGTTCCTGAACGTGGAAACAAAATATCCAAATTTCATTTAAGTCCTTAGGATGGACAAAACTTTTATGTAATGTTATGTTTTATCCTCTCTGCCATGCAATAATCCATATAATGTTATATTTTATCCTCTCTGCCATGCAATAATTCATATAATGTTATGTTTTATCCTCTCTGCCATGCAATAATCCATATAATGTTATGTTTTATCCCCTCTGCCATGTAATAATTCATATAATGTTATGTTTTATCCTCTCTGCCATACAATAATTCATATAATGTTATGTTTTATTCTCTCTGCCATGCAGTAATCCAGGATTCATTCAAAATAAGAGGGAGATATGTGATCTAAATTTTCACGTGGTGAGAACCATTCCTCAATATAAATGCACCCATTAAGTTTCAGGATGTACATGCAAAAATGTCTCATCAACAATGCTAAATACACAAATTTACTTTAATTATCTGAGCATGAACTTTAGGTCACTGTAATTTCCTTATTACTGTGTTGAGCAGTACTTGACATGATAAATACACCTATCAACTTTCATGATTGTGCATATATCAGAAAATACAAAAAATTGTAGAAAAATGGCATTAAACACTACAACAACAACAACTAGAACAACAAAAGAATTGTACAGTTTAGATCAATTGAACTCATTTAGTTTGTCACAGTTTTTGGTTCATGAAGACAATCACACCATGCCCCACCAAAGTTCTGCTAAGTAAAGTCTTGGAATTAGATTGGGAAAGTTGTCTATGTTTAGAGGTGGTCTCTTTTGCTAGAAACAAGAAATAACAGTTGCTTTACATAGGTAAATTCTGGAGGTTGTCACATGGAGAAAATATTTTATAGAATCCATTAATCAACCTTGAGGGTATATCAACCATTCGAATGTCATTAAACATCAACAGTCAGTGCCTAAATTCATCAGTTGGGGGATGTGTTGTACTGTTTCCACAGAAGGATCATTGCTCAGAGTGTCTTTAAATGCGTGGTTTGAACAACCCTGAAATTGACATAAACGGGTGTCTCACAAAATTAGTGGATTAAAAATCATTCCAAGATGTTAAGCAACAGTAGGCTTTTTAATAGTGAATTCACAACATTCCAAGATGTCATTTGAAAGTAGATTTTCAAGAAGTGAATTGACAGTGTTCCAAAATGATACGTAACAGTAGTTTTCTAATACTAATTCAGATTATTTATAGGTTACTGCATTTGTATGGGAAAATATGAAAGAGTTTTCTGGATGGAATATTGCATGACCTTGGGAGTGCAGTATTTCCATCCAACAAAACGAGTTCATATTTTCCCATATGAATGCAGTAACCTTTTTATTATATGCTCATTTTCTTATTCTACCTATGGTTTAATTATGTAAACAAAATACACTACAAGAAACAACGTAAATGAATGTATGTCATATTCCAAACTAAATACACAAGCGCATATTCATCATTACACAACATTATTACTGCGCACATAACTCTGCCCAGATAAATTTGAACTTAGTCATGTGCTCGACATAACTTTCGAGAGAAAATGATGTGTCTAGTTAAAATTGAAATTTGGAGTCATATTGTGAATGAATGTGCATTGCAACAACTTTTCCATTTGATCTGGAATGAATAGATTTTGATATTTTTTCAATTCTATGAAAAATCATGATTATGGACTGGATTTGTATGTGACAATTCCACGTGAAATACATGGAACTGAAGAAGCTAGGGAGAAGCGTGTTGACATCTGCAAATGTGTTTCTGTTTCTGTCATTGTATGTTTGAAATCATAATGTGAGAAAAATATAAAGTCTTTCAATTGCAATTATCAAAAAGAAGCTATGGAATTGAATGCTTATTTCATTTTGAGTGCAGCAAGGAGGATGTAACTGTACTCATCATCAAAATTACAGTACAATTTTGAAATGTGTAATCGAGATTGAGAACCTATGACATGGCTCATGTAATTCCAATTTGCAGAACTAAGAAAGTACATTATGAGGAAATTCAGGACATAAAACTGTAAGTATATTCTTTTTGCCATTCTTATCACCAGCTAAAGAAGACAGTAAATGACTTGTCACTTGTATGTTATTTGTAAGGACCTTTTCTTGCATCTGTTGTATACTGTAGCTAGCCTAAATCCGAAACATTGTATCAACGTGGAATGTGCCAAAGCAGCTGGTATGTGGCAGTCCATGAAACATCTGTTTTAGTTCATTCAGAAACAAATTTAAACAACCACAACGTAAAGCACCTCTTACACGTGCGTACATGATTTGTTTACAAATCAAAAGTGCTGGTGTCTGCGTCCATTGTTTGTTTACAATAGAAAGTAGTTCCTTTATGCACATGAATGCTATATGTGTATTGGCACGCGGGTATCGGGTAATACTGCATGATACTGACAATGTAAAGTTAATGGGGAAAAAACTGAGCATATAACAATCCCAGATATTAAGTGAAAGCAAGTTTTCACAACATGAGTTCACAGTTTCCAAATGTTACTGAAGGTAATTGGATTTGTAAGAGTCAATTCAGAGCATTCCAAATTGTTAAGTTAAAATAAAGTTCCCAGTTGTTAAGCAAATGTCTTTTCTCTAAAGGTGAATTTACAATATTCCACACTATTAGTGAACATAGTCTTTTTTCAAAACATAATTTCACACTGTTCCTTGCTGTTAAATGAATGCAGTCTTCTAATAATAATTCATGGCATCTTGGATCTTAACTCAAGGTAGGTTTTCTAATGACCTTATGATTTATACATCTACTTCAGTAAATTGGAGCTAACGAAAATTATCTACATGATCACAATACAATCACCTGTGCTTTCTAATACTTTCCAGGCAAGATGACAAGATTATAAAAGACAGAGTTAAGAAACATACAATTATCCAATCTCTAACAGTCTCCAATGTTTGGGGATTAAATATGAGGTTCGTAAGACGTGATAGTGGTCCCTCTGCATCTATTCCTCGACAACGATGAAACATGTCACAATAACCCTGGAAATTATTGCATGGGGATCCTGAAAAATAAATAAATAGCTAAAAATGTTCTGTTGCACGTCATTGAAAGAAGATCAATATGGCGAATGGATAAGTTCATGCTATCAGGTCAAACAATATTGAGGTGATATAGCAAACAAATTCTTTCCTTCCAACTTAGAACAAAATGAGAATGTGGTTTTGTATTTATTACATAATCTCTTCCATTATGATTTTAAAATATTTTAGCTATGTTGTGTAAGTAGAATTAAAACCAAAAAATGCATCCCATAAATACTGATGTAGGAACATTAGCAAAGTACATAAATAATTCCAATCGGAATATGCAATATGGAAATGCAGATTAAATCCTTATGAGACAGGCCATGTTAAGGAACAAATAAGTGATATGATATTAAAAGTAGACAGGCACCAAGTAAAGTGAAACCCATTTAATGGAAACACTTAATCTCACTGCTTTTGTATGGTTAAACTTACACATTGCTTCAAACAAAAGGACCATGAATAGCTTATTTTGGTACATTTTCTGCTTATCATTTGATCCTGTTCTAGAAACTTGTCAATGCGACAATCAGTACAAATGTCATCATACATCTCTTGGTAAAGTTCCATTATTATATAATATCTACTATTGCAAATTCAACAGATGTTTCAGTTCATCGAAGGACATCACTGTTGTTATATTTATTGGAGTAATTATTGGACCACAGTTGCAACATAGACAAAAAGTAAAGCTCACAAAGCAGTATTACAGTGGTCCTTGCATCTTGAAAATATTGCTTGTTTCAGCTATCACACTATGTGTACAGTTATATTTTCTTTCTTCTTTCTGACCTTGAACTTTAAACTATGAAACTTACTTTGGTATACTGTCTACTCATACTATATAAAAGTTGAACGCTATATGGAAATATCTCTGAATGTTAATACAGTAAAGGTTCATATATTTAAATAGTCTCTCAAGTTAACCTTTATCTGCAGTGAATTAACCTTTGACTTAGCTAAACAGTTCGTGGTGTTACATTTTACCTTGCTGTGTCATTAAGCTTTGAGCCAGGGGTAGTAAGCAAATGGAAACCATACTATAAAAACTCAAGCAGAAATTTGTTCTAAAAAGTGACAAACTTAAAGACAAAGGCAGCTGGATGAATTGAAATTGGTCTCTCCTTCGTAAAGCATTACACGATTACAGATAGGATTGCAAATATTCTTACCAATCAACATGATGTACGTTTTTGACCTGAATAATAATCTGAAAGTCTGGATGATGTTCAGACATATGCTACAATTTTGTTACGTAGGAATCAATTGTTATATGAGAAACTAATCAAAATAGCTTATAAAATGTTCAGGTAAGTTTCATCAGAATATCAAATGAAGTTAGCTTGGTGATGAAAGATGTTGTACATAAAATTGTGTGCTCGTTAAATGCTACACCAATATTATAATTTTAGAATTCATGTTCTCTGCCCTGCGTAAAATAAAAACAAAAGTACCCATGCTGTAGATTAGCAGGTTACTGATCCTAATTTTACCTGCTGCAAGTTTCACACCCTCATCAGCCTTTCCACCTTCTGAACGGTTGTGAACAACTTCTTCCACCATATCGTAGAACATTTTTGCTTTGTTCTTAAGAACTGGGTGATTTGATGCTATGCATTCATTAGTGGACCAGGTGCTGTTAACTGCAACATAACATTGTTCTTTTTAATAAGAAAACCAACAGTTTCTTCCATATTTGTCAGGCATTTAATACATATTTGCCTCGGGGGATTTGACCTATGTTTCATATACAACTGATGGGAACAGTCTCAAACACGATTCAATGATCATTAAGGAAGGGCTTACATTTTTCAAACTAGTTTATAAAGAAGTCAAACAAGTTCAAACCTAGTGGCATTTAACATGAAACTAGTATAGTGTGACCCCGCTATAGCAAGCACAATTTTACATGTATTTTTTCAAAAGTACGAAACATAATTTTTTATTATTATTTTGGGGAAGAGATTACTCATGAATAATACAAGGTGATTGTGGCATGGCTTCTGAAATTTTATATGTATTTTTCTCGTGTTAGAAAAAATAGTTTTCTCTTCTCAAAAGTAAGAAAAATAAAGTGTAAAACATTAAGTCTAGGATCATGTAAGGCTTTGCCAATCTCACAAACTGTGATTTTATTTTCCTTATTGGCAGCAAAATATACCATCTGGCAATTTTTTGTATTGGCAACATTGTTGGCTGTTTAAAGTTGTATATACAACCATTGGTTTGGAGTGGAGAAATTCAGAGGCCCATGAAAGGAAGCCACAAAGCTGATATAAAATGCACTCAGATTTATCTATTGTTACGTAAACAATATCTTTGTCCATACTGACAAATCACCTTAACAGTGCATTGTTATATTATAATCTGCTTATGTTGACATTGAGCACGAGTACTGTATGTTGTGAGATATCCGCTTTTTTGTTGTTGACATTTTTGGTAGCAGAGATCAACCGGACGAGGCATTATCTCATAATCTATCTTTCATCGGATTTTCGGCCGCTCGCTAGTAATTAATATATTTACATAGACTGACATTTGTATGTGGATGGTAAGTAAAATTCCTCTTCTTTCCACTCAGAATTAAATCCTTCAGAACACCCACATTTTCTGTACTAATCCTTGTCATCAGACTAGAACACATGTGTCTATCATCCGTTGACCCTTTGTTAAATTTCTGATGCATGAGTGGAAGGTAGTACCACTCTGCTGCCACAAATGTAAAAAACAAAAACAAAAAAACACAAAAAAAACCATTTTACTTGTTGGTCTATTCAATAGGCAGGGATGAACTGTAACTACAATCGACCAAACAACAGCTAATTCCTTTTTTTTTAAATTGTACCCAGATAAAATAGTTTGCTGAAATTTCTAAGAAAATATTACCTTTGAAGAACCAACTGTTATGAAAACTTACTAAGCAAATGGAAAAAAATCAGTCATAATCATGCAATACAATTATTTGATGTTGCTGCCACAATAAGAAGCGGGCATTTGTTTGGTTCTCCAAGGCTAGCCTTTAGTGGTGACTTCAATAACGCATGCACCTTTCATCAAAGAAAGCCAACTACAATCTTCAATATAAACGAAGAACTTTTTTCAAAGAAGTTAATACCAAACTTAAATAAAAGCAATGGAATCTGATGGATTTTTTTTTCAGTTTCCAACGTGACTGGAAAATGTTATCTGTGCTGTGAAAGTTTCCTTTTTGCAGGGAAAAAGTTTGTGCTTATGAACGCTACCAATGTATTTTACCACCCGCATTTATTACCTACCCCACCCCACCCCCACAAATGTTTTAGGTATCATGCATAATTTTCTTAAGCTAACTGACCTGGTTGCAGACCTGCCGACCCTGACGTGTCCGTCTCAGTAAGGCAGTTGATTTTTTTCCATAAGACCAGTTTTCAGCAAGGTGTAACAAAATATCAATAACTGATATTGTAAAGCTGGAAAATGTAATTAAAAGTTTGACGCATCAACGATAAGCATTATGTTCAACTGAAAAGTTTGTAAAGTATGTATAGACTTTCTTTACCACTAGTACAATTGCACAAACTCTAGTTCCAAACCCTATGCAACTCAATGGCTTGTTTCTATCTCTCAACTTGATATAGTTCTTGGAAATGCTTTTCAATTTCACGTGACGATGGCAATCATATCTCCTGCCACGAGACATACTCAAATTGGCATGTGATGTCCAATAAACATAATTGAGTCCTTTCCAGCTTTTATTCATAAGAATCTGAATACTCCTTTTTATTCTTCTGTGTTGATTATTAACACTTTTCTTGAAGCTTATTTTCCCTTTCGTCTTAAACATGCATTGCTGTATGGATGCCATTTTTACAAATTCTATAATCAACAGTTTGATCATGCAGATGCTTTGCATGAACAAATAGGTGCATTTTAAAGCATCTTGGGCGCTGCTGTAAAGTTAGTCTGATTTCCTGACTAATTTCACTAATTCTAAGATGAAACCCGGATCCAAACAAAACATGCATAAACCAGTTATCTGGATTTTTCGGCAATGATCATTTTCTCATAGTTTTTACTAGTAAGGTGTAAGTCCATATTTTAAGGGTAATTTTCGTAGGACTTCCGGCAAAATCATAAGAGTTGGCAGGTCTGTAGTTGCTTATAACATGATTCGGTCTATATCACAGTCAGGTTCTATGGCTCACAACTACCATGTTATAGTGGGGTCACACTGTACTGATAATCAAATTTTCAGTAACTCCTTTATAAGTGTTGCTAGAAATCTATCTAAATATTTTAGGCAATACCTTTTTAGTTTACGATTCAATGATCATTACGGAAGCGCTTATATTTTTCAAACTAGTTTATAAAGAAGTCAAACAAGTTCAAACCTAGTGACATTATTCAAAACTGCCATAGTAAAGCCTCTGCTGAAGAAACCAACACTAGACCATAATGATTTAAAGAACTACCACCCAGTTTCTAACCTCCCATTCATATCAAAAATCTTAGAAAAGGTTGTTATATCCCAGCTTGTATCTTATCTAAATTCAAACAGTCTTTTTAGCAATGTACAATCTGCATATCGCCCTTGTCACAGTACTGAAACTACTCTTCTAAAAGTAGTTAATGAAATTCTGTCTGCTTTGGATAGCGGAAAGATTACAGTCCTCACCCTCCTTGATTTGTCTGCAGCATTTGACACAATAGACCATGATATATTACTTCACCGTCTCCAGCATGCATTTGGCATTCATGATACAGCCTTAATGTGGTTCAAGTCCTACTTTGTCAACAGGACACAAATTGTGTCTGCAAATGGAATACATTCCAGCCCAGTTGATCTGTGTTGTGATGTTCCACAAGGGTCTGTTCTTGGACCTGTTCTCTTCATTCTATACACTCAGCCGCTCTCAAGTATCATAGATCATCATCCAGTGTCTCACCAACTGTACACTGATGACACCCAAATATACAAATCTATCCACCCAACTGAAGTTGATGCTACCATCCAAGGTGTAGAGAGGTGCATTTCTGATGTGAAATCATGGATGACATATAACAAGCTGCAGATGAATGATGATAAAACTGAGGCCATTCTGATCACAACACAAAGACTTTCTCATTCACATCCTTTACCTCAAACAATAAATATCAGCAACACCAACATTAAATTCACACAATCAGCATGAAACCTAGGTGTTACTCTGGACAGTACTCTCACATTGCACCAACATGTCATGAACATATGCAAGGCTGCATATCTTGAGCTGAGACGCATCAACTCCATTCGCAAATATCTTTCAGTTGATGCCACTAAAACACTTGTGTGTTCATTAGTACTTTCAAGACTGGACTACTGTAACTCAATTCTGTCTGTTTCATCTCAATATCTACTCCAAAAACTTCAAAAAGTTCAAAACACAGCTGCTCGGATCATACTTAGATTACCACGATCAGAGCACACCTCCCCACTGCTCTGTACGCTTCACTGGCTATCCAGTCGATCCAGAATGAAACACAAAATTTGTTCTCTGTGCTACGTTTCACGGATGAACTCTAGTCCAACATACCTATCCGACCTCACCCAAGTGTATACACCAGCAAGATACTTACGCTCCTCTTCTGACAATCGTATACTCATTATTCCCACTATGAAAACAAAGTCATATGGACAGTGTTCTTTTGCATACCAGGGCCCAGCAACGTGGAATGAATTGACCACTGAACTTAGACACAAAGACAAAGTGATCCCATTCAAGAGTGCTCTCAAAACTCACTTATTTCGACTGCAAGAACAAACTTAAAGACCTAATAATGTTTCCTACCTTAAATATTCTCAGCATGTTATTTATGTTTTCTAATTTCATGGTGTTTGTGTTTGTAATCATATCATTATGTTTTTTTATCTTAAAGGTGTTGTCTAATGTTGTAAAGTGCTTAGAGCTTCTATAGATTAGGCACTATACAAAGTCCTCATTACTATTATTATTATTATTATTTAACATGAAACTAGTATTCATAAGTGTTGCTAGAAATCTAAATATTTTAGACAAAATTTAGACAAAACCATTATTACAAATAAAGATATAACAAGCATCAGTATGAAGTTAATAAATTAAAAAAGGGAGTATAATAAATGTACTGCAACAATGGTGTAATAAACTCAAGTGATTAATGATTGGTTCATTAAAAAGATCACTGCTTTCTACAATTTGATTACCAAGGCTATTAACAAAACCTGTGTTTGAAAACCAAAACTAGAAGAAGATGCGGACTAAGGAGGAGACATAACTGTTATAAATGATGACTTTGCTCTGCTGAAGACCTAACTCATTCAAGGTCTATTCAATACAATGATAAATGTCAAAGTATAATGGAATCTATACAGATTGGGCAAAGTAATGCTGCAGAAACTAAAGACGGATAAGCAGGATTTATAAATCCTGGAAATGAAGTTGTGGATTAATTATAACTCGAACAGCTTCAGCATTTCATCAATATGGAGGTGCATGCTGAAAGCTGAGATTTAAGAATTGGTAATAAAATTATAATACACAAACCACAATAAGTACTATCAATACCATAACCTGTCTACATTATGCTGTTGGAAAGCCCTTCAATGTTGTTATCAATATAAACATTTATTCCAAAATCTGTTTGAAATCCAGCAAACATTTATACAGAAATGTTGCATAAACCAACGTCAGGAGCATGGGCACTCAGTAACACCTATAAATGATCTCATGTAATGCTGGAAATTATAAGCATTTTAGGCTGATCTATGCATGGATAGGTTGATAAGGTGGATTTTCATTAAAAAAAAATTTATTTCTAAGAAACTAAAGTCAGTATGGTAATCAATC
This sequence comes from Sinohyriopsis cumingii, assembly GCA_028554795.2. Taxonomy (NCBI): domain Eukaryota; kingdom Metazoa; phylum Mollusca; class Bivalvia; order Unionida; family Unionidae; genus Sinohyriopsis; species Sinohyriopsis cumingii. The sequence goes on from CM068831.1 coordinate 21,895,110, forward strand.
AGGATGCATAACTCACGTCACAGAAAGGTTTAAAATTGAGGTCGCTCAAGCTCTAATCAAAACGAAAACTACATGGAAAATTTTACTTAAATACAACAAGATAAAGTCATGCAGCTGCAGATCCGAAGCATCAGTAGAATATATACTTATGGGACATAACTACTATAGATGGTGTTGTAAAATAATGGCAGTATGGTAACTAAATATGGTCTGCACAAAAAAAGCTGTGGAACTCAAAACACCCCATGGGCCACATGAGGGCAATTTCAATAGCCCACGGGCTGCACCACCTTCATTATCTCTCATGACATACTGTGATGCCAATCATTCTGCGGGATACAGGATATGGCTGAGCAGGCCACATGTAGCCCGTGTGTTCAAGATCCCTGCTTTAAGTGGAAAGGAAAAATGAGGCAAACAAAGTCACAAATAACCATTGTTGAAGTATATTACAAAGTGTAAAGTATTCTGATGCTAAGTACTTGTTGACATCAAATTCTAGAATCACATTTTGTTGTAAATGAAGCCATGTATTTTGTTTACTAAAGTACACTGTAAGACCGAAATGATTTTGAGAAAGAAATGCATATAGAAAATTATTTTTGAACATTTTCATCTTTAAATTTTTTTTACATCTGCAGTGTTTTTGCATGGTACATTTCATCTTTTCACTATTATAATTATCGTATCTAAATAATTTGTTGTCCCTTGGCTAGTTCACATTGACAAGAAAAATATCTCTTTATCCCTTCAGTATCAAAAGCACCTAATGCATTTAATTCCAAGTCAGTATCATGCTTATCAATGTCATGAATGTGTTGTGTTGATAGTGACTATACTCTTCCAATCCAGTGCCCAGTTTCTTAAATATTTATTAAATTAAAACTCGTTTTTGCTTCAACATTTATAGTGAATATTCTCTGGCTATATGTTTTTACTTTTAGGCTATATGTGCTGTTTACCCATGAATCTCTGTAGAGTAAAAATTAAAATTGTCCAACCTGTATGGTAATAATTATATATATATATTATTACTATCTGCTTGATATTTACATATTGTTATGTCATGGCAAACACATAATGTCACTTACCGGGACATGGCGAAAAATATTATTTACTTTGTAATAATGCAATCTACAAATTAACTATATATAAACCCTGATTAATAATCCTAATGCTGGATAAATTTGACTACCAAACTAAATAATTGAATATGTTAAAGCAAAATGATCAGACCGACTGTAATTATGTAAAAACCTGATGCAATAGATCCTCATGTGATATGGCATCCGTTATACAAACTATTTCTTTGTAACACACACTACTAAATATTTAGACCAATGTATATAGTGCCTTTAATACACACTATTTCATTGCAACATACATTACTAGAATATTTAGAACCCAACATCTGACTCGCTGTATCCTTCTCTGATACTGCACAGCTAAGACATACTGTTGCATTGCAACATACGTTAGTGAATACTTACAACAAGCAAGAATGCACAGCTTTTCCTTTTCTGCCACTGAACCTGCTGCTCCAGTCACAAAACACTCATGCCAACCAAAACGTTCACAAAGGGATCCTGCACACTCCTATAATAACAATAATTAGATTATCTGTAGCCAGTAACACTGTTCTCAAGCAAAGTTTATTTGTCGTATGTCGTATGTTTTGTTATGAAGCTGGAGTAAAAGTTTAAGTTTTTGTTATAAAAAAACTATTTAGAAAATGACACTGCTAGTAAATATTGTACATAACTCTGTTTCGTGGATATGAATGATTGAGATTTTTTAACGAATGAATACATTAGTCCTTAAATTATATATTTCATTCATAGTCCTTAAATATATATTTCATTCATAGTCCTTAAATTATATATTTCATTCATATGCGACATATTTCCCTTTTAAGGCACTTTTAGTGAACAAGTGAGATCCTGGTGTTTGCACATCTGTGTCTCTGTTTTGTGACAGGATTTCTTCCTCAGTGTTTAAAATTACATTCTCCTATTATGATATTTAAAATTAAAGATTCAAACACTAAAATATGGCTGGGAGTGAATGTAAATATGGAACATATCCTTACATTTCCATTCAGCACCTGTGTGACACATACAAGATTGGCAGAACTAGGGAAAGGTTAAGAAATGAACATATACAGACACGGATACCACAGAACGACGGTGACTACAGGTAGACACATACAGGTCAGCAAAATGTAAATATGATGCTCACAAAACATGGAATGCTTGAGAAATCAAGCACCCAGGTTGATATAGATTCTAACCAGCACTACACACTGCTTTGGCCGATTACGCTACTTAAGAGTAAATTAACTCATAATGCAGCCATGTTGTTCGTGACTGAGATGTTTTGTTTGGAACCATAATCCATCTATAGGAGCAGCCAATGTTAATAAACAGTATGTAGGTCTGTATGTATTTCCTGTCAACAACCCTGTGATGTATGCTACATTAGGATGTATGCATTTCCTGTCAACAACCCTGTGATGTATGCTACATTAGGATGTATGCATTTCCTGTCAACAACCCTGTGATGTATGCTACATTAGGATGTATGTATTTCCTGTCAACAACCCTGTGATGTATGCTACATTAGACTACATTACGATGTATGTATTTCCTGTCAACAACCCTGTGATGTATGCTACATTAGGATGTACATATTCTTAAAAAGAACTTTTACTATTCAGCCTGAATAATTGGATCATGACAGATTACACATAAGTTAACATTACCTAAATCTTTCATGACAGATTACACATAAGGTAACATTACCTAAATCTTTCATGACAGATTACACATAAGGTAACATTACCTAAATCTTTCATGACAGATTACACGTAAGGTAACATTACCTAAATCTTTTATGACAGATCACACATAAGGTAATATTACCTAAATCTTTTATGACAGATTACACATAAGGTAACATTACCTAAATCTTTTATGCAGCTATATCAATGGTAAGAACATTACTTTGAGCATAAAATGATAAAGTCGACAAAAAGTATATGGCACCTTGGAAAATGTCTTGTGAATCAGACTCACAGACTTTCTGTTTCATAATTCTGAAGTGAGCTCATACTGAAAATATCCATTAATCATAACACACTTTTCTGCATGTATTGAATATGAGAGATTGTAATGTTGGCAAATTTGATGAAATTGTACATGCTCATACAGTCTTTGTCTTTTCCTTTTTCTATAAAATTTCTATCAGATAATGTCAAATGGGTAACAGTCATCAAAGTATAAATTTTTTTGTGCCTTTCCATTATTTCACCAGTGCTCATCCTTAAATACAAAACATTTAGTACTGCATTCTTTCATCAAGGTGTAGCGCTACCCACTGAACAATGGTAATCTATTACGATCAGATAAAATATGACAAAAATCAAAAGTATTTAGTGAATGATATATGTAAATACCCATAAATGAACATACCTGACAGTGTTCTAATTAAATTTATCATGTCAAATATTCTAGAACTGTTACCTTGCCATTTTGACATAAACATGATGAAGGAAAATGAAATATTTAATTCTGTTCGACATTTTCCACACAGTTTCTGAAAAAAGATGATATCTGAGCTAAAACTATTATCTGGAAAGTGAATGAAAATTGAAGGAAGTGAAATTTGAATTTAGAACATTATTAACGGAAAGTAGGTGTTTTCAGAAAGACTATGAAATTAGATATCAGTGGAACATACTGTGGGGAAAAAGGTATAAATATGCATTCATTGTAATTTGATATTATAAAAGAAACACATAGACAATCTTCAATAAAGGTTACCAGAAATCATTCTGATTCATAACTGGTAGGTGTCGAGTTATGTTACCAGTTCGAAAGGCAACAGTTCCTTTACCCTTTATTGATATTAAATTAACAAAGTAGAAACACATTCAACCAAAGAGTCTGGAAAAAGTGTTAAGAATCATGCTAAATCATGATTTCAGCACAGAGATGGAGACTGACGAATTTGTGCTACTCAAGCTCCCGCCAGCTCTGACAAAAGTAACCTTTTTTAAAATATCGTCTGATATAGTGGTGCAATAGGGGCAGTGACACGATACATTATGGAGCTTTGTAGGCATTGGACACGAGAAAAAAGTATTTCCCCATTGCTTAACAGTTACTTTGAGTGTATGATTCCATTTGGTCTGACCTGTTTTATCTATCCATATTTATCATACTGCAAAGATAAACACGGACAACAAATTTGGGGCTCTTTAATATGTATCAATTAGGTCTGCTCAACTTGTCTGATGGTAGGCAAGAAGAATAGTTTTGTTTTCATGGCATTTAGTCACAATCGTTTTCTCTAAACTTCATGTATGTTGTATCAACTTTGTTGGGTACTCTAATCTTTCTGCTCTCAGAAGGAAAGGTGCTTGGTGATCGAAGCAGTCCATGATGAAAAGAGTACTTTGGTAACTGAATTTTTACCCTAGCACTCTCAGATTCCAAGGTGTAATGCCAAAACTATGACAATTATCGTCCCTTGGTACAATGTCACCTCTTGTAGATTAGTACCTTTCCATTTTCTCTAAAATGGAGAGCCACTGGTTATCTATGAAACAGTCTGTTCAGCATACAAATTGTTTTCCAAGCAATCTGAACATATGCATCATTATTTAGGAAGAGTCTATGTAGATGCAAGTGTGCACTCTGTTAAGTTTTTGGTAAAATTTGGCCTGACAATGAACTGTAAATGCAAGTCCACTCTTAGTCTACTGCAACCCATGTTCCACTATCAGATATATCCCCATCATCTATCACTTGTATCCCATGTTCCACTATCAAATATATCCCCATCATCTATCACTTGTATCCCATGTTCCACTATAAGATATATCCCCATCATCTATCACTTGTATCCCATGTACCACTATCAAATATATCCCCATCATCTATCACTTTTCACCCATGTTCCATTATCAAATATATCCCAATCATCTATCACTTGTATCCCATGTTCCACTATCAAATATATCCCCATTATCTATCACTTGCATCCCATGTTCCACTATCAAATATATCCCCATCATCTATCACTTGTATCCCATGTTCCACTATCAAATATATCCCCATCATCTATCATTTGTATATCATGTTCCACTCTCAAATATATCCCCATTATCTATCACTTGTATCCCATGTACCACTATCAAATATATCCCCATTATCTATCATTTGTATACTATGTACCACTATCAAATATATCCCCATTATCTATCACTTGTATCCCATGTTCCACTATCAAATATATCCCCATCATCTATCATTTGTATATCATGTTCCACTCTCAAATATATCCCCATTATCTATCACTTGTATCCCATGTACCACTATCAAATATATCCCCATTATCTATCATTTGTATACTATGTACCACTATCAAATATATCCCCATTATCTATCACTTGTATCCCATGTTCCACTATCAAATATATCCCCATTATCTATCATTTGTATCCAATGTACCACTATCAAATATATCCCCATCATCTATCACTTGTATCCCATGTTCCACTATCAAATATATCCCCATTATCTATCACTTGTATCCCATGTTCCACTATCAATTTGAATCATTATTTTCAAAAGTAGGCAAGAGAAAATCATCGTGCTACTTGATGTATTGGAGACTTGATATTATACATTGCCAGTACAACTTACCCCATTTTTACATGTGTATCCATAGTTACTGCAATACGTGCCATTCGGGACTTGAGAAGAAGGAGGACACACAGAAGAATTGCCAGTAAAACTGTTAAGGAATTCATTTACTAAACTGATGTAATTCCACACAGGTTTTAAGTTTTTGGTATAAAGTAGGTAAATGAAAATCATTATTTTTTATACCTTCATCTTTTGCTCATAGAAGCTTGTTTAATTACTGAAAAGTTCTAATTATTGACAAATAACAAGTTTGAATTAGATAGTCATATAACAGTTAAAATGATATGCTAATATTGTACAGATATTAATACAGAAATGCTTTAAAATGTTTCATATTTAATTTATTCATTGACTTATATTTTATGATTTTAGCATCTAACAAAATGCATATTTAGTTGAAATTACTAAAATAACTTTGGTCTTTTGTAAAACTGAAATCATAAGCTATTGATTTATTGTCATATGAAAATAATAGATACCAATTCTCATTCCATGCCTGCCAAATTTGGATGAAGTGCTGAGACATATTGACAGTAATGTGTCTATTACATTCAGCAAATCCTAATGCAAATCAATTGGAAACATTGCCATAGCAATAAGTGTTACAAAGTATCATTCTTAGTACCAAACTGATAGTTATTGTATATACAAATAAAATCACATGTGTTGGTTCTGTGCATTGTATTATTGACATTAAAATCACTTGTAAGTGAAAAAATTGAGGAAACATTCAGGAATTAATGTGACTTATGATGTTTGACTGATGATTGGTCAGTAGAAATAAATAATATTTGGATAAATATATTATGACATCAATTCACATTTGCCATCTCAAGATTCATTGGTGCCTTAAATATTAAATTATCTTTCCTCAGACAGCCCCTGTTCTATCTCACCCTTTCTCTGGGTTAACTCCTTAGAGAATGGCCATTGTTTGCCAATCAGTCTATTTATTTACAATTAGCCTTTGTGCAGCTTGGTAAATTTTGGATCGTTCTTTGTTTTATTTGATCAAGGCAAGTTTCTGTTAATGTATACGAAGGATCTATACTGGCCAAGTCAGTTTCATAAGTGAATATTGACATCTTTGAAGTCAGTGACAAAATTTTCACATTCATGAGCAGAAAGCTTCAATCGCAGCGTGGTGCTAGTAGAAATGAGAAACCCAATGCCACGTAATTAAGGTAATGAGAAGTGTATATGTGCTTACTGACAAATGGTGTTGTGGTTGGAATGTATGACATGGTTTCACCTGACAAATGGTGTTGTGGTTGGAATGTATGACATGGTTTCACCTTCTGAAAAGACAATACAATGATAAAATGTGAAAGGTGACTAATGTTTCGTGGAATCTGGAATTTAACAGAATATAGGGAGTTCAAGTAACTGTAAATAATGTAACAAATTCAATTAGAAATACACAATTATAGATCTGAAACTGACATATTAATGTTTTTTTTTCCAATCTCCATACATTATTTTGTTTTTGTTTAACCTTCAACAAAAGCATGAGATACAAGAGGACATTTTTGAACTTATGGTATATTGAGGTAAATGGAGTAGAAATGAGTAAGTTATCACCCTCTCTTATCAAAGGTATATTGAGGTAAATGGAGTAGAAATGAGTAAGTTATCACCCTCTCTTATCAAAGGTATATTGAAGTAAATGGAGTAGAAATGAGTAAGTTATCACCCTCTCTTATCAAAGGTATATTGAGGTAAATGGAGTAGAAATGAGTAAGTTATCACCCTCTCTTATCAAAGGTATATTGAGGTAAATGGAGTAGAAATGAGTAAGTTATCACCCTCTCTTATCAAAGGTATATTGAAGTAAATGGAGTAGAAATGGGTAAAATAGAACACTCTCTTATCAAAGGTATATTGAGGTAAATGGAGTAGAAATGAGTAAGTTATCACCCTCTCTTATCAAAGGTATATTGAAGTAAATGGAGTAGAAATGGGTAAAATAGAACACTCTCTTATCAAAGGTATATTGAGGTAAATGGAGTAGAAATGAGTAAGTTATCACCCTCTCTTATCAAAGGTATATTGAAGTAAATGGAGTAGAAATGAGTAAGTTATCACCCTCTCTTATCAAAGGTATATTGAAGTAAATGGAGTAGAAATGAGTAAGTTATCACCCTCTCTTATCAAAGGTATATTGAAGTAAATGGAGTAGAAATGGGTAAAATAGAACACTCTCTTATCAAAGGTATATTGAGGTAAATGGAGTAGAAATGGGTAAGTTATCACCCTCTCTTATCAAAGATATATTGAAGTAATGAAATGGGTAAAATAGAACACTCTCTTATCAAAGGTATATTGAGGTAAATGGAGTAGAAATGGGTAAGTTATCACCCTCTCTCATCAAAGCAAGTGATCCAGCCCCAAAATGGTAGAAAACAAGCTGCCATGGACGTGATGCTGAAAAAAGGGTATTATAAGTTAACTACTGATTGTCAGCTTTATGAAACATCATACAAATAGGATATACTGAGCAAAATGGTGATAGGTTAACAATACTGTATGTACAATATATATATATTGCTGATCAACACTATGTTCCCATTTGATGTCACATTATATTCTGAGCAAACTAAGCAAGTGACAATGCAGTGTATACTATGATCAGAATGCAAAGTAATAAATCAGATTTGAGGATTTAAGGCATGAATATGAATTCCAGTGTGAAGACATTATAATTAATAACCACTGAGCAGAGGATTTAAGGCATGAATGAACTCCAGAAAGAAGACGTAATAATTAGTAGCCACTAAGTAGAGGATTTAAGGCATGAATATGAATTCTAGGAAGAAGACGTTACAATTAGTAACCACTGAGTAGATGATTTAAGGCATGAATGAATTCCAGGAAGAAGACATTATAATTAGTAATCACTGAGTAGAAGATTTAAGGCATGAATGTATTCCAGGAAGAAGACATTATAATTAGTAACCACTGAGTAGAAGATTTAAGACATGAATGAATTCCAGGAAGAAGACATAATAATTAGTAACCACTAAGTAGAGGATTTAAGGCATGAATATGAATTCCAGTGTGAAGACATTATAATTAGTAATCACTGAGTAGAAGATTTAAGACATGAATGAATTCCAGGAAGAAGACATAATAATTAGTAACCACTGAGTAGAGGATTTAAGGCATGAATATGAATTCCAGTGTGAAGACATTATAATTAGTAATCACTGAGTAGAAGATTTAAGGCATGAATGAATTCCAGGAAGAAGACATTATAATTAGTAACCACTGAGTAGAGGATTTAAGACATGAATGAATTCCAGGAAGAAGACATAATAATTAGTTGTTGTTGTTGTTGTTGTGGGGTTTAACGCCATTTTTCAGCACGATGGGCTATACATGGCGGCCAGTATTAATGGTGGAGGAAGAACCCGGAAAACCCCGGAAAGAACCACCGACCCACGAGAAGCTACTGGCAAGCTTTCTCACATGCCCACATTGGCTGAATCTTAGACTCGAACCGCCGCAGACAGAGGTGAGATGGCAGTGATCCGTAACGAAGAGCGCTTTAGACCACTCGGCCACTCGGGGCCCCACATAATAATTAGTAACCACTAAGTAGAGGATTTAAGGCATGAATATGAATTCCAGTGTGAAGACATTATAATTAGTAACCACTAAGTAGAGGATTTAAGGCATGAATATGAATTCCAGGAAGAAGACATTATAATTAGTAACCACTGAGTAGAAGATTTAAGGCATGAATGAATTCCAGGAAGAAGACATTATAATTAATAACCACTGAGTAGAGGATTTAAGGCATGAATGAATTCCAGGAAGAAGACATTATAATTAGTAACCACTGAGTAGAAGATTTAAGGCATGAATGAATTCCAGGAAGAAGACATTATAATTAATAACCACTGAATAGAGGATTTAAGGCATGAATGAATTCCAGGAAGAAGACATTATAATTAGTAACCACTGAGTAGAAGATTTAAGGCATGAATATGAATTCTAGTGTGAAGACATTATAATTATTATCCACTGAATAGAGGATTTAAGGCATGAATATGAATTCTAGGAAGAAGACATTATTAATAGTAACCACTGAGTTGAGGATTTAAGGCATGAATGAATTCCAGGGAGAAGACATTATAATTAGTAACCACTGAGTAGAAGATTTAAGGCATGAATGAATTCCAGGAAGAAGACATTATATTTATTATCCACTGAGTAGAGGATTTAAGGCATGAATATGAATTGTAGGAAGAAGACATTATAATTAGTAACCACTGAGTAGAGGATTTAAGGCATGAATGAATTCCAGTGTGAAGACAATATAATTAGTAACCACTGAGTAGACGAGCTAAGGCATGAATGAATTCCAGTGTGAAGATATTATAATTAGTAACCACTGAGTAGATGATTTAAGGCATGAATGAATTCAAGTGTGAAGACATTATAATTAGTAACCACTGAGTAGAGGATTTAAGGCATGAATGAATTCCAGGAAGAAGACATTACAATTAGTAACCACTGAGTAGATTATTTAAAGCATGAATATGAATTCTAGGAAGAAGACATTATTATTAGCAACCACTGAGTAGAGGATTTAAGGCATGAATATAAATTCTAGGAAGAAGACATTATTATTAGCAACCACTGAGTAGAGGATTTAAGGCATGAATATAAATTCTAGGAAGAAGACATTATTATTAGCAACCACTGAGTAGAGGATTTAAGGCATGAATATAAATTCTAGGAAGAAGACATTATTATTAGCAACCACTGAGTAGAGGATTTAAGGCATGAATATAAATTCTAGGAAGAAGACATTATTATTAGCAACCAGTGAATAGAGGATTTAAAGGCATGAATATGAATTCTAGTGTGAAGACATTATATTTATTATCCACTGAGTAGAGGATTTAAGGCATGAATGAATTCCAGTGTGAAGACAATATAATTAGTAACCACTGAGTAGACGAGCTAAGGCATGAATGAATTCCAGTGTGAAGACAATATAATTAGTAACCACTGAGTAGACGAGCTAAGGCATGAATGAATTCCAGTGTGAAGACATTATAATTAGTAACCACTGAGTAGAGGATTTAAGGCATGAATATGAATTCCATTGTGAAGACTTTATAATTAATAACCACTGAGTAGAGGATTTAAGGCATGAATGAATTCCAGTGTGAAGACATTATATTTATTATCCACTGAGTAGAGGATTTAAGGCATGAATATGAATTCCATTGTGAAGACTTTATAATTAATAACCACTGAGTAGAGGATTTAAGGCATGAATGAATTCCAGGGAGAAGACATTATAATTAGTAGCCACTGAGTAGAAGATTTAAGGCATGAATATGAATTCTGGGAAGAAGACATTATAGTTAGTAACCACTGAGCAGAGGATTTAAGGCATGAATGAATTCCAGGAAGAAGACATTATAATTAGTAACCACTGAGTAGAAGATTTAAGGCATGAAAATGAATTCAAGGAAGAAGACATTATAATTAGTAACCACTGAGTAGATGATTTAAGGCATGAATATGAATTCCAGGAAGAAGACATTATAATTAGTAACCACTGAGTAGAGGATTTAAGGCATGAATGAATTCCAGGAAGAAGACATTATAATTAGTAACCACTGAGTAGAAGATTTAAGGCATGAAAATGAATTCAAGGAAGAAAACATTATACAATTATTAACCACAGAATAAACTATTTAAAATATAAATAAGAATTCTGGGGAGAAGATATTATCCAATCATTGACCACTGAGTAGAGTATTTAAGTCATGAATATGAATTCCAGGGAGAAGATAGTATACAATTATTTACTTCAGAGGTGTTTGATATTCTGTGTACAATTTTTGTTTATAGAATCCTTGGAAAATACAGTGTGTATTATGTATATATTATGTATGAAGTGTAATGTCTGTCTGGAACTCAAGAAGATTCTAATCCATTCAGTTTTGATACTATTTATAAAGAATACAAATTAGATGCAAAATAATTATAACAAAGTTCAAGTTTTAAATTATCTTCAGTAACATACATGGAGTAAAGGAATGTCACAGTTTCTGTTCATAAATCATATAATAAATACATTTACAATCATCCATCAATCAATCTGTGCAAGGATATCTGCAATTTGAGGCAAGTAAACACTCTGTAGCTTCCCTGCAGGTAAAAGTTTCGTTTGCATAGACACAATCGTCTGTACAGCATGCTCCTTCTGAAGGGCTAGAAATACAAGATAGATGAAAAACAAATGATTAATTAGATATACATAATATTAGTAACATCCACATGCAATGTGAAAATGCTCAAGATATAAGAGATTGAGTTGTGACTTCTTCATGTAAAAACAGCACTTTTCTGTTTCAAAAATATGAATGAATATTGGAAATATATATAAGCGTTTAAACATCAGTATAGATCTTTGACCTCAAAATTTCATTCCCATGTTAATAATCCTGAAAATAAATTCTTTAGAACAAAAAAGGAAATCTAAAATGAAGACTGTAAAAGAAAGGATCGAAGATAAGCTCTGAAATAGAACACAATTTCATAGTTGCTACAGCCACATTTACATATCCAAGTTGTCTGTAAAGTTGGAAAATGCAATCACATTGAATCATCAAAAATTGTACGTAAAATTAACTTGGTGAACAAAAATCATATCTTTAAGCCATAATTTTATGTCTTCATTACATTCCTTACAAATTTAAATAATTCCCCCATTTCTTTAAATGACTGAGAGAAAATTTCCCTCTATGTTTTCAGTTTAAGAAAAGACTCTGCACAAAGAGTACATTCCAACTTGTGTATGAAGGAAACAATATATCACAATATCTTTTCCTCTGTGGACAGCTGTCCTTCAAACAGAGTTGAAATTTGTGAGGAATCTTATACAAGAGACAGAAGTGGGCCTGATATTGCTTTCTTGGGCAGTTGACATAAACAGGTGTGGCACAGTAATAGTTTTATAGCTATGACCAAGAGACAAAGTTGTATGTCCCAAAAAAATAAGTCCAAACCACCATTTAGCATTTGCTGACACCTAAGACAGTTTATACACACCAATTCTCAGACATGTAGGTCTCATTTCAAATTTATGAAGAATCGCTCCACCTGATCCCCAGGGCTGAATACATCTTTTTAAACAATTGAGCATATCTAAACAACATTGGAATAATACCCATGTGTCCAAAATCGTTATTTCTAAAGATTTAGTTAGCATCGTAGAACATGCTTGCATGCAAAGAGAGGGAGGAAAACATAAACTCCACCATTTCTTCAAAAATGTGGACATAATTAATGCAAAAAAACAATCCAGACCATCTCAGTTGTTGCTTTGTCATTCCAAGTAGCCTAAGTGATCACAATGTCAAACTTCAGCAAAGGAGGCTCATAAAAAATAGTCAAGGATTTTATAGATAGGACTCTTGTTCTAGTAAGTGACATACTTCCATAGCATGGTGTATATGTATCCCAAAATGTTATCATTTAATCTCGAAAGCTGATCACAAAAAAGGTGAGGAAAGGAACAATACCATGGTGTAGAGATATAAAGCCATCTTTGCACCATAATTACATCATCTGGAGAACTTTTATTTTTCAAACAAGCTTCAAAAAGTTACTAACAAACACAAGTGTACCATACTTACTGTATATATTGGGACAATTTATAAGCTTCAAAAAGTTACTAACAAACACATGTGTACCATACTTACTGTATATGTTGGGACAATTTATAAGCTTCAAAAAGTTACTAACAAACACATGTGTACCATACTTACTGTATATGTTGGGACAATTTATAAGCTTCAAAAAGTCACTAACAAACACATGTGTACCATACTTACTGTATATGTTGGGACAATTTATAAGCTTCAAAAAGTTACTAACAAACACATGTGTACCATACTTACTGTATATGTTGGGATAATTTATAAGCTTCAAAAAGTTACTAACAAACACATGTGTACCATACTTACTGTATATGTTGGGACAATTTATAAGCTTCAGAAAGTTGTTAACAAACACATGTGTACCATACTTACTGTATATGTTGGGACAATTTATAAGCTTCAAAAAGTTACTAACAAACACATGTGTACCATACTTACTGTATATATTGGGACAATTTATAAGCTTCAAAAAGTTACTAACAAACACATGTGTACCATACTTACTGTATATATTGGGACAATTTATAAGCCTTTATTTTCTTTCCTTGAACTAAAAGATACACCCCCAAAATTTGTCCCAAAACTTCAAAACATTTACAAGTACCAGTCTGGACCTCATGTGCCGAATGCTTTATCTAATAAGTAAATAATTCTTCAATCTTTGATGAGAACATCATAATAACCTGATTCATCTTTTTGGTTTGCTTTTCGTCTTTGCTTATGCACAAATAAATCAAAAGACCAATAACAAACAAACATATATTTGGCATTTCTGCTATGAACTCATCACGGTAATTGAAGAGCAACTACAGTGTTTAAAATAATTGTTTACACATGATCAAGTTATAAATCACTGTGCATTAAAACATTCATTATTGCTTCAGTTTCCTGTTTTTGACATCACCTATTCTGCTCACCATAGTAGTCAATATCTTTATAATTCTTGAATACCCATTTGTTTGTCTTTATACAGCACAAAAGCAATGCAAAAATCATCTTCATTTTGTATGGTGTCATGTATATCTGATTTATATATATTTTAATTTAATTGTTTCTTTGTCAATTTTAATTTTTTTTCTTACATGCTATTGTAATGCAAATTTATTCAATGGAGATGATATTTTTTCAGAAAATTGGTTGACCTGAATCATTCTTTTCATAAACACCAGGTGTTGGTCTGGATGCTGACTTTGATTCAAAATTAGTAAACAAAGTTCTATTTTATTTTAAAATGATTGGTTGTTGTCAAGGTCATGATGGGACTACATGGGTTAAGAAGTAAACACTTTTTTATTTTTATTCTGGGAATAAAATCATTGGTCTAATCAAGACCATATTCTGTGTACGTGATATAAACACGATCACGTGACCCCCCTTCTGATTTTGCAATCTGGGAGAATTTCGAAACTGAGTCTTATAATATAATATAACCTTTATTTTAGAGAGTAATCTCTCAGTTTTAGGGCTTTTTACACTGATGTCAAGTTAGTTTGTTGTAGCCAGATTTTGAGCTATAATTTTCTTCAGATCAGTTGGATTTCAGAAGGATTAATTTTTTTTCCTCTGGAAATATTTTGAGGAGTGCTTACAAAGAAATTTTGGAAAGACATTGCTTACAAATTTAATTTGGATTTCCAACACCAGAGTGCCATTATTTGTATTTCCACAAGGAACTGTAGATAAGCACAGTACTGACTACAGCATATGTCATCATCATCGATCTTGGATTTTTTTATCAGGATTCGAACTTGAAATTATTAGAACATTTATTACTAGGACTTTTGCAATTTAATTCATGGATTATTCTTAGATTATTTTGGGATTTGATTCTTGAAACCATAAGTTCTTCTCCTTTTTTCACATTTACAGAATTTTTCCAGGAAAATAAATTATTTGTTAAATTTTAAAAAGCTTGTTGTTTTCACTCATTCTGTGTTACTGTTTATTTGGCCTAAACACGTAACAATGGTTTCTCTGAAGATGATGAAACACAATCACATTTGGGCTATTTTAATTGTGCAGTACTTTTAGCAATATGGTTACAGCTGATTGTTTGCAGTTAGCAGAATAGTTACAGCTGCTTTTTTGGAATGGTGTTAGTATCCTACGGGTGTCAGCAACCTACTTCATGCACACCAATTGAGACTCATTGGAAAGGCACACTGTATAAATTGTAGTTTTGTAATTTACTAAAAACAATAATAAAAACTGTGCTATAGTATTTATAAAAAGGTGTAAATACTGCCTTCGAATTTCCTATTCACTCCACAGATTTATATTCAACAGACTCTTTTTTTCTAATGGATACCTTTTTTTATAAAAAATCACCTCATCTTGCATTAGTTTCATTTAAAGTAAACATATGAATATGACTCTTATCTTATCTCATCTCATTTCACCTCAATTCATCTCAACTCAACTCAACTCATCCCATCCCATCCCATCCCATCCCATCTCATCTCATCTTAGCTATTTAAGAGTCATATAAAGGTAAATTAACTATCCATGATCATTCAACAGCAACAAATCAAGACCATGGAAGTATACCCAAGCTTTAGTCATGAAAAATAAAGTCATGTTTCTAAGGTTTCAGTGTATTAAATAGTTATTTTCAAATAATTATGGTGCCCCCACATTTACAGTCTCCACAGACCTGCCAACCCTGACGAGTCTGTCTCAGTAAGGCAGTTGATTTTTTTTCCTTAAGATTGGCCAGTTTTCAGTAAGGTGTAACAAAATATCAATAACTGCTATTGTAAAGCTGGAAAGCGTAATTAAAGGTTTGATGCATTGACGATAAACATTATGTTCAGCTGAAAAGTTTGTAAAGTATGTGTACACTTTATTTAGCACTAGTACAGTTGCACAAATTTTAGTTCCAAACCCTATGTAGCTCAATAGCTTTCTGATATCTCTCAACCTGACATAAATCTTGGAAAATCTTTTCCATTTGACACGACAATGGCAATCATATCTCCTGCCATATTCTCAAATTGGCATGTGATGTCCAATAAACGTAATTGTGTCCTTTCCAGCTTTTATTCACAAGAATCTGAATGCTCCTTTTTATTTTTCTGTGTTGATTATTAACAATTTTCTAGAAGCTTATTTTCCCTTTCATCTTAAACATGCATTGCTTTCTGGACGCCATCTTTGAAATTTATATAATCAACAGTTTGATCATGCAGATGCTTCGCATGAACAAATAGGTGCAGTTTAAAGCATCTGGGGTGCTGCTGTAAAATTAGTCTGGTTCCCTGACAAATTTCACTAATTCAAAGATGAAGCCCGGATCCAAATAAAACATGAATGAACCAATTATCCAGATATTTTGGCAATGATCATTTTTTCATACTTTTTGCTTGTATGCCGTAAGTCGGTGTTTTAAGGGTAATTTTCAAAAGACTTAAGGCAAAATCATAAGAGTTGGCAGGTCTGTGTCCATTATAAACTGTAAATGAATCAAATACTTATGAATAAGAAATCTGGTTTTGAATAAGGACATGCAGCAGAAATGCATAATCTAACCCAAATAATACAATTCATTAGGTTTGAAATATAAATGTAAAGAGAATAAGTGATACATTATGATGTTGCAGAAGATGGCTAAAGCTAAACAAGAATTTGTGGCTACCATAGTCATTATCCCTGATGTCTTTCACTTAAAATCTGGAAAACTGGAAACTAGGTTTTATTACTTAGTCATTCAACGATAATAACAATATTGACATCGTCTATAATCCAGCAAAATATGAAACGTCAAAGCCAAGACGATTGAAAACACAGAGAATACATATAGTTCAGTCTCACAAGCTATACAAATGATCTAACTCAACAAAAGGTTATGCAAATTATCTAACTCAACTAAGGCTATACAAATGATCTAACTCAACGAAAGGATTATAATAATGATTTAACTCAACTAAAGGCTATACATTTGATCTAACCCATCTAAAGGCTATACAAATGATCTAACTCAACTAAAGGCTGTGTAAAATAGTGTATAAAGTTTCTAATTATGAAGTTCAGTTATGAAGTTCAAAATTACTACAGCATTTGTTTTTAAAAATAGGACACACTTGTCTTTCTTATGCATCCTTATATAACGTGAAGTCACTAATTGTTATTGCACGCCACTATTCACGGATTTCATCCTTTCACATGGAAACAATAAGCCTCGTTTCCTGTTTCAGGAACAATAGAAACAACAACAATTTCTCATTTTTGTATAATTGTGAAAATTGATAACAATGGCATAAAATGAATTGACCATAATTTTTTGAATAGTAAACATGCAAATATAGGTACCTGCAAATTGTATTAGCTTTCCTTTTACAACTCCGATCTTTATTTAAACCATCAGTCTTTCCATTGCAACATTGGTCTTTGCAATCTCCTTCATAACCACAGTCACACTCTTCACCCTCTTCCTTCAGACCATTTCCACAGAAAGCTTCCAGTGAGTCTGAAAAACAGCAAATTGTTAAAATTCAAATGCAAATTATTAATCTAGGATACCAAATGCTGAATAACAAATGTCACCTGAGTCCTAAAAGGGGCTTTCCATATGCAAAGTTGGATGTATGTATGTAGGGGTGAGCTCAACTGATTGCTTAGAAACCATTTTCCTGTCTTCAGTCTTTGGAACGAACTGTTCTGCATCACTGAAAGCCAGGGGCATGGTCATTTAGAATTTTACCAATTTTATAAACGTTCACGACCATTAAACTATGCAAAGTCATTTACACTTGAAAACAATTTCAGCCTTGCCAGTAGTAATGTTTGAAAGACAATTGCTTAAATACAAACCCTAACCTCAATGTTGATACCAGACGGATAGCTCGATGGATATCTGGACAAGCACTGTCAAGCAATAATCCGGAATTACTTGGCACTATGGCTAATAGGAGATTGCATTATTGGAGCATCTTTATGTTGCTAGCAAATGAAGCAGCCTCTAAATACAGGTTCTGCAATAATATATACTTACTAACAAAGCAGGAGACTTTGCCACTCTTTTGGTTGATCACAGCATCCAACACCCGTGAAATGTTACCTCTGCTACAAGGTGAGAATTTGTCATTGTATTCACGGTCGCCCGTGGTGGCACTGGGAAACATTATATAGTTCCCATGGTCACCAGCGGGGGCACATGTAGCTCCTGAATCATGCTAAAACAATAATAGAAATAGAATTGAAAGCACCTTCTTAATACAAACTTTATTCCTGCTGCAGTATCTCAAATCAAGGAATATAACAAGGAATTTAGAGAATAATGTGAACAACTCCATGGTGTATTATATTCAATTTTAACATGATTGAGGTATGTATACCCTTCCAAGGACAAACTGAAGCATCAATCTTATTCTGGCCTGAGCGTGTATCGAACCCAAATAAAAATGAGAATAAAATAAATACATTACAACACAAGAACCCAATTATTTTTGTCCAAGTTAAATGAAAGTAAATTTTAGTTTGATGTAGATATAGTTTGAAAAAAGCAAATTCCTTAAGGTGTCTTTACAACTTACTTGTCTGTAAGGTATCCTGGGTAAAAACCATAGAATAGTATACGTTTAGCTTATCTTTATCGTAAAGAAACATATTTAAAAGCATAGCCTAATACCAGTCACGCTCATGATTCTGTGAATAAAATTACCCATAATGACCTATCAAGACAGTGCCAGTTTGTACGGGAAATTCCATTGCATTAGAAATAGTCTGCTGGAAATCATATTGTAACAAAGATTAAAAAACATTTTCTATCCTGAAATAAAAAGGCTCTATGTTGTCAAGGTTTGTGGTTGTGCTGAACATGGTAGAATATTTTTGCAGGATACTGGTAGTCTATTAACTTTTGTGAAATACACCTTTTATTTCTTTCAGACAGTTTAGTAAATGCTTAAATTTGTTGACTCCGAATAAGTATGAGATAGGAGAGATTACTATGATTCATTATGTATTTGTAAGGCATTGGTAAAACCAACTGAAAGGTCAGAGATATAACAGCTCAATGTATCCTACACAATAAAATACATGAAAAATAAACAACAACTATAGCCTTAATATGTATATCCCACTTAGTCTTTGAAACTTGGGAAACTGTGTCACACAGTTTGGAATGAGGAAATGAAAGAAGCCTATATGTATTTGGACAGGATCCACCCCAGGAGCACACAATTTTGCCAAGTAATTTAGTTTGCTTGCTCGAGACCTGGCACAAATCTTAATAATCCTATCATTCACACACACATGGGACAATGTTTTCTTGAGTAATCACAAAACACGTTCAATATTCAGCTTCCTATACAAGATTGCCCAATTGACATAGCTATGTTTGGTAGGAGAGGGAATGAACTAAATATGTTAAGCTTTGGGTGAGAATTACATGATGTGCAGCATTATCAAAAGTCCAAGTTTGGTAATATGAGAAAGAGGTCAAAGTGGCCTTGTATCACTCATATAATACCATTATCTCTTCCAGAATTGGGATGGTTATGGAGGAAAATGTTATAGTTTTAAGCATGTGTAACAAATATTACAGCAATATTTCTCAGTATTTCAAATGTCTAGTAAAAAGACTGATTAATGTTTGACTTTACCATGAAGTGAGCAGCAGTAGAATTATAGAATGAGAATGGGAAATAATCTCTGTAATGGCTGATTTGCTTCTGAGAAAATCATAATAACCAAAATTGATTCAAACGTTGCGATTGCAGGAACTTTTGTTTTTAATGGAAGAAATAATAATTTGTGTGCAATATAAAAGCAGAAATGTCAAAACGTATTGCAAATGAACACAAAAACTGAAACTGTTTATACTATTTCAGAAATAAGCGGACAGTTAATTCAGTCTTTAAATGTGCATCAGTGCCTAGCCAAGCACAAGTCAGGTATA
Source organism: Sinohyriopsis cumingii (assembly GCA_028554795.2). Classification (NCBI taxonomy): domain Eukaryota; kingdom Metazoa; phylum Mollusca; class Bivalvia; order Unionida; family Unionidae; genus Sinohyriopsis; species Sinohyriopsis cumingii. Next base: position 21,915,407 of record CM068831.1, read on the forward strand.
TCTTAAAACTGATTACAAGACAAAAAGGGCAAATATTCCTACTGGTCATTTGAAATACATGATACTTAGCTAATTCCTCTGTAAATTGGAATGGTGTGTATTTTTATCCACAAAGTGCATGATACAATTCCAGTAATTAAGGCTGACTGGAGTCAGTGGCCTTGAGCAATCAAGTCTTACATTTTTTTACACAATGCAGTGCTACTTACAGGAGATCCAAAATTATGTCCAACTTCATGAGCAAATGTCAGCTTGGACACACTGAAAGGAACCTCCTTTCCATAGTTAAGTGTGGTGACGATTCCTGTATTCAGACTTTTCCCCACACCTGAGTACTGCTTAAATTTTTCACACACCCCTCCTGAGGCCTCTGTTCAAAAAGAATATAGTCAAATATAGATTAATATACATGCACAAGTTCACAGCACCTGCATCACCTTCTTTGGACTTCTACCACATATATCTCCTTTCAAGAGGCCCATGATGGGATAAATAAGATAACAAATTAGACTCACAAGTTTGACACACAAACAGACACACAAGTCGAGCTATTTGATAATCCAGACACAAACAATACACATCACTGGCCACACAAAACCAAACTCTCAAGTGCTTCTGTAAAGACAACAAAAGCTAGAAATGAGTTATGTTAAACTGGTTTCTTCTAACTTTGTTGAACACCCACAATCTGCCCCAATCGAATTAAATATAATAATGCAATTGCAAATGCAAACTCCTGCACTTACCAACCAGAGTTCATTCATCACATGCTTTTCCACATAAAGATTTCCATGTGGCATGAAATGTTGCACTAAGAAAACGTGTTTGGCTATACGTATGGCAATCAAGAATTGTTATCTTACGTTTTAGTATATTTTGCATAAATTAAGTGTATTACATAATGGTTAAATGATTGACACTTACGTGACGGTGATCCAACCCATGCCAAGCCAAGTGTCCCCCCTGCAAAATCTCTGTAGGTGAATAAATATGCCAAACAAAAATCATTGTGATTTTCCAGTGAATGGAGGTTAAGGAAGTTGCTGACATCAAGGTTGTCATCACAGTATCGTGATTTGTGAAGTTGGTCATGACACTTTGCTGACTCCCATGTCATCACCTTTAAGAGACAGAATCACAATGAAGTTTTGTTAGTTTTATTGACAGTGACTTAAAAGTAGCATTAGTAATGTGATGAATGCAGTAGCTCACTTGCAAATTCATGAATCATGTTTGCACTTCTTGAAAATCTGACAAGTGAGCTACTGTGTTTATCACTCGTGTATAGTGAAAAGAGTAACAGATTCTTATATATATATATATATATATATATATATATATATATATATATATATATATATATATATGTGTGTGTATATATGCATGTGCTGAACTCATTTCTGATATTCTTGAGTCAACCAAGACTGAAAAGATTAAGAAAATCTTCTAACGCTCTGATACAGTTTAGAGAACAAGCTTCCACCTCATGTACATTCTGCAGAACATGTTACAATATTTAAGAAGAGATATCATGCGTATATATTGCTAATAGATTACACTTCAGGCCTCAAAGAAAAAAAATACCTTGTTCATCTTTTTTTGTTTAAATACGTACATTTTTTATATATCACCTTCTCAAGGAAGCCATACAATCAATAGCATGTTCAGCAATATGCTGTACCTGGAAAGAGCTGCATAATGGAATTTTCCATTCCAGGCTCTGCCCTCACTTACTGCCATTAATTTGAATATCCATTTAAATATCTCATATAACTTATTTGATAATGAAACTTTATTATTGTCCCCGAGTAGCTTTGCCAGTGGATAAGGGACACCGTGTTCACATTTCCTACGTATCTGGGGGACATGAAGAATGTCAAAGGATGCAAATAGTTGAAACACTTGTGTTGCTGAAACAAGATTTGATAATGGCTTTGACGTTTTTTCCCGTTTTAATGTTATCTGCACAGCACTACCATCATTAATGTTGATTCTTAGATTATGGATATAACAAGTGCTCATGGAAACCACACAACAATGACATCTTCAAAAACCTTATTTACCTGAAATGTGCTACCTTTATGAATTTTCCTTTCCAGATTCTGTTCTTTGTTATCGCGCTTAATGTAAATACCTATACATTAAAATATAATATTTTTCTTATGTAATTTACATTATAATGAATCTGTATTATTTTTGTTAATATCTTTTTTGGACAAAAATATCTCTGTGTATTTAAGTATTCAGCAAGTTAGTCATGCTTGCTAGTATGTTGGCTAGATAAATTAACTCACATGTTATCATTGTATTTAAAAATGAGTACACACATGACAATTTTTCCTTACTGTTTTTACAAGTAAAAAATCTTGGCTGCAGTTCTTTTGTTTGAGTTTGCTTTTCTTTTAAAACTATGTCAATGAGTCTGTTTGTGTACATCTGCATATACTGATGTCGGTGATAAATGTGTGCAGTGCCCATCTAAAATCAGTGACCATCCCTAAATGATATTGCTTTAATTTTTGTTAACTATGGGGATGCTCTCAAACTGTGTTAGATATGATTTTACTTAATCTGTTCCAGAGATTAATAATATATCGATCATCACCAGAAAAATCAATCTATACTACTGATCTTGGGTCTGACTGTAATGTAGGTTGAAGCGAGTTCTAAAAATGAGATTGTTTCACAAAGTAAAAGTGACTATGACCACAGAATGCATTGCTAGAAAAGATATACCTTTATTCAAATTATCTCTCTCAACTCTGAAATTGTTAAAGAGAAGCCATTGGTATTCTTTGAAGAATACTATACATGATTTTGACATTAAAACTCTTAATATAATGAGGATTTTCCCAAAAGAGAAAATGAACAAAAACAGTGAACTCTCATACTTCTTAATGATTGTTGCTTATGTATTCCTGCCACAACAGGGTGTGAACAAATGTCTGTGATTGCCCCATTTTTAATAAAGAAAACAGTTAACATTTAACACTGTAGTTAAACACTTACTGTAGTTTAACACTTACTGTTGTTCTCTGCACTGCAAACCGGATCCCATAGTACCATACATTTCCATCTGTAAAGTTAGTGGACCCATAAACGTCGTTAAGGGCTTTGACATGGCGGGCAAAGAAAGCCAGAATCTCATCTCGGATTATATCTTCATTCTGAAGAAGAAAAGTAGTGAGTAAGCAAGCAAAGTTCTGCTGGTTGAGATACCCTGCCTGAGACCCCCTAGATTGAGGGCTACATTCTGTTAACCCCCAGAAGAGGGAGATACCTCACCTTTGACCCCTAAATAATAAGATGTCATTGCTGTGTTCCCTGAAGAATGATGGGCCACGCATGTCACACACGAAGAATGAAGTGCCTTGTCTGTAAACCTTGAGGCATCTCTCATGTGACCCCCAAAGTATGAGATGCCTCACCAATGAGCCACTAAATAATGATGTTCCACACTTGTGACCCTCATAAATGAGGTGCCAACCCTGTGATATATGAAGTTTTAAGTGTCTCATCCTTAACCGTTTTATAAGGAGGCACCTCTTCATGTGACCCCCAAGAATGAGGTACCTCACCTGTGACCCTCAAGAATGAGGTGCCTCACCTTTTGCCCCCAAAAATGGATTTTCCATAGCTGTAACCCATAAGAATGCCAGGTCTCACCTATAACCCCCGATAAATGTGATGCCTCACCTGCGACCCCAATACAATGAAGTGCCTCACCTCTAAAACCAAAGAATGAAGTGCCCCACCACTGACCCCTAAAAGTGGATTTGCCACAGGTGTAACCCATAACAATAACAGGTCTCACCTACAACCCTGAATAATGAGGTGCTTCGCCTGTGACCCCAATATAATGAAGAACCTCACCTATGACGGACAATGAAGTGCCTCATCAGTGACCCCTGATACATGAAGTACCTCACTTGTCATCTCAAAAAAATGAAATGCATCAAATGTGACCTGTGCAGTTATGTATCGTATCAGAGTTGCAAAAATCTTCAATACAACACCTGAACAATGAATCAGTTTGCTGATGATTAGTCCAATCTTATAACTGCTAGAAACGTGATACATGTATCTCACCACACTGTCACATATGAGACAATAACAGGAAGGTCATCAAACAACTTAAAACATCACCCATTAATTAGGTTCCTTAAACTTTGCCTACACTTATTTTACATTTTTAATGAAATTCAGTTAAAAGGTTATAAGTTCAGATGCAACATATCTATTTTACTTATAATTGTACGTAAGGCACTAACTTAATCAATTTAGCATATGTTACATTGAATTTTCTGGCTATAGGTGCATTTCAATTAAATGATTGGAATATTTAGTGGAAGCCACCTTTTGAAAATAGCAGAGTTTTTTTCTTCTGTTTTTAGGAACAGTAGGCATTACTAATGGTGATATGGTGTTGTTTGTTTGAAAGTTTAACGCCTTCGTGTCAAGGTGTTCTCTGCCAACTTTGGTTTAAACTGCTGCAGTTGTTTTTGATAAGCACTTGTTAACAGACAATGCATGATAAACTCAGGACCATACAGAAATGTGCCCTTCTAAACAATGAGTGTTTCTTTATCTTCCATAATTATTTTTTTGGGAAGGAAGTTAATTATATGTTTATTTTTGTTTATTTTTAGTTTGAATTTATTTAGAATTGTTTCGCTATTTTGTTTAATGTGTATTCATTCATTATAAAATTGTTGATGTTTCCTTTTTGTTTTCTCTCTTTTTATTTATCATTATCCATATATATATATATATATATATATATATATATATATATATATATATATCTTTATTTATTACTGTGACCTGACCACACATTGGAACACAGACACACACAAAGACATTCAGACATGAATAAATTAAATATACATTTTGTACTACAAAGAGTATCAATATATTTAAAATTTCAATACATGGATCTAATGGACCTTTCATTCTAAACATTTATTTATTTGCCTTTCTAGCTTTCTTTCGACATACATACATACATACATTCTGCGCTGCATGTGCTATAAAGAATTATGCAAAATAATCGTATTCTGTGGTATAATATGTATCTGTTATTATTATTTACATTATTGTTTTATGTATTTATACATGTATTTATTACTCTGAATATATTGTACACAAGAGAAATGTTTGCAATAAGAAAGATACAAATATATAGTAATATTTTGAAACCAACATACATGTATAAATTAAAACAAAACAGACAAGCATTTTAAGTGTATTTTATATTAAAGAATAAACAACATTTTCTCGCAAATTCGCAAGAGAAACATAACATCATTGTAATATTGATTTACTGAATAAATCTTCTATTGCAGTATTAAACATTTGTAAATATTTTATTTATTTGTTTATTTATTTATTTACTTATTTATTTATTTACGCCAATGATATTTAGCTACCGGTATATACAGGTTGGTTTGTAAATAAATTAAAATTGTCTTCAAGTTCTTTTGCTTAGTTACCGACGTAAATTCTGTTGCTTCACCATAATGTCCAATGTTTGATCATATAAAATTAAGCATATTAAAATAGACAATTTTCAAAATATACCATCAATAGTTTCTATTACATAATAAAAAGCAACTTACCTGCAAGATTAAATATCCATATGCTGATTGTTTTCCATAATTTCACCGGCTAATTGCAAAGTTTGCTACGAGAAAATAATACCACTCCAAAATACAACGGTAAATCTGAGAAATTCATGGAAATAAATTGTTCGTTTTATGGGAGGTTTCAAATTGATATAGTCTAGCAAACTGTAAATAAATGTAATATTCTATTGTCAAAGATAATATTTACTTTATTAATATGACATTTTCATATGGGATTTGCTAATGACGGTCAAGATTATTATTTACTTTATTAATATGACATTTTCATATGTGATCGGCTAATGATGGTCGAGATTAGTATTTACTTTATTAACATGACATTTTCATATGGGATTGGTTAATGACGGTCGAGATTAATATTTACTTTATTAATATGACATTTTCATATGGGATTGGCTAATGACGGTTGAGATCAATATTTACTTTATTAATCTGACATTTTCAAATGGGATTGGCTAATGACGGTCAAGATTAATATTTACTTTATTAATATGACATTTTCATATGGGATTGGTTAATACAGTCAAGATTAGCATTCACTTTATCAATATGACATTTTCATATGGGATTGGCTAATGACTGTCGAGATCAATATTTACTTTATTAATATGACATTTTCATATGGGATCGGCCAATGACGGTCAAGATTAATATTTACTTTATTAATATGACATTTTCAAATGGGATTGGTTAATACAGTCAAGATTAGTATTTACTTTATTAATATGACATTTTCATATGGGATCTGCTAATGATGGTCGAGATTATTATTTACTTTATTAATATGACATTTTCATATGGGATCGGCTAATGACGGTCGAGATTAATATTTACTTTAATAATTTGACATTTTCATATGGGATCGGCTAATGACGGTCGAGATCAATATTTACTTTACTAATATGACATTTTCATATGGGATTGGTTAATGACGGTCGAGATTAGTATTTACTTTATTAATATGACATTTTCATATGGGATTGGCTAATGACGGTCGAGATTAGTATTCACTTTATTAATCTGACATTTTCATATGGGATCGGCTAATGACAGTCAAGATTAATATTTACTTTATTAATCTGACATTTTCATATGGGATCAGCTAATGACAGTCAAGACTAATATTTACTTTATTAATATGACATTTCATATGGGATTGGTTTTCATATGGGATTGGCTAATGAAGGTAGAGATTAGTATTTACTTTATTAATATGACATTTTCATATGGAATTGGCTAATGACGGTCGAGATTAGTATTTACTTTATTAATATCACATTTTCATACGGGATCGGCTAATGACGGTCGAGATTAATATTTATTTTATTAATATGACATTTTCATATGGGATTGGTTAATGACGGTCGAGATTGGTATTTACTTTATTAATCTGACATTTTCATATGGGATCGGCTACTGACAGTTAAGACTAATATTTACTTTATTAATATGACATTTCATATGGGATTGGTTTTCATATGGGATTGGCTAATGACGGTAGAGATTAGTATTTACTTTATTAATATGACATTTTCATATGGAATTGGCTAATGACGGTCAAGATTAGTATTTACTTTATTAATATCACATTTTCATACGGGATCGGCTAATGACGGTCGAGATTAATATTTACTTTATTAATATGACATTTTCATATGGGATTGGTTAATGACGGTCGAGATTAGTATTTACTTTATTAATCTGACATTTTCATATGGGATAGGCTAATGACAATCAAGATTAATATTTACTTTATTAATATGACATTTCATATGGGATAGGCTAATGACAGTCAAGATTAATATTTACTTTATTAATATGACGTTTTCATATGGGATCGGCTAATGACTGTCGAGATCAATATTTACTTTATTAATATGACATTTTCATATGGGATAGGCTAATGACAGTCAAGATTAATATTTACTTTATTAATATGACATTTTCATATGGGATTGGTTTTCATATGGGATAGACTAATGACAGTCAAGATTAATATTTACTTTATTAACATGACATTTCATATGGAATAGGCTAATGACAGTCAAGATTAGTATTTACTTTATTAACATGACATTTTCATATGGGATCGGCAAATAACGGTCAAGATTAATATCTACTTTATTAATATAACGTTTTCATATGGGATCGGCTAATGACTGTCGAGATCAATATTTACTTTATTAATATGACGTTTTCATATGGGATCGGCTAATGACTGTCGAGATCAATATTTACTTTATTAATATGACGTTTTCATATGGGATCAGCTAATGACTGTCGAGATCAATATTTACTTTATTAATATGACGCTTTCATATGGGATTGGCTAATGACTGTCGAGATCAATATTTACTTTATTAATATGACGCTTTCATATGGGATCAGCTAATGACTGTCGAGATCAATATTTACTTTATTAATATGACGCTTTCATATGGGATCGGCTAATGACTGTCGAGATAAATATTTACTTTATTAATATGACGCTTTCATATGGGATCGGCTAATGACTGTCGAGATCAATATTTACTTTATTAATATGACGTTTCCATATGGGATCGGCTAATGACTGTCAAGATCAATATTTACTTTATTAATATGACGTTTTCATATGGGATAGGCTAATGACTGTCGAGATCAATATTTACTTTATTAATATGACGTTTTCATATGGGATTGGCTAATGATGGTCAAGATTAATATTTACTTTATTAATATGACATTTTCATATGGGATTGGCTAATGATGGTCGAGATTAATATTTACTTTATTAATATGACATTTTCATATGTGATTGGCTAATGACTGTCGAGATCAATATTTACTTTATTAATATGACATTTTCATATGGGATTGGTTTTCATATGGGATAGGCTAATGACAGTCAAGATTAATATTTACTTTATTAATATGACATTTTCATATGCGATAGGCTAATGACAGTCAAGATTAATATTTACTTTATTAATATGACATTTTCATATGTGATTGGCTAATGACTGTCGAGATCAATATTCACTTTATTAATATGACATTTTCATATGGGATAGGCTAATGACAGTCAAGATTAATATTTACTTTATTAATATGACATTTTCATATGGGATCGGCTAATGACAGTCAAGATTAATATTTACTTTATTAATCTGATGTTTTCATATGGGATCGGCTAATGACAGTCAAGATTAATATTTACTTTATTAATATGACATTTCATATGGGATTGGTTTTCATATGGGATTGGCTAATGACGGTAGAGATTAGTATTTACTTTATTAATATGACATTTTCATATGGGATTGGCTAATGACTGTCGAGATCAATATTTACTTTATTAATATGACATTTTCATATGGGATTGGCTAATGACGGTCAAGATTAGCATTTACTTTATTAATATGACGTTTTCATATGGGATCGGCTAATGACTGTCGAGATCAATATTTACTTTATTAATATGACTTTTTCATATGGGATCGGCTAATGACTGTCGAGATCAATATTTACTTTATTAATATGACATTTTCATATGAAATAGGCTAATGACGGTCGAGATTAGTATTTACTTTATTAATATGACATTTTCATATGGGATTGGCTAATGACAGTCAAGATTAGTATTTACTTTATTAATATGGCATTTTCATATGGGATTGGCTAATGACGGTCGAGATTAATATTAACTTTATTAATATGACATTTCATATGGGATTGGTTTTCATATGGGATTGGCTAATGACGGTAGAGATTAGTATTTACTTTATTAATCTGACATTTTCATATGGGATTGGCTAATGACGGTCAAGATTAGTATTTACTTTATTAATATGACGTTTTCATATGGGATCGGCTAATGACTGTCGAGATCAATATTTACTTTATTAATATGATATTTGCATATGGGATAGGCTAATAACAGTCAAGATTAATATTTACTTTATTAATATGACATTTTCATATGGGATTGGTTTTCATATGGGATAGGCTAATGACTGTCGAGATCAATATTTACTTTATTAATATGACATTTTCATATGGGATAGGCTAATGACAGTCAAGATTAATATTTACTTTATTAATATGACATTTTCATATGGGATTGGTTTTCATATGGGATAGGCTAATGACAGTCAAGATTAATATTTACTTTATTAATATGACATTTCATATGGGATTGGTTTTCATATGGGACAGGCTAATGACGGTCAAGATTAATATCTACTTTATTAATATGACGTTAACATATGGGATCGGCTAATGAATGTCGAGATCAATATTTACTTTATTAATATGACGTTTTCATATGGGATCAGCTAATGACTGTCGAGATCAATATTTCCTTTATTAATATGACGTTTTCATATGGGATCGGCTAATGACTGTCGAGATCAATATTTACTTTATTAATATGACTTTTTCATGTGGGATCGGCTAATGACTGTCGAGATCAATATTTACTTTATTAATATGACATTTTCATATGCGATAGGCTAATGACAGTCAAGATTAATATTTACTTTATTAATATGACATTTTCATATGGGATTGGTTTTCATATGGGATAGGCTAATGACAGTCAAGATTAATATTTACTTTATTAATATGACATTTTCGCATGTGATTGGCTAATGACGGTCGAGATTAATATTTACTTTATTAATATGACATTTTCATATGGGATTGGCTAATGACAGTCAAGACTATTATTTATTTATTAATATGACATTTTCATATGGGATTGGTTTTCATATGGGATAGGCTAATGACAGTCAAGATTAATATTTACTTTATTAATATGACATTTTCATATGGGATTGGATAATGACAGTCAAGATTAGTATTTACTTTATTAATATGACATTTTCATATGGGATTGGCTAATGAATGTCGAGATCAATATTTACTTTATTAATATGACATTTTCATATGTGATTGGCTAATGACGGTCGAGATTAGTATTTACTTTCTTAATCTGACATTTTCATATGGGATCGGCTAATGACGGTCAAGATTAATATTTACTTTATTAATATGACATTTTCATATGGGATAGGCTAATGACAGTCAAGATTAGTATTTACTTTATTGATATGACATTTTCATATGTGATCGGCTAATGACAGTCAAGATTAGTATTTACTTTATTAATATGACGTTTTCATATGGGATCGGCTAATGACGGTCGAGATTAATATTTACTTTATTAATATGACATTTTCATATGGGACAGGCTAATGACAGTCAAGATTAGTATTTACTTTATCAATATAACATTTTCATATGGGATTGGCTAATGACGGTCGAGATTAATATTTACTTTATTAATATGACATTTTCATATGGGATAGGCTAATGACAGTCAAGATTAATATTTACTTTATTAATATGACATTTCATATGGGATAGGCTAATGACAGTCAAGATTAATAATTACTTTATTAATATGACATTTTCATATGGGATCGGCTAATGGCTGTCGAGATCAATACTTACTTTATTAATATGACATTTTCATATGGGATTGGCTAATGACGGTCGAGATTAATATTTACTTTATTAATATGACATTTTCATATGTGATCGACTAATGACTGTCGAGATCAATATTTACTTTATTAATATGACATTTTCATATGGGATTGGTTTTCATATGGGATAGGCTAATGACAGTCAAGATTAATATTTACTTTATTAATATGACATTTTCATATGTGATCGGCTAATGACTGTCGAGATCAATATTTACTTTATTAATATGACGTCTTCATATGGGATCGGCTAATGACTGTCGAGATCAATATTTACTTTATTAATATGACGTTTTCATATGGGATCAGCTAATGACTGTCGAGATCAATATTTACTTTATTAATATGACATTTTCATATGGGATAGGCTAATAACAGTCAAGATTAATATTTACTTTCTTAATATGACATTTTCATATGGGACTGGTTTTCATATGGGATAGGCTAATGACTGTCGAGATCAATATTTACTTTATTAATATGACATTTTCATATGGGATTGGCTAATGACGGTCGAGATTAATATTTACTTTATTAATATGACATTTCATATGGGATTGGTTTTCATATGGGATTGGCTAATGACGGTAGAGATTAGTATTTACTTTATTAATCTGACATTTTCATATGGGATTGGCTAATGACGGTCAAGATTAGTATTTACTTTATTAATATGACGTTTTCATATGGGATCGGCTAATGACTGTCGAGATCAATATTTACTTTATTTATATGACATTTTCATATGGGATAGGCTAATAACAGTCAAGATTAATATTTACTTTATTAATATGACATTTTCATATGGGACTGGTTTTCATATGGGATAGGCTAATGACTGTCGAGATCAATATTTACTTTATTAATATGACATTTTCATATGGGATAGGCTAATGACAGTCAAGATTAATATTTACTTTATTAATATGACATTTTCATATGGGATTGGTTTTCATATGGGATAGGCTAATGACAGTCAAGATTAATATTTACTTTATTAATATGACATTTCATATGGGATTGGTTTTCATATGGGATAGGCTAATGACGGTCAAGATTAATATCTACTTTTTTAATATGACGTTATCATATGGGATCGGCTAATGACTGTCGAGATCAATATTTACTTTATTAATATGACGTTTTCATATGGGATCAGCTAATGACTGTCGAGATCAATATTTACTTTATTAATATGACGTTTTCATATGGGATCGGCTAATGACTGTCGAGATCAATATTTACTTTATTAATATGACGTTTTCATGTGGGATCGGCTAATGACTGTCAAGATCAATATTTACTTTATTAATATGACATTTTCATATGGGATAGGCTAATGACAGTCAAGATTAATATTTACTTTATTAATATGACATTTTCATATGGGATTGGTTTTCATATGGGATAGGCTAATGACAGTCAAGATTAATATTTACTTTATTAATATGACATTTTCGCATGTGATTGGCTAATGACGGTCGAGATTAATATTTACTTTATTAATATGACATTTTCATATGGGATTGGCTAATGACAGTCAAGATTATTATTTACTTTATTAATATGACATTTTCATATGGGATTGGTTTTCATATGGGATAGGCTAATGACAGTCAAGATTAATATTTACTTTATTAATATGACATTTTCATATGGGATTGGCTAATGACAGTCAAGATTAGTATTTACTTTATTAATATGACATTTTCATATGGGATTGGCTAATGAATGTCGAGATCAATATTTACTTTATTAATATGACATTTTCATATGTGATTGGCTAATGACGGTCGAGATTAGTATTTACTTTCTTAATCTGACATTTTCATATGGGATCGGCTAATGACGGTCAAGATTAATATTTACTTTATTAATATGACATTTTCATATGGGATAGGCTAATGACAGTCAAGATTAGCATTTACTTTATTAATATGACATTTTCATATGTGATCGGCTAATGACAGTCAAGATTAGTATTTACTTTATTAATATGACGTTTTCATATGGGATTGGCTAATGACGGTCGAGATTAATATTTACTTTATTAATATGACATTTTCATATGGGATAGGCTAATGACAGTCGAGATTAGTATTTACTTTATTAATATCACATTTTCATATGGGATTGGCTAATGACTGTCGAGATCAATATTTACTTTATTAATATGACATTTTCATATGGGATTGGCTAATGATGGTCAAGATTAGTATTTACTTTATTAATATGACGTTTTCATATGGGATCGGCTAATGACTGTCGAGATCAATATTTACTTTATTAATATGACTTTTTCATATGCGATCGGCTAATAACTGTCGAGATCAATATTTACTTTATTAATATGACATTTTCATATGAAATAGGCTAATGACGGTCGAGATTAGTATTTACTTTATTAATATGACATTTTCATATGGGATTGGCTAATGACGGTCAAGATTAGTATTTACTTTATTAATATGACATTTTCATATATGATTGGCTAATGACGGTCGAGATTAATATTTACTTTATTAATATGACATTTTATATGGGATTGGTTTTCATATGGGATTGGCTAATGACGGTAGAGATTAGTATTTACTTTATTAATCTGACATTTTCATATGGGATTGGCTAATGACGGTCAAGATTAGTATTTAATTTATTAATATGACGTTTTCATATGGGATCGGCTAATGACTGTCGAGATCAATATTTACTTTATTAATATGACATTTTCATATGGGATAGGCTAATAACAGTCAAGATTAATATTTACTTTATTAATATGACATTTTCATATGGGATTGGTTTTCATATGGGATAGGCAAATGACTGTCAAGATCAATATTTACTTTATTAATATGACATTTTCATATGGGATAGGCTAATGACAGTCAAGATTAATATTTACTTTATTAATATGACATTTTCATATGGGATTGGTTTTCATATGGGATAGGCTAATGACAGTCAAGATTAATATTTACTTTATTAATATGACATTTCATATGGGATTGGTTTTCATATGGGATAGGCTAATGACGGTCAAGATATATATCTACTTTATTAATATGACGTTATCATATGGGATCGGCTAATGAATGTCGAGATCAATATTTACTTTATTAATATGACGTTTTCATATGGGATCAGCTAATGACTGTCGAGATCAATATTTACTTTATTAATATGACGTTTTCATATGGGATCGGCTAATGACTGTCGAGATCAATATTTACTTTACTAATATGACTTTTTCATGTGGGATCGGATAATGACTGTCGAGATCAATATTTACTTTATTAATATGACATTTTCATATGGGATAGGCTAATGACAGTCAAGATTAATATTTACTTTATTAATATGACATTTTCATATGGGATTGGTTTTCATATGGGATAGGCTAATGACAGTCAAGATTAATATTTACTTTATTAATATGACATTTTCGCATGTGATTTGCTAATGACGGTCGAGATTAATATTTACTTTATTAATATGACATTTTCATATGGGATTGGCTAATGACAGTCAAGATTATTATTTACTTTATTAATATGACATTTTCATATGGGATTGGTTTTCATATGGGATAGGCTAATGATAGTCAAGATTAATATTTACTTTATTAATATGACATTTTCATATGGGATTGGCTAATGACAGTCAAGATTAGTATTTACTTTATTAATATGACATTTTCATATGGGATTGGCTAATGAATGTCGAGATCAATATTTACTTTATTAATATGACATTTTCATATGTGATTGGCTAATGACGGTTGAGATTAGTATTTACTTTCTTAATCTGACATTTTCATATGGGATCGGCTAATGACGGTCAAGATTAATATTTACTTTATTAATATGACATTTTCATATGGGATAGGCTAATGACAGTCAAGATTAGTATTTACTTTATTAATATGACATTTTCATATGTGATCGGCTAATGACAGTCAAGATTAGTATTTACTTTATTAATATGACGTTTTCATATGGGATTGGCTAATGACGGTCGAGATTAATATTTACTTTATTAACATGACATTTTCATATGGGATAGGCTAATGACAGTCAAGATTAATATTTACTTTATTAATATGACATTTCATATGGGATAGGCTAATGACTGTCAAGATTAATATTTACTTTATTAATATGACATTTTCATATGGGATAGGCTAATGGCTGTCGAGATCAATATTTACTTTATTAATATGATATTTTCATATGGGATTGGTTTTCATATGGGATAGGCTAATGACAGTCAAGATTAATATTTACTTTATTAATATGACATTTCATATGGGATAGGCTAATGACAGTCAAGATTAGTATTTACTTTATTAATATGACATTTTCATATGGGATCGGCTAGTGACGGTCAAGATTAATATCTACTTTATTAATATAACGTTTTCATATGGGATCGGCTAATGACTGTCGAGATCAATATTTACTTTATTAATATGACGTTTTCATATGGGATCGGCTAATGACTGTCGAGATCAATATTTACTTTATTAATATGACATTTTCATATGGGATAGGCTAATGAGAGTCAAGATTAACATTTACTTTATTAATATGACATTTTCATATGTGATTGGCTAATGACTGTCGAGATCAATATTTACTTTATTAATATGACATTTTCATATGGGATAGGCTAATGACAGTCAAGATTAATATTTACTTTATTAATATGACATTTTCATATCGGATCGGTTAATGACAGTCAAGATTAATATTTACTTTATTAATCTGACATTTTCATATGGGATCGGCTAATGACAGTCAAGATTAATATTTACTTTATTAATATGACATTTCATATGGGATTGGTTTTCATATGGGATTGGCTAATGACGGTAGAGATTAGTATTTACTTTATTAATCTGACATTTTCATATGGGATAGGCTAATGACGGTCAAGATTAGTATTTACTTTATTAATATGACGTTTTCATATGGGATCGGCTAATGACTGTCGAGATCAATATTTACTTTATTAATATGACGTTTTCATATGGGATCGGCTAATGACTGTCGAGATCAATATTTACTTTATTAATATGACTTTTTCATATGGGATCGGCTAATGACTGTCGAGATCAATATTTACTTTATTAATATGACATTTTCATATGAAATAGGCTAATGACGGTCGAGATTAGTATTTACTTTATTAATATGACATTTTCATATGGGATTGGCTAATGACGGTCAAGATTAGTATTTACTTTATTAATATGACATTTTCATATGGGATTGGCTAATGACGGTCGAGATTAATATTTACTTTATTAATATGACATTTCATATGGGATTGGTTTTCATATGGGATTGGCTAATGACGGTAGAGATTAGTATTTACTTTATTAATCTGACATTTTCATATGGGATTGGCTAATGACGGTCAAGATTAGTATTTACTTTATTAATATGACGTTTTCATATGGGATCGGCTAATGACTGTCGAGATCAATATTTACTTTATTTATATGACATTTTCATATGGGATAGGCTAATAACAGTGAAGATTAACATTTACTTTATTGATATGACATTTTCATATGGGACTGGTTTTCATATGGGATAGGCTAATGACTGTCGAGATCAATATTTACTTTATTAATATGACATTTTCATATGGGATAGGCTAATGACAGTCAAGATTAATATTTACTTTATTAATATGACATTTTCATATGGGATTGGTTTTCATATGGGATAGGCTAATGACAGTCAAGATTAATATTTACTTTATTAATATGACATTTCATATGGGATTGGTTTTCATATGGGATAGGCTAATGACGGTCAAGATTAATATCTACTTTTTTAATATGACGTTATCATATGGGATCGGCTAATGACTGTCGAGATCAATATTTACTTTATTAATATGACGTTTTCATATGGGATCAGCTAATGACTGTCGAGATCAATATTTACTTTATTAATATGACGTTTTCATATGGGATCGGCTAATGACTGTCGAGATCAATATTTACTTTATTAATATGACGTTTTCATGTGGGATCGGCTAATGACTGTCAAGATCAATATTTACTTTATTAATATGACATTTTCATATGGGATAGGCTAATGACAGTCAAGATTAATATTTACTTTATTAATATGACATTTTCATATGGGATTGGTTTTCATATGGGATAGGCTAATGACAGTCAAGATTAATATTTACTTTATTAATATGACATTTTCGCATGTGATTGGCTAATGACGGTCGAGATTAATATTTACTTTATTAATATGACATTTTCATATGGGATTGGCTAATGACAGTCAAGATTATTATTTACTTTATTAATATGACATTTTCATATGGGATTGGTTTTCATATGGGATAGGCTAATGACAGTCAAGATTAATATTTACTTTATTAATATGACACTTTCATATGGGATTGGCTAATGACAGTCAAGATTAGTATTTACTTTATTAATATGACATTTTCATATGGGATTGGCTAATGAATGTCGAGATCAATATTTACTTTATCAATATGACATTTTCATATTTGATTGGCTAATGACGGTCGAGATTAGTATTTACTTTCTTAATCTGACATTTTCATATGGGATCGGCTAATGACGGTCAAGATTAATATTTACTTTATTAATATGACATTTTCATATGGGATAGGCTAATGACAGTCAAGATTAGTATTTACTTTATCAATATGACATTTTCATATGTGATCGGCTAATGACAGTCAAGATTTGTATTTACTTTATTAATATGACGTTTTCATATGGGATTGGCTAATGACGGTCGAGATTAATATTTACTTTATTAATATGACATTTTCATATGGGATAGGCTAATGACAGTCAAGATTAGTATTTACTTTATTAATATAACATTTTCATATGGGATTGGCTAATGACTGTCGAGATCAATATTTACTTTATTAATATGACATTTTCATATGGGATTGGCTAATGACGGTCAAGATTAGTATTTACTTTATTAATATGACGTTTTCATATGGGATCGGCTAATGACTGTCGAGATCAATATTTACTTTATTAATATGACTTTTTCATATGGGATCGGCTAATGACTGTCGAGATCAATATTTACTTTATTAATATGACATTTTCATATGAAATAGGCTAATGACGGTCAAGATTAGTATTTACTTTATTAATATGACATTTTCATATGGGATTGGCTAATGACGGTCAAGATTAGTATTTACTTTATTAATATGACATTTTCATATGGGATTGGCTAATGACGGTCAAGATTAATATTTACTTTATTAATATGACATTTCATATGGGATTGGTTTTCATATGGGATTGGCTAATGATGGTAGAGATTAGTATTTACTTTATTAATCTGACATTTTCATATGGGATTGGCTAATGACAGTCAAGATTAGTATTTACTTTATTAATATAACGTTTTCATATGGGATCGGCTAATGACTGTCGAGATCAATATTTACTTTATTAATATGACGTTTTCATATGGGATCAGCTAATGACTGTCGAGATCAATATTTACTTTATTAATATGACGCTTTCATATGGGATCGGCTAATGACTGTCGAGATCAATATTTGCTTTATTAATATGACGTTTTCATATGGGATCGGCTAATGACTGTCAAGATCAATATTTACTTTATTAATATGCC
This sequence comes from Sinohyriopsis cumingii, assembly GCA_028554795.2. Taxonomy (NCBI): domain Eukaryota; kingdom Metazoa; phylum Mollusca; class Bivalvia; order Unionida; family Unionidae; genus Sinohyriopsis; species Sinohyriopsis cumingii. The sequence goes on from CM068831.1 coordinate 21,934,259, forward strand.
ATTTTCATATGGGATTGGCTAATGATGGTCAAGATTAATATTTACTTTATTAATATGATATTTTCATATGGGATTGGCTAATGACGGTCGAGATTAATATTTACTTTATTAATATGACATTTTCATATGTGATCGGCTAATGACTGTCGAGATCAATATTTACTTTATTAATATGACATTTTCATATGGGATTGGTTTTCATATGGGATAGGCTAATAACAGTCAAGATTAATATTTACTTTATTAATATGACATTTTCATATGTGATCGGCTAATGACTGTCGAGATCAATATTTACTTTATTAATATGACATTTTCATATGGAATAGGCTAATGACAGTCAAGATTAATATTTACTTTATTAATATGACATTTTCATATGGGATTGGTTTTCATATGGGATTGGCTAATGACAGTCAAGATTAATATTTACTTTATTAATCTGACATTTCATATGGGATAGGCTAATGACAGTCAAGATTAGTATTTACTTTATTAATATGACATTTTCATATGGGATCGGCTAATGACGGTCAAGATTAATATCTACTTTATTAATATAACGTTTTCATATGGGATCGGCTAATGACTGTCGAGATCAATATTTACTTTATTAATATGACGTTTTCATATGGGATCGGCTAATGACTGTCGAGATCAATATTCACTGTATTAATATGACGTTTTCATATGGGATCAGCTAATGACTGTCGAGATCAATATTTACTTTATTAATATGACGCTTTTATATGCGATCGGCTAATGACTGTCGAGATCAATATTTACTTTATTAATATGACGCTTTCATATGGGATCGGCTAATGACTGTCGAGATCAATATTTACTTTATTAATATGACGTTTTCATATGGGATCGGCTAATGACTGTCAAGATCAATATTTACTTTATTAATATGACGTTTTCATATGGGATAGGCTAATGACTGTCGAGATCAATATTTACTTTTTTAATATGACATTTTCATATGGGATTGGCTAATGATGGTCAAGATTAATATTTACTTTATTAATATGACATTTTCATATGGGATTGGCTAATGACGGTCGAGATTAATATTTACTTTATTAATATGACATTTTCATATGTGATCGGCTAATGACTGTCGAGATCAATATTTACTTTATTAATATGACATTTTCATATGGGATAGGCTAATGACAGTCAAGATTAAAATTTACTTTATTAATATGACATTTTCATATGTGATCGGCTAATGACTGTCGAGATCAATATTTACTTTATTAATATGACGTTTTCATATGGGATCGGCTAATGACTGTCAAGATCAATATTTACTTTATTAATATGACGTTTTCATATGGGATAGGCTAATGAGAGTCAAGATTAATATTTACTTTATTAATATGACATTTTCATATGTGATCGGCTAATGACTGTCGAGATCAATATTTACTTTATTAATATGACATTTTCATATGGGATAGGCTAATGAGAGTCAAGATTAATATTTACTTTATTAATATGACATTTTCATATGTGATCGGCTAATGACTGTCCAGATCAATATTTACTTTATTAATATGACATTTTCATATGGGATTGGTTTTCATATGGGATAGGCTAATGACAGTCAAGATTAATATTTACTTTATTAATATGACATTTTCATATGTGATTGGCTAATGACTGTCGAGATCAATATTTACTTTATTAATATGACATTTTCATATGGGATAGGCTAATGACAGTCAAGATTAATATTTACTTTATTAATATGACATTTTCATATGGGATCGGTTAATGACAGTCAAGATTAATATTTACTTTATTAATCTGACATTTTCATATGGGATCGGCTAATGACAGTGAAGATTAATATTTACTTTATTAATATGACATTTCATATGGGATTGGTTTTCATATGGGATTGGCTAATGACGGTAGAGATTAGTATTTACTTTATTAATCTGACATTTTCATATGGGATAGGCTAATGACGGTCAAGATTAGTATTTACTTTATTAATATGACGTTTTCATATGGGATCGGCTAGTGACTGTCGAGATCAATATTTACTTTATTAATATGACGTTTTCATATGGGATCGGCTAATGACTGTCGAGATCAATATTTACTTTATTAATATGACTTTTTCATATGGGATCGGCTAATGACTGTCGAGATCAATATTTACTTTATTAATATGACATTTTCATATGAAATAGGCTAATGACGGTCGAGATTAGTATTTACTTTATTAATATGACATTTTCATATGGGATTGGCTAATGACGGTCAAGATTAGTATTTACTTTATTAATATGACATTTTCATATGGGATTGGCTAATGACGGTCGAGATTAATATTTACTTTATTAATATGACATTTCATATGGGATTGGTTTTCATATGGGATTGGCTAATGACGGTAGAGATTAGTATTTACTTTATTAATCTGACATTTTCATATGGGATTGGCTAATGACGGTCAAGATTAGTATTTACTTTATTAATATGACCTTTTCATATGGGATCGGCTAATGACTGTCGAGATCAATATTTACTTTATTTATATGACATTTTCATATGGGATAGGCTAACAACAGTCAAGATTAATATTTACTTTATTAATATGACATTTTCATATGGGACTGGTTTTCATATGGGATAGGCTAATGACTGTCGAGATCAATATTTACTTTATTAATATGACATTTTCATATGGGATAGGCTTATGACAGTCAAGATTAATATTTACTTTATTAATATGACATTTTCATATGGGATTGGTTTTCATATGGGATAGGCTAATGACAGTCAAGATTAATATTTACTTTATTAATATGACATTTCATATGGGATTGGTTTTCATATGGGATAGGCTAATGACGGTCAAGAGTAATATCTACTTTTTTAATATGACGTTATCATATGGGATCGGCTAATGACTGTCGAGATCAATATTTACTTTATTAATATGACGTTTTCATATGGGATCAGCTAATGACTGTCGAGATCAATATTTACTTTATTAATATGACGTTTTCATATGGGATCGGCTAATGACTGTAGAGATCAATATTTACTTTATTAATATGACGTTTTCATGTGGGATTGGCTAATGACTGTCGAGATCAATATTTACTTTATTTATATGACATTTTCATATGGGATAGGCTAATGACAGTCAAGATTAATATTTACTTTATTAATATGACATTTTCATATGGGATTGGTTTTCATATGGGATAGGCTAATGACAGTCAAGATTAATATTTACTTTATTAATATGACATTTTCGCATGTGATTGGCTAATGACGGTCGAGATCAATATTTACTTTATTAAGATGACATTTTCATATGGGATTGGCTAATGACAGTCAAGATTATTATTTACTTTATTAATATGACATTTTCATATGGGATTGGTTTTCATATGGGATAGGCTAATGACAGTCAAGATTAATATTTACTTTATTAATATGACATTTTCATATGGGATTGGCTAATGACAGTCAAGATTAGTATTTACTTTATTAATATGACATTTTCATATGGGATTGGCTAATGACTGTCGAGATCAATATTTACTTTATTAATATGACATTTTCATATGGGATTGGCTAATGACGGTCAAGATTAGTATTTACTTTATTAATATGACGTTTTCATATGGGATCGGCTAATGACTGTCGAGATCAATATTTACTTTATTAATATGACTTTTTCATATGGGATCGGCTAATGACTGTCGAGATCAATATTTACTTTATTAATATGACATTTTCATATGAAATAGGCTAATGACGGTCAAGATTAGTATTTACTTTATTAATATGACATTTTCATATGGGATTGGCTAATGACGGTCAAGATTAGTATTTACTTTATTAATATGACATTTTCATATGGGATTGGCTAATGACGGTCAAGATTAATATTTACTTTATTAATATGACATTTCATATGGGATTGGTTTTCATATGGGATTGGCTAATGACGGTATAGATTAGTATTTACTTTATTAATCTGACATTTTCATATGGGATTGGCTAATGACAGTCAAGATTAGTATTTACTTTATTAATATAACGTTTTCATATGGGATCGGCTAATGACTGTCGAGATCAATATTTACTTTATTAATATGACGTTTTCATATGGGATCAGCTAATGACTGTCGAGATCAATATTTACTTTATTACTATGACGCTTTCATATGGGATCGGCTAATGACTGTCGAGATCAATATTTACTTTATTAATATGACGTTTTCATATGGGATCGGCTAATGACTGTCAAGATCAATATTTACTTTATTAATATGCCATTTTCATATGGGATTGGCTAATGATGGTCAAGATTAATATTTACTTTATTAATATGATATTTTCATATGGGATTGGCTAATGACGGTCGAGATTAATATTTACTTTATTAATATGACATTTTCATATGTGATCGGCTAATGACTGTCGAGATCAATATTTACTTTATTAATATGACATTTTCATATGGGATTGGTTTTCATATGGGATAGGCTAATGACAGTCAAGATTAATATTTACTTTATTAATATGACATTTTCATATGTGATCGGCTAATGACTGTCGAGATCAATATTTACTTTATTAATATGACATTTTCATATGGAATAGGCTAATGACAGTCAAGATTAATATTTACTTTATTAATATGACATTTTCATATGGGATTGGTTTTCATATGGGATTGGCTAATGACAGTCAAGATTAATATTTACTTTATTAATCTGACATTTCATATGGGATAGGCTAATGACAGTCAAGATTAGTATTTACTTTATTAATATGACATTTTCATATGGGATCGGCTAATGACGGTCAAGATTAATATCTACTTTATTAATATAACGTTTTCATATGGGATCGGCTAATGACTGTCGAGATCAATATTTACTTTATTAATATGACGTTTTCATATGGGATCGGCTAATGACTGTCGAGATCAATATTCACTGTATTAATATGACGTTTTCATATGGGATCAGCTAATGACTGTCGAGATCAATATTTACTTTATTAATATGACGCTTTTATATGCGATCGGCTAATGACTGTCGAGATCAATATTTACTTTATTAATATGACGCTTTCATATGGGATCGGCTAATGACTGTCGAGATCAATATTTACTTTATTAATATGACGTTTTCATATGGGATCGGCTAATGACTGTCAAGATCAATATTTACTTTATTAATATGACGTTTTCATATGGGATAGGCTAATGACTGTCGAGATCAATATTTACTTTTTTAATATGACATTTTCATATGGGATTGGCTAATGATGGTCAAGATTAATATTTACTTTATTAATATGACATTTTCATATGGGATTGGCTAATGACGGTCGAGATTAATATTTACTTTATTAATATGACATTTTCATATGTGATCGGCTAATGACTGTCGAGATCAATATTTACTTTATTAATATGACATTTTCATATGGGATAGGCTAATGACAGTGAAGATTAAAATTTACTTTATTAATATGACATTTTCATATGTGATCGGCTAATGACTGTCGAGATCAATATTTACTTTATTAATATGACGTTTTCATATGGGATCGGCTAATGACTGTCAAGATCAATATTTACTTTATTAATATGACGTTTTCATATGGGATAGGCTAATGAGAGTCAAGATTAATATTTACTTTATTAATATGACATTTTCATATGTGATCGGCTAATGACTGTCGAGATCAATATTTACTTTATTAATATGACATTTTCATATGGGATAGGCTAATGAGAGTCAAGATTAATATTTACTTTATTAATATGACATTTTCATATGTGATCGGCTAATGACTGTCCAGATCAATATTTACTTTATTAATATGACATTTTCATATGGGATTGGTTTTCATATGGGATAGGCTAATGACAGTCAAGATTAATATTTACTTTATTAATATGACATTTTCATATGTGATTGGCTAATGACTGTCGAGATCAATATTTACTTTATTAATATGACATTTTCATATGGGATAGGCTAATGACAGTCAAGATTAATATTTACTTTATTAATATGACATTTTCATATGGGATCGGTTAATGACAGTCAAGATTAATATTTACTTTATTAATCTGACATTTTCATATGGGATCGGCTAATGACAGTGAAGATTAATATTTACTTTATTAATATGACATTTCATATGGGATTGGTTTTCATATGGGATTGGCTAATGACGGTAGAGATTAGTATTTACTTTATTAATCTGACATTTTCATATGGGATAGGCTAATGACGGTCAAGATTAGTATTTACTTTATTAATATGACGTTTTCATATGGGATCGGCTAGTGACTGTCGAGATCAATATTTACTTTATTAATATGACGTTTTCATATGGGATCGGCTAATGACTGTCGAGATCAATATTTACTTTATTAATATGACTTTTTCATATGGGATCGGCTAATGACTGTCGAGATCAATATTTACTTTATTAATATGACATTTTCATATGAAATAGGCTAATGACGGTCGAGATTAGTATTTACTTTATTAATATGACATTTTCATATGGGATTGGCTAATGACGGTCAAGATTAGTATTTACTTTATTAATATGACATTTTCATATGGGATTGGCTAATGACGGTCGAGATTAATATTTACTTTATTAATATGACATTTCATATGGGATTGGTTTTCATATGGGATTGGCTAATGACGGTAGAGATTAGTATTTACTTTATTAATCTGACATTTTCATATGGGATTGGCTAATGACGGTCAAGATTAGTATTTACTTTATTAATATGACCTTTTCATATGGGATCGGCTAATGACTGTCGAGATCAATATTTACTTTATTTATATGACATTTTCATATGGGATACACTAACAACAGTCAAGATTAATATTTACTTTATTAATATGACATTTTCATATGGGACTGGTTTTCATATGGGATAGGCTAATGACTGTCGAGATCAATATTTACTTTATTAATATGACATTTTCATATGGGATAGGCTTATGACAGTCAAGATTAATATTTACTTTATTAATATGACATTTTCATATGGGATTGGTTTTCATATGGGATAGGCTAATGACAGTCAAGATTAATATTTACTTTATTAATATGACATTTCATATGGGATTGGTTTTCATATGGGATAGGCTAATGACAGTCAAGATTAATATTTACTTTATTAATATGACATTTTCGCATGTGATTTGCTAATGACGGTCGAGATTAATATTTACTTTATTAATATGACATTTTCATATGGGATTGGCTAATGACAGTCAAGATTATTATTTACTTTATTAATATGACATTTTCATATGGGATTGGTTTTCATATGGGATAGGCTAATGACAGTCAAGATTAATATTTACTTTATTAATATGACATTTTCATATGGGATTGGCTAATGACAGTCAAGATTAGTATTTACTTTATTAATATGACATTTTCATATGGGATTGGCTAATGAATGTCGAGATCAATATTTACTTTATTAATATGACATTTTCATATGTGATTGGCTAATGACGGTTGAGATTAGTATTTACTTTCTTAATCTGACATTTTCATATGGGATCGGCTAATGACGGTCAAGATTAATATTTACTTTATTAATATGACATTTTCATATGGGATAGGCTAATGACAGTCAAGATTAGTATTTACTTTATTAATATGACATTTTCATATGTGATCGGCTAATGACAGTCAAGATTAGTATTTACTTTATTAATATGACGTTTTCATATGGGATTGGCTAATGACGGTCGAGATTAATATTTACTTCATTAACATGACATTTTCATATGGGATAGGCTAATGACAGTCAAGATTAATATTTACTTTATTAATATGACATTTCATATGGGATAGGCTAATGACTGTCAAGATTAATATTTACTTTATTAATATGACATTTTCATATGGGATCGGCTAATGGCTGTCGAGATCAATATTTACTTTATTAATATGATATTTTCATATGGGATTGGTTTTCATATGGGATAGGCTAATGACAGTCAAGATTAATATTTACTTTATTAATATGACATTTCATATGGGATAGGCTAATGACAGTCAAGATTAGTATTTACTTTATTAATATGACATTTTCATATGGGATCGGCTAGTGACGGTCAAGATTAATATCTACTTTATTAATATAACGTTTTCATATGGGATCGGCTAATGACTGTCGAGATCAATATTTACTTTATTAATATGACGTTTTCATATGGGATCGGCTAATGACTGTCGAGATCAATATTTACTTTATTAATATGACATTTTCATATGGGATAGGCTAATGAGAGTCAAGATTAATATTTACTTTATTAATATGACATTTTCATATGTGATTGGCTAATGACTGTCGAGATCAATATTTACTTTATTAATATGACATTTTCATATGGGATAGGCTAATGACAGTCAAGATTAATATTTACTTTATTAATATGACATTTTCATATGGGATCGGTTAATGACAGTCAAGATTAATATTTACTTTATTAATCTGACATTTTCATATGGGATCGGCTAATGACAGTCAAGATTAATATTTACTTTATTAATATGACATTTCATATGGGATTGGTTTTCATATGGGATTGGCTAATGACGGTAGAGATTAGTATTTACTTTATTAATCTGACATTTTCATATGGGATAGGCTAATGACGGTCAAGATTAGTATTTACTTTATTAATATGACGTTTTCATATGGGATCGGCTAATGACTGTCGAGATCAATATTTACTTTATTAATATGACGTTTTCATATGGGATCGGCTAATGACTGTCGAGATCAATATTTACTTTATTAATATGACTTTTTCATATGGGATCGGCTAATGACTGTCGAGATCAATATTTACTTTATTAATATGACATTTTCATATGAAATAGGCTAATGACGGTCGAGATTAGTATTTACTTTATTAATATGACATTTTCATATGGGATTGGCTAATGACGGTCAAGATTAGTATTTACTTTATTAATATGACATTTTCATATGGGATTGGCTAATGACGGTCGAGATTAATATTTACTTTATTAATATGACATTTCATATGGGATTGGTTTTCATATGGGATTGGCTAATGACGGTAGAGATTAGTATTTACTTTATTAATCTGACATTTTCATATGGGATTGGCTAATGACGGTCAAGATTAGTATTTACTTTATTAATATGACGTTTTCATATGGGATCGGCTAATGACTGTCGAGATCAATATTTACTTTATTTATATGACATTTTCATATGGGATAGGCTAATAACAGTCAAGATTAACATTTACTTTATTGATATGACATTTTCATATGGGACTGGTTTTCATATGGGATAGGCTAATGACTGTCGAGATCAATATTTACTTTATTAATATGACATTTTCATATGGGATAGGCTAATGACAGTCAAGATTAATATTTACTTTATTAATATGACATTTTCATATGGGATTGGTTTTCATATGGGATAGGCTAATGACAGTCAAGATTAATATTTACTTTATTAATATGACATTTCATATGGGATTGGTTTTCATATGGGATAGGCTAATGACGGTCAAGATTAATATCTACTTTTTTAATATGACGTTATCATATGGGATCGGCTAATGACTGTCGAGATCAATATTTACTTTATTAATATGACGTTTTCATATGGGATCAGCTAATGACTGTCGAGATCAATATTTACTTTATTAATATGACGTTTTCATATGGGATCGGCTAATGACTGTCGAGATCAATATTTACTTTATTAATATGACGTTTTCATGTGGGATCGGCTAATGACTGTCAAGATCAATATTTACTTTATTAATATGACATTTTCATATGGGATAGGCTAATGACAGTCAAGATTAATATTTACTTTATTAATATGACATTTTCATATGGGATTGGTTTTCATATGGGATAGGCTAATGACAGTCAAGATTAATATTTACTTTATTAATATGACATTTTCGCATGTGATTGGCTAATGACGGTCGAGATTAATATTTACTTTATTAATATGACATTTTCATATGGGATTGGCTAATGACAGTCAAGATTATTATTTACTTTATTAATATGACATTTTCATATGGGATTGGTTTTCATATGGGATAGGCTAATGACAGTCAAGATTAATATTTACTTTATTAATATGACACTTTCATATGGGATTGGCTAATGACAGTCAAGATTAGTATTTACTTTATTAATATGACATTTTCATATGGGATTGGCTAATGAATGTCGAGATCAATATTTACTTTATCAATATGACATTTTCATATTTGATTGGCTAATGACGGTCGAGATTAGTATTTACTTTCTTAATCTGACATTTTCATATGGGATCGGCTAATGACGGTCAAGATTAATATTTACTTTATTAATATGACATTTTCATATGGGATAGGCTAATGACAGTCAAGATTAGTATTTACTTTATCAATATGACATTTTCATATGTGATCGGCTAATGACAGTCAAGATTTGTATTTACTTTATTAATATGACGTTTTCATATGGGATTGGCTAATGACGGTCGAGATTAATATTTACTTTATTAATATGACATTTTCATATGGGATCGGCTAATGACTGTCGAGATCAATATTTACTTTATTAATATGACTTTTTCATATGGGATCGGCTAATGACTGTCGAGATCAATATTTACTTTATTAATATGACATTTTCATATGAAATAGGCTAATGACGGTCAAGATTAGTATTTACTTTATTAATATGACATTTTCATATGGGATTGGCTAATGACGGTCAAGATTAGTATTTACTTTATTAATATGACATTTTCATATGGGATTGGCTAATGACGGTCAAGATTAATATTTACTTTATTAATATGACATTTCATATGGGATTGGTTTTCATATGGGATTGGCTAATGACGGTAGAGATTAGTATTTACTTTATTAATCTGACATTTTCATATGGGATTGGCTAATGACAGTCAAGATTAGTATTTACTTTATTAATATAACGTTTTCATATGGGATCGGCTAATGACTGTCGAGATCAATATTTACTTTATTAATATGACGTTTTCATATGGGATCAGCTAATGACTGTCGAGATCAATATTTACTTTATTAATATGACGTTTTCATATGGGATCGGCTAATGACTGTCGAGATCAATATTTACTTTATTAATATGACGTTTTCATGTGGGATTGGCTAATGACTGTCGAGATCAATATTTACTTTATTTATATGACATTTTCATATGGGATAGGCTAATGACAGTCAAGATTAATATTTACTTTATTAATATGACATTTTCATATGGGATTGGTTTTCATATGGGATAGGCTAATGACAGTCTAGATTAATATTTACTTTATTAATATGACATTTTCGCATGTGATTGGCTAATGACGGTCGAGATCAATATTTACTTTATTAATATGACATTTTCATATGGGATTGGCTAATGACAGTCAAGATTATTATTTACTTTATTAATATGACATTTTCATATGGGATTGGTTTTCATATGGGATAGGCTAATGACAGTCAAGATTAATATTTACTTTATTAATATGACATTTTCATATGGGATTGGCTAATGACAGTCAAGATTAGTATTTACTTTATTAATATGACATTTTCATATGGGATTGGCTAATGAATGTCGAGATCAATATTTACTTTATTAATATGACATTTTCATATGTGATTGGCTAATGACGGTCGAGATTAGTATTTACTTTCTTAATCTGACATTTTCATATGGGATCGGCTAATGACGGTCAAGATTAATATTTACTTTATTAATATGACATTTTCATATGGGATAGGCTAATGACAGTCAAGATTAGTATTTACTTTATTAATATGACATTTTCATATGTGATCGGCTAATGACAGTCAAGATTAGTATTTACTTTATTAATATGACGTTTTCATATGGGATTGGCTAATGACGGTCGAGATTAATATTTACTTTATTAATATGACATTTTCATATGGGATAGGCTAATGACAGTCAAGATTAGTATTTACTTTATTAATATAACATTTTCATATGGGATTGGCTAATGACGGTCGAGATTAATATTTACTTTATTAATATGACATTTTCATATGGGATAGGCTAATGACAGTCAAGATTAGTATTTGCTTTATTAATATGACATTTTCATATGGGATTGGCTAATGATGGTCGAGATTAATATTTACTTTATTAATATGACATTTTCATATGGGATAGGCTGATGACAGTCAAGATTAGTATTTACTTTATTAATATGACGTTTTCATATGGGATTTTATGGTCTAAGGTTGACATTTCCCGGGGTGGGAGTGGGAGAGAAGTGCCCCAATCCTCCAAAATGCCCCATACGGCCTGCATCTCTTACTGCCTCTGTCAACTAAAATCCAGCTCCTGGCCTTCGCGAGTGGCTTAGATTTGAAGCCCGGCAGACCATGTTTTCTACAAACAGGAGAAGGGGTGAAGGCGGCCCACTGGCACCTTAAAACCAGTTGCTTTGGGTAGATGGGACTCGTAAACCTTGGATGGTAGCTCATCTAGGAGAAGGAAAACTCCGATTCCAAACCTCTGCTGCCTTGTGGCTATACCCACTCATGGGAAAGGCTAAGGGAGTAAACCTCGACAGAAAATGGAGTCCCTAAGGCGGTATGACATTGACTTCAATGTCATTCCGGCAACTCCTGCGATGCTGTTGGTGCCAAGCTGTATCGGCATTCGTCGTTCCCTTGGACACACCAGCTGCATGGAGAGGGGGGATCTGCTGCATGGGCAACAGCTAATTCTCCATACCACCCTGCCCAGGCTTCATAGCTCCACTGGAGAGGACACTCCAGCGTCGTCGTACGGCGTTGGCACAACACGAGAAGTAGCAGTTTACCGGTTCTAAGTCAAAGCTCGATTGGCATAGAGCTTGGCGCCTGGGGTTACTTCTGATGGTGGGAGAGATCATCAGGTCTCACTGGACAGCTACCGCCCGCCTCAAGCTGGGCAGCCCCCAGTCAGTAAGGTGCTGCCCGCCATGGCCTGCCTGCTTCACTGGGTGCGTGGAGCTTAGAGAACCATCTCGACAAGTGGGCCACAAAACTCTGCACCAGGAAAGACTAAAAGTAGAAATAAAAAGACTCCAACTCTTCATTTTGCAACCTGGAACATCAGGACCTGGATTGACCACTGACCTACAGCAGATCGACGATGCATGGAAGACTGCCGTCATTGACAGAGAACTCTCCCGACTGAACATCGACATTGCCTGCCTCCAGGAGACCCGACTGGCTGACAGCGGCACCATCAGGGAAGCCAATTACACATTCTTTTGGCAGGGGAAGCCCTTGGATGAACCTAGGCAGCATGGTGTAGGCTTTGCCGTCAAGAACACGCTAATCGCCTTCATTGAACCTCCATCATCAGGTACTGAGAGAATCCTTGCCCTCCAGCTGTCAACATACTTAGGCCCGGTCAACATCTTCAGTGTGTACACCCAACCCTCTACTCCACCTACGAGGAGAAAGACAAGTTTTATAAGGCTCTGGATCAGGCAATATCCAGTATCCCCAACAATGAAAGCCTTTACTTACTAGGAGACTTCAATGCTAGAGTGGGAGCTGACCATGAGGCCTGGTCCACCTGTCTCGGCTTTTACGGAAGGGGCAAGATCAATGAGAATGGTCAGCGACTGCTGGAGATGTGCTGCTCCCACAGCCTATGTGTGACCAACACTTTCTTCAAATGCAAGGAGATCCACCAGGTGTCGTGGAGACACCCACGTTCACGCCACTGGCACCAGCTAGACCTCGTCATCACCAGGCGTGCAGAACTGGCCAGTGTCCTCCTTACCTGCAGCTACCACAGTGCCAATTCTGACACGGACCATTCCCTCGTGGCCAGCAAGGTGCGAATATTACCCAAGAAGCTGCACCACGCCAAGAAGAAGGGTCACCCGCGTATCAACACCTGCTGTGCAAGCAACCCAGAGAAAACACAGCAGTTCATCAGCAAAGCCCTCACCAAAGTGACACCATTGATTCCAAGTGGTCCCATATCCGTGACTCTGTGTACAATTCAGCCATCACGGCTTACGGGAAGAGGGAGCGAAAGAATGTCAACTGGTATGAGGCAAACTGGGAGGAGATGGAGCCCGTGACTGAGGCAAAGAGGAAAGCCCTCCTGGCATACAAGGCTGCACCTAGCCCCAGAACACTACAAGAAATTGCAAGGAATAACGCCCAGAAGACCGCCCGCCACTGTGCCAACACCTACTGGCTGAACCTTTGCAACAGTATACAGATAGCTGCTGACACCGGGGATACAAGAGGAATGTATGAGGGTATCAAAAAGGTGACAGGCCCCCCCAGCTACAAGACCGCCCCCTCAAGTCCAAGACGGGCGAAGTCATCACAGACCAGGGGAAACAACTGCAGCGATGGGTTGAACACTATCTCGAGCTATATGCAACCCAAAACAATGTCACTGGAACTGCCCTGGACACCATTCCAGACCTGCCTGTCATGGAGGAGCTAGACACACAGCCCACCCTGGAAGAGCTCGGAAAAGCCATCGATTGCCTTGCCTGTGGGAAGGCTCCTGGAAGCGACGGCATTCCGCCTGAAGTCCTCAAGAGTGGAAAACCAGCACTGCTCCAGCCCCTACACACACTCCTCTGCCTTTGCTGGGAACAGGGATACATCCCACAGGACATGCGTGACGCCAACATCATCACTTTGTACAAAAACAAAGGAGACCGTAGTGACTGCAACAACTATCAGGGCATCTCCCTCCTCAGCATTGTCGGAAAGGCCTTCGCCCGTGTTGCCTTGGCGCACTTGCAGATCCTAGCCTCCCGCGTCTACCCAGAATCCCAGTGTGGATTTCGAGCCGGCAGGTCACCTGTAGACATGATCTTCTCACTACGTCAGCAGCAGGAGAAGTGTCGCGAGCAGCGGATGCCTCTCTACATTGCCTTCATAGACCTGACGAAGGCGTTTGACATGGTTAGTCGGAGTGGACTCTTCAGACTCCTGCAGAAGATCGACTGCCCCCCACGTCTGCTTGCTGTCATTATGTCGTTCCACAAGAACATGCACAGCACAGTGTGTTTCAATGGCGCAACATCTGAAGCATTCCCAGTCATTAGCGGAGTCAAACAAGGCTGTGTCCTTGCACCGACGCTCTTTGCCATCTTCTTCTCCATGCTTCTCCAGTACGCATTCAAGGACTGCAGCGAGGGAGTGTACATCCATACCAGGGCTGACAGCAAGCTGTTCAACATCGCCCGTCTCTGTGCTAAGACTAAAGTCACAGAGGTACTCATCCGTGAATTGCTCTTTGCCGACGATGCAGCCTTGACATCACACATGGAAGATGGACTTCAGCAGCTGGTATGCTGCCTCTCCCATGCATGTAAGGAATTTGGACTGACCATCAGTTTGAAGAAAACGAATGTCATGGCACAGGACACAGACTCCCCTCCCTCTGTCTCCATCGATGGGTACAATTTGGAAGTTGTCGAGAACTTCACATACCTTGGGTCTAACATCTCCAGCTCACTCTCCATTGATTCTGAGGTGGGCAGCAGGATTGCCAAGGCAGCAGCAGTGATGGCCAGACTTAACCAGAGGGTCTGGAACAACCCCAACCTCACAGAGAAGACCAAACTGCATGTCTACCAAGCGTGCGTGCTCAGCTCACTTCTCTACAGCAGCGAAACATGGACCACCTATGCAAGACACGAGAGAAAACTCAACAGCTTCCACCTGAGATGTCTGCGGCGCATTCTGCACATCCAGTGGCAGGACAAAGTACCCAACACAGAGGTTCTAGAACGCTCCAACATGAACAGCATGTTCTCCATACTCAGCGAGAGGCGCCTTCGCTGGCTCGGCCATGTCAAGAGAATGGACCCAGGTTGCATTCCCAAGGACCTGTTATATGTGGAGTTAGCAGAAGGTGCACGACCAACTGGACGACCACATCTGTACTACAAAGATGTTTGCAAGAAGGATATGAAGACAGCAAACATCAATGTCAACGACTGGGAGAGCTGTGCAAACAACTGTTCCAGCTGGCATCTAGCTGTCAGGCAGGGAGTTCAAAACACAGAGGAAAAGAGAAGAATAAAGCAAGCTGAAAAGAGAGCTAAAAAGAAGGATAAGCAAAAGCGTACTTTGGAGCTATGCCATCGTCTCTCGTAGACGGACGGATGCCAAGGATGGCGTTTTCATATGGGATTGGCTAATGACGGTTGAGATTAATATTTACTTTATTAATATGACATTTTCATATGGGATTGGTTAATGACGGTCGAGATTAATATTTACTGAGCCTTATGCTATATAAGATGGAACAAAATCGAAAGACAAAGAGCTCACTCGGGAACAGATGCACTCCCAGATAAATATATCAGTCTCATATATTTTTTAGTCTTATTATGTTGCTTGAATATAGTCAATACAACGAAGGGATTTGTACCTAAATATCAAGTTTTCAGTTGAAGAATTGCTGTAAACATGCGACCATGGTTGCAAAAAGAACAATTTTAGCTTCATGAATATTCATTCAGAGTACAGAAGAAAATTCGTCAATGGGTTTAAGAAATATTTTTAAAAAATGTAATACGGCAAAAGTTGAATGCGAATTTGCCATAACTTGAACAGTGGTCCCTGTGCCATAGTGGTGTGAGAGATTGTCGTAGAATAGATTGACTTAGCTTCAGGATCATAGATCTAGCGTATAAAGAAAATCAATGAATGAGTGAAAGGAACTGTAAATTGAATAAGATAAACAATTCAAACCCTTAACTCAGATTTTATATGTGTGTGACTTTCACCAAAGGCCATAAAGCAAATAGAGTGAATTATTTTCACCTGATCATGTGTCATGTTGAGTATGATTACTACCCACTGACAAGATCAATGCAAATGAAAACAAAACTTTAACCAAAACCTTAATGGAAGTTTATATTACTAAGACCTTATCTACGGGGTTAAAGATGTGCAGAACATGCCGTGGAACAAGTTGTATTAGTGTCATAATGATTCCTCTCATGCATGATGAGAATTGATCAAGGGGCCTTAGTAAATATATGCAAATAAAATTTGTTAATGACACTTTAAAAAACTTTTGACGCCCGATAGCGGTACCAGAAAGGTTACGTATACTCTATCAAACTCCATAATATGATGCACAAATGGGACGAGCTTAATTATATCTATGTGTTGTCTTTATGGAATGCCGGTATACTGACATGAGTTTTTTCCTTTACATGATTCCACAGCAACGGATCGGATTTGAGGTGCAAAGTACATGTGTTCTCCTTGGTGAGAGTAAGCCTCTTCTGCCGATGTAACGTAGAGCTGTAGATATTGTGATCAGCATTGTGATGGTTATGAGCATCATACACTTCCTGCCATTCCATAGCACTCTGAAATAAAAAGTGAAGACTGAGTACATTTAGCCCATGGCACCACAAAAACACATATTTCCTGCCATTCCATAGCACTCTGAAATAAATTACAGACTGAGCACTTCTGATTTTTTGCGAGCATAAAGTTGGATCTCTACAATACACAAGACACTATGTTACCAATAAATTATTCTAAACATTGAAAAGCCTGTATGTTGAGCCTGCAGTCGAAAGATTCCTTCCAAGCTTGAAAAAAAAAAAGCCGTAGCAAACTGCTGACAACATCATAAATGTGACTACTATTTTACTGTCCAAATAACATTAGCTCAGCAAAAATAAAACACACAAAGTGTGTTTGTCTGGCAATGATTTTGTTCCATTTTAAATGATAGACTGGACAATATATAAATATTTTCAGTACCTGTCTTCTAACTTTTAATCGTCTTGCCATATTCACATCAAAAACTGATCACTCATTTTTGGATATTTGCCATTTGGAGTATGTCATGTTTGCTAAGCATCCAGCTACAGTCATGTATAGGCTATAATCCACCTGTCTTGGGAATATTACCACAGCATTGTGTTTGATCTCTAAAGATTGCTGCAGGGTTAATGTTGAACTCTTACAAGATTACCATGACCAGCCAGAGACTGGAAACTTGAGTCAGCAAAGGTGACTGGTCGCATGCCTTAAGAAAGGCTTGCCGTTATCACACCTATATGTTAAAAGATTATTTCAAGAATCAAAAGGAAAGTCCACAGAGTGAACTGGGTGTGTTCTTATCCGTCCCCACATTGAAAGACAATGAGAGGGACATTTTCAGTTAAGTTTGAATGTACCATCCTTGTGTTTTCACCAGAATTTTGTAAAGGAAAAACAGAACTTCCAGTTACATTGGATCCATAGTCTTCAAGAGTTGGAGATGGAATTGAGACTGTAGCCAAGACAGTCGAAGTTGATAGATGTGTAGTAGTGGGCAAAAAGTGGAGGAGGAGAAGGAGTATAGAGAAAATTGAAGAGGAGGAGGAGGAGAAGGAATTTGGAGAAAGGTCAGGGAGGAAGAGGAGAAGGAATTGGGAGAAAAAGAAGAGAGAAAGGATACAACAGATGAGTAGAAATACAAGGACAGTGGAAATCAATCTCACACTGCTAATCAAGTGATGCACTAGCCTTAATAAGGGGTCAAGCGGATGGAGTGTAATTGGAAACTTGAGTCATTTGATTATTGAATTGTTATTAAATTGTTATTCATTGAACTGCATCCTTTTTGTATATTTAACCATCTAACCGTCGGCACTGCTGACTGGGGGCTTTACATCTGTCTTTCACTAAATTTAACTCCCAACAAAATAGAGCCTGGGTAGACTTCGATAATAGTTTAAATAGAATATTGGGAGCACCCCACCCCTACCGTATAGTTTGTCACACAGTATTTAATTAAAAGTTATACACACTGGGTTAGGACTTACAATCATACGGATAAATTCTGGCCAAAGACTTAACTAAGGTTGAGACTGACATTCTCCATATAGTCATACCCCAAAATGAATCACACACACACATGCATGCACGCACACACACACACACACATACACATGTGTATGTGTGTATTACAACTGTATGTTCCACGGCCCAAAGTACAAATATACTTTTTAATTAATTTATGACTATCTGTTTCATGGCTCAAAGTATGTATGTACTATTTAATTACAACTGTCTGTTCCACAGTTCAAAGTATGTATGCACTTTCCAATAACTACTTTATGTTCCACGGCTCATTTTTGCATACAGGTTTTTCTGCAAATGGTTCCCAGTCTATTTAAAATCAAGATATCTGACACAACAAATTTGTAATGGAAATCCATAAAAGATAATGACCCCTGTTGACCTTTATTTTCAAGATGCAGATTACAACTCATATTTATGAAAGAGACTCTTTAAAAGTCAAAATATTATTTCTACCAAATAAATCTAATATGTACAACATAGCTTTATATGATGTGCTACTAAAACTAAATGGACTGTGAATTCCAAAGGACAACATAACACACGCCTGTACCAGTACCCAGTCTAATCTAAAAATTATCAGTAAATCTTGAGTGTAACCACACTGAATATTTCATTAATATTTCAGGCTTTACTCATATTTTTTACTTTAATTCAAATTGTCCGATTTGATGGGAACTATCAGTGATTTAGATGTGAGTGTTCATTTTAGCATTTTGAAACAGGATGTAGGAAGGACTTAACATGATATTGATAAACAACCTAATTAAAGCAGTGCACACTGATAATAATCATTCAATAAGATAAGCTGAGAACTAATTTCAGATCAAGGTAGTAGTAGGCTAATTGTCCATGAAACATGTCTGATATATATATATATATATATATATATATATATATATATATATATATATATATATATATATATATATATATATATATAATAGTACAGTCATCTAAGCATTTGATTGAGGGGCTACAATATTTTTTTAAAGTATTTATTCTACAAAGTTCGATTTATACGAGCCCTAGAAGCCCTTATTTGGCTGTATATGCCATATGTATTGTTATGTTCCAAATAAGGTGTCACCTGGATTAAAAGTTATTGACACAACACATTATGGACCCTGTGAATTGGTAACTTCCAAGGACATGACGCACAAGACGAACTGGTTCAGCATGACGATTAAAGCTTATCACACACGTATCCTATTTCTGGACTCCCGTGTATTAAACGCAGGGACGTAACCAAAGGGAAATAATAGTTTAGAGTGAATGAAGATATTCAATTAAATAAATTTTCTCTTATAAAGTCAACTGAATGAGTGGTTAATATTGGAAAATACAAATAATCAGCAAAGCATTCAACTCATTGACCCCATGGTTCCAGATACGAATGTAACCCCATGGTAATAATGGTAAACTGGAGAAAGGAGCTGAGGGATCAAATATGAATCCTAAGATTAGGTCAATTTAATGAATGTTATTAAAAGATGGAAAGAGAATATACATTTTGAACCATAATGTATCCTTTATATCGACCCCACCGCCCAACACACATGACCTATGATTCTACAAAAGACGGTAAAATCAAAGGCAGAGTTTGGTCTTCTTTGCCACATTGTAGATTAGGCATTCTGGAAGTTCTTATTACTTCCTTGTATTCTTCAGTATCTTCCAGTCCAAAAGTTCACCTTTAACATCTAAAGAACGCAGTGCTAGAGCTTGTTTCTCAAACTATTGTAAAATTGCGAGAAATAAACAAAGAACTGATAATTATCTGATTTTTCAGTACACACAGAACACAGGACATGTAGCTATAGAAGTGGACAGAAACATACCCGAATTTGCCTGTTTTTATCATCATGTGTATCTTCAGACTGGACCACTGACCTCATCCACTGGACGGCTTGGTCATTACCACAAAAACCAGATGTGGATGCTGAGCTTGATACCTCTCTTCTATCCCGCTCCCGCTGACTCCTTCAAAATAAAATGTCAGATCAGGTAAGAATTAATGTCAAACAATGTATCTATTTGCTTTTAAGGGTGCCTCAGCTCGATAACGAATACATGGTGACAATGAAAAGTGAAATTTAAAAATTGTTAAAAACAAGAATAACATAAAATCTTTATGAAGATAAACCTTTCTGCATACATATAAACATGAAGCACAACAAAGTAAAATATAAAAGGTAAAAAATGTCAAAATTCTGTAAGAGGTAAGTATGATAAAACAATGGTAGTGAATTCTAATCTTTAAAACATGATCATTTTTGTTTATAAAACCGCATGCCTCATAACATCCAATTTCTTCATCGAGTTCACATATAATTACGTCTGTCGACACACTCTAAGAATGTGTTCCACATATAATTACATCTGTCAACACACTCTAAGAATGTATTCCACTGTTTGTGGACACTGGCAGGAGATGCACATCGGAAGAGTTCCACATTTCAGAAGGTAGGCATGATGGTTGCCACATGATAGACAATACACACTGCAAACAGATCCACACTAAAAGCTCACTTTTAAAGGTCAGGTTATTGAAAAATCATTGTTGTAATTATTGTCAATGAAACATATATCATTATTATTATTATTATTATTATTATTATTCAGAATTGAATGTATTATTTGTAAAAATATACTGCTTATAACGATTTATGTCAATGCAAATGATGTACCTGTAAGGGTCCAAATTGACGTCTTTATCCCTGTATATGACAGAGTGGTGATCTGGGCTTAACTGAGACTTGTTGAAGCGGTTGTTGACTTCTACGTGATACACCGTGTCTCCTGGAAGATGGATTTCACCACGAAACATTCCCTGAATAATAGCTCCATCTACCTGACTGCCTGGTGAACCTGTAAAAAGAATGTACTTTTCTGAGACCTATCTTAATGCATCCTTGATACAGAATTTGCAACTTCTCTGCATCCCAAAAGAAAGGCTTTCAGAAATAGTATGCAATCTGTATATATTCTTGATGGCTTCACTTCCAACTTGAAATTTAAATTGTCAAAAGTATTGCCATTCTTGAACCTAAAACAGCTGAGGATAAAAATATTACCGCTTTTACAGAATAAAATAAAGCTATGGATATTTCACTATATCTGATTCCATGTGACACATAGCCATGATTTTACAGTTAGCACCTAATAGTTTATCAATGGATTTTATTGATGAAAAACAAGATGTTTAACAAATCACGATGCAGAAGTCTTAGAATAATACAGAAGACATTTCATATTTGCAGAGTGATTCACAAGTACCTATGTTTAATGAACTGATTAATTGTTTGAAATCATAGCCATCATTGCCATTATTATTGTTATCATCATTTTGATCATCATCAGCAGCATCCAGTGTTCAGACCAGAATTTTACAATCAAGAATCATAACTGCCTGTTGATTAGAAAAAACCCACAAAAGCAGTCAAAATTTTTCTCATCGGATGAACCAGTGGTTTAACAATCGAAAAAGCTGGAAATACTAAAATACAAATCTTACCGCTAAATATTATTTCACAAAATTCATATAAGAATAATCTCAGGTCTAATCAAAAGTACGAATATATATATATATATATATATATATATATATATATATATATATATATATATATATATATATATATATATATATATATATATATATATATATATATATATATAATCATGGAGAACGTGTCTAAATAATTGGTTCTTTATTCATACACATAAATCATATGATAAAGTCTGTGATTTTCTGATAATAACTGGACAAGACAAGTGCTAATGTCTATGACCAAGAGTAGCTGTGACATGATTGTAAAATTAATATTCTGGAATTAGACATTAGAATGTCAGTTACGTGCCATTCCTCAGGTGTAATGCATCTATGAAGTTCATCATAAATGTACGAGGGAAACTTGAGCAAAGTTGGCTTATCTTATGACACAATGTTGTTTTGCCAGAGTAGTTTAACAAAGGAATAATACAAAAACAAAATAATTTTAGATCTAATTTAAATTATGCAATGCTACTCCTGAAGAGGTGTGTCAAATTGACAGAAGAACCAACAAAAAAAAATAATCACCTTGCTGCATATGTGGGTCTTTATGTGTCCTCTTAAACCACATATTAATTGCCTTACTGCATATGTGGGTCTTTATGTGTCACCTTATGTGTGCTCTTACTGTATATTTGGGTCTTTATGTGTCCTCTTACTGCATATGTGGGTCTTTATGTGTTCTCTTAAACCACATATTAATCACCTTACTGCATATGTGGGTCTTTATGTGTCCTCTTAAACCACATATTAATCGCCTTGCTGCATACGTGGATCTTTATGTGTCCTCTTAAACACATATTAATCACCTTGCTGTATATGTGGGTCTTTATGTGTCCTCTTAAACCACATATTAATCGCCTTGCTGCATACGTGGATCTTTATGTGTCCTCTTAAACACATATTAATCACCTTGCTGCATATGTGGGTCTTTATGTGTCACCTTACTGCATATGTGCATCTTTGTGTCCTCTTACTGCATATGTGGGTCTTTATGTGTTGCCTTACTGCATATATGGGTCTTTATGTGTCCTCTTAATGCATATATGGGTCTTTATGTGTCCTCTTAATGCATATGTGGGTCTTTATGTGTCACCTTACTGCATATGTGGGTCTTTATGTGTTGCCTTACTGTATATATGGGTCTTTATGTGTCCTCTTAATGCATGTATGGGTCTTTATGTGTCCTCTTAATGCATATGTGGGTCTTTATGTGTCACCTTACTGCATATGTGGGTCTTTATGTGTCCCCTTACTGCATATGTGGGTTTTTATGTGTTGCCTTACTGCATATGTGGGTCTTTATGTGTTGCCTTACTGCATATGTAGGTCTTTATATGTTGCCTTACTGCATATATGGGTCTTTATGTGTCCCCTTACTGCATATGTGGGTCTTTATGTGTCACTTTACTGCATATGTGGGTCTTTATGTGTTGCCTTACTGCATATGTAGGTCTTTATGTGTTGCCTTACTGCATATGTCGGTCTTTATGTGTCACCTTACTGCATATGTGGGTCTTTATGTGTTGCCTTACTGCATATGTGGGTCTTTATGTGTTGCCTTACTGCATATGTCGGTCTTTA
This sequence comes from Sinohyriopsis cumingii, assembly GCA_028554795.2. Classification (NCBI taxonomy): domain Eukaryota; kingdom Metazoa; phylum Mollusca; class Bivalvia; order Unionida; family Unionidae; genus Sinohyriopsis; species Sinohyriopsis cumingii. Next base: position 21,958,355 of record CM068831.1, read on the forward strand.
TGTGTCACCTTACTGCATATATGGGTCTTTATGTGGTCACCTTATGTGTCCTCTTACTGCATATGTGGGTCTTTATGTGCCACCTTACTGCATATATGGGTCTTTATGTGTCCTCTTAAACCACATAATGTAGTCAGTGAAAGTCTGATTTAAATAAAAGCAGTTTTAGATACAGTGACCTTAATAGGAAGCTTCCTTTCCTCAAGTACACTATGATTTTGATATTGGGTGTAGGGAACTTCATGTAACTGGGCTTTGGTCTCTGGGCTTCAGAACTGACATGGATGTACCATTCTCCAAGTGCACACTGCCAGTACAAACATTTAATTAAAATTAGATCCAAGAAACTTGACGCATGGAAAGAAAACAAAATATCCCACCACCACCATTTGGCGTCAGAATAAAATTGAATCTACCCCTGACTAGATTAGTGTACCCAAGATACTTGAAAGTTTACTTATTATTCATCATGCAGAAAGGAAAAATGAAATCTCATTTTCACATGGTGACCTTGACCTAGGTCCGACAGTCAGATGGACATTGCTTTTGTCTTGTAAATTTCTTTAGGGAGATTAAAACACACCAGTTTAGTGACTGATATTCGATAATAATGTTTCAGCACCTGGTCTGTGTTATTCATCTCATTGTATTGTAACCAATTTAGATTGAACAATAGTTAGACATCGCTGTTAATATAGTGTTAGATTGGTTCCCATTATTTTAGTGTGTGTGTGTGTGTGTGTGATTTGGATTTTTCATGTAACTTTAACAATTTTTCAGTCAATTGCTACGATGTCTGCATTGTGGCAGTTTATAGTGATTTCTAGCACTGGGGCATCATGTGGCAGATATCTAGCACGATATCCCACCCAGTCACATTATCCTGACACAAGGCCAACCAGTCCTAACACTAACCTCTTAATGCTGAGCGCCAAGCGAGGCAGCTTTAGTACCACTTTTATAAGTCTTTGGTATGACTCAGTCAGGGATCGAACCCACAACCTCCCGCATCCGAGGCGGACACTCTAACCACTAGGCCACCAGAGCAGTCTTATTTTAGAGATGTGTTATGTTAAGATATGAGGCAAGATAAAGAATGGGGGCAATCAAGGCTAGAATTGTAAAGTCACTTAAGTGCAGATAGTTCATTACAAGTTGTAGTTCAGGAAAAAATAACAACAATCACCTCACATAGTTTAATTATCACATCAAGTTTTAGAGATTGTCATGAGTAACACTGATTCATACATGCAATTCGTGTGAATTTTGTTATACCTAAAGGTAGTTAGGAAAATGGTTCATCTAAAAAATGTTATTGGCTGAAGTACATAGCCTAGAATAAACGCAGCATCTAAATCATCTTTTTCATCATTATCATCATCATGGTCAGTACAACTTACCCACAACTTCTCCCGTATAGAGAAAAGATAGGTCAACATCCTTCAGCGTACCATCTTCTTCTCTCATCATATACGAAGGTGTAAAAACGGATGTATCTCTACGTAGCCGCAATTTAAAATTCCTGCAACATGTGCATTAATTGTATTCAAACAGTTCATTTTAAAATTATGATTCAAAAGTAAATAGCATGCAAATGACAAATCTCAAAACTTCATCTTCCTACCACCAGCTGTTGCATATGCACCATTTTAATGGACCACTTCCCAATCTCCAAAGGATCATTTCTCACATTACAATAGACCACTGACCATTCTCCATTGGACCACTGTCCATTTTTAAACTTGCTCTGTTTTATGTATTAACTAAAAATATTAGAGTGTGAAGCTTGTCTGTTTGTAAACAGATTTGTTCATCTGATAGTCTTCTGTCTAGGCCGCATGTTTGATAATTCCCAATTCCCCAAGGCATTCCCGAGATTTAATCAAGGTTGCCTATTTGGCGGGTTTTTGTTAGCAAACATCTTCGTTTTTAACTCTCAAAATGTGTTTTGTATATAAAGTTTCGCTCAGAAGTCCATTTAGAAAGAAACAAGTGCATGTTACTAAGGTCTCAGGTCTGAAAACAAACTCAAAAGTTATATACTGCTCCTTGCGATCAAAAGTTCATCCTTGCAGAAATTGCACGGGCTATTTTATTTGACCTCTGTGTATCATAACATACTATTATGCATGTGTTTATCTACATGAAATGATAGACAAAAGTTGACACTGGCAAAATCCAGAAACATATTGCAGATTTGAACAGGTTTTCAGCATAATTCAACAAACCTTGACACAATATTAAAAATAGCAAAGCGATATTTGCATGATCTACTCTACTGTAATAATGTCTTAGAAGTTTTATTACATTTAATAACTTTTGATTATTACCTTCCAAATGCATCAAATTCCAAATGAACAATGCCATCTGGTGAGCGTTTGCTACGTAGATGGCGCTGGTGGAGAACCGCTGAATCATAATTTAGTTCTTCATAGTGTAGAATATAGTCATCAAGGTTTGAGCCTCCAGAGCAAACTGCAAAAAATAAAGCAATGCAAAGTATGTGTGGTATATAAAAGTGTGATGTACAATCTACAGACTTGTGGGCCACCACAAAGACTCGCTCTAGGTCTGACGGTAAAATATAGTGCAGTCCAGCTTTAGAGCACAGGGGTTCGTTACAAAGAAACTTAGTTGTATCCGTCCATGAATCAAGGGATGGGGGTTCTAACCTGTGTTATATTGTTACAGGTTAGAACCTGCAGCCCAAGTCCTACAATGTAAGACATAGTACATGTTGTTTTTGTTTTAGTGCTATCACCCCCCAGCCTTACGTTGTAGGACAACCCCCTCCCATAATTCATGGATGGATACTCCTAATTTTATTTGTAACGAATCCCTGTGGCTTTAGACCATTGCCTCCAAGAAAGAAATAATAAGATTAATATGAAATTGTTTGCCTGAAGACTTCCGACGATGATGATGATGATTATTTATTATTATTATTATCATTAATAATGTTATTAAAATGACAAATTAAATCCATACCGCTTGCAACTTGAGCTTTAGAGAATAACTCATGGGCATAAAACATTACAATTTTCTATAGTGTAAACGCAGACTGTTGCATATATATATATATATATATATATATATATATATATATATATATATATATATATATATAACATGCCGATTGGTCAAATAGATACATACTGTTTCATATATAATATATATATATATATATATATATATATATATATATATATATATATATATATATATATATATATATAACATGCCGATTGGTCAAATAGATACATATCACTAGTAACTCTGAACTTGTCTCCTCTGGTAGAAAGAAGGGTAGTCCTACAATGTAAGGCATAGCACATCTTGTTTTTCTTTTCACCCCCCAAACAAATATATCGGGTGATGTGTAGTACGTTGTAGGACTAAAAGAAGGGCAGATTGATACACTTCACATTGGGTTACCTCCCTTGGTTAAGATATCGCCACTTCCACAACGATGCACATTTGGGTGTAAAAATGCTACCTGGTAAAAATCATACGTTTTGATAAGTACATCTGATTCAATTTAGATTTCATTCTTTGCGATCGTTTCCTTACAATCGCATTAGTGCACAATGGCCAGATTTTGCCAAACACCCAGGAGGTTAAAATTGAGAGTTCTATACTTGTGATGATGGAGCTCAAGAATTGGATGTAACAAGGTAGCATGCGGCAGGTTTCTTAATAAACCGAAGACATTGCAATGAAGCTTAGTGGATTGTTGCATGTTCAACGTTGCATAATGTAACATTAGTGTTGTTTTTTTATGGGATCATTCATCATTTAAGTCCAATATTTACTTATTCATATAACAGCTCCGGTAGCATAAGTTGTTAGAGCGTCTGCCTCAGATGGAACGTCGCGGGTTCAAACCCTGGCCGAGTCATACCAAAGACTTATAAAAATGGCAACAGCAGCCGTTTCGCTTGGCGCTTAGCATTAAGAGGTTAATGCTAGGACTGGTCAGCCTGGTGTCAGGATAATGTGATTGAGTGGGACATGATGCTACATGTCTGTATCATGATGCCCCAGTGCTAGACATCAATATAAACTGCCTCACTGCAGATATCGCAACGATTAAAGCTACTTTAAAAATCGAAATCACACACACACACACACACACACACACACACACACCTATTCATATACAATTGCTCTGATATCTAATTAATAGTGTGGTCAATCATATTCGAAATACATGTCACTGATGCAAGACATATTAAGATATAAGAAGGAACACTTCATATTGTTTCTTTCCAATGTTTTTATCCCTATACGTCTTTATCAGAAGTCATTCACTTAGAATTTATATAAATTATATAGAACAAGTTGTATTTAACTGGTATGCATTTTTTTCTCCCTCTGATATATTGTATTATTCATTTGCAAACCTTGCTCATATTTGCTGCTGTTCGATAATAAAAAAATTATACAAAAAAAATTTATCCAAACCAAACTATTATCTTCTTACACGAGGTTATAATATATATATATATATATATATATATATATATATATATATATATATATATATATATATATATATATATATATATATATATATATATATATATATATATATATAATTTTTTTATTTTATATTTCACTGTCTGATTACATAACAAAGACAATTACATCGATGTATGGGGTCAGGGATAGAAAAGTAGTGCATGGAATTTGTAAAATTAGTACGTAGGAGGTAAAGAAAAAAAAACTAACCAAAACAAGTTACATTATAAGACAAGCCATAATTAGCCCGTTTAAATGTTAAGTTCCTTACTAATAAATAAATATTTCATACTTTTCCCTTTATATATATTGCTAGAAAATGATCATTTTTTCTCGGTGTTCTGTGAGCTATACATTATATGTTCATAAATTACTTTTCGTTAACATTTTGCACATGTATGTGCATAGGTGCAGTGTCGGATTTGGGTATAAGCTAAAATGGCAGAGAGGGCGAACAGACATTTTGCTGGAACGTCATTGTTGGAAAAAAGGCTTCCTACAAAAATGAAAATACAAGGTCAATAACGCCAAACCAAAGGCTCTAACTAACCGAGAGTTTCTCTAATTGAGTTACCGTAGATTTTTTGTTACTTTATTAATGTCGTTAGTGTTTTTAAAAAGTATGCGCGTGTGTTTACCCACAGTGATGCTTTACTGAGGTCGCACCCTCTCTGCTGCTGTAATTAAATCAGTCTCTAATCGAAAACATTTACCAAGGTCAATACAATATCGTGATCGGGATCATGTAAATTTATTGTTATATTATCCGTGCGGGGATAACTGTGCTCGCGAAAAGAAGTTTTTAAATTTAATTATATCCATGTCTCCGCTACACCAAGTTTAGTGAATATTTCGCAGAGTATGTGTATCAACTCCGTTAAATACAACTAAAATAATCCAGTTGTCTCTGATCACTTTTGGTATTTGTCTATATCATTGAGTAACATAAATCACGTCTGTGTTTTTATGTCTGCCTCTGGAAAAATATCTAGCTGGATTTGACTGCTTATCCAGCATCACATCATCATAAACTACAAGATAAATCCATCAATGTCATCTACCGATGGCGCTTCATCAATATCAGTAATAAATTCAATAATATCATTGCCATCGTCATTTAACAATGTTGCATTTTCATTAAAATCTTTAAGTACTTCGTAGCATCGTTGGTCATCAACTGACGGAGCAACTAAATACAGCTTATCCCATTTGATCCATCTCATTATGAAATTAAGTAACAATTGCGTTTGTCCAGACCCAGATGGACCTATGATAAATTGCTCTGATAGAATTTGGTAACGCTGGATGATGTTTGACTGGTTTTTGCTTTCGTGTCGCTGAGAAATCAATTACGTTCATATAATTATTATATGGATCTATATTGTGTAAAATGCAGAACATCCACCCCCACCCCCCCAAGTGGATTAACAACTACGATAACAAAAAATAGCAAGCGTGCGGTTACAGGCAAGTGTGTACGATGTGGTACAAAAAATGTATATTTATTTCCCTGACACAGTCATGTGGCGATATTGCTGCTTCGCTAGGAAAATTGCCAGGAACTCCATGGGATAAATATCCAGTAGAAAGACATCTTCCTGGATATAAGTATTGTGGTCCTTGGACCAGACTTGATATTCGACTTGACGAGCGAGAGCAACCAAGAACTGGTGAATATCCAATAAACGCTATTGATAAAGGATGTCATACTCACGATGTAGCTTATAAAAGTAAAGATCTTCAGCAACGACATATTGCAGATGTGAAATTAATTCACTCGTTAAATTCTTTTTAAAAAAATCTTCCACAGAATCATTAGATTTTTGGTTGTTAAGATCTGCGATGAAAGGTAAATTATTATTCTGAGCCAGTAATTAATCAACCAATTATTGAAATAATGGAATCGATTTATTATAGCCCAAGAGGATATTGGAGGGGTAGAGCAGTGATTAGTAAACTCGCTGATGCAGCAATTGTTACACGTTCTAATGCTGAAAATTGGTTAGCAAGACAGGCAATAAGGCAAATGATCTACCATTGCCTAAAAAAGTTCAGCATGTACATTTTGATGTCAGTGTGCCAAATGAAGTTCATCAGGCGGATATATTATTTTTACCACACGATACTATTAAAATTGGTATACGTCAATTAACATACAAATACGCGCTGACTGTTGTTGACAATGCAAGTAGGTATAAAGAGACAGAGCTATTATCTACCAAAACAGCAACTTAAGTTTCATCTGCGCTTGAACGAATTTATCAACGAGGACCCTTACGATGGCCACAACTGTTACAAGTTGATCCTGGTAAAGAATTTCTTGGAGCGGTATCATCGTTGATGATAAACATAACGTCACAATTAGACGAGGGCATACTGCAATTCATCGGGATCAGGCAATTGTTGAACAATTTAATTGAACATTTACTGAACGGTTATTTGGATATCAATACGGGAAGGAGACAATTCAGAAAAGTATAAGATCTAGCTAATGGGTTGCAAGATTACCAAGTGTGATAGCTGCATTAAATAATGAAATCACTCGCACAACTGCCATGAAACCAGTTAATGCAATTACAAAAACATATACCAATAAAATGACATGAGTTTTCAAAACAACCAGTATTAGGTAATGTTACTTTAAGATATTTATATGAACCCGGTGAACTTGAAGATGGTAGAAAAAGAGCGACTGGTCCTATCTGGAGTATTAAGACACATACAATTTCTAGCGTGGTAAGATCCACGGGTAGTCCTGCAATCTACAGATTAGATTCAACTGCTCCTCAACGTGGATTTGTACGCAAACAATTACAAGTAATCCCTGAAGACACACAATTACCACCGCGATCACTTTTGTAAGCTAGCACCCCTACGTCGATTACATTCAAGACAAGTCAGCATCACATTTTCGCGTGTATGACCAAGACTAGTATTCATTCTGGCTACGGTAAATTGTCTTAGATTATTAAGAATATTGCTCCACAACATTACTGTATTACAGATCGCACAATGCTTAGTTTGCTGTTGTTTCAGCGTCATTATAAATTCAGCATCGAGAGCAAAGTCGTGTTTATATTTTTGTCGCATTGTTTATAACTAATTTTTTCTTGCTATATCATTGTCAATAACATCGCCAGCAACAACTTTATTGTTGTCGCCAGCAGTTTCTGTAAAGTCTGTGACAATTCTCCGCAGATGAGAAATTTTTCTGACTCGAGACACTGCGAGATAAACTAAGTTTGACCATTTAATACGATCATCGACGATCCAAACTTGCGTATCAGAAATAGTTAACCCCTGAGATGAATGGTCACTGCGTATCCTACCGTACACGGAGTTTTATCCATAGTTAACACGCTCTCAACAACACTGACATGAACTAAGACAATATCATTTAATACAAGATTTTGTTTCTCTGATGATCCTGTTATATCACCGTCGATATCTTGTCGTCGCGTTTCTGCTGGTCGATAGCACAACGGTACGGGTAGATTTGAAACTTTTGCTTTATGTAACAAAAATAACCACTGTTGAAGTGTATCACGAACTATCTTTCTACTTGCAACTATCAAATCGTTTGGTCTCCACACTTGCAGAAAATCGTTCATAGAAATTTCTGAAATTATTTCACATTGAATTTTATTCGGTTGTAGTCTGATTAATTTCTTAAACTCTTTCAAAACTACTTCAACAGATCTATGATCATCGTTTATTTCTTCGTAGTAATCTACAAAATTCTTTAACCATTCATGTGGAGACAATCCAACAAAGGATGGGGGTAGATCATGATCGCCACAAATTATTACAGCAGTATTCTTCAATAACAGCCAACCAATAAATATTCTTAGTGTTTCTAGCGACACTGTACATATTTCATCCCAAACAATAATCCTTGAAAAGTATTTTTCGCCCATTCGTTCATGAGTCCATTTATCTCCCTTCCATCGAAAGAATTTATGATAAGTGCACGATTTATTATTTCTTTCTCTCATTTCTCTTGCGATTCTGTGTGTAGCTGTTAATACAATTATATCGAAATTCCTAAATAATTCAATCACACGAGTTGTTTTACCTCAACCGGCTGGTCCATTGAGATAAACAATCGTATGTCTGGATACTGGTTATATACAGATGGTGCTGGTGACAATCCTGGTCGATTATTTTGTGATAAATGTCTTTAACCGCGACATCGGCGGACTCGATATAACTGTGTATCTCTTCTCGCTTTATTGTCCATTCACCCCATGAAGCATAAGTTCTGATATGTAGTTGTTCTAGTAATTTTGTATTTTTTTATTGATATAAAATAAATCAGTAGCGACTCTGACAGCAAACTCAGAAACTCTATTTATCATTGATAATACATTTATCTAAACGTACGCAAGCACTGAGGATCTTAAATGAGTAAACTGCGGTGACTCACAATCAATATAACTCTAAAGTGTATCTAATCTAGTTCCATCTGATAAATTGCCATTACTTCGACCTATAAACGTATTTCTATTCGTTGTATCAGCAGTTATAACTGCTTCGATTACAATCAACGATATCAGTATTTTTACATCGATCATATATTGTAATAAAACTATTGGTGCCCACATTTTTTTCTGAAACGTGTTCACCAAACCAGACATAATAAATTGGATGAAGACCCTTAGCAAACTCGAATGACTCGATACAGCCGAATCCAGTCCAGTCAAAATCCGGTAATGGTCCATTTATCGATACTCTGGTCATCTCGTGTGTGGGATGTTCAAATCTCTTAATATACTCAGAACACCCTCCCATACCAAGAAAACGTCCCGGATAACATGTAACCATATCAACCGAGATAACATCTCTTTAATCGTATTTAGTATTCCACAATCCACCGTGTCTATATTCTATACAACTACGTTGTATTTCTTCAAGAAAATCAAACCGAGATGGTTTCCACGAATTTTTCTTCTGAGGAAAATGAGCCGCTACTGACGGAACAGTAAAACAATTAATCAGTAATTGTTCAGACCTGACATCGTCAGGGTCATGAGGTATATTCAGCGACAAATATCGCCGCGCAAGATTTTTCGTATTTTCTTGGAGAGATTCTTTACGATATATTTTGCCGCTAGGTCTTACAAACTGATCAAACTTTTCTTTGATACAGTTACTTCCATCTGGTCTAATCAATTCATCGTCGTTTTCAGAACTCTGAAATAACCATAATGATACAGGATCGTTCTTACTTATTTCGTTAATAAAATCGAACATATCTCCTTGGTAAGATTTAACAGTTCGATTTCGTGGAAATGTTGGTACTGCATTAGTCCACGTATGCGCCTTATGATCAATAATTTCAATTAACGCCTCCCTCGATTTATTCCTTGATTCGTACAAAATCTCTCTGCTTATAGGTTTTAATGTTATTGGGAATTTTAATTTCATTCCTAATTAGCAACATCATTTATTGTAGCTCCGGTATCCTTGACTGATTCAGCCCATTTGTTTATTTTTTCACGTCCCTGATCCATTAAACCATTTCCACGTATCGCGTTTGTAAAATGTTCCGTTACTCGTTCGGCTACACAATTTAGTCTTGATAATTTCATCGGCACAAGGTCATCGACGCTGGGTTTATCATTCAGCAAATAAATTCCATAAATAACCGTCGTCACAGGATACGCTCTTTCATGATACGGTTTGTCAATACCATTCAACATTCGTGGTCTGTAATTTTTACCTAATACAGCAATTTTTTTCGTTATGAAGAACAGGGTCAATTTTGTCGTGGATAATCCAAGTATTATTGTTTGCTTCTGCTAATTCAATAAACATTATTCTAAAATATATCTTTGATCGTTGGGATAATTAATAATCGTTTTCGCTCGATCATCTTTCATTGTAGCATCGATAACATCTTCGGCGACACCATCGATGTTGCGCACGATTTTGAATGTTGACCACACATGAGATGCACCATCGTTGCAAATTCTTTTAAGCATTTTGAATACTATTAATCAGAGTTTTCGCCGGCCATCAATAGCTCGCATCGGTAAGTCATGGGTTCTTCTGTCAAGATCGAATCTATATTCAAAGGGTTTAATCTAAATCGCTGATAATATCTCAATATTATAATTAAGACAGCATTTATAATGATTCAAACAAAGAGCAAAAGTAGGTGGCTGATGATAGGCTTTACAACTCCCTGTAACAAAGTCTGCGTAAATGAATTCTGTGGACATCATTTACAAAGCGTGCGTTGTGGAAGTCTAGGACCAAAACCGTGCTTACGGCGTGGTGTTGTAGTTAGAGGAGAAACGTAGTTGTGCGTGCAATTTGATGGTAAATAATACAGAGAGCTGAAACGATATTATGATTAAAAATATAACACCGATAACAATAGGGTTAAAAGAAATGGGAAAGATTATCTAGCTAGATTTGCAAATAAATATTTAGACAAATAATATATATATATATATATATATATATATATATATATATATATATATATATATATATATATATATATATATATATATATATGGAGCAAAATGAATGGGAGAGTCATCCTATCATCAAGAATTATGAAGCATCTCGTGAAAGTGTAATCAGAAATTGTCGACTAAAAATTAATCGGTTTTGTTTATAGTATTTCTGGTTATCTAATGGTCAGCGCTGAGGGGAAGAAAAAGTATTTCTCTCATAAATTTGTGTACGAATGTTTCCAAGGGGAGTAATCGAAGACAGTCTTGTGATCGATCATATTGATGGAGAAAAACTCAATAACTCTTTACGTAACTTGCGAGCTATAACACAGAATGAAAATTGCAAATTTAGAAATACTGGAAAATATAAAAAAATTCCTAGGGTAGTTTAATCGTAAATACAAAGACTGGCGAAGAAATTGTATTTCAATCAATGAATGCAGCTGGCAAGTATTTTGATATTTGCATACCTTCAGTACAATCAGTCGCGAATAAAATATACAGATCGGCATATTCAAAAAAGTATAAACAAAAAGTATTATTTCAATATCTCCCAATTGTGTTAGACACAGACAGATGAACAGATATAACACTGTAATGGATACGTCAAGCGCTAAAGAGTTATCGCCTGTATTTTATAATAGTGTTTGCTTCTAAATAATATAAATATTTGTGGTTAATTATCTTGCCTTCAGTCCAACAAGAAAATCGGCGTTACAAATAATATAACCAAACCGGTATTTTCAAAGAAATACAAACAAAACTATATTACTTCAAAGACATTTAATGTTTTATGACCTCGTCGATGACAAAGTCCCCTGATTATTCCCCTTGACTGTCAGCGAAAGTAGAGTCTGTAATCTTTTATTTACTGATTAATGGTGTTTTTGGTTGCTTTTAAGAAATAATATCCTTATTGTTCTGAATCTGTCGGGTTTCTTGCTTCATCTATATTTTTTCGGCAATTATAATTAAGAAAAACAAAAGAGCGAGAATAAGTCACACCATTTTCTTAAATATTTTTAGATCTATTTGTTATGCAAAAAATAAGTTTCTTTCAACCCTGACTTTGTCAGAACAGAAATACGTTTATTAATGTTTTTTACAGCGTGTTTCGAAACAGAAACAAATTCACGTCCAACCCCAAGATCGAACTTCAACAGAACAAAAACACATCCTCCCAATATGTCACCACGTGGTGGTTGCTCTTTTGCACTCTCCCGGAGTTGATTATGGGAGAGGGTGTGCAAAAATCTGTTGAACGTAGAGAAGGCTCTCCGTATATGTAATGTGCCGTCCTTGGAATTAAGTTAGAAAAGATTGTATCTTGTGTCGTCCTTAGAATTTAGTTGTGTATTATTTTATTGTCCTAAGAATTAAGTACGGTGTCGTGCCTTCCTTAGAATTAAATTTAAGTATCGTATCGTCCTTAGAGTTAAGTTAGATAAGATTGTATGTTGTGCCGTCCTTAGAATTAAGATTGTATATACTGTAAATATGCTACTATATTTACTGTGCCGTCCTTAACTAATATAAGTAATGTGCCGTCCTTAGAATTAAGATTGTATATACTGTAAATATGCTACTATATGTACTGCCCTCTGTAGTGATTCACATGGGGGTTGTGTTGTTTAAAAAATAATTATTTTAAATAAATATTTATTTTATAATTAACTATGAAAATATCAATGATTTAATTTCTGCAATTAAAAAATTAAAAATGACGGCATAAAAATATCTGATGAACTAAATCCTGAAAAATTATTTGTGAGTTTGAATCATTACAAAGGCGTAAATTCGAAGATAGATATACACTACTAGCGGAGTACAAATTCATTAAGCTAATTCAACAAGCTAGCAGTCAAGGAAAAAGAAGTGAATAAATTCGTCTCACTTTCACGCGCGATCGAGAAAATTAGATTAGAATTGTCTCACGAATACGAAACAATAAAATTATGAACGCTCGTGTGAGACAATTGAGAAAGATTGTCAGAAAATGAAAATAATATCGATGACTGTAGTAATGAAAATAAAAGTTATGGTCCCTTTCGTGAAAGTGAAAGTCAATTTTTATTCAGATTTATTTTTTTTATTCTGATTCAGATTTATTTTTTTAATCTGACTTTCTTAGAAAAAATGCGAGATTTTAGTCAAATTTAGACAAAATTCATAGTTTTTTCACTGATTTTAGTCGATTTGTCAGTAAAAAATAAGTGAAATTGCAGATTTTCTAAGGGTAAAACCTCATGCAGTTTTCTAAACGATTTTAGGATTTATCGATAAATTTTCATGAAACACAGTCCAACGTAATTTGGTTATTGTATTGAATTATGTCTGATTTTGATTGTTTTCTTTAGCGGAAAAGGGGAAATTTATCGATAAATCCAAAATCATTTAGAGAACTGCACGAGGTTTGACCCATCAAATTAACGATAAATCAGTAAAAAAAAAACATATTATGATATAATATACTATTTGATTCGACCTTTTCAAGGATTATTATTCAGAATTAGACAAGATTTTTAAGCCGATCAAATTCAATAAAAGAATGTGCATAATTTTGAATCTGATCTCTGTTACATGTAATCATAGAAATATTCTCTTGCTGCAGTTCAAATAATTGTTCCTGCGTCCAAAAAATATTCATTACCGTATTCATCAATAATTATATTAACACCAAATTGTTCTGTATTGACTTGGGGCGGTGTCATTATTGTTCTGATGGCATTTTCAAGTACGTCTTTTATCGTGTATAAAAACGCTCACATGTTGGTACATTATACGATACATCTTGATTAAATAATTATTTTTGTAAAACACTCTACACGATTTTTACTCATAATTTCAATTCTTAAATCAAGCAAGTGTCCGGTCCGGTCAGTTAGTTTGAAATGTATCCTTGATAATAGTCGATTATGAATGACATCGTAGACAGACCGGATTATCGGTTCTTGCACGATCAAATATTCAGGAGGAACTTGAGGCGTAAAAGTATACAAAATATATCCTTGCTGAGCTTGATTTGATTTTTCAAGATCTGTTTGATAACTACCATCGATTGCATCACATATAAAATTGATTGCGATCGTTGAAGTTATATTTACAATTTCCGGTGAAATATGCCGACCTTCGCCGTATGGAATATTGTTATATCGGAGAATACTTGGTGGTGGGGTTATTTTTTCCCACACTTCTGGTATTTTAGGAAAATATTCATCCAGGAAAATTAAATGTTGCTAGATCTGATTCTGCTATTGAATATTTACTGAACAATATTTGCTTGAATCTGTTTTCGACCTAACTACTATTTGCACAACCCTATCGCGAGCAAGCTTAAAATCAAATGCAATTTAATTTAATAGTTCTGTTTAATGATTTCCCCGCTTGTAGACGTCAAGTCAAGAATATACTCGGTGACGCGCTGACGTACTTGTTTTCGTTGTTGTTCATCCTCACAATTAATGTATTCAAATATGAGTTGAACGTCATCATTGCTAGCAATTCCTGCTACAATTATTTTTCATCATACTTCCACGACACATCATCGAGACGGTCAACTAAATAACCCCTGTCCGGGTTTGCTCTTATAAATCTCCACATTGGAATACCAATTTCATATTATGTGGTAATTCCCCAGTATAAGCGTTTATCCGAAGTAAAATCAGACCGTGTTAGCTAAGGTATTGCTGTAGGCGCTGGCGGTGCTTTTTCAGGCCATCCTAATACGTTTCCGATTGATGAAGAATAAATATCAACGACTTCATCTGCTGAATTTATTTCTATCGCGGCTGATAACGTCTGTTCGTAAGCTATGTTTGATTCTCCTTTTGTTAATAGATTATATTGTGCGCTGAAATTCATCATTGATTTGTTCGATTTGATAATTACCTGTCGGTATTCCTACAACCTACCAGTCAGGAGTTCCATCGTCGAGATTTCTATTTGCAAACACCAGAGAATTATTTGTTGGTAATCCACCAAATGATTTTGATCTAATATTGGGCCAGCTGTAATACACTCGTAATTGTGCAAGAGCTATTTCTTTCACTGTAATCGCAATTGAAAAAAGAACGCTGTATTCAGGGTTGGTTGAGCTTACTGATATCATCGTGGTTTTCAACGGTGCTGTATTCGTGTTGGTCTGTTGAAGTAGTTCCGTCAGTATTATTTAAATCCCGATTATCTAAATCAATCACATTCATTACTTCTTTGTAAATTTCATTCATCGCCGTGAACTCAGAATGTGTTATCGTTCCATCGTTAAGGCCTGACGATATAAACCATGATAATTTAATGTATGCTAGCGTTGTTGTATGTAATTTTACTACATAACTTTGTAATTTTGCATTCATACACGTAGATATTTTTCTCGCGATGATATTACAAATACCAGCAATCGTTGTTGTGGTTGAAACACACATTGTCACAACTGCCAACATGGCGTTAACGCTGATAAGATTACACCGGTTCCATCAATAACAGCAGACGCCGAATACACAATTACGTCAACGACAACTACACGTCTACGATATTTTTTACTGTTGCTGCATATTCGTCCACGGTATTTTTTTAATAGCTTTGTTTGCCATTCAAGCACATGATTGTGCCTAAAATTTTGAACATTGATTGAAGTGCTCGTTATATTTTATTTAGTAATCAAATGAGGTGTTTCAGCGACAAATTCCAGACACCACCAGTAAAAGACACTACGGTTAATTTTTTTAATCAGATGATTCCAGTATAAATATTTATCCGCCTCCGCTATTTAACACAATAGACACAGTTCCAGAAAAACTATCGGTTGAATGACGTCAAGGATAGGTAGTAAATATACAAAATTTGCACCGCTGAACACATGGAGCCTATACACGCCAGTGACTTCTGCGGTGTGTTTGATAGTGTTATTTTGCTGTGACATTTTTGAGAAGCTTGATTACACTGTGTATAATATGTTGGTAATCTGCTTGTGGGGCATTTTAATCAGATTAATTTTTTTCACGATATCAAGACTTCCACTTATAACATATTCTAGTCTTTTTCTAATCGTTTCAATATCTGATATAGCTGTCTTAATATCACCGGGTTTTGTGTTAATATCAGAGAGTTTCACGTCAACGGTCAACCGACTTCCAAAGAAATCATCTGCGATTTCATTAAGTTTTCGAAAGTTTCTACGGAGATTTGTAAACATACTTGCGTGAGCGTCATATTCAGCTCGTAGCGTGGTTAATTTAGTATCTACTCTATTATAGTTGTTGTCTACATATTTTTTGTTGCGGCATCTTCATCAGATGTTGGATCTCTTAAAACAACTATTTTATATCCATTCATGCGGAGTTCACCTGTCATTGTATCACGGTAGATCGTAAACGATTAGCAACACTTTTTGCAATTTCGTTTCTAATAGTTGCAATTGATAAATTTGAGTCTCTGATTCTACCACCATCAGTAAATACTGGAATATTATTCGTGGTAGCACCGAGTACTCTACGAAATATGTCATTCCATTTGATATTACTCGTCTTTAAAACACCGTATTTATCCTGAAAAACAGCAACTTCATATCCGTCAACTCCAGAGAGGATCATAATATCGGCAAGTTCATCTTTAGTCGCAAAATTTGACAAATCAATGTCGCCAAATTTTTTCTTGTCTTTGAACGAAGAAGATCTTCCGTAAATATCTTCCGTTATACTTTAAGATCTATTTAAATCGTCTACTTGTATAATCGTGCATGACGTTATAAGGTGGCAATGTTGATATTGATATAGCCTCGAGTACAGAAATTGCTTCACGGCCGCATATTGGCGGATCGGTTATTGTCTGTGTTGGTAATGTTGAATACCAGACTGGAGTTTTTATTGATTTCACGTAATTCATAAATTCTTTTGGTGGAGCCAACCCATACGAATCAAAATAAACAATTCCACATGGATCAATCTCGTATGCCACCCAATGAGTGCCAACGCCGGTACTATTATCGAGATTAATAATACCTGTTTCAATATTGTTTGGTTTAAAAGGTAACTGATCGCCTATAAAAACACCTCTAAATATTGTATATTTAATTTCTTATCAGCATCAAGTAAATTAAAATTTGACATTGGAAAGACTAAGGATTTTTTCCTGGAAGTCTCAGACATTTTCCGTATCGATAATAAGTTCCTATTAATCTCAGCCCGCGGCCCTTTTTTTATTCCTTGTCCTGTCGTCTTTTTTAATGCGATTACAGCGGCCGTTCCAACAGCATCTAACGCGGCTGCCTTTTCAACAGCTGAAACTTCAGCAGCTGTTAATGCCGGTATCGCCGCAAGAAGTGGAAATATACGCCTGTTTTAATTGAGTCTTTTATGGCACCCGCAGAAAGATTAACGCCGGTTTTTGATTGTTTGGCGTTATTGAAATACCTGAGTTGACGTTCAGTCAGTGATAATTTATTCTCACCAACAGTGATCTGATCTCGCTTTAGTGATATTTTCATTCCACAGTTCTTTGCTGAATTTGACTGAAGCTTTTTAATCTGACCAGGAGTCAGACTGACACTAACATAATGATTTGACATTATAACATCATGAGTGATTTAATTACATGTTCAGAAAATATTACATAATTTCCACTGGAGCTATAATAACTCTCATTCTTCCACCAGTACCTTCAAGTAACGTTGCTTTGTCACTGAGTATAACAGCGATTGCTCTATAGCCACCAGCGGGTAGTCGAGCTACACGAGGTCGGAAGTGTATATCAACGACAGATTGCCTGAATAAATCTAAATGTTCCAACGAAAAATAATAGATTGGGTACAGCGTTGTGAAATCCCGCTGAGATATCTGCAAACCAGTATCAACATTCTGATCACGCCCCATAAATGTCATCAAACGATGATATGCACGTGCTACATGATTGTGTTCAAAATTCAGCAACACTTCTTCAGAAGGTTCTTGTTGTCCGTTTATCCTCAAAGAAATTTCAGAAAGTCCAAGTGAGTCAAATACCATTGGATTTCGTTCCTGAGAATCAACTCTGGCATTTTCCTGTAATGCGATGAATATATGTTGTGGTGCCGAAACTCACTGTTGTGATGCTATCTGGCATGTGAATGATCCAGTAGCATTATTTTGAATACTGTATGTGGTCACCGTCAACCATGATAACAATGACCGACCACCTGAGTTCATAAAATAAAGTAATTTTTGTTCTTTAGCAAGCGATGGATTCATTACTGGCAACCACAACGACAGTTTTGTTAGTATTACTTTACCAACACCAACGGCAGCATCACGCCATATTGCGTCATTGTCAGTGGCTTTTTTAACAAGTACCACGGTGTGTTTAGCGCCAAGTATCACCTTTCTAACATTTCTTTAAAATCCAAAAATATGAGACAGTGGAATTGCGCATGAAGACTCTTAATCACCGTTCAACATTAATCGACGTGAGGAAAATCCTAAGTTGTGATTTTCATTCATTGATGCAACTTAAGTTCAAGCTGCATTCATTGTTACGTTTCTCTTTTCTCGATAATCAGTTACGTCTTTTTGAAACAGTATTGTTGGACCGGCCGATTTCGTATAATCATCGCTGTATCGCGCAAGACCAAGTATCGTCGTGGCAACGTCGACGTTTTCGACACAAGTTTCGATATTTTTCCGACAATCATGTATATAGCACTGTTAAATAACGCCATAACGCCATTGTTAACAAAACCAACACGATCACCAATTCCGTATGCTGTATCAGCTGCTTTTAAAAGTCTACCTTCTACCTCGATAAATGACTCAGTGGGCAAAAAATATATACTTGTATCCTGAACTTGTAATTCGATTTTTCCACGTGCGTTAGGTACACGTGCATCATAAGAATAATACTGATAATCACGCACAGACTAATCTTTGAGAACTGCTGCGTCCATGTCAAATGCTGGGTCTGATACACGTCTGAACATTTTATTATAATTGCTATCGTCTAACACGAAGACCACTTCCGGCTATCAGACTTGCAATTATATTTTTTTTTCTTTTTCTTTTTCTGATAGTGGCACACCAGCCAGCTCTGCTAGTTTTTGATTTGCGGCTTGATTTATTATTTTACTGACATTTTGCAGGCATAACTTTAGTGCTTGACAGTTTCGCTGGTTTTCGTCGTGTTAATCGTGCTAGTCTATCCTTGATTGCTGAGAATGCTTTACCGGTGACATCACCAACAGCGCTAGAAATATTTTCACGAACAAGATCAAAAGATTTAATTCCTAGTTTTTTTTTTGCAATCGGTATCGCTTTTGGGGCTATCCTTCTGAATAGACCCTGAACAACATCGCCGAGCCCACCACCGTAAATCGCAGGTCCACACTGAGCATTTTGTACGATCATTTTATTCATTTATCTAATTACTGTGATAATCATCAACGATCTCATCAATGAGAGACCGATACACATCGATGTCCATGATACAGCCTGTAAATAATCTTCGACAAATATCACCTGCTTCATTATTAATTTCTGGAGAATTATTTCCAGCACGTTTCCTCCCTATAAGGATTTCTAGTCGTTCTACGTCAGAAAGAACATCGTTAGGACAAGCAATAAGACCACTTCTTTGAGTAGAAAAACCACTTTCGGTTGCTTCTTCTTCCTTAGTTATTGTTTGATCCGCATGTTTTTCCATAGTCTTAAGTGTGATCTTTCTACTTTTGCTTTTTTAGATTGCTGCTTCCTTTCTTTATTCCCCGTTTCCTTTCTTCTCTAGACTTTTCAAGTTCCAACATCATCTCTTGCTGCTGTGAAGAAGATTGTTGGCGTTCTACTTGTTGCTGCGGTGGAGGAAGTTGATATGAAGACTCTTGCTGGGGGGGGGGGGGTATGGGGGTATAGTCTTTGTTGTTGAAGTTGTTCTGAATAAAATCTATATATGTCGTTAACGTATTCATTCTATATTTCATCATCATTTCTAGCCTGGGGTTTGTTATAATACACACGATATAGCCGTTTAAAATAACTAGCAGTATTTATGTTAATATACTCAGGTTTTAAAATTTCAGACTTTTGAGAAAACTATTATATCCAAAACGAAATAAATCCTTCCTTTTAACTTTTTGTTTACGTTCTTCATTTAATACCATCTCTAAATTTACTAATCAGTTCAATATTTTCTTTTCTTACTTTACGTTCAGATTATTTTTTTTCCACATCGGCTATTTCAGTACGAACTTTGCCAATACCTTCAAGTATTTCTTCATCTACAGGGGTAGGTTGTGCGGCAGCTATCTCAGTTGGAAGATCTCGTAAAATCCTTTTTTGTTTGTTTAGTTCTTTTTGCTATTTTTTCAGTTTGCTCAGCAGTGTGTCTTAGTAATGGAAGAAGACCTTCAGTAGCCTCTGCAACTCTTTCAGTAACTTTTGTAACAGGTACACATAACTGTTCTGCGCCTTCTGCAAATTGAACCTGAGATTCTTGATGCTCTTTCAGTTTTCGCCTGACAGAATCACGAGCAGGAAGAAATGTTTGATTGCTTCTAATCTCTCTCGAGCTATTCTAGCTGTATAAGACTCCACAGCTTGTGCCATTATTGATATAACAGTGATTTAAGTACAGCAGCAGAGAGGGTGCGACTTCAATGAAGCGTCATGGTGGGTAAACACGCGGATACTTTAAAAAAAAAAAACATCAATAAAGTAACAAAAAATCTAACTCAATTAGAGAAACTCTCGTTTAGTTAGAGGCTTTGGTTTGGCGTTATTGACCTTGTATTTTCATTTTCATAGGAAGCCTTATTTTTCCAAACATGACGTTCCACAGATGTGAGATGGCAGTAATCCGTAACGGAGAGCGCATTAGACCACTCGGCCACTCGGGGGCCCCCTCGATAGATTGTACTCTTATTCAAAACTTAATGCACTATAATGAAAGAAGTAAAATATAATTCGTTTACCAACATTACTACAAGAATTAAAAGCTACAAGCAAACAGCACAGCTTGTATTATATATTATTGTACATAAATCACTATATAAGACTACATTTAATGATATTATTTAGGTACAACATTAGGATTTATAAAACAACAAAATTAGGAATAACTGCAGTAGATTGCATATTGCAAAATCTCCACACCCGTATATTCACCCGACCCCCCACCCCACCCCCATTTCCGAGCAGTGACCAACATGATCCATCAAGCAAAAGGTCTGTTCACCCTCTATGCTGCTGCTCAACAAGTTACAGCTTAGGGCCTCACAGTCTGAAGGGGCCTCTCATATTTATTTTATACCAAATAGGGCCTCTACAACTCCCTTAGCTTAGGGCCTCGCTATATCTAAATCCGGCACTTCGTAGGCGAACACAATATGATAATAAAAGTAAAAACAATGACTCATCTACGCTGAAATTATTTCTTAGGTGAATGTGATGGTAGGTTTCTTCAGCGATTGATAAGGGTAGTGTACACAGGTATTATTTGCAATAATTCAAATGTACAAATCTGCTACTCAGTAAACACTTCAAGCAGAGCTGTGGCTGTTTGCTTGTAGCTTTCAATTCTTGTTGTTGTTGTTCTAGGGTTTAACGCCATTTTTCAGCACAAGATAGGCTATACATGGCGGCCAGTATAACTGGTGGAGGAAGAACCCTGGAAAACCCAGGGGAGAACCACCGACCCACGAGAAGCTACTGGCAGGCTTTCCCACGTACCCACGCTAGGCGAGCCTTGGACTATAACCCACGCAGACAGAGGTCAGATGGCAGTAATCCGGAACGGTGAGCGCTTTAGATCACTCGGCCACTTGGGGCCCCTTCAATTCTTGTAGTAATGTTTGTAATTCCAGAAGATTAAACTTGCTGCATTCTAGATAGATAGATTGTTGTTGTTGTTGTTGTAGAGTTTAACGCCATTTTTCAGCACACGATAGGCTATGCATGGCGGCCAGTATTAATGGTGGAGGAAGAACCCAGGAAAACCCTGGAAAGAACCACCGACCCACAAGAAGCTACCGGCAGGTGACATGGCAGTGATCCGTAACGGAGAGCGCATTAGACCACTCGGCCACTTGGGGTCCCCTAGATAGATTGTACTCTTATTCAAAACTTAATGCACTATAAATGAAAGAAGTAAAATATAATTCGTTTACCAACATTACTACAAGAATTAAAAGCTACATGCAAACAGCACAGCTTGTATTATATATTACTGTACACAAATCACTATATAAGATTACATTTAATGATATTATGTAGGTACAACATTTGGATTTATAAAACAACAAAATTAGGAATAACTGCAGTAGATTTCATATTGCAAAATCTCATCTAATACCCATATATTCACCCGATCCCCACCCAACCCCCATTTCCAAGCAGTGACCAACATGATCCATCACAGATATGTCGTGCCTACCTGCTATGGCTGCAGTGGTGAAATTTGCTCAGAAAATATTTGAAAATGTGTACATTTAACCTATTCCCAGGGTTCGCAGAAGCGGGACTCCACAGTAACAATCCTCTCGCTGATAATCGCAATAGGAGCGTCATAACTGTGAAGTCCGTTAATATCCACCAGTAGTTTATAAGAAAATTTACGGACAAAGGTAGAGATGGGTAGAGAGGAGGCATATAAACAGAACCCTTATAGTTTTAAAAAAGCGTCGTTGACTTTCTGCATATCCACATTAGCAACAACTACAGCAGAATAAACACTGCCATCGCCATCGCCATTGCCATCGCCATCGCCATCAGCAACGATAATAATGATACTAATTATACTATTGATGGTATTAATACTAAAGTGAGGAGAGGAAGTTAGCTGACCGCAAAATCCAATGTTACGACAAAATGTAGAGAAATACAATTTGCATGATATATTTACTTTAATTTTGTATACACGACTGTTGTAGATATTTTCTGTCATTTCTAAGAAGTTAAAGTCCATTTATCCAACTTTTAATGAACAAAATCTTGCATAGCTCAAGAAAAATGCAAACTACAAACATCTCTTTTACTATATTTGATATCGCGTTTCATAACTTATCTTCAAACTCGTTTTGCTCTTCCAGATGTTGATGATTGTTATGATGAAAACATCAAATAATATGATTTCTGTACTTCTTTATCCTCGTCGTGCTTTAAACGTTGTAATAAATGTATATTATCATCACAGTCACGTCGAGCTGTCATTATCAGAAAATCGAAATCATAACGAGACACGAAGCGTCGAGTCATCATCCGGAGTCATCATCCGGATTTTTTAATGATGAACACAAGAAATGATCTTAAAGTGATCTAACAATCAAGATCTAATTATTATGACAATGCTTTTTTGTTTTATACTTATAAATTTTCAGATAAATTTATACAATCATAAAACATAATATATAAAAAATGAAATTGCTTATGGTATCAACCTTTCTGATACAAACTTCATCTTAACATCTTAACTAATAATCCGAACTGCACTTTTTTTAACAACGTATATGCGCTTGAATATCAGTTTTATGACTGAAGAGTGTGTAACAAAAATAATTTCCACTACTATCATCAATGTTAAAAACACGAGTTCTACGACGCAGCAGACACATACAGGTGATTTAGAGCTATTGTTCAGTTGTCAAATTTTGCATCACCAGCTGAAAAACTCGGAAAGTTTATATCCAGGAAAAATTTGACAGTACATTTAGAAACAGAGGCGTAGCTATGATATTTTGCGCCCGGGGACGAACTATAAAATTGGCGCCCCAGCCCCCTCCCCGTTTAATCACATTTTTGAATATTACCCTTGTTTACTTATTATAATGTAACGTTGTAAGCCTCATTTTGGCGCCCCTGTACCTTGGCGCCCGGGGACATATGTACCCCCCTGCCCCCCCTCCCCCAGCTACGCCTCTGTTTAGAAATTCCATAGAACGTTCCGAATTAGCGCATATACCGAACTGGCTACCCGGGCATCATCAAATACCGTTCTTTTATATCTATGTCCTTTTCATTTTCAATGAATTGTTTAGAAAAATTAGACTTAGCTACAACATTTGTTGTGGAAACTCGGTGATGTGCATTACTATTGTGGTCATATGTTAGGTATGAGTTGTGGTTCTTTTGTGTGGACGAAAGAAACATTTCAAACCATTTAATGCATCTTACTTATTAACCTCTCAAGTATACTTGCTGTCAATATAGAAATAAACATCAAAGAAATGACTGATCTCCCCCCTCCGATACACACACACATACACAGACACTGACCTTTCGTCTCTGGATCGCACTTGATAGATAGTTGCCCTTCTTCAAATGGAATGCAACAATGAAGATGTCAAAAATTTGAAAGAAGGCTTACATAAGAAAAGGAAATGACGATTGTAGCCCATGTGATCTTGATTTTGGATCTTTGGACTTGAGAATCAAGAATACCCAAATTTAGACTAAGTATGAAGTTTGAAAAAGTGGATTACCAAAGATGACAATGTTGGTTACAGTTATCTTAAATTTCACCTCATTTCCTCCGAATCAACATGGACCTGCTCCTGCCTAAGGTTAGTTTATCTTTAAATTTTGAGTGTACGTCGTGTGAGGCAAAGCAGTATTCTCTTTACTAATTGGCTGCGATCGCGGGGAAAGCTTTATTTTAACTCCGCCGTCTAGAATGTTTTGTTTCGAATGAACATTTTGGCGGCCATTTTTTCAACTCGACTCGCGAAAGGAAATTGAGGAAAAATTATCTTGGCTGTCTTAATATTAATATCTTACCCCCACTGGGCTTTTGTTATGTCATGTATAACAATATCATCATGAGAAAAATGGCGAAAAACTACAAGACAAGATAAACATAAGACGTAAAACTAAGAGTATTGCACATTTTATATTGGCTGGGGGAGGAGGGTGGTGTATCTGTAACATAGATATAGAATCCACCCTACATACAAGCGTGTTTTAAATGTTAATTTGCATAAGTTAATAAACTCAACTCTGTTCACAGAAGAATGTAGAGGTAAATGGGTCTCGCCCAACTGACAGAACTTTATCTAACCACAGCATATTTATGCAATATATATATATATATATATATATATATATATATATATATATATATATATATATATATATATATATAGGATGCAAATCCGACTCAAAAAGCAATTTACGTCTTCTATACAGTCTATTGTTCCAAATCTAATACTGTAAATATCTGGTCACAAATGCATTATAGTAAATAATGGAATTTCTGCATCCAGAATGAAAATCGCAACAATTTAATGTTTAGTTCTGAAAGTGACATTTTAGGGTAAACATGTACTCTATGCCTACTGTGTATCAATATGACACCACATCGCATTGATCAATCTATTCTGAAAAATAACCGATTTAAACTGATGACGTGATAGCCATCTTTTCCTAAAGCACCCATTTTTTTAAGAAACAATGAACATTGTGAGTTGATGGATGGAATCAAAGTAACAGAACAACAACAAAATAAATAGTTGTCTTTTGTTATCCAGTAGTTGTTTAGTGTGTATAATAAACTCAGTATCAGTACAGTAACTTCTTCTAAGTGCTTGTATCGCGTCTCGTTTGATAGTTTAAGGACATCGGATTACGCTCGATCCTTCGGCTCTCGCTAGACTCCATATCTTTCTGCTTTCAAACTAAGTTCAGTGCAAGCAGCCATATTATATTACTGTTCTGAGAACGTGTGTGCTATGCTTTAGATAGAAAGGCGACTTGCGTCCACATTCACCATGTATATACAATCATGTTAAGTACTGTCATGCATGCTTGACATGTATATAGAATACGAATGAAAAAAATACGTACACTGTACCCGTGTATATATCCACTGTCAAGAGCATATTTCGATATAGTTGTATAAGTTGTTTCATTTTAGATGATAGAGAGCAACTCCAACATTCCTATAGTATTCTCTGAGTTTTTCTTCTATATTTTTGGGGATCTATTTGTGCATATTTTACTTGGAAAAGTTTGTAGGGTCGGTCACGTACGCCCACGTAGAATCTAGTGCTCGTAATATCGATTTACTTTTAACAATATTAAAATCACCTATCTGTCAAGTATACATGTTCATACCTCCTACCCAAGACAATGACGTACTGAATTTATTACATACATGAGCGTTTTTACCTTTGTAATGCTTACCTTTCAAATCCATTGCTAACATACAGAAAACAAAATATTTCCATATCGATGAAAATTGTGGCATGTTGGTAAATTTCTCATCAGGAGACTCGTGTCAGATTTTCATATTTCTACTTCGATCGACTTTAAGGTATATCATAAATCAATTCCCAGTCGCCTTATCTCAGGCAGGTACGCAAACCTTTAAAGGTTTATTGGGTCGGGTATGCACTTGAAAGTACAGCCACATTTACACAAACAAAGTATGTCGAAATGTCATCTTACACAAACACACACCATATTATCAAACTGAAAATCGCGATGGGCAACAGCTTTATCTCCTCTCTCTCTCTGAGAACTAGTTGCATTAATAAATAATATTATTTACACACGTTGCCTGACCATTTTCTGGCTGTCATCTGCAGAGTTGCTACTAAATACAGTATACAATTTATGAAGTGATTAGAATATGACCCGTGTGCAGCGTAACAGAAATAAGGCGTCCGCAAACTTCCGCATTGACAGTGTTACCGTTGGTAGCCAAGACCGTCAAATTAGATTCTTTGCCGGCAGAATGACGTGTAATGTTCCATACATGTTACCTGCAAAGAGCATTATATGTGTCTGCTAAATCTTATCCAATGACCCCAGCGGGTACCAGAATGCTAGATACAATTCTGGTGTATTACGTGCTGACGTCAGACAGCCAAAATAGCAGAATTTGTTTTCCTCACGTTATTTTAAAAGGCGTTAAGGATATTGTCTATCAGTCTGTTCTTCAAACAATCCATCGATTCATTTCCCTTTTTGTGGAGGTATGGTGAAAGGAAAATTATTTTTAACAATGTCCTCTGAGCCCTGCTCATAGACTCCATGGGAGAGGCAAAACGGTCATAGTCCTCTTGCTGATGGTAATGTTATAGTCTTTACAAAGGTAATGTAGGCCACGTTTCAGAATTACATAACACACATAGCATTATCAAACTAAATGCATATGGGTAAGACAGAGCAGCAGGGAGGGCGAATCCTACGAAATGTATAAGGTTCCAAATGTCGAAATAAACCCTCCAAAAAAAAGGGTTTTCAACCGGAAATAACGTCAACTACGTTTCAAGAGGAATTCTCGGAGGGAGAAACCTCCTTGGGAGATCCTCCTGAGTTAGTCCAAATGTGGTTTCTGGTTGAAAAACCCATTAATGGCGCTTCGATTACAAAAAATGAACCAATTCGTTGTCGTTGCCCTCCCTGCTGCTATGAATTAAAAATTGCTATACCAAATAATGGTGCATTCGGAATTTTACACAGCTAGACTAGCTACAGAGCGAGAAGAAGCACTTAAAAAATATATCCCTGTAAAAGAGGAGTTCAAAAAAATGTGCAATCGCGGCAGGAAGCACAAGTTGAGTACGCAGGGGAAACGGAACAGTTATTTAAACCTGTCACTGCGGTTACTGCAGAGGTTTTAACTCCTATTAGGGGATCTAAGGGGGAACCAGGCGAGAAACAAGAAAGTCTTATTCAGGTATTAAAAGAAACTGTTGGAAAAATAGCTGCCGTGCAACCTCAACCTGAAGGTGCTGTTGGTGAAAAACCAAAAAAAGGAAAAAAGGGAGTTGATTTTAGGAAGAAATTTACTGAAGGAGGTATAACAACAATAAAAAAAATTCCAATGCAAACACCTGATGATATAGTCAATTTTGGTATGTTTGCTGCTGCTGGTTATGATTCAAAAAAAAAGATTTTTTAAAACCCCAATATGGTAAAACTGCAGGTTATAATGAATGGATTGATTGGGTATATAAAATAAACAAAGGTGGTGGTCGATTAAACACAAAAGAATTGTCTTATCGGACATATTTATCAGGAGTAAATAAATATGATGAAATAATGCAGAAACAAGAAGAACTACTACTAAAACAAAAGAAAAAAAAATCTTCTGCTACTATTACTGTTCCGCATTGTGAGCTTTGCTCACCTGAAGAAGAAGAAAAAAGTGAGAAAAAACATGAGGAAGATTTCTCCTATCAACTTCCTTCGCCACTGCAACAAACAGAACGACAACAACCTCAACCCAAATCTCAACTCTGGTCCGAATTACCATTGAATCCTGCAGAGATGTTTAAAGAAACCCCTCAAAAAAAATCTTCAAGTTGCATTACAGGGTCGTTTAATCGATATTGCTGCGAGATATGATTCTAAGAGTTATTTAAAACCTGAATATTTTGAAAAAGTAACATCTGAGCATTGGCCTGCTGCAGTATATTTTACCGCTAAAAAATCACATGTTAATCTATCCGATCCTGGTTACTTATCATTTATGAACAGTGTATCCAAAAATAGACAACAACAATCTACAAAAAAAAAAAACACCCGGTGCTACTGGCAGTGGTTTGGGAAGTGGTTTTATTCCCTGCCCTGATAGTATCTTCAATGATGTTTCGCGATTAGAAGTTCTCATGGGAGGAAAACGAGCCGGAAACAACTCACCAGAAATAATTAATGAAGCAGCTGATATCTGTCGGCGATTGTTTCAAGGTGGTGTCATGGATGCTAGTATTTACCGAGAACTCATTGATGAACTCGTTGATGATTACAGCGATTAAACAATAGTAAATCGCATAACATGGTCATATATAACAGATATACACCTGTGCAGATCAGAGCAGTAAACTCACGATTACCAATCTATAGAGCAGCTTACGGAGACGGACTTGGTGATGTAACTCAAAGATTATTTGCAGGGTTAGCACCAAAATTTGGTCCTCTTGCAAAACAATTATCGATGAAAGCCATTAATGTTGTTAGTGAAAAAGCTCCTGGTGCAATTGTTGATGTTGCTGGTAAGGCACTTTCGGCAATCAAAGAAAGACTAGCACGGTTAATAAGACGAAAATCAGCACCGGTGAAATTACCGAGCACTAAAATTATGTCAGCGGATGTTAGTAAGGTGATAAATCAAGCTGCAAATCAAAAACTAGCAGCCGTAATAAATCAGGAATCTGACGCACAAAAAAATATAACAGCAAATTTGATAGCAGGAAGTGGACTTCGTGTGCGACGACGATAATCACCATTTGGAAAAATACGCAATTGTATAAAATGTTCAAACGCATATCCGACCCAGCATTTAACATAGATGAACCGGTCGAGCAAGATTATTCAGTGGGTGATTATCAATTTTATTCCTATGATGCAAAAGAACCAAATCAACGAGGGCGTATCGAACTTCAAGTTCATGATACAAGTAGATATTTTCTACCTCATGAGGCTTTTATTGAAGTAGAAAGTAAACTTGTAAAAGCGGATGGTACCAACTACGGTGCCAATACCCGAGTTGGTTTTGTCAACAATGGAATTATGGCATTGTTTAGTAGCGCCACTTACATGATTGATGGAAAAAATATCGAATCGATTCAAAGTGATGTTGATATTGCTACAACAATAATTGGTCTAGCAAGATACTCTGACGACTTTATAAGATCGGCTGGTCCATCAATGATGTTTGCTGAAGATATTACCGACAACGCTGACCATATTCAATATATCAAGTTGCGAACACCACGAGATACTGCATCTGACCCACAGCCAGGTGATGATGGTCCTGAGTATGAAGGTAGACCAGCTGGTGCATTTGATATAAAAAAAGGTATTAGCGGGACTTACAATTTAGGATTTGCAACACGCCGCTCGATGTTGTCAGGGCCCAATAGGATGTTTTCGTGTGCAATTCCACTAACTCATATCTTTGGATTTCGCAGAGATTTTAGAAGGGTTATCTTTGGAGCTAAACACACAGTTGTGCTTAACAGAAAAGAAAGTGATAATTATGCGATCTGGCGAGGAGTTGGTGTTGTTAATGCTGATGCTGCTGCTGATGCTCTTCTTGCTGGCAAAGTAGAGATAACAAAACTTTCACTGTGGATGCCGGTATTAACTCCATCGATCAGGAAGAACCACGACTACCTTCTTTTATGAATCAAGGTGGTAAATCATTGTTATCGTGGTTAACAGTGACCACAGACACCGCTTAAAGTTCTGCCATGGGTTTGTTTACTTGGCATATAGCATCACAATAAGGCATTTCTGCGCCACGACATATTTTTATTGCGCTGCAAGGTAAAAGCCGGGAAAATAAACAAAACCGATCTCATATGATATTTGACAACCTTGATGTTACCGAGGCTTCGTTAAGAATAAATGGACAACAAGAACCATCCGAAGATATATCACTAAATTTTACACAAAATCATGTAGCGCGTGCATATCATCGCTGGCTGACGTTCCTGGCGCGTAATACAAATATAGATACTGGGACGCAAATATCACAGTTTGATTTTACAAATCTGTATCCGATTTATTACTTTCCGTTGGAGCATCTTGATTTATCCAAGCAATCTGTCGTCGATATATACCTCCGAGCTCATATTGGAAACCAATCAATTATCAATCCTAATCCGCTAACTCGTGAGACCGGTTACAAAGCAATCGCGGTCATACTCAATAACAAAGCAATGTTACTTGAAGGTATTAGTGGCCGAATGAGACTCGTTGATGCGCCAGTGGAAAATATGTAAACTAAATATCGTAGACAATTAGATCAATCGCGTTTATTATAAAATGTCATACAGTCACGTTAATGTCACTTTGACTCCTGGTCAGGCGAAAAAATTACAATCAAAAAACGCAAGTGCATGTTGGGCAACGATAACACTAAAACAAGATCAAATCACTAGAGGTGGTCCAAACAAGTTATCGCTGACTAAAACCCAACTAAAACATTTCACTAAAGCAAAACAAGCAAAAACAGGATTTCAACTTGATTTCGCTCCAAAAGCTATCAAGGATATGGTTAAAACCGCTGGTATATTTCCACTTCTCGCAGCAATACCAGCATTAATAGCTGCTGCTGCCCCAGCTGTCGCAAAAGCAGCCGCGTTAGGAGCTGTTGCAACAGCTACTGGAATGGCATTAAAGAAAGCAACTGGAAAAGGATACAAAAAAAGGACGGGGTCTAAGACTTCCAGGAACTCCACCATCATGGTACCCAAAACGGTTTTAACACAATACGAAGTATTGCACGCACCGATGTCAAATTTTGATTTCCTCGATGCTGATAAACAACTTAAAATAAAAAAATTTCAGAGGTGTTTTTATGTGAGTTCAATTACCACAACAACCGAATAATCTAGAAACTGGAATTATTAATCTCGATAACAGCGAACGCCCTGGAACTCACTGGGTTGCTTACGCGATCGATCCACATGGAATTGTCTATTTCGATTCGTATGGGTTAGCACCGCCAGTTGAATTCCTCAAATACGCACGAAGTATTCCCATTCCAGTCTGGTACTCAACATTACCAACACAAACACTAACCGATCCACCAATATGTGGTCGTGAAGTATTAAATGTTCTTGACGCGATATCAAAATCAACCAAACCGCCTCATAAAGTTGTACAGGAGTATACAGCGGGCCGATTTAACATTTTAAACAATCCTTAAAGAATAATGGTAGATATTTACGGAAGATCTCTCATCGAAGGAAAGATAAAAAAAAAAAACGCGGTGATGTAGATTTATCAAAATTTGCGACCAAAGATGAAATCGACAATCTTTTATTGTTATCAGGGATAGACCCAGATGAGGTTGTTATTCTTCAGGACCGACATGGCAAGCTAAAAACCAGCAATATCAAATGGAATGACATAGTTCGCAGGGTTCTTGGAGCTACCCCGGATAACATCCCTGTGTTTACTGACAGCGGAAAAATCAGAGACTCAAGTATATCGTTTACAACCATCAGAGATGAAATTGCAAAAAGCGTTGCTAATCGCCTAAAAAATACTGGTGACACAATGACAGGTAAACTCAGCATGAACGGAAACAAGATAACAGTGTTAAGAGATCCAACATCCCCGGAAGATGTCTCAAACAAACAATATGTTGAGTGCATTTCGCAACCCTAGAAGCGTTATTATCAAATCGCCTAAATAATACATGTGATACAATGACAGGTGAACTCAACATGAACGGAAACAAAATACTGGTGTTAGCGGATCCAACATCCGACAAAGATGCTGCAAACAAATTATACGTCGACACCGTAGACAATAAATTATCCACGTTGCGGGCTGAGTATGACGTTCACGTAAACGCGTTTTCAAGGCTTCGTAGAAATTTTCAAAAAATTAATGAAACCGCAGAGGAATTCTTTGGTGATCCACTCACCGTTGACATAAATCTTTCTGATATCAAAACCAACATTGACACGATCAAACAAACACAGCAAGATATCGTAAGTGGGATTCCTGATATCGTTAATAAAACCAGTTTGATTAAAATCCCACATGGAGTTACTCCTGGGCATTTCACCAACATAGTATACACGGTATCATCTGGGTTTGCAACATAGTCTAAACAAAATAATACTATCAAATACACCGCAACAGTCACTGATGTGTATAGGTTTTTTGTGTTCAGTGCTGCAAAATTTGAGATTTTCACAACATATCCCTGGCGACATTCCACCGACAGGTTTTCCGGGGTTGTGACTATAATAATAAATAGCGGAACCGAAGAAGAGTTTATACTGGAAGCAGCCGATAAGACATTAAACGCAACATCTTATTGGTGGTGTTTGGAATTTGTAGCTGTAACACCTCAGTTGGTTACTGCGTAAAAAACATAATTGGCGCTCTTAACGGAGTTAAGAATGACATCATCAACGACAACATTAGATGCACAGCAATATAGATATGATCCAGTACGCCAATGGCAATCAAAGTTAAAAACCCTCATCGACAAATACAACCTAAAAGTAGAGAAATATAAACGACGAGCAGTTATCCTGGATGCGTTAGTATACTCAGTATCCGCGTTAATTGCATCCACCGGAGTAGTATTATCAGCACTAACACCAGTAACAACTGCAATCTCAGTAACGATATGCGTTTCATCATCAGCGGCAATTGCAGGTGTTTTTAATATAATCGCGAAAAAAATATCCTCATGCACGAGCACAAAATTGCACGATTATGTCATACAACTAAACACAGCCACGTGCGCATACTCAAAATTATCGTCGTTGATATCATCAAGCTTCAACGACGAAACAATATCAGATTCCGAATTCGCGTTAATGGTTAAGATATACGAAGACTGCACCCGCCATTTAAAAACATCAAAGGTAAATAATGACGGAATTACTTCAACAGATAGTCGAAAATACAAGCCCTCAAAGAACTTCAATGATAACCGTAAGTTCGACTAACCCTGAATTTAGTGTTAATTTTCCAACTGCAATTCCCGTGAAAGAAATCGCACTAGCACAATTACGAGTATATCACAGTTGGCCCAATATCAGATCAAAATCATTTGGTGGATTACCAGCGAATAATTCGTTTGTTTTTGCAAATAAAAACCGACCCGATGGTACACCCGACTGGAACGTAATTGGGATACCAACCGGGTCTTATCAAATCGAAGAAATCGATGAGGAATTATAACGTCGAATAAAAAATATCACAGGAAAAGAATCCAAGATAAAAATAACCGTTCATGAACCAAACCTGTCTGCTGCAATTGAGATAAGCACCCCCGACTAAGCTGTGGATATATATCAGAGTTCGATCAGAACAGTGTTAGGATGGCCTGAAATACCACCTGAAGCACCACCGATACCACCAGAACCGAAAAACTCTGATTATGTCACAGACAATAAGTCATATCACGAAGTTAAACCATTATACAAACAACATCTACTTAATATAAATAGATCAACGTTTGCTGATGGGTTTAGATTCCTTGACAAGGATAAGATAGAATGGCTTTTTATGTTTAATGAAGTTACCACAGGAAGGGTAGATTATACGATTGATTTAAGTCAAATCATTGAATATTTTAAAATCATTAATAAAGAACACAAAACACAACTACAACAACTACGGCAAAGTTTCCAAGAACATCTTTTTGATATCTCACGCAGCGAAATTATTAAACGCGTAGAAATATTAAATCAGCTTGTATCCGACATGGAATATCTTAACCGGCGAGTAATTAGGATAATAATTAATTTTCTCGAGATAGACATAAATCGTTACAAACAAAGATTTTTGGAAGCTTACTCGCTGACAGAAGCTACGCTGCCAGATTTTAAATTTCCCGGGTATAATGCAGAATGGAGAAAAACACTGCCACCAGCAACTATTCTCCGGCACAACAATGACCCAGAAGGGACAGGCCGACATGTATCCCCCGAAATCGTAAATATAACCCCTGTGGTCGCGGTCAATCTTGTGTGTGATGTAATCGATGGCAGCTACAGCACGGACACAACAGTATCAAATCAAGCCCAGCAAGGATTTGTTCTTTATTCATTCACCCCGAAAGAACCATATGGATATCTGATTGTGCAAGAGTCGATCAATCAGGTTTATTTGCAGTGTTGTAATCCACTGTTATCAAGAATAAATTTCAAACTAACATACCAATCTGGCCACCTTCTGGATTTAAGGCATGAAACACTACATATTAATCTACTTGTGCGATCGTAACGATCTGCTATCGTAAAGATCTCATCCTAAGGATTTTGTCTTAAGACTTTTATCTTAAGGATTTCTATCCTAAAAATCTCATTCAAGAAAAAAAAATAATTCTCCTGACAGTCAAGGTGGATATTTTTTTTTACTGTCGCTTAGAATTATAAGAAATTTATTTTTTACTGAAAAACTGTCAAATTTCTCAATTCTGAAGGGTAATTAACTGGTCAAAATCATGAAAATCGTCCGATTTGCTAATTCGGAAGGGTACTTAGCTAGTCAAAATCATAAAAATCGTCCGATTTGTTAATTTCACAGGAGTGTTTGCTAGTCAAAATTATGCGAATTCAGTAAAAAGCAACAAAAAAATATAATATTTTATTGAAATCTGCAAGTGCATGAAAATATTATAAGAAATTTATTTTTTACTGCACATGGACTGATTTGCTAATTTTGAAGGGTACTTAGCTAGTCAAAATCATGAAAATCGACCGATTTGTTAATTCTGAAGGGTAATTAACTAGTCAAGATCATGGAAATCGACCGATTTGTTAATTCTGAAGGGTAATTAACTAGTCAAAATGATGAAAATCGTCCGATTTGCTAATTCTGCAGGGTACTTAGCTAGTCAAAATCATAAAAATCGTCCGATTTGCTAATTCCGAAGGGATGTTTACTAGTCAAAATCAAACGAATTCAGTAAAAAAATTATATCTGCAAAGAAATTTATTTTTTCCTGACAGACCCTGATTTCTAAATAATCAAACGAGTATTATATAATGTACCACCATATGAAAGTTTTCATACACGACAAGCAAGCACTTGAAAACTACATCAAAGAGGTGTTTATGCAGTCCCCGGTCAGCACAGTTGATTTAGCTATTGATGTATTCGGTAATGAAGACTTTTTATTAACGCAGGGACAGTTAGATGAACTGCAGCAAAAACGTATTTGTATGATCACATGTGAGAGAGATCAGAGTTTTAATTACGCTCATTCCTGAATTAAATTTGTTCGGCTTAAGAAAATATTATTAAACTCATCAGATGCAGGTCAGATTGATACAAGTGAAAATAACTCATAAGATTGATACAAGTTTTTAAAAAAATCAGATTGATGTAGGTAAAAAAAATATTATCTGTATCAGATTGATGCAGGTAATATTTTGTTACTTTCGATTTCATTTCCACATACTTGACTTCCATTTCCCAATCAAGGGATCTAACTCTCGATCGCTTCACAATCTGACATAATTTTTCTCAATTGTCTTACACGAGTATTAATTAATTTTTTGATTAATTTTCTTCAGACAATGCTGATCAAATTTTTTCAATCGCACGAGACAACCAAACAAATTCATTTATTTGTGCTTCTTCTGCTGCAGCCAGTGATTTATACATGGCAGTTTGGATTTTCTTTATAAATCTGTACTGAGCAGGCAAAATATACCGACCTTCCAATTTAGCCTCATACAATGTTTCAAAATCAGACATGATTTTTTCAGGATTTAATTCATCAGATATATTAATTCAGTTTTCTTCTAATTTTTTAATAGCAACAATTACATCATTGATATTTTCGTAATTCATTATTTATATAATTATATATTTAAAAGGGAAAAAAAATTTGTACACCATTTATGTGAACTTCTAAGTTGTCTTATAACATCCTAGCAAGTCCAGAAATGGTGTGCTTTTGTTTACACTATTTACCGTGCCCTCTCCAAATTGTCTTTTGCACACCTCCCCCAAAATCAATCCCGCGTGGTGCAAAATGTTACCGCGCGCGGTGATAACGCAGAAGGTGTGCAACTTTTGGGGTTTCGAAACCCCAGTATATAATTCGGACGCTATAGTATATAAACTGATACTTGGAAACTCAAAAATAGCTCACATGGTGGGCGTGGTTTTTCGTATTTCTTATCTTAAATATAATCGCAGAAAATATGCAGATGAACCAAGAAACCAAACGAGTTCAGTAAAATAAGTATATTGTTTGTGAAAAAAAATTGTAAATAAACGATTACGCCTGCCGTTATTGATAAAATCCTTGACTTTGTCAACCTTGACTTTGTCACCTTGACTTTGTCAAGGGAAGTAATTGGAGATATTTACTTTCGTGTTAGGTAACACGGAGAACTATTTACCTGTTGTAGAGTGTATACAATAGACGATTCGTTACAGTTAACTGTATAACGTATCATTTGACGTTTTTGGTTCTTGCAAAATAATACTTGAAATTAGTTATACTTTTCAGGATAATACCCGCAGAGGATAATGACATGTGTTACGCAATCTTCTGAAAGTCAAGGAGAAAACTAATTGCATGACATATACTTAACGGAGTTATCTCCCTTAAATAACGCTGAAATTTATATAAAAATCCTTGGATTGAAGTACACAATCTAACAATAATGAAAAACAATCTTTTGATTATAGTTTTTACACAGAGCGGATTTGGTTATATTTTCTGCGAGTTTTCGTATTGAAGGTACACAAATATCAAAATACTTGCCAGCAGCATACATCGAACAAAATATTTTTGTTTCGTTTGTCTTTAGATTCACAGATACAACTGCTTTGGCGCTATTATCATTACAGCCAGCGTTTCTAAGTTCACAATTCTCGCTCTGCATGACATTTCTCAGATTGGATAAAGAATTATCGATTTTAATATTGTTGATGTGATCGATCACAAGACCATCTTCGATCTCTCCGTGATAAACCTCGTACACAAAACGATGACAGAGATATTTTTTTCTTCCCAGCACTAAATTGGAGATAACCAGTATTAATAACAAAACCAACTAGTTTTTTCAACCTGCAATTTCTAATTTCACCATTACGTGACGCTTCGTAATTCTTAATGATGGGGTGTCGGACAAATTCCTGATTCATTTTGTATAACAGTGTTATTTGTCTAATTTATATTTCTCTGAGAACTTAGTTATATAATCGCGCTCACATTTCAGCGTATCATTATTATTTGTTTTGGTTATAATATCGCTTAAGTTCACGATATCTTTTCCCTGCGCAACTTGCACATAACTGTGTTTTACCCCTGATTCCAATACCACATCGCAGACACGGTATTGGTCCTAAACCCCCTTTCCGAATGCTTTGTAAATGTTCTCCGCAGAATTCCTTTCTGCAGGATTTATTACAAGGAATTACAGATCCCAATTTAAGACCATTGCACTGATTGTTTTGAGGCATTATATATATATTTCTTATTTAAATGTTTGTCTTAAATATAATATGGAGGAGTTTGAGAGATTATCTGCAATCAAGCCCCGGAAAGCTTCTAGATTTGATCTTGACAGACTAACCCACGATTCGCGGAGGCAAGCCCTGACTGGTCTGTTTGATATTATCAGAGATGCCAAAGAAGAATTTCGTAATGATTGAGCATCTCACGTGTGGTCTACATTCAAAATGTCCTTAATGCTACAATGAGTGATGCACGAGCGAAAACAATTATCGATTACCTCAATCAAAAGTATTTTTTCAGAGTAAAGTTTATTATGCGTTCGGATGATGACAGGTGGATTATCCGTGACAAACGTGACCCTGTCCTTGCTAATGGAAAAACTGCTCTGTTAAGTAAAGATTCCAAACCAGGAGCGCTGACTGGGATTGATAAACCATATTACGCTCGATCATATCCTGTGACCGCAGTCATTTATGGAATTTATCCGATAAAAAAACCCAACATTAATGATCTTGCCCCAATGAAATTTTCAAAGCTGAATTGTGTAGCTGAACGAGTAACAGAACGTTTTACAAATGCGATGCGCGGAAACGGTCTAACTGCGTTACGACATGAAAAAATAAACAAATGGGCTGAACGGGTCAAGGATACAGGAGCTACAATAAACGATGTTGCCGAGTTAGAAAAAGCATTAAGATTCCCCATAACCATAGCAACGATAACAGGGGAAGTATTATACAAATCAAAATATAATCGGAACGGAGCTCCAATAAATATCATTGATCATGACGCTCACGCTTGGATCATTGCAGTCACAATATTTCCACGAGATCGAACTTACAGATTTTACCCGTCCTAGGAAAATTCCGAGGGGAGGAACTCTGAGAGAAACATGTTTGATTTTATTAAACAGATAGGTGAAAACGACCCTGTGTCATTGTGGTTATTTTCGAGTTCAGATAATGAAATATATGATCAGTTTGTACGCGTTAACGGTGAAATATACCGTAAAGAATCTCTTCATGAAACAATGACAAAACTTGCTCAGAGATATTCAAAAGATACTGGCCGATTACTAACTAATTGTTTCACTGTTCCATCAGTTGTAGCCCATGTTGCCAGAGAAAAAAATTCGTAGAAGCCAACCCGAAGTGAGTTTCTTGAAGATATACAATTAAGTTGTTGTGAATACGGACACGGCGGATTGTGGAATACCAAGTATAATTACAAGGAAATGATATCAGTTGATATGGTTGCGTGTTATCCAGGAAGTTTTCTCGGGATGGAAGAGTGTTCTGGATACTTTAAAAGATTTGGACACCCCACAAACTCGATCACGCGGGTGGCTATTAATGGACCATTACCCGATTTTGACCTAACAGGATTCGCTCGTGTAGTGTCATTCGAAATGGCTATGGGTCTTCATGTTATTTGTTATGTTTGGTTTGGTCGGCATTTTAGTGAAAAGCGCTGAGCACCAACAGTGTTGTTACGATATATGCTTGATTGTAAAATACTGATATCGTTGACGGTCAGTGAGGCAGTTATATCATATCGGGCACAAACTGAAGTTTGGTTACCAACACCTGAACTGGTTGATTGCGAAAGTGATGATTACGATACATAAATCGCCAGCCTCGAAGAGAAAAGAATCGCGAAAGATCTTGGTAGAAGAATAATTGGTAAATTTACTCAAGGCGGTGCATATGATCATAAACGACATTATGCAAGACTGATTATAGATCCCGCCGAGTATAAATTTGTGGTCGCTGATGCAACTGCGAGAGGTATATTTGTAAGTCGAGAAAAAGCTTATTTATCTGACGGAACTCGGCTGGGTACGATTGTAAGTTATACTGATGGCGAGTCACCTCAGTATACTCATTTAAGATCTTCAATGCTAGCTTATGTTTCTATAAATTTGCTATCGATGATAAATAGATTCCCTGACACTGCAGTTAGAGTTGCAACGGATTCGTTTTACATCAACAAGAAATGCCTGAATTCGGTAACTCGTTTTACAACTGATGATGCATCATGGGGTTCGTGGAGAATAAAAGAAGAAATGGTATATGATTATTGTGAGTCCGCAGATGCTGAGATCAAAGACAGTTATTATAAATCAGAATTATTAGAAATGTCGAGTGCACCATCTGTATACGATTCAGTGTCCAGACACAAGACTGTTTATCTCAATGGGCCGGGAGGGTCTGGTAAGACGACTCGAGCGATTGAATTATTTCGGAATTCAGATATGATCGTGTTAACACCTACACACAGACTCACGCGAGAGATGAAACAACGAGGGGTTAACTCGTGCACTTATCACAGCTTTTTCAGATCGAATGGGAGAGAAATATATTCCGAGGATTATTGTTTGGGACGAAATATGTATGGTACCGTTAGAAACATTAAAAATATTTCTCGATTGGTTATTAACAAAAAATACAGCTGTTATAATGTGTGGCGA
Source organism: Sinohyriopsis cumingii (assembly GCA_028554795.2). Classification (NCBI taxonomy): domain Eukaryota; kingdom Metazoa; phylum Mollusca; class Bivalvia; order Unionida; family Unionidae; genus Sinohyriopsis; species Sinohyriopsis cumingii. Next base: position 21,998,672 of record CM068831.1, read on the forward strand.
TCACGGCCAGCCACCGCCTTTTGTTGGATCATCTCCACATTTGTGGTTAAAAGATTTTGTTGATTATTACAAGGAGATAATTGATGATTATAGAGCGCTTGGTGCAGAATTAAACAAGTTCAAGAAATTAATCAGACTACAACCGAATAAAATTCAATGTGAAATAATGCGTAAAATAATTTCAGAGACTTCATTGAGCGACTTTCTGCAAACGTGGAAACCAAACGACTTGATAGTGGCAAGTAGAAAGATAATCAGAGACACACTTCAACAGCGGTTGTTTCAGTTACAACGTGAAAAGTTTCCAACGTTGCCAGTGCCGTTGTATTATCGACCAGCTGATACGCGACGGCAAAATATTGACGTTGATATACCAGGACAGACCGAGAAACAAAATCTCGTATTAAATGTTGTTGTTGCAGTTGATATCATTGTTGTTGAAGATGCACTGCGCGCTGATAAGTCCCCGTGGACGCTAGGATACGCAATGACGATATATTCATCTCAAGGACTGACTGTCTCTGATACAGTTGTTTGGATCGTTGATGATCGTATCGAGTGGTCAAACTTAGTTTACTTGGCTGTGTCCAGAGTCAGAAGAATATCTCAACTGCGAAGGATTGTTTTGGATGAGTCAATGGCTGATGAAATTAATAATGAAAACAACAGTGAAATAATAAGAAAAAAAATAGCTGGTTACAAACAGAGTGATAAAAAAAATAATCGCGATTTTGACCTTGATGTTGAATTTATCATGACACTGAAACAACAACAGAATAATCATTATGCAAGCTGTAATTGTCTAATGTTGTGGCAGTATCTGAGTAATAATCCAAGACAGTTCACCGTAGATAGAAAAGATAATCGTCTTGGTCATACACGCGAGAATGTGACCTGTCTTGAATGCAACCATTGTAGGGGTGCCAGTTAAGTGATCTGGGCGGTAATTGTGTGTCCTCGGGAATTACTTGTAATTGTTCACGCGTGAATCCACGTTGAGGAGCAGTTGAATCCAGTTTGTAGATTGCTGGTCTACCAGTAGATCTAGTTATGTTAGATATCATGTGTGTAGTGATGCTCCAAATAGGATCAGTCGCTCTTTTTTTACCGCCTTCAAGTTCACCTGGTTCATATAAATATCTCACAGTGACATCACCCAGTATTGGTTGTGCTGAAAAATCACGTCGTTGTACGGGTATATTTTTTTTGGTAATTGCGTTAATAGGTTTCATGTTGGTTGTTCGAGTAATTTCATTATTTAATGCAGCTATCACACCTCGTAATATTGCAACCCATTCGCGTGATCTCTTGTCCTGAATGAATTCCTTCGCGTATTGATATCCAAATAACCGCTCAGCAAGTGTTCGATTAAATCGCTCAACAATTGCCTCATCACGATGAATTGCAGTATCCCCTCGTCTGATGGTGACATTATTTTGCTTCATCAGCGATGATACTGCGCCCTGAAATTCTTTGCCAGGATCAACTTGTAACAACTGTGGCCATCGTGGACCACCTCGTTGATAAATTCGTTCAAACGCAAAAGCAACCTCAGATGCTGTTTTAGTCGTTAACGGTTCTGCATCTTTGTATCTACTCGCAACATCAACTACAGTTAACGCGTATTTATATGTTATTTGACGTCTTCGGATTTTAATAGTATCATGTGGCAGAAATAATATAGCAGCTTGATGAACTTCATTGTTCAGGCGGTGGTTGGTAAATTTGCCATATTGCCTGTTTGGATAACCACTTTTTAGCAGTATCGCGCGTAACTTTTGCTGCTTTAGCGAGTTTACTAATTGCTGCGCTAACCCTCCAGTATCCTCTTGAGGAATAATAAATCGACTCCATTATAATTAATTACCAGCACCTAGCGCTAATTTATCTTTCATTGCGGATTTTATTAACCAACTAGCCAATCTTTCCTTGAGAGATTTATCAGCGATGGAATTTAGTGCGTGAATTAATTTCACATCCGCGAGATGCCTATCTTGTAGATTTTTACTTTTATAAGCTACATCATGAGCATGACACGACTTATCAATAGCGTTTATCGGATACTCACCTGGTTTTGGTTGATCTTGGTCATCAAGTCTGATATTAAGTCGGGTTCCTGGACCGCAGTAATTATATCCTGGGAGGTGTTTTTCTCCTGGGTATTTAGCCCACAGAGTTAAGGTAGTTTTGTTAATTTTGCTGCGATGTCACCCCCGTGTTGCTTTATTTTTACTTGATTTTGGCTTTGACTTTGGTTTTGGTTTTGACTTTGGTTTTAGCTTTGACTTTGGTTTTGGCTTTGGTTTTGGTTTTTCACCTGACTTGTCAGTGGAAATAAATTTAAATTTCTTTGTACCGCATCGCTCACACTTGACCGTAACCGCAGATCTATTATTGTTTGTTGTAATGGTTGTTAGATCACTTGTTGGTGTGTGCGCCCTGTATTTCACACAATATAAATCCATATTTATTTTATATTATTCTAATGGAGATCATTGACTTTTCTGCTACAAGAAAACGAGAACCAGTTAAGCATTACGCAGCGCTACCAAATTCTATTCGAGTGATTATCATTGGTCCATCTGGGAGTGGTAAGACGCAGTTGTTACTTAATTTAATAATGAGGTGGATGAAATGGGATAAATTATATCTGGTAGCTCCATCTGTAGACGATCAACGATGCTATGATGTAATAAAAGATTATAATGAAAAGGCAAAACCGTTAAATGAGAACGGAGACGATGTTGTTAAATTTATAACTGACATTAATGAAGCGCCAAGTATTGATGCTATTGACGGGTCAATTAACAATTTAGTTGTTTACGACGATGTAATGTTGGATAAACAATCAAATCCTGCCAGGATATTTTCCAGAGGCAGACACAAAAACACAGATGTGATTTATGTAACCCAGCGGTATACACAAATTCCTAAAGTGATAGGGATAACTGTAATATTCTTACTGTCTTTAACGGAGTTGATACTCACACGTTACGAAATATTCATCAGACCTGGTGTAGCGGCGATATGGACATAAATAAATTAAAAAATTTCTTTAGTCATGCTAAAATAACCCCGCATGGGTTTATAACGATAAACTTACACGATCCTAGAACACGGTATCGAGTTGGTCTTGATAAAAAAAATTTAATTCATAGCAGCGGGGAGGGCGACGACAACGAATTGGTTCATTTTTTGTAATCGAAGTGCCATTAATGGGTTTTTCAACCAGAAACCACATTTGGACTAACTCAGGAGGACCTCCCAAGGAGGTTTCTCCCTCCGAGAATTCCTCTTGAAACATAGTTGAAGTTATTTCCAGTTGAAAACCCCTTTTTTTGGAGGGTTTATTTCGACATTTGGAACCTTATAAATTTTGTAGGATTCGTCCTCCCTGCTGCTGACAGAGATTACCTATCAACAAATTATGAGCTATGTCATCATTATTCCGCATAGATTTTCTTACACAGTTCATGGAATTCCTTTCTAGTTTTATGTTAGCACATCACAAATCTACCTATCTATCCATCTATCGATAGATCGATCAAGATATGATGGCAGGATCTGAACCTGCAGTGCTTCGATCGTGAGTCTAGCATGCAAAATACTGAGTCACAGTGGTTGAACAAAGAACTGGGATGCTTGGAGATAGGATGGTTAGGGATGGATAGTAGTCATTGGTAATGTTCGTCTTGTCGACACAGAGTGGTAATATTTGTCTTGTCGACACAGAGCTCTCTTTTGAATGGAGACTCTACACTTAAGTAGCTTAGAAGTTGTATTCACATTGCATTTGCAAGGAACAGCTACCAACATCCAAATAGGGACAACAGAAGAGTTGTTACACACTCTGGAAAAAAAAATAGGGATCTACATTCAACTCCTGAAATTTATCGGATATCCCTCAAATATACTTTAAAAGAATATGGAAAATATGGAAGGACATGGGCATTTTGGTAATTTTGAAGCAAACATACATATGTCATTTGTAAAATAAGTACATATTCTAACTTAAAATCTGCTCATCTAAGGATTGTTCTGTCTCTTATTACAATTTAACCATCTTAAGTCACGAGCATGCAGAATACTTCGGTTTTTTTTGCCAGTGGCTTTTTCGTAGTATATTGCGACAGTAGGTTGAAGGTTTTGAAGAAATCAAAGCAGCTCAAGACATGAAAGCCAACCAAAAATAAATAGCCATTTGTTATGGAAATCATGTATGCTGCAAACTCTACACCTTTCATATCCAGTTATACTTCCCGTAACAAGTTGAAATAAATTTTAAAAAAAGAATATTTCAGAGATCAACTTCTATAGAAAAAAATCTTGCAGCAGTTTTAATGCTATAACTAGTCAGGAATTTTCTGTTGACTTTCCATATGTTAATATATCTTTTATGAACCAAAAATATAGCAAAATAGGCTATCATTAAAGATATTTGTATGACGATATGTTTGAGCATTTTCAGGTACACTTCCAAAATATATTAAGTATCTAACAGCTTCAGTATATCTTCTTATGTATATTTAATTTGAAGTGTGTGTTGGCTTTTGTCCATGATTATATACTGTGTATCTTTAATTCGTATTGAGTGATTGAACTTCGTCCATAATTGAGGGTACGAGTTGGTCTACCTGACTAATGTATTTGTTTTGTAAACACCATATAACTAAACAGTGTCTATGAATTTAGATTATATTTTAAGATTATTTTTACATGGAGGTAAACCTGTTTACAGATGCCGAGTTCAAGGTCTAGTCGTTTTTAGACATTAAGAATGTTCTAGAAGCATGTTGCTTACAAATTTTGTTTACATCATTCTATTTCTGTTCTTGTGTCTTAGCATTTTGTATAAATCTTATTTACTTCAGAATTACTCATTCCGTATCTTAACATCAGTCTAGGTGGAATCAATTTAAGTTGTGTTTCAGCTAATATTTGAGAGGAATATTTATTCAAATTATTCATTCGAATTACAAAGTCCTCATTAATATTTTTCAAACTAAATCATTATTTTGGATTTATTATTAATTCATTAAAGGACATTTTAGATTATATCATTGTAATATATCACGACTGTTAGGGCATAAACACATCAGAAATTTTACGATTCAAATTCATTCGGAAAAGCACTGGAATTCATTCGGAATACTCAAAACTTTTGGATTTGTAATAGAACTGTTAAGAATAATTTGGGATATAATTCACAATACTGTAAGTTTTATTGAATTTTCGCTTTGTAATCTTGGGAAATTCTTTATTAGCTAACTTTTGCCAGACCTGCTCGTTTTTCCACTTTTCTGCTACATATTTGAATACCATTGTAATCTTTATGTATGTATGTAGCTATCACTCCACCAGTTTCCAATCTGTTCATTCATTTTCTTATCATTTGTTTTTGTGATTTTTCTTCACATACCCAAAATTTATTTCTACCATTCTCTCTCTCTCTCTCTCTCTCTCTCTCTCTCTCTCTCTCTATATATATATATATATATATATATGTGTGTGTGTGTGTGTGTGTGTGTGTCTGTGTGTGTGTGTGTCGATCTTCTTAATGTAACAGTAAGATTCAAAAGAGGAAGTTAAGATGTTCCCAAAAAGATGACTTTACTGTTGTTTTATCTTAATCTCTAAAAGTGTGATATAATTTGCCCAATTCTTTTGCCTAATACAGAGACTGCTGCTAATCTTTGACACTGTGTGCTTTACAATCAGCCTTCACAAATTAGGGTCTTGGTTGAATAAATGGGGATCCAAGTGAGAATATCCCTATTCCAAAAGAGGTGTAAAATCATGATATTCAACAGAAATACATTAATACTGACTAACAATAAAAATATTTTAGATTCATTCCAATATTCATAATAAATCATCTATTTTTAATCTGAGAATTGTTTCTGTCCATGTAATTACGTCTCCTGTAAGTTTGAGCTTTTTATGATAACTTTTAAGGAGTGAACATACATTCAAACGGCATGGTTTCCCACTAGACAACCATAGTGAAGAATATTTATGCCCAGCAATAACATTTAGGTGCCTGACTTAAAAGTTTGAATGGAAGTCCAAAACAACTACACAGTTATTCAAAATTGAAGAATAAAGTTTGTGAAAATTTTGTCCTACAAGTGAACTCACAGACATACGAGTTATTAGTCATTCACGTGGAGATCATTGATATTGTATGATGGCAGACAGTTGTTGTTGTTGTTGTTGTTGTGTGGTTTAACGCCATTTTTCAGCACACGATAGGCTATGCATGGCGGCCAGTATTAATGGTGGAGGAAGAACCCGGGAAAACCCCGGGAAGAACCACCGACCCACGAGAAGCTACTGACAAGCTTTCTCACATACCCACATTGACCGAATCCTAGACTGGAACCCACGCAGACAGAGGTGAGATGGCAGTGATCCGTAACGGAGAACGCTTTAGACCACTCGGCCGCTCGGGACCCCGGCAGGCATAGTTATTTTAAATCATGGCCTCAAAACCTGGCTGTATGGCTTGACTTTGGCTCTGATTCATTTCGTTGCCCTGTCGGTTGCAGGCTATGGATTTACCTAAATCTGAGTTACATTTTATTGAAACTCTAGTATATGAAGCACAAAGAGAGAGCTTTGTAACAGATACGACTAAAAAACCCAAATCTTAACAAATTTTAAACAATATTTTGAAAATGTAAAAAGTGATTTGAACTTAAATTAACACAAAAGGATAAGTATCATACGAAACGGGCTAAGAGTTGATTGCTTGAAAATAAACCTTTAAAGGACAATTGGAGCCTTTGCTATACTAGTCTTGTTCCCTGCTCGTATGCTCTCTGCATTGCACTCTATACAAAGTCCGGTGAACGCCGACGCCATATTGTCACTAGATCAAAACAAATGGCCTCACACGGGAGTGTGACTAAGGGGGCACTCACCAATTAATATGTACTTTAGAGAGAGTGACGTATGTAAGGTGAAATAGTTTGCATTTAAAACATGCACAATGGAGAGAATGTTGGCATACCTATATGCTACAGTAATGTAACGTGGATGATATTTCTTTGGATATTGTACTTTTGGAAATTTTACATGATTTAAGCACACTGCTAACTAAAATGACTGCTCCCTTGTGTTAAAAAATCAGCCTGAATTAGTCTAAAGTACACTATACATAGCAGCTATTAAAATAGGGAAAATGAATTTTGCCAGACTAGACAATACCAGCTTCTGAAAGTGCAATGAATGGATTACCAAATATGTAAAATGTAACAAAAGTTATCGGCTCTTTTTTATACAATTTACCTCTGAAGTTCAGGAAGTGAAAATGACCAAGTAGAGCTAGCACTTTTTTGAAAGATTCACATTTGAAGTAAGGCCAAGCTGTATACTCTATAACCCATACTACACCCATCAATCATACATCAAAATAAAGGGAATTAAAGGTTCTTTTAATTATACCTAAGATATACAAGGTCTGTTTTAAATAGCCAGTATAACCAGTGAGGAAAGCCGGGGAAATTCTTTTTCTTTAAAATCTTAACCCCAATGCAAAATGCGAAACTGTATAGCGCCACCTAAAGTGCGAAAAGTTACGAAAAGTTGCGAAAAGTTACGTTATAAAAGTTACGAAAAGTTGAGAAAAGTCACAAAAACGAAAAATTACAAAAAGATGAAAAACAAATAAAAAAATTTAATGTAAGCTAGGACGAGAAAAGTTGCTTTTAATTTATTATTTAAGCTTCTTTGTTCCCAAAAGCTATATCTAAAATTACATTAACTGTTTACAAATGATTTCCTTTATTTGATAATGTTTCAGAAGAAATGTTCTTTCCACAAATGCATCGAAAGGTTAATATCGTAACCGAAATCCAAATTTCCGTCGCTCAGAGTTACAACAAAATCATTTTCTCGACCTTTTTTTAATTAAAACAAGTAAATAATAGCAAAGATTTTCGTTATCTTCATTTGCATCAGTGTAAATATATATTTCGAAACTGCTATACAATAGACTGCACTTTACAATAATAACTAACGTATTTTACAAAATGTTTTTGTAACGTAGAATGGTAACGTATGTGTCGTAGTGTAAAACACGGAAATATGTTAAAGTTCAAACAACGTTTAGCCATTCCTCAAGACACTTTATCTTAATGCAATCATTTTCATTGATTTAAGGAGACATCATATAATTAACACAGCCTTACAACAGAAATTAATAAATTAGGTAAGATGAAAAAGTTACTTATCTCACAGTAAATACAGTCCGTCTCACAATCCAGTGAACAAACAGAACAATTATACTTCTTCGACATTTTCTCAACGAATGCAAAATACAAATAAAGGCAAGAATATACAGACCGCAATATATAATTTTTAATCTAGAATTTGTATACGCAACAATTATCATTATTTTTTAGTTTCAATACAAACTATGGATTGGTGAAGATATTCTTCTTTGATGTCACTGTCAGACATGGTCACAAATCTGTAACTCAATAATTAATTGTAAGATAATTACCGCATTCACAACTCTCCGTATGTTACCTACACATTAATGATTAATTATCATTGTGCAAAAGAACAGTTATAATAAACAAAAGCGTGATAATCAAGCCAATTTATCCATCGTGGACATTACAATATCGGCTTTGATTGAAGTTGACAGATAAAAGAACAGCAATCGGCTTATTAGTGGTCACCTTGCTTATGCCAGATGTACATACGGATATCTTGACCAGTGCTGACAAAATTTTCTATTAATCCAATTTAGGCGAATGAATGTTTTTTCCTTCCGGAAAGACTTCAAAGTCAATATCCTTTCAAACTCCATAATTCTTATTACATTTCATAAAATCGAAGTAGTGATTTACTAAACGAACCTAGAAACACTCGTTATTAAAACTATATGTTAAATGATTTTGAAAATCAGTAATTACACATTATAATTTCATTTCTGAAACAGAAATACTTATCTGCAACTGATAATAAACTATAGTCGATCCATTTCGCAGATAAGTATCTCAATGAACTTTTCGTAACGTTTCGCAACTTTTCGTAACTTTTCGCACTTTTCGTAACTTTTCGCATTTTAGTCATACCGCTCACACGGAGATACTTAGTTAATCTAACCGCGGAATATTTATTCCTTTAATATTCTGTTTTGTTGTTGTTGTTGTTGTGGGGTTTAACGCCATTTTGCAGCACATGATAGGCTATACATGGCGGCCAGTATTAATGGTGGAGGAAGAACCAGAGAAAACCCCGGAAAGAACCACCGACCCACGAGAAGCTACTGGCAAGCTTTCTCACATACCCACATTGGCTGAATCTTAGACTCGAACCGCCGCAGACAGAGGTGAGATGGCAGTGATCCGTAACGAAGAGCGCTTTAGACCACTCGGCCACTCGGGGCCCCTATTCTGTTTGTTAGTGACACAATGTGAATTTACAAGTACTTTCGATTAGAACTATAACATTAGTTAGCTTATGTTCAAGCTTAACCACCATTTCGGTCATATAATTATATTTACTAATATTTTTACTAGTAGGCGAAGATGAAGGAAAAGGGTGCAAACAACGATATTATGTAAATATCGCACATTTTATACAGCGTCATCACAAGGATTCTTTCCCCAATCGATTCCTTGATAAAAAAAATAACGACGGAGGTGATGTACGACATCCTAAATACAGCCAAAGATTAAGATGAAAATATCACCCGTCGTGTTCGAGGTGGTGAGGGTAACGATTGTTTTCCAAAAATGTACACTTCACACGACATCATCTACAATAATCTAGTTTCAATAAATTTCTTGATGAATTTTACATTGATATTGATAACTCGTTGTACATGACACCTGACTTTGTCAAATATTAGGATCGAAATAGCAATCCTATCCCAAGAAGTGGGTTGGGGGTGAATGTGGCAATATTTGGTTCAATAGTATACATTCCGACTGCGTTATGTAATTTATAAAGGATTCCATTTGCAATGAATTCCTTGATACCTTTTACATAAGAATTGATTTAAGGTGACAGATGACAGTAGATAAATATTGTTTCATTTTGAAACAATTACTGAAATTGTAAAGTATCAAAGAGAGCATTTTACTTATTGGCAAAGCTCGTGAAGTCACTGCAAGTGCAACAAAATGCTAATTATTATGTAGTTAAGTAATATATGTTCAAAGTTTATGAGCTGGTACTTGAGGCATATCGACAAAAGCTTAGGAACTGTGAAAAGGAAACAGGAAACACCCCTGCTGAATTTGCAAGAGAAAATGAACAATTATTTGATAGAAGGCACTCAGCCAAGATAGTTGATCAAGACTACGATAACATCAGACAACTCAAACTAGTTGAAGAGTTCAAGAATTGCGTCCATAGTGGCGTCAAAAGCTACCTTGATGAGCAAAGATGAAAACGTTAGAAAATGCTGCTAGAAAGGCTGACGATTATGCCTTGACTCACAGAGTTTCTTTTGTCAACAAGTCCTCCTCTCAGCAGTTATCTGGTAAAAAAACCCACCAGAATCATTCAAGCACTGCCAAATCTCAAGCTGGCACAACTTTTAGGAATTGAATGTCTGATAAGACCGATTACAAATCCTTATCTCGTCCTATGTGTACATATTACAAGAAGATATTGCATGCCATTTAGTATTGCTAAAGATTGAGAAATAAGCAATATAATCAAGGCAGACCTATTCCAAATGCATTTATTTGTAAGAGGTTAAGGATACGGTCATGCGTTGAAAGTGTTACTGGTCTATGCTGTTAAAATAAGTAACAAAAAAGAGTGCAAGGCAACAAGCTTTGTAAAATTTAACAAACAATGTATTGCCCTAGAATACAAAGTGAAAATGAGAAAAAATAACTTACGGTATTGCGAATTAAATCCCAAAATAATCCAAGAATTACAGATACAAGTACTAGTATTTAAAGTCCTGAATAAAATTCAGTAAAAGTTCAGAAAAAATTCTCAAAATGAAGTCGATGACGTGTCTGTGGTAGCTATTAAAGTGTTGATGTATCAACAGTCTTTTGTTTAATTACACAAATATCATTCCACGTTTGAACATACTATAAATTCCAGTGAATGTCTTTATCCAAGAAATGTATCAGAGCACTTCTGTATTTCCAGAGATAATAATCACTTGAATTCAATAATTTGAATAAAAAAAGATTCCAGCCCAAAACTAATTGTCGCAACATAAAATAAACAATTTGAAAGTGTTCGATGTTATAGAACGAAAGACCAAGTCCTCACAATCACAAGATTATACAGTTCTCTACTTGACCTCAGGTCACAATTAGCATTTTCAAAAAACAATTCCTAATGGAAAAAAACCTTCTAGAATGATTATATTGTTTACAAAACAGTAACCTGGATTATGTATAATTCACTTAGGAAACTCCAAACCCTCGACCTAAATAAACATATTTACCTCTTCTATTAATAATGATCCTGATATTAAGCCCATACACGGAGAGAATACTTTAGCTATGTATTAGTTGCTTGCAATGAATAAAATAAAAAGTCAATCAGGTCAAGCAGAAATGAACTCAGTTTTGGACAAGGTCTAGTCCAGCATACAATGTAACATTACAACAGCATGTAATGAAATTTTAAAAAATAAATAAAACTAACAAGCAAGGTATGGCAACATTCTCTCCATTGTGCCTGTTTTAAGTGCAAACAACATCACCTTACATACATCACTCTCTGAAAATTACATAATAATTGGTGAGTGCCCCCTAAAGCCATGGCAAAAAGAGCTCTTGAGAATGGTGTTAATCTGGATATTATTTCTTTACATATTTTGGTCGAGCTTTTGATGAGATCATTTCTGCTCATGGTATGGATCAATCAACAGGTATTGATCATGGTGATCCTCTTTATACTACTCATTCTCCTTGTTCTAATCAGGGTGACAAATGACAATCACTCATTGTTGAACAGTAACAAAAGACTGAGATCTTCTGTTTGTCTCAGAGATCGATTAGCGAAACTGAAGCCACACAGTTATGTTTTTTTGTTTTGTTACAGATGGGGTCCTTATGAGAAACTGTTGACCACCACAAATTGTTGTTCATAAGTCGCATAGATAGAAAATTCTTAGTCAAGCCAATACAACTTCTTTAGCTGTCCAATTATGGTCAATAATACTTCTCACAAAATCTTGAATCATTTGTATTGACTAAAATTGATATTTCTAAATACTTTAGATCATATCACACCTGACAAATGATAGGAAAACGAAATCAGAAGATACATAAAACTCACCTGCAACGTATTCCTGCATTTAACAAACCGAGTCTGTATCAGGGTATGACAGAAATACAAACGAAGGAAGTTTTCAGCCTGGTGATAAAGTTCTGACTATCTTACCTCATAATCCTCTTCAGGCTAAGTACTATGGTTCTTACACAATTGACAAGAAAGCATGTGACTTAAATTATATCATTAACACGGGGGGGGGGGGGGGGGGGGGAGTGAGAGAGAAAAGCAGCATAGCCACATACAAATGCTAAAACTCTATGTCGATAGATATTACCCTGTTAATAATTCAGTTAGTTTAGGTGTAGCTGTCCCACGCTGTGAGGATTTAAGCAGTCAAATAAAATGGGACTTTAGTGACTTTGGTGTAACAAATCCTCGGGATTCAGAAACAATCTGGACCAGAAACTTTCACATCATAAGCCACAAGAAACTAATAAACTAAAACAACCACTATGTTAATATGAGCACTTGTTTCCATATGTTCAAATAAAATCTATATAACAATTATTTCACTAACAACAGCCATATCACATATTAATTAACGTTGGAGCTTTACTTGTAATGTGAGCAGGTTTTCTTAATGACAATTTGTCAATTTGTTTAAAAAATTCATGCTTTCATTCTGTTTAATACCTGTGAGTGTTTATCAAGATAATTCCTTAGTTCATCTATGAATTTCTTCAATTTTGCTTCCATTACCTTCCATTTATTTTGCAAAAAAATAGTCTTCCTCAAGATTATTGAAGCTATTTTCTTCCAATTATTTAGGAACCTTAGAAATGCTGGTTGTTTCAACACATTCTGTAATTCATTCAAGTTTAAATAGGGTTGATCCCCGTCTATGTTATGTACTGAGAAACCTAATTCATTTTAAGTTGCAGTTGAAAATCCTGCTCTTGACAAAAGTAATATTCATAAAGGTGAAGCTTTGATACTTTTGATGTAGGTAATTTATTAAATGAGAAACTTGAAAAACACCAAACAATTATGCAATTAACAACTAAGTTAAAACCAAAATGGAATGACTGTATTACTGGATTAGTTGCCCCAAAATGATCATTAATTCGAAAACTTCCACAAATGATAGACACTTTCTGATTAGTTAAGCAATATAATTTACACTGGTGCAATTTACAATATGCTGTCCACAGTTTGAGATATAAAGTGGTGTAAAGAAATTACTATGTGATGATTTGTCAGAGACATTTTAAGTTTTTACTATTTTTCAACAAATGTTTCGATCTATAATTAAAAGTCTGTTAACATGATTACAGTTAAATATCTAGCTTGTTGAAAACAAAGTTCCTTTGTTGGGAATTGATATAACTGTATTATTATGAATATCAACTATTTTATGATATATCTATGAATTTTTTTAACAAGCAATCTTCCGACAAGTTATGATAAAACTATATTTGATTTTGCACCAATTCATGCAGTCCTGCACTGGCATGATACCACTGAGTCACTTATCAAAATCATTTACATGAACAATCGCATTGCTTTCAGAGACCTCTTCCGTTATGGATAAAATGGCAGAGCTTATATAACCCTCACTGACTATCCCAACCCTGTCTATAATTATTAGAATCAGTTCAAACTTTTACCTGTGATGACATATAATTGCTTATAATACATATGTACAGACAACAATACTGGTAACAATGCATATAATTCAATAACAATTATATTATGGTTATTATAGTATCATTGTAAATCATTATATGTTTATGCTGTTATCTTTAAGGGCAAATAATCCAACCATATCTTTTAAATGTACAAATTCAATTATTCCCATTATTTTCAACACAATTGTTTAACGTAACAAAGACATGACTAAATACTGGATTATAGTTTTTGTACCACAATAAAGCAAACACTTTTCAAGCATACTGCCGTTCTTTATCAGAACTATTTATTCATGTCATCAACAGCAACAATCAACTGATGTATTATTAGCACGAGTTTTTTTAAAATAAAAAAATCAGAATTTGTGATGGTGTTTATCGCAGTAACTCTTTTCCATTTTATAACGATATATACGACCAGGCACACCATCAAAAGGAGAAAACATGTATATGGTTAGTACTGTTTTGTTACCATACAGCCGTTTGTTACCATACAGCCATTGTGTTACCATACAGCCAATACTAGATAATATCAAATCATTCTGAATGAATGAAATCAGTGAGTTCTTACTGATTTATTAAAATTCAAAGCATCGCAAAGTAATAAATATTTGGCCACATTTATTTTAGCAGATACATTTTACAGCATTTTTATTCAGTCTTGGTCTGATTTTTAATACCTATGGCTAATATGCCTTTGTTATCAAATGTTTGGTTGAGTCTGAAGGATTTTGTAACACCTATAGCTATTATGCCAATGTTATCGTTGAGTGAAGTTTTTTTAACACCTATAGCTAATATGCCTTTGTTATCAAGATCTTGGTTGCGTTGGAAGGATTTTTAACACATATACCTAACATGCCTTTGTTATCAAGATCTTGGTTGCGTCAGAAGGATTTTTAACACTTATAGCTACTATGCCTTTGTTATCAAGATCTTGGTTACGTTGGAAGGATTTTTAACACTTATAGCTACTATGCCTTTGCTATCAAGATCTTGCTTACGTCAGAAGGATTTTTAACACTTATAGCTACTATGCCTTTGTTATCAAGATCTTGCTTACGTCGGAAGGATTTTTAACACTTATAGCTACTATGCCTTTGTTATCAATGTTTGGTTGAGTCTGGAGAATTTTTAACACCTATAGCTACTATGCCTTTGTTATCAAGATCTTGGTTGAGTCTGATTATGAGTGAAATTCGTCAATATTAGCTATGTGATATTCCACCCGATTGGCTGAGCTCGTCAAGAATCATGAACTATATTTCTGATTCTGATGAGACTTTGATCAAAGGTTTTAAAAAGTTATATATTATGAAAATGATGGACAAGATTAATTAAGAGCAAGACCTTTGCATATTAATGAGTAATCATGGCAGTGCTTGTTACCGATCTGGAGACCGAATTCCAATCAGGTTTTTCTCCACAATAAACATATATTGTCAATGTCATGGACAGATATTATAATATCAGCGCATATTAATGAGATGACTTTCATCTTACTGGTTGATTTTCTTACATCACTAGCTGTTTATCTCATCCACTTTCTATATATTGTGAACTGTTGTACATGATATACAAGTTTCTCAATTTAAACGAAAACACTTTGATACCCCATGCATGGTTATATGAAATCATGATTCTTTTTATAAAAAAAACTTTACACTTTTGTATAGTCCATAAATGTTTTCATACTGTTGCTCTTCTATTTTCAGAGAGCATTTGCCAAGACACAACATATTTTTCAACTTGTGGATATTGTTTTGTAAATCTTTTGATTAAATGAAGGGGCACGCTCTAGCCACTTAGATCAAAAGTGGGCGAAATTCGTGATGAAAATGGAGATGAAGATTAATTGAGATAAATAAAACGTAAAACATGAATATCGTGCATGCTAAAACATGTCTCATGCAGTTCAAATGGCATCCTTGAATCTTTAATGGTGTGTGCTAGAAACTTATA
This sequence comes from Sinohyriopsis cumingii, assembly GCA_028554795.2. NCBI lineage: Eukaryota > Metazoa > Mollusca > Bivalvia > Unionida > Unionidae > Sinohyriopsis > Sinohyriopsis cumingii. Next base: position 22,014,532 of record CM068831.1, read on the forward strand.
CTGAATGTAAATAATTGCAAATCTTAAACTGTTATGATGTCCATCATTATTATTATGTTGTTTTAACTTAAATGATGCCAGAACCTATTGTTGATGTGTCTTCACTAATTGCAAAGTTAGCACACTATTTAAATCATATTTCATCAATTTTATTTTGATTAAAAAGTTCCAGAATAATAATAACAATTCAAAGTGCTGATATTTGAGGGTATTTCAACTGATCATGACAGATATCCCTCTGAGACTTTAGTACTTGTGACCATACAGATATCACACCAAGGCCTTAGTACCTGTGACTTTTAAGGTCCTTAGGGATTTCAATATTAGACTGAAGAGGAATAACCAACCCTAACCTGTATATGTATTTATTTAAAACCAGACTTGAATGCATTGAATTCATCTTGCTAATATAGCTTATATAGCTGTCTAGATATCCCTCCAAGGCTTTAGTAGTTGTGACCATACAGATATTCCTCCAAGGCCTTAGTACCTGTGACTGTACATATATCCATCAAAGGCTTTAGTAATTGTGACCATTTAGATACTGTGTTTAGGCCTTAGTACCTGTGACTGTACAGATATCCAAAGTTGTAGTAGTTGTGACAATACAGATATTCCTGCAAGGCCTTAGTACCTGTGACTGTACAGATATCCAAGGCTTTAGAAGTTGTGACCATACAGATATTCCTCCAAGACCTTAGTACCTGTGGCTGTCCAGATATCCCTCCAAGGCTTTAGAAATTGTGATCATACATATATTGCTCCAAAACCTTAATCACTGTATACACATGTACTGCTTATGCTGTCAATGCTGTCTGAATGAAGGATACCAATGTTTTGCATATGTCAAAATGGTTGATACAAAATCCACTAAAATTGTTTACTTAAACTACCTATAAATGTAACAAAGAATTAGATATGAAAATAAACCACGTACTGTAACAAAGAAAGTACAAGCATAAAATGTACAAAGTCATTGTAAACATTATAACAGCTAGAAATTTTGCCTCTTATTTTTTGCACACTATTACTCTCGTATACTAGTACATATGTAATGTTCTACCATTGTATATATGTACCAGTAGTTTCTATTTTTCACATTTGTCAAATTGCAGTTATTGCATAAGTAAATAATATATTGGATTTACTTTTGTATATGTACCATAAAAAAGGCTGTGGAAAGTGATCCTGTATAGTGCATAATGTTGCAATTATTTAGAACACCGTTTTAAAGCAAAACGAGAAAAAGACCTTACAAGTCTGACATACCAGAAACTTAAGTATACAAAGTTATGAAGGTATGATTTGATCCAATACTACAGAGAATCTGAGACAGAAATGTAATCTGAAAAGACTTGTACTTAACTCCACTGCGAAATAAGAACACTACCTTGTTATATCTATAATTTACAAACATACGAATTGAAATATATCTCAATTCATAAACATGGTCAATATCTTGATCTGAAAATCTGAGGCAGTATTAATTACACTCTCCATTTGAAGAAAATGGTGATTGTTCAAAAGCTAGGGGATAGATACTGAAGTAAATATGAGGTAGGTCTTGCTAATTCTGTTCTGGGATTCCATGTACTCAGCTTAAGTTTGTACATGGTTTTTAAGAAATTAAGATGATTCCTGCAATCTCATACTGCATATTGAACCTGCACAAGTATGAATGTTAAACATTAAATACAAAATAAATTTTATTCATGAAATGGGTACACATGTTAATTCTTGTACTTGGTCTACATAATTTCTGTCAATAAAAGTTTATTTACAAATAAGATTGTGAAAGCAGAGTAAGAAAATAAATATCCTTTTAGAATGTGAACAAAAATTATAAAATCATAAACCAATATATGCCATTTTATGATAGATGATTGCAACAAGTTATTTTCCAACAATCTAATATAAATATTAGTATCAAATACTACTGACACCCAACCAGCTCTCATGTGGAGCCAGATCTTGTCACTGTCCTCAAATGAACTGTTCTGAAATTTCATAGTATATTTATAACTTTTTAGGTTCTTAGGGATTTCAATATTAGACTGAAGAGGAATAATCAACCCTAACCTGTATATGTATTTATTTAAAACCAGACTTGAATGCGCTGAATTCATCTTGCTTATATAGCTTGGGGAGGTGAGGTTTTTGAAAGAAGCAGGTGCTAATTTGCATGTGAAATAGAATACAATTAAGTTAAAATAATAAAGGAAACTTTTGATGTACATGCGATGGATGGCTAAATAAATGTATGCATTTAATAAATTTGCATATCAAATGCATGAATTCCATGGCAACATCAGCATAATATTATTATGAGATTTGTATGTCTGTACAAATTTGGACAGGCACTGATGTGTCACGTCTTTTACACATCAACATACCATCTTGACATAAATATCAATACCAAGATAATCAAGTATAAACACATTACAAGAAGCAAAACAAATCATTCTAATGGATATATTACAATGCTGTAAATGGGGAAAACTAGAATTATTTTTGCTGGTGAGGACATGTGCTTCAAATGATCCTAATTTTACAAATGATTATACACGTGAACCTTCCACATGAGACATTTCTCTTGAGTTTAGGGGTGTCTTTCATCCCTCACAGAAATCTCCCCCACTTGTAAAATTATTAATGAAAAATTAAATTTTTGTTCAATTTTTTTAAACATTTGGTCCAGTGGAAAACATGACCAGCAACCAAAACATTTAAGGAAAATATGCATTTGACACTACTGTGAATGACTGCATCACAAAAACTGATATTAAACAACAATGAACTTGATTTAATCTTCTGTAAACATGAATGTAAACCAGACTATAATACATGTCACTAACAGCCATTGTAATCCATACTGCCTGGGGTGAATGGGGTCTTTGTCTCATACTAGTATGTGATGATTGTTTTCCAGATTTGATTGTCATTATTACAGAGTGGTGATAGTCATGATAGGTGTTTGCAAATTAGTCTTAAGGTCACAAAAGGGTGTGATGGTATAGTTGTGCTTTATATGGAGAATCTTACTATCATGGGCAGTTCTGGCAGGCAGGCAACAATCTCAATCTATCCACAGGCAGAAAACAATTAACACATTAACCCCTGGAGCTTTTTGTCACTTTTGCCTGAAAATCGAGTAGGAAACACATTTTGAAAGCTATTTCTGAATAGACTCGAAAACACCAAATCCCCGGTCATCTTTCAATAACGTACTGCCTAGTTGTGTTAGAAACATTGTTTTTTCGTTGGCTATTTGACTTGCGCATGAGCAGAAGGGTAAAACGGAGCCATTATTTTTGTATGGAGACCATTCTTTATTCTAAATGCCCATCTTATCCTACTTTTTGCAAAGGCTCATCTGTCTGTTTGCAGTTCATACCGGTTTGCCTTAGATCTGAGACCAAAAATTCTAAAATCAGGACACAAAATGGGATTCCAACCACGGGCAAATTTTGGGTAAAAAAAAGTCCGGTCCAAAAGATGAGGTTTTTCTGTCTGTATTTTGTAGTGCAATTAGATATTCCAGATTATTTGGTATCATTGTAGAGCTACATCTGTCTACCTTTCTATAATACCACCCACTTTAGTGTATCATGCATGACCATGATGCTACAGAGCTTGGCAGTAGGCTACTACCTCCTGCCCCGTAGAGTCGTCACCAGGGGTTAATGTGTTAAAACATCTTGGTGAACTCATCAGAGTTGCACTGCAGGCACTAAAAAGAGCATTTTCTATTCTGAGGAAAATTAGGGCTAACTCCGTTCTGAAACCTGCATCCAGTAGAAGTACATTATCTCCTAAGATCAAAAACGATGAAGACTGCCACCAATATAATTCAGCGATAATCCTAAGATATGCTAAAATTGCTTGCAGTACCTATAAGAAGGGTATAAATGGCAACATTTTAATGTGAAACGACTGATTTATGAAATTATGTGCATATTTTAATATTAATAACATGTAAATTTATTCAATAGTTGTCATGTTTTGTCCATGCTGAAATCCTAATCTGTGAGGTCTAGACTCCTGACCAAATCTGGATCTGTCCTGACCTGATCTGTTTTTTTCTGTCACATGTATGCATGCCATATATGACATAAATGCCAAGATCTATGATAGTTTGTTTTGTTAAAGAGGTAAAGTAATTTTTATTACATTTCTGAAATTTTACATTGAAAAGTGAAATAGTCATTATATTTTGATGAGAAATTATAAGACAACGTCAGCATTTCCCATTCCATATTATTTAAAAATACTTTATGAAATCAAATTAATGACCCCAACCCACTCACAATTCTCAGGAAATTAACATCAGGTATATAAAAGAAAGAAGCAAATTATTCACATATTCATGCAAACTTTGAAACTTCAATAAAACAACAAAAGTTTAGGTCTCTGTAGCAACATTTAAAAAAAGCAGAACAACCAACCAGTTTTCATGTGGAGATAGCAGGCTTTCTCTTAGTTTCATAGTGCTTAAACCAAAGAGAACAACACTGTAGAAGCACAGTTCACAAGGAAGAAAGCAATACAAAATTTAATATATCATATACATCACATGAGATCCTATAAACTGGGATACATAACAATAGTGCCTATAGTAGCCAGGTATAGTATATTGAAGTCAAGGAGAAAAACAACTATCCTCAACTTAATACCTGTAATTAGCTAATTGAAACTCAAAGTCTTGCCAATTAATAACCTATAATATTTAGTATTTCCCATCACAATATATGCCTCAATATAGTGTTTACATGTCAGTAATGCCCTCTGGAACTGGTGTAATTACATTAGCCAGCTATAGTACCCTGGAGTCAAGGAAAATACATACTGTCCTAACATTAATACCTGTAATTAACTAACTGAAACTCATTGTCTTACAAACTAATAACATAACAGATGAAGTATTTCCCATCACAATGTATGCATTCATAAGGTGTCCACATGGCAATAATGCCCTCTGGAACTGGTGTAATTACATTAGCCAGCTACAGTACCCTGGAAATACATGCGGTCCTAACATTAATCCTTGTAGTTTGCCATTTGAAATTTGTAATTATCATGTAATGTACTAAATCAAGCATGTCCATGATGAACCTGAGGTCTTCACCAAGGAAAATACTTTATTGCAGGAGTTGAAAAATCTCTAAAACTCCACTTGTCCTGTGAGGCAAATAATAAAACTTTTTACTCATCCAGAATAAATTATTACTAAACCAGCTATTATATACATTTTAAAACTTACACATAAGATATTGACATAATTTGATTGTATGAATGGTTTATCTCTGGAACTGACACTAATCTCTGATACTATGTTTGGTACAGTGTAGTACTGCATTGATATGAGGACATTATATTCCACCAGAAAATAATGCAGGAAGCAAGTTGGCAATAATAAATTTACCATATGACACAACATGGTTCAGACTTGAACTTTGTTCTGAAATAGTAACTTAAAATTAGGATTTTCTATCATTAAGCTAAATATCTATACTATATCACAGGCAAAAGTAATATGATGGGATATTAAATACCTCTGGAGAAACTATGTACCACTTCCACAAATAAAGCACTAAAATAGTGGGCATATTTGAATGGATTTGCTCAGAATTATGTTTAATTACATACTGTACTTCAATAAAACCTTATTTTTTCAAAACAAGGTGAATGAAAGACTTGCAGAACTTATTCAAACATCTAAGAAAAATGGATTTCAAACATTCACCACAATAATTAAAAAAATATATATGATGCTTATTGCTGCAGATTTCATTTCAAAATGATAAAGCAGTTCCCATATATCATTATATTTGTACCTGCAAAAGTCAGTGAAATTGATCTCATGACATTAAAGTCAAGGGGAGTTGAGTCATGTTCACTGACTCATACTGTGGTAATAATAACATCGTGTAAGGGACAAAATTAAAATCAGTTATATGAGAATAGGTATCCCATGAATTGCCCTTACATTAAATCCTGTCTTGAAAGACCACTGCTATGAAAGACAACCTGTCTTGTAAGACCACTGCTATGGAAGACCAACCTGTCTTGAGAGACCAGGATTTCTTGAACAGATTTATTGATAATATAGTGTTAGGGCTTATTGTGAGAGACCATTATATTATTATTTCAAGACAGGTTCTAATGTACTTGTGCCTCAATGTAATTAAATTCATGGAGTTTAAGGCCAAGGGGATTTAAATGATGTCATGTTCACAGGCATAACGTAATACTAATATTGATTTAATAATGACTGGTTACAGAAATTTTAGGGCCAAAAGCATGTGAAAAAGACGACATTAAAAGGACTAATGTCAAAACATGTCTGAAAGAAGTTTCTTTTAAAGTCAATAGCCAAACGCAGAAAAGAGACTCAGTGCATAAATAAATAGATAAAATATGTACATATAGTTGAATGTAGAGTCTATAAACCTTGTGATATTTCTAAGAGGAAAAATGAATTAGAACTGTTAAACATTAGACTAGTGATGATTTTCAGTGAACATTGAATATCTGTTATGATAAAAAATGATAATTGGGGCATCAGATGTGAACCATTTCATTTATTTTAAAAGTATTTTCCATCTCATGCTGTAAAAAATTTCACTGACATCATTATACTGGAAGAAATACAAAGAAAAAATCATTTCAGTCATCCGTACTGTCAGATCCTTTTATTATTTTAATGTGAATTTCTTCATAAAAAATAATTTTTTCCTCTTCAAAGGCAATCAACAGCCTGAATGGTTTTGTTAAAATAATGTCAGCCTAATTTCTTTAATTTTTCATGTCAAAAATTAACACCAGAGTGGAAAAAAAGAATAACGAATTAGAACATTCTTAATAATGTGGAATATCAAAATTATTTTCAAACATCATGCCCAACAAAACTTCCTATCTGCACTAATATTTAAATCGCCTGCAAGAAATATTCAATAAAAGTTGCATCATTCCATACTTTGATGACTGTATTACTTCAGCAAAGATGTATTTTTATTTGTTTGTACCTAACTAATCAGAAATATTATATTTAAACTATACAAATACTTTGACATAATAAACAACAAAAGAAAATGCAAGTAGACAGTGGAATTGCACACAGTTAATTTCACCAATCTGGAATTGCACACAGTTAATTTCACCAATCTGCATAAATAATTACTGGTTACAACAAAAGAGGCAAAGTATAAAATAAAATGAAACAGAAAGGTGATCAATGAGAATATTTTACACTTAACTATTTGTAATCATTATAAAATACACTGAAAAATAAATTATTTTAAAAATTAGAAAAAGACACAGCGGCTAACAGAAAGTATACCCTTAAGAGGCTGACTGATAATACAACAATTTCCTTCATTTGATCCGGTCAAGTAATTTCCTTCATTTGACCCAGTCAAGTACCAGGAAATGTAAGTAGCAAATTATAACATTTTGTTACAAAAAATAGAACCATATTTAAGGTAATTCCTATTATGAAATCATAATTGAAATATTATTCATACAATGTAGTGCACAAAAATAAAATTATTTCATAGTTTAAAAATATAATAATGACCAAATATTAAGATGAACTCTTCTTTTACTCTTTTTATTTCAAAACTGCTGCCCTACTGTTTATTCTCTCCTTTTTTTGAAATGGGATTCCCTTGGCATGCCACTTCCTGGATATGGGGGAGGAGGTCCCTGAGGTCCCTAGAAATGAGAAACATGAAAGATTATTTTATCACACTCACTAATCTGCACGATCATCTGTTGCCTCTTCTGATCACAAGAACAGGTTTCTCATCTAAAATTTCTATGATACCATGTGTTTCGGTAATATTGAAAGAAAACCAGCAAAATCTATGTAAATGAATACCCAGATGAGTAGAATACAAGGACAGGTGGAAAGCTATCTCACACTACTAATCAAATGATGCAATAGGCTATCACAGGTTCGAGTGGAAGTTGAGTACTTAGGAAATTTGTAGCACTTGACTATTGAATTGTTATTAAATATTTATTTGTAGAATTTCACATTTTTGTATATTCAATCACATGATTAACTATAAAACAAATTTATCTTTTATATTTTGATGTGGGGATCATTATATTCTGTTTAAAGCAGGAACAGGTCAGATATTATTTATGATAATGTACTACTATGTGGTAAATAGTTCTAACAAATTTGGTTTGTCCAATAATACATGGTTGCTGATAATACTGTGACATTATTGTTACTATTATTATTGATTATACCTCATGACATAAAAATGACACAATAACACCATAATGCATACATGCCATCCCCTTAAGACCTGTATACCTGCCATTCCCTTAAGACCTGCATACCTGCCATCCCCTTAAAACCTGCATACCTGCCATCCCCTTAAGACCTGCATACCTGCCATCCCCTTAAGACCTGCATACCTGTCATCCCCTTAAGATCTGTATACCTTTCATCCCCTTAAGACTATATACCTGCCATCCCCTTAAGACCTGCATACCTGCCATACCCTTAAGATCTGCATACCTGCCATCCCCTTAAGACCTGTATACCTGTCATCCCTTTAAGACCTGTATACCTGCCATCCCCTTAAGACCTACATACCGCCATCCCCTTAAGACCAGCATACCTGCCATCCCCTTAAGACCTGCATAATTGCCATCCCCCTTAAGACCTGTATACCTGCCATCCCCTTAAGACCTGCATACATGCCATCCCCCTTAAGACCTGCATACCAAGACCTGCATACATGCCATCCCCTTAAGACCTGCATACCTACCATCCCCTTAAAACCTGCCATCCCCTTAAGACCTACATACCTGCCATCCCCCTTAAGACCTGTATACCTGCCATCCCCTTAAGACCTGCATACCAAGACCTGCATACCTGCCATCCCCTTAAGACCAGCATACCTACCATCCCCTTAAAACCTGCCATCCCCTTAAGACCTACATACCTGCCATCTCCTTAAGACCTGCATACCTACCATCCCCTTAAAACCTGCCATCCCCTTAAGACCTACATACCTGTCATCCCCTTAAGACCTGTATACCTGCCATCCCCTTAAGACCTGTATACCTGTCATCCCTTTAAGACCTGTATACCTGCCATCCCCTTAAGACCTACATACCTGCCATCCCCTTAAGACCTGGATATCTGCCATCCCCTTAAGACCTGCATACCTGCCATCCCCTAATGACCTACATACCTGCCATCCCCTTAAGACCTGCATACCTGCCATCCCCTTAAGACCTGTACACCTGCCATCCCCTTAAGACCTGCATACCAAGACCTGCATACCTGCCATCCCCTTAAGACCTGCATACCTGCCATCCCCTTAAGACCTGCATACATGCCATCTCCCTTAAGACCTGCATACCAAGATCTGCATACCTGCCATCACCTTAAGACCTGCATACCAAGACCTGCATACCTGCCATCACCTTAAGACCTGCATACCAAGACCTGCATACCTGCCATCACCTTAAGACCTGCATACCTGCCATCCCCTTAAGAGCAATAAGCATTATCTAAGTGGCATGACAGCCTAATTTGAATATTAAAAGTGTAATCTATATATTGTATGCCATAATTACAATACACTGTAATAAAAATATACATTTAATTTTGCTACTAACTTGAATCTGCAGCTGGTTAAAGTAATGGGCAAAATCCATGTAGATTATTACCAGAATACAAACACACACAACACTCACTTTAACTAGTCTACATGTCTAGTGCTGCTCAGTAAAAATCAACTCGACACATGATTATGTGCTCAATCTGAGTGCTATATTACACCACTGTCGTATTCCGTTTCTAAATTTGTAAAGCACTCTTTGATTTGTCTTTTTTCTGATGCAACATTTTAATATTTAGAATTATCCTCTCTTCTAACATTTTTCAGTAACATAACATCCAAAAGTCATTGCATTAAAGCTTGTTTCACTTAACATCTGCTGCCATTTTTTTAAGTATAGATTGGTCTGCTACCCGGTTCACCTTAATAATATAACTAATATGTGAAACAAGTTTTCTTTTGTAGAAACCTGTATGCTTTCTAAGAATGTTGCATATACATCTACTATAAACAGAAAATAGGTCCAAATGGATGAATGTGCCCTTATGCTATTCTTACGCAGCAGTCTTCCTTTTTTAAAATATTCTCACATTTTTATGATATGTGAGAGATAAGAGGAGATAAGAAAAATGCCATACACAACTTCTTACTATTTTACTAGGTTAATTGCCAGTCCTAGGATTGGAATTTAAAAAAAGTGGAATAAAAATAAATTTTCAAAAATTCGGATGAGCAAGTTTAAAAGACAGTCTGAACACAAAAATGCAAAAACAGTATAACAAAATTTGGGATGCCACTGCAAGTATCAAACTCACAAACCTTGTTTGGCAGCTGTGATACACAGAATGACAAATGTGGGTGTTTATAAGATTATTTTTAACGTACCAAAAAAAACATAACCAATATGCAGACAAGCAAAGGACATATTAATTAGATGAAAGAAAGCGTAATGATTACACTGAAAGCATGATGGTTTTTCAGATATGCATCATAACTCATGAAAGGCAAATATAGGAGCCATTTTCATTCCACTACTACACCTCTCCCTCGATAACTCGCGCACAACGGGGTCCACAAACATAGACCGCACTATAAGCGAGGCGCAAGTTACCGAGGGACCTCCAAAAATTGAATAAAAATCGCTTTGACATCCAGAAAACCATGGGGGGGGGGGGCGGCATTAGGGACTGGGCTGTTTAATGGCTGAATAATCATTTTACAACCACATCAATAATGATTTTTAATAATGCGCTTTTTCTAACGAAGCTGTTCATTATACTGTTTAAATAACATTTTTTTCTTCAAAATATCCAACATATGAAAGACTGAACAACCATCACGTGTACGCGAAAAATCTGTGTATTACGTCACTGCTTTTTGTTTTCTTTATGAGTCTGGTTCCCGTACTGGTGTTTAATAGTATCTTGCCAAATCAGTAGTCCATAATCTGGGAACTAGACTAACTGTTGATACACCACCAAACAAGATTCCTTTTTTTTTCAAAAACACGCGAAATTTATTTCAGGATACGTCTACGCCGAAACTCAATTTTTTATTGTTCTATTAGTACAATGTTAATGTCATGATTTCAATGGAAGTAATAATGAAATTTCTTATCATCCCTGAGGATATCTCTAAATGCCAGTTCAAGAATTCTCTGAACCTCGCTTGCCCACAATGGTCCGTATCTGTGAAATCAAGCTCTATATTTTATGAAGTATTCATTTTGCTTGGTGTCCTTGTTATCTATGATCACAGTTAAGAAAGAGTCTGTTAAATTAAGGTAGTTTCTGTTACATACACAAAAATGTTTATTACAGTGTTCGATTGATCAAATGAAGTGAGTTCACCCGACATACGACCGAGGCTGCTAGATTTTAAGTTCGTCCAATTTTTGTGCCTTTTAACCTTTCTTTTATTCCACCTCCTTTTTTTTAATTCAAAAGACAAAATTAACATGATAATACAAAGGAGGCCAGCTTTTAATTCAGTACAACAAATACAACAAAGATTTCCGGAAGTCAGTTATCAAAACACGGTCGGCATTTAATTAGATTCTCAGAGAAACGCCTGCGGACATAGATGTTACGGTAGATTGACGCATTTTACGTTTAATTACAAGAGGACACATTGCATTTATGACAATTACACTTAAAAGGAACTAAAAGATGGAACTAGAACACAAATTTCAATTGATAAAAAAAATATTTAATTTGTATTTATTTATTAAAGTACTGCCTCCACTCGGCGTGACATTTTCATTGATCGAAATTTCCTTACATATCGTTAATTGCGGTGTACTAGGAATGTCGTTTTGGAATGAAAATGTAAAAAAATTTATGAGCTATTTTTAAATTTGATATTTCAATGTGTTGATTAAAATTTCAATGTCATATCTACTGTTTTCAATGATAAAATGAGCGATACATCAAAGTTTCCATTACCAATTTTGATCGCGATTTTCTTCAAGTTCAACAAATAGGGATACATTTTTGGGGTATTTTCGGGTTTAAAAAATGGGTTCCACACCTGACACCGCATTATAAGCAGGTTCGCAAGTTATCAGGGTGCGAGTTATCGAGGGAGTGGTGTACTTTGTTTTGATGTAAGGGCTGATATAATATCCTCTATTTGTTCTTCTAGACTGTATAATTTTAAACCAACATGTCTTACCCGTGAATATTGAATTGTTGCCAGATTTACATTGCCATCATGATACTGCGGCTGTTCTTGGTTTCGTTGTCTGCGTATTCTATCACTAAGTCTACGCTCTGGTTTGGCTCTAGGCATGCTGCTAGGTGTGTAGACAGCAAAGAATTTGATGAATAAGCCCATGGCCAGGACTAACCCCAGGGCCATCAGTAACACTGCCCACCAATGCTCCTGAACACGAAAATAGAAAATACGATTTTAAGCAATATCATTAAGAAGGACAAGAATTCCACAAAATGCCCAAGGTTTTCAAGTACAGAATTCAGTGCTCTCAGACGTGAAGTATAAAAAGGTTTTCTAATCCTAAATTCATGGTATTCCAAAATGTGAAACAAAAGAAGGTTTTCCAATAGTGAATTCACAGCATTCAGAGATGAGAAATGAAAGTAGATTTTCTAATTTATTATAGTGAATTCACAGCATTCTAAGATGTGAACTGAAATTAGGTTTTCCAATATAGAATTCAGTGTTCTCAGATGTCAAGTGAAAGTAGGTTTTCTAATACTGAATTCACAGCATTCAAAGATATTAAGTGAAATTAAGTTTTTAATAGTGATATCAACGCATTCTAGAATGTGAAGTGAAAGTAGGTTTACTAATACAGTGGTCCCCCTTGTGAATGTACCCCCTGCTCAGTGGGCATCCACATTTTATGGCCAGAATAACTTGGCACCAATAAGTTTGTATTAAAAGAGTACCCCTCAAGAAGGGCCACCCCTCTAACATGACCAATGAACAGCATGTTAGTACAAAAATTTAAAAATTACCCCTGACAAGCAGCCACATTTTATTATTAATATGTGTCCAGAACCAATATTTAATTCATATGGTTAGGTAAGTAATCCAATTATCTCTCCTGATGTCTGTTTCTGGATGTCAGATTGTCATTACTGAAAAGAAGTGCTAGCTAAAGTACATGTATGACTAAAGTTAGTATTATTAATGCCAATGTCTAGAGGAAATAGGGTTAGCATTTATATGATATAGTTTTGGGCTTCACACATCATTTTAAAAAAAAATTATGATTACGACTAGACGTAATTGTTAAGATCGACCATAACATGGTCAGCATAGGCTACATATAGCTTTTGTGGATTAAGACACTGAGAGAACTTAACCTTGAACAAAACAGGGTACCAGACAAAGACCATAGAATCATGTGACAGGGTACTAGTCAAAGACCATAAAATCATGTGACAGTACATGTATCATGTCCTTGATAAACAAGGGATTTTGTTTACTGTACAAACGTTTTATCTGCATAATTAAATTGCAACACTAAACAATTAATAACATAGGAATAAACTGTTACAAAACTTTGAAATAATACTCCGCAAGGAAAAGTAAAATTTATTTGACTTGATGACAATGGGAAGAATTCACTTGACAATAAATTTTATGTTGGGAAGACTTGAACAGACAACATCATGACAGATAAGGAGATTATTCTGTAGTGGTGGGAAAATGGAGTAAATGGAAAAAGAATTATTTTAAATACGAAGCAATGTATGTTCCAAGATTTAAATAACATTTTTGAATGGTTTTGCAAAGCACATGCCAACAATATCCAACTCACATTCCATGCCTAAGGATAAGAACTATTAATTTATGTGACCTTGAAATAAGTCTGTTTTTAACACAAGAAGAACATTTTAATAATTAAAGCTACTTTGAAATGAAGAAATTAACTGCTTTAAGTTATATGTAAATTTCTTACTAAATACATATACATCACATACATCTCATATAGTCCCCCTCTGGAAAGGCCAATCATCTTATACAGCCACTTTCCCGGTGCAGAAGGGTTGGCTATATAAGAGGGGGAACACTGTACAGAATTTATAGTATTCCCAGATGTTAAGTGAGAGTAGGTTTTCTGATAGTTAATTCACAGTATTCCATGATGTGAAGTGAAAGTAGGTTTTCTAATATTGAATTCACAGTGTTCCCAGATGTAACACTACATTTTCTAATAGCTTTATGATTTGTAAATCTACTTCAGTTAACTCAAGTTAAATCCAAGACATTCTAAGTTCAGCCTCACACAAATTACGGCAACATTTAAGCATATCCAATGCAAAAGCATATTCAGAATAAAAATACATGTTTTGTTTATACTTTTTAGGCAAGACCAAATATTTTTATAATTAGACAAAAATTAAAATACGTACCACAATCCACAGTCTAACAGTCTCCAAAGTTTGGGGACTAAATAAGAGGTTCTTTAGACGTGCTAGTGGTCCTTCAGAATCTATACCACGGCAGCGATAAAACACATCACAATAACCCTGGAAGTTATTACATGGGGATCCTGAAAAATAAAGAATACATAATAAATACACAAAACTACATACATGTTCTGTTCTAAGTCAGCAGAAAGAACAGGTTTGATATGATACAAGTCCAGGTTTTCAAGCCGTGATTATATTCATGTGACATAATGACATAATGACCAAGTTCTGTACCCACCAAATTGAAGGAAAACAAGAATGTGGTTTTGTATTTGTTACACAACCCTTTCCTTTATGGTTTCTGAATATTGTATCTATGCTGTGTGAATAGAATTCAAAATAAATTGGGATTTAAATAATTTTAACATGTAAATATCAGTGAAATACCTTACTAGTTCTACTGTGGATCTGCCATATGTAAATATAGTACAAAACAGATATGAGCCATGGAAGATTTAATGGATAAGTGATGCAAATTCAGAGTGGATAGGGACTGAATACAGTAAAACCCCATCAATCCTTTTGTACGGTTAAACGAGGAATCAAACTTAAAAATTGTTTCTGATAAAAAGACCAGGAATATCTGGTAGAGGGTCCATCTTGTGACCATTTGATATTTATTTTAGAAAACAAACGATCAATGTGAAAAAAATTGTGTAGTTTTCATGTATATTTGGGTAGGGTTGATCAATATATATATATATATATATATATATATATATATATATATATATATATATATATATATATATATATATATATATATGTATATCTGCTATTGTGAATTCTAGAGGTGTATCTTTTCATCAATGCACAATGCATATCTGTATCACAATATTTCTTTCTGCTAATGTACATTTCGGCTGAATTAGGTAACTTCTGATTCATCAAAATGCAATCTCTCTGAACTGGGATGATGCATATATGAAATATAAAACAAAGAAAAGAGATTACAGCTCACCCCACCCTAACAAACATTTTTTTTCTTTTCCTATCAACTAAGAATTATCTATAATCAGAGCAAACATAAACAGAAAACATCAAAAAATCTGCCGTATTGTGCAATGTGGATATAAATATATTATGATATATACTGCTACTTCCACTATGTATCATGATTCACATGTTTAGTGAATTCACAACTTTATCATGATTCAAGACATTTACTTTGATCTGACTTCAAGACTTGGGTTTTTCCTTAGGAATTTCTATTGTGTCTTAGGTCAAGTGAAACTATCATATATAGGATTTGGAAAACAATTATACATACCTATTTTATTATCAGACTGCAGAATAGCTTATAGTTGTGTTCATATAAAATTTGAGAGAATTATTTATTTAAATTATTCATTGGAATTACAAAGTGCTCACTGACTTTTTGGGCTAAAACACACTAATTTGGGATTATTGTGAAAACATTCAGGACTGTTAGTTCATCAGAACATTCAAGACTATTGATATATCAGCACATTCAAGATTATTAGAATTAATTTGGAACATTCTAAACTTTTGGACTTGTGAAAGGACATTTAGGATATAATGAAATCGATAACACTGTGTCTTTTAAATTTTCACTTTGTAACTTTTGTGTGTATTTGGTTCTTTTTTATTATTCTTAACATAACAGTTTTAGTCCTATCACTATGATGTCTGCAGTGTGGCAGCTTAAAGTGATGTCTAGCACTGGGGCATCATGCCACAGACATATAGGATCATGTACCACCCAGTTACACAATCCTGATACCAGGCCAACCAGTCCTAACACTAACCTCTTAATGTTTAGTGCCAAACGAGGTAGCTGTTAGTAACATTTTTACAAGTCTTTACTGTGACTCAGTTTGGTTTCAAACCAGCAACCTCCTGCATCCAAGGCAGATACTCTAACCACTTAAGACACCACAGCAGTCTGTAACTCTGAGAAATAAACTGTTTGTTGATTTAACTAATTTAACTAAACTTATTCATTGTGCATTTTTCTTTTACATAGTTTAAGACCTAGAGTCAAAACAATGTATGTGCATATATATATATATATATATATATATATATAGAGAGAGAGAGAGAGAGAGAGAGAGAGAGAGAGATGTGGGTAGAGTTTCATCCAAATATCTCCAAGGTTGCAAAGTCATAGGCTGAAAAACCAAATGTATGACTAAAAAAGACCATAAAATGAATATTGAGGCAGCTGGATGAATGAAAAAATTTCCTCAACTCAAAATCTGAATAAACATATCATGAATATTCAAAGGGATGATTTTTTAAAAATAATTTTGAGTACAATTTACAAGTCTGAAGTAACTCTTACCGCCTGAAATTTTGAATCAAGTTTTATGATGGAGGGGCACTGTTTTGTATAATTATGCTTCAAAAATATGCAACATATAATAAGAAACTGACAATATGAGATACTGATTGGAACGATTTATAAAATGCTATTGTAATTTTCATCAAAAGATCAAATACAGTTATTTGTATGAATGAGAATGCTGCAAGGCATGATACCCGTATTTACCATATGTTTTCGGACACTGTTTTTTTGGGGGAAAATATAATATTTAAATGCCTTGTAAGTTTTCGGACATTGCTCTGCTATAATTTTTTCTACAATTTATGTTTTCGGACACAATCTAGGAAGATCTGCTGCCTCGTTTTGTTGTAAAATTCACAGCGTGTTTACCGTTAATTTAACTGATACAAAATTCGCTTCATTTGGTAGATAATTATTTATTGTGATCATAAGCTTCCATGAACTAATATAATTTAAATTTTTTAATCGTATGTATATATTTATGTATGTATGCAGATAGATAAACATTGTTATATTAAGCCATACACAATAAGTAGCAATATCAAAGAATGAAAAGAAATATGATTTAATGCTGTAATATATTTAAATATATTATTCAGTATCAAGTAGCTTGTCCACAGCCTTTTGTAGGTCCTCGGGCGAAAAGCCCTCAAATTCTGTATCACTATCATCATCCATATTGTTTAATTGTTTGTCATTTCTGATCAGCGCGTTTTCACTTCCGCTCAGATTGACACTGATGCCGCACACCTTGAAAGATTTAATTATCATTCTGCGCTTTTCCTTCAATGTGTCCATGGCATTTACAACCCAGTCCAATACAGTCTGTTTGCTGGCTGTCTTGATCCGTCCGTTGCTGCTTTCATTAGATGATATTAATGCATTCGTAGCATCCCTGATGTATTCCATCCAGCTGCGGCGGAGGTAGCTCTTAACAGGTTTATTGATGCTCACATCAAGAGGTTGCAATCTGGATGTGCAGCCTCCAGGTATTATTGCTGGCACAACGTTTCCGCGCCGCACCTGTTTCTTCACATCATCAGTGATGTGAGCCCGGAACGAGTCCATAACTAATAGTAATCGCTCTCTTCTGGTGAATGGCAAATAAATTTCTTCAATCCATCGCAGGATTAGCGTTTCGTCCATCCATGCTTTCTCTTGAACTGCGATAATCCACCCTTTTGGAGCCTTCTGATCAAGCTGTCTCTTTCCCTGAAAATAATCATTGGAGGTAATACGTCGCCAGAACCTGCAACAGCTAGAACGACAGTAATGTGTCTCTTCTCCGCGCCAGTTGTATGAATCAGAATACTTTTCGTTCCTTCTTTGTCCACCGTTTTCCCTGGCACAAGATCAAAGTACATCGGTGTCTTGTCCATGTTAATAATAAACTTATTGTCAAACTCGTCCTCCTCACATCTATCCATCACGAACTTGTGGAACTAAGCAATCTTTTCTCCAAATCCTTTGGTAAACGTTGGGCAAGAGAGGTCCTGCTTCTGAGCACAAAGTCATGTCTTTTCATGAAACTCTCTCCCCATGAACGACTGGCATGGAATTTGCTCTCCCGAAATTCTGTTGAGACAAGCTCCTTGGCATATATACATATTCCCTCAACACTGACTGGAATTTGTAAGTCACGTTGAGTGAGCACCCACTGAGCTATCTTATCATCCATAGCTTGTCCATATGAAATGGGTCGTCCACACTTAGGCAAATGTCCGTTCAAGTTCAGATCGGCAGAAAAGTCAATTTTCATCCAGGTACTCACCGTGGATTTCGGGATCTTGAATTTTTCTGCTGTAGGTCTAATTCCCAGACATTTTGCATTGTTAACAATATCCTGCTTTTGCTTTAATGTATAATGTTTATAGTGACCACGTACAGAACCGGGTGGAGCACTCTCGGGTTCAAGATAATCAGACTCGTCATCTAGAGCAGCTTTCTTCGTAGGCGGTTCTTTTTGTGATGCATCCTCAGAATCATTAATTCGAAGTCGCTTCTGTGGGCGGCCTACTGGCCTCTTTGGAGACGATTTCGGCAAGGGAGAGACCCTCCATGAACTAGGCAGTGCCTCCTCGCTTGTTGCATAACGTATGATAAACTTATCCATCAAAATTATTACAGTACTAACAATATTATGTTTCACAATGACAGCTATCTAGTATATAAACTTTCGATAGTGGTGGGTATTTTATTTATACTTTATATTTTAATAGCTTGATTCGGCTAAAAGAATATAATTGGTTGTGGGTGTAGACATTGTTACACATAAAACCACATCAAACAGGTGTGACAGTTATGGCTTTGATTAGAAACCATGACCCCTGCTTTATATCATTAAACAATACATCGGAGAGTCGGTATGGATTAGTAAAATTCACTGGCATTGTGCAACAAAACAAACCCCTTATCCCTGAGACATTATATACCAAGGTTTAAACATAGTTATTGTTCTATTGGTAGTAAACCTCTTTGTAGACGATAAATATTGATTGTGGGTGCTAAATGTTCGGTACATCATGTGCTCTTTTAATGAAATCTAGATGGCTGCATTTTATTTCCAAACACACATGTCAAAGAAATCCCACAAGTTTTATTATTAACAATTATCACCTAGACACCTTGAAATCTCCAACATACCGGTACATCAAAACAATCTTGGAGCAGTCGATTGTTTCGAGTCAGCAAGCTCTACTCATTTTGAAGCTACCCTCGGCTAGGTGGGGAGAAAAAAAAGAGAGAACCACCTTTATTTTAAAAAAAAAATACCAACATATTAAACACGCCGACTCGTATATTGCAACTTGCTTGTCATTTTTACCCTTCCTATGCGTGCATACAACACTCACCCCATATGGAGCCTCTCACCTTTGGTGCTCTAAGATTAGCCATCATACATGTACCGGTATTTCTACTCTCGATACTAATGTTTCTGTCATAAATATCTTAAAAATTGTAATTCCAAAATCTTTTTGCTTAGTTTGCATTAATATATTAATTACACAGAAATTAAGCTTGCGCATGTTGGTAATGTAGATTTTAATGATCACCGATTAGCAGAGGGTTAAACTGTGGATTGCAAGATTATATAGTAATATGGCGGTTCTTTTGGAAAATACGTACACAATCATGGCTCTAATACATGTATGGCTGTGTTTTCTGGTGGATGGACATGTATCACATAGACAAAATAGGCAAGTAATGCCTGATTTTCATTCATTATCCTTTCTGTGGTGCTTGACAAAATACTTGTTTTACTTCATGGCAGCACGTCGTCATGTGAGCTAACGGTAACTTCGTTACAGACATGGGGGGGGGGGGGATAAATCTATCTTCAAATGTATGTTTTCAGACACCTAATTAAAGAATTTGATATGTATTCGGACGACAAAAAAAGTAATTATTTGTTGCAGTCCGAAAACAAACGGTAAATACGGTAGCTACATAATACACTGAAAATGAAAGAGTTTGCACTTACATTTTGTGCACATAAAATTCTGCATCAATGTTTTGATTTTGATATTCATCTTGTTTGTCCTGTGCAAAATAAAAAATAAAAATCTTGGAATATTATATGAAATAAATATAAAATCATTCTTTATCTTGAATTTACCTGCTGCAACTTTAACACCCTCTTTCACATTTCCTCCATCTGAACGATTTCCAACAACATCCACCACCATTTGGTAGTACTCTTTCGATATGTTGCTGAGATTTGGGTTATCTGAATGTATGCATTCACTGGTTGCATTAAACCCTGCAACATAAAATTGTTTCTTTTTTATAACGAAAAAACAAATTGTGTCTCATGAGGTTTTCAAGCAATTATCAAATCTCCATCATGGGCTTTCAACCACTGGCAACATAAGGGACATTATATTTTTGATATATTGAAAGGAACTGTCTCAGAAACAATTCAATCATCAATAAAGTATGAGCCATTTTATCAACCTAATTTACAAAGTGGTCAAACAAGCTCAAACCTAGTCCAATTATTATTCTAGAGAAAGATATTTTCAAAGTATAAATGGTGCTAAACCTAATCTGAATATTTTGTGCAATAAATTGGCTGCTTGTAATCTAAAAGAAAAACATACAGTAGAACACTGTTAGTCAAAAGAAAGACAACAAATAACAGTATGATGTGAATTTTGATATCTAATATAGTACAATAACTGCATTAAATTTGAGCTATTAGTGACTTGTGCATTATATTTTATGTATGGCCCTGTCTTAAACAAAATTCTGCATAGGGCAATCAACAATAATTGTCTGAAAAGTTAAGAGAAGATGGGTGTTAAGGGGACATTACTATTATGAATGAGGCTATGGAATGCTAAAAATCCATCTTATTCAAGCTTTAATCAATATAATGATAAGTTTGCTGAAATACAACAAGACAAAGTAACGCTGCAGAAACTAATATCAGGACGATGGATAATCAGGGGGCATAACTCCTGGAAATGCAGTCATGGAAAACTATGAATCAAACTCCTTCAATGCATCATAAATATGAAGGTGCATGTTTTTTAATCAAAGAAATCCGAATAAATTTGTATTGCAGGAACCAAAGTATAGACATAGGTAACAACAAACCATAACTTGTCTAAATTATGTTGTGAAACATTAGAAAGCAAGCACATTTACGGCATCATCAATATAAAGATTTTTTCAAACATTGCCTTAAATCTGACAAAACTTTGTACATCAATGCTGCACAAACCAAAGTCAAGAAGATGGACAATCTGGGCACATAACTCCTATAAATTATGTCATGGAAAATCAAAAGCATTTCTGGTCTGATCAATATAAAGACCAAAGTCAGCACAATGAGCAATCAGTGTCTAATCTATATATAAAACTACATGTAGAATTTGATTGAAATACAACAAGTTATGCTGTGAAACCAAATAAAAGTAGGACAGGTAATAAAGGAACATTACTGTGTAAATGATAATGTGGAACACTGGAAATCTATATCATACAAAGACTGTTCAGCATAACATGCCTAGTTAGGTTACTGTTCAGCATAACATGCCTAGTTAGGTTGAAATCAAACAATCCATGCTAAATTAAAGTTGCATATTAAATAAAATTCAGGAGGACAGGCAATCAGGGGCCATAACTACTCTGACTACACAGAAGGCCCAAAATCCATCTCTTTTGAGGTCTGATAAATGATATTAATTCCCAGTGAAGTTATTTTGCTGAAACCAAATTTTTGACAGAGTGACTAGACTGATTACCAGAAAGCTGGAAGGCCAGATAGGATTCCAACAGATCTACACTGACTTTGTGTACTAGACCCTATTTACAGAGAATCATTAACAGTATTTCAAATATGATAGCCTAATGCCCAGTGCCCCTCCAACTATAGATTTGGTACATTCTATGGTTTAATTAAGTGGCCCCCAAAGCCACCACCCCCACCACAAAAAGAAGCATCACTACTGTGTTGACCTCATTTGCCTGTTATAAATTTGATTAAATGTGGCATGTTATTGATGAAATGAAAAAAAAAAATCATTGGTAACACTAACACTTAAAGTTAGATG
The DNA here is from genome assembly GCA_028554795.2 of Sinohyriopsis cumingii. Lineage (NCBI taxonomy): Eukaryota > Metazoa > Mollusca > Bivalvia > Unionida > Unionidae > Sinohyriopsis > Sinohyriopsis cumingii. The sequence continues at coordinate 22,036,928 of CM068831.1, forward strand.
CAGTTCAAAAATTGATTAGGAAACAATCATATCTCTGCTCTCTGTATTTTATTCACTACCAATAATTAGCAGTCACTTGTCGTTCATGAATAATAATGAGAGCCAGATGTATCTGATGTCCTTTGCACTCCTTTACAGTTTAATGCATCAATGGTTTAACACAATGACTGGTACTTCTAATGCATCAATGGTTTAACATTACTCCTTTATAGTATAATGCATCAACGGTTTAACATAATGACTGGTACTCCTTTATAGTATAACGCATCAATGGTTTAACATAATGACTGGTACTCCTTTATAGTATAATGCATCAATGGTTTAACATAATGACTGGTACTCAAGCAGTTGTTTGACAATGAAGCCAAGGAAGGAGACTTGCAACTTATCAAAGCACAGTCACAACAACTTGTGTTTTATCTTTAATAAACACTGATCATTATTGCAATCTATCAAAGAGTTGCTAACTGCTGATTCTACTGAAATGGTGTGGATCTCTTATGCATACAGTGTACTGTGACATGAATTAATTAAAACAAATTAAGGGATTGATTGCAAACATGAAAATAGTAATAATGTAAATCAAATTTAAGTTTTGCTTTAAGTAAAATGGAAACAAAAGCATAAAGTGAACAATGCAACAGATAACTGTAATGCCGAACTATATTGTAAAGCATAAAATATTCTGGTACTAAATACAGGTTGACATCAAGATCTGGAACAAAATATTTGTTTTAAACAAAGTCACATATTCTTTGCTGAAATACACTAACAGTGAAATTATTTTAAAGACAAATAAATACAAAAATATTTTGTACTTTTTTTCTTTTGTCTTTTTAATTATATAAATTTCTTACAAGAAAAATAATAATGAAGAAAAATGTTACTATGAGAGTCAGGATATGTAATTCTTTTTAAATAAAAAAAATCACTTGCTTTTGGCTGCATCTGAAAAATTTATTTACCGAGCCCTGGTTATAAACATGTTTTACTGAATTTAGCAAAATTTATTCAAGACAAGTGTAACAAATATTTTTAAGAAAAGCCTCATGCTATTCCTCAAAGGAAGTGTTTTATTTTATTAGAATATAATGATCCAAAAATCATCAACTCAAGACCAAGAGAAGAATACAAAATTAGACTAAGCAATAATTAATATATTTTGAGGAAAATATGTAAAACAAAAAATAAAAGTATAAAAAAAGACTATTTTATCTAAACAAAGAACTTACAAAGACTTTGTATGGTACATTTTATACTTAAACTGTTATAAATGTCATATTTAAAATTCATTTTCCTTGAGCTTTAGCAAATTCAGATTATCAGAACAATGTCAAGAGTTCTTAATACATTAAATTCCAAGTCTGTGTCATTTTCAGACTGTACTGAAAGTGACTATAGTCTTCCAAGCCACGACTCAGTTTTCTAAAGTATCTACTAAATTTCATTTTCATTCTATGAACAATAATATGTGTGAAAATTCTTTGACCATATACGTTTAGAAAAACAAGAAAATGTACCCATATGACATAATGGCAGTAGATATCTATTTTGCAAGAATATGTGCCTAAGAACTGCAACATAATAACAAATAGGTTAAATAGGCTAGGATTGACTACAATACATATAACACCCATTCATTACAAGTCTCTTCATTATAACACAGATTCTTTCATAAAACATGAATGACATTACAGTAAAATTATATACATCATATACTTCATTATAATGTTGTTTCACTGTATGGCAGTATACTCAATAGATACCATGGGCAGTGTTTTGAGGGTGTACTGTATCATATATTTCATTATAATGTGTTCTCATTATATGGTGGCGTACTCTATGAATCATATACTTCATTATATTGTGTTCTCACATTATGGTAGTATACTCTATGGTTGACATGGGCAGTGTTTTGAAGGAGTACTGTATCATATACTTCATTATAATGTGTTCTCACATTATGGTAGTATACTCTATGGCTGACATGGGCAGTGTTTTGAGAGAGTACTGTATCATATACTTCATTATTATGTGTTCTCACTATACAGTGGCATACTCTATGGCTGACATGGGCAGTGTTTTGAGGGAGTACTGTATCATATACTTCATTATTATGTGTTCTCACTATACAGTGGTATACTCTGGCTGACATGGGCAGTGTTCTGAGGGAGTACTGTATCATATACTTCATTATTATGTGTTCTCACTATACAGTGGCATACTCTATGGCTGACATGGGCAGTGTTTTGAGGGAGTACTGTATCATATACTTCATTATAATGTGTTCTCACATCACAGTGGTATACTCTGTGGCTGACATGGGCAGTGTCAATATGATGGAATATTCTACCTGTGTGATATTCTACAAATGATACACACACTGTTAGACTCTACAAAATAGATCAAATAAATTTCATACACAGTACACGTAATTAACTGATGTCTCTAGAGTCAGGTTAATTAAGAGCACATAACATCAAATATACATGCAAAATTAACAACATGCAGACAAAGCTTTAATCAGACCGTAGTAAATTTACTATAACCTTCAAAATTATTTTGTAGGTTCAACACTATGATGCAAGGTCATTATACATCTGGCCGTGCACTATTCTGCTGAATATAAATCCTGGGAATATGTTACCACAAGTTCCAGCATTAAAAATTATTGTACAACATGTGTACACATATACAGACACAGACAGACAGACATTGATTTACACACAGACATAGAGACAAATACACACACACACACACACACATATATATATATATATATATATATATATATATATATATATATATATATATATATATATATATATATGAAAAAAACTATTAATCCTTTTTGTAATCATGGAATCTATATGACTGACATTTCAGACTGTTATTTGTGACCGCAACCTATGTGACAAATTAAATCCACACTCAAATGTTGGATAAATTTTACTGCCCACTCAGTTTGATTTCGATATTTTTTATATCTTTTCATCTGCAGTCAGTGAACAAAATAGTTAAACCAAGGTTAAATATATAAAATTTGACTACAATTATAATCCAACAAAGGACACATTGATTCTTATGTGATACAGTACCTCTAACATCCACTGTTCCATTTTTACATTCATTATTGAATATTTAATAATAATAATAATAATAATAATAATAATGATAATAAAATAATAATAATAATAATAATATATTTATTTATTTCTTTATTTATTTAATGATGGTATCTCAATCAGAATACAGACGTATATGCTTTCCCTTGAGTCCCTCGGATACTTTCAAGCAGTTTACAAGCATGCATCTTACTAACAAAATGTGTAGGATAAGTAATAGGATAAGTAAAGTCACAACATTTAAAACAGGACTTACTTTGGACTTATCAATTATATTGAAACAAAAGGCAGACTGGCATATAATGATATGACTTACTTTGGACTTATCAATTATATTGAAACAAAAGGCAGACTGGCATATAATGATATGACTTACTTTTGGAGTTATCAATTATATTGAAACAAAACAGAAGAAATGAGCTGATACAAAAGACAGATGATATAACTTAATTTGGACTTATCAGTTATACTGAAACAAAAGGCAAATGATATGACTTACTTTGGACAAATCAATTACATTGAAACATAAGGCAGACTGGCATACAATGAGACAGGACAGTTGGAACAGAAACAGGAGATTTTACAAGATACAATGACATGTAGAAATGAACTAAAAATCAAGTTGCAATTAGTTCAGGCATTTTTCTTTAAAACTTTCAACAGAACAAAGTTGGTCTAACTTGTGGTGGCAAAGAATTCCATATGTTTGTTCCAGAATATATAAGTCCATATCGAAATTGTTCAGTCCTGGATTTTGGTAATTTCATGTGGATATGTAAGGTCGACCATAAAGCATCAAAATAGTTCTCTCAACTTTCAGGCACATTACAATTTATACATTTTGATTCCAATACATGACAATATATATTCTTCTCTGATACAATACCTATAAGATCCACTATTCCATTGTAACCTATATTACTGAATACTCACGACAAGCAAGCTTGCACAGCCTTTCCTTTTCTGCTACGGTGCCTGTTGGTCCAGTCAGAAAACACTCTTGCCAACCAAAACGCTCGCAAAGGGATCCTGCGCATTCCTACAATTATGAATGCTCTGATTATCTCTTGCCAGTAACGTTGTTCTCAAGCTAATTTTCTTTGCCCCTGTCATATGCAGTCTGCTCAAATTATTGTTTTAGGAATGTTTTCAGGTTCAAGCTGGATTACAAATTAAAAAACTATATTTCTTTTAGAAAAATTTATTAAGAAATATTAATGATAGTGAATTTTGTCTCTAAATGTAAATCACTATTATTTCATGGATATGAACTATGCTGCTTTTAAAAAAAATTTAAACTTGAATAAATCAATTAATTCCTGGAGGGAACAGTGCCAGGAAAATATACAGCAATACAATAACTGCAGATGGTGTATTACTGTGTATGCCTGTGTGTGATTTTCAGGACAAATCATTTGATTGCTACTGTTGGCCCAAGGACCTTTGTTTTCAAACCAGACTTAACAGCTGTCATATAAAATTTACAGCTAAACAAAATACACAATAATTGGTGTGATCAAAATTACATCATTATCTATTTCTATAATATGTGTTTACAAGTCTGTACCAATATTTTTAGCACAGTTCTTGACATTCATGGACTTCTTTTTATGATAAAAATAAAACTTACATATTGTCAAAAAAATAATACTACAGTGTACCAGCATGATATTGAAGAACCCTTAAGTAGTTTTGCAAAGAAAGGTCACAATCAGGGTACAAACACATTTACATTTTTAGTCAGAAACCACCCTATTTAAATTTTAAAACCCTAAATCCTTGGATGAATTTAACTTTGCTGAGAAAATTGAATGTAACAAAATGATTTAACCAAAATAAATATAGAAGCACTCATTAAAGCCTTTGATAAAGACTGAAAAATTACAATTATTTTTACATAAGAATGCGGAAAACTTTAACTAAATGGTTTTTCCTCGGCATGTTCTTGTTTAGCAGTGAGGAATGGGTATATCAAGCCAAACTAGTTCGGGTTCCATGGCTGGAGGGTTAATGCTGCTGAAACTGATACGATGGCAACTGCTTCCTGGAGAATAATCTCTTTTATCTCCTAGCTGCTAAAGCAGGCAACACATCAACACTATGTTGATGTATCATGTTGCTATATTGAAAATTTGTTATAATTTTACTTTGCAAGCAAAACTTACCCCATTTTTACATGTGTATCCATAATTGCTGCAGTATGCCCTATCAGGTTTCTTCGTAGAAGGAGGACATGTAGCTGCACTGCCAGTTAGACTGTTAAGGACTTTATTCTAGAAATTTATATCATTTTTTACGCTCTTTAATTTTCTGTCAATTCATAAAAAAAATCATTATTTTTCTATACACAAATCTAAAATTGCAAGATCAGGTTTGAGAATGGAAAATTATATACAAGTATTGTATCAAATGTCAGATGTTAACAGCAAATTCTTCTTGATACTACCTGACATCTCAATGCATTTTAAGAATTCATTTGAAAGATCAGAGTGTCCAGAAAAAGCTCCCAGCTTTTCCATGGAATGTACAATAAACAGAAACTAATACTGAACAATAACTTTGGCCATTTTGTACATCTTGATTCATAACGTCTATTAATTTTACAATCATATATAATAATATATACCAGTGTCTGTCAAAGAAAGCCAAATTATAGATGTAGTGCTGATTGATATTTACAACAATCCATTCATTTCATTCAGCACATCCTTATGAAAATCATCATGAATGAAATATCTCCATTATAGTAAGAAAATCTCCATTATCATCAATAAGAAAATCTCCATTTTATCATAAATAAGAAAATCTCCATTATCATAAATAAGAAAATCTCCATTATCATAAATAAGAAAATCTCCATTATCATAAGAAAATCTCCATTATCATAAATAAGAAAATCTCCATTATCATAAATAAGGACATCTCCATTATCATAAATAAGAAAATCTCCATTATAAGAAAATCTCCATTATCATAAATAAGAAAATCTCCATTATCATAAGAAAATCTCCATTATCGTAAGAATATCTCCATTATCATAAGAAAATCTCCATTATCATAAATAAGAAAATCTCCATTATCATAAATAAGAAAATCTCCATTATCATAAGAATATCTCCATTATCGTAAGAATATCTCCATTATCATAAATAAGAAAATCTCCATTATCATAAATAAGAAAATCTCCATTATTATAAGAATATCTCCATTATCATAAGAAAATCTCCATTATCATAAATAAGAAAATCTCCATTATCATAAATAAGAAAATCTCCATTATCATAAGAAAATCTCCATTATCATAAATAAGAAAATCTCCATTATCATAAATAAGAACATCTCCATTATCATAAATAAGAAAATCTCCATTATAAGAAAATCTCCATTATCATAAATAAGAAAATCTCCATTATCATAAGAATATCTCCATTATCGTAAGAATATCTCCATTATCATAAATAAGAAAATCTCCATTATCATAAATAAGAAAATCTCCATTATTATAAGAATATCTCCATTATCATAAGAAAATCTCCATTATCATAAATAAGAAAATCTCCATTATCATAAATAAGAAAATCTCCATTATAAGAAAATCTCCATTATCATAAATAAGAAAATCTCCATTATCATAAGAAAATCTCCATTATCATAAGAAAATCTCCATTATCATAAGAAAAACTCCATTATCATAAGAAAATCTCCATTATCATAAATAAGAAAATCTCCATTATCATAAATAAGAAAATCTCCATTATTATAAGAATATCTCCATTATCATAAGAAAATCTCCATTATCATAAATAAGAAAATCTCCATTATCATAAATAAGAAAATCTCCATTTTCATAAGAAAATCTCCATTATCATAAGAAAATCTCCATTATCATAAATAAGAACATCTCCATTATCATAAATAAGAAAATCTCCATTATAAGAAAATCTCCATTATCATAAATAAGAAAATCTCCATTATCATAAATAAGAAAATCTCCATTATCATAATAAGAAAATCTCCATTATCATAAATAAGAAAATCTCCATTATCATAATAAGAAAATCTCCATTATCATAAGAAAATCTCCATTATCATAAATAAGAATATCTCCATTATCATAAATAAGAAAATCTCCATTATCATAAATAAGAAAATCTCCATTATCATAAGAATATCTCCATTATCATAAGGATATCTCCATTATTGTAAGAAAATCTCCATTAACATAAGAATATCTCCATTATCATAAGAATATCTCCATTATCGTAAGAATATCTCCATTATCATAAGAAAATCTCCATTATCATAAAAAAATCAGTCCTTTTTCACAGTGATGGCAATTACCGATCCTAAATATAAAGTCTCTGTAATGATTACATGAGATCTGCATTATCCAGCTCAAAGCCCCTTGTAATAAAAAACAATCAAGACTTAATAAACTTGCTTGACTATGTCATAATATGTCCAGTTCAATTGTTGTCTTTTAATATAAATACCTAAAGCTTATTTGTGTCATCTAACATAAATTCACATCTTCAATGTCAAGATTCTCATTTTAAATAACATAAGTGCCATAAATAATAAATCCTATATATACAGTCAGACAAGCTTTTTCCACAACTTCAACATTGACCACTGTTTACCATGCAAAGTATTTTAAAACATTTTAGTTCTGCATGGCATATTTTGGAATTTTTGGGTTTAACAAGATGCATTTATGAAAATGTTTATATACCTGTGTATGCCAGGCGTTACTTTTATCACTGACAAAAGTTTCAGATCCTGGAATATGAAATAGTAAGCAGAGACATGATACCACATAAAAAGGTTACTGGAATATGAAATAGCAAGTAGAGACATGATAGCACATAAAAAGGTTAATGGAATATGAAATAGCAAGTAGAGACATGATAGCACATAAAAAGGTTACTGGAATATGAAATTGCAAGTAGAGACATGATACCACATAATGAAGGTTAATGGAATATGAAATAGCAAGTAGAGACATGATAGCACATAAAAAGGTTACTGGAATATGAAATTGCAAGTAGAGACATGATACCACATAATGAAGGTTACTGGAATATGAAATAGCAAGTAGAGACATGATACCACATAATGAAGGTTAATGGAATATGAAATAGCAAGTAGAGACATGATAGCACATAAAAAGGTTACTGGAATATGAAATAGCAAGTAGAGACATGATACCACATAATGAAGGTTACTGGAATATGAAATAGCAAGTAGAGACATGATAGCACATAATGAAGGTTAATGGAATATGAAATAGCAAGTAGAGACATGATACCACATAATGAAGGTTACTAGGAATATGAAATAGCAAGTAGAGACATGATACCACATAATGAAGGTTACTGGAATATGAAATAGCAAGTAGAGACATGATAGCACATAATGAAGGTTACTGGAATATGAAATAGCAAGTAGAGACATGATACCACATAATGAAGGTTAATGGAATATGAAATAGCAAGTAGAGACATGATACCACATAATGAAGGTTACTAGGAATATGAAATAGCAAGTAGAGACATGATACCTTAACATACGATAGTTCAGTTTGATTTGAAACTCGTTTAAATCACTCACACTGCATGCCAAAGCTAAAGCTATGAGGAAACAGGTCTGTATGATAACAGCTTTAGCAAGGTCCAGAGTACTGGGTGAAATTTTTATGAATTGAACCATTAAATGATACAGGACAGATTTGGGTTTGGAAACATGGTGAGGGATTTTGGCCTATTCAAATCAAGGTCTAATAGGTCTTTATCATGACTGATATCTCTTCTGCCATGATGTCTGAATGTGTCAGATATCATAGAGCAGTAGCCTTCTGATGGTAGCCATGATGTCTGGATGTGTCAGATATCATAGAGCAGTAGCCTTTGATGGTAGCCATGATGTCTGAATGTGTCAGATATCATAGAGCAGTAGCCTTTGATGGTAGCCATGATGCCTGAATGTGTCAGATATCATAGAGCAGTAGCCTTTGATGGTAGCCATGATGCCTGAATGTGTCAGATATCATAGAGCAGTAGCCTTTGATCATAGCCATGATGCCTAAATGTGTCAGATATCATTGAGCAGTAGCCTTTAATGGTAGCCATGATGCCTGAATGTGTCAGATATCATAGAGCAGTAGCCTTTGATGGCTGCCATGATGCCTGAATGTGTCAGATATCATAGAGCAGTAGCCTTTGATGGTAGCCATGATGCCTGAATGTGTCAGATATCGTAGAGCAGTAGCCTTTCATGGCTGCAATGATGTCTGAATTTGTCAGATATCATAGAGCAGCAGCCTTTCATGGTAGCTGGTGCCCACTTTTTCTCTACATTCAGCAAGAGAAAATCATTGGCATATTGAAATATTGATGATTAAAACATCTTATGTGTGTACAATAAATGAATCAGTTTATATTAAGGGCCACAATTTGATTGATTAGGTCAATAACTACTTGACTGATGGATTATAATAGTTGTAAAAGTCAGATGAATGCTGTTTAAGTTGGAAATACCAATGCTTGGCAGATGTTACTTTAGCGAATAATAACTTTACTTGGCAGATTTTGATCTCTAGGGGTTTCTGTCAGCAAATTGGTAGATCAGAAGATGGGGTCTAAAGTCAAAAGCCTACCAGACAATCTGGGAAACTTGGTACATAGGTCAGTAAGATGGATAGTGGAATGTGTCTTGTACCAGACTGTTCATTGTCTACTTCCTTTTCAGGATAAACCATTCCCTGTGGCAACGATGCATTTTCACTGTCTCTATATAATCCATGGCCAATACTATGTAGGTAGGCAGTGAATAAAGGAGAAGTTGGCTCCACTGGATGGATGGAGAGTTCAAACAGTTACCAACCAAAAGGAAGGCAGTCAGCCAGTTGGCGCTGGTAAAGGTCGTACCACTGGCATGGGTGGACAGAAAGATCATTTACTAAAATCCCTCTCATTATGTGCTTTGGTAGTCTTATGCATGGTAGACAGACAGAATCTAAAAAATAAAATCTCCGTAACTGTAATTTATGAGGCCATAGGCATGTTAGAGCAGACAAATCTATCATTATCATCAATTACTAAAATCCTTCTTATAACACGCATGAGTAGCTTACACATGGCTAGACAGAGAGAGAATCTAACACTAAGACTATCATAATTGTAATTGTTTGTGGCCATAGGACAGATAAAAATCTATCATTATTATGTCCATCATTGTAGAGATATGAATCCATAGACCTTGTAAGATAGAAGGATCTATCACTAAGACCGCCATAATTGTGTGTAGCTATAGGCATGTTAGGATGGAAAAATTATAATTCACTTCTCCATAAATGTTGAAACATGAAGCCATAGACCTGGTGACACAGAACGATCTTTCAGCATGATCCCCTAGTTGAGACGGCTTGGCTTATTTAATGTACTTTTATAAATGATCGCATGTACATCTCAGGGTCTTTCTGACTCTGAATTCAATCACTGTAAATATCAGTACATTTTCACCCGGCCACCAGTCAAAGCCTTTGAACTTGCTGCCCAGCTATTGCATCATATGTTTTTAATGTACTCTTATAATGGCAACATGTATGTACATCAAGGGGTCTTTCAGTCACTGAATTCTGTCATTGTAAATATTAGCACAGCCAATTGATCCACACATTTTCCCACAAAGCAGGTGTCTGAAGCAGGACTAGCAAGTCTCTGAATTTTGCCGCACAGCTATTACATGCGTATGGTGGACTCCCGCCTCAGTGATTTTCTGCGTCCCTGATCAAAAATTAGCATCCAAATACGCTTAATTAAGCGTTTCCAAGATCTCTGATAAGTTATATTAAATGGATATATAATAAGTTGCAATATCACATGTGCATATCATAATTAAATGGATATATAATAAGTTACAATATCATATGTACAATACAGATCAGTAATAGGTTCCAATTTTATTTCAAAATATTCTGAAATAACTAAGTCTGTGACAATGCAATGTAAAACAAAAATATGATAAATTAGATTTTAGAGTGTTTAAGGCATTAATATGAATTCCATGGAAAGTATTATACACTTATTGACCTCTGAGGTTTTTTAATATTGTACAATACACCTCAATAGTACACAGTTTGTTTCATCTTCAGCATCATCAATGTAAGTAACAGCATTTAGAATGCAATGAAAATACAGTGTATAATATTTAGGCATTATGTATGATTATAATGCCTGTCTGGGATCAATGGGATATACAATGTACTTAATTAAGATACAGTGTATAATATTTAGGCATTATGTATGATTATAATGCCTGTCTGGGATCAATGGGATATACAATGTACTTAATTAAGATACAGTGTATAATATTTAGGCATTATGTATGATTATAATGCCTGTCTGGGATCAATGGGATATACAATGTACTTAATTAAGATACAGTGTATAATATTTAGGCATTATGTATGATTATAATGCCTGTCTGGGATCAATGGGATATACAATGTACTTAATTAAGATACAGTGTATAATATTTTGGCATTATGTATGAATGATTATAAAGCCTGTCTGGGATCAATGGGATGTACAATGTACTTAATTAAGATACAGTGTATAATATTTAGGCATTATGTATGATTATAATGCCTGTCTGGGATCAATGGGATATACAACGTACATAATTAAGATACAGTGTATAATATTTAGGCATTATGTATGAATGATTATAATCCCTGTCTGGGATCAATGGGATGTACAATGTATTTAATTAAGATACAGTGTATAATATTTAGGCATTATGTATGATTACAATGCCTGTCTGTGATCATTGGGATGTACAATGTACTTAATTAAGATACAGTGTATAATATTTAGGCATTATGTATGATTATAATGCCTGTCTGGGATCATTGGGATGTACAATGTACTTAATTAAGATACAGTTTATAATATTTGGGCATTATGTATGATTATAATGCCTGTCTGGGATCAATGGGATATACAACGTACTTAATTAAGATACAGCGTATAATATTTAGGCATTATGTATAATTATAATGCCTGTCTGGGATCAATGGGATATACAACGTACTTAATTAAGATACAATGTATAACGTATACCAACAGAATACAATCTAAACAGAAGGAATATCCAAGTATATCCAATTTAAAATATATTCTGTAACCAATATGTTATGAAGGGAAGTGCCAATAAAATGTGTTCTAGTTGCAAATTATTTATTATTATCATTAATCAATCTGTGAAAGGATATTTGCAAGCTGAGGCAGCTAAGCACTCTGTTGCTTCCCTGCAGGTAACAGTTCGGTTTTCATAGCCACAACTTTGTGTGCAGCATGATCCTTCTGAAGGGCTTAAAAAAGAAACAAGATAGATTTAAATATAAAATAAAATAGATCATTAAGACACCAGATACACAGAATATTAATAATATCCAAAAGCATTGGTTGAGCATCATGTGAGTTATTTACAAGACTTTCTTCACATGAAAACATTTTGTTGCTTTAAAAACTGTGAAAGACTAACTGGAAATATAGTTTAAAGTGTTGAAGCACCAACATCAATCTCTGACCTTCAAGACTTTTTGAAAAAGGAATTGAAGTGAAACTCTAAAATGGAAACAATTTATGAGTTAGTCAAATTTACATCAACCATGGCTCTTTTGAACTGAGAACATTGTGGAGTTCTCTGATGCTCCAAGTTGTCTGGAAGTTTGGTATATGCAACATGATCAGGGTATAATCAAGGTTGTGCGATTACAAGATTCATCCTCAAGCATAAAAATATCACACCCTAAAATTAACTAAAAGCTCCAAAATCATATATCCAACCCCTCCTTTCATGACTTTATTAGATTCCTCAAATATTTAGAAAATTCTCCATTTTGCAAACATGGTTGGGAGAAACTTCCGCTGCAATTTTCAATCTAAGAATAGACCCTGCACAATGAGTATATTCAAACTTGTAAAAAAAAGGACACTCAAGGTGTCACAACATTTTGTGGGCAGGTATCCTTCATACAGAAGTGAAACCTGCAAGTAAACTTAAATATGAGATATTCAAACTTGTAAAAAAAAGACACTCAAGGTGTCACAACATTTTGTGGGCAGGTATCCTTCATAGAGAAATGAAACCTGCAAGTAAACTTAAACATGAGATATTCAAACTTGTGAAAAAAGGACACCCAAGGTGTCACAACATTTTATGGACAGGTATCCTCCATACAGAAATGAAACCTGCAAGTATACCTGAACATGAGATATTCAAACTTGTAAAAAAAAGGACACTCAAGGTGTCACAACACTTTATGGACAGGTATCCTCCATACAGGAGTGAAACCTGCAAGTACACTTAAACATGAGTATATCCAAACTTGTTAAAAAAGGGCACTCAAGGTGTCACAACATTTTGTGAACAGGTATCCTTCATAGAGAAGTGAAACCTGCAAGTGAACTTAAACATGAGATATTCAAACTTGTAAAAAAAAGGACACTCAAGGTGTCACAACATTTTGTGGACAGGTATCCTCCATACAGAAGTAAAACCTGCAAGTACACTTAAACATGAGTATATTCAAACTTGTAAAAAAAAGGACACTCAAGGTGTCACAACATTTTGTGGACAGGTATCCTTCATATAGAAGTGAAACCTGCAAGTACACTTAAATATGAGATATTCAAACTTTTAAAAAAAAAGGACACTCAAGGTGTCACAACATTTTGTGGACAGGTATCCTTCATACAGAAGTGAAACCTGCAAGTAAACTTAAATATGAGATCCAATTGGCCCTGATATTGTTTCCCTAGGTAGTTGACACAAGTCATTTTTTTAATGCAAATTCCCACTCATTTTGAAACTGTAGATGGGGAAGGAAACATTTGGAACACATAACTGCATTGTTTATTAATTAATCTGATTTTGTAGACCATGTATTATGATCACCTTGGCATAAAATGGACAAGTCATTTACATATACAGATGTGCAAGAGAATATAAAAAGATCGACTGATAACAATTATACCAGGCTGGTGCTACTGTATATGGGCAGCAGATGAATGTTGCTATTACTCTATGGTCGTAAACTAAGTAACAGAAAGAAGCACCAACACATTTGGTAATACGTAACAAACAATTTAATTGTCAGAGTTTAAAAAATGAAAATTTAAGAGGAACTTACAGTATTATAAACTGAATCCAAAACAATCCTGAAACATTTCTAATAATGTCCAAAAGAATGAAATGTTTTGTATGGCTTTCAGATCCAAAAATATACTGGTCTTCCAACAGTCCTGACATGTTAAAAATGCATTGTCCAGAACTCCTGTGAATAATTCACAATAGTCCCAAAATAACATTATAGTCCAATGAGCACTTTCTATTTCTACTGAATAATGCAAACAAATGTTTCTTCTCAAATAATATCTAATTACAGCATAAAAATACTTCTAAAGACACGATGTTACAACATGAACACAAGAAATAAGAATAAGAAAATTGTTGAGTGACAGGTTCTTCTATATGGGAATTGGCAAAACAACCAATTAATTGTCAATTACACAACATATTTAGTGCATTTACATTTCAATGGTTTTGCTCTGTCTCCAGCTGCTGTTGTTCCTGAGTGTTTGTAAAACACATATCCCCATGCTCTCCCATTTTGACTTACCCAGCACAAAAATCTTGTCCCCAGATTTTACATCCATATATGAATGTAAATTTATAACCAGAGGGTAGAACAGTATGCCCAAGAGGAATAATTCAAACCCCTATCTGACATTGTTGTTACTTAAGTGATCACACATGCCAATGCTTAGACATGTTGGTCTCAAAATTTCAGAGTCACTTCAAATTTATGAAGAATCACCACACACAATCCCTAGGGGTGGCATGAAAATCCTAAAGCCACATTGTATATCTACATACCACCCCTAAATTATATAACAAGGTCTGATATCTTAATCTTAAATGGTGTAGGTACAGTTGTCCAACATTCATGTATACATAGAGGGGCAGGATTGCATAATCCAAAAAGTGTGGATATAATTAGTCTCTTTAACAGCCTTGATCTCCTCAGTTGTTGTTTTGTCATTCCAAATATAAATTAAATCAACAATCTTAAGACTCAAATACACTAATAAACTGGCTACCCTAAAAACAGCTTTTTGATCTGAAGTGACAACCTGCCTTTATGTAACATAAGACAAAATGAACAAGAGAGTTTTGTGAAAATTTGACTGTTGCGTTTTTGAAGCAGATTTGTAGAGATGGAATGTAACTAAGTTTCATGGCTTTATCTCAGAGTAAACAGACAAATAATGGGGAAACTTTCATCAGTAACCTTGACAGTGATGATGACCTTGACAGTGATAAGACCTTGAATGCCAAACTGAGAAATTTAGGTTTGTCATGGTACATTCCTGTTCCTTAAACTGCTTAATTAAAACAAAGCAGAAACAAAATAAACCGTAAAATATTGACAAATAACCTCTATCGTGACCACCAAAAGTGAACAGCAACTTATCTTCTGGCAACACAGACCTGACAACCCTAACAAGATCTACTCAGTAACGCAGTCAATTTTTTCCAAGCTGGACTAGTTTTCAGTAAAAAGTTACACAAAATGTAATGTACCTTCTACTGTCAAGCTGGAAAACATGCATTTAAATTAAAGGTTCTGAAGACTGATTCAAGACTGATGCAGAAGTGGTAAACATTGTAGTCAACTCATAATTTGTAAGTTTAATACCTCCAGTGCTGTTTCAAACCCTATGGAGCTCAATAGCTTCTAGATATCTCTCAATCTGATGTAAGCCTTAAAAAAATTTAATTTCAAGTGGGCATTGGCAATGGCAATCATCTTCCCACCATGTGATATTCATATCAAAATACAATGACCACTAAACATGTGTTGCCCTTCTGGCATTTCCCTCAAAGAATCTGAATATTCCCTTTTATTCATCTATACTATTAAACCTTTATAAGAGGTTTATTGTCCACTTTAACCTGACCATCGCTTTTTGGACTCCTTTTGTATAAAAGAAGAAAATAAACAAAAGTTTGATCATGCATATGTTTTGCATCACCAAATATGTACAGTTTAATGCATCTAAGGTACTCCAGCAAAGTCAGTCTGGTACCCTGATAAATCCCACTGAAATGAATACGAAACCCAGATCCAAATCAAACATGGACAAACCAGTATCTGGAATTTACCGCAAACAATTTTATTTCTATAATTTGTGGTCTTATTCCATAAGTCCATATGTAAGGCATTATATCCATAAGACTTCGGACAAAACTGTATGAGTTGGCAGGTCTGATAACAGTAACCAAATTTCATCCATTAATCTTAATCAGATCTTAAGCTTCAGAGCAAAAAGGACCACATGACCATAATCTAAAATATTCGCCTATAAAGTTCATGCTTGTTGGTGAAGGAAGGACAACAAATATGATTTCAGACATACCTTCTACTGGGTGCAGTATAATCATTCCAAATTTGATCCCTTGATCTTGAATGGCTCCCAAGGTATTCAGTGCTGAACTATGACCTTGACCTTGAATGACTCGATATTCAGTACTGAATTATGACCTTCATCTTGAATGGCTCTCAAGGTATTCAGTACTGAACTATGACCTTCACCTTGAATGGCTCTCAAGGTATTCAGTACTGAACTATGACCTTGATCTTGAAGATAGGAAAACTAATGCAGGAGGCAACTAGGCAACACACATGCTAATAATGATTAATAAGTATGCCAAGCTTCATCCATTAATTTTAAACAGTTCTAAAGTAACAATGGAAAAGAAAGTGTGATGGAAAGCTTTAAATATTATATGTGAACTTGAGCTTGACAATATGACACAGACCTCATGTGGTACATGCAACATGCAAAGTTTCATTCCTGATCTCAAAGGGTTTTAAAATTGTACAAGCAAAAGAATTGTGGGAAAACCCATGACCTTGACATTCAAGCTAAGACCACTGCTGTGGTATCTAACACACTTACTCATGTTAATCCCTTAATCTCAAACATCCTTAAGGCTATAGAGCAGAAGGAAAAGTGTGATGTAGAATGCAGAATAGCATGCAATGACCTTGACCTTAAGAAGGACCTCCAAAGAGGTTCATAGCACATTTTCTAGTGATGATACATAAGTATACCAAGTTTCATCCCATAACATCAATGGGCTTAAAAATTATAAAGTGGAAAAAAGTGGGACAGAAAAATTAAAACAACAACCTGGCTTTGAATACATGTCAGGTCTGCTTCAGAACTTTTTTAAAGAGGATATTTTTAAAAAACAGATTAAAATGTATATCGAACTATATTACAGCTTGCAGAAGTGATCACAACAAGAAGCTGCCAATACTTGGCCATGACCATGACATTAGATAGGATGCTCATTGAGGTAAGTGAAACAACTTCTGATCATGTTATAAAGATGGTAAACTTGATCCCTTAATCAGCAAAGTTACTCACACAGAACGAAGGTGAACTAATTAATTCGTCATGCATCAATTAACCTTTGCATCAAAGCTACTTCATCTGGAAAAACAGCCACAAACAAAGTTACAGACAAACACAAATCTAGTGTTCTTACTATAATCTTGGGACAATTAATAATAATAACTTTTCTTTCCTGGTCCAAGACTAAAGAATCAAACAAGATTCATTTGAAAACTTTGCCCCTACAGTTTAAAAAATGAGACGTTACCAAGCTGAACCACTCTTGCCCAAAATCTGCATTAAATATGTGTAAATAATTCTTCAACTTTTGATCAGAATACCTTTATTCTTCTCTTTATGAACAAAAACTACAAACAAAAGACACAAGATGTTACATGATGATACTACTCAACATAAGCATGTAAGTATGTATATATATATATATATATATATATATATATATATATATATATATATATATATATATATATATATATACACACACAAACACACATACAACATTTCTCATCTGAAGGAAGAGAAAAAGAAGAGATAATGAGATGGATGAAAAGAGAATTAGTTCTCCCTAATTCTCTTCATTAAAGTAATAAATGAATATAATACAAGCTGTCCCATATCAAGCTCAGAATTATTATAGAGTTGGTTTGAAATAAGCTTTCATACAAATGATTTTTCGTATATATCCTGTTAATTATAATGAATTCAAAAATTATTGTTGTGAACCAGTTTTCATGGATCTCATGCTTGTCACATGGAAACAATAAGACTCATTTCCTGTCACATGGAAACAATAAGACCCATTTCCTGTCACATGGAAACAATAAGACTCATTTCCTGTCACATGGAAACAATAAGACTCATTTCCTGTCACATGGAAACAATAAGACCCATTTCCTGTCACATGGAAACAATAAGACCCATTTCCTGTCACATGGAAACAACAAATCTCATTTCCTGTTTTGCGAATTACAGAAGCAACAAAAATGGGGGAAGGCAAAATCAAGAAAGAGTGGCTGAATAAATGAACTTAGTATATATTTTAACATTGTAAATATAGGTACCTGCAGGTTGCAGTTTCTTTCCTTTTACAAGCAGAGTCAGTTAAAATAACACTCCTTCCATAACAGCAATTGTCTGCACAATTTCCTGTGTCATCTACATAACCGCAATCACACTGCTCACCCTTTTCTACCAAACGATTACCACAGAAAGCATCCTTTGTGTCTGAAATACAGCAAATTTTTCAAATCCAAATGCAAATTATTGATGCTATCAACTACCAAATGTTTAATTGGCATACATTTATTTGATACTGTTCAATAAATTCAATAATTTCTTCAACAAAATATGATATGCCAATGCTTTGCAAAAAGTGCAAAAAGTGTCAGTTGTAAATATTCACTGTCACACCTTTTCTTCAGCTAACATATTGTATTAAAGATTAAAAAGAAAGTAGGTTCAGTTTCACAATAAAATAGACATTAAGATGGGAATCCCTAATTAGAAACCAATAAATCAGCGATATGTAAAGATGAAAACTTAAGATGTCCTAACCTTGGATAAAAGCTCAGGACCCCAGAAATAACAGTTCTGCAAACAGGACATAACATACGTGACACCAATCATGTTAGAGATCACCTTGTAAAATCACCATGCCTCTTTGTCTGAGCAAGGTAAACCTAACTGTAAAGTTTATTTAAGAAATATTCAGTGTAACTAAAGTCATGCGAAATCCTATTTAACTTTGTTGCATTGCTGCAACCTTTACCTTTAGGACTGAGATTCAAGATCATTAAACTTGTTGGCATATCAGTGGTAGCACATCGTAAAGTGTTAGTAAATGTATATTTAAGAGAACTCTAGAAAGACCAAGGTGACCTTAACCTCTGATCATCAGACTGCTAAAATGGAATAGCCATATGTGAAATATGATGAATTTATTTGAAGCAGAATTCAAGTTATTAATTTGCCTTTAAACTATGTTGATGTGGTATGACCTTGACTTTTGACCTTTTCATCCCAAAATCAATTGGCTTTTATTATATATAGTGTAACCTACCTGAAAAGATTGCAGTAGGTGTTTGAAACAGAACTCTCTTTCTTATTTCACAGAAACCATTCAATATTGTTGGGCAAAGTGACATTCACCTTTGGTTATTTGACTTCATTGCTGCACATCTGAAACCTCGTACTGTAATGTTATTCAGTTCTTATTATATATCTACGTTGAATATATCTAACAATTTAGGTAACATATCCTTGTGATAGTTGTGATATTGTTTATACTGTACATACATCCACATGACAATACAATTAATAATGCAACTGGACGTATTAACTGGACATGCACATATGACGCTTTTGAAGGCTATACAATAACTAAAATACTGCAGTGGCTTACAAACTTAAAACAGTGTTTATTTAAAATAAAACCTTACTCATCAAAGATTCTGTTAAGAAACAGGCTCTTCAGAGGTAAACAATGCAGTTTTAAAGACTTTTTTGTCAGCAAGATCATTGAATCAACCAGTGCAATGTATAGCATAACTAATTTGTTTTCAACTTTCACCATTCCTAACAGAAACTGACTGATTTTATAAACATTTACCAGCAGTAAGCTAAACAAAGCTGTTTTCATGTGTAAAAACTGCAACCGTACATGCAATAATGATTGAAAGAAAAAGACCTAAATACAAACCCTAACCTCAGTGTTACACCTGATGGATGGACAGATGGACATTTGGTCAAACACCAATCAAAAAGCTTTAATTACTTGGCAATCCAGCCAACAATGTGATACCCTCTGCTAAAAGACTACCTGTCTTGAGTGTCTTTATGTTGTTAGCAGATGAAGTAGTCTCTCAGTACAGATTTTACTATAATCATACACTTACTAACAAAGCAGAAGACCTTGCCACTCCTTTGGTTGACCACAGCATCCAACACCTGTGAAATGTTACCCTTGCTACAGGGGGAGAATTGGTTATTGTGTAGCCGGTCGCCTGTGGTGGCACTGGCAAACATGATATAGTTTCCATCATTAGCATCACTGCTACCAGTACCAAAGGGGGCACATACAGTCCCTGAATCATGCTAAAAACATAAACAAAGATAAAACTGAAAGCATTTAGTTAATACAAACAATGATCCTTTTGCAAAACTCAAATCAATGAAATATAACATTTAGGATTCAATGAAACAAGGCTCTCATCACCTGAGAACATCACAATGTATCTATGTTTATATCAATAGAATTTAGTATCTAAAGTTTTTCAGCTTTCTGAAAATATAGTAATTCATATTTTTTGGTAGTTTTGTTTCATGCACTAAATTCTACACATTATTTGTGGAAATGGTAGCTACTAATTGCAAGGACACAGACTGAGGCAGCCATCTTAACTTGTTCTGTGCAAGTATTGAAAAGTCAAGCCACTGGATTACAAGTTGGACACTCTCCATCAACTCCAGCTCCACCAAATTAAAAATGTTAACAAAAATCTATTATAATAACCAAATGATTTTGAACCAACAAATGTTTTAGCTAAAATGTTACCTTGCAATATGGAAATTCCTTACATACTGGTGCTATTGCAACTCACTGCAGGTAACTGTCTGCAAGGCATTCTATGTAAAACAATACCATGTTATACTTCTAGCTCACCCTTATATATAGCCATATTGATAATTGAGGAAAATGTATAGCCTAATACCAGTTATACCCATAATACCAGGCATATTATTACCCACCAATGACTTGTAGAGTTGGCACCAATTTGCACTCGAATTTCCATTGCATTTGCAAGAGACTGCTACAAATAATTTTGTGACAAAGATTAAAATACATTTAGTGTCCTAAAATTATTAGGCTCCATTTTATCTAGATTTCTTAAGTTTTGTACTGAATCTGGTAGAGTATTTTTTTAGAATACTGGAAGTATGTACCTATGCAAAATACATGTTTTTAGATGACTCTGAAATACAAAGTTAGATCTTAAAACTGTTGGCAAGAAATAAGTATTACCTAAGAATAGCTAACTGTTAATACAGGAAATATTAATAGAATCCATCTTATACAGTTGTAAGTATTGGGACATTCCACCCAAAGGTCAGAAAAATCACAATGTGAAACTATCTAAAATGGGATAGGAAAGGCCAGACTGTAATTTAAGAAGAGATTGTCATATTATTTTATTCCAGCAACCAAACAAACAATTGTCAAACAATGTTTTATTTGTTCAACAATGCTAGTGAACAATGAGAAACTGATAAGAGAACAGTCTTCTGATTTCATCTAGAATACATGTGTTGTGCATGTTACGCACCCATCTGTGATCATCTTGTCTCATCGATTTGTAAAATGTCTACTATTTTATTCTACTGTTAAATGCATCCCACTCCTAAAAATAGGAAACATTTTAATAAAGGTTTGCATTATACACAAGGAAATAACAGTTAAGTCACTAAAAATATTGATGTTACAATAGTGTCAATAAGTTCACTCATATAAAGCAGGCATATCCCAAAAGGCTTTCTCAAAAGGGCAAGCTCTGTACACACACATACATAGAAATGTCGAGACAATAACAGAATTTTCCCCATGCATCTGGCCAGGATCCAACCCAATAGCATAAGATTTGAACCCAGTCTTGACATAAATCTTAATTTCCTATCCCACCTATCAATGAACATATTGTTCAATATTCAGCTTCCTAGATGAGAGTGACAAACTGACCTAACTGCATCTGGTGGGTGTGAAAATGACTAACTGCATCTGGTGGGTGTGAAAATGACCTAACTGCATCTGGTGGGTGTGAAAATGACCTAACAGTGCATCTGGTGGGTGTGAAAATGAACTAAATGTGTTAAGTTTTGTGTTAGAATCACAAGACAAGCTGTATATACAGCACTATCGAAAGTCCAAGCTTGGTGATATCAAAAAAGGTTGTTGATGTTGTTGTTGTGGGGCTGAACGCCATTTTTCAGCACACGATAGGCTATACATGGCGGCCAGTATTAATGGTGGAGGAAGAACCCAGGAAAACCCCGGAAAGAACCACCGACCCACGAGAAGGTACTGGCAAGCTTTCTCACATACCCACATTAGCTGAATTCGAGACTTGAACCGACGCAGACAGAGGTGAGATGGCAATGATCCATAACGGAGAGCGCTTTAGACCACTTGGCCACTCGGGGCCCCACAAAAAAAGGTAAAAGTGGCCTTGTATCGCTCATGTAATACCATTAGGGGCACATTTCATTCCTGAATCCATTGAGGAGACGGTTAGACATTAGTAACACATATTAGAGCAATATCTGCTGATATTTTCCAAGCAATGTGATTTTCACTTCAACAGAATGATGAATGTAGGTTACATTTCCCTTTAGTAAAGCAGCAGCAGAATTTCATATAGCAAGAACAGCATATAATTTTTGTAATGACTGATCTGCCTCAGTCTGCACAAATCATGCTAAACAAGACATAGTTTTATAAAGAAAGAAACCATAAATTTGGAAAAATATAAGAAAGCAGAAATGACAAAATGTGCGGTAAATGAAAAATAATCTCAAAAAGCCTTCCTGAAATACTCAGTTAACTCTCCTTGAACAATGAGTATTTTATATACTGTATATGTTGGGATACTGTATTTGTTGGGACACCATAAAGTAATTTTTGGGTGCACTGTATGTTGCACTCATCATTTATTTCTAGTCATAAGTTGTGGGACACCTTTTAAAGCATTCAAAACTTACCAGTTGAAAAATGCACTACAACATATAAAACTATGTACTTAGATAAAACTCTTCAATCCATAACAGCATTACCTCATTAACCCAATCCTTCTCCTGCATACATACAATCCATCCTTTCGGATGTCATGAAAAATTATTATTGGAGGCAACAAGTCTCCTAAAGCAGAAACTGCAAGGACTAAATTCAGTTTTTGTTGTTTTTTTTTAAAATCTGCACCAGTTGTACTAATTCTCACACTTTTAACCCCCATCTTATTGACAGTCCATTCAGGATTGAGATCAAAATACACTGAAATTTAATCTATGTTAAAGATCATATTGTCAGTGAAATCAACTTCTCTTCTGGCCTTCACGAATTCATCTAATAATTTTATTTTCTCCAATTCTTCAGGGCAATGCTGGGTCATCAATGTCCATACATGAAGCACTATATTGTGTACTTCAAAAATTCTTCTTTTGTTTCATTTTTTTCTCTCAAATTTCCCAGGAATACCAGTAAAAAGGAACCAAAGTTGGCTTCCCTGTATCACCCGACTTTATATATTAAAAGAAACAATGGCACACTTAAAAGAATCTAAATTTGGTTTCCGATGTTGCTTTGTAAAGTCATAAAATAAAATTTGTATCCGATATGTTGTTGGTAAGTTAAAACAATTTGAGTTTATTGCTCACTGCCAGTTTTGCTTATTCACCACGCGGGCTTCTATTTCCTTGGCATCTGTAGTCATAATTAATACAAATGGGATTTGATTTTTGTGGGTAAATAGTATACACAGCAATAACTTCCTTTAATTATACTTTTTGTAATCCATGCTAATGAAAATATTATCATTTGCACTCAGAATGAATGTATTTTCAAATTATTTTTATTTGCAAGATGCTATCATATAGATAAACTATTTATAGTACAATCTTGGTTATTTTGCAACTAACACCATGTCATGCATGAACGGCATATGCTTTCAATCGGTTGATATTTCCCTCTCACATTTGCAATTTTGTTGAATCCAGTTTTAATTCAGAAATATATTCAAACCTCTGAGTACATCCAACACAATCTATTTCTCTATTTTCACGTCAAAGAACAATGTGTTGTGTTATCTGACATAAGTGATACTCGCTACAGTATGGATGACTATGCTACATATACAGAGTTCGTGGAAATATTTTTTCCTTTAAAGCTCATGACAAAAAAAGGAATAAATGATAATAATACAAGGATAATTTATTGCATTTTATTATCAAATCAGCCTTTTTTAAAATTATTTTACTGCAACATGTAGGGGTGTGTGCAAATTCAACACATATTTATTTCATCTCTTAAGTCTTGGGACATACAAAATATATATAGTTGTACCATAAACTCTGAGGCAGGAAAAAAATATTGTATGGTGTCCCTGTATGTACAGCAAATATGGTACTATATCCTAAACTTGATTACTAGAAAACTCCTAGGTTGATTTGAAATGTGTTTCTTATTCAATTCCCTTGTAAATTAAAATGGTCTTTAATTTTTACAATGAAATGCATCATACAATAACAGTCTTTATGGCTCAGTATAGTCTGTGACTCAGGGTACTTAAAATGCATGATACAATTCCAGTACTCAAGGCTGAGTATAGTCTGTGACTTAGAATACTTAATGCATGATAAAATTCCAGTACTAAGGCTAGGTAGACTCTGTGACTCAGAGTATTCAAAATGCATGATACAATTCCAGTACTTTAAGACTGAGTAGACTCTGTGACTCAGAGTACTTAAAATGCATGATACAATTCCAGTACTTAAGGCTGAGTTGAGTCTGTGATTCAGAGTACTCAAGTATTAAATATTTTGCCAGTTGCAGTGCTACTTACAGGAGATCCAAAATTATGTCCAACTTCATGAGCAAATGTCAGCTGGGAGACACTGAAAGGAACCTCCTTTCCATAGTTAAGTGTGGTGACGATTCCTGTGTTCAAACTCTTCCACACACCTGAATACTGCTTAAATTTTTCACACACCCCTCCTGAGGCCTCTATATGAAAAGAAAATGAAAATAAATATGGATAAATATACATGGACAAATTCAAAGAGTCTGCTTCTACGGTGACCCTTTTTGGCTTTTATCACATATATTTCTTACTCTCCTCTCCTGGGACATCTGTTATGACTTAAGATAACAAACTGGACTCGTATACAAATGCAAGGTACTTTCTACCCATCCCCATGAGTAATGATTAAGAAAATGGAAATGCAAATTCAGTGAAGTTTATACCCTGTCTATCACTCTGAGGTATATAAAAGTATACAACAATAAACTCTGATTATGCCATTCATGAGAGCTGTGAAGTTGCTGGTAAGTTGTGGTAGGTAACCAAGTTTCTAGGTTCTATCTCAAAAGGCATCAATCAAGGTGATAAAGCTCTATAAAGTGCTTAAAAAAGAGTTAGGTAGTTACAATTTAATTTGGGATTAATTAGCTCATAAGTTTAAATTTTACAAGTAATTTCCCACTTAATATAATATTTTAGAAATTCTGTTATATATTAAACGTTGCAAAGAAATGTGTGAGAGTGAATATATGGCTTTAATTGAATGATAGATTTTAGATTTTGTGCACTTTGGCATGTAGAATGGGTAGATACAGAGTCTGCAGCAAACAAAATCAGACCATAAGTTCCAGAAATTTTAAAGGTCTTTAGGGAATGCTTTCTCTGAAGTCTGCTAGGATTGCTTATAAGCTAGGGTCAAGCATAGTGCAGGGAGTCAGGATGTAAAACTAGAAGCATTAGGGTTTAATTAAATATGGAAATGAAAAACCCTCTCTTGTGACTAATTCTCCTTAACACAGTAACATCAGATTAGGCACTACAACAGATGCCATAAAACTGAGGACCGTAGTTTAACATTTTTGTTACATGCCTGTACCTGTTATGTAGATCTAAACTAAGTCATACAAAATGAAATCATTTCATCAATAGTGTCACTGTTATTGACCTGAGATCAGGAAGATGACAATCAGAAGATTGGTTTTCCACTTTGGAAGGAGATTCATGAACCTGAATACAGACAGGCACCAATGTAACTAAAGACCAGGGGTGAATGGATCAATAAATTGATTCCATCTGGAAAGCTCATGACATCAAAAACTTTTTTAAGGAATCCAAACACCCTTTCTAGACAGTATCTTCTCTCACAACTAAGACATTCATTAGGCTTTCATCTCCAAAGGCTGGTGTGCTTAGACCACTCTTGTTCACTTGGAAAATGGTCAGGCACTCCAGCCTGTCATAATAATATCTGTGAAAAGCATGACTTCTGGCTGTTGACTCTGAAGCAGAAGGCCCACTTCAAACTACAAGAGGTCCTCCCATTTTTTGAGATGGAACCTACTGTAACCTGAAACTTTTATCAATTGGTCTAGTTGCCAAAGTTTCAGCCACCACTGGCATAGATGAATAATCTGCTGGAGTGTCACAGTAGATCTATAGCCACATTGACAATACCCATGATGCAAGGGGATTTTGTGACTTTGCACAAAGGTCTGATCACCTATGTTTTTGGAGGATGTTTTCCAGACATTTTGATGTCAGGGATGTGAAGCTAGTCTTGGAGAGTCCATGACTTGGGTAAACATTTAGAAACTGAGATCAAGACTGGAAGGTTTCCTCAGAGCAAACCTCTGGAATTTATGGGAAGACAATGATGACCATAAGGTAATCGTTAAAAAATGTCACAGAATGTCAACCTCAAGGTCTCAATCATGAGCTTTATTGGCATCTTGGCAACTTCTCTAGTATTGGGAAAGGATGGCAAGACTTAAGGTGCTAAACTTGCATTAGGCATGCCTCCTTTGTGTGCCATAAAATAGACTGGACTAAACACTTAAATCTTATATCTTTTACCTGGTGATCTGTGAGCAGTGTGGGCATGGATAGGAAGACATCACTCTCTCTGAGAATGAGATTGACGGAAGCAGCAATGTAGCTAGTGGGAATGCTGAGCTGCCCTTGTTACTACATAAGACAAGTGGAAATATAACTTCTTGGCACGCATGTTTAGAAGATCTCAATAGTGGAATCAAGGCTATGTTTAGCTTGATAAAAGATAGCCCTTGAGCCCATAAGTAAAACATTGCAAGACAGTTATTGTACGTATTGGAAGGTTTTCCAGTCCATGGGTAAGTAACCTACCTTCAGCATTCAAAGACCTGGAATGTCTTTCTTGACGGATGGGACTTTCATATGGTAAACATGTGTTATTGTTGCAAAAGACTTGAGTGAAGTTAGACAGATATCATCTTAATAATGCTAGGATCTTGTAGTTGCTTATCAAAACAGTACAAGATATCAACTGAACTCAAAAATACTGCATAAACTAATTGGAAGGAAGGTAAGTCTTCTTTTAAATGTCAATGGATGGATGTTGGTATTCCATATGAGCAAGATAAAGAGGAGGAGGACAGAACTCTAGGGGGTAGTACAAAGAAGACTTCAACTGAGGTGAAAAATGCCAAGTCTACCAATGATTCTGTTGGATCAAGCAAAAACTGAAGCAGCTTGTGATCATTCACATTTAATGTGAGAAGTGTCAAGAAACAAAGAAGCTTCCTGTGATGATGGCAAAGTCTGAACAGTGAAAGCAGGTCATTGGTAGCAGTGAACCAGACTATGCTGGGAAACAATAAACTCCAAGAACTGACTTTGTGCATCATTTAAATCTGAGATGGGTACTGGGTATCTGAGAAAGGGTACTGAGATGGGTACTAGGTATCTGAGAAAGGGTACTGAGATGGGTACTGGGTATCTGAGAAAGGGTACTGAAATGGATACTGGGTATCCGAGAAATGGTACTGAGATAGGTACTGGGTATATGAGAAAGGGTACTGAGATGGGTACTAGGTATCTGAGAAAGGGAAATTGCCATTAAATGTGGGCCATAGGTTCAGTGTTGTTGATGTTCTGGATATTGTAGAAGGCTCAACCATCAAATGTGGTTACTTGATGCATGAATCAAATTATCATTTGAGCATCTGCGACTAAGCTGGAGATGGTGATGGCATGAATGGATTTTGAACGTAGTTGACCCATAGGGTCTAGGACTGAGTATGCTGGGATGGCAAATCACCATACTCAGATGGGCTAAGTCAAGATCATGCCAAAATTGGAGGTCTGAGGCCAGCTAACATCAGGTCCCATGGTCTATTGTTTAAAGTAGGTGATCCATATAACTGGAAATTACTGAAATGATCTTATTACTCAGAATAAACAACCAAATACTTAAGTAAGATGCAATAAAATGGAGTACACAGATGTAATGTACTTATCATTACAGAAGAAAATTTAGATGACACCATATCATACACAACTGTAATAGAAAATATTCATCAGTGATGAAGATAGATCAGAATTCATTGAGAAAATAAACTGAGTATCTTTCCTTGTAATGAGAAAACTCCCTGAATTGCTCCAACTTGAGAAAAGGAAAAAGTGAAAGTTGTCTACAAGGCATATGGAATAAATGTGCTTAATAGAGACAACTGGAATTAGTAATTGATGAATGATGGGATTCTGCATTAATCCGTATATCCAAGGAGAGACCACTCTTGTCTAACTGCAACCTTGGTCTGCCAAAGATGTATAAGCACTTTTGCTGCTTTAAAACAAGCCAAAATATATTGTTAAAGGGTTGTTTTGCCTTGAAGGGCTGGATTTGTGAGAAAGTGGTAGTGCTCCAAATGTATTATAACATGGTAATGTTTTAATAAAAAGAATCTGAGAATTTTACCTAATTAGATGTATTTCTAAACATACTTTTCACGAGGCACCATTGTAAATTGGTAATTTTATTGTTTATTTCTTCTACTATCTCTGTCCCTTACAAAAATCTCAGTACTGCTATAAATATCCAGGTCAAGAAAATACAAAATCTTGAAATGGGGAACTATTTTGATAAATTTTGTGAAACAGGCACCATAACTCCAGCAAAATATTCTGTATCAATACACAGAGTAAAGAAGGTGACAATATTTTCATACATAATTCTGACATGAAATATGAAAATTTGTTTGATATTCATCCCCACTGCCAAGGAGAGAGTGCTTGGCCAAAGACATTACATTAAAGTATGCAATGTGAGCTATCCTGGAAAGCTTTTTCATTTCTAAATTCATATTGTAGCAAGTTCTCTTTCAAAGTCAATACAGGGTTTAACTGACATGGATATTTTTAAAATTCTGATTTGGAATATTTTATATTAAAATTATGAAATAAGGACAGTTTTGACAAACATAATATCAGCTGTGTGGCCAACAAAAACCTTTTCAGTTTTCAGTAATAAAATTTCACTAGCATCACAATCATTTATGTCACATATATTTTGTCCTACAATTCTCCAATTTTTCTGCTACTCTGCCATCACCAGATACAAATTTCACATTATGCTGCATACACTGCCATCAAATTTGCCAACAAAATTGTATTTTCATTTCTCAAGTCAGTGGCTAAACAATGCTTAGAACATTTTTATCAAAAAAGTCCAAAATTATTAAAACAATGAGGTCTAATTTAACCAGTTCTTGGGACCAAACCAATATATTTAATTGTCAGATTTCATCTAGTTTGGCTCAATAGTTTATGAGCTATTGTATCTTGCTTACAGGAAATGTGACTGATTAATGGATGGACAGCATAAAACTAAATGTTTTCATTTCTACATGGGGGATGGGGACATATTTCATTATAATCAGGATTGTATCTCTTCTTGCAAAGTAGATGTACAAAAAATGCAAATTAAGGATGCCTTAACCAAACCTTCAATCTGCATACTTTTTTAGATTTTTCTAGGCCTGTTTTGATGCTTAAATTTGGTTCCATCCTGATGCCAAAACTGTCCATATTTCACAAGTTTAGTGCAAAATATTCCCAATCAGAATTTTAAAAATATCCATGTCCTTCGATCCCTGTATTGACTTTGAAAGAGAACTTACTACAATGAGTATAACAAAAAATGTTTCCCTGAGAACAATTTATTGGAATGTATCTATGACAAAATTTGAGCAATCAAGAGTATGTTTTGCTATAGTTACTAAAATCTATTGCATTAATTAGGTATATTACTTAAGGTTAAATCATTGACACTTACGTGTAGTTACTAAAAGCTATTGCATCAATTAGGTGTATTACATAAAGGTTAAATCACTGACACTTACGTATAGTTACTAAAATCTATTGCATCAATTAAGTATATTACATAAAGGTTAAATCATTGACACTTACGTGTAGTTACTAAAATCTATTGCATCAATTAGGTATATTACATAAAGGTTAAATCATTGACACTTATGTGTAGTTACTAAAATCTATTGCCTCAATTAGGTATATTACATAAAGGTTAAATCATTGACACTTACGTGTAGTTACTAAAATCTATTGCATCAATTAGGTATATTACATAAAGGTTAAATCATTGACACTTACGTGTAGTTACTAAAAGCTATTGCATCAATTAGGTGTATTACATAAAGGTTAAATCACTGACACTTACGTATAGTTACTAAAATCTATTGCATCAATTAAGTATATTACATAAAGGTTAAATCATTGACACTTACGTGTAGTTACTAAAATCTATTGCATCAATTAGGTATATTACATAAAGGTTAAATCATTGACCCTTACGTGTAGTTACTAAAATCTATTGCATCAATTAGGTATATTACATAAAGGTTAAATCATTGACACTTATGTGTAGTTACTAAAATCTATTGCATCAATTAGATATATTACATAAAGGTTAAATCACTGACACTTATGTGTAGTTACTAAAATCTATTGCATCAATTAGGTATATTACATAAAGGTTAAATCACTGACACTTATGTGTAGTTACTAAAATCTATTGCATCAATTAGATATATTACATAAAGGTTAAATCATTGACACTTATGTGTAGTTACTAAAATCTATTGCATCAGTTAGGTGTATTACATAAAGGTTAAATCATTGACACTTATGTGTAGTTACTAAAATCTATTGCATCAGTTAGGTGTATTACATAAAGGTTAAATCATTGACACCTACGTGTAGTTACTAAAAACTATTGCATCAATTAAGTGTATTACATAAAGGAATCATTGACACTTACGTGATGGTGATCCAACCCATGCCAAACCAAGTGTACCCCCTGAAAAATCTCTGTAGGTGAATAAATATGCCAAACAAAAATCATTGTGATTTTCCAGTGAATGGAGGTTAAGGAAGTTGCTGACATCAAGGTTGTCATCACAGTATGGTGATTTGTGAAGTTGGTCATCACACTTTGCTGACTCCCATGTCATCACCTTTAAGAGATGGAATCACAATGAAGTTTTGTTAGTTTTATTAACATTCAATTGAACTTTGCATTATTAATGTCACGAATGCAGTAGCTCACTTGCAAATTCATGAATCATATCTGCACTTCTTGGAAAACCCACAAGCAAGCTACTGTGTTTATCACTCTAACGTATACCAAAAAGAGTAAGATGTACTCATTATAAAGTAAGACATAATGTTTTAAAACAAGAGTCCCTTAAAGAGACTGTTGCAATGATTGCCAAAATAATATTGGAATCCAAGACAAGACAGTTTCAATTTTTACCTTCTGAGTGGTGTGTGTGATATCAAGATGAGATGGCTATATTGGATGTAAGATCACCACTAGATTGATTCAGGAATGACTAGACATAATATGAAGTCTTTAGATAAAGGGTGGTGACAACACAATTGTCAAAACCATGGTGACCATATTTTATCTCTGACAGATTCATTTAATTTATAAGCAACTAGATACCTTATGAAGTCTTGCCATGTCAACATAACTTTTTCTTTAGGAGATGCAGCAATAAAAACATCATTTTTTCAAGCAGCTGAATTGGATTCTAGGTCAGCACCATATTCCATCAGGGGAAACTAGACACCACAGCAAGTCTTCTGGTTGAATCATATGTATATATGACCATCCATCCAGAAAAAGTAGTGATACAAAATTTTCAACATGCAGGTAAGATGAGCACCATTTTCATTCTGGACTAATTAGATATCGTAATAAGTCTTCTGGGAAAAACCTCATGTCAATATCCCTTTCCATTCGGGATCAGTTAGAAATAATAAAGTCTTCTGGGGAAAGCCTTATGTCAATATCCCTTTCCATTCAGGATCAGTAGCATCAACAAAATTTTAAGGATAACTGCCATGGTGCCCATATTTGATACCAGATTGGTACCATTTTCATTTGAGATGAACTATATAGCATAAGATGTTTTTCAGTGAAAACTTCATGTTGATATAGTCATCCATTCATATATGGTTGACGTGGTAACACCATTTTCATTTAAGACCAACTAAACCCTGACATAAAGTAAAGTTTTCAGCATATTATTTTCTCTGAGAATAATTACCCAATCACACTAGGATTACTAGCTTGCTACTTCGCAAATCGTGAATTCAGCTCTACTAACAGATGAAAATTGTCTTTTCATGTCTATCTCATGGAAACAAAGGGCAATAACTATTGCCATTACCCACCTTGCCACTGCCAGGGGTTGCTACTTTTTCACTGATATACTAACATAGATGGTTACATGGTGGGGTGGTTAAGAGGGATTTTAAGTAATGTGCTTTTGGTATATATTCTCAAAGAAACATAATCTGCTGAAAAATTTGCTTTCTCCTTCAAATACGTTCCTCAATCACATTACATTAATAGGAGAAGGGAATGATAAGCCTCCGACTGCTACCTCTGGTATCTTTCTAGTTAATGATAGATGGATTCCCATGTTCTCTTAATTACATAAATAACACATCCTAGGGTCACTTGACCTGTGACCCTTACATATGATTAACACATTAACCCCTGGAGCTTTTTGCCAGTTTCGCATGAAAATTGAGTAGGAAACACATTTGAAAGCTATTTCTGAATAGACTTGAAAATATCAAATCCCTGGTCATCTTTCAATAACATACTGCCTAGTTGTGTTAGAAACATCGTTTTTCATTGGCTATTTGACTCGCGCATGATCAGAAGGGTAAAAGTTGGACTTCTTTTTTCTTCTTTTTTTTCCAAATGGAGCCATTATTTTTGTATGGAGACCAGTAGTGCCAAAAATTAAGAAATTATTAGAAAGCATGTGTAGAACATCAGTTGATTTAAGCTGCTGCATCTGAACTTAGATTCCTGCCATTGCTTTATGAATATTGTAGGTATTCTCCTTGACAGCTTTGCTTAAGTAAATGTTAATCATATTACCATAACCTTCCTATGATTCAAATGAGCTACAAGTTAAATAAATATATGAGCAGCAGATGGAAATAAAATTAATCATGTGCACAGTGTGCTCTGATATATTCATGGCATAATGTACCATAATTTTAAGTAAATTTTTATTTACATGTATGGACTGATACAATGTGTTACATTATAGTCCAGTAAACTAAAATAAGGCAACTAACTCATAAGGTCATGATAAGCACATGACAGATTTGTCTCCCTCTGGATAGACTTGACCTAAATGCTAATTTCCATTAAGAGCACTGTTCAAGTGCATTAGCAGCACGAAGTTTTGTCATTTTTCAAAAATGTATCTGCCTTTATCCTTCCAAGACTGACATGTGTTTTACATTTCTAACTTTAGATTTATTGTGAATTTACAAGTTTTCATGGGTTACCAATTCTGCATAATTTATAGTGGATTTAAATCATAAATTTAAGGACCCAATTAACATTTTACTGTGAAAACAGTAAGGCTACTTCCCTAATGCACGAATTGGAGTGCAATCAAAAACACATTTAATCATAAGCCACAAAACATTATACCCAGGAAAATAAATGAAATTACAGTATTTTACTGAGCTTGCTTGAACAATAAGATTATCATTTTTGTTTCTCATATTGTAAGAACTTTAATAAAAAGTCACAGCCAATAGGAGGACCCTACTTTTATTCAATATTCAAAGGACTTTATTGGATAATCTTAACTAAAAATCAATTATCATCCATAATTTTAAATCCATAACTGATCTGTAAAATGTCACAATGAAAATTCTGAATGAATGCAATACTAGATTAGCTAGATCAAATCAAATACTAATTACAATTGCTATATTGACAAGAGATTTCCTAATTGACAAACCTGCTCTTTATTTAGACTTTAATCAAGGGTGTCGATGGATGTAAAAACTTACAGACATGTACATGGACAACAAAGTGATTTCAATATTAAACTTCAACCAAGGTTGGATCAGTAAAATAAAATATTCCAAATTTTAATCAGACTTAAAAGAGGAACAAAAGTAATTTGTAAATATGATAAATATGGGCCTTTTTCCTGAAACATGTTTTGAGTAAGAAATTTTAGTGAAACTAGTCAAAGTTGCACCTAGGGTCTCAGTGATCCCATCTCCTTCAAATCTGGATGGCATACATAATCTGAAGGCAGTGCACGAAGAAAAATACTTCAAACACTAGTGCTGGTGAAATTCAATAAAAGATTTCTCTGACAGTATTTCCAGTCTTAATATTGCTGTCATTTCTATTGATGCTTACATTACGTATATGCCAAGTGCTCAAGGAAACCAAATTAACGTCATTTTCAAAATTCTGCTTTACTTTGAAAGAGCTGCATTAAGGAATTATCCTTTCCAGATCACCAATATTAATGTTCATACCTAGACATTAAAAAATAAGTACTTTTCTCATATAATTTAGCATTGATCAAATTTATCATTTTTTCCAAATATGGAACTTATACCTCTCATGTCAGGAATGTGTACTGAAGGACCCAGCAAGCTAATATGCTAGCCTTAAGCTGACTGGATTGCATTCTGTCCTTGCATACTAGTAAAAAGATAATGTTTCGGTGCTGCTTTTACAAGTAAAGAAATGTTGGTTTCAGTTCTGGTGTTTGTTTTTTCCTTTTGTTTTTAAAATATGCACAAAATTTGTTTGTGTACAGATGTGCAGTGACTGGTCCTAAATGATATGATTTAATTTCTGTAAAATCTGTCCAAGTTTTTTTTAAACTACTAGATACTGACCTGCTAAAACTGTTTGAGTGAACAAAAATATTAACAAGATCAAATGATCAAAGCCCAATATCATCATCATAAATTAATCTCAAACCATGATCATGACCCAGATTATAATGATGTATATAATTGCTTACTGAAGTCAGTCATAATAGTGAGATTTTCCATGACAACAGAATATAATGCCTTATAAATTATTCAAATTATGTGACAATTCTTAAAATTTACAATAGAAGCCATTTATTTTCTTTCAAAAAAATTAGAAATGATCTTGACATTAAAACTTTAAATATGGTGAGAATTCTGCTAAACATGCAAATAGGTTAAAAAAATTCTTTCTTGACAGTTCTGCATGACCTTGACATATGGAGTGTTGGCTGTCTGGTTTAATGCAGCCCACTGACAACACTTTCAGTTAATCCATGTCAAAATTAGGGTAATCAATGTGGTTGCACAGTCTGAGGTCATCTATTCAATCACTTGGCTTTGAGTACATAGTTTGCATTAAAAAAATTAGTTTAAGGGGTTTATTCTGCAGCTTTAAAATATGTACCATTGACAATTATTGCAAGCTTTGAAATATGTATCATTGACAATTATTGCAAGCTTTGAAATATGTACCATTGACAATTACTGCAAGCTTTGAAATATGTACCATTGACAATTATTGCAAGCTTTGAAATATGTACCACTGACAATTATTGCAAGCTTTGAAAATATGTTGTCCTAAATATTAAAGAATCTGGATAATAACATTAATGGTGGCAACTTTAGTCTTCAGTGTATTATATAATTAGTCACATTACATCACAATTACTTTATTTTTAATCTGATATTTGATTAAATGCAAAAAAGTGTATTTTGTGCAAGTTTTTTCCCACAGAAACTGAGTCTGTGAAATTTTTTCACTGAAACTCAAAAGACCAGATCTTGAACTTAAATGAATCACCAACTAATGAGGAGGTTGATATGTACATGTTCTCAATTACAGGCATTCACATAATGGACAATGGACAAGCACCAAGGAAAAAAACAGGTTGATTTTCCAATATTTCCCTAAAGTACATAAATACATGTACTCATATCGATAAAAAAATGTGTACCCAGAGGGTGCATAGGGATCAAAGTAGTGGACAGAGATGAAAACTGCAGGCAACCCACAATCCCATGATAGATGAGGTTCAATATAATCAGTCAAATGGCAATATTTACTCTGTTGATAGTGTAACATGATATGGACTCAAACTATAAAAGACAACAGTAGAAGAAAACATAAATTAAATGATACAAGCTGTTAAAAAAATTGTATTTTCTTTGAATGTATCTATCTTATTGAATGAAGTAAATAATAAGGTAACTTACAACAGGTCGACAAACTTTCCTTCCCCCACTTATGCCGACCTAATTATAATCAGTACATACATTTTTTTTAATTCAATGAATTTTAGATAGTTATAATTATTCAAGAAAAAGTTTTAATTTTTAAATAATACCATATATGCCATTCGATTTGTTCCAGTAAATAATTTTCAACCTCAGAGTTAGCTGATTTATAAGTTTACCCCATAATAAGTTAGATTTCATTATGATATACCTCCTGCAAAGTGCATACTATACCATGTTTAAGAACATAGCTGATATACATATCAGCCTTTCTAAGTTTTTGAAATATAAGCACTCGTACCTATCTTCAACATGCCAGAATTCAATTAAGAATGCACAATTACATCCCTTAACAGTCCAATTTTATCTCAAGATATTATGGACAGATGAATTAAAAAAATAAATTAGAACATGACCTTGTAGACATCACGTCAACTTATCCATTGCTCAATACAAAATCATATTTCACTGGGAAAATGACATCGGCATAATCTGTGCATAGATATCAGAGTGTAAGTGATATTTTTTATTCATCTTGAGTGGACTAGATCAACTAAGAATAGTAACACACTTAACTATGGGTCCTGAGAAAACAAGAAAATGTATCTGGGGTCTTAATATATGCACCCTCATTACATTTCCACACACTGGGTGCATGTTCAGCAGATTTTATGAATAAATGTCTTAAAATTATTTTAGTTTATGTGATCAATAAGTAGTGTTCAATACTTAATGTTGATATTTACTTATACATTTACAAACAAATTACAATCAGCCATCAACAGTGTTTCTGTGACCATCATATACCAATGATCAAGATGCAGTTTGCCTACATAAATTATATATCACCTGGAAATCAGAGTCTGACACAAGTGATCACAATGACATAATTTGAGATTTAAAAATAGGAATGACTCTGCTAAAAGAGGAATAGGTGGTATCTATGCAAAGATAAACAAAAATCACTAAACTATGAAATATGAGTCACAGTGACCTAGTTTTTGCTATCACCTATAATACTCCCCATGATGCAATTACACATCAAGTTAAGTGACTCCACTGGCAATAGTAACTGAGAAAATTAGCTAAATGCAAAGGTTAACCAAAAACAATGGACTGAAATATAAGCAACAGTGACCTAATTTTCAGTGAAGGGTGCAGTACTCAAGATATCTAAATAACAACTTACATGATTCTATGAATTATAGTGACAGAGAAAATGGCCTAAATGCTAACTATAAACCAAAGAAGCTTAACTTAATCTGAAAGCATAAATCACTGAACCATGGAATATAGTTAACAGTTTCCTGGTTCTCACCGATGGATGTACTACTCACTGTTGTGACTCTACAATTAGCAATAGTCACTGTGAAAATGACTTAAATGTAACAATAAGATCAGTGTCGATGAAAGATTGATGATGGATATACAGATATCATCAATCCATAAGACAGAATTTGCAATCTGGTCAAAACTTAATTGTTTTTTATCAGTTTACTTATGTATTCGGCCTCTCAAAATAATGCCTGCTATATTTTTCCTAGTGCATCTTTAACACACAGGTTTCACTGATTTGAATTCAAAGACAGGAAAAAAGGTATTATGCAGAAATGTATTACTGTGCCAGAAAGTCCAGTTTTAGATATAAAAATGGTTATATACCTGTAGAGTAAAGCACCTGATCAAATTGCATAGCAAAGCGAAATGATCTATCACTGATATCAAGGTGTAAAGTGACAAACCAGATAGAGAGCTGAATGATGGGAAAGAAAGATTCATCATTAGGTGGACCGAAAGGACGAACTCAAAATCACTTTTTTCTATTGTAATCCATAGATAATTACATTCAGATCCTGTAATCATCTTTTAATCCAGACTTTTGTTATTCAGTTTTAGAGAAGAACATTGGACAAAACTGAGAATTTACAGGGTTATGAAAATTGCATCATCTGCACCACATTTCTCTGCTTTGCAATATGGACCCTCATATTTCATATACATTTTTGCTTACACATTTGTGCAACAGCACAATGTGAGCAAAATTTGTGTAAGTTTACCCCCTTCCTTTCATTAAGTTATTTTTTATAATCCTTACTGTTGTTCTCTGTACTGCAAACTGGACCCCTGTGTACCATACACGTCCATCTGTGAAGTTAGTTGGCCAATAAATTCCGTTAATGGCTTTAACATGGTTGGCAAAGAAAGCCAGGATCTCATCTTGGGCTATATCTTTATTCTGAAAAAAAGGACAAGTAGGGAGTTAGCAAAGAATGATTCTATGGAATGAAGTGCTCCACCAATAACCCTAAAAACTGAGTGCCATTTTTGAATAATGCTTCAAATAAAATTGTTTGAGTCAACTTGTTCATATTTTGAGAAAATAAAATATTTTCTAGTAAAATATGTTTCTTCAATAAAACTTATTGTAATAATACAATCAAAATAACTTGTATAGCTACAACTGGCTTGCAAATCAAGACCTTCCAGGCTAAAACTTTTTAGCCAAACGTTACCTGCCAACCTAGATGGCAAAAGTTGTTAAGTTGTTAAGCCAGAGCCACAATGCAGATAGGGGAGATAATTCTAACTGCCTTCTATGTGGGCAAATAAATTTTTCCCTAACACTTTAGCCTGACAGGTCTGGATTTGCATGGTAGTGGTAGTTCTCATAAGATATTATGATCTGGAAATTGATATGAAGAAGATGCTCCATATCTTGACTTTTGTATACAATACTTGTAATTAAGATATGATTCACGTGGTTGTGGTGGATCTACAGCAGAATTAAGATATACAGTGTAATTAGGACATGACTCATGTGGCTGTGGTGGATCTATAGCAGAATTAAGATATACAGTGTAATTAGGACATGACTCATGTGGCTGTGGTGGTGCTACAGTAGAATTAAGATATACAGTGTAATTAGGACATGACTCACGTGGCTGAGGTGGATCTACAGTAGAATTAAGATATACAGTGTAATTAGGGCATGACTCATGTGGCTGTGGTGGTGCTACAGTAGAATTAAGATATACAGTGTAATTAGGACATGACTCATGTGGCTGTGGTGGACCTACAGTAGAATTAAGATATACAGTGTAATTTAGGACATGACTCGTGTGGCTGTGGTGGTGCTACACCCGTACGAAATAATTAGGCAGATTCCACCTGGAACTTAAGCAGACTCCAGGCGGAATCTGCCTAAAATGTTAAAAATCTGATTAATACAAAGGCGGACATGGAAAATTTGAGAAATCAAAGATGAATCCATCTAGAGTCCGTCTAACTCTAAGATGGATTTTTGTCAAATTCCTGCTTAATAAATACATCTTTAGGCATAATTTTGGACTTAGTTGATTTTCCACCCACCATCTAGGTGGAATTAGGAACTTAGTCACTGACATCTATTATATGAAAGGAGGAATCTGGACTTAGTTTATTTTCTAACCAACATCTAGGCAGAATGAAGAACTTAGTCATTTACATCAGTTAAATAAGGCATAATTAGGACTTGGCTTTTGTGTGTCTGTAAAGTTAAATGACTGAAAATATAGTGATATTTTGTGATTGTAATACCTGTGACTGACAGTTCAATAAAAATATCAATAAGATATAATAATATTTACAATTTGAATGATTTTCAGCAGCATTTATATTTCCTGTTTCTGATAGCTGTAATTTTATTGTTTATTTTGGGCACAATTTATAACTTCTTTTCACAGCTTTCCATGTTAAATTTCTTTTTCAAATTTGTTGTTGTTGTTGTATTTTTGTTTAACTTCAATTGGATTTAACTGCCCTCGAACAAGTTTTCATCTTGTTTTCCGTTTTAAAACATAATTTCGCTTTTCTCCTGACCTGAATTTCCTCGATATGGACCCATTTTTTAATATCGTCTCCGAAACTTTTTTTAAAATAATGCTCCATCCGGTCCCATTCCACAACGAGCTTTCAAATAAGTATTTGTTCCATTTATTGTTGAACAGATGATCATTGTATAAAGCTTTCTGATTGGTCAAAAAATTTTAACTGACCAATGAATCGTCGCGTAACAGAAACTGATGGGAAAGAGCATGTTTGCTAAACATGGCAATTCGAATTTTCGAGCGGGACGAGAGATTGAATAACTATTTGAAAAATGTGTGGCAATGAAAATACCCTGAACGCAAATTTGATGGGAACATAATTGATGAATCTGTATGAAAACTGAACGCCAGGACAAGCATTTTGTGCCATAAAGAGCTTTACAGTAGCAGCTAACATGCTAAATAAGACAAGGAACTGAATCAGGAATCAGGATGATTTTGAAGTTATACAACTCCAAACTGATTAACTTTAAGGAGGGACAATGTGTAGATCACTGGTGGGAATTGTTGCCAAATATCCATGTCTATCAAAGATAGTCATATCTTTGCAGAATTTTCTTGGCTGAAAAGTAGAATCTACTTTCAATCTCATGAGGCATTATTGTGTATATTATCAAAATATTCTTGGTGTGTTGGAATTCAGTGTAAAATAAGAGTAATTATATCATGATAAACATTTGTCATGGCTGCTTATGGAACTAATTCGAGAGACCACAACAGCATCATAGTTTGTGCAATCAAAAATCCAGTGTACAGTACAAGTGACATAAGGCAGGCTCCTAGCTTTTCTTCTTCTCATAATCAAATTGTCTCAAATGGATGCTTTTCTGTAATTTTGCATTATTTTCACGGCTGAATTTTTCAATGCAGATTAATATTTTATATATGTTTATGTGTTCACAGGTGCCTGTGCATATGTTCCAGACTTGATACTTGGATTTTTAAAACCAGTGTCTTAATTATTTAGTGTCAGATACTTCACATCATGTTGTATATACAGTATTTGTTGTACATCACAGAAGGCCTCAAGGCAGATTAGTTCTGTAACTAATTGAATTACCTTCTCTAAATAAAGTCATATATTATTATCATTATTATTTTTATTTTTATTAACTCCCATTTCTCTTGCCTTGGATGTCATATAATTACAACATCAGTTTAATTGTTTTCATGCACACTTAAATATCACCTTGGTTAATAAAGTCCTGTTTAATTCATATCCATTATTTCTTTGAAACCTGCTGAAATGTCTGAAACACTAAAAAAACTTCAGTAAAATACTATATAATGATCAAAATTTTAGTGAAATCTTACAAAAGTTTTAGTCAATTTTTTTGTGAAACCTCACACATATTTCAAAGAAATTTGAGTGAGACCTCAACATAATTTCAAAGAAAGTTTTGGTCAAAATATTTGTGAAATCTCACCAAACTTTAAAGTGAAATGAAAAATACTTAAGTGATGCCATGTTGGATTAGATTTTGTATGCAAGAAAGAAAATGGCATTGCCGCTTAGGACAAGAAAAACCTAAATCTTATTTGATAATGTCTGTCAAAATAAAATGATCCATTTTAAAAATTACTGTGAATATTTATCATTGATTCCCAATAATGCCTAAAAATCATTAGGCAGTTTAATAGAAATCTGAAGTATATTTTTTATGGTTTAGGCAGAAATTGCTTAAAAAATCCGTCTGAAATCCGCCTTGACATTTTCATTATTGGATTGGGTTTCTGCAGGTATTTCCATCTAATTAGGCAGAAGTAAAGATTCCACCTAGTAACAGTAATTTGCGTATTTCGAGCTATATTCCACCCTGAATCTGCCTAAAAGTGATAATAAGGGGAATCTAGGCTAAATGAGCGGAATAAACAGATTCCGCCTAGTAGACGGAATAAACAAATTCCACCTAGTAGGTGGAATAAACTAATTCCGTCTAGTAGGCGGAATAAACAAATTCTGCCTAGTAATAGATGGACTAATTTGCATATTTCGGGCTGTATTCCGCCCTGAATCTGCCCTGAACCCACCTAAAATTTATAATAAGTGGAATCTAGGCTTTAAGTGAAATCCACTTTAAAATTCCACCTGGAATCTGGTTAAAGTCAGGGCGGAAGTTTTCGTACAGGAGTAGAATTAAGATATACAGTGTAATTAGGACATGACTCGTGGCTGTGGTGGTGCTACAGTAGAATTAAGATATACAGTGTAATTAGGACATGACTCATGTGGCTGTGGTGGATCTACAGTAGAATTAAGATATACAGTGCATATGACTCATGTGGCTGTGGTGGTGCTACAGT
Source organism: Sinohyriopsis cumingii (assembly GCA_028554795.2). Lineage (NCBI taxonomy): Eukaryota > Metazoa > Mollusca > Bivalvia > Unionida > Unionidae > Sinohyriopsis > Sinohyriopsis cumingii. The sequence goes on from CM068831.1 coordinate 22,079,896, forward strand.
AGAATTATTATGTTACCAAACAAAATATTTTGTAGGGGTAATGTAATTGTTTCTAAATATTTACTTCTTGGTAAATATACAGATCCAAACATTAAAAGGTAAAGCAAGCATGTTGCAGATAAAAATTGTGTTGGCTTCAAGAGTATGAAAGAAAATCAAACAACCATTGGCAATCATGTCATACAAAAAACTTCTTAGCTTCATAATGATTCGTCAAGAGTATGAAGAAAATACATCAAAGGTTTACAAAATGTTAGCAACTTTAACCATAATCATATTTTATTTGACTATGAACATGATCCCAAGGATATACAAACAAGTGAGCTTGTCACAGATTGAATTATCATGCTTTTATTAAATATTCAAAGGAATAAAAAAAAATAATGTTAAATTAAACCTTGATGCAAATTTTCTAATTCTAAGACACTGACCATGTGGTAAATTGGGTAAATGAGCATATCATGGAATGAATTATCTAAGGGCTATAACATATTAACAGATTTAGCAAATGAAAACCTTGAATCAGAATCTGAACATTAAACTGTAACTGATGCCAACATCAATGCTGTCAACACCAATGCCAGAAAAGTGACTGCTTTGCAACCTCCTAAACTTTGTAAGAAATGAATGAGGAACTGAGGTAACATGCCCACTCCATAAAATTTAAAAACCAGATAAAGTGAAAACAATTCATTTTATTCAAAAATCTAATCAGATCATCTACATAGGCATACCAATATGACCACAAAATTTCAACGTGTCCATTAGATTGCTTATCAGCAAGTCATCAGTACATAGGCTGAGTGTTTCTCTATCAGACTCCATGGTTCAGTGTACAGAGGAAAATACTGAATTTTATCCAAGTTCTTGAATCAAAGAATGCATGTTTCTCCATGGAGTGTAAGATTGACACAGTGTCAAAAATCCACTTGGTGTTAGATATGATGAGCCAACTGAGTAAAATACAAAATAGCTAAGTGTCAAAAATATAAAATTAGGGGTGGGGTCAAGTAAAAACAATTGGAAGTCTCTGGTGCAGAAATGAGAGTAAAGGGAAATACTATATGCTGACCTGTTTATTCTTGTCCATCACATGCTTCCACAGCAATGGGTCTGATCTGAGGTGCAAAATACAAGTATTATTTTGGTCAAGGACTGTCCTCTTCTGTCGATGTAATGTAGAGCTGTAGATATTGTGCTCAGTATTTTGATGGTTATGAGCATCATACACTTCCTGCCATTCCATAGCACTCTGAAATGAAAAGTGTAGACTGAGTACTTTTAGCCCATGGCACCACAAAAACACATATTTCCTGCCATTCCACACCACTCTGAAATTAAAAGCATCGACTCAGCATGTCAATCCCATGACACCACAAAATTATATGTTGACAATTTCCATGGCACTTTATTTCAAATTATTTTAAATGTCAATAATGACTATAATGTGCAGAAAATAAGCAGACATGGATTTTCCTGCAAATTCTGTAGCAATATGAGCTGAAATGTCTTTGAATGATAAACAAGAAGGCAGGGGCCTTCATGTACATCACACATTCAAATCATTTCTAAGATACATTAATCAAAATCTTAACTTAATTGATAATAGCACCACTGGAAAAATGACCGCTATCTCTACCCTCCTACTAATATGGCTAACAAAATAATTAAAGCCATAAAAACATGATTCAAATTTGGTGACTGTTTTGTCACATTTTAAGGAATAAACTAATTATCTTTTGTTCAGTATGTCATCTTTTCTTCAATCACAGATGACCAATCCTTTGGGCATATGCTACAAAATCTTGTTAATAAACATAAATACAGAACACAATAAATTTAATCATGCATTTTAATATAGTAACTGATAAGACTGCATGTAAAACACATTCACACATATGGCCCTGCCTGAGAGCCAGACGCATGCATGGGATGCATGAATATAAAAGGACAAATCTTCCTCATTCTACAGTCCAAGTACTAAATCTATCCATCCCACTGTTTAAGACTCAAGACCATGCAGACAAACTTTTACAAAACTGTAACCAACATTTTTTAAAATTACCCTAACCTTCACTGTAGAACAGGTGGAGATCAGGGCAGCATAAATTAGAAAGGCAAATGCTTACTGTACATGTAGGATAGCTATCAATTCCAGGTTTGTGACCTGTTTCCAAACATAATTTTTTTTAAACCAAAAGCTTAGCCAAGATTTTCAGATAACAATGACCTTGTCTAAGGGTCAGAAGTAGGGCAGAATTTAACTGATATGGAAAGAAAGAGATATTTAATTATATAGTCCAGGTAGGAGGGCTATACCTCAAAGGGATTGGTCATAGGAACAATGGCTTCCCCCAGAGTAAGTGATGACTGTGTCTGTCTTATGTCAAACCAGGCATGACAACAAGTATGTAAGTATAAATATACCTAATATTTAGATTTTACAGTGTATCTATATATATACAATGTTCTTCAAGACCTCTAACATAGCAACAAAAAATTCCAAACAGAAGTGGGTGGGTGTGGGTAGATGATGGTGGGAGGCTAGATTTGAATACCACAACTGACAGTGTTAAAATAATTAAAGGGCAAATAAAGAGGTAATCCTAATGTCAAAAAAAGCATCATCTGAACACATTAATGAATGAAAGAAATAAAAGTTCTATGCAGATTCCAGAGACTTACATAAGGTCCCCAAAACAATTACTCTCCAGGAAAAATGGGGAGAAGTGAGCAATCTACAAAGAAATTTGAAAAATCGATCGCCTTTTTACAAACGTTGTAGTAGTAGCTGGTTTAAACTAGAATAAAAACTATATATGTATTCAAAGACTACAGATGCCCTAGCTGCCCCAGTGCCTAAACTTGAAACTAAAATAAATGTAAAACTCCAGCTGTGACGGTTTGACAGACAGAGAGAAATGCATTACAATATGTGCTTACTAATCATGGTAGGGCATGTATATAAATCTATTCTTAATCCTTATGGAAGTTCATCATGAAAAAAATATCTGATACTTTACCCTAGTCTGATATCAGAGTTGCATGTAACTTAAAACAGTTTATTTACCCACAATGCCAGAAAGTAGCATTTGGTTCATCCTTGCTTTGTGCCCTTATAATTAATATGTCACAATGATAAATGTGTCAGTAGTAGCTGTACCTTTTTCCAACTTGATGGAGGAAAAATAAACTGTACTTACTGACTGCTTTTTCTGAAAGTATTATTTCCCATCTAAATTGGAATACATTTTTGTTTATAGTAAATTGCAACTGCTGTCAAAGGTTTATATATGTCCCCACCAGCTCTCCCTCAACTACCTTCTTGGGTTTAGCACTTGGACTATTAGGTAACTACAGATGCTCAGATGTAATAATAAATACAATGTTTAAGTCATAAATACTAAAACAGTTGCAAAGGCATGTCTATAAATGTTAGCAACAAAAATATGTTTTTAAGAAACCATGAAACATAATGCTGACAAGAAGAATGGTATTTTACCAAATACATGGTATACTCCCAAGATAAAATGTTGATTATCAAAAAGCAAAACTTTACGACCCCCTCCAACTCCATCGACTCACCCAGGCATAATATGCTCAAACCAAAGGCATGAACCAAGCATACTGGACACATTAAGCACCACACAGCCCCCCTTCTTTACCTAAAAAATTCAGGCCATCAGAATAATTTCCTATTCAAAGAATTTATCATTTATGAAAATGTGTCCTTTTCGCAGATCTGTTCAACTTCCCACTCTGTATACTAACCACTGGAGGTTATAGCCTCCTTGAAGTAACTGACCTAGACCAAGTACAGAAAGTGTCAATGCATTGATTAACAGATTACAGTAGTGCAGAGACTAGTGATACCTTTCAAACTGTTTACACTGGATACATTGTTCCCACCATGTTTATACTGGATACATTGTTCCCACCATGTTTACACTGGATACATTGTTCCCACCATGTTTATCACCATGTTTATACTGGATACATTGTTCCCACCATGTTTACACTGGATACATTGTTCCCACCATGTTTATCACCATGTTTTTACTGGATACATTGTTCCCACCATGTTTATACTGGATACATTGTTCCCACCATGTTTACACTCGATACATTGTTCACACCATGTTTACACTTGAAACATTGTTCACACCATGTTTACACTCGATACACTGTTCACACCATGTACTAGATGTGCATGGGTTTTAGCTGTTTCATGTTCTAGGAATTTTTGGGATAACTGTTATTCAGACATTTGATGTGCTTGTTATGCTGGCCCATTATCAACTCTTGGATTAAAATTACTTATGAATCAAACACTTCTCGACAACTATAATTATTGTCACCATAGACACGCAGGATATTTACTAAAGTTCTGGTATGTACCATTTCATTACAACGATCCCTTTACTTCGCACCATCTGCAGTTTACAGAGCAACATCATCTGCATACAGATTTATGGAGATTTTTTTGATTAAAATTGAAATCTTTGAAATAAGAGATATCGGATGGACAGATATCATGGTCATATTCTGTTAACCATTAGATTCACCAATCAAATTACAGCTTTCACATTTAGGAATGAAAAATAAATGTTATTTAGATCATAATGGTTCAAACATGTAACTCTCCCAAACAAGAAATGCAAATATTTACCTGACAGGTTACTGACAGTAAGTGGTGTGGGAATTCCAAAGGTCAGCATAATATGAACTTTTATCAGTTCCTGTCAGATCTACTTGAAGTATAAGCAAATCTCAAGTTTAATTAGATTGGACTTTACCATATTTATATTGGACTTTACCATAATTAGACTGGACTTTACCATAATTAGACTAGACTTTACCATATTTAGATTGGACTTTACCATAATTAGACTGGACTTTACCATAATTAGACTGGACTTTACCATATTTAGATTGGACTTTACCATAATTAGACTGGACTTTACCATAATTAGACTGGACTTTACCATAATTAGATTGGACATTAGCATAATTAGACTGGACTTTACCATAATTAGATTGGACATTAGCATAATTAGACTGGACTAGACTGGACTTTACCATAATTAGATTGGACTTTACCATTCTGTTGTAAGACTTTAGGCTTTTCTTTCATTTTTTTTCTTGCACTAATTATAATTCTTCTAAGGGAATGAACAGTGTTTCCAAAGTGAATTTCATTTTCCCACATTATTATAAACAATATGTAGGAAGAGATCACCATCATAATAATCTACAACCTATTATCAAGTATTACACACAGTATAAATCATTCAACAGGACAAGGTTGAGAATTTAAATCAAAGCTAGAATTAGACAAGTTCTCCATTCAACTATTCTGACTATTACATATAGAATGGTCTTCAAAGCTATTATGGGGGGTGGGGTGCATGTTACCACATTTTATCTCAAGTATTTACCTGAAAATTGAAACAAGGGGGTTTATTAGATTGTGTATTCTGTATATGTTGTTCTGTTCTAAATATAGCACAAATTGGATAGACTGCTCAAATATAAGCTATGGACCCAATGGTGACATCCAAGTACATGACCACATGTATGATTGGAACAAGGTGACAGATAAGTATACTTCAAATATGCATTGGATGGTGCAGGGCTTTAAAGAAATAGAATGATGAAAACTAAACTAAAACTAACTTGGGTTGTTTTTCCCATGAGCCCCATAGTGGGGTAGAACCAAGGAAAGACTTGGATCAAATAGAATATGAAGTTAACTGTGTGAAGGGTTATTATTAGAAAATCCAATTAAACTCAAAGTGTCAGGCTACTCCTTGATCCCACTGTCCCGTTTAGGGATGGGTCTCATTTTGGAAATGAACCAACTGAAAGTTTATGAAAATATAAGGCATAAAACAAACACTAACCAGTATGAGTACCATGAAGGTACATTCTATAACCACCTCACTGTCCTGTCATGGTTGAGTCAGAAGATTATTTATCAACAGATCTAAATGATCTTTACCTTAGATCAATGTAAGTGGCCTTGAACTAAACTTAATGTGCAGCAACTAAAATTATCTTATTTGACTTACCAAGATCTTGACCTTTGACATTTACACACCAATATTTAATTGTTTCTTTCCAAGACTTACCCTATGTCAATCCAGGAACTTACAGGAGAATAAAATGTTTTGTGCAAAATTGGTGTCTCTCTGAATCAAATGACCTTGACCCTGACATTCTGACTCCAGAAGTGATATTTCTGTTCTAAGGTCCACAAACTCTGGTCATGGTACACGGTCAAGTTATTATATGAAAATCATTTCTCTTCTTTCCATTTCAGTGCCTTTTTATTTTCGACTCATTGACCCTAAAATCACTAGCCTTCTCTCTTTCTCAAATTGGAAGGAATATGCAAAGTTAGGTAAGGCAGATTATGTGAAACTAATGTTTATGTACCGAATGGAAAAGGTAACAGGCAGGTGAACAGACATACAGATGGACATGTCATATCAATACACTCTGCTTTTTTTGGTAGGCATATAAAACTTGGTCCAAAATATGTCCCGAAATATAATTTTGGACAAATGGGCCCACCCAAAAACTGAACTCAGGAACTGGTCGGTAAAAATGTGATGAAAATATAAAACTTTAAGCAAAATGTCTCCAATGTAATTCCAAACCTCAGGGCTCCACCAATGGGATGAACCAAGGGAAAGGAAAAAAGTGGAATATACGATAACATTATTCACCAAATATGAAGAGAATAGGGTAGGAGATTACCCAGATGAGCTTGATTATTTTTTAACCAAAACTGTTCACAGACACCTTCACACTTAACACCCACCCCTACACACCCACACACAGGCAACTACAAATACTAGAAGCCCTTGTCTCAGGGGCATAAAAGTCAATTCATTCTCAATACCTGAAACTGACCTCGATTTTTCAAACTGCTTATCAAGTTACAAAATTATCCTTAAGTTGTAACACATGTCAACTTTGCATCTCTGCTGTACATGACTAAAGCCTTCCTGTGTAAATTGTAGTGCATCCTGGGTTAATGGTTTCCTGTACATGACTAAAGCCTTCCTGAGTAATTTATAGTGCATCCTAGGTTAATGGTTTCCTGTACATGACTAAAGCCTTCCTGAGTCAATTGTAGTGCATCCTAGGTTAATGGGTTCCTGTACGTGACTAAAGCCTTCCCGAGTCAATTGTAGTGCATCCTAGTTTAATGGTTTGCTGTACATGACTAAAGCCTTCCTGAGTAAATTGTAGTGCATCCTGGGTTAATGGTTTCCTGTATGTGACTAAAGCCTTCCTGCGTAAATTGTAGTGCATCCTAGGTTAATGGTTTCCTGTACATGACTAAAGCCTTCCTGAGTAAATTGTAGTGCATCCTAGGTTAATGGTTTCCTGCATAATAATGCAATGTATGAGTAACTTATCTTTCTTTCCAATCTATTCTTCTAGTACAAGATGCACAAAGAAGTATGGCACAAACCAAAATTTTTATAACACAAGAAGTGATTTTGGTCTTCTTTTCAAATTTAGGGACAATATACAAGTTAACTTTTGGAAAAGATTCTGAATTAGGTGTTCTGTAACATTCTCATTGCTGCTTAAATTTCTCAAAAATCTTCCAGTCCAAAGACCACTAATGTGCTTTGTACCATAAAAAGGACATAATATTTTCTTTCTGTCTTCTGCAAACTGCTGTTAATCATGGAAAATATTCAAGTTAAAAACTGTCTATATTTTCAATGGACACACACTACAGGAAGTACTTATAACAAACATCATGCTAAATATTACAGCTATAACACTGGATACCAACTTACCCTCCTGTGCCTGTTTGCATCCTGTGTAACTTCTGACTGTACAACTGACCTCATCCAATGGACTGCCTGGTCATAACCACAGTAACCAGATGCGAATGTTGCCTCTCTTCTGTCACGTTCCCTCTGAGTTCTTTAAGAGAAAATGTAAAATTAGATAATAATATGGGTCTAATAATGTATAAGGCAAAAAAAATGTGTTTCTGGTCGACCATCATCCGTTTTTCATTGCCACTTCCCCAACCCCTCAGAGTAAAAAAGAAAAAACATTTTAAAAAATTCCCAAAACTGATTTTTGCATCTAAAGAGCTGGTCTAGCACAGTAAACTTAGTACATTATATAACCTAATCATTATATGTAATATTTAAGAAGAAATTTACAAAAAAATTTTTAAAAATCAACTTACCAAAATATAGTTATGCATCAAATTGAGCTGGTGTCACAGAATAAGGCAAGAAATAATTTAGTTTCTCCTTAGAACGAGTTGATCATTTCCATTGTACATGTGTACACATTACCTATGGTGGATAACTGTTTTTCTACGTAAGCAATTGAACTAGCATGTATCTCATTGTAGATCACTTGCGGCGAGACGCTAAAAGCATGGTATGCGCAGGTATTTTACTCTTACTAATACTCACTCTCCTATAGATTTAAGGCAAGTTTCTTTTCTAACTGACACACTGGCCTTTTGGATCTTGTCAAGGAGTGAACATACTTCATTTCTGTTCTACAGCCACAGGGGTAAGTGTTACATTTGTAGTTTATTTGATATGTAAAGCATATTCAGTTTTTAATGTCATATCGTGAAATGATGCCTTTACTACTATGTGGATTTGAAACGTGAACTTCTGAACTGTTACAAGTTGCTATTTGGGGTTAAATTTAGTAGCAAGTATCTACAGATTTTAATTCTGTACCTGTTATTATGACCAGTTTGGTTTTATTGAAGCTGTCCGTACATTATGTCTATATGTATGCCTGTGCACATGGTGGATCCATGAAGGGTGGGTGTGGCCAATACGAGTGGGTCAACCCAATTCAGGAGAACTGTGTGCTGTCTGTATGTATGTCTATACCTATGTCTGTGCGCATGTTGGATTCATGAAGGATGGGTGTGACCAATACAAGTGGGTCAACCCAATTCAGGAGAACTGTGTGCTGTCTATATGTGTGTGTGTGTGCCAGTATCAGGCTGTCTGTCTGGTCATTCGTGTCTATATGACTTGAAAGATGGTGTAACCATCAAAGCGAAACGAAGACAAAACCGCTAATCTGTAAATTTGTGCGCATGGTGGATCCATGAAGGGTGTGTGCAGCCAATACAAGTGTGGGCCAACCTAAGAATTTGGAAGAACTGTGTGGTTTGTCAGTGGACACATTTGCAAGATTTTACAAATATTTATGAATCATATGGCTGTACAAATGACTGAGTCATATGTTTGTTTCAATCGATTGTTGTTTCAGTTGAGTACAATTGAGTCATTTTGATTACATGAGATAATTTGAATCTTACTTTCATCATGTGAGATTATTTGAATCTCACTTTCATTACATGACATTCCATGAGATTATTTGAATCTCACTTTCATTACATGACATTACATGAGATTATTTGAATCTTTCATTATGTAGCAGGGATGGCCCTGGCTTTTAAAAAGCTGTCGCCAAAAAAATTGCCAACCTCAATATTTTGTCGCCAATTTTCAAAAAGTGTCGCCAGAACAAGTAGTGTACATTTTTCCAAGTGTTAATTTAATCTATTAATGTAACAGGCAATGAAAATTACAAAAGATGAGTTAGCTAATACTTTAATTACAACAAGCATTAACAAAATGTTACAAAGTGTTACATGAAGGTCCGTCGCGATTTTAGGGCTGCCCACTTGTTGAATGCAGTCTAATTTTTCACATCTGTACATGCTGATTGTCATTAAATTCTCGAGAGATGAGATGCAGAGTTTATTTCTGATGTCAGTTTTTATGAAGTTCATCTTACTGAATCTACGTTCACAGTCTACAGTGCTGACAGGTGACACCAGTAGTCTCTCAGCAGCCGCAGATGCGCAAGGGTGCGTTGCCCTGGATCTCACGGCCAACTGAATCAAGTCCTTAACACCTCTATACACCTTACCATTCCTGAGAACTTGAACCCTAGCATAAGCCACAAAGCCAGCCAACTCCTGACTAACCAATGCATTATCAACTTTAGTTGACATTTTAATAATAAAAAAACCCTATGATCGTACATTGCAATGTAAGATAAGTGACATACAATGCGACCGTCGATTGCATGCATTCCGTAATTAAATGTCCCCCTCCCCCCCCTTTATGGCTAGCTTCACAAAGCTTGTAATTGCTTTTTAAATCCCAAGAATGATCACTGAAAGCTGTATAAATTTTCTCGACAAGCAAAATAGGATCTCCATTCCCACGAATGAAACTTACACGAGTCAACACCTGGCAATATTGGACCATATATATAAGCATTAATTCACACCCAATTTAGGGATTCTTTCACTCCTGTATTTTGAAAAATAAATAATTATTTTTGTATTTATACACAGTAGTCGGTACTTCAAAGGTCATCAGTTTTCTATGACGGTTCAGCAAAACTATTGTATTGGTATATGTAAAAAAAAACAGAAGGATTAGCCATTCAATTAATTGTATCTGTTCTATTCGCGTCTTCAGAAGTCAGTCAGTTGTAGGTATAGTTTGGTAGCATGATGGACTGTATCACAGCATACAGTACTCAGCCCAGACGTCAGCATAAGCAGATTTTGATGTAACAATGCACTGTAAAGATGGGGTTGTCAATACGAACAAAGGATCGTTTGTTTAACAGATAGATTCCAATGCATTGCTTAGTCAAGTTTGTGGCTTCCTTTCGTTCTCCCTTTTAATTTATCCAGTCCAAATCTATGATTGTATGTGCAAATTAAATAACCAAAAAGTCTGTCGCCAAAAAAATCGCCAGATGGAATATTTTTGTCGCCAATAAGGAAAAAAAATCTCAATTTGCGACATTGGCAAAGCCCAGGACGATCCCTGATGTAGATTATATGAATCTTACCATCATACATTTGAATATATGAATCATTATTTTTTGTTTTCCTATTTGTGAATGTTTGGATAAAGTAACTGAATGAGACTGCTTATAGCACGAAAGAATCACTGTATTTATAGAATATATATATATATATATATTTATTAATTCATTTCATAAATTTCCATCATTCATCTATCTATCCTGTTACAGCTGGTTTAGCCCAGTACTTGAAATGCTTAATACATTATATATAATAATCATTATAATATATATATATATATATATATATATATATATATATATATATATATATATATATATATATATATATATACACACACACACACTCACACACACATAATGATTTTATTTGAAAAGACATACAAATCCTACCTACCTATCTACCCTTATTTTAAAACCACTGCAATAGTAAACACATATTGGGGGAGGGGCTTAGCATTTAACGGCATCTCAGCTTGATGGTAGCCATATTGTGCCAATTAAAAGTGACATTGTAATAAAATGAATGTAAAAAAAAAGGAAGCATTTCACTATAATTTTAGGAAGAGAAACCCTTCCAAATAAATGTAAACTGGAAGTACAAGATAAAAGACAAAGATATTACAATTCTGTACAAAATCATAAAAATAAAAGATAAAGGTAAAACATGTAAAATACTTAAAACATATTGTCAACCTATTTTAAAAACTGAATTCCCTCAAAATTTCCAACATTTCCTTTGGTGGCAGATTAAGATAGAGTTTCTTCATTGAATTGATGTCAAAATATGTTTATCTTACCGTGTGAAAGACTACAGACTTCACAAGTGTGTGGTCCACCGTCCATGTACAATGGCATGGTACACATTCTGGTTAAGAGGCACTCTTCACTGTGTAGAAAGAGGCACTCTTCACAATGTAAAAATGAGTCAATTATGTGTGTCCAATACCCAATCAGCACACTACCACCTCATCTATGGGTTTTCTTCTATACGAGGGATACTATACTCTACAATAGCAGGTTTGATATTCTGCACCTTGTTTGTGGAATTTTCATTCTACAATTTTGCCAAGTATGAAAAACATGTAGATTTATATTTGAAATTCAGAAAAACATTTTCTTTCAAATCTTTTGCACAGTTGAAGTTTTCAGAATGATTCTCTTACGAAGATGTTTTCAAGAATGTTTCAGCCAAGGTATTGGAGATTTCGGGCATGGTCATGATATATACATCAGATTTTTTAAAATGTTTAGTACAGCTGCTTTTATTTAGAGCAATGATTTTTTTATACCATAATCCATACCAATTTAATGATTTTTCATACCATAATCCATACTGATTTAATGCTTTTTCATACCATAATCCATACTGATTTAATACTTTTCATACCATAATCCATACTGATTTAATACTTTTCATACCATAATCCATACCAATTTAATGATTTTTCATAACTTAATCAATACCAATTTAATGCTTTTTCAAACTATAATCCATACTGATTTAAAGTTTTTTCATACCATAATCCATTCTGATTTAATACATTTCATACCATAATCAATACCAATTTAATATTTTTTCATACCATAATCCATAATGATTTAATGTTTTATCATACCATAATCCATACCAATTTAATGATTTTTCATACCATAATCCATACCAATTTAATGCTTTTCATACCATAATCCATACTGATTTAAAGTTTTTTTCATACCATAATCCATACTGATTTAATACTTTTCATACCATAATCCATAATGATTTAATGTTTTATCATACCATAATCCATACCAATTTAATGCTTTTTGAAACCATAATCCATACTCATTTAATGCTTTTTGATACCATAATCCATACCAATTTAATGCTATTTCATACCATAATCCATACCGATTTAATACAGCGGGTAAAAATATTTCAGCATAGAGACACAAGAGCTCCATGCTTTCCTCTTATTTTCTGTAATGTTAGAAGCTTGATATTGGTTTTATTATAGCATCATGATAAATTTTCAGTTCTAGGATTGGCATTGAAATATTAAAGACCATTTTACATTCCTTGATGTTGTCTTTGAATGTAACATCAAACCTTATTTATCAATCGCCAAAGGTTTTGGTATTCTTTCCCCAGGAATATTCCGCACTATCTTCGTAAAATTAGAATGCAGTTTTTCAGTCATACCACTATGATGTCTGCAGTGCAGCAGCTTATAGTGATGTCTAGCACTGGGGCATCATGCCGCAGACATGTAGCATGATGTCCCACCCAGTCACATTATCCTGATAACAGGCCAACCAGTCCTAACACTAACCTCTTAACACTGAGCGCCAAGCGAGGCAGCTGTTAGTACCATTTTTATGTCTTTGGTATGACACAACTGGGGACCAAACCCATGCGGGAGGTCACAGGGGCACCTTCCTCTGATGAAGGCCTTGTGAGAGGGTCAAAAAGCTAAGGAGTCATGAATTTGTCTGCTACAGGAAGTTATCTATCCTTACTTTATTATTATTATCAGTAGTAGTAGTAGTAGTAGTCAGGGCTGGCGCTACCATATAGGCAAACTAGGCAGCCACCTAGGGTGCTGATTTCAGGGGGTGCATTTCTCCAAATCAATAACAGTTTTGAAAAATAAATAAATAAATTTCAGTTTTATTGAGGGTCGTTTTTTATCCTGGTTTATTTCATACAGAGACAAATAATTGGGTAGATTCAGTCTGACCGAAACACCAGGCTGACCGGAACAAGCAAAATGAGTGAGTGAAAATCGCGCATATATGAAACTTTCAGGACGTAATTACTGTTTATAAATTTTGAAATTTATATTTTCCGGGGTGGGGGGCGCCAGAATCTAACCTTGCCTAGGGCGCCAGATAGTCTGGCGCCAGCCCTAGTAGCAGTAGTAGTATTTTCATTATTACATGTATTATTACTACTACTACTATTATTTAAATTGATAACTAAGTACTTGTAAAAGAATGTATCACCCAATGTGATCTGATACACATTCAAATGGTATACCTGTAAGGGTCCAAATTTAGGTCCTTATCCCTGTATATGACAGAGTGGTGATCTGCGCTTAGCTGAGACTTATTAAATCGGTTGTTGACTTCCATGTGATACACTGTGTCTCCTGGAATATGGATTTCACCACGAAATAGTCCCTGAATAATAGCTCCATCTACTTTACTGCCTGGTATACCTGTATAAAAGAAAGTACTTATTTTTCTGAGGTTGATCTCCTTGCATCTAATACAGGATGAAAGCTTAAGGAAATAACATTGCCTTCTGCTTATGCTCATTTTGCAAACTGAAATTTAAACTGTCAACCATGTTAATGTAGAAAGATTTCTTTAAATGTAACAAGCTGGGGGGGGGCCACTAAATTTTATCAGTTTCAAATAAGTTTATTAGCACCAGAATGACTCCAAAGATTTCAAAATTCACAACCTAATAAAGGGGTGTCAATTTACCTGAGTGAAGGACATAGGGAAATTTTACTATATCTGATTCCATGTGACACAATGACAATATGTTAAAACTCATCACAAAAAAAAAGACAAGCTTAAAATCATACTTTCAATCACCCACTCATTACGGTGTTAGGCCCCTACTCTTCCTCGAGTGTTTCATGGGAAACTAGAGGATAGTGGACTTCTCTATGGAACCCAAAATTACAAGTTTAACTCCAGCCATCTTGATCTGTGATATCTGGATTAGAAAATCGTCATTGAGATACCTCTGTCCAAGTGTAGACCACCTATGAAATGCGATGATAATCGGTTCCAGAACACGCGACTTAAAGAGCACAAATTTTTAAAAAATTGTCTAATGAGACATCGACCTTCCACCTGTTGGCCTCAGAATCAATCGAGAGGTGCCCCTGAGAAGTTTAGTCAATTGACAAATTATAGTTCAAATTTAGCCAAGGATAGTTATGCATCTTCACGCAGATAAGGCATACAATTTCTGAAGTAAAATAAAATAAAGAAAATTCACTACTGGAAATAACAATTATGTTGCAGAAACCACCTACATGTATAGTCTGAGTTTCCTCTGACCCTTGCCTCCCCATTTTTGATATTTGGACATTTATGTTTGGTGTCGGCATATGGTAGCCGCTTACTAGCCCGCCTAGCAAATTTTAATGACCTTTCATCGAGATATACCTGCATGAAATCGATAGGAATATGATTTTTTTTCTCAGAAATTGCTAGCATAGCATTCTTTGTCTTTAATCTGCTAACAGATGAGATGAAACTATGGCATTGATGAAATTTGACCTGGAACTCGGCATTTGCATTCCAAGTCACATTCCTAGACAAATCTCGCAACCTACATGTTAATGACATCAGACATCAAATAGTCCCATGATTTCAACAATAAGTCATTTCCAAAGTTGCTGTACATAGAACTCTAAAATATTAATTAAAAGTCACGTAATGTTTGTACATAAATATAATGCACACTTAATTCTCAACATATTAATTCTGATAATGACCAGAAACCTGTCGATACCACTGCAAAGTTAAGAAAGCCAAATTCATCAAATACTAAGCACGTGTCAGCAATGTTTTTGTTGGTATCACGTGACTACTACACTGACCTGTGCTCTCCGCTTGGTGAATTTGGTTGTTTCTAAGTTGCTGCAACATTTACAGATGTCTGGTCTTTGTTTTCAGAATAAATATTTTTAGAAGTTTGTGTTCCTTCATTTTTGATAAATATTACGTGACTTTCAATTATATGTTCGATTTGTTTTCCTACAGCAGCATTAGAAATGGTTTATTATTGATATCACGTGACTATTTGAACACTGTCGTCATTGACATGTAGGTTGCAAGAGTTGTGTAGTCATGTGACTCGGAATGCAAATACCGAGTTCCAGGTCAAATTTCATCAAAGCAATAGATACGGTTAGTCTATCAGCGGAATAAAGATGCAAAGATTGCTAAACTCGCAATTTCTGAGAAAATAAATCATATTCCTATCGGTTTCATGCAGGTATATCTCGATGAAAGGTCATTAAAGTTTGCTAGGCTGGATAGTAAATGACTACTCTTTGGTGTCGGTGAATTCCAACTTTTCGATAGTGGACTCTGACCTTACCCACCAACATAAATGTCCAAATATCAAAAATGGGGTGGCAAGGGTCAGAGGAAACTCTGACTACTCCATGTATAGACTGACAGGCAGACAGACCTCACTATGGCTACATTTCAACACACCTTAGTGATCAAAACACAAAAAATGTATATCCAGAATGTATCTATACTCCTGCTCTCGGTTTGAATCTTAAACCAGTTTCTCATGTAAATAATCTACATCATATCGTTTACATCATAGGTGCTCAATGCAAGCTTAATGTTGAGGGAAAAAAACAATAATATGAAGGGAAAAAAACATACAGAGTGACAAAAATACCTAAGATTACCCCAATGATCCGTTCTGACATAGTACCCTCTCTATCTTACTATATAAGAGAGAAGGTATGTAACTTCCAAATACTTGGTTCCACCCATGACCCTTGATTTCCTTCTCTTTTTTCCGTCTTTAAAGGCACACGACCATACTCTATGGCTTGTTTTACTCCTGAGATATTTTGCTATTCATCAAGCCATCATTGACTTTTCTGCGTTGTACCAAACTGAAGTTATGGGTTCCAAAATGTGCAATTTTTGCCTGCTGGGACGACTCTGAGCTCATGTGACAAATGGTTAAAAGAGCTACATATAACATCTTTGCGACTCTACCATACATTTACGTGTAACTCGATTCAACTTTAGGAATTCTGCTGTATGGAAGAATTAGACATTGTCTTCTTCACTACACATACATTGCATACAAGCGACTCTCATTTTCAAAACATGTATATTATGGTGTACACACGTCAATGCCGAAATATGATTGGCTCAAAAGGTTATACTTTAATGTATACTCTCATTAATTTAACACGTTCAAATGATTCCTAACATGATGCGATCATG
Source organism: Sinohyriopsis cumingii (assembly GCA_028554795.2). NCBI lineage: Eukaryota > Metazoa > Mollusca > Bivalvia > Unionida > Unionidae > Sinohyriopsis > Sinohyriopsis cumingii. The sequence goes on from CM068831.1 coordinate 22,096,756, forward strand.
TTATTACCTATTTTTGCCTGGGTACAAATAGTCTATATTGTGAAATGGTTCTCTGATGCATGGATGTTATTTAAGTATAATCTTTTGAGCCAATCATGTTCGCCATTGACGTGTATGCCCCATAATATACATGGTTTTACTATATATGATACACATGTTTGAGTATAAGTTAAGTATAACCTTTTGAACCAATCATGTTCGCCATCGACGTGTGTGCCCCATAATATGTTTTTACAATATCTGATATACATGTTTTGAAAATGAGTTGTTTGTTTCTTCCATGGAACAGGATTCCTAAAGGTGAATCGAGTTATTGGTAAGTAAAAACTGACTGTTGCATCTACCACTGGTCTGTAATTAAAGAAGGGATGTATTGTAGAGTTGCAAACATTGTATATAGCTCTTTTCACCGGTTGTCACGTGGTCTCGGAATTGTCCCTGCCGCCAAAATTCGCACGTTTGGGAGCCCCTAACTTCAGTTTGGTACAACGGAGAATAAGCAAGATGGCTTGATGAATAGCAAAATATATTAGGAGTAAAACAAGACATAGAGTATGGTGGTATGCCTTTAAAGACGGAAATAGCTGAAGGAAAATCGAGGGTCATTGGTAGAACCAAGTATTTGGAAGCTACTTACCTTCTCTCTTAGATAGTATGATAGAAAGGGTCATATGTCAAAACGGGTCATGGGGGTAATATAAGGTATTTTGTCACTCTGTTTTTGTTTTGTTTTTTTGTCCTTCAGATTATTTTTTTCTTTCTCAACATTAAGCTGGCGTCGAGCACATGTGGTTTACATATGGTAGATAACGAAGCTTTAGACTGGTCCCCGGTCTCAACAGATGCTGCGTAACGACTCGATGCAACGCAGTTTATAAATGCAGCCAATCAAGTCTTGATTTGTATCTTCGCTCGGGTGCCTATGATTAATGATCGGGGAATTCCAGTGTTATCACAGTTTCAATAACCTCTTCCAGTTTTAGAAATTGTCATGCATAAAATGATTGATACATATTTTTTTTTTTAATTGGCTCAATAGGATTTGAGTTAGGGTGCATTCTCAAAATAATAGTATCATTAGGTCATGAGCACGGTCTATCCTGAACTCAAATAATGATCAATATCATCATTGTCATTATCATCATCATGGTCAGTTCGACTTACCCACAACTTCTCCTGTATAGAGAAAAGATAGGTCTACGGACCTCAGCGTGCCATCATCTTCTTTCATCATATGCTGAGGTGTAAAAACTGATGCATCTCTGCGAAGCCGCAATTTAAAATTCCTGCAAGAATTTGTTTTAAAATAATTATGATTCAGAGGTAAATAACAATGACAAATCTCCAAGCTCCATCTTACTATCGTTAGCAGTTCCAGTGGACCACTGCCCACTGTCCAATTAAGCTGGGCTCTATTTGACGTATTACCTATTGGTGTTGAGCGTGCTGCGTTTGTCTGACAATAAATATGAATGGTTGACTAATAGGCTCTTCTCCAGGCTGTACAAATGAAAAAAAAACCACAAAAATTCCCCAACTTAACAGGTCTTTAGCAAAAGTTCCTGTTTTATAGCCTTAAAAAATGTAAAGCATTTGTAAAAGCCCAAACTATTATTACGCATGATTATGACAAGGGACGCCTCCATCGCAATGCCATGATGCAGTGCCAGATTAAGGACTTAAAGGGCCCTAAGCACTGAAAATAGCATCGTGCCTCCGCCCCTTCCAACAAAATGTGAAACTTTCACAAAAAGATAATTAAAATAATAATTAAAAAAATACAAAAAGCTAAAAAGGTGGGAAAACACCAGTGTTGCCATCATTCCAAATCAAAATACTTGTACAAGCTAGAGCGAAATGGTCATATATAATTCATTTACTTTTATTGTGTGTTTTATAGGGTAATCCGGCACTGCCGTCAAGAACTATAATGCTGCTTCACTCAGAGAAATCACTGCCTGATAAAATGGTTAAGTTTTTAGTAGAAAGTCTTTGATTTTAAAGAAAATATTTATTCTGATTGGTGACATAATTGCGGCTCGTTGATTTTGATAAATAATTACGTAAAACAAAGATTAGTGTAGTCCAAAAATGCAAATTATAATAAACTTTACTTCTAAGATTGTCATTTTTCTCATTTTTATATATAATAAACTACTATATATAAGTGTACTAAAATAACAATTCATGATACTGGCAGATTAATGTACAATTTGGTATGTGGATAGGTACTCATGAAAGATAAATCTTTTGCCAGATGTGAAAATTTGGTCCTTGTGCTTACACTTACATAATGGACGACTTTAAATTACGGTCCATTTTACAAAACAGTTGGTACTCTGAACCTAACAATAATATAGCTAATACAACTAGAGTAACTACAATTGCTCGCCATCGCAGAACCTCCCACGTTTCAATACATATTCTAATCAACACCCCCATACCCCGCATTCCCCATACTCATCCCGATACACAGGCACCGACTTAGAGATCATAATGCAAAATACGTCTCTTACCTCATACATAATGCGTCTTGCTGTTCTGACAGCACACAGAATGTTTTAGGTTATAAAATGAAGAGTCTGAGTAATCAGTCTTCACTGATATGCATTACTGATGCTTATACACCAGCATAAAGAAATATATATTTGTAATATTTGAAAGGGTTATCTATGGTTGATTCTTATACCGAATTTCAGGTGTGTGTGTGTGTGTGTGTGTGTGTGTGTGTGTGTTTACAATAAGCTTGATAGAAGCAATAAACTACATTACCAAAGCATATGAAAATGGACAGGTTCTAACAATATTTATCACACAGTGACCCATCCACTTCTGGGCAAGATTCAAAACAAGCAATACAATGTATGTAAGTCTGGCATTTTAATTGCTGAGTCAGCACGGTTCCTAGGTCAGAATCAAAACACCAGATGTCATTAAAGCATATTAGCTCATGGGATACAAGTAAATTCACACCTACTATAAGTTATTAATCTATGTTGACTCCTGGGATACAAGTATGGTCAAAACCTGCTATAAGTTATTAATGCATAGACTGACACCTGGAATAATAGTCTATATTGACTCCTGGGATACAAATGTACTCAAACCTGCTATAAGTTATTAAAGCATATTGATTCATGGCATACAAATACAGTCAAACCTGCTGTAAGTTATTGAAGCATATTGATTCATGGTACACAAAGACAGTCAAACCTGCTCTAAGTTAATGAAGCATATTGATTCATGGGATACAAGTAAGGTCAAACTTGCTGAAAGATATTAAAACATATGGATTCATGGGATACAAGTACAGTCAAACCTGTGGTAAGATATTTTAAAACATAATGATTCATAGGACAGTCAATCCTACTGTTCACATGCATATAAAGGCAACCTACATATTAAGACCAAGCTCCACAGTTTCCACTTCTACCTAACAACTTTAGTTTGTATATAAGATCACCTGGCAATAGAAACCACTCTTAGCTGGTCTCGGCCTTGCTTTAAATACACAGATTTTATATGCGATAAAAAGATCTGAAACCTGGCTAATCTGAATTTTCCAATAAAAGCCGAAGAGACATTTCAGTCCGTGTGGTTTACTGTACTTTGGAACTGGCCTAGCCTGCTCACAATCCTTGTTCTCTAAAATTATTTTTTTCTGGTTGAAATATGTTCAGATTATACGGGTTTCACAGTATGTGAATACTATCATGCAATGCTGACGTTCGTGTTAGAGAAAACGGTGCCACTGAGAAAGCCATCTTAGCAAAGCCCATCAACAAAACTGCAGATTTGAACGCCTTTGCGCACACATTAATTAAATATAACTTGACACACTATTGCAAAACATAAGCCAGTAGCATCCACAGCTGATCAACAATGTAACAATTTCTTCGAAGTTAATTAATGTTATTATTACCTTCCAAAGGCATCAAATTCCAAATGAACAATGCCATCTGTTGAGCGTTTGCTGCGTAGATGGCGCTGGTGGAGAGCTGCTGAATCATAATTTAGTTCTTCATAGTGTAGAATATAGTCATCAAGGTTGAAGCCTCCAGAACAAACTGCAAAAAATAAGATAATATAAAGTGCCAATTATATATTATGGTGTAGGGAAAATATACATTACAGAGAATCGTTCCGAATTATCCACTAAGATACAAAAAATCTGGCAGCACAACTACAGATCAGGAACCAGTGAGGAAATGAATTAGATTGATATGAAACCTTGGCCTCAAGAATTCCGGTGAATTATTACATCCACCGTAAACTCTCCTTGAAAGTTAACGATCATTTGTATGCATGACAACTTACGTTCATGCTTCTTGCAATTTGGGTTTGAAAGATTCAAACATTTGCATAAAATATCACGTTTCCGTTGTGTAGTTAGGACTGTTTGATCCATACCATGCCGATAAGTTCGAAATGTTCACGTGACTGGTCAATCTAACCTGTTGTCTCTAGGAGAAACAAAAAGGATTCAGACTCCTCGAAGTTGGTTATCTACCTCAGTCCGGATATTACCTCTGTTACAATCATGTAAATTAGGTGATAAAACACCACCTAGATAAAACCGTATGCTTTAATAATTGCATCGCAGTCAATTGAGGTTCCAGATACTTTGATCTCTTATATATCATAACTTTAGTGTAAAATAGAAGATTTTACCAAATACGTGTAAGGAACAAGAAAGAATATTTTTACGTCCAGTGTTGGAGCACAAGGCTAATGATGTTACAAGGTATCATGTAGCAGACGTCACAATATTCCGATGACGTCACGTGCATTGGAACCGCTAATCACAGCCTGGTTCTTTTTCCCTTGTTTGTGTTTGGATTTCAATCTATAATGAAAGAATTAAGGTTGGGCCCAGTCAACGTGCCTGTGTACTAAGGCGCTGAGTCAATACACAATGGTTTAAATTACTCGGGGGTTTAAATAGTCTTACGTCAGCGATACATTTTGATAGAGTATGAGCTGTTGGGACTGTGGAGCAGATTATATTCCATCACATAGCTCACTGATATCATTGCCACCTGTTTATATTTCCAACAGGTCTTCAAAGCAGTCCCCTTCAAACGTTGAGAGAGGCCCGGGCCACTTCGAGAGTTTAAGGCCCCTAGGCTCTGGTAATATTAAACTGGAAATTAATCGAATACCAGAACAAACCCATATAATTTCCTATATAAAGATTTAAAAGACAACTAAGTAAACAATGAATTATCTTTAGAATTGTTTATTTAAAACAACTTTTTGGGGTTCCATAGGGGTTGAGAGCCGGGCCATGTGCCCCACTGCCCCCAACCCACCCCATCTGTTTGGGTCTGCTTCAAAGTAGTCCTCATATAACATGAAAAACAACGTCACTGCCTGTACTCACAATATGACACCTGGGTAAGACTTGTTTCGAAACATCATTTCTGTTATGTTAGCTTTATCGGAAAGATTGATAGATTTACTGTAACAACGCAAAGTCTGCTAGCTTAGAGCATCACATTTTGTCCTTCATGTTTGAAAAATTCTTTCTGAAACAAGATTAATGGACAAAAGTCATTCTCAAGTTATTACTAGCTTTCATGTAGCAGGGGACAGTTTCGCATAATGGCCCCTGGCAAATTTTTTACCTTTAGGGAATGGTGTGACTTTTTGAGCTTTTATTGTGTAATAATTAAAGAAATGGAAATTCATAGAATTCACATACTTGTGAATTTGGTCTTTCCAGCTTGTGTTATTCTTGAAATTGATGTGAGGCATGTACACCTCATATATTCACTGCACAGTATGTAGCCAGTGAAATACCAATAGTCGGCTAGGCAGCACAGCCAACTACTTATGGCAGTAGACATGTTGGTTCAAGGCAAGTAGAATATCTATATATAAAAAACTTCCTGGATGACAACTATTTTGATTAACATAAAACTTTTAAGTATATAATGTTTTTAACATTTTCACCCAGGGAAAGGACTTGTGTTTGCACTATGAGTACCACGTGTTCTCAAAAATGGCACCTTTGGACATGAAAAATGCATGTATAAATTTGAGGGTGGAGAGTGGGGCGCATCAACTTTTTATTCTATGAATTTCCATTGACTTGTTAGATCATTAGTGAATGATATTCTTATGTGCTGCTTTATTATGCCCATCCCATAATATTGGACTTTGTGACCTCACTCATGTAATTTTTTATATTTTTTATGAATTTTTATATTAGGTTGGTGTATGCAACATTAAATTTGTGCATACAAACTGTCCACTCCCCCACCCCCTCAGCTTGTGTTGGCAGTAATGTTATCTGAACTGTAAGGGGTAGTCACCCTATGTAATTAGTATGGAGATTTTGCATTCAGCGAATACTTACTGTTTTGCAGCTAAGCAAGCTGAATGTGTATATTCACCAATTAATATACCTGTTTCTTATTATTTTTTTGTGTTCACCTATTCTTGAATGAGGCAAAAGACACGTGTTGTCTGATGGCAACACCCTAAAAATGATAAATGTAAAATCAAGAGAGCATACCCAGTGCGATATGATATACCCTTTGGTTATCTTTGTTAAGTATTACTCTTCCCAGTATGCTTCCGCATTCATACATTTTGCAGTGAATACTTTATACCTTGTTTACAATGTCTTATTTGTGTTAAATTGATAGTTGAAAATGAATACTTGTGGAAAACAGGGAGCTCAAACAAATTCAAAGTGTCTTTTGATTAAACATATTATGAATGATGCCATCCTCCCCGAACGAAATCCAAGGTATTTCAAAATCTTTCTTAGTCACAAAACAGGCATCTATTGATTCAAAGGGTTTCTAAATGGCACCAAAATGGTTATAATAAAAGGTGACAAGCTTATAAATAAAGGTCATACCTGTTAGAGTTACTCATTAGATAAGGTCATTTCTAACTGTTTTCATTTCCTAAAGTAAAGAGATACTTCCTTCTTAGACTGTATTTAGGAACTTATACAAGAATATTTGACTATAACAGCAGAATGGTCTAGCCAGCACACACGATGTAAAGTGAACAAAGTATGACAATTTTGGGCATTCTTTCCTTCAAACATGCCTACGGTTTTTTTCTTTCTTCAAATATTCTTGCTTGAGAGGATTCATCCAGTAAAGATGTTGTTTCACAGGCGTAGAATCTACAATCTTATTGTCGTAACAGATTTCATTTGTTCGTGTTGGAACACCAAGAAATAAGTGCTCATATTCACATACTAGCTGTTTTCGTTCATTCTTTTCTTGTGGTTGTAGGTTTGAAAGTTTCTGGTCCAGATTCAGGACCGGATTAGGTCAAGTGTTGGAGATGGGTTTCCGAAATTTCAAAAGGTCCCTGACTGAACGTCTGTGTGTCTACGTACTCAAGATATACATAATACCTAATTAAACGTGCGGATGAATAATGACAAAATTTCAAGCGACTGAAAGTTTATGTGTGTACGTTTTTTTAGCGGAAGGAGTGTCCGACCTCCCACCCCCACCCCGATCCGGTCCTCAGACTGTTTAATATTTCTGAATTATGAATATTAGTTAAACCAGAGTTACTACTTAATTTCATCATGTACATTCTCGGTAAGTGGGACGAATACAACTAAGCTGATTGAATAATTACCTGGCCTATCTCTACCAAAATAATCCCTTAACAGATTTATATCACAAAGTTGTTAATGTTTCCGCCTTCCAGGAGTGTTAATGATGTAATTAAGTTAACTGTATAAGGACAAAACAATTTAGCCCGAAAAGAATTGTGAGGTCTGGGAAAGAAAGCCAGAACTCTATCGGCAAGCAGAAAACTCCTTTCCTATTTATTTGACTGATTAGAGTGAAGATTAGTTCTTGTTACTTCACAAACCTCTGACAACTTATATTTGAAATAAAAGACTACTGTGTCAAGAAAATTAATCTTGCTATCTTCATTCATACGATCGATCTTATGATCAACGCAAGCCTTGTTAGTTATGAGTGGTTTAACGGCGACCATTATTTTCAGTTAACTCATTGCCTAGTAATATAGAATAGTCACTGCTTCGATAGCCATGGGTCCTGCGACTAAGTCAGATGCCAAATTGACGCATTAGAGAGAAACGTTACTCAAGTTGCACTAAATTCCCTGAATAAGAACACTTTCACTAGAAGAATTCTCAGACAAAGGCAAAGTAACTGATAGCAAAAGACTATGAAAGTGACAGTGTCCTTTAATATTTTAATAGGAATATGCTTCGTAGAATCACCAATAAGTGATATAGAACCTTTCAACATGACTGGTTAATAACTCTCCATAATAAAATGAGATTGGGTTTTGTTTGACCAATTGCTTTCAGTACATGACCATGACCATGATCTCTTTAAGAAAAGGAAATCTGGGATAACACTATCTTTATTATATTGCTTATTTTACAACCTACCCTACCTTCTTACAATACGTGCACGTGGGAAGAGATGCGGATTTCTAATCAGTTTTATCAGAAGTGTGATTTCTAAAGGTTGTGACAGATTAAGACTTAGACGTACTCACGTGAGATTGAGATGATTAAAGCTGTTTGAATGAAAACTTATTGGCAAATGAAAACTTGTGACTCAAGGAATAATTGTCGTCTGTATGAGCAGCATTTTCCAATGTTTCCACCTTTTTGTCATAAAGATGGGTCTTGACATTATCACTATGGATGCAGCAATTGAACTCCTCAACTACTATGAGCTGTTTGAGATTACCTTACCCGTGATCAACATTCTCGGCTGAACACCACCTATCAAATATTTGTTCTTTTTCCTTGCAAATTCGGCACGAGTCTGTCCCATTTCATTTTACAGTTCCTCATTTTGTCGATATACCTTACGCACCAACTCATAGCCCTTCAAGATACATTCCTTAACTACATCATAATCAGCACTTTGTTGTACCAACAATGAAATCTAGACTTCACGGGTTTTGTATATTAGTACAATTAGTAATGATACATTCCAATGCACTCTTGGCATTTTCAAGTTTTCAACAATTTTCTCAAAGTAAGGAAAGTAATTATGTACCTCTTTTTGTTGAAAAGGGGTACGAACCTAACAATGCTTGTAACATCAAAATCTAAACTTCTGTATGGAAGGGACGTATTCGGCTTGTCAGTTCTAATTATTTTAATTTATATTGCTTTTCTCTTTCTTTCTTTCCTTCTTTCTTTCTTTTTTTCTTAGCATTTGTATTTCCCAATCATATGTTTCTCTCTGTCATTCTCTCTCTCTCTCTCTCTCTCTCTCTCTCTCTCTCTGCATGTGTATTTCCATAATTTCTTTCTGAAGCTTTAGCTTTCTTAACTCTAGTCTCATATGGTTTTTATAACGGGAATTAATTTAATTTCTTATCAAAATCATAGGTTGACTTACTAAACAAACCAAAAGCACTCTCTTTGAAAATTTCCTTTCCCACTAAAATTCTAAATCCAAATGTGATTTATATCTTGCTTTGTTAAAGATACGTTCGCTTCAGAAAGATCATACTGTCTGGCAAGCTCGAGCAACTAGTCCTTCTTCATAGATTCTAACCGTTCCTGAGCAGGACTTAAAACAAAGTCCATAACAATTATATTGTAAATGCTGGTTTCAGTTAAGATATTCCAAATGTGTGAAATTAAAAGATCTTCACTAATAACAATGTAAATTCTCAAAAGGTCAATTTAAATTTTAAAGACACTTTCTAATATATCTGAAATGTTTTAAAGAAATTGATAACCCGAACGATCCCCCAAAATTTGTACGACTCAGGGTTTTTGGCTATCAACAGAAAGAAGCGAAACCAACAAGTTTAGTAAAATCATCCAATAGTTTATTTATCTAAGTTACAAAGTGAAAATTTAAGAGACACTTGCAGTATTCTTGATTAAATCCCAAACAAACTCCTAAGTATCCTATCAAAAGTCCAAAGTTATGGAATGATCCGAATCAAGTCCAACAGTCTTAAATGTACGGACGTACCAATACATATTGAAAGACCTGGTGTATCAAAATGATACAATCGAGAATGTATTTTGACTATTTTTAAAAATTCCAATGCAGTGGTATAGTCCAAATAGTCCTCTAATATTATATTTGAAAACAACTATAAACTCTGATCATAGACTCCCAATGCCTGATATGAGACAGGAATGAATATCGTGTTTACGAAACCCTATATACACGAATCTTCACTTGATCTATGATGCAATAGAGTTTTCAGGAATTCTAATGAAACATTTCACTAACTTATAATCAAGGTTAGCCCCATAGCTGAAATTTTGGTAAACATCTTACTTACTTCTTACAACCATGACAAAATTGGGTAGGCAAGAACGACAATCCTCAATAACGGGCTGACATTAAGTACACCATATAGATATACGTAACAAGTGATTCACCAGAAAAAAAGAGGAAAAAAAAACTTAATCAACCATGCAAACACAGTTAGACAAAAGATTATGACATGTCAAACGTCGAAATATTCGATATGTGTACTTCATAAATAATAACTTAAATGCAATATTTACTTACTCATACATGACTATTTTGATATTTAATTCGTATTTTGTTATTTACATACAAAATGTACTTTTTGATATGCAACATATACTGAATTTAATATACTACTCAACTACTCACAATAATGTAACTAATTTAATACTCAACTACTCACAATAATTTAACTAATTTAATACTCAACTACTCACAATAATGTAACTAATTTAATACTCAACTACTCACAATAATGTAACTAATTTAATACTCAACTAATCACAATAATGTAACTAATTTAATACTCAACTACTCACAATAATGTAACTAATTTAATACTCAACTACTCACATAAATTTAACTACTGTATGAATTTAACTACTATAATACTAGATTACTAAAATAAATATAACTACGGTGATACTAAATTATTATTATGAATTTAAAAGCTAAAATACTAACTACCTGAAGAATTATTTTACGTTATATTTGTTCATTATTGTAATAAAGTTTATAATTTTTTTATCAGAAGCCACTTAATAATTCTTGAATTTTATAAGGAATAATTGTTTTTTATTTAACTGGTATTTATTTGTATTTTTTGTAAAAATAGTACATGATTTATATGTAACATTATTTACTGCTGCTTCTGTGCCGTATAGCACCAACACATACCAAGCCATTGCTTTTTTACATAGGGTCATAACATAATCTTAGTTCTGAATTTTCTTTTTCGTCATCTACCACAAACAATAAAAACACTAATGTAAAGGAAGAGGTAAGGAAGGACGCTGACCACATACACCAATGTTAAATGCAATGTACAGATCATGTAGTTTCAATAAGCATGTTTTCTTTTTTTGTATCAGACTCTCTTGTGATGCCACATTACAGTTTGCGAAACAAATATTTCATAGCTCCAGTGGAATAGAAACGGCAATTATCTCTTATTTAATTTTATGCTGAGTTTTCCTTCCAGATGATGATGATAATAATCATGATGACAACTTGAAATAATACAGTTTCTTTGCTACTTTACCCTCATATATTTAATGCTGATTTTTTGATAAAATTTTCAGTATGCATAATTTATTATACATAATTCATCAGCCCTTAAGGTACCCCTATCGTTCTGAATAATGTAAATGATACTCGTTGTCGCCGAGTACAGATATGTAAATCGCAGGACAAGAGTACATCGTGCTTGAAACGCTTTAATACAGTATTGTTGTACAAGTGTAAATGTAATAAAATATTGATGTACATGTATAAATGTAATAAAATATTGATGTACATGTGTAAATGTAATAAAATATTGAAGTACATGTGTAAATGGAATAAAATATTGATGTACATGTGTAAATGTAATAAAATACTGAATAAGCTGGCATTTTCCTGACTTTTTTTATTTTCACTGTCTTTATTACTTCCACGTATATCTCCAAAATTTTAGAATTCAACATATTAGCGACAGAAATGTGGGAGCATTTGAACAACATTGTATTCGGTCATGGGAGGTTCTGTTTCAAGAAAGGAACTTTGTTTCGACGAAAGAAACATATTTTGAAAGACTTGAATACCTTTCACTTCCTAACCGCTCACTGTTTTAATTATCGGTATAATAAAACTATTTTTCAAAATAATGGTTGCAACGTCGGCACCCAAATCACACTGTAACTATTACAAATATAACACCAACATAAATTTGCAATTTCACAACCAGTGACCTTGACCATGACATCCCATATATGGATCGCAGACTATTGGAAGCCATCCTTCTTCAAATACAGTGCAGCTATGAAGTTGATACAATTGGCTACAGAAAACATGAAGAAAGCTGACTTGTCATTGTGAAACCAAAATGACAATCTCAGCTATTGATACCTTGAACTTGGACCTTTGGTTTCGAGAATCAATAATGCCCAAGTGTAGACGGACTACGAAGTTTAATAAAAACAATTTGAAAGATTCAGTGTCTTTAACAGTTATTTTGACCGCTCACCTCTCAGTCTCCGAAACAATAGAGAGTTTGACCCTTCTTAAGGGTAGTCTCCCTATACAGTTTGAACTGATGAGGGAAACTTTACATCACATGCAGAAAAGAAAATCACATGTTCAATTCTAAACACCTTGACCTTATACAATGCAGTGCCACCATGGACAGGCTTCTCTGTCAACCTATGAGTGAGACATATATGATCCATGAGAATAAGACCAAAGGAAACTAACGTTATATTTCAGAAACCACCTTGCCTACGGATGGACGAACAAACATCGCTATTGGCATCTACTCGCCTAAACCCGCACTACCCAATTTTCTATCGGAAGGAATAAAAAGAAAGAAAAAAAAAACGTTTGTAACTTTCAGAAAGCAAGCAAATTCTATTACACTAAACAATCAAGTAGTGTCTCTTGACTGAAAGAAAATTTCTCACATCTATGTATCTATCAATATATGACAAAGGACAAATTAAGCCGTTGCTAGTTGTATGTATGTATGTATGTATGTAGTATGTATGTACGCACGCATGTATGTACGTACGCATGTATTTATGCATGCATCTATATATGTACGCATGTAAGTATGCATGTATGTATGTATGTATGTATGCATGTAAGTATATTCGTACGTAAGTACGCATGTATGTATGCATGTACGTAAGTACGCATATATGTATGATTGTACGTAAGTACGCATGTATGTATGCATGTACGTAAGTACGCATGTGCGTATGTATGTGTTGGGTTTAATTACACATCAACATTTTTTGAGATGCCGTATTAATCTTGGAGAGAGAGAGAGAGAGAGAGAGAGAGAGAGAATAGTAAAATTGTCAAATTACGTAAAATGAATTATAATATTATGGATATGGTATATATGTTGACATATATGTCAGAAATTGTTAGGGTGAAAATATAAAATACCAATCAAAGACAATATGCCTATTTTAGAAGGATTGCGATACCGACACATGGCCTTCTGGTTTTGTATCTTGCAAATAAATTATTAATAACATGTTTTAATAATAATATTGAAACCTTTCCCTATTCAATGTAAGACTTGAAAACATTATTAAGAGAGAAAACAAGTATAGTCAAATATTTCAATGGAGACAAGATGTGTCACGTGACAAATCACAAATACAAGCCATTAGGAAATTAAAATCACCTTCAAATGATAGAATACCAGGAAAATAGCGTCTTTTGACAATTATTTTGAAATTATTATCTTTGACGAAAAGTATTTTTAAAAATATTTCATTACAATATTTTAAGTTAGTCGATTAATGTTAATCTATTAGAGATTACTGTAGGGTTTTAAAATTACTACGTTGATCGACTTTTGTGCACAATATATATATATATATATATATATATATATATATATATATATATATATATATATATATATATATATATATATAATGTTTTGAATCTTTCATGCTTCTCGATTACCTTTTTTCCTGTTTTTTAGTATAATCTGATGTATAGTTCAACATTTGAATTAACTAAGACCTTTAAGATATGTGCAGCCTTTATTTCTGATGCACAATAAGTAGTTCTTCTTTTTACTAACTATAAACCTGTCACCTTGCATACAGACTAGGCTAATTACGTATAAATACTGTTTATCCAAAATATATGGCAAATATATTCATACGCGGCCGTCATGTGTTTCAAATGCGACAAAAACACGGGCATGTACCCGTCTATGCAGTCACTACTATTTTAGGAAAGGTTTTGTTTATACTTGAATAGGCTGTATACTGTATATGTTTAGCAGCAATTGTAACGTTTGTCTTAACTCTTTTATTTTTAAAGTGCTGATTTTTCAACTTTGCGTATAGTATGTTTGTCAGAGATAAAAGGATCATTACTATTATGTACAAACAGACTGAAGTATCTGCAATTTCAATTTACCTGTAAGAAGTACAAAATCACCTATCAAGCATACATGTTTGTACTCCCCACCAACAACGATATATGCTAAATGTGTACATATACATGTGGTTTGACTCTCGTAATGCTTACCTTTGAATTCCAACACTAATGTACAGAACATAAAATATTTACATATCACAGAATAACGTGTCATGTTGGTACAAATCTCGTCCGAAGATTTCAGTCAGTAGGTATTATCCTTCTACTACTATCAACTTTAAAGTATATCAAAAATAATTTCCCGGTCGACTTCTCTCGCGCAAGCGCACACCATTTTGCTATTTCTAAACAATTTAAACTATAGAAGTCGTGGGGAATGTATGCCAAATTTCATTTAAGGCATCAATCGGACACCTGTACTTCGTAGGTTGACTTCCTTGTTCATTTTTTTTTGTCCGCTTTTTTTGTTTTGTTTTGTTTTTTTGTTTTTGGTTTTTATTGCAGATGATTACTGTCAAAGCAAGCATGTGACAGTGAATAACAAGATCAAATATGGTTGCAGTTAAATAATTGCACAAAGTTTAACGCATATATTTCAATTTTTTTGTTGCAGTTTATTTGAACCCATCCTATTCTCTCCAACAATCCCACACTGTGTGATTAAGGTGAAACCGGAGCAATCGTGTGCTGGTTACAATAGATAAGGGCCCACCCTGATATATTTAGAAAAATCATGACGCGAGATGAATACATTTAATACACTCGAAGAAAATGTTTACTTCCTTTTAACACAACAAAGGTATTAATTACAGTCACGGCTAAAACTGTCCTTATTAGAGCTACACGATAGAAATCACGATGACTCTCTCTCTCTCTCTCTCTCTGAGAGAGACTCTCATTTGCTCAACAGCTGCAAACAATAAATTGGAAATCAATTTTTCATAGCTGTTCTCCGCGTGACATCTGCAGAGTTAAGATCACATAGCGATTGATACACGACCCATGTACTACGTCAGATATATCACATGTTCACAATCTTCCGTTATTGTTGGTTTGTCCATTGAGAATCAGCCAGGCGTTAGAGTCCCTTACAGCAAAAGGCAGGTAGGTTGCATACAGCAATACAAGCAAAAGTAAGCGAGGTTCTGGGGGTGAATTTAATTCTGTTTCCAAATGACGAAAGACTGAAATCAGTTTGGATCAGTCACTGAAACCGGAGAGACATCTTGCGGGCAGTCCATTTTTGTTCGTACTTGGACCACAACTCTTAATACAAGAACCGGAGACATTACCAACTTTAAGGTAGTTGATTCCAAGACCCGGGCGCAAGAATAGAGCGGTGTCATATCATTTAAGTTATTAAAATGTGGATAAACCCAAATGAAATAAACCCATAAATCAATTATGATAAATAGGAGCTTGCATCAAGCTAAGAAGACTGGAGGTAACAAAATTATCATCATCAATGTAAAAATGGCACTGTTTTGATGTAGATATTGGCTAATAAAAGTGTTCGAGTCTCATCTTTCTTGTAACTAGAGGCAGATAGCACACACTACAGTACCATAAATGCGCAGTTATATGCCTGCCGCCTGCCATAATGTTTTTTTCTGCTCAAGTGATACTTTGATAGAACTAAGAGATTACTTGTCTGCCTTAGAGGCAAGCCTTCCATGAATTTGTTTACAGGATATGGGGTTTTATCCAGGATACTTAAAATTAGCAAGCCACCTATAATGGTTGGTAATGATTGTGGATGTAACTCAGGTATGACGGAATATATTTAGAATTGTGTGGAAACCACTCGGAACAGGTCGGTGCATCGCCATGATATGTTGGTGGGTGTATGAAAACTTCTAGATTGGATCGATAACAACGACTTTTAAGAGAGAGTGGTATCATATGTTTAGTGTTTGTTCTCATGCATTGTATTATTTCAGGACATTTGCCGCTGCCTTGTACCGCAATGACAATATCATCAAACCGCACGCATCCTTTCAACATGGGGAAGAGAATTGGGCAGTATCCGACCCAAAGGCAGATAATGCAGAACAGGCTTTTACAAAGCCAGTTAATGGCAATTGGTACTGCACAATTCACTACAGGAGCGTGGGAGGTGGTACTCTGGTTGTCAAGAAATCTCTTTAAAAAAGTATGATAATTCATATTTCTTTTCAGTTTTGCAATGAGTGTGTGAAACAATAGCCTGCAATAATAAAATTCCATACCATTCTGTCCAAAGTCTTTGATGCAACGTACGACATTATGGAGTCCGTTTGTCATAAAAAAGAACAACCAAAGACACGTGTGATTCATAAATTTAGTGGCAAGGATAACTGGATTTGATATAACACCTAGAATTGAAAATTAACTGTTTCCCTGCACATACTATTTGCAACGAATTAATTCTATTCAGTCCTGAACACCCTCGACATAGTTCCTAAAATGTACAGTCGGGAATATTTTCATATTCTCTGTTCTCATGCTTGATTTCTTTTTGGAACTTGCTGTACATCTATCTACCTATTTTACAACAACTGATAATTCATATAATAACTAAATGTGCAAATAAACGTAAACTATTTCCCTCTACGTGGCCTATTCGACACACCGTATAATCCATTTGAGAAAACCACATGGATACACAAATCTAAACATGTAATTTTCACCGCAACTAATCATGTACGTGGTTTAACATTCACAATTGGTGACAAACATGACATCCAACAGAACTGAACAAATTGTCATCATCTTAGATCTGCAATTGCTCATGTATGGTACCTCATCAGTTTTTAATTTTGTTAAAATTTGTCTTTTTCTTAATTTAAATCACCCTCTTGTTTTATAGGAAGTGTCTTCTCATTCACTAGCGGAAACGCATACCATAACTAAAAGAGTTATCACTCATACAAACAAATCCAATTTATTTAAATCAGACATATCTTTATCTAGAGATCAGGTGTGTCAGGGACTGATTAATATAAATGCAATAAACTGACAACGAACAGTGCGAAACTAGTATCTAACTAGCATGAGCGCTTTCGACTCTTGAATGAGTCTCTTTCAAACGCAAATACAAAACATAGACAAGACAAACAAATAAAACAGAAAAACTTTACATGTCTGTTTCTACAGGAATTAAACCTTTTAACTTTAATATGTTTCAGCTAGTTTATTTGAGCTTGTTGCTGATAATGGAAAATATTTTTATTGACTTAGAAATTGATGAGCCATAAAGAAAGCTGTTATTTTATGTAAATTTATGCAAGCACAAATCATATCCCGGATATTTCATTTTTATAGTAGTCTCAGGCTATTAAGCAAATTTAGAGAATTATTTAAAAGAAAATGTGTCGGCTGCAAAATATAATTTTATTTGTGCATGATTGTCTTTTTCTAGTCTTCTTCGTTTAAACAGCTTTGTTTCAATGTTCTAAGACGGCGTATCCAGGAAGATCCATTTTCTTTCCTGGTTTGGGAACTCCAGTTGGGGTTGTGAACAATTGCAATAAGTGTTATATCACTGAAAGTGTGGCCAGATTAGAAGTGTTCTGAGACCGGGCTTCTGTACAGCTTCTTTGTCATCCAATCAGATCTATGAAGGTTGATCCTTTTGTGTAGCTTTTCAGCTTCTCCGACATGCTGTAGGCTACAGATCTTACATGTGATGAGATAAATGACATTATATGCTTTGCACGTTTTGTTTGGACCATGCATGTTTAGTCTTTCTCTAGTTACTGTGCTAGAAAACGTCCTGGTCTCTATCTTATGCTGACAGGTTTTACACCTTTTATCGCCACAGGGGACATATTGACTAGGGTGGTCTTGATTAGTGATTGGCGTTAGCTTCGCCCTGACTAGGATGTCGTTGAGGATTTTTGGTCTCCGGTAGGCTACTACAGGTTTCTTAGGGATGATTAACTTTAGCGCGTCCGACGATTCCACGATGGGCCAGTGTTTCCCAATGATTTCATCTACTTTGGGGTTGTCTGGATGGTACGTCAGGATAAATGATATCCTATCGCCTTTTACTTCTTTCCATATTTTAGTAGGTCACCGCGGTTTGTTTGTTTAGCCCTTTGGATTGCCTCCGTAATCAGGTCTTTGTCGTAGCCTCGGTAAATTAAATGTTTAGGTAGCTCTTCAGACCTTTTCAGGAATGTTTCATCGTCGAAGCAAATTCTGTGTATCCTCAGTGCCTGGCTATATCGGATGTCCCTAATGTAGTGTTTTGGATGACACCTGCTTGGGAGGAGATAATGGTGTTTGTCGGTTGGTTTCGAGTAGATGTCTATATGGTGTTTTTTTTCTACCAGTCTGGTTGTTGTGTCCAGGAAGTCGTGGTTTGAGTTGGAGATTTCTGCCGTGAATTTGTTTGAGGGATGGAAGTTGTTTCTTTTGATAATAAATCATCCAGACTTTCTCTTCCATGTTGTCACTTCATTTCTTTATCATCGATAACGCGTACCCACTGGTATAGTGTAAGTTCAACCGATGCTAAAAGTTGACCCTCCAGATTTCCCATAAAAATATTACCATACGAAGGGGCCATTTTTGTACTCATTGCGGTTCCATTAATTTGGAGGTAGTTTTCTTCATAAATTCAAAGTTACTGAGTTTTATAACAAGCTCTAGGAGTTGGATTCGGAAGTGTGCGGGTGGATTGTCTACAGTTCTTGCATCCCATGCTTCTCTACACGCCAGTATCCCTTCGTTGTGCGGCATGTTAGTAGACAAAGATGTGACGTCAAAGGAAGCAAGCAATGTATCTGGCAGTAATGGTTCGCTTGCTTTGCTTTTCATGAGGTAGTCTGTTGTGTTCTGAAGATATGATGGTAATTTGTAGACACGTCATCTCATAAAATGATCCAAATATTATGATATCACTTCTGTGGGTTGTCCGTTACCGGAGGGTTTAGTTCTGCCCGGGTTTCCTTGTTTGTGGATTTTAGGTAGAAGATAAAATCTACCTGCCCTTTGGTTTTCTGGACTTAAGTAGTTTCTTGTTTGCTGGTCTATGTGCCCGATTTGGTACGCCTCGTCAATAATATTAGTGATGGTTTTTGCATATTCTAGTGTTGGATCATGGTCTAAATTTTGGTAGAACCTACCGTCACTTAGTTGTCTTCTTGCTTCGCTAATTTAGTCTTCGATATCCATAACGACCATAACGGAACCCTTATCTACAGGCTTAATTATGATGTCTGTTCTACTTTTCAGTGAGTGAAGGGCATCTGTTTCTTCCTTTGTCAAATTAGAGTATCTGTTAGTATGGTTGATGTGTCTGGAAGTGTCGTTTTCAACTGAGTTGATAAAGGCTTCTAGATTTGGAATTGAAGCTTTTGGTGGGGTCCAACTACTTTTCTTTCTAAATATGGGTTTGTCGCAGCTTATATTTTCCTCTGATTTATTTACTGGCTGCAAGGCAAAATGGGCCTTGAATCTTAAACGGCAGCTAAACTCTTCGGTGTCCTTTTTCAGCTTCCTTCTGTCATATGTCTTTGGACGAAGACAGAAACTCAAACCCTTCAACAAAAGTTTTTTTTTTTCTGCTTCCGTACGTTCTAACATTGAGATATTGACCACTGAGTTCGTAACAGTTGAATTAGTTTTTGCTATCGAGTACTTACTATTCTTTCTTTTACGGCGATTTTTCTTCTTACGTTTGTTTGAGAAGAAATTTCGTTAACTCAACTTTCTTCGCAACAGTGATTTGGTTGTAGATCATGACTTCTGAGTTTTCTTTCTCTGACTTTGCATAGTTTTGCAGAGAGTCGTTTTTTATCCTTATTTAATTTAGAGTAAAACGTTTGCAATTGTTCCTCTGTGGAAACTGAATTCAGCTGCTGTTTTAATGCTTCGATGGTAGCTGATTTGACTAGATATTGATGATTTATGTTTTCCCCAAGTATGGCTGTGAGTTTCATGGACGCATCGTGGGTTATTTTATTCCATATCTTGTTGAATCTGTTTGATCTCTTGCCAATAATTTGCGACTTGACATGAATCTGAAGACCTTTAGTGACTGTGTTTGTTTCGATGAAATGATGCAAAAGAGTGCGATGATGCTTTAGACGAAGTAAGGCATTAGTTTCACTGCGAAAAGTTTTGAGTGCTTTCTCTTTTGGCTGAGACATCGTCTCCATTCTACTAGATGAGGCAATTATCTAAATACAAGAAGGAAAAAATAGGAACGTATACACTAACACGACATAAAATACAGAACTGAAAGGATGTTAGATCACACCAAAGGTAGATCGTGCCATTCGAGGCTTATACTATAAAGAATACAAATCATATGGCAAATAAGAATCCTTTCAAGTGCACTGGATCCATCAAGGGATCACGTGTGTCAGGGATTGATTAAGATAAATGCAATAAACTGACAACGAACAGTGCGAAACTAGTATCTAACTAGCATAAGCGCTCTCGACTCTTTAATGAGTTTTATTAGACAAGACAAACAAATAAAACAAAAAAAAAAAAACGGTTACGTTTGCGAAACTTTACATGTCTGTTTCTGCAGGAATTAAACCTTTTAACTTTAATATGTTTCAACTAGTTTATTTCAGCTTGTTGCTGATACCGGAAAATATTTGTGTTGATGAACCATAAGGGCATATGTTATTTTATGTAAATTTATGTAAGCGCAAATCATATTTCTGATATTTCATTGTTATAGCAGTCATAGGTTATTATGCAAATTTAGAGAATTATTTAAAAGAAAATGTGTCGGCTGCAAAAGATAATTTTATCTGTGCATGGTTCTCTTTTTTCTAGTGGTCCAGACATTATGATGAAAAATGCGTCCCATATATGGATTCCTGCTCTGACTGCATAGATGTAGTTTGGTCATAATATATGTAAAAATGTAAACGTAACTGAACTTTTGTATATTTCACCATTGACCCTATACAGCTGTTTCAGGTATAGCAGCCAATAATGAGACTCATCTTGCTTTTTACGATCTCCATATTTGATACATTGCAAAGTTTCCCAAAATTCCTCCCAGAGATTTTTAGGAGGAAATGCAACGGAAAGATGGATAGATGAATCGAGTGTAATAATATCCCCAAAATATCCCCAATGATTTTGTTTTTGAAAAAGCTCGGGTTCAATCTAGACTTAAATTTCCACATGAAAGGCACACACAAAGTTGGTGATGACCCACACAGATAAAAATGACATGGGAGTATCAAACTAATTAGCACAACTTTCGCATAATGTTCTTGGCTATGAATTCAGTGCTTTACCTGATTTGTGCATTATATATGAGGGTCTAACACATTCGGTTTGAGGAGCCCACTGACTCCCAGAAATTGACATCGACAACAGCCTGGTACTTAATTCAAGCAGCCGAGGTAACCTGACTTGTAATCCCCATGCTGTTTAACGAAATACTGAATTCAGGTAGCCCATATACCATGGCTTGTTACCCCCATGATGTTTAGAGAAATATCGAATTCAGGCAGCCCAGTTATCATGACTTGTTACCTCCAAATGTTTAAAGAATTATTGAAATCAGGTAGTCCAGGTATCATGTATTGTTATCCCAATGCTGTGTAAACAAATATCATGTTATCCGTCTGCCCGTCCTTTTATCCATCCGTTTATCCATTATCTTTTTTTTTTCTCTCGGGACGGTAGTAATTTTATTTACATGTCAATTTTAGTGCAATTTTGTATATATGACATTTTGCTGACTCCGATGGATCCGAGGGAAGAGACAAAAATCATTGTTAGTATTAGCGATGAGTCAATCGTAAATTGTTAGATAATCGGGAAGTAGGGGAACGTACGTGTTTAAATAATGAAAGAATGACTTAAATAATAAGAAACATGTATTCAATAACTGCATCTAATGCCTAATTTCCTTAAGAAAATGATGACACTCATTTGCCGCGAAGCACATATGGCAAACCAAATTAGTCTTGGTACCTTGTGTCTTTGATCAATCTTTTGAGCAGGTTTGTTAAGCGTTTTTTTCCGCATACAAATGTCTTAGGCTTATTCACAGTAACTATTACAAATATAATTAATACACAAATGCAGCATTTATAGCATTTGTGTAGTTGTCAAGTACAAATTACTTTTTTAGGTCTAGGTCTTTTCTATTTTGTTTAAGATATATCTACGACAGGGTATTGACTGCGATAGGCGGATCTTGTGGTGTCTCCAATATGATTTTAATTGAGAAAGTACGTCATTCTTTCCAAATTTGTATAAATTAGACGTGAAGAACAACGATTTATAAATTAAACAAAATAATATAAACATAAATATCCACTGGAATCATTATCCACCTTAAGAAATATACCCGTGTACAAATCTAGATTCAAATATAATGAAGTAACTTGAGGAATATATAATCGTAAGAAAACATGCACACCCAAACCATTAGCACCAGAGACACGTGCCGTTGCCGCGTCACTGTAAGAGAAATGAAGTGGAGTTAAATCATTTCTTGTTAAGTATCTGAATAGAGCCAACATTGTGTGATCCTGTGATAATTACATGTCTGCCTTTATCTTGAGATCTGATTCACCAAGACGTTTAAAAACTGCTACAACAGTTTAGAATTAATCACGATTACAATGGTGATAACATGTATTGTGGCCTGATATCATCTTAAAAAAAGGATAAAGAAAGGATGTGTGTGGCTTTAATCCAGATTAAAATTAAAATAATTTTTTTTACATGTAGCATTCAAACTTACATTGATTCTGTGCTAAAAGTTCTCTGTATGTGTCCAGCGTTGTAGAATCTCAGGCTTAGTGTTGTACGGCACAGCAGTACATAAAGGTTATTAGTACTGAGGTAATTGGAGTGTAATATATATCAATGGACACACAAAGTAGCCATCCCGGGCTGTTCCCATGATTGGATTAGAGCCTGTACGATTTCAGTCGCGACAAGTGAGCCACCACGGTTGAACACATAACAGCGTGGAAATGTCTATACATCATCATAACTGAATAAAGAGAAGCTGGTAGTAGTCGCAACTAGTGTATTTCATTTGATCTTGAGCTTCGTTCTAGGTGGTCAGTGAGTGATTAGAGGCTGTCTGCACCTATATTTTACCTTGAGCATCAACAAAGATCCATAGAGAACGAAGGAACACAAGGGTACACAGGAATCCCATAGAAACGATTCACTGATAGACAAACAACCCTAGGATCTTAGGAAGGCTGCAAGGGTACACAATAATCCTATACAAACGATTCACTGATAGACAAACAACCCTAGGATCTTAGAAAGACTGCAAGGGTACACAGGAATCCCATAGAAACGATTCACTGATAGACAAACAACCCTAGGATCTTAGGAAGACTGCAAGGGTATACAAGAATCCCATACAAACGATTCACTGATGGACAAACAACCCTAGGATCTTAGGACGACTCCAAGGGTACACAGGAATCCCATAGAAACGATTCACTGATAGACAAACAACCCTAGGATCTTAGGAAGACTACAAGGATACAGAGGAAACCCATAGAAACCACTCACTGATAGACAAGCAACCTTAGAGATCTTAGGACTCTAAGGGTACATAGGAAACCCAAAGAAACAGTGATAGACAAACAACCCTAGGATCTTAGGAAGAATCCAAGGGTGCATAGGAAACCCATAGAAACCACTCATTGATAGACAAGCAACCTTAGAGATCTTAGCAAGACTCCAAGGGTACATAGGAAACCCATAGAAACCACTCACTGATAGACAAGCAGCCTTAGAGATCTTAGCAAGACTCCAAGGGTAAATAGGAAACCCATAGAAACCAGTCACTGATAGACAAGCAACCTTAGAGATCTTAGCAAGACTCCAAGGGTACATAGGAAACCCATAGAAACCATTCATTGATAGACAAGCAACCTTAGAGATCTTAGCAAGATTCCAAGTGTACATAGGAAATCCATAGAAACCACTCACTGATAGACAAGCAACCTTAGAGATCTTAGCAAGACTCCAAGGGTACATAGGAAACCCATAGAAACCACTCATTGATAGACAAGCAACCTTAGAGATCTTAGCAAGATTCCAAGTGTACACAGGAAACCCATAGAAACCACTCATTGATAGACAAGCAACCTTAGAGATCTTAGAAAGATTCCAAGTGTACATAGGAAATCCATAGAAACCACTCATTGATAGACAAGCAACGTTAGAGATCTTAACAAGACTCCAAGGGTACACAGGAAACCCACAGAAACCACTCAGTGATAGACAAACAGCCCTAGAGATCTTAAGTACACTTCAACGGGTCTACAGGAATCCATAGAAATCATTCAGTGACAGACATACTGTAATATAAAATGTGGAAATTATGTTTATGTATATATGACTATGGGCAAGCATATGTATAGCAAACAACTTCAAGTACCTTGACGTGTTTGTGAAGCAAACAGAAGTGCATTCATCTTGTTCGAAACAAGGACACATTCTAACTCTTAAAATCTGCTCATCTGAAAATAATTCTGTTTTTCTTTTACAATCTCGCCATCTTACGTCTCTTGCACGCAGAAGACTTTTGGTCTTTGGACAGTTTCTGTATATCAGCAAATCGAAATAGCTGGCTCTAAGATGTTCTACATGAAAAATCACGAATGTAATGTACTAAATTGTTTAGAAAATACAAATGATCCAGTAACTAGAAAATAATGTCTTCTATATTAGTTATTTGAAAACTTTAATCTTCAGATGACGAAACTAATCATAAAACATTTCCTTAATATGCTTTACTCTTTTTTCATTAAGCAAATACAAATTTGTTGGAAACTAATTTATGTATTTAAATATTTATACTTGTGATCACGTTTGTCCACAAAGTCTATTTATTTACTTATTATTTTTTATAGCAGTCTTTCCTGTGGCATAATTACCTTTCTTATTCTACTTGTCGATATATTAGGCGTGACTCTAGTTTTGTATTATCTAAGACCGTTCAAACTCTTCCTGGTTTCTTTCCTTAGCATTAACAAAATAGATAAAGATAGAGATGACACAATGAAAGAGACCTCTTCTTTGAAATGATAACTGCTTAGTTCCCGCTTATAAAGAAAATGTAAATTATACACACCTCTACTGTATATAAAGATCCCATATTAAATAGAGTAATACGTAGATGCCGTGTATATAGAACACAACAAAATATGTCAATAGCTGCCGATTATACAGCCATTGTCTTTGTAGATTAGATCTAAGTACATGAATCAGATACGTTCTTCTAGCTTTACATGTTGATTTCCGACTTGGGCGTACATGCCAAAGTTGTAATCGGGGCACAGGGTGGCCGAGTGGTCTAAGGTGCTAGCCTTTACAGATCTCTGACATCTCACCTCTCTCAGCGTGGGCTCAAGTCCCGGGGTCGGTCAATGTAGGTATCTGAGAAAGTTTTCCAGTAACTTGTAGTGGGTAGGTGATTTTTCCTCCACCAAATGAAATGATCGCTGAATACTATCATGTGCTGAAAAATGGAGTTAAAACCATAACAAACAACCAGCCAAAGCTTTAATTTGATTACTGATGTGATCTATAAGTGGAATCGATTTATCCTCAAGACTCGATTGTTTACTCGAAACATGACAGAATCACCTGCCCATGAAGCATACATGTTTATACTACCCAGAATGATTATGTGCTATATACAATGGTTCGGGCTTTGTAATACTTACCGTACTGCTCCATCAAGAATGTACAGAAGATAAAATATTGACATATCACAGAAAAGTGTGTCATCTTGGTAAATATTCCGCCAGTACACTCCAGTCAATCAATTTTAACTGTCTTTGCGATCTATTTTATGTTACATTCAACAATTGTCAGCGTTTTAGTAGGCATTATTTCTTCGTCTGATTCTCTAAATCAAAGCACACGGTTTTGACTGGTTCTCAACAGCTGAAGCATAAAATAAGAGATTTATCGACCATTCCATTCAAGGGAAAATAATTAGGTATATCTTCCGGGGTTCATTTGATTTTAGCAGACGCTCAGTTTCAAATAACTGTTGACCATGATGTTAGCACTGAATGACAAGATCATATCTGGCTGCATTTTAATACCTGCATATACTGACATGCAAATACATCATTTAAAAATTTATAACCTGCCCATTTCTTGCCGGCACATATGTATTTCGTATCTGTCTCATGAATAATGTATAAAAATAGACATGGTTATATGGGTAAACCAACAGAGCGTAATGAGTAAAGCTCCGCCCAAGAAGATTTATAACTCGAGGTCAATATATGTAACTATATAGCTAGTCGAAGTAAATAATACACCATGCTCTCATGTCAAAGGTATTCTTTACAGTCACAATTAACACTGTCACATTTACCTATCGTATGCGCACACAACTGACGACTAATCTCCCTCTCTCTCTCTCTCTCTCATAATTTTGAAATCGTCTACCTGAATTTTAAATTGAAAATTCTGTAATAGCAACTTAGGATTTGTTTGCTGAGCACAACTCTGTTGTGTGAATTTCTATCTTCCTGAATGAGCGAGGTCTTACTTGAATAGCCTTTCGTGCAGAAACTGTTTCTTCTTCTTTTCTTCTCTCTTCATGTCAGACTCGGATAGAAACACTTTTCACTCAAGTTTACAATTTTGTAAAGAATATCGTTGTCACCTATGCATTTTTTTTATATAAATATTTCAGAAAACTGAATTTACAAATCTCAATGCATGCGAAATAGTATGATAATTCTGGCATGTATATATATATATATATATATATATCAAATCGTTAGGGACAGGCTTTGGTTTCTTCAACAGAGGTTTTACAATGGCAGTTTTGAAGCAAAAAAACATGGGAATACTCCGGTTGAGATAAAATTATTAATAACATAAATATGTGAAGGCAATATTGAATCTAAGAACTCAGTTAGCAGTGATGCAGGAATCGGGTCAAGTCAATATGACTTTGGAGCACTCTTTCTAGGATTGTACATAAGAAATCGGGTGAGACAAGTTAAGGATAAACTGAAATTGTGCCGTCGGTTGATCTCTAATGTTTTGAACTTTATCACGGAAGAGATTTGATAAACATACTTTAATCTTTCACTG
Source organism: Sinohyriopsis cumingii (assembly GCA_028554795.2). Classification (NCBI taxonomy): domain Eukaryota; kingdom Metazoa; phylum Mollusca; class Bivalvia; order Unionida; family Unionidae; genus Sinohyriopsis; species Sinohyriopsis cumingii. Next base: position 22,124,190 of record CM068831.1, read on the forward strand.
CAGACAGTAATAACATGTACACAAGTTTGTAGATACTCACACGGATGAAACTTAAAACCTTTAGCCTAAGCCAGGTAAGATAAATGTTATGCCACACCTGGTTCGCATTGAGGGTATAACCAGAATGTAAAAGTTATAATGTATCTCTATAGAATAATTACTGGAGTAGAAACAATCAATCGGTGTTTTGCTACATATACAGATATTATCTTACAAGTAAAAGACACAAAATGGGTATTTAGTCCTAAACAATTTGAACTATAACTTTTTCATAGAGCTCAATTTAATTTTCGAAACTTAGACAAACTTTTAAAAATTTATTTAGGAGAGGTAACTACACACACACACACCTATACACACACACACACACACACACACACACACACACACATATATATATATATATATATATATATATATATATATATATATATATATATATATATATATATATATATATATATCACATACTTTAAAAATAACATGGCTTTTAAAATGTTGGTGTAAAGCAATTTGATATACCATTACTATTGGTATATCAAAATGTGATCCACCCACTGCGTAATAACACGCATACATCAACAGTCTTGGAACTTTGTGCTGTTGGGTCTATTCTTATAGATCAATGATGAATTTCAACTCGTTAATTATTAGGCGGGTATGAAAATAACTATAAAAAGTAATAATAATCTCCGTTTTGTAAATGACTTTAACATGGTACACAATTTAATCTCAATCCCTTCTTTTTCCATTTTCCCCTCTCCTCTCATGTACTAGGGACAAACTTTGCAGAAATCTGGGGTGAGAGAGATAATGAGATTTAGTTGGATAAAAAAAAAACTTGAAACTGAAACTGCACCAAGTAACTACAATATCGTTCTTCAAAATGGTATGTTTACACTTCCATTGAGACCTATTTATATAATCAATGATACAAAGTTGCAATGCCGGTCGACACAGTATGGTGAATGTCTTGGTTACGGGGAACACCTATGTAAAGTATTAAAGGCTTTGTTGATGTTGTTGTTGTTTCTTAAACCTATTATAAGGTTCTAAAAATTTATTATTATTAATCAAATATGAAACTATCCAAAGGCCGCCTCTCTCTCTCTCTCTCTCTCTCTCTCTCTCGTATCAAGATAAGGACGAAAATCCATGAAAAGACTAGATTAGAGGATTTTCGCTTATTTAATACCACAACGTCTTTGGACCTATGAATGAAGCAGCAGGGGGGGGGGGGCGAATCGGACATTTTGTCCAATCGTCATTTGGCTTAATTAATACTTTCTGCACTCAGCGGATCCGGTGTCGTCAGCGCCCGGTAAAAAAAAAACGACGTCGTCGTCGGGGGGGTCGTCCAATCGTCATTTGGTTTAATTAATACTTTCTGCGCGCCGATCCCAGCGTCGTCAGCGTCCGGTAAAAAAGCGCGACGACCGCGTCGATGTCTTCGCCCCCCCCGCTGCTAAGGGGCTATTTACAATGATCTTACAAACAGAGTGATCACTAACTCCTACTCTTGTAGATCAATTAGGTTATTTGACTGATCGGTAAGTCTAAAATTAATTCTCGTTAAAAACCGATTATGGCATCGCATATAGACCGGATTAATCGGGCTCTCAACGATTAAGAATCCGGGAGGGGCTGTTGGTGAAAATGAATAAAGGATATACCCCTGTTGAGCTTGATTTGATTGCTTGGTATCTACCTGGTAACTCCCTTTGATAACATCACATACTAGATTGATTGCTATCACCGATGCGATATTTACGTTGTATGGAGCAATATGCCTACCACCATCTCCGTTATCGTGTCTGAGGATAGTTGATGGACCGAAAAAATCATTAAGAGACTTTCTTAGTTCTGGCGCGTTGTATCCTGGAAACTTGAAATCGGGTAAATCGGCTTCTGTGATATTATACTCGGTTAGGAATTCTTGTTTATCATCATTGCTGCTATTGGATATTATTTTAACGATTTGTTCATTGATATATTCCATGTCTGATATAAGTTGATTTAACACCTCAACGTGTTTTTGTGCTTTTGTTTTCCGTAGTTGTTCTAGTTGCAATCGGTAATTACGATTAATCTCGATAAAAGCACTATCGATATCATTTAAATTAACTGTGAACACGACGGACGATTCAGGAGTTTTCTCATACTGAAAATACCATTGCATGGTATTCCTGTCTTGAAATATAAACCTGCCGGGTAATAACGCGTTTTTCATAATAGACAACTTATTTCGATACCTGTGATCAATTTCATGATACGATTGCGCATTCGTGTGAAATTCCCGCGGACTTTCATGAGGTGGATTCTCAGGCCAACCTAGTATGGTTCTTATTGAACTGTTATAAATATCAACCATATACCCCGGTGTGTTTATTTCAATCGTCGACGATAACGTCGGTTCATGAACCGTAATAGCGATTTTTGATTCTTTTCCTGTGATCGATTTTATTCTGCGTTGAAATTCTTTATTGATTTGTTCTACTTGGTATGACCCAGTTGGTATTGTAACCTCCTTCCAGTCTGGGGTCCCATTGGGTTTATTTGTCCATGCAAAAACCAGCGAGTTATTAGGTTGTTGTCCGTTAAATGCATCCGCTCGGATATTAGGCCAACTGTGATATACTCGCAATTTTGCCAGCGCTATTTCCTTCACTGGAATCGGAGAAGGGAAGTTTACACTGAATTCTGGCTTCGTTGATGTTATCGATATCATACTTGTTTGTACCGGAGTGGTGTTCTCCGCGATCCGTTGAAGTAATTGAAACCCTTCGGGGTTCAGCGACATTATTATTATTCGCTGTTTCTAGTGTTTAATTTCAACACCGAATATTAACAACCTGCTTGTTTTCAGGAGAATGTTTTGAGCCCATTGAAGTGGTTTCAGCGACGTGGTTTCCAGCTTCCAGTTGAAAATCCTCGATTTTTGACATCGCGGAGTCATACAACTGGACCATCGTGGAGAATTCAACATCGGATATAAACGAATTATCTATCGCCAACGAGATCAACCCGGATAATTTCGAGTACGCGTCGGATACTATTTGATGTTTTACTGTATACTCGTTGAGTTTTTTCTGAGAACACGATGATATCTTTCTAGTGATTGCGTTGGCGACTCCAGCAATTGTTGTCGCCGCGGAGATAGCGATTGGAACAGCGATTGGGGCCATCATGGTCACCGTGGATAAAATAACACCGGTACCGGCTACTATACCTGACACCGAGTACACGACCGCGTCGATGGCGGTTATTTTTCGACGGTATTTTTTTATTTTTACACGGTATTGTTCGGAAAGCGTTTTCAAATTCGCGGAGAATTCTTTTACGGTATTGAATCGATATTGATGTGACGTCGGTGATACCTCTGATTCAATTACCTTGGTGGTCATTTTTATTTTAAAAGAGCTAGTGTTTTTAATTACTTAGATCCGCTACAAATTCCACATACCATGTAATGTTTGCCCTGGTTAAATTTCTATCAACGGCATAAATTGTAAACGGTTCAGTTGCGTCCTTGTCTATAATTGTTGATATTGTATTGTTAAACCCGGATGAACTCGACGATAATATATTAAACTGCATCGTTGAAACCAGTGTCAATCGATAAATGCCCTTAACAGTTGCGGTAATATTTACTATATTCTGTGTAGGAGTCCAAGTGAATGATCCATGCCGAATCGTGTATACTGTGTTGATGGTGTTCTCATGAGGGATTTTTATTTTTGTCATTTCCGGTATTCTGTCTTTGATATCTGTAACATCAGCTCTGATTGTTCCTATTTCCTGTGTATGCGCGTCTATATTCCCCTTAATCGCTGCAACATTAGTTTTGATTGTTTCTATTTCCTGTGTATTCTCGGTCATACTTTTTTTGTTCGCTGCAACATCAAGTTTGATTGTTCCTATTTCATATGTATGCACATCTATACCTTTTTTGTTCGCTGCAACATCAGTTTTGATTATTCCTATTCCCCGCCAATACGCGTCTATATTTTTTTTGTTCGCTTCAATATCAGTTTTGATTGTTCCTATTTCCTGTGTATGCGCGTCTACACTCCTTTTGTTCGCTTCAATATCAGTTTTGATTATTTCTATGTCCTGTGTATGCGCGTTTACATTATTTATGATCGTTGTAACATCAGTTTTGATTGTTTCTATTCTTCGTCCATGCGCGTCTGCATTATTTATGATCGTTGCAACATTAGCGCCGATTATTTCTATTTCCCGTTCATGCACGTCTACACTCCTTTTGTTCGTTGCAACATCAGTTTTGATTGTTCTTATTTCCTGTCCATACGCAGTGATATCATTTATAGTTATTGTAATTTCATCCGGTTTGACATTTTTTCTACCAAAGAATTTATCAACGGCGTCATCAACCCTGTTAACATTTTTTCGTAACGAGGTAAATTGGCCCGACAGCGTTGTAAACTCCAAAATACTATTTTTTATCCCTACAAGATTTGGTTCGGTCACCGTCGGGGTCCCAAAAAAACTAGCAGTAGTGAGTGTTGTATACCGGTGACAGACTTTTGTATCCCCTCGAACTGATTTGCTTGCGCGTTAAATTTATCATAGAAATTTTTTAACGAATTCGACATGGATATATAATTGTCGCCCAGTGTATTTATTTTTCCATTTATCGTCAAGATGGATTCACCTGATTTAAGTCGTCCGTCGCTGGTATACAACGCGATAGTGTTCTCGGCGGCATTACGCTGTCGTATTAAAACGTCATCCAGCGACACATTACTGGATTTCAATTTACCCTGGCGGTCTTGAAATACAACTATTTCGCCCGGGTCAACACTGGTTAGATTTAACGTATCAGCGATTTCATCCTCGATTAGTTTTTTTATGTCATCGGTGGCGAGCGTTTCCGTGGATTCTTTCAGCGCCGAAACCGGTCGTCCCCAGATATCAATCATTATTATTGTAAAAAAACTGTTTTTAATTAACCCGCCGGGCCTCTACGACCCCACTAGTGTATTCGTTTACAACCACATGAGGTGGTTTCCGCGATGATGAAATCGCCGCGAGTACGTTCAATACCTCACGGCCGCATATCGGTGGGTCACTTAATTGTTGTGTTGGCAGCGTGGAATAAAAAACCGGGGCTGAACACGCCCGGATATACCGCATGAACTCGTTCGGCGGGGCTAACCCGTATGAATCAAAATAGACGATCGCACGCGGATCAATTGCATATGCAACCCAATGAGTTCCCGCTCCGGAGGATTTATCGAGGTTAATTATACCGGTTTCAATATTCCTTGGTTTTGTCGGTAATTGATCCCTCATAAAAACACCTCTGAAGTTTTTTATCGCTAACGCGTTTGCGGCATCTATTAAATCAAAATTAGACATAGGAGTCATTGACTCTTGCATTAATAAACGGTTCCCGGTAGTCTTAGACCCTTCCCCGAGTACCATGAATACGGGGTTCCCGGTAGTCTTAGACCCTTTCCGGCTACGGGTCTTCCTCGTTTCTTTTTTTTATAGCCTTTCCCGGTTGCCTTCTTCAATGCCATTCCCGCCGCGGTACCAACGGCTCCTAACGCCGCCGCCTTCGCCACTGCTGGGGCCGCCGCAGCAATCAACGCTGGAATCGCAGCTAACAGCGGAAATATCCCACCGGTCTTTTCCATGTTTTTAATCGCTGCGGCCGAAAAATCTATTTGAACACCCTTTTTATTCTTCATCGCATCATTGAAATGTTTTATTTGACGCGCCGTCAACGATATCTTATGATTACCACCTGCCATCTGTGACGGCTTTAACGTTATTGTGGTTCCACATTGTTTAGCCGACTTTGATCGTAATTTCTTGACTTGACCATCGGTCAACTCTACACCGACAACACTATACGACATTTTTATTGTAAACGCGTTTATGTTTTCAATTACATGTTTTCCACTGGTGCATCAACGATTCTCATTCGTCCACCAACACCTTCCAACAGCATTGATTTATCGCTGAGAATGACAGCAACCGCTCTATAATTAACACCACCCGGGGCTATACGAGCTCGGAAGTGTATATCAACGACGGACTGTCTCGTTAAATCAAGATGTTCCAACGAAAAGTAATAAATCGGATACAGGTTTTTAAAATCAAGTTGTGATATTTGCAAACCGGTGTCAACGTTTTGATCACGACCCATATATGACAGCATCCGATGGTACACGCGAGCAATATGGTTGTTGTCGTAATTAAGCTGTATATCCTCGGATGGTTCCTGTTGTCCGTTTATTTTCAGCGAAACCTCCCTGACTCCTAATCGATCAAATATCATATGACTGTGTTCTTGATTATTCAATCGTCTTATATCCTGTAACGCAACAAATATATGACGTGGAGCCGAAACGCCTTGTTTGGATGCCAAGTGCCATGTAAATGTCTCACCGACATTATCCTCTTTGACATCAGTTGTTACCGCTAGCCAACTCAACAACGATTTTCCCCCCTGTTCCATAAATGATAACAATCGTGCTTCCGTGGTAACTGATGGAGTTAACACCGGCATCCACAATGCTATTTTAGTTAAAATGACTTTACCGTTATCGACGCCAGCAGCACGCCATATTGCATTGTTATCATCGCTCCTTCGCGCTAGCGCAATTGTATGCTTAGCCCCATAGATAACTTTTCTGACATTTCTGCAGAATCCAAATATGTGATGGAGTGGAATCGCGCATGAAAACTGTCGGCGTTGTCCTTGCAACATCCCTAATCGTGTTGCAAAGCCTAGATTAAAATTATTGTTAGCACTTTTTATAATAGTAAAATCAGCTCCTGGTCTTGCCCTGCGGTCTGGGTTGGCTGCTTCAGCTTGATTAGCAACTGAAGTATCTTGTGGTGTCAGCACGTTAATGTACTGAATATGATCAGCGTTATTAGTGGTATCCTTCGCGAACATCATAGATGGGCCCGCCGATCTTGTATAATCATCAGAATATCTTGCTAGCCCGATTGTCGTTGTTGCAACATCAACATCGTTTTCTATTGATTCAATTTCTCGCCCGTCAATGAGATATCTAGCACTCTCAAATAACGCCATGATGCCGTTGTTGACAAAGCCAACTCGAACACGACCGTCATTTGCGTATGGTGCATTATCGGCAGCATTTGTTACAAGTTCTCCCTCAATTTCGATAAACGCTTCACACGGCAAAAAGTATTTACTGGTATCTTGGACTTGAAGTTCAATTCGCGATCGTAGGTTGGCTTGTGGTGGTTGATAGGAATAAAATTGATAATCACGGACAGAATCATCCCTGCGCACTGGGGCGTCCATATCAAACGCGGGATCAGCGGTTCGCGTAAACATTTTATTATTTATCATGTTGATGTTTTCAATTGCGAAACTCTTTGAGTGGAAAATCTACGATTTTCATCAACGTCGTTTTCGTTGTAAATTCTTTAAATTTTGTTTAAGGCCACTTCCCGCTATCGCGTTCATGAGCGCGTTGGTTGTTGCATCGGTGGATGGCTTTGCCATCAATGACTCTAGTTTTTCTTCCACGGCGTTATTTATTACTTTACTGACATTTGCAGGCATCACTGTCGTTGATGGCATCACCGGTGGTTTCTGTTTTCTTTTTCTCACCAACGATGCTAGTTTATCTCGTGCGGCAGAAAACGCCCTTCCGGCGACATCTCCAATAGCACTAATACCCCTATCACGAATAACATCAATAGCCTTCATTCCTGATTGTTTGGCTAACGGCGCCACTTTTGGAGCCATTCTTGTAAATAACCCCGCAATGGTGCTACCGAGACCGTCTCCGTACCACGCGCGGTATACAGGCAATCGTGAGTTTACCACGTAGACGCTGACTGGTTTATCATGGTTGTAGTGTATAATCATCTTTATTATAAAAACACCAGTGTTTTCCAATTAGTGATTGGTCAATCGTTGTAATGACCGTGGTCCACGAGTTCGTCTATGAGCGTTCGATATACATTAATGTCCATGATACCACCGGCAAATAACCGCCTGCAAATATCAGCGGCCTCATTGATTATATCCGGAGAGTTATTTCCGGCTCGTTTTCCTCCGATTAGTACTTCCAGCCGTGATATATCACTGAGAACATTACCAGGACAAGTAACGTCTTTACCAACAGAGTATCCTTTTCCTTTTTTTGGTTTCCTACTTTTAACCTTATCGAGGAATGCGTCGTAAATGGGATCACCACGACGTGATAATTCATCTTTATATCTACTTGCTAAATACACGATTCTTGCCCAATTATCCGTCGACCTTACATACTTTTCGTAACCTTTGTTGATATACTCCTTTTGAACGTCCTTATCAAAATTTGTAACAATAAAATTAATCAATTCTTCATCGCCGTCGATGGCTCTAATTTTATCCATTGCGGACTTTGTAAGTACATTACGGGGTATATTCCCCTCTTTCTGTATTTCTTTCTGTATTTCTTCCGGTATTTCTTCCGGTATTTCTTCTTCTGGTTCTCTTGCGGTGGCGCCTAGTTCTTCTTCATCGGCCATTGTAACATAAGGTTCTTGTGGGTCCGTTATAGCGAGTGGTGGCGGCCTCCCCCTCCGTTGGTGTGTTGTAGCAACCGCTATTTTCGCAGGAAGTGTTTCCAGAGACTCTTTTGTTTGCTCGGTCTGAGCCGCTATCTTTTCAAGCGCACCGAGGACGGGCACAGTTGCACTCGTTATCGGAGCAAAGAGTTGTTCACTTCCAACAGCAAAATCAGTTTGTAGTTGTTGCCGCGTTTGAAGTTGTTTTCGGACCCTGTCTCGTAACGGTATGAACTTTTTAAGCGCTGCTAGCCGCTCTCTGGCTAGCCGAGTAGTAAGTGATTCGCCTACCATTTATTATAAATAAAATTCTTCTAATTTTATAATACAAAACCCCAACACGTCATTGCAATTACCAGGTCAAAGTATCCATCAACGACAAAGTCAAACTATACGACGCAATCCGGGAAATCACGGGGGGGTTTTAAACTAGTGGTTAGTTGATAACACCACAGCAACGGCGGTGTCGCGCGACCATTCAGTACGCACATAGTTGTATAGGAAAATCTAGATTGATAAGAATTCTTGGAGGAGAAAATATACCTGCATACGTATATGACTTCGCTGATGGCAAAAAAAATGTTGTTTTAACGTTTTATTTTTTTTTTACTTGTACACACGAGTATAATCGGTGATTTCAATTAAGAGTTCTCTCCTCCACAGCGTCTTCGTCTAGAATCTTCCTGATGTTTGTAATTTTATTAGAGATTTCTCGACGCCGTTCAAAAGCCTGTCCGAGTTTTTGTCGTATTTTTTCAACGGTAGTAAACAATCCAATAAATGCATTTACGTCTTTGCCATACAGGTTTTCATTGATCGTATATTGTAATCGCTTTATAAAAGAATACTCACGTGGCAAGGTATATCGACCTTTCTATGATTGCTCGTTAATAATTTCATAATCGGACAATATTTTTTGGTTATCAAGCTTATCAGATAATACAATTCCTTGATTTTTTAATTTTGAAATCTCGGTTAATATATTATTGATGTCTTCGATATTCATATTCTTATAAAACATCTTATTTCTAAATAAAAAAAAATTATTTTACAAAATGAACCCTGCGTATCAATCCCGAGGTGTGTTATCTAGTATGAAGTATTAAACAGACAATTCGTCATGGCGACTTCGTCACGGTGACCTTGTCACTCGCTGATATAATCGGAGGATTTATTTATATACGAAAATCGAATTCTGTGTCCATTTTTACCTGATAAAGCTGTTTGATATACTCGTTCTGCAACAAATCATACTGAGGCCCTACAAATGTCGAAATATTTTCCTGCCTCATTCATTGACCGAAATATTTTTTCTTCGTGCGTTGATGTATCAAACGATTTGACACCCCTTGCTTATTTTGAGCATTTACCAGTTTGGCCTTTGTTACTATTTTCACTCTGAGAGATAGCTTGCAGGTTTATAAGAGAATTATTTTGAGGACATCCATCAATATGATCAATAACGAAACCATCCTCGATTAGCCCCTTAAACGCTTCATATACCACCCTGTGAACAAGATAAATTTTCCCCCCGGCACCAAACACCAAATACCCGTGATTATTTACGGTACCAACTGTTTTTTTAGTCTACGATGTCTAACAACGCCGTCACGAGATGCTTCATAATTAACGAGCACAGGGTGAGGTCTGAACTCTTGGTTCATTTGTATAATAATACTACTTGTCTAATTCATTATTTGGTTTAATTATAAACCTTGCAATGTAGTCCTGAGGAGTTTTGATGATTTTGTCCTTGACGGAGTCAAGGACGGAGTCAAGGACGGTGTTTTTTATTCGCTTGTCATAATAGCGTTTTAGTTCCCTGTATCGCTTTCCGCCACAATTGATACACAACTGTGATTTTCCTCTTACACCAACGTGGCAAACCAAGCACGGGAGGGGGCCAAGAGAACCATTACGAACGCTTTGTAAATGATACCCGCAGAATTCACCTCTACATGATTTATTGCACGGGGTTGTCGACCCAATCATCAACCATTTGCAGTGATTCATTATACTATATTCTTTCATTTAAATACTTGTTTTAATTATATGGAGGAGTTCGAGAGATTAGCAGCAATTAAGCCCTGGAAAAATATTAGGTTTAATCTCGATAGAGTCCTCAAGGACGCACCAAAAGCGTTAATAAACGATAGAACCCTGTTGAATAAAATACGCGATTGTATCAATGAATTCAAGCGTGATGGTGCATCTCATAGTTGGTCAACATTTCGAATTGATGGTGTTGTTGATGCTACCATGAACGACAACCGCGCAGCAACGATAATATCACAACTTGACGGTAAAAAGTATTTCTTCAGAGTAAAATTCATTGTCCGGGTGGAATCAGGTAATTGGATCATACGTGATAAATTTGAACCGGTTCTCAGCGACAAGAAAACAGTTATTGTTAGCCGCGACTCCAAGCCAGGGCTGTTAACCGGAATTGACAGACCATACTATGAACGAGCGTATCCTGAAACAGCAGTTGTCTATGGAATATACCCGTTAAATAAGAAACCTGATATCGGAAAACTAGCGCCGATGAAACAGTCAACGGGGATAAATTGTGTAGCAGAACGAGTAATAGAGCATTTTACAAATGCGTGTCGAGGAAATAAACTGACCGATTTACGACGTAGCAAAATAAACCAATGGGAGGAGACAGTGCGCGAGCGAGGAGCAACCATCAGCGACATAGCGAAATTAGAAACGTCGTTGAGATTTCCAATAACCGTTACAACAATAACCGGTGAAGTATTATACGAATCAAAGTATAAATCAAAGGGAGCCCCAATCAAAAGTATTGATCATAACGAACACGCGTGGACGCCCGCGGTCACAATATTTCCACGGGATAGAACAGTAAAGTATATCCCGGGGGAATTCCTGGGAGAGGATGGTTTTCTCGCGAAGAGGAAACTATTTGATGCTATTGCTTGTTTGTGTAAAAACGACCCTGTGTCAGTGTGGTTACTTCGCAGCGCTGAAAACGATGTGGATACCTTTGATCAGTTTGTAAGACCAAACGGTGAATTATATCGCACTGAAGCGTTTCACAACAAGATGAAAAAAACCGCCATGGAATTTGAAGAGCATGATGAACAACTGCTAACAAATTGTTTTACGATTCCATCGGTTGCGGCTCATGTTGCAGCAAGGAAAAATGCGTGGAGACCAACGCGCAAGGAATTTCTACCGGATGTACAATCCAGTTGTTTGGAATACTATCACGGTGGACTATGGAACACTGAATACAACCGCGACGCTATGATTTCCGTTGATATGGTTGCCTGTTATCCAGCGAGTTTTCTCGGGTATGGATCCGCCGCTGAGTACTTTAAACGATTTGGACACCCCAGACATGAAATGACTCGTGTTGCTATTAATGGACCACTGCCTGATTTTGATTTAACCGGATTCGCTCGCATAGTATCATTTGAATTCGCGGCAGGACTTCATCGCTGTTGTTATATTTGGATCGGTAGACACATGGCTGAAAAGAGATGGCTTCCAATAGCGCTGCTACGGTTTATGATTGATTGTAGCATGCTTGTATCGTTGATTGTCAGTGACGCGATTATATCATACCGGGCGCAGACTGAAGTCTGGTTACCAGAACCAGAGCGTCTAGATAGCATAATTGACGAATCCAGAAAACACATTGATGCCGACGAGGAATATATCATCGAATGGTCCAAAAAGATATTCAACCAACGAAACCGCGAGGCAAAAGATCTCGGTAGAAGAATAATTGGTAAGTTCACACAAGGTGGAAAAAACTGCGACTACAAACGATATTGCTCACGGCTGATTATAGATGACGCAGAATATGATTTCGTAATCAAGGACGCAGTGGCAAAAAATAGATACGTGAACTGCAAAACAGCTTTCTTGTCCAATGGAACAAAGTTGGGTACAGTTGTTACCTACAGCGATGGAGACAGCCCGGCATATCCACATTTGAGGGCGTCTATGCTGGGTTACGCCGCTATCAATTTATTCTCGATGATAAATAGATTTCCCGACACCGCGGTTAGAGTTGCGATTGATTCATTTTACATAGACGTAAAGTATAAGGGAAACATAGCCGAGTTTACTAGTCCGGACGAGAGTTGGGGTATATGGAGAATTAAAAATGAAATACGACGCGATTATTCCCCGTCAGCAGATGTCACCGTTGAAAATAATTACTTACGCGGTGATAATCTATCAGAATGGTCTAATGCACCACCGTGTTCTGATCCAATTTGTAGATATAAAACAGTTTATTTAAGCGGCTGTGGCGGGTCAGGAAAGACGACTCGGGCAATTGAATTATTTCGAACGCGGGCAAGTATAATCGTGCTTACACCGACCCATAGACTAGCGCGAGAGATAAAACAAGGAAGTGTTGACGCCGTTACTTATCACAGCTTTTTTCGATACAGCGGCGGTGAGTGGACTCCTGATCGAATGGGGGAAAAATTTATTCCTGAGGTTATCATCTGGGATGAGATATGTACTGTTTCGTTAGATGTTTTACAAATGTTTCTTGAGTGGTTGCTGCGCGCGAATACAGCGGTGATAATGTGCGGAGATCATGGCCAACCACCACCATTTGTCGGCGAGGGTCCACATGATTGGTTAAAGGGTTTTGTGGACTATTATGAAGAAACCGATACTGATTACCGAGCACTTGATGAACAACTGCGCGAGGTTAAAAAATTAATCAGATTACAGCCGGATAGAGTTCAATGTGAAATAATCCGCGAGGTGATTCCGGAAACGCCGTTAAATGAATTCTGGGAAACATGGAAACCAAACGATTTGATTGTAGCGAGTAGAAAGATAGTCAGAGACACACTTCAGCGGAAGTTGTTTGCGTTGCATAAGGAAAAGTTTCCAACGCGTCCAGTGCCGTTGTGTTATAGACCCGCTGACACACGGCGGCAGAACATTGAAGTTGAAATCCCGGGCCCAACAGCGTCAGGGACAAAAAAACAAATTCTTGTGCTGAATGATATTGTGCTCGTTGATATCAGCGTCGTCGAGGACGCGCTACGTGCTGATAAATCCCCGTGGACGCTAGGATACGCAACGACAATACATTCCTCGCAGGGATTGACCATCACGGATACAATTGTTTGGATGGTTGATAATCGCATCGAATGGCCAAATCTGGTCTATCTTGCAGTGTCCAGAGTACGGAGAATGAATCAGCTTCGAAGAATTGTTATTGACGAAGCCAGTGACAACGATGACATCATCGATGCTAGCGTCATTGATAGAAAACTCTCGGGTTACCGCCAACAGGATAAAAAAAAAACAGCGGCGTTTTGATATTGATGCCGAATTAATAATTGCGTTACGACAACAACAGAATAATCACTGCGCGAGTTGCAATTGTGTAATGCGCTGGCGTTATTCGGATAAAGACGCTCGCCAATTTACCGTGGACAGGATCGATAACAGTCTCGGTCATGTCAAAAACAATGTGAGGTTGACCTGTCTTGAGTGCAATAGACGCAACGGCGCTAGTTAAGACCACGCGGGGGCAATTGAGTATCGTCAGGTATCACTTGTAGTTGCTCGCGTGTAAACCCCCGCTGTGGGGCAGTTGAATCCAGTCTATAGATCGGTGGTCTACCAGTTGATCGTGTTATCGTTGATATGTTATGTGTGGTAACACTCCAAATAGGATCAGTAGCTCTTTTTTTACCGCCTTCAAGCTCTCCTGGTTCATACAGATATCTAACAGTGACATCGCCGAGAATCGGCTTGGAAACGCTATCTATTTTTGATCTTCCGGGTATATACTTTTTTTTAATCGTGTCGCTGGGCTTCATGTTGATTGCTCGGGTAATCTCGTTATTTAACGCTGCAATTACGCCTGGCAACCTTTTGACCCATTCACGAGATCGTTTATCTTGGATGAATTCCTTCGCGTATTGATACCCAAATAACCGTTCAGCAAGAGTCCGATTGAATCGTTCAACAATTGCCTGATCACGATGTAGCGCAGTATGACCTCGTCGTATCGCGACGCTATGATGTTTCAGCGTTGATAAAACAGCGCCGCGAAATTCACTACCAGGATCAACTTGTAATAGATTTGGCCAGCGCAGAGGACCCCTTCGGTAAATCCGCTCAAACGCATCGGCTACTTCAGTTGCTGACTTTGTTTTTAACGGCTCCGCTTTTTTGTATCGACTCGCAACATCAACTACGGTTAGCGCGTATTTGTAACCGTTGTCATGCGGCAGAAATAGTATATCAGCCTGATGAACTTCATTAGGTACGCTGACATCAAAGCGCGAGAAGTTGATTTGTTTAGGTGGCGGTAGATAGATTTGCCATATAGCCTGTTTGGATAACCAATTAGCCGCAGTGGCCTTTGTTACCTTTGCAGCGCTTGCGAGTTTACCAATTGCGGCCTTCCCCTTCCAGTATCCTCTCGGAGAATAATAGATGGATTCCATGTTGTTATTATAAACGCTAGCGTTTTCAATTACCAGCGCGAGAAGCTCCGTTTCCAATCATTAATTTACCTTTCATAGCCGATTTTACCAACCATGAAGCCAATTTTTCTTTGAATGATTTATCAGGAATAGCATTTAACGCGTGAATTAATTTTACATCCGCGATATGACGCTGTTGCAGATCGCTACTTTTGTAGTAAGCAACATCATGAGCATGACACGCCTTATCGATAGCGTTTATTGGATACTCACCGGGTTTGGGCTGATTTTGATCATCGAGTCTGATATCTAATCGTGTTCCGGGGCCACAGTAGCTATATCCTGGGAGGTGCTTTTCTCCTGGATACTTTGCCCACGGTGTTCCGGGGAGTTTTGATAACTTGGCTGCAATATCACCTCCTCGCTTTTTTTTAAAGCATCCCCGGGTCTAATAGAAATAAATCTAAATTTCTTTGTACCGCATCGTGCACACTTACCAGTAAGTGCCGATCTGTTATTTCTTGTTGTAACGGTTGTCATATCATTTGTGCCAGTACGCACTCTACACTTCACACAATATAAATCCATAATTTATGTATAGAGATATGAATATAATTGATTTTTCGGCGACTAAAACGAGAGAACCAGTTAAGCATGTTGCAGCGTTACCAAACTCGATCCGGATGATTATCATCGGACCATCTGGATCCGGCAAGACGCAATTGTTACTCAATTTAATAATGAGATGGATGAAGTGGGATAAGTTGTATTTAATCGCCCCTAGCGTGGATGATCAACGATGCTACGAGGTGTTGAAAGATTTTAACGAGAATGCATCAGCGATCGCTGAAAAAAATGTTATTGAGTTTATTACAGATATCAATGATGCACCAGGTATTGATGATATTGATGGCGACGTTAACAATCTAGTCGTGTACGATGATGTTATGTTAGACAATCAAAAAAACGCAGCTAGGATATTTTCCAGAGGGAGGCATAAAAACACCGACGTGATATATGTCACTCAACGATACACTCAGATTCCAAAAGTAATCAGAGACAACTGTAATATTCTTGCTGTATTCAACGGCGTTGATACACACACGCTACGAAATATTTGGCAGACATGGTGCGGCGGTGACATGGACTTTAATGGTTTTCGAAACTTTTTTAGTCATGCTCAGTCGACCCCACATGGATTTGTAACGATAAATTTACATGATCCTCGGACACGATATCGTATCGGACTTGACCAAATATTCGGTTAGTTGTAAATAATTTTCATTGTAAATAGCCCCTTAGCAGCAGGTGGGGCGAAGACATCGACGCGGTCGTCGCGCTTTATTACCGGACGCTGACGACGCTGGGATCGGCGCGCAGAAAGTATTAATTAAACCAAATGACGATTGGACGACCCCCCCCCCCCCCCCCGACGACGACGTCGTTTTTTTTTTTACCGGGCGCTGACGACACCGGATCCGCTGAGTGCAGAAAGTATTAATTAAGCCAAATGACGATTGGACAAAATGTCCGATTCGCCCCCCCCTGCTGCTAATGATGGTAAATGTTAAGTCAAACCGACCAAAGAGAGAGAGAGAGAGAATTTATGGTCGGTAACAATGTTAAATAAAGCAGACTAATGACTTATATCAACTTTAAATATATTACAATATTTTAATTACCTCTTGTTGGTTCTTCGTTTCGCTTAGATTCTATTCCACGCTAATTTCCTTGCGCCTGAAAGTCAATGCATTGATGAGCGTTCATTATTCATGAATCAGTGTGTCTGTAGGCCTAGTCCTGTACACTCTTGATTAAAACCATCTTAAATATATAAATGATAAGTGTAACTTATATTGATTTAATCAATGTGAATAAAAATAGAAACTTAAAAATGAAAACAATCAACTTATCAATATGAAAAGGTGAGTGTGAAAAGGCTCCCCCCAAAAAACCAAAAAAAAACAAACAACAGAACTACACTTTGTAGTGGACACACTCAGCAGGGATGTGAGTTCATTCTGGGTGTCAATACATTGTCGCCTCTCTTCAATCTAACTCCGTGTACAAATCTTTCATTAAAAGGAAGCTCGGCAAGCCTCGTTTCCTTTTAATGAAAAATGTATATATCTCGTGGTATATCATGCTAATAAAAAAATATAGTATGCAAAGTCCGATACATAAACAATAAACTGGTATTTCGTTTAAAGAATATGGAACGTAAAAGCATTTCCCGAGTTCAGTTTAATGATCAAAACCTGCACACATTTATAACAGTATATAAGTCAAAGGGATATAACTCGATAAATAAACGTTTTTACTCTGAGCGGAATATACTTTTCATTCCCGTCGCATTTATTTAAATGAATAAATAGAAGAAAAAAATTTCTCAAAGTGATATTTAATGCATTCAACGACGACGACGACGATATATATATATATATATATATATATATATATATATATATATATATATATATATATATATATATATATATATATATATATATATATATATATATATATATATATATATATATATATATATATATATATATATATATATATATATACGCATACATACATACATCAACCGGTATTTCATTTCAAGAAAATTAGAACCTAACTGTCTGCACTGAGCAAAGTTAAATTTTGAAACGTATTCATATTTTGATTAGATTCTTAATCAGAAGGAGGTAACTCTCTATATATTTTTGAACTCCCCTACACACACTCACACTGATCTGCGATGTCTCAAAAACATAATTATAGACGTATAAACCGATCAGCGATATCTCAAAAACATAATTATAGACGTATAAACCGATCTGCGATATCGAGGAACATATACATGTGTAGTAGTTTATCAAGAAATACAACAATGATTACATAAATCGGAGTGCAGAGAAAAAATTCAGCATTTCGTTCAAGGAATATAGAAATGTCAAGAAATATAAATATTACACACATCAATATACGATGAAAAAAAAACAACAACTGGTATTTGATTCAATGAATGTTGTTATTCTAATATTGACATGTGCATTTTTTCATCTTTCATTTTGGTAATTTTTTCGATTTTACGAAATTTCGTGATTATGGACTGGATTTGTATGTGACAATTCCACATGAAATGCATGGGATTGAAGAAGCTAGGGAGAAGCGTGTTGACATCTGCAGATGTGTGTCTGTTTCTGTCATTGAATGTTTGAAATCATAATCTGGGGAAAATATGAAGTCTTTCAATCGCAATTATCAAAAAGACGCGATAGAATTTAATGCTTATTTCATTTTGAGTGCAGTAAGGAGGATGTAATTACACTTATCATCGAAATTACAGTACAATTTCGAAGTGTGTAATCAAGATTGAGAACCTATGACATGGCTCATGTAATTCGGATTTGCAGAACTTAGAAAGTACATTTTGAGGAAATTCATGATGTAAAACTGTAAGTATATTTTTTCGCCATTCTTATCACCAGCTAAAGAAGACAGTATATGACTTGTCACTTGTATGTTATTTGTAAGGACCCTTTCTTGCGTCTGTTGTATATAGTAGCTAGCCTAAATCCGAAATATTGTATCAACGCGGAATGTGCCAAATTAGCTGGTATGTGGCAGTCCACGAAACATCTGTTTTAGTTCATTCAGAAACAAATTTAAACAACCATAACGTAAGGCGCCTCTTCCGCGAGTGTACATGATTTGTTTACAAATCAAAAGTGCTGGCGTCTGCGTCCATTGTTTGTTTACAATAGAAAGTAGTTATTTTATGCACGTGAATGCTATATGTGTATTGGCGCGCGGGTTCAGTATAGGGTATTGTTGCACAATTCTGACAATATAAAGTTAACGGGGAAAAAATGTTGATAAAAAGATACCAAAATCTGTTCATTCTAGATCAAATGGAAAAGTTGTTGCATTGCTCATTCATTCACAAATATGACTCCGAATTTCAGTTTTAACTAGACACGCCATTTTTTTTCGAAAGTTATGTCGAGCGCGCGACTAAGTTCAAATTTATCTGAGCGGAGTTATGTGCGCAGTAATAATGTTGTTGTTGTGTAATGAGGAATATGCGCTTGTGTATTTAGCTTGGAATGCGGCATACATTCAGTTACTTTGTTTCATCTAGTATATTTTGTTAATATAATTAAGCATTAGGTAGAATTTTAAAAAATAGCATATAATAAAAATGTTACTGCATTTGTATGGGAAAATAAGAACTCGTTTTGTCAGATGGATATACTGCACACCCAAGGCCGTGCAGTATTTACATTCGAAAAACTTGTTCATATTTTCCGATACAAATGCAGTAACCTATAAGTATAAAACGGAATGGAAAATATGTTTTCAACATTAGGTGGCCACAGCAACACTAAACGATGACACAGAAAACTGATACTAAAATTAAATTAAAGTTATACTTTATATAAAGCTTTGTATTCAAAAATTGATATTGAGATCAAATAATAACGAGGAAAACTGTATAATAATCCATATGGAACGATGAAGGAATAGACTGAACTAAACTGTCATCGTCATTAAGCTGCGTGTCAGATTTGATTAAAATTCAATATAGATTAAGGGAGTTCTGGCGAAGGCAAGAAAGTTGTTGAATAGGGGTCAAAAATAATGTTGCATGCAGAATCGGTACATAGGCACTGTTATGTAACTAAAGTAGTAAAAAGGATACAACATAACTCTGTCATAACCTATAAGACATGTGGCAAGGATCACTATGAGTTGTAACTTAGATAGGGAGGAAGGGCAAGGAAACCCGACCAACCTCAAATACCTGAAGGGAGGAGAGCACTTGACCCTAATCCCTAAGCACAATAAATCTTGGATTTATATAATTTATTGCACGCAGAAGAACCTCAAAGAATTCGGACTCAAAATTCAGATTCGAAATTTATACATATTAAAGCCATTGGGAACATTAGAACTTTTTCAAAATCAAATATCAAATTCAAAATTTAAAATTATAAAGCCTTTATGTACCTCAGAACTTTATTTGAGAGGACACCTCTAAAGCTCAAACCAGCCACATATGCTTGGACAGACATGGAGGTGTCTACAACAAAAAAAAAAAAGATTGAAAAATTGCGGGAGTCTAATAGTTAAGGGATATAACTCTGCTACACGGTTTTTTTAAAATGTTGACAAAAAGATAGCTTAGGTCTCATCCACTTCAAACCTTATACCTAACTTGGATGTGTGTTAGTATTTAAACTTAGCCAAGATCGTGTCATTTTGAAGCGTGTAATTTGGGTAAAACAACCAAGTACCATCATAAAATAATTGTATCATTGTTTTGGGACAATAACTGTGGGTAGGATAGTTAATCCTAGGACAATATCATCAACAGATCTCTATGCAGATGACACAACATCGTCAGACATCCAAAACACAAAGCATGAAGTCGCAATTTCTTTACAGAATGCCCTAAACAAACTGGAAAACTGGTGCACATGCAATGGCATGGTGGTAAATACTGGTAAAACTAAAATATTACTTATCTCAACTCGGCAAAGAAGGACAGATCTTGATAATGATGAACTATATCTGACATGGAAGGATAAAAATTTGCAAATGGTTTGTCATGATAGACTACTTGGTGTTCTGGTAGATAATAACCTATCATGGACTGAACATATCAAACATATCAGTAAAAAAGTCAATTCAAGTTTATGGCTTCTCAGTAGGATAAGACATTTTCTCTCTGAAAGGCACAGAAAGCTATTTTATAACAGTTACATACAACCCTATTTAGACTACTGTAATATAGTATGAGGTAATTCAAATGGTAAAAACAGCAAAGCTGGCACATCTTCAAAAAAGAGCATTTGGGCTAATATCAATCCAGAAAGAAAGCAAGGAAAATTTAGAATGTAGGTTAAAAATATTACCCATTAAAGACCGAATCTGTCTGAGAAAAGCCAAATTAATGTACAGGATATCCCATAATAGTGCTCCTGAATCTTTACAATCACTATTCCAGTATAGGCTACCTGGTAATACTCCCCACCTGCGATCCAAGTCTATCAAACAGTATAAAATTCCCAAACCAGATAAGGAGTTGTTTAAAAGAAGTTTCCAATACTCTGGAACTCTGCTCTGGAATAGTATTCCAGTTGAGATTAGAAATGCCCACTCTATTTCCTTCTTCCAAACCCAATATATACAGTGGCTTCAGAGATGCAACTAAAATAAATAAAATCCTTTGTATGAGGGCCTCAGGGTAGATTAGTTCTTAGCTAATTGTGTTAACCTCTTTAAATAAGGTCATTATTATTATTATTATTAATCAGTGGCACTGCGCAGCAACTTCACAGCAAGCTGACAGTTCAAGTGAACTAAAGATCTATCTGTATCCAGTTACTAATTAAATTAGTTTAAAAGCACAACTAATTAAGAAAGTTACTGTGCGGAAAATAAAAATGGGTGTGTCTTACAGTCAGAGGTTATAACTCTGTGAAACGATGACGCATAAAAATGACAATCAGATTCATACCAAGCACCATAAAAATCTATTGAAATAAAATGATAAGCATGCTATTTATTTTTCATAAATGAAAGTGAGAATTAGCGATCACAACATAAGACACAGAAAAATCTGATAATCAAACTCAACTAAAGTCTCATGAAATTGAAGCTGTAAAAATTATTAGATTGGTATCTAATAACAAATAAAGGGAGCTGCTGTACGGAAGTGGGTTTGACAATATGCGGATATAATTCAACTAAAGGAAGACAAGAACACTGGTAATCGAATCCAGTTAGATATTTACAAAGATCAGGCTACTTATCATATTTGGTTTAAATCTAAAAATAATTCAGGGAGTTATTTTCCGGAAACGAACTTGTGTGGGTCTACCAATCAGGCGCTATAACTCTGCTCAAAGACGACGTAGATGGGAAATTTTACCAGGGCCTCATCAATATCGTGCTGCATAACAAACGGAATTCCAGTATCATGTACAAAAGTTACTGTGTAGAAACTAAAGTGGGATAGGAGATGTGAAGTGAAGGGCACGTACACATGATTTAATATTTTGTTTTCTACATCAGGGGTTGGTGGGTGGGGATTAAATATACATTTAATCGTGTTTGATACGTTATTTATAACATTCGTATCGCAAAGATAAATAAACTGTTAAAAACACGAATACTTCCATGACCGTAAGGGCACTGCTCTTGTGGAAACTTTAAAGTTTTCTTTCTTGTTTTATTTCTGTCTTTCTTTTGAATGTTCAGATGAACTAAATCTATTTAAAGGCACCTTTATTGTGAATTTCAGGTGAATTAGATCAGACTTAAGGTAAGCGTACAAATGCGAACAATACTCATCTGCAAAGAAAATTGAAATGTGTCAAACTTACCCACGGACTATTTGAGAAGATAATTGGATTGAATCAAACTTATTCAGGGGAAATTCGGAATGTACTCTCAAATTTCTAGAGAGTTAATAATTTTTCCATCGTGGTAGATGTTGTATAAAGATTGGTGGCAGGTACATATAATACATCTATGAGCAGATTTAAGGATATATTTAACGACTGATGGGTAAACATTGCATTGCCACGATTGGCTTTGCCACTCGTGATAATACAAATGTTTCCTCTTCACAAGTGAAACTTATGTATACTCAAAACGTACATTCTCTTTATATTATTTATTTTAAAGGCAAAAACCTTCTATTTATCTTCTGTGTCAGTTTGGTTAACGGCTGTATTACTACATCGATAAAATGAATTATACATGCCCATCCATACACATAAACATACATTTGTATACGTACATATAGGTTTATGTCTCTTTTGAATAATTGGTAGGTCATACATTTCAATATAGTTTACTTCACATGTTCACCTTGAATTCCTATGATATATAACAAAATTTAAGAAAAGCACACAAGTTTCCTTTCTGTATTAACAACTTGGTAGGATACCACGGATAATTGGATTATGTATCTCAATAATAAATGCAAAATACTTCGATATTTTCAAAACACTATACAAAATCATGCGGAACGATTTGTCATTCTGATTTTATTTATAAATGTTCTCAACATAATAGAACCTGACATTAAGTTGGAAGAATTAATCTGCTCCATCAATACGTAACTCGCAATCTCTGAAAGCAAGTTTTGCAGTCTTTAAATAACTTATTTCTTGAGTACAAGATTAGAAGCTATATCGAAATATCAGCGATTTCTAAAACCTGTAAACCATAAGACAAACAAGACACATATCTATTCTGCAGAGTAATAATTAATCTTCCAATCGATACAGTCACAGCCGTTTGATCACACAATTTGCAATTGATTCAAAGAGAATCGAATGCGCTTTACTACTTAAGCAACTAGTTTTGCACTGTTCAGTTTAATATTTTTTACAATCATCTTAGTCAATCCAGGGAACAAGCAATTATTGTTGAATCCAGCTCACTTGAAATAACCCTTATTCGCCTTGTAATTTGTATTATATTTATTGACTATTATTTTCGGAAAGATATTCCAATTTTGTTAAGACTAAGAAATTGCTACCAACCTGAAAATTTCTTGGTGATTTGGTGTTTTTGTTTTTACTGTGAACTTTATGAGACTGTTAACTTTTACAAAATTCCAGAGATTTATAGGCGATCGTCTGAGAGCGCCTAATTTGTATATTCGATGTGTTAAGCAAAAACCCTATGAAAAAAAAAGAAGATTTAATATTCGCTTAGCGCAATCTACCTATAAAGTGGAGTAAATCGTATCGAGGTACTTAAGTGTTTACCATATCTTATACAAAATGCTCCATTCAGGTTGTTACCCTGCATTTTATTTCAGATGTAACTTCATTATATCAAAAAATGGGCATATCGAAATGTATCATTTTGGATGCCACTATGGGATCTGTGGGAATTTTGCACTACAGGCGTCTATGTAAATTTAACATTTTGGAGGGGTCACTGTAGGGGCCAATGAACATTGAACATAATATTTCATTATGGGGTCTATAAGAATATAAAATGAATGGGCCTCTATGGGGGAAAGGGAATTTTAGCATGGATGGGATACTATAAGACCTGTGCAAAATGTATCGTGACTGATGGGTCACCGTTAGGCATATGGAAATTTTACATCTCGGATGTCACCGTGGTGGTCATATAAATTTAACATTATGAACCACTATTAGATTCCACGGAAACTTTACCACGAGTGGACAAACCTGGTGGAGGGACAAACAAAACACCTAATGACAGACAAACACTCACTTTTATTAACCAACACCCACCTTTCTTACCAGCACATGTCTTTATAATCCAACACACCTTATTTACTATCCAACCGACATCCACGCCAATACTAATACATAAATAAGTGACTGTGGGTATATGATTGATAGAATCACAGCGTATGTCCTTACAAACAAATACTATCCAACAACAAAAGTGAGTGGTTTTTAAACCAACCTATATATTTTGAGAGATTAAAGTAAATTCCGATGGAAGAAAGAATGAGAGAATACGAAGAAATAACTAGTCGAGCAGCTAAAACAACAGGTATCTAGAGTATCAGGCCAAGCAAGAAAAGAAAGAACGCATCTTTGGGGTACTTGCATCCGTGGACTGCGTAACCCTAATGATCTCGAGGATCGATTGGAAATACTGGTGAGATAAGTTTGTGTGGACAGCAATGCCCCCGAAATCATTAATGAAGCCACATTGCTCAACAAATCATCGCATGAGCAAAGGCACATATCGTGCGCTTATGCATAAACTTGTTTAATATTTTCATGATATATATGGCTACGACACCGATGATGAGTTCTGAAATGATTTAGACGGTCAATAGCGCCCATAGTGTGACCACGATCATTACCATCTCATTCACGAAATCAGAATTCAGTGTGACTTTATCGCACATGTATCGCACCGAGAGTATTACAATTGGACTAATATATTATTGAACTTTCCTCTGGTGCATACGATATTGAATTGATCAATAAAGAACTTCGACAAAAATTTGCATTAATAACCATCAAAGACTCAAACATTTATATACGTGCCGATGAGCCACACTGAGTTCTGTCATTGCATTGAATCTCAGACGTTTTAGCTTGACCTTGATAAATTTCTGATGATACAAGATTTTTATGCATAGGATATCGTGTAGTGCGCCTGACATTGTCAGAAATGCCTCAGCGATGAAAGTTATTTTAACTTGTGACGTCGTCAATGGCAGTTTCGAAAGCAAATCTGAAACGAAATGCGTAGTCTCCCAAAGTTACAATCTGTTTTGGTTTTCACCAACCATACAAGCAGGTGACTTGATATCATCACACAGCGCCTCTGTATCTACCATGTTATAATAATTGGCTGACCCATGTTCTTTTGTCCTGGGTAGATCAAGATGGGCACGTGACTGATATTTCAGGTTAAACATTGACGATACGACTGTACATTAGAGATCAACCTGACATTTCATAATGATAACAATGACAGTCATGCGTTGACGTGTGAAACCCATTCGTATAGTTAATGCGAGTAAACCCGTGTACATGACCTATTATGGAACTGGGCTTGTTGACGTTGTTCGTTGATTATTTGCAGACGCCACAAAATACTCGGAGCTATGACCTTCTGACCTTGCGCTATGCACCTGTTATATACATCTAATTTGCATTTATTGTGGTTATTTTTTAAATTTTATTTTTTGGTTTCAATTACACGCTATTGTAATGTAACATTGTATGTTAGACTTAACTTTATCCAAAATCAGGTTCATTTTTTGCTTGACCTGTATTTTTTTAAAGTTTTTATTCTGTAAACCACGAATACATAGTTAAATTATTCTCTATGTGTATGGGTTTAATATCAAGATCATTATTATTGGAAGTAAATATATTTATTTGGGTCCAGGTCTAGGTTATTGGGATTTACCTGGTGTATCTGACATAACTTAGGTTCTGTGTTTTAATTTTAGTGATAAGTTTCTAATACAAACTAACCGTTTCTTTTGTAAACATCAGGATCATTCTAGAAGGTTACTTTCCATTACGTAATAGATTTTTATTTTACAGAAAATGCTAACTGTGACGGGAAAGTGTGTTCGTCTTTAAGATCTAGAACAATTAAGTTGTATTATATGTTGTGACCAGTAATTTTTTTTCGGCTGGAATTTATTTCTTTAAAGTACTGAATTCAAGTGATTATTTATCTCTGGAAATACAAAAGTACTCTGATAAAATCCTTGGAAAGAGACATTCACTGGAATTTATAGTGAATCAAAACATGGAATTATATTACTGTGATTCAACAAAAGACTGTTGACACATTTTCATTATACAGGTTAAAACAGACACAACAACACCTTCAACTTTGGAGTAAATTTGGATATCTACTAATTTATATTCTGGATCATAAATTATTAGGACTTGTGTCTGTAATTATATGATTGTTTTGGGATTTAATTTTAACTTGTATTCTAGAGAACTAATTATTTGTTGAAATTACTAAGCTGGCTGCTTTTCACTCTTTCCTATTACTTATTTCAAATGCATTGACTCGTAACAGAAAATTGGGGGGTCGACGTTGAGATACGAATTTCTCTAAAATATTTCAGAAAACTTTGTTTTTCAGATTAAGATTCAGCTTGTTTATAAATTTTTTAAATCTAAGGTATTATTTTCACATTTTATAAATCTTTAATGAAACCATAAGCGTTTACAATACCATCTAAAGAAGAGAACTTTGTTTTGAATCCTACCCAGGAGCGATTAGAATTTTTAAAAATAGAATTACAGCAAACAAAGTTGGAATTAGAGATAAGACAGGTTGTGTTTCAGGCAGAAATGATGCAAATGCAGAAAGATAGTGACGAGAGAGAGAGAGAGAGAGAGAGAGAGAGAACGACATTGTCAGAAGAAAAGAGGAGAGACAAATGCAAAGAGAAAAGGAAGAAACGGAATTTCAAATTAGTTTTAAAGAATTAAAGCTGGCAAGTGGAAAGCACTCCTCC
Organism: Sinohyriopsis cumingii; assembly: GCA_028554795.2. Lineage (NCBI taxonomy): Eukaryota > Metazoa > Mollusca > Bivalvia > Unionida > Unionidae > Sinohyriopsis > Sinohyriopsis cumingii. The sequence continues at coordinate 22,151,211 of CM068831.1, forward strand.
ACCTTAATGTTTTCAGAAAGATCATGTTAGTACCTTTTTCAGGAAAAAGAATGAGAAGTAGATAAATATTTTGTTCAATTTGAGAAAATTGCTGAAATGGCCATGACAGCGCTTGACTTTGTTATTACAATGTGTACTTACTGGCAAAGCTCGTGAAAATTACAATTCTCTGTCACTACAACAGGGTGCTAGTTATGCGGTTGTTAAGGAATATATCTAGAAGGTATATGAGTTGGTACCTGAGGCATATCGACATGGTTTTAGGAACTGTAAAAAATCAACTGACCAGACTCCTGTCGAATTTGCACCGACAAAAGCACGACAATGTGATAGGTGGTGTTCTTCTGAAAAGGTTAATAAAGATTACAAAAGTCTCGAACAATTTCTATTAGTTGAAGACTTCAAGAATTGCATCAATAGTGACGTTAAGATTTACCTTGATGAGCATAAGGTCGAAAATTTATAAAGTGCTACTCGTACACTGACGAGTATTCTTTAGCTCATAAAGTTTCGAACCTAACAGGAGATAAGTTTGTGGTTAATCCACTTGTAACTGAAAAGCCTTGTTTGGATCGAAAACTCTATCCTATTGAATAATAAATCCCTGATTTATATACAGCTTGTTCAGTTACAAAACCTATGACAAAGAAAGCTCTTGTGAATGATGTTCATGTTGAAAAGTATTCCTTTAGCTGACACATATACTGGCCAGGCTTTGGATGAGGTCACCTTTACTCCTTTGTTTGGATCAATCAAAGTGTATTGATTACAGTGATCCTCTTTTAACTATTCATTTTCTTTATTATAATCAGGGTGACAAACGACAATCACGTGGCTTCGAACAGGAAAACAATCATAAGAGTTTGTTTACGAGGGTCATTAGTGAATCTAAAGCCGCATCAGTACCTGTTTGTTATTTTATTAAAAATGGGGTCCTTACGAGAAAAGGTAGACCACCTGAAGTACCTGCTGGTAACGTATGCTCGGTGAGCTGTCAAATTGTACTTTCAAAATCGTTGAGACAGGAAATTCTTAGTTTGGCTCATGAAACTCCTTTTCAGTCTGGAACCACATAAAGGATGCGTTTCTGCCACATACATACACCCACCCGCTGATATTGTGGGGAAGTTTACTTGGCACAGAAATATGCAGCATGGTCTTGCTGTACCAAAACAGGTGCTTTTGACGTTTCAACTTGCAGCGCGAGATAATGACCAGGCACAAAGTGAAATGGTATTTGACAACTTAGAATTTACTGAAGTCTTTTTGGGGTAAGACGGTTATCAGGAATCTTCGGAAGAAATTCGGCTGGACTACACATAAGCCAGTTATATTGCCCGTGTATATCACAATCTGTGGTCGTAAATGGACCGGTATCAAAACGTCGACACGTGTCCCTAGATTTCTCAACAGGACCGTGTACGTTTTACATGATTCATTTCTTTTCGTTGGAGCAGCTGGAGTTGTTCCGGTAGTCCTTCTTTGCCATATATTTTCACACACGCTGTTGCTGGAGGGCACATGTGGAAATTATGTAGAATTTGTAATTAATCCTGTTGCGTATTTCGATTAATAATATCCTATCAAGAAGTAAAGGTCGGTCTTACTCAAAGTCAGCTGGGGAAAAATCAAACACGATATCAAAAACAATTGTGGAGTCACGTTAAAACTTTCTTCAACAAAATTAAACGGAAATGTCCCCTTGTGGTTGACCAAAATATAGCTTGCTCAGCTTAATACGACTAAGCACAATAACACTTCGGTGATATTAAAATTATATAAGTCAGAAGTGGCACAAACGCAAAACCCGACGTAATATTCCCATTCCTTGTAGACACAAAAGGTGTTCGGTAGACGCTTAATATTCGGGATATTTACGTTAAGCTGAAAGGCGCTGTCGCAAAAAACCTGACTGAAGTCGCTGAAAATTGTGGAATCAGAGACAACGGCGTATCGGTTGCATTTACGAAAGACTACATTAGTATTTGTGGCAATATTGCAACAAAAGAATATGTAATTAATCAAATCGCTAGCTTTCCTGCACCATCAGGCGTAATAACTTCATGGAGCAGAGTTTCAGAAACAAAAGCCAAAGAAGGAGAGGAAAAAGCTAACCTAAAATGGGAGACTTATTATAGATTCTCTTCAAGAAAATAGTTTTGAAAGACTTAAACGTCACCTTGTAAACGTGCACGAGTCTTGATCATAGTTGTTTATCATAAGTGGATGTAAAGGTTGGTTGAATAGAATAGTAATGTTGATACATAATTAGAGGCATTTTGGAGTTTCGTCACCTAAATTACGTATGAACCAATGTTAAAGATTTTTTTCACATATACAGTATCAAAATCAATAGTTGATGGAGATGAAATTCAGTTCAAAGCAATCAGCGTTTATCCTGACAAGTACTTAACCATCTTTGGTGTTTGTATTTAAGATTAGAGTTTATCATTGTATATGGATTTTGACCACGGTGATGTAATTGATGACTTTACCACAAACGGGGTGCTGGCTCTGCTGGTAACGGATGTTAAAATCGAAAACAGTTTCGTTCCAGTGACTGGTGTCTCTTGTGGTGCGAGCAAATTGATTTCAATGCGACTGCATTTACGAGTATGCTTCTATTCCGAATTATTGGCAGACACTCAGAGCAGTCTGAATACTGTCAGTTTTGCTCGGTTACAATTGAAGATCAAAAAATTAATGCTATTGGTTTAAACTGTGTTTTAACCAAGAAATTAAGATCTACGTAAAATACAATAGGGCAATAAAATACAACATAGGTCTATGAAACAGGAAATTTAGGACGTAGTGTGAACAAATAATCTGCCAGTTCATCGTGGCCGTTTACTCAAGAGATAGCTTTACACCAAAAGCTAGACAGATATATTACATAACTCATGATTTCATATATATCTGTAAGTGAATTCACAATATTTCAAAAGTGATGTTTAAGTCCGACATGGAAATTACTTTGTAATTCCAATGAACAATTAAGAAAAATAATTCATTTCAAAGTTTAAATGAACACTACTGAAACTGGGTGTATAACAGAGATATCTTAAGCTAGGAATAACTAATCTTGTTTATCTGAAAAGTATATAAAAACCTAAGACACAATTAGACCACCAGGATGTGGGTCATTTCCATTAAACACAGTTTCTCTCCTTCAATTCTAGCAAAGAACCTGACAAAAATCAGGTAGGCAATGGTTTTTCCAATGGAAAATCCAATGTCCTTAATTCAAAGCAAACAAGTTCGTTTTTTTTTCTTCAGAATAAACTGCTACAAGCATGGATAAAAGTTAAACAAACACACACACACACACACACACGCTGTGCCTTAAATAATGTTTAATAGGAAAAAGGAATTAATCGATAATAAGCTTGTAATTATATTTGACATTCTGGTTCTTTTAATTTCAGGTTCGTCTACTTTTGGATCCAGTCCTGGAGGCAGTGGAGGTAAATATGCCCATACATTACTGTTAGTTATCAACCTGAAGATATTCCTCAACAAAGTGTTGGCCTTTGAGCTAATTTTTTTTAATTACTTGTGGAAGCCAATGCATAATTTTTTTTTCGAACAGTGTGCAGTTATCATGCGTACGAAAGATGAAATCCTCAAACCTGAAGAAGTTATGCAAGTCGAAAGAAACGACGATGAACATGAAAATTAGAATCACTCACGTTTAGAATAAAAGCAAGGCTTACACAAGTTATTTATTTGAATCCAATAGCTAGCATCAGTACGCAATACACTCTTCGTAAATTTATGTGTATTGTTATACCTTTATATATATATATATATATATATATATATATATATATATATATATATATATATATATATATATATATATATATATATATATATATATATATATATATTAAAGACCTTCGGTAAATGATCATTGCAAAATGTTAAATGATATAGTTGTTTGTACGCCCCATCTTTTTAATTTTGCACCGTCCGTCCATCCGTTTCCAAAAGTTTAATTAGAAACATTTTCCCCAAAACATTTTAACGCAGGTTATTGAAATTTGTATTTAGATATGAACATATGTACATTACTAAATTTATTAATATGCCATTATAGCAATTATTTCAAATGTGTTCTAAATATTTGAACTTTTGGACTCACTCTGTAGGGTCTGAAGTGGGGCATACCTATTTTACTAACAAAAACCTAGTTTGATATGTTTTCTCTAGCACTATAATATTTCTTTCCCTCTGAAGTTCATGTGAGATTGTATGCACCATTGTTCTAGTGATATTTCGTTCCTTCTGAAGTTCACGTAAGATTGTATGCACCATCGTTAAAGTGATATTTCGTCATATTGAACTCCAGAAAACAGACATTTCCTTTCTGAGAGCATCGAGTGGAACTACTTGGGTTGGGACTGCTCATTGTTGCCGTCTTGCAAGTCGCCATTGAACTTTTAGCTTCAGTGCCAGATTTGACTTAAAAATGCATCTACCGGATTAGGTATGGTATATGTACTACCAATACGGTGTAAACATTTAATCAAATTGGAACATAATTTTCTCATATGTCCAGTTTTAAAGATAGATATTGCTTGTAGCAATAAAACCAAATAGGATATATTTTTGGAAGTGAAAAGTAGGCAAAATATCTGAACAACCCATAGCTATTAGTAAATGGAAACGTGTCAAAAATTGAATTGTGAAATTGATACTTTTCTCTGCAGCTGTCTAGATATCAGTATCGCATGTACTTGACATTGTTTGTGTTGGCGATACGAGAGCAGATGCTGCACTGTTTTCTCAAAACCTTGAATAAAAAAACAATAATATATATATATATATATATATATATATATATATATATATATATATATATATATATATATATATATATATATATATATATATATATATATATATATATACAGGAAAACCAATATCATAGCCATGGATTAGACATTGATTTCGCCGGTGAGGATTTTCAAGCAGGTTGTGCGAATTTGCAGAGGATTTCAATTTGCGTAATTGCTTTACACTTAACGGAATTTTCTAAATGCTTGTAGTTTTTTTTTTTAAATTTAAACCTTTCAGATGAATTACCTGTAAACTGTACTTTAAAGTACATGTACATAATGACTGCTTGCAAATGCAGTAAAATATTTTGGGACAAGGTGAACTTGCTTCGCGTTCTTATTCTTAAACCAATATTGATTTTGCGCGCAGCAATGTTTTGCGGATTTGAGGGTGAAAGCTTTTGGATTTTTTAAAACATTTAAAACTATTATCCTACAGTATGCAGATATTTATGTTCGAATAGTTTTGAAAATCAGTGGTGGTTTTTTCTACATTCATGTATTAACATAGCTACAAATGATAGTAGACTAATATTATATAATTTACTTGTGCCTCGGATTACCGTAAATCGTTATGCCAAAAGTACGAAAAAATGCTGATGATGCTAGCTAAATATTACTTATATTTATTTACAGGACTAGTGTAACTTGAGTCACTGTTGATACTTAGCTTCTTAGAGAAACCGTCAATTCACCAGTATGAATTTGTCCAAACATTTTCGGTGCTAACGTTGCAATCCAGATGAACGTGAACCGTTTCGTAATTTACTCTTTCCTATCAGAGATTCTCTCACCTTAGCGATAGTTATATACAAAGAAAAGTATTAAAAAAAAATTAGAAGTGAGATCTGAATAGGATTTATGTAAAAACGATTTATGCATTGAAAGTCTATTATCATTTTACCTAACAAATTAATTGCAGTTTGTATCTCTAAAATACGCATGTTTTGTTTTGCTTCCTTCTTCTTGTTCTTTAAGCTTTTAGAGGCTCTTCACCTGATTTGCAAGCCTAATTTTGACCCGAACATCCCAAAATCGTCCCAAGAAATTACTAAGAAGCAGGAAAGACCTTTACCAACTCCTAGTGTACAAGAACATAAACGCTGGAATGTGAAGAGATCGAATTATTCTAAAGTTTGCCGAAAATCCAAGAGCTTTACTAACCTTTTGGATGACATCGAAAACGTTTGGAATCCTGTTCAACAAAGCTTGTCTTTGCAAACTTTGATTCACTTATCACACACGATTGGAGGGCCCAAGAAACGTGACGAATCAGCGAGCAAGAGGTGTAGCTCTGACACAAACAGTCTGGAATACAAAAATGGGAATGGTGTGTGTGTGTGTGTGTGTGTGTGTGACTATTCAACTATTGAATAAATTTTAATTGAACAAATTTGATCTGCTATAGAAATTGGTTGCTGTATCTAATACATTAAGGATGATTTACATATATGCCTGTTTAATTTTGAATAAGTAACGATCAAGAATTTTTTTTAAAACTTTAAAGTCGTAACCAAAACGAGTAAAGCTAGAAAACGTATTTTATCAATCATTTATTTAGATGCGTATTTATACTGCATTGCAATGCGTGTGAGTGGTCTGGAAGAGGACCCAAGTCCTCAAAGAATTTAGTAGCAGCGATAAAAGATTTGTTTCTGTGTTACATTTACAGTTGAAGAACCGGATTAGGAGTCTTGTATTATATTGGTAACAGTCTTATATCATGTTGTTAGCTGTCTTACATCATATTGTTAACAGTCTTGTAGCATATGATTGACCGTTGATAGTTACTGCAAAATGATAGATATCTACGTAAAATCATGTTAAATGTATAATTGTTCAACCAAAAATGACAGACAATAGGATTTCTTGTGTTACGATATTTTTATTTTGATGTATATTTTTAACGTACGCATACTAAATGCATAGGCAAAAGTTGCGTTCTTTATCAATGGAGCATGCACTAACATTCTATAACGAATTTTCAAAACTCTCCTGAAGAGAGTGGGTAGGCAGGCATAGTGCCACCGGCAACCACTATTTCGAGTACACGAGTCCGAATGTGTCTTCATTTCGAGTACTCGAGTTCTTAATTTGGTACGTTTTTGGCAGGCCTCGTTTTCCTTTGCACATTTTATTCCTTAGCAGCAAAAATGGATGGGTCGGGGGATGGGGGGGGGGAGCCTCTGTAATCTATCATTCATCCTTTTCATTCATTTATATATTTGTTTTGTTGATAAAAAAAACTACATAAGTTCAATTTGTTCTGACAGGATGCCGTATCGATAACCAATTACAACAGGACATATGACTGCCGTACCGATAACCAATTACAATAGGACCTATGACTGCCGTATTGATAACCAATTACAGGACCTATGCACCGCACGAAAATCTACCACACAGCAGCAGAAAAGATGAAACTGGAAACTTTCATTCACGATTATGCGACATTGCCTGTTTTGGCACGTGATGCTTAATATACATGTCTTTAGTGAGTGGCTGAAAACTAGCCAGCATGAACTGTTGCCTGGGACAGTAAATACTGTTGCCTGGGACAGTAAATACATGCCAGTGAATGTTACCTTTGTACTATTGATGGTTCCTTTCAATCTGCAGAAAATCTAAAATGTTATTGATACAATATAAAAGTTTTTTTTTCCAAATTCTTTGAGAAAAGAATTGGGATAACACAAGATTGTTAAGGATGACTCTAGTCTCATATATATATTGTAACAGGGTAATTATCTCGAGGCATTATTAGTAGTGAAAGGGGCCACTTTACGTACAATGGAAATTAGCATTACAGAGACCCCTGGGCCACTTTACGTACAATGGAAATTTAACAAGGCGAAAAATCGTGTGCCACTTTACGTACAAGGGGAATTAACATGGGAATAAATTGTGGGTAATTTTACGTACAAGGGGAATTGAACATGGGATTTTTTTTTTTGTTTTAGAAATTTTTAAAAAAGGGTAGGCAATTGAAAAGTCATTCTCTTTTCGAGAAATATGGCTGGACCTGAAAATGGCCTTTGGCTTTCTTATGCTTCTTCTTCTATTTCCTCCATTTCCTCATCCATCCCCTAATCTTTCCCCAAATTCCTTTGTTCTTCCTTTTTTCTTTTCAGGTAACCAGTCTGGGTGACCCATAGCCCTGAACTTCTCTTGTATCTTGATCCAATTGTTGTTGAGTTTGTCAAAGGCCTCTTTTTTCTTTAAGTTTTCCTTATCCTTTTGTTCTTTATTCCACTTGTCTTTGATCTTTTTCACTTCTTCCTCCATTACTTTTCTCATAAGTTGTTCCGATTTCTTAAGCTGGTCTAGGCATTTTTTGACAAAGGACCACTCTGTCCATTCCATTACGTCTTCCAAAAAGCACCTGACTTCTATCACATTATCCATGGCTTCCTTTAAGTGACCAATCTTTACATACTCTGGATCTGTAAAGTCTCTTAGTCTTTTTACTTCTTCTTCTATCATCTCTTTCACCAGATCCATAGATAATTTTAGGTTGGTCACTTGTCTTCTGACAAAATCTCGGGTAAGTTCATGCTTCCATTCTCGTTCAATCCTTTCCACTGCATAAGCTCCATCCACCATCCAATACCAAACGTTTTTCAACTGGTTAAACAATTCTGTTACAGCTACCATCTTCCTTGTCTTTATTCCATACAATGGTTCCAACGACGAACGTGGTGGGTTCTTATAGTGAAAGCGATGACGTGATAGAAAACATCCCCCTAAAACATAAAATTGGTCTTACCTAGATCATGACCAAACATCGCGCGGACGTGAAGGAAAACATCCCCTACTTTCTCATTTCATATAATAAAACCCTAACTATACTCTCCACATACGCTAAGAAACAGTTAAAAAAAACCATAATCTACTATTCACACAAACGTACGCGAGCCGTTACAAACACAAACACAAATACATACACTCCCACTCTGAAAAGAGTTAGTGTTTATATTCACACTACTCTACCTACACACATTGGCAAATGGATCGTTATTTCTTTTCTAGAGTATTGGGGTAGCCCTGAAAAGGGCTGGTTTTTTTTTTTTTTTGGAACTTCATGGACACCTGGTTAATGGTGGCACCTTCCAGGCCTGGCGCCGCATACACATCTTGTCCCCCAGTTACTTTTTACCTTTTGGGGGGAGAGAGCAGAGGCAGGATATGTGGCTTCAGAATCCCAATTTTCGCTCTCTGGGATTCTGAAATTTCTTCTTCTTCTTCTCTCCTTTTCCTCCTCCTCTTCTTTGTTTCTTCTCTCCTCCTCCTCTTCTTTGTATTTTCTCTCCTCCTCTTCTTTGTTTCTTCTTTCCTCCTCCTCTCTCATCCTTCCTTCTTCCACAATGGCTTCCGCGGCCAGTTCGTTCAACAGGCGCCTGGTATATTCCAGATGCACATGAAGTTCCAACAGTTTCGCCAGTCTCGTGTTCATTTTTTGGTGTTGATCAATCAACAAGGGTAGCTAGACTGCCGAACGAGTTTCAATTTATACTGAAAGCGCGGACGTGAAGGAAAACATCCCCCTAAAAACATAAAATTGATCTTACCTAGATCATGACCAAAAAAAAAAAACAACGCGCCGGCCTAAAAGAAACACTCACTCACTTTTTTATACTGCTCATCACTATTCTAAAAAAATTTTTATTAATCACTTCAATAGACTATCCACATACGCAAAGCAATCCAATCTAACCCCAAATATACACCTCAAACACCAAAAAAAAAGACATCATTTTAATCTACTATCCATACCAACGTACGTGAGCACTTACAAACACACAATCTTATACACAAACACACAAACACATACACTCACATTTTTTAAAAAAGAGTTAGTGTTTATATTCACACTACTCTACCTACACATTGGCAAATGGATCGTTATTTCTTTTCTAGAGTATTGGGTAGCCCTGAAAAGGGCTGGTTTTTTGGGGTTTTTTTTTGTTTTTTGTTATGGCAATCTTTTTTAGTTTCTAAGAATGCGATGTCCTCTCAGGATAGACTTTCTGGCGATAGGTCTGCTTCTTCGGAAAGAGAAGAAGAAATCTTTGGTGTCGATACGGCAATCGACAAAGCCTCTGTCAGGTTCAGGTTGCTGCTGCTGCTGCTGTTGTTGTTGCTGCTGTTGCTGCTGTCTCTGAAGTCTGTACTTCTCTGTCCATTCTTCTTTCTCCCTGTTCACTTCTTCTCTGAAGAGCTCTTCTATCAGGTCTTCAGTGACTTTTAGCATTCTCACAATCTCTATTTCTTCTGGCTTCGGTATCAGACTGTGTCTGACCCTATGCAAATTCACGTAGGCTTCGTTGAGCTTAGCTAGTTTGGAGCACATCTTCGTAGGAGGATGAGTCGACAATGGATGGTTAGACTGGAAACAACCCCCGGTTCTTAAAGTCAAAGCGCGGACGTGAAGGAAAACATCCCCACATGGTTTTCGAGTCGCAACGTTCAGTGAGTGTCATGAGAGGGATAGTAAGAAATTAAAGAGCATCAATCAAACATTCTTATACCTAAACAAAAGACAAAGGCATTTTGTTTCAAAACACAACATTTTTTATTCAAAAATCACTTAACACTAACCAACAACAACTCTAACATATTTTAAACAATAATCCAACATTATAACATCAAATATTTTTCTTCAAATACAGTCTACTTTAAACAGGGCTGACAACGTTGTGAATGAAATTGTGATTTCCACTGTTGGAAATCATTAGGCCATTGATGGACACTACGTTTCCTAACTTGAGACAAAATATAAGCATAATGGTCACAAAACCATCGATCTACTTTCACATCGTTTCTAGTAGAAGAACGAGGATCAAAATGAGTCACTAAATGTTCTAAGGAATAGCCCAGGCTACGATGATGCAGAAAATACACACAATATTGTCCACACACCAAGGAATCTGTGCCTTGTAATTTCACATTATTGAATCGGGTGGTCTGAGCATTTCTTCTCATAAAGTCAATGATATCGTCTTCCAAAGGGGGCAATCCGTACGAATCGAAATATTCCACACATCCTTCTTCAGGAAAGTAAACGGTTACCCAGTGGGTTCCTGGGAGATGACTGTCGTCCGTGTTGATCACGTAAGCTAGATGGTCTTGAGGTTTGCGATGAGGGAGTTCATCTTTAGCACAGACGACAGGATTCCAAGAAGCTGTATACGAACTGTGGTTCAAAAGGTAATAAAGTTCCCAGGTATCCATTGATTTGTGTTTTTTTTCTTCTTCACAGGTAATAATATGTCATCAATTCGATCCTGACTTTTTGCTTGAAAATGTCTGACAAATAACCGTTTCTTCGTTTCGTCTCCTCACTCTGATTCAGGAGAGCTTCGATACGATGGATCTCTTGAGTGGTTAATGGTGGACAAGAATGTTCACGCAAGTCTTTATACCACTGATGCAACACGTCTTTGTCCGAGATGAGACTCCAAGCATCGTCCAGATACTCGTCCAATTTTTCTTCTTGACTTAACATCAGGCATTTATCGTGTTGAATTTGACTGGGATGAGCGTTTTGACATCCATAGCAATTTTTCTTGATCAATTCCGTCATTTTTTCCGCCAAGTGTTTGGCAAAACAGGAGACTAAATGGGCTTCTTGTTCTGGCCATCTCGACTTCATCATGATATCTTCTTCGTCTTTGTCTTGGGATTCTCCTTCCACGGTCTCCTCACATTTCATCTCCAAAGTTTCTCCACTAGGTAAAGAGGGATAACAGTCTTCCATGGTTTCTAGTAATCTAAAATAACTTCTCTCAAACTGTTGATTTCTATCGTATTATCGAATTCTGCATACAGGATGACGTTCAACGTTGGATCAGCAGGGTCTCGGTTTGCAAACTGAATTTCCACACGAATCTGGCCTGATTTTATAGGGTGGAAATGTCCCTCGTCGCTGCCTTGGTCTGGAGTGAAATCGAAAGCCCACAAAGCATAGCCTCCTGCATAATCCTCGTACGTAATCCCGTGACTGGTGTTGGTCCCTAACTGTCCCGTGGCTTCGTACAGGGACAAGTACGATCTCAAGTAATTGTTCTGGGCAAAGTTAGGCTCAAAGGGTCGGGTACACAAGGTCTTGCCGTCGCGACTGACTTCGATCCTGGACACGCTAGAGTGTCGAAACTCAAAAGGATTTTCGTTGTGAAGTCCATTGAAAGCTGAATTCCTGACGATACCAACGATCAAACGCTTGGGTAACTGTCCTTGGAACAGATGATCTTCGATCATGGATCGCTGTCCAACAGGAATGGTGAACGTTTTCACTTCCACGCGTCGTATGGGATACTTGGCGGTCGTTCTACTCAACGTCTGACTGACGTCGTTTCCCACTTTAGGTAACACTTCCACACGACGCACGTAAAGTCGGGCTTCTTGGATAACAGTTTTGTATTCATTGGCATGGGCCATCAAATGGAAAGCAGCAGTGCTACGATTCAGTCTCAGGCGGATATCCACTCCGTTCAGCAAATACTTTTCTTGTAACCACATGTCCAAATGCAAACGATCCATCAGTTCTAAACTTCGCCCTTGCAGAATTTTAGTTCTACGTGTGTTAAACCCCACATTGTGAGGATCGTCATCTGCTGTCAGGACTGTGTCGTTAAACGTGCCTGCCGTGTCAGGTTTCCATACCAGGCAAGCATCCAGATGAGTGTTCTTGGCTTCTTTTCCGTACGTCAAGAGATTTTCCAGGTAGTCGCGATATGGGTAAGTATCCATACTGCTGCTGACCAGTTTGTTATTCAAGTACAAGTCCACTTCACTGAACAAGGGATGCATGCAATTGTTGACGGGCGCTACTCTATCATTGGCTCCAGGATTGGTGTTGTCCGTTTTAATCACTTTCACCTTCAAATACAGGTAACTGCTATTTAGATCGATGTAATCTTCGGGCTGTCCTTTGATTTCAAACTCGATGGGAGCGGAATCCGTCAAAGAGGAGACAGGATGAAATTCCACCCATTGGGATTCTTGCATCGTCATCATGGTGGGGGGCATGGCAAACATATCCAGTTCCGTCTTGGAACAAGCGCAAGATTCTCGGTGCATCATTTTTTCTCTGTGTCTCAATAATCGAAAACGTCTAAGTCTCGAACGGTTCTTCTTCTTTTCTTGATCTTTCTCGCTTGAAGTCTGGTGAAAGGGTGTTTTCTTCGTCGTCTCTTTCTGCCTTGTCCTTGCTGAATGCCTGACTCGGTAGCGTGCAGGGCATTTATAGGTGTGTCTCGTCGGCCCAAAAGGTCTTTGCCCGTTTGCAGCAAGACATTTTTGCCTGCCCTCATGAAGGCTTCTTTAGGGTTTTGTTTGTCGATGATGACATTTTGGAGAAATTCTTTGCCTTCTTTCAGTGTCGCATCTTTCAAGCGTGCAATCCGCGTGTCACCATCGGTTTCAAGACTGGGGCCACCGAACGAAAGGCTGATTTTAACATGTCTCCTAAACCGTGTCCTCGCTGTCGTGCAACCCCTCGGTACACTGGATACATGACTTACTTACGAGTCGTGAGAAAACCGTTTTCGAAAATGGAGTTTCACCGTGACTTTTCCTTTGGTGAATGAAATATTTTGTCCCAAATCTCCTTTTATAGCAATGTTGACCGTGTCAAAATAAGACTTGCTGACAGGCAAATAGTGAGGATGTACAAATTAGCGGTGGACGTGGTAAGTGTTTCCACCTTCCTCGTCAGCGTTCGTGGCAGAATCCACTTTGAAAGGAATGACACGCAGTAACGGTACAGAGGTGTGTCCCACCACGTTGTACTCCACCACATCGGAGTACACAAACATCTAATTCAGTCCTTGGTTCAGTTCTACCGGGGCACGAAATAACTTGCTAAAAGACTCGTTGTCGTAAACGATCGGTAATTCGTTTTTCTTGAGCATGGCCATTCTCATGTCCATGTCTCCGCCCAACATGTCAAACAATTCAGGACAAAATAAAATGGACACGATTTTACTCCGCTCAAATTTCATCAAGAAGCGACGAGCTGCTTTGTGGTACTCCATGGTGACACTTTTTTGGGCATACTCCAAAGCTTTCAGAAACACGACATTAAACCTGGAGCTTATGGTGCTGACCAAATGTTGACCACTAAAATAATAGCCTGGAGGAATAAACAAGTTGTAGGTCCACGTTTGAGATTTGTCATCATAGGTTTTATTGTCATATTTGACATTGGGGGCATTCAAGTACTTTTGCATTTGCTCGTCATGAACTTCCACCTTAAAAAAATTTTGATTGGGAAGGACATTGAGGACTTGGGTCGGGTGAATGATTTCCACTAAAGCCACTTCCCAATGGGCTTCGTGATCTAAGGGGATGGCTTGAGGTAATTTGGCCGTGTAACAGAACAACGTGTTCTTGGGAAACACCTCCATGGAACTGTCACTGGGTAAGGTTAAGTAAAATTGGTTTTGGTGACTCATAATTCCAGAGTTCTGTGGCTGTCCGAGGGGTTACTGGACGTCAGAGGCGTGTCTCCGCTCAAAATGGGGTTCTGGTTGTGGTTGGAGTGGTGATTGGCACTGGCACTGGACACAAGGTTCCCGTGGTTCCCGTTCGAGAATAGTTTCAGGGAGGGATTGGGAAGCAGGCAACCGATGCAACTGCTCAATAAAATGGTTCACAATTGGTTGTCTCCTTGTTGCAAACTCAAATTGGCAATGGCTGCCCCGATGACACAATACACAACGAAGATTTGGCAGAAAAAGACGATTTGCGTTTTAGGCACACGTTCTCCACACCACACCCACAAGGGTTGTTTTTGTAAATCTTGCACAGAAGAACTGGGTGAAGGAGGACTGGTCGACGTAGCTGCGTCTGTGTGAAAGGGCATGATGGTCACTTCTTTTTATAGTCGATGACTTGCGAAGCGTCGATCCAAGAATCAAAACTGGGTGGATATCCTTTCCAACGTACTTTGACTTCTTTGACACGTCGTTTGCCCACTTTACGGGTTCTGCGTTCGAGAATGCTTTCGATGTACACGTCGTCTTCTTTTTTGGTCACACTTTGTACCTCGGGCAAATAAAACGTTCCTTTGAGCACTTCTCCGTTCATGTCTTCCAATTTATAGACGGTAGGATGAGGCCATGCACTCGTCCAGTGACACGAAACAATTCGGTCGTCCAGTTAGGTAAGTAACCTTTGTCGAAAGTGCGTTTGGTTTTGCCAATGCGTACCCAATCTCCTACGGCCAACATGCCACTTTTCTTGGGGACAGCCCTCGTCGGGGACGTACCAAACAGGCGCTCAAACACCAACACTTCGTTGTCGGGAGTCACGTCTTGCGGGGCACGTCCGATGCTTCGATGGTAAGATTGGTTGTAAGCTTGCACCAGGTGCGGTAAGATGTCGATGTACTTCAGAGTGTGGTGATGCGTAAAATATTTCCACATGCGTTCTTTCAAAGTGCGTTGAAAACGTTCCACGATGCTGGCTTTGGTTTCGGGATTCTCGGTGGTAAAAAAATGAATGTCACGTTTCTTTAATTCTTTTTGGAAAGCTTGGTTCAAAAATTCGGTGCCTTTGTCCGTTTGCCATAGAAGAGGGTGACGACCGCTTTGTTTCAGCACTCGTTGCAGGGCTCGCACTAACTCGCTGCTCGATTTGGAAGTCAAGGGCACGACCCAGGCAAATTTGGAAAAGACGTCGATGACACAAAACAAATATTTGTAGCCACGATTGTAGCTGGCCAAATGAGAGACATCGGCTAAATCGGCTTGCCATTGATGATCGATGCCTTCCACTCGGGTGCGACTTCTGGCAAACTTGCGTCGAATGGGTTTGTGTAAAGTGTAGGTAGCTTGTTCTTGTAACCATCGTTGCACTTGAGGTAAACGGAGACTTTTCAGTCGCGTTTTGGCAGCACGATACAATTTTTGAACTCCTGCGTAACCTGCAGGATGCGAGGGATCGTAGTAAATGCTGGCTAACACTTTTTCCATTTTTTTGTGTTTGTTTGTGTGTTAATAAGGCACCCACTCTTGGAAGAGGCTACTCTTTTTCTCTTGGGGTATTTTCTTGGATTGCAATGCTTTGCGTGTGCGACCGGCAATAGGTGTTCAAGAGGAGGAGGATGTCTGAGCGGGGGATATCGGTTCTTGTTTCACTTCTGTCTTCACTTTCTTTTTCTCTTGTGATGAAGAAGGGGTGGCCATCATCTTTTTAATCCATCCAATTCTGGAGGTAGGTGGTGTTGTTAACTTGCGTACTTTTTCTGGTGGAGTTTGAAACCCTTCTTCTTCTTCTTTTCCTTTTTCTGTCTTGGTCACTGGTACTGGTGGTACTGGTACTGGTGATGGTGCTGGACTTTTCATTAAGGTCTTAAAATCTTTCAGAGTGGGTAGAGCTGTTTCGTCTAAAGCTTTCTGGTGAAAGAGTTGCAGTCGTTGCAAAAATTGACCGTACTTTTGCGATTTTTCTGTTTCGGACAAATCTTGGCGATCCATCAAGGACTGCAATTCGTGTTGTAACTGGGACATCTCGCTCAAATTGGGATTGAGAGGTGAATGCGGGGTGCGTTGTTCTTGCCACCGATGGTATTCCATCCATCGTTTGTAAGGCACTAAAGCTAGTTTTCGTCCTTCCATGGGGTTGTCAAGGGTCGATTCTGAGATCTTGGGACTTCCGAGGGTCTTTTTATCTTGCTCCCACCAGTCCTCCCAACATGGTTCCCAAGACTCCTTTCAGTATGGGACCTAACAAGAGGGGCAAAATGCCTCCACGTTGCACTAACATCTTCTTCTTTTGACGAATGGGAATTTTCTTTCGAACCATTTGGCGAAGAACGTGACGATGTTTGCTTAAGCATTGTTTCTGGTGTTTGGACAAAGGGATCGTGCCTTTCAAGACGTTCAAACAACATTCGCACACGGTATCGATGACCTCTTTGGAGGCCGATTGAATGAGTTTTTTTCGTAGAGGTGAAGAAGCTTTGGACAGGACAGATAACATGTCCCCATGTTTGACTAAACGTGGTGGTAGTCCTTTTCTTTTCTTTCCTTGGGGTTTTCTGGAGGGTGACAACTTTGAGTCTTCAGGAGCACCAAAAAAACACTGATACCCCCGACTTGGTCACACACCTTTTTTTATACTGGAACGCGTCGCCACTGATTGTCTTTACGTCGTATCAGTTTGAGGACAGGCATGACACGTCGTGGAGGGGTACGCAACGGACTAAATCGAGCCAGTTCTTGCTTGGACAAATCCAGTAAACTTTGTAAGATGCCCGATCTTTCATGGACTTTGATTTTGGGAGAAGGTACTTTGTGAGCAGCAGCCACTGCCACTAAATTGGAGGGTCCTGCCACTGGGGAAGTTCTTTTTGGGGTCATCAACGGAGAAGTTCTTGGTGTGATTAACGTCTCCAAGTACTCTTCAGTTCCTGGTGTCATCAACGGAGAAGTGGACGAACGTGAGGATGCCGGAGACGCAGTCACCGCCGTGTCAGGTCGTGGTTTGCGAGTGTAAGGTTGCGTCCTGGCCGAAGTGCCTCTCTTGCGACCAGTTTTCTTCTGTGGACTTTTCTTTTTCTGGGGACTTTTTCTCTGTTTCTTTTTCTGGGGGCTTCTTTTCTTTTTCCGGGGTGGTGTCTGGTCAGAGGAGGGTCCCACCACGGGAGAAGTTTTTCTTCTTGGGGACCTGGTCTTTTTCTTTTTCTTCTTGGGGCTTCGTTGGATTTTTTTCTTGAGTATAACTTTAGGGGCATTAGGATCCCATCTTAAGAGAGAGCGAATGATGACCCCTCCTAGAGTACCGCTCCCTCCAGGTTTCAAAATGATTTGTTTTTTGGTTTGAATGTCGATGCGGGGATCGGCCAGTTGGACCAAAGCGACTTTGTTTCGACCGAAAAAGCGTTTGGTTTGATGAGGAATCTGAATGATTCCTTGGAGTATTTGACGTGCCGTCACCGTGAACCATCGTAAGCCTTCTTTGAGACTAGCTTCTAAGACACGAGCTCGTATTTGTGGATTTTTTTCTCGACTGATGCCATACAAGGCACGAATTAATTTGACGGGAAGATGCGACTGAAGGGACGTCATGTTCACACTGTGTGTGAGACAGACGAAAAAGGGTCTGAGGTTTTTATAGATTTTTTTTTATGTGGAGTGAAATGAAGTCGAGGACGGAGACGTGTACAGGACAGGCCCTCCGTCTTGGCACCAGTGGTGAAACAAGTGGGTACGAAATCGCAAATCCTCGGGGGTCGTAGATTTCAAATCGACGAGTAAATAGGCGTGTGGCGTTTGAGTGGCATCGTCGTACGCCTGAGTCAGCCAAGGCGTTCCTAACTGTTTGGCTAAGACTTGCACTTGCGATTTATCTCGAGGGATTTTAAACAAGACCACGTAATGCGCATTGAGACTGATGGTGCGATGGGCTTTACTTTGTTGAAACAAATTTTGAGTGATGTATACGACACTGGCATTACGGTGATGCCCTTTGCGCGTGAACCACAGTTAATTTCTTCTTCGTCTTCTCCTAACATGTCGTCGAAAATGACCAAATGGGTTTGACGGGAGTCAGAGACGATGCCGTCGTCTTCTTTAGGAATGCCTTCCACAAACACGATGGAATCGCCTTGACTTTGTCGCAAGAGGCTGTACGCCGATTGCCACTCTTTGTAACACCACACGATCCGTTGAGGTGGACGATCGATCAAGTGATGTTTATGTTCGATCAAACGTTTGACGAATTCGGTTTTGCCTGAACCGCTAGGTCCAGCAATGAGCATGTTAAAGGGATGGCGAAGATACAAAGCCTCCCAACTGGCACGATCTAAGTGTTCGTCGATGACTTTGACAGTGGAGGAAGAGGGAGCAGAGACAGCAGAGGTAGCCATAGTGTGAGGAATGTCACTTGTGACACGAAAACAAACAAGACAAGAGTTTATATACTTTTTTCAGAACACGTTTATTGAATGTTTTTTTTTCAAACATGAATACGAAAGACAAAAATACATAAAAGCCAAAGGCTTAAGTACAAGAATAAAAGGCATATGATAACCATTAACGTGGAATAAAAACATGTGTCTGTACAACAACATGTTTTGGGTAATGTTCTAACCAGTTCTATAGTAAGGGGTAAGGTCACACAAGTGTCCTCCCGAAAGGGTCTTTCAGGCCTGTCCACGACAGTCCTGTCCTGGGTGACGGGTTCTTCCGGCACCGTCACTAACACGGGTTGAAAAGTAACTTTTTTCCTTGAACAACTCTCGTGCATACTGGGCCACTTCTTGGGTCCAAGCCTCAAAACCCCATTCTTTCCAGGCACGGACATCTGTCCAATGGGGATGTAAGTCACAAGCTACACACACATCGTCATACACGTCTTGGGTAGCTAAAAGTTGACGAATCTTTTTTTCCCGTAGAGGTCGAGAAGTATCCAGATGAAAACGCAAGGCTTTGAGCAAAAGGAGTTTTTCGTGACCATTTAAGGCCATTGAGGTGGTAAGTACTGATCGTAAAGAGTCCACAAGGAATCGGCTGGTAAACGAAATCCCAGAAAACAAGTCACTAAGACACACACCACTTGTCGTCCCAAATTGAATGGATACAGTTCTTGTAATAATCGATGGTAATGATCCACGGTTTGAATATGGTCGTTGAGTTCCTTCCACGGAATCTGTTCAATGATATGTGACATAATCCGTGGCATGGGAACTTGATTTTATAGTCTCTTTGTTTCGGAAGCAATAAAGGTAATTTCTAACTAGACATGTTCGTTCTCCAGTAGGGAATTTAAATGTTACATACTGTAACTGAAACGTTAGAGTTTGTCTAGATGTTTCGTCTTTCTCTAAGCAGATTCCATGTAACAAATGTTGGTAAACCTTTAACTCGTCTTCCTCAATGCGTTGCTGTAAATGAATCTCGAAGTAACCAAAATTACGAACGTCTAGTTCATCATCATTCACAAACTGAAAATGTTCAACAAGGTCTGACCACTGAAAAAATTTCTGACGAATCAGTCCTCTTATACCATTCAGGTACCAGTGGTTAAAGATCTGGTGACGTAACGGATGCAATTGTTCTTTACGTTTCACTTGTATTTTGACCAGTTCTCGGTAAATCCTTTCTCTCAACTCCTCAGGCAAGCACAAAATGTTCTCTTGTAAAGTATTCATAAGTATATACACTGTTTTTGGAATCCTTGGGTGGTGGCCAATAGCCTCGTTTACCTTTGTGCCTGATGTAATATCCACTCATAATCAGTCTTCTTATACTTTGGGACAGAGCATAATTTAAAAACTGTTGAATCACTTTGCGTTTGCGTTTCACTTGTATTTTGATCAGTTCTCGGTAAATGCGTTCTATCAACTCCACAGGCAAGGTACGAATGTTCTCTAGCAAATTATCCATGAATAGGTCATACTAAATCCTCTTTGGTCTGACACAAGACATGTACTGTTTGCACAGACATGGTTTCAATTCATTGTCGAATCTAAATCGTTTAGTTACTAATTTACACGTTACAATTCGTTTAGAAGTTTCCTCTTTCACCAAGTTGACATTGTGTTCAAGATGTTGGTAATTCGTTAACTCTTCCTCTGGAATTCGATGCAGTACGTTTACAATGTAATAGATAGAATCGTCCATACCGAACCATTCCTTTTTAAAACCAGGGGATCGTTGATCAATGTCTGTCCAATGGAACACTTTCAACTCAATCAGTCCTTGTATAGCCTGAAGATACCAGTGGTTCAAACACCGGTGACGTAACGGATGCAATTGTTCTTTACGTTTCACTTGTATTTTGACCAGTTCTCGGTAAATGTGTTCTCTCAACTCCACAGGCAAAGCACGAATGTTCTCTTGTAAAGTATCCATGAACAGATTATGGTAAGAAGTTACTTCAATGTCTCGGTCCCACTAAGGGTAAGTAATGACAATTCGGTGACCATCGAGCATGTTCTACGTAGGCCGAATCTTGCGGTTCCCAGTGGTGAAGTGACACACCGCAACTGAAGCACTTGACTTTATCTCCTTCACCCAAGTAGAAAAATCCGGCTCTGGCTAATTCTTCGGGGGTCGGTCCTCCCAGATACTTAGGCCATTTTCCTTTGAACGATTGAAGACGATTTTCAAAGTCGCAGTATTCCGACAAACGCACAGGAAACGAATATTCGTCTTTCACAGGTTCGTTTCGATGAGGGTTGAGTGACATGGGCAGGAGTTTGCTCAGGGCTGGATGACATCCGTAGAGGGTAGACGTGAAGGTGAACATTCCCCTTTGAAACGAAACACAGTAAAATGTCCAAGAGAACGAGCGGCATCACTTTCGCATCCCTCAGGTTTGACACGCACAGCATCCCTTTCCATGATAGGGGTCGTAAGAACAAAGTTCCCATGATGCTTTACGGCATCGCTCGGGTCACAACGTACAGCATCGTACCCATCGCAAGGCTCACAATCGCATTCCACTTCAGAAGTCTCACACTTGAATTGTGCCTTTCTAAACAACTTGTTTCGTGCTTCTCTGAAAGTATTCATCTTGTTCATTCGGTCTTGTTAGTCACAATGAACTATCGATCTTGCCTACGGTTCCTTTTTTATATACAGACCAATACCGACGTGTCCATACGGTAAGGTGAAATGATTGGGAAGTCGCACTCGCTTCTGGTACACGATTTGATAGACTTTTTCCAAGGGCCGACTGACGATGTGGTGAGTGGGTAAACGTACAATCTTGTTCGGTTGATAGGTGGTCACTTTAAAGTTTCCATTCTCTCCCGATTGCAAGGCTTCTTTCAATACCCCAAAGTTGACCACTCGACTGGTACGATAATTCAGAGTCAGTCCTTTCACTTTGCACGTCGTGTGCACTTCTCCTTGTTTGTCCCGGTATTCGTAGCCGTAATTTTTGGGACTGCCACTGACAAAACTTAGAATCTTGTCGTCGGGATGCTCGTCTGTCCAGGCTCCTAAACGGTCTCCTTCGATGTCAGGGTGCTGTTGACTCGGGTGATGGATGTAAATGCAACTGTCCGTGTCAAAGTACAGGACGCATTCCCCTAACAGTTCTAAAGCTTCGTACAATTTTAAGCGAGCATGGGCTGTCAGGTAAGCCGCAATGATGACATTTCCAAAAGGGTCGTCTTGTACAAAGTCCAGATCTTCTTCGTAATTGACCAAGATCAAATTCTCTCGAACGACGTCCACGTGTTTCATGTATTTGGTTTTGTCGTGAATCATCTGGAAGTAGCGGGAAGGTTCTGTCAAATATTCCGTCTTGGGTAAACACGGTCGTTGTGCCATTTTACCCCACAAGCAATTTAACATCACTTTGGCAAACGATCGCCTGCCTTCGTTTTTTTCGATGTGGTCTAAAGAGATGCCTTCTTGTTCGTAGTATTTCTCTTTGAATTGTATTTGGTCTTCGGGAGTGTGACACCAGGAAGGATAGCCGCTGGCTTCTTGCTTCAGTTTCAAAAAGGCATCCACGTAGTCGGCGAAAATGCCTTTCTGACTGGGGTCACCCTTGTGGTATTGTTGTGTCTTGGGAAAGTGGCAAATTTCGTACACTTCTAACAGTTGGTATCCCATGTCCGGAGCTTTGAACAATTCTACGCTGACCCAGGTTCCCGTCAAGGCACGTTCTTCCTGGCTGTGATGACAAGGTTGGTCTTGGTTGCACGTTTCGGCACAAGTACGGCACAAGGGAAACATCAGTTTGCCTTGACAATGGTGAGGTAAGACGGGATGGTATAGGTTCGTGGGAGGCAAAACTTTACACTTGATCAAACATTCGTATTGTCGAATGTTTTTCAGGTCGATGTGTTCCGTTAACAATTGCGGGTTCCCTACAGGAAAGCGACAATATTTGCACACGTAGGGATACAGCGAACACACGTCCAAGTATTTGATTTCTTCTCCTTTCTCTTCGTCGGCTTGGTACAGCAAACAGGTGGCATGGTCCTTCCTCCGTACAAACTATCCCTCGGGTTCAGCGGGTCCATGAACTGGTAACTTTCCACGAGGCGTTTAAACTCGGGATCGGTTTTCATACGGTGATCGTACTCGTGTTCCCACATTTCCACCACTTGGTATCCTTCCTGTTCTAACTTTAGGCGTCGCCGACAAGTGTCCTGGTACAAGTCTTCCACAGTTCGTTGTAAAAACTGATTTTTAGTGCCACGGTCAGGGTAACAGACGGGACATCCGTGAAATAAGCAGCCGTTAAACTCGTACATGATCTTGGGGTTTTCTAAGTCCCAGCCATCGACCGAATACGTTCCGATGGTCTTTTCACCCCCTCCGTTGCGGGCATGCTGAATCCATTTGTCTTCCTTGTCGTACAAGTAATGTAACCAACGTAGGGCTTTGACCGAGTATTGACGTTTGACATAGTGGGTCGTTTGAGGACTGATGACAGCCACGGTGTTTTCAGGCATCAATCGTTGTCGATACACTAAGGAACACGCTTTGGCAATGGTGCAAGCTTCTTTCAAAGGATCGACCCCTCCGTGTTCCATGAACAGTTCTCGAAATTTTCCACAGCAACGTCGTAAAATGTCCACGTCGGAACGACAATACTTTAGCATTTCTTCCTGAAAGTCGAATGGGTCAGAGGCGTGAGCCTGGTACCAAGCGTAGAAAGCTTCTCGTTGTTCGGTACGCATGTTGTCGGGGTCGTAATAGTGAGCCTCAGGTAAATGGGGTAGAACGGCGTGTTGATTGGCTTCCGTATTGAAAAAGTGTGGAAAGTACCCTTTAGCCATTTCTGTCATTCCAAACGTTTTAGGTATTCGACTCAAAGGCATGGCCAAATAGCTCATCGAATCTTTAAACTGTACTTGTCCCACTTGCATGAAAATGATTTTGGCTCCGTTCAAAGTCACTTTAGGACGTTCGGTGCCTTGTTCCGTATAGTACCTCAAAAGAAACTGTCCATCGTATCCGGAGAAATTGTGAGCCATCACTGTGGCATGACGATGACAATCTCCGTAACGTTCGATGTCCTCTTGGCTCCACGTCTTGTCGATGGGGTCTAAGACCCATTGGGCAAAATCGGCTAACGCGTTCGGTCCCCGAAAGATTATTTCATGCCCTCCGGGAATCTTGCTGCAGTGAGGGCAATGACTGAAGATAGGTTCTTGAATGCACTTCTCGCACGCTCGATGAGCCACGCAGAAATTAGGAATGTGAATGCCAGTCTCTTGCATGCATTCGAAATCGAAAAAGATGAAATTGCCTTTCTTCTTGTGACCATCCTCTTTCTCTGGTGGGGGTTGGTATTTTTGCACGTTGCATTGGTGTTCTAAGTCCACGATGTGGTTTCAAATGTGACATTTTTTCTTTCCTCGACATACGTGGGTCTTGACATTATTGGTACGTATGCCTTGTCCACAGGTAGGGCACAATCTCAGGAGTTGACAAGCACATTTCTTCTGTGAACCTTGTGTTTTCAAATGTTGTTGGTAACAGGTAGGGCTGACAAACGTGCGCAAACAAGTTGAACAAGGCACTGGTTCTTCGCTCAGACAGGGTGGAGAGGCCAAACATCCTGAGCATTTCCATCCACAATGTTTGTGTTGTTCTCGATTGTTATAACCATAGTCACATTTCTCACAGTAATATCTGTATCCCAGGAATCCGGTGATGGTGGTAATGGTATCGAAATGGTCATCGTGATAATAAACATGAATGTATTTTCCGTCCTTAAAATCTTGGCCTCGAAATAACAGAGGCCCGCGCATTTCTTGAGGGTGCACTTTCAAGGTGTAGCGTGGAGCTAGGACATCTTGCAATTTTTGCATCTCAGGAATGCCGCAGGGTGCGTCTTTAGACAGGCCAGCTTGTTGCAACAGGAGTTCTGCTTCGTTTCGTTGTTTGGCTCGATGGGAACGTTGAATAGTGTTCCAGGTTCTTTTCCATTCTACCGTGTCGTTCTTGTTGGCATAGGTTCGTCCCACCACGATGGCACGGGCTAAACACATTTGGTCATGAGGGTTGTGAATTCGGACGAGACTCTTTTTGGTGTTGCGAAGGTCGTCCACCAATAACATCTTTTTGCGTCCAGTTCCTTGAGGAGGAGAGACGTGGGTCATTTCCAGTGTGGCTTTACCATCGGTGATGTCAAACTGATCATTAGATTGTTGTACGTGTTGAATCTTGTCCATGACTTTGGAAGCGGTCAATTCTGCAGGGGTGCTAAATTCGATCCAAACAGGAGATTTCAAACCGTCGTGTTGTATGGAAAGTCTCAAGCGATCGTCTTCTTTGGGTTGACATTGTCGCTTGAGTGAAGTGAGCAAAGAATCCCACACCCCAGTGATGAACACTTCTGCTTTCTCTAACGGCACTTCAGCCTTGAAATCTTTAAACTTCACCGTGTATTTGTAAGCCGTGGTTCTAAATTTTCTAGAGGAGCGCTTTTCCGTCTCTCGAATGGAATAGTATTTTTCAGGGTTGACTAAGGGTGGTGAACTTGGTTTAGAGGGTTCGGATTCTGGTTCACTCATGTCCTCTTCAAAATCACTGGCATGAATTTGTGCCAAGATTTCAGCCCTGGTACGAGGCGATAGATCACGTTTCTGCCTCTTACTTTCTTCTTCTTCTTCTTTCTTCTCGAATGAATAGGATCGTTTCATCTTGAGTGTAAAACGTCAAATGACTCAAGTGTAAACACCATAGGCTAATTTATAGTCATGGCAGACCAGCGTATATAAAAGGGTGTGTGTCTTGTCCTTTCACTATTCATTTCACTCTCAAGCCGAGCACAACGATGGAAGAGACTAACCAAATCGAACGTTTCGTCAGAGCTTTGCGAGGGGTCATTAGAAAATTCTCTTCAGACCAGCCTACGGACTACTGTCCTTCCTTTCGAGATAAAAGTCAAGATACTTGCTATATCTGTCAGAAGAAAGGGCATTGGTCTTCAGAGTGTCCAGACCGTCAAAAAAGAACAAAAACAGGGGCTAAAAAAGACAAAAGTCAAGATACCTGTTATTATTGTAAAGAAAAAGGACATTGGTCTCCAGATTGCCCAAAAAAGAAACAAGAGGAGTCAGAAGAAAAAAGGAATTATTCAGAAGAAGAGAGGGATTCTTCGGAAGAAGAGAGGGATTTTTCAGAGGAAGAAAGCAGACAGGTGAAGAAAAAGAAACAGGAGAAGAAAAGAAGAAGGGAAGAAAGTGAGGAGGAAGAAGAGGAAAAGAGTGTGACGGTGAAGAAATTCAAAAAACAGAGAGAGACTAAATAAGGAGAAAGAAGAAGTCAATGAACTTTTTATTAAAGTGTTCTGTTGTGAATTGTGAATTGGATTGTAACAATGGATAAAAGAATAAATTAATGATATAAGGTAAGTGTCTTTGAGTTTTGATTTTAAAATAAGAAGCTACACTCACGCACTCATACAAAGAAACGTACTATGGGGGGGGTAAAATGGTTTTTTTTTTTGTTGAGTTATTGGCAAATTGAAAGGCTATCTCTCTTCGAGAAATGTGGGTGGGCCCTGAAAAGGGCCTTTTTATTTTGGTGCAGGGGTGAGTTTAAGCAATCAACTTTAACTGCCTTAAGCCTTTGCCACGGCCAAGGCCTACTTCTGGACTGCGTAATGTTGATGATGATGATGATTGGGTTGAAATCACTAAGGGTGGTACGGTAGGCTTAGTCACAGGGTTGGCGTGTTTAGCTCGGGAAGGTCGTATTCTCTTCGGTCGTAATAAAGACGTCTGATACATTTGTTTCAGACTTCTTAACTCCGCTAAAATGTCCAACAGTACCGTGACGGTTTGATTTTCACCCTCTTGTTTCTTTGCTGCTGCTACTTCTTCTTGCTGTTGTTGCTGTTGTTTTTTTCTTACCTCTTCTTCTTGCTGCTGCTGTAGGAGAAAAGCTTGTTCCGCTTCCTTTTGTCGCTGTATAAATTTCTCCAATTCTTCTTTCTGTCTCTGTCTAAAATTCTCCACTTGCGGTAATGAAGAAGGTAACGAAGGTTCCGGAACAAATTCTTGCGAGGAGAGAAAATCCACAAAATCCCAATTCACCTCTTCTGAAAGTAAGTCCGGGTTCCCTTGGGCAGTCTCCCCTGTTGGTGCACCCCAATGGATCGTTTTCTGAGTTTCCGTCATGTTGAATCACTGTCGCATAGATTGACTGCACACAAGCGCTAACGAATCTATATAGACCACGTGACGTCACAGACTGTTCTCTTCGGATTGGATGCGAGCTGACTGAATTTTGTAACGCGTGTTTGTATTGGTGAATGAACTCAATCCGTTTCAATCCTACCTCTACCTATAAATAAGCGCAGTTCACTGCATTGATTCACCTGTTCTCGTCGCTTCAAGATGTGGACCACAGTTGAGTCATCCACCCTTGTGTCTTCCATGATGTTTAGGACGGACATGCTCATGTATGTCCGATCCAAGTGGACCGTTGTCCACAGGATAAACACCAGCCTGTGGATACGTAGGATCTACGTTGAAAGACAAGGATGCCTGAAAAGAGTGCTGATTTACGGGCCAACACTGAGACGCAGCCTAAGGACAAGAAGAAGACCAATGCGGTGCCATTTATGTTAATGAATACATTAACATAAACCCAAAGGCCCTTTTCAGGGCCAGCCATATTTCTCGAAAAGAGAATGACTTTTCAATTGCCTACCCTTTTTTAAAAAATTTTTTTAAAAAAAAAAAAAAATCCCATGTTCAATTCCCCTTGTACGTAAAATGACCCACAATTTATTCCCATGTTAATTCCCCTTGTACGTAAAGTGGCACACGATTTTTCGCCATGTTAAATTTCCATTGTACGTAAAGTGGCCCAGGGGTCTCTGTAATGCTCTATTGTACGTAAAGTTGCCCCTTTCACTACTATTATTTTCTTTCTCACATGATGGTGGAAATAACAAATCATTTTATACCGATATTAACTAGTAGGAATAGAATTCGTTCGTACCACAGTCATAGATAAGTCGAAACCGTGCCCTTTGATGTCGTCCATACTAAATATTATGACAAAAATTCTAAATTACGAGCAATTAGAATTGGATGGGGGTGGTAGCTACACATGTATTGGTGTCTTTTCTGAAATTTGTGTACCTCTCGGGAAAGACCAATGGATGGAAAGTAAACTAAGTAGAGGGAGGTAACTACAATAAATGTGATCCCTATGACGACAGGAAATTACAATTCTTCCATTCATTTATAAGGTCTTTGAAACAATTTTTTAGATCTGAATTCAATTTGTATTGAATCCTGCCTCACTGGCTGTAAATCCCCTTCAAAAGTGTCGCAGAAAGGGTTGGGGAATGTTGATACCTCTTAGCCCCGTCCCAACTTATATAGTCGGTTAAGACTTAGAAGTGACACCCTGTTTTTCTACAAAGTGTTATGTGCTATGGGTTTCCCTGTCCACCCACTATTGTGTTATAAATGGTATGTGTCTCCAAAAATAATAAGTAAAAATATAATTTTGTCAGGGTTGCTCTTTGCTTTGTTCATCATATCTTTGAGTTTAAATTATCCCATATAAGTTTGGATAGATACATTCCCTTCCCCGTGCCTGGGCACGCAGTGGGCCTGGTTTCTATCCTTCCTCACTTGGAACCTAGGGGAGTACTATCCTCCCTTGGTACTATTCAAATCCCAGGATAGTGTTCCTTCCCTTTTCCTTACTGTTTTAGTATTAGATAGTGACTCTGCCAAAGTCAGTTTAGTCCATTGTGTTGTGTATTTATTTGTGTTCTGTTGTAGTGGGCCACTTTTTTTGTATGGACAGCTCTATCTAAGTCAAATCGTATATAGTTTATTTCCTTATCTAAACCTATCTGTTTATAAATTTTGAATGGTATCATTAAGTCGAAAGTACTTTGTGCTGATGTAATTTGAAGTTTCTATTTACATGAACTTCTATGCGGAAGAAAAGGAACAGGCTATATACCTCCGTTTTTTTATATAGAAACCGCATTAAATACCGTACGTGTGTGTGTGTGTGTGTGTGAGAGAGAGAGAGAGAGCTTTGGATACCATTTGATATAATTGTCTGATCTTTAATGTACCTGAAAATATAACCATATTGCAGTTTGGAAGATCACTGTCATTATGTACACAATCACAAGTAAGGGCGAAAATTACATGAATATATTATCCTCAAAGGACTATATTCAATAAGGGCCATTTTCTGCCCCCGTTTTTATGGGGAAAACAAATTCTTGTAAATATCACAAGTCCGTGTCTCGTTGTATTATTCGATGTAGGAATCACCCTATTCTGCATTTAATAAGCACATAAATTTCTTTTTCATACCTAAACACGACATTTGAACATGGTCTAGCATGGGGAATTTAAGAGGAAATTCTACATTTGAGCAACTTGAAACTAGAAATAAGATATAAGCGCAGGCTTGATCAGACAAGGTATTTACACTGATTGATTAATTTTTATTAAAATTTTTAGGTTCTCATATTAAGTTATGTGTTCACGTTTGAGCTAATCACTAAAAATTAAAAAATTCTTGAATTTTGCTGTCTATGTATCATTGTCGTTGTTTACCCTGTTGTACCGTAGCTGACGACGTATCGCTACGCGTGAGCAATTAGACCCGCATTTCTAGAGTGTGCTATATTATTTCCTTCATTATAATATAAGAAAAATTCCGGGAATAATAACGATTCAGATATTTTAAAAAACAATGTTATCCATTCATTCCTCTCTTTCTTCATTCTTTCTAAATTGCCTTGGGAACAAGATTTTTCGAAGAAGCGCAGAAGGGGCATTTGGAACAATATATAAACAAAGACTACGTGGAGTAAACATTAAATGAAATTGTACTTTTCCGTTGCCAATTTGTTGCAAACGAATGCTTTAAATAATAGGGTAAGTACATATATATTATTTATTTTATACATTAATAACAGGGGTTTTTCTTCAGTACCATCACGATACCGTTTGCTATGTTTAATTCACTATTACAGTGCGATTCCGTACATGTGATCTAAAAGAATCTGATAATTTTCTGCTGGAAACAACGTTTACAACCTGCGTACTTTTTCATTTACTTGTGTTAACTGTGTCTTTTTCATTTAGTAACAATATTAATTCTTTTACATTAAGTTATTAACTGTGAAAACAACAACTAATAACCTGCAGTTATATAAATCAGCTTGGAAAAATGTGTCATCTGCATGATATACATATGTAACAGCGTAAGTTTCAATAGCTCAAACGGTATAGCATTTATTCTGCCAACTTGTCGTACCAAGTTTCAATTCCCCGAAACTCCTATTTTTCTTGTTAATTTTTTTTTTGTCTTTTTAAGAATTAATATACATAATATCAACAGCTGTGAATTTACAGTTTGAAATAAAATTAATAACTGCTCAGTTTTCATAACCAACCAAAAAAAAATGCTCAATTTGAAAATCATTTTTATTTTTATTTCAAGCAAGGTAACATTTTTATCAATATTTCTAAAACATTTTTAACATTTTCCATAAGTTCATTCGAACTTTTGAACCAATAGTGTTTTCTTTTTTTTTTTTATTAATGTCCAAATTCTATCTTTAAAGAAGACTGAAGTTGGGAATAATACACTTGACAATTTTTTCAAGGGTTGATTTATATTTATAATTATGTTTAAAACTCTTAGAAAGTCATTGTTGCCTTAAGTATCGTAGACTTTTTTGCACTTATTTTAACACAGCTTAGATATGGACTAGGTGGCGTAATTATGATAGCCGACTAATCGAATATTGTGCTTCATTGGCATATTAGTAAAGTGTGTTCGAGCCATTATAGATTTCGCAGCAAAAACATAACAATACATGCATTTTTGGGGTGGGGTGGGGGTTGGTCCGTTTACTAATTACCATTCATATTTCACAACAGTATTAAAAAATTACAAAAGTGTTGGTGTAAGGGATATTAAGTATTGCTTGGCATTCGCATTAATTTGCGGACAAATGTATAGTTCATAAACGGATCATAGATTGAATAGAGACTACATCAAGGGGTATGGAAGTCAAGGTATTTATATTTATTTCTGCTATAGATTGAAACACGCGTGTGTGTGTGTGTGTGTGTGTGTTATATTGCCATGAAAGTATAAGGATAACAATACATAAAGAACGCTTGTCATTTCCAGTGAAGGTAACAAACCAATATTTTCAATGAAGAAGCGAACACATTGGTCCCTGTTAATGCCTCTATATATTCATAGCATTCAATAATATTAAACAACAATTCAAATAAATCAATAGCATTAAATACCGTTCAATAATGTTAATCAATATTTCATCTTGGAGCATTTTTTATTATTTTATGGATAAGTATCTTTCTGGTCAATGTAACTATATATATATAGTTTTAGAAATAAAATTTTATTTACAGAGCTTTATAACCCAAAAATAATAAAAATGCACATTTCAAAATTTAAAATTGAGTGAATAATTCTTGACAAAGCAGTGTCTATGAGAAGTCAAAGGAAAAGGTAACTACTTTTCATGTCTTTTTTCATAGTGTTTTGACATCCTGTAACCATGGCAACGGATAAGTGAACACAAAACTGATGTCACAAATAAATGTTAACCACCTCATATGTACAGTATACATAATATAAGGACATTGGAGATGGGGCAGAAAACGGCCCTTATTCAATATAGTCCTTTTCCTATAGGTCAGAAAACGTAATGGCAGCATTACTGTTTCTTGTCTTAATAAAGGAGGTTCTAAATACAATGATGATATGATGTCAGACGGCATTCTATATTAATTTAACAGGTAATACTCGTGCCCATCAGCTCCTTTTGTCTTAGGCAGGAGTGGATTATCTATTTATAATGATGACGCTGATAGGTAATATTGTATTTCACGGATCTGTGTCACGAATCTGTCAAATTAGGTGAAGATACAGATCTTGGTTCCTAGTCTTTGAGAATATTCAGGAAACCGTTTAACAAAAGCACATGGATGTAGATAATTCTAAATAAGAAAAAGCAAATTAAAACATCAAAGAAGCTAAGAAAAAGCTTGTAAGTGATTTCTTTAGCTTGTTAATCTTGGAACAAGCAAACGATGATGAAATTCATCCGTTGCCTTGAAGGATATTCAGAATAGTTTTGCAATAACATGGGCAATGTATGGATGCGCGACATGGTTTAATCTCACCTTTCATAATTTATTATATTTACATAGAAATCGCCATTTTTTTATGTAAAGCAAATACAGGATATACCAAGGTATGACTTAGTAACAGGTCGAGGCAATGTCAATATGTTTTATAAAAACTCCTTCAAAACAATATTTTTGCAAAATGCATCTTCTTGCAGATTTTCAACATTGTACAAAATGATATTTTGATTCCTTCTGGGGAGTTGTTCCAAAATAGTTTTACTGAGTTGTAGGAGACGCCGTTTCTATTGTTATTAACGTGTATTATTGGAAAGTTTGGTGTTCATGTACCTGAACTCGTTATCTGCTACTGTGTTTGTGCGTATTATATGACTGGGTTCCACGGAGTTATTGGACATGTTTACAAGATGACTGAATGCGTTATTTGTACTTTAGATGATTCAACACAAATTAAACTAAAAAAGACCTTTGCACAGAATACTGAGCATGAAAATATGAAAAAAGAAGACATCGGTGAATCTTAATGACGCTGGTTATATTTATCTCAGAAGCTCAGAAAATTTGTATTAAGCACTAATGAATGGGTCTGGTGAAATGCAACATTTACTTTATTCGTCCCAGGCGTCATTCTCTTCATTATTACACTTTTTCTCTATGATACTTACCTTCTTATTGAAAGGCATTGGCGAACAAAGATAAGGGCGGGGGGGGGAGGGGTGGTGACTACATGTTTACTCTCACCCCACCCCCCTCCGAAAATAACTATACGGGCGCTCCTGCTTAAAGGTCACATGTACTGCATTCAAGGATAATACTAAAATGGATCAAAATCGTGACAATTTTAAGTGGAAGAGAAGATAGCAAGTTTAAAATCATTTAAATACATGATTATGTTAAAACATTATCTCCATAAATCTGATTAAATGACAAAGAGGCTGGGCAGAAGTCCATTTTGTTAAACATTTCTCTTCCCTTTGCCATACTTTCATTAATATAATACTCACTGCAATTATGTGGTTTTTCCCGGCATGTCCCTGATTCTCCCTGTACCACATATACAGGTCGTCATGTGGTGAAAACTGGCGTTAAACCCATAACAACGACGAATTGCAATAGCTCACATCCGGAACTAGATTTCCGAAAACAGGAAAGAAAAGAATACAATTTGATAAGATTCCTTTGAACACTGAAAACATGCGGCGTAAACCAAATATAATCTACAAGGGCACCCACGTGCAAATAAAACTCTCATCTGTTTACAGCCGACACTGTACTTTTCAATTAAATAATTCGTTATATTGCTCATTACTTACTAGCATACCTATTATTAATTGTTTGTTTTGCTGTTTGTTTGTTTTGTTTTGTTGCTTTTTTGTGGTTTTTGTTGGTGTTACTATTATTATGGTCATTACAGAAACAATGAATTCTCCGGGATACAATTACACAAATTTACAAAACTAATGGCACTATTTCTCCTCATTTTGTCTGTCATTGTTTTGTATAATTTATCCTTTGACAAGGACTCGTGAAGAATCAGTCCAAAGCGCTTCTGCTAATTCGTTAGCAAAGTGTTGTATATGTATGTATGTATATATGTATCTATGTATGTATGTATGTAGAGAGAGAAAGAGAGAGAGAGAAAATGCGTAAGTATGATAAACTGATGGCTGGTTATAGTTTTGATAAGACTTCAGCAGGAAGGTTAGATTTTTTTCTTTAGGCCGAACTCCCCGTGAGTTTTTAACTGTTGTATCCAGTATCATTCCATACTTGTGCGTTCTATATCGGACTTGGCTGAATGTTCAGTTGAGTTGTAGTTGATGCAAGTTTCGCGTTGATGTCGTCGTGAATGTGACTTTTGTGGTTATTCATTCGCTTTCTAAAATCAGCAGTTTTGTCAACATATTGAGTGCTACTGATCTTAGCGACGTTTTGAAATATACCCTTTTGAGTTCGGACGATTCAATCTGGTGCAAATCCTCCCGAATTCTTTTTTGTAATGTGGGTGTGTCGGGGTAGAAAATAACCACGATGGAATGCGTTTATTGTTTTTCTTGGTTTTTTATTTCAGGAGGGTTCCACTGTTGAAGAGTCTTGTTTTGTTAATAGCTTCCTCGAAGTTATATCTGTATCACCTTCCCTCTACACATGGAGCAAGAAAAATAGCACCAACATAATAACTATAGTTTTGCATCACAGACCTGATCTAAACTTTGTAGAGTGCTTGCCCTGCAAGGAATATCCTATTGATATGGGTCCAAGGGTCAAAGGCCAATATCATTATAATGGAAAAATGTAAAATATCTGTTGCGCATAATTTTAAATTCTTAACCATATCACAACAAGATACTTGCTGGCCAGTCTACACTCGGAAGTAATGAAGTATATTGATTTTCAAATAAAAAGGTTCACAAATCAATGGTACTGTAAACTGTGACTAAACAAATCTTTGCTGTAATATAATCTTAGTTCTAGAACTCTAACTTTACCTAAGTTTGTGGAAGGTTTGCACCTAAGGTAACGAAAACATGAGGTCATTTGATTATGGGGGCAAAAGTTCAAAGACTATGAACATTGTGATCGACAGAAAATTGGCCACTCGTGATAACATTTGTTCTAGAGAACGATCCCTGACCAAAGTTCGTGGATGATTCCAGTTTGGGTAAATAGAAGTCAATAGATTTATATATCTAACGGTCAAAGGGCAAAGTCATTGTAAGTTTGCTAAGAACAAATGATTTTTGCTCAGTACGTTTCGTTCAAAATTGCATGTTATGGTCAGATGGAAGTATTTTATTCTATTGCTTCATGTTAAGGTAAGCAGGACAAACTGTTAACTATAACTATTTAACTATAACTATACACAGGCTGGCCGTTATATCCTCCTTTGTTTTCTGCTTCTTTTTGCTGTGTGGTTGGGGGGAATATTTTAAGAATGACTAAATCTTCTGTAATGGTTTGTGTCTTGCATACCTGAACTTATTTGTGAGCATTTAGCTGTTGTTGTTGTAGGGTTTAACGCCATTTTTCAGCACAAGATAGGCTATACATGGCGGCCAGTATTAATTGTGGAGGAAGAACCCAGGAAATCCCAAGAAACAACCACGGACCCTCGAGAAGCTAGTGGCAAGCTTTCTCACATACCCACATTGGCCGAATCCGAGACTCGAACCTACGCAGACAAAGGTGAGATGGCAGTGATCCGTAACGGAGAACCCTTTAGAGTTACCATTTAGTAGGACAGAATAAAACAACCAAGCAAATGAGAAATGGACTAGATGGGACATGAATGCCAGGACAATACACATTTTGCTAGCTTCCAATAAGAACAAATCAACATTTAAATTTAGTATCCGTACATTTACCAAACAGTATTACTTTGCAATCACTGGTTCTTAACCAGATATTATTGCCTTTTTCATTCAGCTGCAAAATCTGAATCATCCTCGACATTAAACATTTGTCAAGTGGCCGTATTTGTAAAAATAACAAAGACTTTTTTTATTTTATCCCATAAGATTATATTTTACAGAATTTCATCCAAATGTTTCAGAATGCAGAATTAAAAGAAAATGGTAGTAACACTGCAAAATCTGGAATGACTGGCATCTCTGGGTACTGTTGATCAGCTTGTCCTACAACCAGATTATTCCATCACGTCTGTCTCTTAGGAATATTGTAATAGTTCCCCAGAACTCCGCTGGGTTTCTTGAAGTTTTTGTGCTTGATTCCCTTTTTACTCTTCTTATCGTACACCTGAAAGCAGACATGTTTCCGCCTTACAACAAATGTACAACACAGATACATAGCATAAAATTTGGATTTTGGCATACAAGGGTATCATTGTAGTGCCCACTGATGCAAGACTTTCATGCTGGTTGCCATGACACCCGTGCTAGATGTCAGATCA
This sequence comes from Sinohyriopsis cumingii, assembly GCA_028554795.2. NCBI lineage: Eukaryota > Metazoa > Mollusca > Bivalvia > Unionida > Unionidae > Sinohyriopsis > Sinohyriopsis cumingii. The sequence goes on from CM068831.1 coordinate 22,187,068, forward strand.
GCACCATTTTCATTTCAGATCAACTAGATATCAAAACAATTCTTTCTATAGAAATCTCATGACAAGAGTTCCAAGATGGCAGATATAGTGGCCATATTTTAGGTCATAAAGGCACCATTTTCATTTACGATCAACTAGACATAGGAAGTCGTTTGGTAAGATCAATTGGCAATATGACTCTCCATTTATGAGGAGTAGCAATTACAAGATTTCAGAAATGGTTGTCATGATCGCCATATTGGAAGTCAGATCGGCACCATTTTCAATTAGTTCCAACTTATCATAGGAGTCCTCTGGCGAAAACCCCAATATATATATATATATATATATATATATATATATATATATATATATATATATATATATATATATATATATATATATATATATATATATAAACCCAGTGAAAATACGATTGTTCGTTAAGGAGGTAGTGAAAATAAAATTGTCAAGTGACCACTGTGGCCATATTAGATGTATCAAATGCACTGTTTTTATTTCGGACTAAAACGACCATTGGATGCATAATTAATACAGTTATATATGGCAATGTTCTGCATGGATTTGATTCCTTATTTCTCCAAGCATTCCTCTATTTACCGCTATATCCTTTCATCCTACCCTTCCAACGATACTGCTCGTTACTGCTTCTGAAAGTCTTGTATAATACACATTATAAAACAAAAATAACTAGAAATTGGATGTTTGCAAAACATGCGTGTCTATATTGCTGCAATGTTGTTAATAGACTGCTCTACAGAACAACATGGTTAAAGTCCCTAAAATTTGACAACTTTAGAAAATAAACAGAAAATCCTTTAACGATCCAATCAGGTCTTCTATATAGGAATGCCTGCTTACAAAGTGGTTATAAATATGGCCTCTAGTCTGTTCACGATCACAAACAGTCTGATACAATATCATCTCATAAATATGTGCACATGCCACTCACAATCAAACTCAACCCATCTCCTGACAATATAAACTTACAAACCATGTCGTTTCAAAATCTGATAAGAAGTATGACCACTAGACTGTTCACAACTCAAGTAATCAGATGCATTAATATCCATCGATATCGCTCACAATCAAAAACTCATCCAAGCACTTGATGACGTACATGTATGCTTACACACTAAGTATGATCAAAGTCTGATCAGACATGAAACCTCTATAGTGTTCACAAACAAGTGTTGATGGGCGAACGTACAGTTCACAATAGGCAACATACATTGGCCTTTCGCCTGGTGAACTAAAAGCTAACAAATTGTTCTGCTGGTCTGACAGTCGTATCAGGCAATCCACTGTATCTACGATTTCGTGGCTCTGAATAGTTTTTGTGCTATCTTATACAATTAGTTTTTCATGAACAGGCGTATGGATGGCAGCAGTAAAACAACATGATCATTGCTGCTACTGAGGGCATAAAAAGCAGTGTGCACGGTATAATTTAGACAATTCTACTGGGGATAAACGTGTCTAACCGTGTTTGCAAAAGCACCATCATGTGAATATAGATGGCCTAAATCTGCAGGCATATCTATGTCTATGTCGCTCTCTTGAAACCGTAAGTAGAATAAATAGCATAGATTCACTGCATCATATCACCGTATATGTGGGTCTATAATTCTTTCGTGTCCATAAACATTAAGGATTGTTGTTGTTGTTGTTGTTGTTGTTGTAGGGTTTAACGCCATTTTTCAGCACAAGATAGGCTATACATGGCTGCCAGTATTAATGGTGGAGGAAGAACCTGAGAAAACCCCGGAAAGAACCACCGGCCCATGAGAAGCTACTGGCAAGCTTTCTCACATACCCACATTGGCTGAATCCGAGACTCGAACCGACGCGGACAGAGGTGAGATGGCAGTGATCCGTAACGGAGAGCGCTTTAGACCACTCGGCCACTCGGGGCCCCTAAGGATTCAATAGATTCAGACGTTTTATTTATTGTATTGAGATACAGTATGTACTTGCTTATAAGTCGAGTCCAAGTGCCAACAACACAGATCGTGATCTACTATTGAGTTATGTGTGAGCAGATCAAGGACTATGATGTATGTTCTACTGATTACTCCTAACAAGTTACATAGACCCAGATACACCTGTGCATTATGCGCCATCATATCTGGGTCAGTGCAGTTCGCAGTTAGTCTCGATCTATTAGAATATACGGTACGCTAAAGAATTGTTGTTTTTAATACATGCACGTGCCATAGCAAAACTACCAGCAACGCTCTTCCAGCACAAAAGTCAAGCCAGGTTCATAGTCCTGTGCAATAGCAAAAGTTAGAGTTAATTATGTTTATCGAGAATTGGAAGAAAAAATCTCTTACCTATTACCTCCCCTGACTATTGCTAGGTGGCCATGGTTGTGTACGTAGTTTAGCTTTTGAGTTTCAACAACGATGTTCACATATGCGGACAGGTGTGTTTTTTAGGGGTTAATAGTAATGTCATCGGGTAAACATTCTCAGAGAAACATAATTTACAAACAGATTTGCTTATCCCTTTTATATTGTTACAAGCCAGGGGTATTTGCATGACCGAGCGGTGTCCAGCCCTGGCGCGATTCCCGCAAGGAGTCGTAAGTTTACCCCAAATTTCCAAAGACTTCCATACAACTTCAGTTGTAAATTAGAAAGCCCGACGTGTCCGTTCTATAAATAATTTTTTACTCTACTCAATGCAAGACCACAGATCTCACAACCTGCATAATATCTACCAACCCCTCATCTGCATGGTTTCTCTTCGTAGGTTTCCGTACCGCCAGCAGTTCACACAGTAGAAACTATACAACTAACCCTTAACACAAGGAACTATTTTAACTACGCCACCAACGACAAGTAAAACTATGGTTTCCATGCACATTTCGCCAGTACAAATGCATTAAATTTGCTACAATGGCAACATAAACGGTATCTGCCGAGTCCCTTTTCATTGGTTCCATTGTGTAATTTACCGGTTTCCTACCGTAAATACTGCTAATGCAGTCACGCCACCAATATACACCACTAGATTTTAGTAGGGACTTTATTATTCCAGGGACACTCATTCGGTTTTGACCTGAATTCACTACTAGTGAACCATGGTATCATGGAAATTCACTAACACTTTACTCCATGACGTTTCCTCCTAGTAACTGAATAATTATTTCGGGCAAAGGAATATTTATATTGCACCGAATTCCAATAATCAGACAAGTAATCACAAAAATCGAAGATTTCCTTAAAACGGGGCGCTATACCGAAATGCTCATACTCCAAATTTATTACAATATCTTTCTCATCACATTATGTAACAGGTTTATGCAATATTGAGAGTCTTACCTCTACCACGTTCACCCTATCAAAAAAGACTGTATTCCTCATATGGTAATAAACGGCATTCTTAACATGAAACCACGAAAGCCGTGAGGCCTGTACCCGGATGAGAGAAAAGAAAGCACATTGTTCAGTAAATTATGTTTCTCTTGGAATACCTACCCGATAACATTAACTTTAGGAACATGATCCCACTCCCTCTATAATCCAGCCCTTCGAACAAGACGAAAATTCTTCTTTCCTGTACTGTCATATATCGACAAAGAGCACTAACGTTTGCCCATTAGCTTCACTCGCTTTCACGACCTGGCACTAGTTTTAAGTTCAGCAGAACATCGTGAAAAGGAGAATATGAGGGTATGAAATTAAATATGATCAGTTAAGAATTCTCGAAGAAGCAAAATCTACTGAAAACTTTATCCGTCAAATAAGTTCCCCGATCACATCAACGTTAGAAGAAAACGTAAAAGGAGGAGGGAATGTTGAGCATTCAACCTGTACTTTGAGTAACCTTCAGGGAGTAGTGCTGGATTCATAATATGAAATATAACACAGTCTCCCAGTTTTAGATCAGCACAACCGAGGAAGCTATCGTTTGCGTCTTCAAGGAGAAAAGCAATTAAACATGATACCAAAGATTTTCCAGATGAAATCAGCAAAAGCTACTGAGGATGGACTACCCAAGCTATTGCTGATGTCAGATGGGTCTGGTAGTCTCTGTGTGACCAACACTGGTCCAGTCAGATTCAGACTGTATCTCTGCGAGGCTAATCTTGTGTCTAAAACTCGAGATAATGGACTGCATGTGCCATCCGAAAGGCCTCAATAATGTCTCAAATTGAAATATTGGGTCAGTCCGGGTTTGGATGGAAGACTTGGGTCGGGATATTTGAAAAGATTTGGTTTCACTGGGATCTCCCTGAGTAGAAATATGGCTAAGTTGCGAAGATCGCTGATCTCGGACTTCAGTGAGTTGAGAGGGGCGGTCAGAATCATTTTGCATTTCGGCCCCTCAACTTCTATAGTATTATGTATTTGTGTGGATTCGGCAGAAGTGCGAAGGTTGGGGGATAGGTAGGTAAATTAACCCAACATTTTCCAACTGATAGAAATGGTATCCTCGGCTCATGCCTAGGTTTCCGGAACTAGAGAGTTGAAGATAAGGAGATTGAGATTCCACCAGGTCGAAATAAGATCAATCATCGGACAACCACATAGTGCGCATATCCGATGCAAGAGCGCCGGATGGTGAGACATTCTGTATGGAACATCTGCCCTTCCTGGACAGAGAGTCGGCCAAGACAATACATCTGCGCGGAGTATATCTGATCTTGATGCCGATGTCGAGACTTGTACATCAAGGTCGGAACTGTCATGCTTGGAGACAAAGGTGAGGTGATTTGGAACGGTCGTGTTTGAGGAGGTGTGTCACAACCACCGAGATAACTAACATTATTAAGATTGCCTTCCAATGGTTACTGTCTCTCCAGAAATGAAAGGCCTTGACGATACTCGCTCATTTCCAAGATTGATGTAGAGACACGTTTCCTCCAGACAGGTGGGTTTCCCAATGAATTCCTTTTGTAAGGCAGTAGTCTTGATTGCGCAGCTGAAGCATGAATGATATTATGTTGCTCGTGAAATCTAGCAATAGTCAAAAGGGACACTAATGAGACAGCATTTGCTGAGCTTGAGGGGGTACTGAACAAGGACCTTGAGGATATGACTGACATCTTCATCAAATAGTGACTACAGCCAAGCACAACAAAGACAGTTTTCAGCGTCTTCCACTTTAATAATGCAAATGCGAACCGTGAACGTTGCATCCTTCTCAGTGTGCAGCAAATAAAACATCACCCGACACCTACGTACCTTGTTGTGACTCTCGATAAATCACTGACATTCTACAACCACCTGAAGAATACTTCAGCAAACTTAGCATTCGAAACAACCAACTCCGCCAACTGGCTGGCTCAACCTGGAACGCTAGTGTTCAAACATTCAAGATATCAGCACTAGTCCTCTCATATTCAGCAGCCGAGTACTGCGCTTCTGTCTGGGCTCGATCATCTCACACCAAGTTAATTGATGTCCAGCTCAACACAACAATGTGCATAATCTCTGGAACACTACATCCGACTCCTTTACCATGGCTATCGATACTCAACAACATTCCTCCTCGACATCTGTGTCGCCAGTAAGCAATCACAAATATGTTGGCTATGGTCTATGCCAGTGATAAACTTCCACTGTAAATGGAGATCGTCTCACATCCAGCACTGCGTTTGACTTCGAGATGCCCAGTCTGGTTAGATTCGTTGCCGGGGGATATGACACCTATTTCGGCATGAAGTGCCGAGTGGTCTTTAACAGATATTGTAGACCACTCACTCGTAGCTGAGCCATCTGTCTACCCTCCTGCCTTCAACTTTCCACGTCATCTGTGGACCACGCTGAACCGCTTCCGGACAAGACAGGGTCATTGTGCAGTCAATCCTGTCCAATGGGGCCAGACCACTGACTCTTCCTGTAGCTGTGGAGCTCTGCAGACCATGTCACACCTTGTGAACAACTGTCCACTGACACATTTACCCGGTGGACTACAGGCTGATGATGACGCTGTTAAATGGCTGAGCAAGCACTGCATATAATAATAATAATAATAATAATAATAATAGTAACAATAATAATAATAATAATAATAATAATAATAATAATAATAATAATAATAATAATATGATCCGGTTTCGGATCAGAATATAACAAAGACGCTAAAGCAAGTTAGTGAATGAGATGTTTATTATAAAATTATTGAAAAGAGATTAAATCCGGCACCAAACTCGTGCAAAATAATCTAACAATGGATTTAGCAAAATGATGCCGATTGAGTTAAACAACTAATAACGAGGAAACGTATTCCTTTCCTAACCTGAACGAATTATGCCATGTAACTTAAAAAAGTAATGAATAAGAATTAATTAACAGAAATTATAAATAAACAATTGATGTCTGGATCTATCACCGTGGAAGATCAATGTTTAGAAATGAATTAATACAACTATGAATAACTTAAGATTATTTCAAGTATTGAATTTGTACAACTACGAATAATATTTCATCTACAAGCAGGACCTCTTTATTCAAATAGTGCTACTGAATATATTTTTGATTTTCAATCAAACAGTGATAGTGTTAAATTACAAAAATTACAAAAACGGAACGTAATAATTGATGCCATCCAGTTGATGATCACAAATTATCTTCAATCCCTCTCTGTCGGTTGATCAATAAGCCACCACGCATGAACTGCCCCTCCCAGTCTGCCATAGGATCCCTCAAGAGCCATCTTGTTTGTCGAAAACCTGTTCGCACGGACGCTTAGGTCCTCACCACGAGAAAACCATTCAAACCTGTTGGACCCTAGCTTTGGTCCTCTCCATGAGAAAGCCATTCAAACCTGTTGGACCCTAGCTTTGATCCTCTCCACGAGAAAGCCATTCAAACCTGTTGGACCCTAGCTTTGATCCTCACCACGAGAAAACCATTCAAACCTGTTGGACCCTAGGTTTGATCCTCACCACGAGAAAACCATTCAAACCTGTTGGACCCTAGCTTTGATCCTCACCACGAGAAAACCATTCAAACCTGTTGGACCCTAGCTTTGATCCTCACCACGAGAAAACCATTCAAACCTGTTGGACCCTAGCTTTGATCCTCACCACGTGAAAACCATTCAAACCTGTTGGACCCTAGCTTTGATCCTTACCACAAGAAAACCATTCAAACCTGTTGCGCTCTAGCTTTGATCCTCACCACGAGAAAACCATTCAAACCTGTTGGACCCTAGCTTTGATCCTCTCCACGAGAGAACCATTCAATCCTGTTGGACTCTAGCTTTGATCCTCACCACGTGAAAACCATTCAAACCTGTTGGACCCTAGCTTTGATCCTCTCCACGAGAAAGCCATTCAAACCTGTTGGACCCTAGCTTTGATCCTCACCACGAGAAAACCATTCAAACCTGTTGGACCCTAGGTTTGATCCTCACCACGAGAAAACCATTCAAACCTGTTGGACCCTAGCTTTGATCCTCACCACGAGAAAACCATTCAAACCTGTTGGACCCTAGCTTTGATCCTCACCACGAGAAAACCATTCAAACCTGTTGGACCCTAGCTTTGATCCTCACCACGTGAAAACCATTCAAACCTGTTGGACCCTAGCTTTGATCCTTACCACAAGAAAACCATTCAAACCTGTTGCGCTCTAGCTTTGATCCTCACCACGAGAAAACCATTCAAACCTGTTGGACCCTAGCTTTGATCCTCTCCACGAGAGAACCATTCAATCCTGTTGGACTCTAGCTTTGATCCTCACCACGTGAAAACCATTCAAACCTGTTGGACCCTAGCTTTGATCCTCACCACGAGAAAACCACCATCTTCATCAGAGCCAACGTCACAACCGATAGCTGCACACAGGTTTTACACACAAAAAACGATTAAATTATCCTTTAAACTGGTTACTTGTTCTCCCTGGAATCATATACCTGATGCTTTTTTGTCTTGTAAAATTAAATGTTTTCTTGTGATACATTTAATATTTACTGATAGGAGTAAAGATTATTGATACCTATCTTTTCTTAAATATTCACATATTAATTTGGCTTAAAATTATTGTAAAGGAAGGCCTCAAAACTACATTTGGTAAATACAAACGAATGATCATCTGACAAACGTCACTGTATCTTTTTATTGCTTTTCTTTAAATAATTATGTTTTGAATTAAAGTAAACGGCTTTTACATATAATTATTAACTGAGCCGTGTTTTGATTTCGAAATTAAGAGAAAATAAAAACTGTCATGGACTTGTTAACTTTTTAAACTTTGGCAAAGTCTTGAAATATTAATACTAGTGGCACGTTTGTCTATGCTCTCACAGCGCGCATTATTTGATACATTAAATTTCTGTTGTGTGCACGACCTCTGTCTATTATTAAGGATAGACTTTTTATTTGTACCTGATGTTTTTTATGTTGGTAAGTTATAAATACGTTGTTTACTGATTTTATTTTCTTCAAGTTCTTAGAATGTTCTGGATCCGGGTAATTTTATTGTGTCTTGGGTTTTTACATAATGTTATGGAAAACAAAAACAAACTGTTCATTTCCGTTTTAAGCTCAGTCTGTCGAAACAGTTACTGTTAATTTCATATATAATTTGAGAGGAATAATTTATTTAACTTATTCATTGCTATTACAAAGTGCTCATTTACTTGTTACCAAAAACACTGAGGATTATTGAGAATTCATCTAAAGATACGCTGGATTATACCATTTTGATACATCCAGACTGTTGGTTCATCAAACATATCAAGACTATTGATACATTACCTTCAATATTAAAAATCATTCTTAACATTATACATTTTGACTTGTGATAGAACATTCAATATTAGTTTGGCTTCAATTCAAAATACTGTACGTTCCCGTTAAATTTCAACTTTGTAAGTTATAGAAATGAGTTATTAGTTAACTTTTCTGAACTTTTTTGTTTAGTTTATTTTCGTTACTTAGTTTAAGACCATAGATTTATAACATATTTATCGGTCTTAACCTCAAGGAAAACAAGCACATTTTCCCACTATGCTTTGCACAGCCTACAGTACAAAGTCAGCGTATAATAGCGGTATACAATATCTTTGTGATATCTTCTCCAACTCTGCTGAGACAACTGTTACCAAACCTTGCAATTCCGATACTTCAGACTTGCATCAAATTGTTGTTTTCTATCAACTTCTGATTCTTATTACTATCATCATTAACATTTTATTTTAGAAGATTTTCAAAATCAATCCGATCAAAAATCGTATAAAGAAGTGTTTACTATTACCTCCAAAGCATCCATTTTACTTCTAAAATGGCCATCATCAAAATACACAGTAGGAAAATTGCTCCTTAAAAATGAAATCAATTTAAACTGATCACAGAAAAAATGCAAATACAGAAATTTGATGGAATTAGCCAACATGTTTAGCAATGTGCTTAAATGGTACTTTTTTCCTCCGGAGAATAATTTAATAACAACAGACAATAATGCTGTCATCGTGGTTAAGTGGTCTGTGACATTGTATGCCAACATTATCTATAAGCTCTTTTGCCGCCAATTAAGATTAAATTTTGTACGAAAGTGTTAAGTGTGATATTCTCTTCCGAAAGTATCACACACAGTGGATAATCTTTCACAAGCAAATGTGTTATGATCGTTATAATGATAAATAGGGGTATGTTTTATACCGATGTATAAAGAAAGTATGAAAAAAAATATTTTGAACTGAATTTGTCTGCTAAATGTAGGTGAAAGGCCTTTAATAATAATGTATTCTTCCATGCATCTTTCGTGTTTATCTTGGAAATCACACTTAGATTTCACATCATAACCGAGTTACAAGACCATATAGGGTCTCAGAGGGTGGGGGTGGCAATGTTCTTGCTCTGTTAAGTACTGTATATGAGTTAAAAGGAAAAAATAACATTTGTTTGAGGAACTTAAAGCAATATACATTAGATCAATGATTCAAATGCAAAAGCTTTCCTGGTTGGAGTATGTTATAAATCCATATCGGCAGAATGAAGACTTTGGAACCTAGTAATTAAATTATTGACAAACAAAACGAATTATATATCCAAAGTCCCTTTAACAGATCTTATGAATGTTTGGATAAATAATGGGTATATGGTATATCTTTAACTTTTGCCATCGTTATATAATATATACCATTAACATTGTCCACGGTTCACGCGTCTATGCCGCAATATCTTTTGAATTTGATTAACGGTACAAGCATTTGGTCTATGCCCTCTGATATATCTTACATATTTTGAAACACATCCTATAAATGTTCAGCTGAAATCCAGGTCCTGACATTTTTTTAAGTCCGTACCACCAAATGTCAATAGGATGTTGCATTTGGCCGATATCACTTTAGGCACATGTGCTTATTGTTGTGTCACATGAATCACCTTTGCGATTTGTTTCAGCCTTAGAAAAATATTCTCGCGGGATTGTCGTGATGTTCAAGCATTACATCGTCATACACGATAAGATTATCAATGGTTTTGTCAAGGTCGTCAGTGGCCGGAGTTTCATCTGTTGTGCAAAAATGATCAATGGTGGAGGATAACTATGTCTTTAAAACATTTTTGTAAAATCTTTGAACACATCAAATCATGGTTGATCGTCGGCTGATGGGGAAATCACGTAAAGGCGATCATAGGTTAACCATCTCATGATTTTATTCAACAGCAGTTGGGTTTTAACATATCAGACTGAACCAATAATCTACGCCGTAAATGAGCTTAGAAATTTGGAAGCATGTCATCATGATTGGGTGGTTTGGGCATTGCCTTCTTAGCTACGCTAATGACGATGTATTTCCTTTCTCGAGATTTCACGTGGAATATCACGTTTATATAACACAGTCATGTCATCATATTATGTGCGATGATGCATGAAAACTCGTGATGCAAATCCATCGCGAGTTTAAACACATAATGATAGAGCTGCAATCACGGGAATCTGTGATCGGTGTGGAACACAAATTTTCACATTTGAAGGAACCGCTGACCGTTTATACAAAGGCGGATCTAGCAAAGTTTGGCGACAATGATGTTCTTTCTGCATTTGCGTTCTGTTCGGAATACCACGGAGTATATACCCTGCTAAAAATCATCTCTGCCTGGTTACAGGACCTAGATACAATTACTGCTGGTCTGGTACAGGACCGGGAATTTTAACAATCGACCAAAAGTCTGGAGAAGAACCTGTAAAACGCGTCGATGATCCATGTTACTGAATTGATCTCGCGCACCATCCATTAAGTGATATCCGTGCGCGTCAACTTGCTGATTACGTCTCATCCATGACTTGAATGTAATCGTGAGACCAGGTGCCGAAAAAAGGATCTCCAGATCAACAACAAAAAAAGAAGTAAGGTGAAGATTGGTGGATCTAAAGACTCCTTTCATTGGAAGGAAAGAATCGACATAATAATCATGACACTAGCCGCGATATATTAATGTCCGTGTGGGTTTTCGAAGGGTGAAGCAGCGTTGAAAAGTTTGCGTACGCGGAAAATCATTCGAGTTGCACGCAGGATGAGTGGCTTACTTCACATGGATATTGTCAGATTCACTTACCACCGCCAAGAAAGATTTCCCGTAGATAATTTGATGTCATGACCACCAACGAAGTTTATTAGGCTCATACATTCTCATACATACAAGTGCACAGAGGGAGTTAGAATGCGAAAAATGGCGTGCTACTGACCCGACATGATCATTCATTGTATTTACAATTTCTAATTGGGTTGACCTCCCTTGGCTAACTACACGTTACCATTTAGCTCTTTCAGCGAGTGAGCTAAGGTCTCCGAACGGAGAATTCTTGCGAGAAGACCTGCAAGTAATTCCCGGAGATACATGAACAACCACAACGGTTTATTTTGGGATCTGTACTTGCCCCTTCGCGAGCTAATTTCTCCAACTGAGAACATCCATAAATTTGCTGTCAAACGGGGGTAAAGTCATCCTGGTGCAATGATGCAGGCTTATGCTATGTCCCTTTGACCGAAAAAGATTGACCGAGTGTGTGAAATCGCGCCATTCGAGCTAACATTCCATATGCATGTTATGCCTAAGATCTTTTGCGACCACACTCCAGGGAAGTCCTTTTGCCATTTTAAAGCTTTCGTTGGGTCCAGCCATAATCGAGTTCATTTTATGGAGTCTTTGCTCAGCTTTCATGAGCAATATTCCTTGAATTTACCAACTCTTTTGTCGAACTCGCGGCACACGCATCCCATCGTTTACTAAACAATGGACGATCTTTCATATACTCGCTGATGTCAAATCTGTCAGCGAGCGATACCTTAACAATTTCTGGGTAGACATCGTTTGGGATTCATAGCGTCTTAATTAAACTCGTGCACCAAGATATTCGACATATCTAGCACAGACGGGTCAATGTAGATTTGCTTTATCAGCTTTAGTTTAGATTTTTTGCTACGGGGAGGCTAATAGTCCACCATAGAAGAGTTTCTTGGACTAGAATGCTGGGTCCGCAATGAGCTTTCCAACTTTCTCTTCTTCACTATAACGGACGTGGTCGAAGACCGTGCGTAGATCTTTATTCGCTGTTATTTAAGGCGCTATCCAAGTTCCTTGAAGAAACCGTAACACCAGGTGCATTCACAGCACGCACATCCCCAGCCGTAACTACGGCGTCAGGTTTTGTATTTGAACAACACAGATAATTTTGTGCGCAGATTTGATTCGTTCACAGTCCCACACTAATACGGTGACATCCAAATGCGTTGCATCGACGGATCGTCTGTGGCCAGTGGATAATTATTCTGGCTACTATGAAGGTTGTCCGGGTACTTGAGATCAACCTCCAAAAAAAATAGCTTTGATGCTGTCGCTTTTGTATTCGTGTATGTTTACGGTTTCAGGATCAATTCATTGAAATCTACCAACATGCAATGTCTTCATCATCGCCGATGGATATAGGTTCTTGGCGTCCAGATGATGCTACTGTTCGTCCACTAACAGATTGTTCATATCGGCGACGTGACATCGATACACCGCGGATTCTTCTTTCAACATCCAGATGGTTGTCGATGTCTGTCAACAACTCCAACTCAGTCTAGGTTTTATACAATAATGTCTCCCAAGCCATTCTCTGTGACGAAGAGTAATGAGTGGTGTCTAACTTATACAGCCACATAGCAGTGTCTCGAAATGCTTCAAATACATCTGCGAGTAAAAGTACTTCTGTGTGCAAATACAGGCCATGATCGTCTTTCGAATTTTTATATTTTGAGTGCTGGAAAACTCCTTCTCTATTTATCAACTTCATCTTGTCGGGGTTAGCGGTAGCATATCGATTGGTGATTTTAAATCGATAGTTGGATCCCATCCCATAGTTAGTGACTAGCTTATCGAGACTGGAATTCAGAACCTGCAGAGAGTCAATGAACTGCAGCCATAAATCATGTACATTTAGATGTTTTGGGGAATGACACTTACTGGTACATTCGAAACAGCTGCGACACATTGCATTATTATGTGGTCACTATACCCGCGTAGATTGTGCGGCACAACCTAAATTCTTGTTATCCTTCGGTAAATTCACAACTGTAGGAGCATGCACTGTGTGTGGCTACTCTGCATCCACCCAAGCTCTGTTTAACAGTTTGCGAAGCCCAAGGCGCCACGCTGGCAGCGGGATCCGGCCATTGTAGATACTATAGTATGCCTACCTTTTTATTTTCTTTTGCCAATTTGAGCGCGGGGTCCGAAGGCACGGGGCTAAAGGCAGACGCCTTGCTCTAAGGCCGGTCCTGGATCCACCACTGATATGAAAGTGATAGCAAACATTTCATCAGTCAACATTGGGCCGTCCATATTGCTCAACAACAACAAATCAGTCTGGATCAGCTTGCTTTGTACATGTAGAGATATTTCAAGCGAACAAAATCCGTTGTTGCTAGCGTACACGTTAACAGCAATGCTAGTGTTAACCTCTTTGAGTGTTAAATAACCAGTACAGGGAATTCTATATTAACACACTAACGTTCGACCAGATATTGTTTGTATATTCGATGTTGGTCTTTATTATTGCTCGCGGGAGGCAACGCGGACAAGAGCTCCCATTCCAAAACATTGATTGTCCTTGTTTCTTTTATATTCATCACTTTTCGCCGCTGAACATTCATTTGTGTTGCGATACAATTTGACCCAAGGAAAAGATGTAGATGGGGAATTATGCAGCTTAAGTTCCTTGCATCTGTCCAAGATCCATCATAATTCTAAACTGGTGATTTTTCTAACATTTTGATATTATTTGCTATCACATTGTAGATTTCGTTATTAATGGTTTCATTGTCTGTACGATTTACGATTTAGATTCAGTATGACTCTATGGGGTTGCGATTTGGAACACATTATCATTGTTACCATTGAATCAGATGCGCGTATAGACCAATCCCAATCGTAACCGGGGAGATGCCTACGAGCTAGAATTTTAATATAATGCCAGGATGCATCTTTAAGTGATATTTCACCGAGTCTTTACCTGCCTCGTATTCGATTCGGATAATTTCCCAATAATCTTGAACATCGCCAAGACTTTTATGCAACTCGAATTCGGGGACTTGCCGTCGTTGTGTTTCTGTACCAGCCTCAGTGGCTAACAGCTGCAACGGGGCAGAGACGATCTTGTTCACTGCCAACAGCCTGTCTTATTTCGTTCAGCCTGCCCCGTGTAGGAATCTTGATATAATAATCCAATGTTATTTCACGATGTTAGATTAATAATGCACCATCTCTTGGAAAATCTGTATGACATTTTCGCGAAATAGATATATATATATATATATATATATATATATATATATATATATATATATATATATATATATATATATATATATATATATATAGTCAAAGATTTTGCTGTGGTTTTTGTTTTAATAGTTCTCAAAGGAGTGACATTGGCAACTCATGTGAACGCATATATTATGGTCAACAAGTATTGATTGCCTGACTTGGTCTTAGGCAAGGAACCTACACAGTGTACCATTATTCTGAAAATGGTTCGCCAAATGAATGCAGGAATAGGTTGCGAATAAACTTTATGTATAATCTGATTGGGTTTTCCTACCATTTGACAAACGTGATAAGACATACGGTATTTATAATCATCGCTTTTATTTCTTGGCCAATAAAAATGAATCTAGATTCAAGATCTTTTGATAAGCCTTATTTACTCATTAATTACCAGCCAATGGAGTTTCAAGGGATAGACTAAGAATTTATTGTCAATACTTCTGCGAAACGACCAGTCATCACCGCCAGTTTCCTCAAGTAGTCCTATTTTTTCATAAGGATCCCACTTTTGACAACAAATCAAGATGCTACTTGTGTGGCTTCAGTTTCACTAATAGCCCTCTAAAACGAGCCGAAGATATGATTTTGTGCCTATTTGACAAGACAAATTACTGAAATTATTCATTGGAATTATTAAGGTATTCATTGATTGGATTAACACATCTTTTGGGGATTATTGAGAAATCATTCAAGGACAGTCAGATTGGCATCATTGTGGCACATCAGGACATTCAAGACTACTGGAATTGATTCGAAACTTTCCATGCTTTTGGATTTAATTCACAATTCATAAAAGTGTTTCTTAAATTTTCACTTTGTGATTTAGCCAAATTAAGAACTTGATTTTACGTATATTGTTTGATTCACTTCGTTCAGTCACTTAATTTAAAACCTAAAATCGTAATACTTTCCTAATATTGGCTCCTTTTTGTAACTTTGCTTGGCGGGTTCGAGTGGGAGCTTGTATACAACCGCGTGTGATGTGAGGACAACGTCGTGACGAGTTGAAAGCATGTAACTACAAAGGTCCCAAATCTCTATTACCATCCTACTAGTTCAGATATTCGATATTCTGAGAGATATTTTGTGGCTAATGTATCTGCTTCACGTAAGTTTGGATTCAGAGTTTAATCACATAGAAATAATTATTTACTTTCTAAAGTCTATTTAACGGTGCATATACAAATGTTTATACATAATTTCCAAGGCACTGAACAGCATACCGTAACCAAAGATATACTTATTGGTTGGGTCAATTTGCCACTCAGTACATCTCAGCCCATTATAACGGAGAGGACATAAAACAATTAACGCATGATCAAATACGTGAATCTTTCTAATGTCGGCGGGGTATTGCTTGCTATAATGTTTGTTTTACAGGTTGGATGAAATAAAATATTTAAAAATTAAATTCTTGTATTTAAATGGTGTTTACGGTTCATTTATTTCCACTGATCAAGCTGCATCGCTACGCTTGGCTGATCAGTCATATGGGTTCTGGCAATTGGAACATGTAGCTACCCTGTGTTCGGACATGTTTTGCCAAAGCTTGCTAAGCTGGATCGTGCCCTTATTTATCATTTGTTGCTTGGTAGTAAATCCGACAGGGCATTGTCCAATAACCAAAGTTTAAAGTGAATATGGATGCTAACTTATCTCCTTCGGCTGAAATGGATAAAAATTCAAATGCCGGCAGGGCTTCGTCGGGATATCTGGAGGAACAAAAACTAGCATCTAACAGGTAATTCTTAATGAAAAAAAGATAAGCCGCTATCAGTTAGGCTGGGGTGGGTAATGTTGTAGGTCGATAACAATCTAGGCGGACCACGTACATTATTAGACCGATGCAGTGGTGATATCACCGGATTACATCATGTTGATTTATATCTAAAGATACTGAAGGTCCCGCGACACTTGCTCTTTCAATCTTGACTGGTGGGTTGGTGGGGGACTTTTTCATAAACATTTTTGACCCACAAATAGCTTCGAAAAACTACTCTTACTCAGATTTTGAGACAATTCATTATATTGCTTTTTTTTAAAAAAAGTATGTTGAGGCAAAAGAAAACTAAATATACTCGTTCAAAATAAAATCTCCAACCGCCATACCCAAATAAATATTTGGTCCCAGTGTTGTCCTCTGCTATATCTTGTGCAGGTGTAACCAGCATTGATTTCTTCATGATTTTGACACAGAGGAGAAGTTGCCCCTCTGACATTTTGAAAATTAGATTTGCAGTTTTTAGATATTTATATTTGAACTTATAACAACACATCAACACAACAATGGCTACATGGTACAATTAAAAATAGGTTTCTATAACTGACGAAAGCTCTGCACAAAATCTTCATGAAGATAAACTTGATTTGTACAACATTGGATACTCCTTCAATTTGCGGGATTTCCTTGAAAGCTCGTTGAATTTTGAAAGTTGTTTTTGTCCTTGAAAAGTCCTTGAAATTTCCCCAAACTCACTGAATTTATGTGCAGAAATACAAAAGATATAAAATTTTATCAAATTTAACTTTTAAAATACAGCATATTTTCATTAATACTGGCCGCCATGTATAGCCTATTGTGTGCTGAAAAATGGCGTTAAACCCCACAACAACAACAACACCAACAACAGAGTATTTGTTTCATGCATATTTTCCATAAAATAATCAAGAAACAAATATAGTTATCTGATAGAGTAGTGTCCCTTTGTTGTAGTGGCGCATTTTTTTTTTTAATTTTAATTTTTTTTAACTTTTGTGTTTTGTTGGGGTTCTTTTTATTCTATTTATGTACCCATTTTTGCAGTGATAAATAACAAACAATGGAAACAGTTTGATTTCTTTAAGAAAATAAAACACTCCTTGAAAATTTGTGGAAATCTTTGGGCGGGGAGGGCGGTAGAATGACTTTAAAAATTATTCTTTGAAAATGATTTTGAATACAATGAATTTTGACAAATCGTAAACATGTCTGTGAATGACTTCTGACTAAATGAAAGATTTATATATACATCCTGCTAAGTACCACGTAAAGATTTGTTAAAACAAAGAAATACATTAATATAAAGAATTACTGCAAGCTTTTTATGTTAGATTTTAAATTAGCAGACTTATAAAAACTTAATTTTGTGGATTGTGGGGGATCAGAATTCACATATCACTTAGGAACGTACAGCTTCATGTAAAGTTACCTCCAAAATTGGAATATAAAATGCAACTCATTCATGTCTAACACATGCTTGAGAATTAGTTTCTGAAAAAGATAACAGTGCTCTCTCTGTCTCTGTCTGTCTGTCTAACTCCTCTCTCTATCTCTTTCTCTATCTCGCACGCTCACACACACACACACACAGAGCTTGTTAGGCATACTCATACAATAGTGGTAAATCTAACTTTACTCATTTTTCATTATTTTACTAGTACAACAACCACTTCATTAATTTTACTTGTACAACAACCATTCCTTTTCTTTGATGCATCCAGACAACTCACTGACCCACTTACAAAGTAGCAGCAGCTGAGACTCAAATTATATCCTTATAGAAAACACCAAAAAAACAAAAAAGGGCTCCTATTTGCTGAACCTAAGTAAAATTGTTAAAAATTGGTAAATGAATACTTAATATACTGCTCATTTTATTGTTTAAAAAAACGTTGGCTAACGCTAAGAAATTTGGAATCAACATCATCATATTTGCAACTTTTGATAAGAACTCTGATCTTCTGTTAAATTTTCTTTTTTAAAAACTCAGTACACTGTGAATAACGATACACACTGAAATATAAATGAATGAAAATGTTGGTAATACTTACTGGCGGCAACACTGTAAGAAATAAATACCAATTAAATAAGTCTTGTTAAGAAAAATTTGTGTTTCAGTTCTATCTTTCAATTGTTTTTAGTGCAGTCATCTTAAATGTGTCATCCTCTATTCAAACTTGAAAGTTGTCCGCATACCGTCTATATCTATGGGCTCTTCCATTAGAATCTAATTAAGAGCTGACAAGTTTTGATCTGTGACTTGAAGAATTTCTTGCTTTGCTCAAATCACTTAAAAGTAGGCACTGGGAAATAGCCTATAGCTTCTTTACTTCTGATATAGGGGCCCCGAGTGGCCGAGTGGTCTAAAGTGCTCTTCGTTACGGATCACTGCCATCTCACCTCTGTCTGCGTGGATTCGAGTCTCGGATTCGGCTAATGTGGATATGTGAGAAAGCTTGCCAGTAGCTTCTCGTGGGTCGGTGGTTCTTTCCGGGGTTTTCCCCGGTTCTTCCTCCACCATTAATACTGGCCGCCATGTATAGCCTATCGTGTGCTGAAAAATGGCGTTAAACCCTACAACAACAACAACTTCTGATATAATTTTCTATTCATAAGCCATAGTTGTCTTTCCTGAAATGCTCCAAAATGAAGTTACGAAACGTGAGAATTGAGCGAATTTTTCCTGCCGAGACAAAGATGTGCTCGCATATAACTTGCTTTACATACATAGAGATATAGTGTATGCGACTGGACGACATATTCATTCATTAATTTTAGAACAGTAGTCGATGCAAAAGTACGTTACTGCTTAGGACTCACTCGAAATAAACCTTAGGAATGCTGTTCCATGAAGGAATTATACATTTGTCTGGTAAATGTATCTTTCTACTAAAATACACTGAAATCTACTTAAATACATTCAAATATCATCAAATACACTCAGATACAATATTTTGAATATTACAAGTATATTTATATTGTGATATTGGTGTCATAAAAAAGTTATATTTAGTTAAAATATTTAAAAATATACAAATAGGAATCTGTTGCTGTCACTGTTTTACTGATCGTGTGACGATGGGCGTAGTCGTCAAACGGAATCTGCTTTAAACCTCATGTGGAATCCGTGTGAACTGATTTCAGCATTTATTTATTTATTTTTGTATTTTTCTACTTGTTAATGATTAATATGTTCTATACATTTATCAAAATCCATTTCATTACACATTGGCATTTGCGTTATATATATATATATATATATATATATATATATATATATATATATATATATATATATATATATATATATATATATATATATATATGTGTGTGTGTGTGTGTGTGTGTGTGTGTGTTCATCAACTGCTACTTTAGCGTATCAAGTCTCTCTAAGAGTAATTACGGTTGAAAGTTGGGATAGTACCAGAGTATATGTAGCTGGTATGTCCTCATGCATTTATAATTATTCTTTCTAGATAAAGATCAAAACAGAAATCTATTATTATTATTATTATTATTTAAGGTCATAATTCCTTACTAAAACAAATTTTCTTTGGAATTTCTTCACCGTGCATATCAGTTATACAATATTCGGAAGTCAATTTATCTTTGTTCTTGCTCTTTCATTTAGGCCGCGTTTTCATTGCACGGGGTTCTTAATGATTTTTTCCTCTTTGCTTGCTTCATTTGGCAACAAAAAGTTCCCGTCTGCTGAAAATATTTTCTCTGGTTGTGTTTTGTATTTATTGTCTTTTAGGAAATTCCTAAACTAACTCCTTTTTTGTTCTGGAGGTTTTGATCTCCACAACTACACTAGCACATAATAATTATTAAAGTCTCAAGTTTCTAGAGTCATAGTGCCCTTTTGGCATCATGCAGGTTAACGACATCCAACAATTTTCCTATCAGCTCTGGGGTACTTTGTGGTTTACAACCCAGACCAAGTTTCGTTGCCTTATTTATTGATTCTGTATTGTTATTTTTTCATAACTTTTCATCGAGTTTCTTCTGCCTTGCTCTAAAAACGTTCTGGACCATACATGATTTGTAGGTTCTGGTGAAGTAATTTATAAACTTTTAATTGTTTGTAAGTGAATTCATTTCAGTAAAAATACCTCAAATTCAACAGTATCGTTGGCATTAACTAGCTATGGTCACCAAAATATACTTTCCATTATGAAGTTTCTCGAAGTTCGATCAATGGTAACATGATGTGTAATGTAAAGGTTTCAACTGTCGTGTCAATGTTTGCTGCAAAGCACTATGGTTGATCCCTGAAAGAATGTCCAATGGCTTTAGAAAATGATTTTTCTTCCTCTTTGTCAACTTCCATGAGTATAGATATTCCAAAGCCTATGGCATGTATTACATAAGATTCCAATTTAACAGAAATATAGTGAAACATTTCTTCTGTAAGTCATGTATGATGCATCGCGATGCAAAAACCATAAGCCTAAAAATAGAGGGCTGTCACATGTGTCCTTTCCGATTAGTCTTAGATATTTATATACAAAATTTGTATTATAATATTGGACTATGTTAACTGTTCTCTTGATTCATAACAATCCAGATTTTGATATTTTAAAATATTGCGTTCCATCATTTGCTTCTTGGTATAAGAAATAAAGGATGGTACTTAGTCCATGCAGTGCACAATTTCTTGAATGAAAGGATGGTTCTTAGTCCATGCAGTGCACAATTTCTTGAATGAAAGGATGGCACTTAGTCCATGCAGTGCACAATTTCTTGAATGAAAGGATGGTACTTAGTCCATGCAGTGCACACTTTCTTGAATGAAAGGATGGTTCTTAGTCCATGCAGTGCACAATTTCTTGAATGAAAGGATGGTACTTAGTCCATGCAGTGCACAATTTCTTGAATGAAAGGATGGCACTTAGTCCATGCAGTGCACAATTTCTTGAATGAAAGGATGGTACTTAGTCCATGCAGTGCACACTTTCTTGAATGAAAGGATGGTTCTTAGTCCATGCAGTGCACAATTTCTTGAATGAAAGGATGGTACTTAGTCCATGCAGTGCACAATTTCTTGAATGAAAGGATGGCACTTAGTCCATGCAGTGCACAATTTCTTGAATGAAAGGATGGTACTTAGTCCATGCAGTGCACACTTTCTTGAATGAAAGGATGGTTCTTAGTCCATGCAGTGCACAATTTCTTGAATGAGAGGATGGTACTTAGTCCATGCAGTGCACAATTTCTTGAATGAAAGGATGGCACTTAGTCCATGCAGTGCACAATTTCTTGAATGAAAGGATGGCACTTAGTCCATGCAGTGCACACTTTCTTGAATGAAAGGATGGTTCTTAGTCCATGCAGTGCACAATTTCTTGAATGAAAGGATGGTTCTTAGTCCATGCAGTGCACACATTCTTGAATGAAAGGATGGTTCTTAGTCCATGCAGTGCACAATTTCTTGAATGAAAGGATGGTTCTTAGTCCATGCAGTGCACACTTTCTTGAATGAAAGGATGGTTCTTTATCCATGCAGTGCACAATTTCTTGAATGAAAGGATGGTACTTAGTCCATGCAGTGCACATCGGCCACGTTGTTTTAATATTTTTGACTATTTCCTTCCTTTTTTGTTGATGATTCGTGTTTTGTACCCGTTTTGTTGTCTCTCGATGCATTATGGAAATCGATGTGCTTTAGCGCATCCACTAAAAGAACAAACTCTAAGGTTTATTACATCATCTTTGTCACTACTTGCGTCATTTTCAAGAATCAAGTTAGTAGTATATGGGGTCACCTTAGCGTCAATGGACTTTAGCGTTAAAATAGGGGTTTACACTTTGGCATCAATGGGACTTTAACATGGGAATGTCACTTTGCACTTTGACGTCAGTGGGAATTTAACATGGGAATGTCACCTGGATGTCAATGGGAATTGAACATTGGGTGACGTCATGAGGTTTATAGGGTCAAAACATTTTATAGGAATTTTAATGTATTTGTAAGGACAAAGGGTAGATAGGGACAAACATACAAATACACATTTAAACACACAGAAAAGACGACAGAAATGTTCTAAAGAAAACCTCACAGAGAGAATAGAGGCTCAAAAAAGAAAAGTCTATTGTATGGGTTCAAAACATTTATTCAAGTATATACATGGGCTCTCTGGCCTGTGCTTTGGTCTAAGCACTATCCATTTAATACATAAGCATTTCTACATCAAACAAACCTATTTACTAGTTATTTAGTTCTTGGCTCTAGTAAACCTGTTTACATTTAATGTTCATTTATAAGAAAAAGCTAACACAAAGCAAGTAACATGCAATCAAATAGGACAAAGTTCATGTTTCTCTCTCTATTCGTCTCACACGTTGTTAAAAATCTGGTCAGCTAGCACTTGTGTCCCAGCGTAGGTGTTTCCCATCATTTAATCCGTTTCATTCGTAAATCGGCTGTTATATCCATCGTGCTAGGTACACTTATCAGTAAGCAGATTAAGTGCAGTCATCGTCTTCTTCCAATGGAGGTACAACGTATACCATATGAATGGTTACTTTTCCTTCGGTGATGTCAAATTTTCCTCTCATCGACTGCACGTCTTCAATAGCCCTCAAAAGTTTGGAAGAAGTTATTTCTGCAGGTGTGCTAAATCCGAGACATACAGGTGAGTTCAAACTGCCGTGATACATAGATAGGCTCAAACGACCTCGATCTTTGACTTGGCAATGACATTTGAGTTCCTTTAACAATGAGTCAAGTAGATCCGTAATGAAACCTGCTACTACCTCGGCTGAAATGTCAGACGCGAAGTCTCTAAATTTCACCTTGTAGGTGTAAGTTGTCGTTCTAAATATTCTTGAGGTCGCTGTCTGAGTCATTTGGATGCTAAAATACTCCTGTAGGTCTACTGAATCCTTTCCCTTCTTGGACGCACTTTGCTGTGACGGTATGGTAGTGAAAGAGGTCAGTGATGTTTGTTCCTTCTCTTTTTTCATCTGCGTAGAGTGATTCATCTTTCTCGTTGCTTGTCCTCGCAATGAAGTGTCGTTCTTGGAAGTCGTCCCTTTTTATACTGGGTGATATCAGTATGTCCATAAGGTAAAGTTTTGTGGTCCAAAAGTTTCACTGGTTGCACGTAGTTTGTCATGGCGTTAGTACATAAATAGCTAAGATGTGTTACTGCATTGGTGATGTGATAGTGAGGCAAAGAATCACACCCGAGTTTCTCGTTGGACTTGAGTCTTACGCTCTATACTTGCTGTTTGAAGGGATTCATTTTTTCTCGATTGGTCTTAGTAGTGACAATGAACTGTTCGGTCTTGGACGTTGTCCTTTTTTATATGCTGACCAATATTGATGTGACCGTACGGCAAAGTAAAGTGGTTGGGAAGTCGCTCTCGCTTCTGGTACACGATTTAATAGACTTTTCCCAAGGGTCGACTGACGATGTGATGAGTGGGTAAACGTACAATCTTGTTCGGCTGGTAGGTGGTTACTTTAACGTTTTCATCCTCTCCAGACTGCAAGGCTTCTTTCAATACGCCAAAGCTGACCACACGACTGGTACGATAATTCAGAGTCAATCCTTTCACTTTACACTCTGTGTGCACTTCTCCTTGTGGGTCCCGGTATTCGTAGCCGTAATTTTTAGGACCGCCACTCGCGAAACTTAGAATCTTGTCGTCAGGATGTTCATCTGTCCAGGCTCCTAAACGGTCTCCTTCGATGTTAGGGTGTTGCTGACCCGTTCGATCGATGTAGATGCAACTGTCCGTGTCAAAGTACAGGACGCGATCCCCTAACAGTTCTAAAGCTTCGTACAATTCTAAGCGAGCATGAGCTGTCACGTAAGCCGCAATGATGACATTTCCAAATGCGTCGGCTTGTACAAAGTCCAGATCTTCTTTGTAATTGACCAAGATCAAATCCTCGCGAACGACGTCCACGTGTTTGATGAATTTGGTTTTGTCGTGAATCATCTGGAAGTAGCGGGAAGGTTCTGTCAAATATTCCGTCTGGGGTAAACACGGTCGTTGTGCCATTTTTCCCCACAAGCAATTTAACATCACTTTGGCAAACGATCGCCTGCCTTCGTTTTTCTCGATGTGGTCTAAAGTGATGCCTTCTTGTTCCCGGTATTTGTCTTTGAATTTTATTTGGTCTTCGGGAGTGTGACACCAGGAAGGACAGCCGCTGGCTTCTTGCTTCAGTTTCAAAAAGGCATCCACGTAGTCTGCGAAAATGCCTTTCTGAGCGGGGTCACCCTTGTGGTATTGTTCTGTCTTGGGAAAGTGGCAAATTTCGTACACGTCTAACAGTTGGTATCCCATGTCCATAGGTTTGAACAATTCTACGCTGACCCAGGTTCCCGTCAAGGCCCGTTCTTCCTGGGTGTGCTGACAAGGCTGATCTTGGTTGCACGTTTCGGCACAAGTACGGCACAAGGGAAACATCAGTTTGCCTTGACAATGGTGAGGTAAGACGGGATGGTATAGGTTCGTCGGAGGCAAAACTTTGGACTTGATCAAGCCTTCATATTGTCGAATGTTGACCAGGTCGATGTGTTCCGTCAGCAATCGCGGGTGCCCTGTAGGAAAGTGACAATATTTGCACACGTAAGGATACAGCGAACACACATCCAAGTATTTGATTTCTTCTCCTTTCTCTTCGTCGGCTTGGTACAGCAAACAGGTGGCATTGTCCTTCCTCCGTACAAACTATCCCTCGGGTTCAGCGGGTCCATGAACTGGTAACTTTCCACGAGGCGTTTAAACTCGGGATCGATTTTCAAACGGTGATCGTATTCGTGTTCCCACATTTCCACCACTTGGTATCCTTGCTGTTCTAATTTCAAGCGTCGCTGACAAGTGTCCTGGTACAGGTCTTCCATGGTCCGTTGTAAAAACTGATTTTTAGTGTCACGATCAGGGTAGCAGACGGGACATCCGTGAAATAAGCAACCGTTAAACTCGTACATGATCTTGGGGTTTTTTAAGTCGCAGCCATCGATCGAATACGTTCCGATGGTCTTTTCGCCTCCTCCGTTGCCGGCATGCTGAATCCATTTGTCTTCCTTGTCGCACAAGTAATGTAACCAGCGTAGGGCTTTGACCGAGTATTGACGTTTGACATAGTTGGTCGTTTGAGGACTGATGACAGCCACGGTCTTTTGAGGCATGACTCGTTGGCGGTACACTAAGGAACACGCTTTGGCAATGGTGCAAGCTTCGACCCCTCCGTGTTCCATGAACAGTTCTCGAAATTTTCCACAGCAACGTCGTAAAATGTCCACGTCGGAACGACAATACTTTAACATTTCTTCCTGAAAGTCGAAGGGGTCGGAGGCATGAGCCTGGTACCAAGCGTAGAAATCTTCTCGTTGTTCGGTACGCATGTTGTCGGGGTCGTAATAGTGAGCCTCAGGCAAATGGGGTAGAACGGCGTGTTGATTGGCTTCCGTATTGAAAAAGTGAGGAAAATAACCTTTAGCCATTTCTGTCATTCCAAACGTTTTAGGCATTCGACTCAAAGGCATGGCTAAGTAACTCATCGAATCTTTAAACTGCACTTGTCCCACTTGCACGAAAATCATTTTGGCTCCGTTCAAAGTGACTTTAGGACGTTCGGTGCCATGTTCCGTATAGTACCTCAAAAGAAACTGTCCATCGTACCCGGAGAAATTGTGAGCCATCACTGTGGCATGGCGATGACAATCTCGGTAACGTTCGATGTCCTCTTTGCTCCATGTCTTGTCGATGGGGTCTAAGACCCATTTGGCAAAATCGTCTGGCGTCTTTGTTCCTCGAAAGATTTTTTCACGCCCTCCGGGAATTTTGCTGCAGTGAGGGCAATAACTGAAGATAGGTTCTTGAATACACTTCTCGCACGCTCGATGAGCCACGCAGAAATTAGGAATGTGAATGCCAGTCTCTTGCATGCATTCGAAATCGAAAAAGATGAAATTGCCTTTCTTCTTCTTCTTGTGACCGTCATCTTCCTCTTGTTGGGGTTGGTATTTTTGCATGTAACATTGATGTTCCAAGTCCACGATGTGGTGACAAATGTGACATTTTTTCTTTCCTGAAGGTACGTGTGCCTTGGCACTATTGTTACGTATGCCTTGTCCACACGCGGGGCGCAATCTCAGCAGCTGACAAGCGCATTTCTTCTGTGAACCTTGTGTTTTCAAATGTTGTTGGTAACAGGTAGGACTGACAAACGTGCGCTGACAAGCTGGACAATGCACTCGTTCTTGTCCTTCGTCCAGACAGGGTTGAGAGGCCAAACATCCTGAGCATTTCGATCCACAATGTTTGTGTTGTTCTCGTTTTTTATAGCCATAGTCACATTTCTCACAATAATAAACATATCCCAAGAATCCAGTGATGCTGGTAATGGTATCGAAATGTTCATCGTGATGATAAAGGTGAATGTATTTTCCATCCTTAAAATCTTGGCCTCGAAACAACAGAGGCCAACGCACTTCTTGAGGGTGCACGTTCAAGGTGTAGCGTGGAGCTAGGACATCTTGCAATTTTTGCATTTCAGGAATGCCACAGGGTGTGTCTTTGGACAGGCCAGCTTGTTGCAACAGGAGTTCTGCTTCGTTTCGTTGTTTGGATCGGTCCGATTGTTGAATAGTTTTCCAGGCTCTTTTCCATTATGCCGTGTCGTTCTTGTTGGCATAGGTTCGTCCCACCACGATGGCTCGGGCTAAGCACATCTGGTCTTGAGGGTTATTAATTTGGACGAGACTCTTTTTGGTGCTGCGAAGGTCGTTCACCAATAATACCTTTTTGCGTCCTGTCCCTTGAGGAAGAGAGACGTGAGCCATTTTCATTGTGGCTTTACCATCGGTGATGTCAAACTTGTCATTGGATTGTTGCACCTGTTGTATCTTGTCCATGACTTTGGAAGGGGTCAGTTCTGCGGGTCTGCTAAACTCGATCCAAACAGGGGATTTCAAGCTGCCGTGTTGTATGGATAGTGTCAAGCGATCGTCTTCTTTGGGTTGACATTGTCGCTTGAGT
The DNA here is from genome assembly GCA_028554795.2 of Sinohyriopsis cumingii. Taxonomy (NCBI): domain Eukaryota; kingdom Metazoa; phylum Mollusca; class Bivalvia; order Unionida; family Unionidae; genus Sinohyriopsis; species Sinohyriopsis cumingii. The sequence goes on from CM068831.1 coordinate 22,214,604, forward strand.
GTGGTGAGCAAAGAATCCCACATCTCGGTGATGAACCCTTCTGCTTTCTCCAACGATACGTCGGACTTGAAATCTTTAAACTTCACCGTGTAGGTGTAAGCCGTGGTTCTAAATTTTCTAGAGGAGCGCTTTTCCGTCTCTCGAATGTGATAGTACTTTTTAGGGTTGACTGGTGAACTTTGGTTTGGAGTAGACTCTCTCTGTCTGGTCGCAGACGTGGAAGGTGTTGGTTCAGGTTCGCTCATGTCTTCTATTTGAGCGAACACTTCTTTTCGTGTGTGAGGCGATACGTCACTTCGCTGCCTCTTACGTTCTTCTTCTCTCTCACTGAAGTCGTGCGATCATTTCATCTCGATTGCTGATTCAGAAATGATTTAACTAAGTTCATTTTTTCCATATATACCCTCTCTACCTCTTGTTGTGACAATGAATTGGTATATTTCACAAGGCAAGTGAAAGCCAAGCATATAGGAACCCAACGACGACCCTTCGATTCAAACCCTACCACGAAAGAAAATAGTTGCAAGTAAAATAAAATAGACAGTTGGTGTCTTCAAGAGAGCTAGAGACGGCACTGTGTCGCTGGGACACGTGCGTACTCCAGAAAACTACGCTACTCGACAACGTGAGTGTGCTTGTCAAAATGTTTGAGTAAGATTAAAAATCTTTGTCAGTTTCAAAACGCGAACCAGTCCTGTGGCCGTTTAATATTTGATGTGACAAGAAGAAATGGTACAATACGCAACAAAGGGTTTGTACGTTTACACTCCAATCTGTCTGTACTGTAATGGTAACAGCGCTCTTGCGTTGGCATTATTTTGCCACTCTACCTTTAAAAAAAAAAACAATGCATCACTCATCATAAACGATTTCATTGGCTATACTTATTTTCTTACCGCTTTCGCTTCGAATTGACATAGTACCTTTTCGCACAGTGACAAGATCGGACATGTTTTTTTAATTCTGCGGCTGGTCGCTACTCTACTTGCCCAACAATAAAAATTTTCAATTTTTGAAATCTACGATAATTTATTGTTTAATTTATTTAACATTTTGAATGGATTTTTCATCAAATAAAAATAGTTTCTTAACTTACAAGGTGAAAAAATAATCTTATGTGCCCATTTTGCTATAAATTCATGATAAAGTAAAAAAAAAACAATTTTGGCGAAAGTCGGAGATTTTTTTCTGTAAACTAGATTTGTTACAAATTATAATACATCACTTTTTATGTCTCAATACAGTGAATAATTAACCAATTAAATATGCAAACCTCGTTCACTGGATAAACGTAAAGACAAAGAAAATCAGAATTTCCCAATCAAAATTGTCTGAAGTACAAAATTTACACTATTCGGTGTAACGAGTTACAAAAAAGAAATTAGGTTTTCGCTGAAAATATTTTACACCAATTATTAGACTAATTATTACACTAATTATTACAAATATATAAAAGTATCAGTGTAATGAGTCTTAAAAAAATGAAGGCTTCAATGAGAACATGTTTCTAATCATTGCAAAACAGTTCTTGTATTCATCCATACAACTAATTCTTTTTCTAATGAACTACATACATATATGTCATTAATTATATAATGAACAGATGTCTGAATATTGTCAGGTAAGTTTGTTTCAATACATGTTTCAGATCTAAGACCATGCTTCAGTCCAGTTTTTATTGGTTTGATGTCTTTGTTAGTTTTATGATGTTATAACATCAATTGATCAAAAAAGAAAACCAGTCAGAATGTAAGTAAGATGTCGATAACGTACCTCTTAATTAAAGATTCCATGACTTTCAATAATAATTATAAATTCTCCATTATATTCTTTATTACTCTTTTATGTTTCAAAAAAAAAAAAAAGAAAGAAAAGAAATAAAGGTACATGAAACAATTGTATCCTTCCATTTTAATCTTGCGTATATCATTTACGGACGGCCAATGTGGGTATGTGAGAAAGCTTGCCAGTAGCTTCTCGTGGGTTGGTGGTTTCTCCTGGGGTTTTCCCGAGTTCTTCCTCCACCATTAATACTGGCCGCCATGCATAGCCTATCGTGTGCTGAAAACTCGCGTTAAACCCCACAACAACAACAACCATTTACGGGGGCCCCGAGTGGCCGAGTGGTCTAAAGTGCTCTCCGTTACGGATCACTGCCATCTCATCTCTGTCTGCGTGGGTTCGAGTCTAGGATTCGGTCAATGTGGGTATGTGAGAAAGCTTGCCAGTAGCTTCTCGTGGGTCGGTGGTTCTTCCCGGGGTTTTCCCGGGTTCTTCCTCCACCATTAATACTGGTCGCCATGCATAGCCTATCGTGTGCTGAAAAATGGCGTTAAACCCCCACAAAAACAACAACAACAACCATTTACGGACATAAAGCGTATCCAGTCTATTTGAATTGGTAATTAGACATGTCACGTACTCATGGTCGATAATAGTGTAGGTAAGTCACGTCCACATTTTGTAACAAAGTGGAGGCTTATAAAGGTCTTCATATTCATCGGTAAACGATTAAAAAATTTACATATACATTGGTACATATGTTTCATGGTATATTTGAGTGTATTTTAGTACATTTGAGAGTATTTGAATATAATCTGAGTGATAAGCCGTGCCTTTTTTGTGTAAGATGAAGTCAATTGATTTCGAATTTATTATACGCGGTGGAGGGGGGGGGGGGCTATTTTGTCTTTTTAACTTCCTTATTAATACAATAAATTGACATATAATGATTCGCTAAAAAAGTATTTCTATTATTAGCAACTAAATAACTTAAATTTTGTGGATTCATTATTTACTTTTTCTAACCGAAATGGTATGTATTGCAGTCATTTTGATGTTATCTAGTAACTTTTGGGCCAATCATTTTACGCTCACGCGTTACGTGTGCCACAAAAGCGCTCAGGAAGTAGGAAAATTTTCTACTTTCGGATTTAAAATAGAGTGGATGTTGTGTAAACGCACGTGCAGTTCTTTCATATAACAGGATTCCAAAAAAGTTGATTTGAGTAAATGGTATATAGAACTTACCTTTGTATCTACTACTATTCTCAGATTAATGAAGGAATGTTTCGTAGAGTGGCATACACTGTTATCTCCATGCCTGTGTAAATACCGAAAGTTGTACAACTAGGTAGGCGTATCTTTCTCTCGGCAGGTAAACTATGCACAATTCTTACGTAATGGAGCCTGTAACTTCAGTTTGGTGTAACCCAGAAAAGTCAACTATGGCATGATGATTATAAAAAATAAATCTGGTGTAAAACAAGCGATTGATTATGGCCAAGTACCTTCATGGACGGGATTAGGAGCTCGGGGGTCAGTTTGTGGAACGATCTGTTCGGAAGCTACTAACTCTGCCTCATTCATATAGTAAGACAGACAGGGTCCACCAGTACGAGTCATATATGAGTAATCTGAGGTAATTTTTGCGGGTTTCATGTCACCAGTTCGTTTCAGTGTGCAATATTGCTGAATGCCAATCTTTCCGGAACACACCTACATACACATTACACCGGTTTTTGGTGACGGTCATATCTAGCGCAAAACACAAGTGAGAACTCTATATCAAATCCTATTCACTATTCCACTACAGAAAACAATTTTTTTTAATGAGAAGTACCGTGTGCACACCAGGAGAAAAAACAAAAAACGGTATCGAACTTGCTGTTAATTACAGGAATAGACTGGGCATGAGACTTTATTCTGTCCTTTACGATTAAATCTTGTTAATTTAGGGAAAGTCTGAATTCCAGTAAATTTATTTCCATTCTTTCAGATGTAAGTACCAATGCCAGTGTATCCAAGCAAGAAAGTGTGTGTATAAGATAACCTTAAAGTCGTAAACTGAAATATTAAACCTCTGAGGAAGCAAAATTAATGTCTTGCACATAATTTTTGATGTTCTATCTTTAGATTAAATTGCATAATCTCATGAAATCTAGGCAAGTTATTTAAATTTTGAGACAAATGAAAAGATAGGAGGGCCAAGTGAATTTTCTGAGACCACTAGTCCTGGATAAGTGGATAAAAAATAATTTTTTATCAACCCCGAGATATCTATTTAAGACTAAGCTTTTGTCAGCATAGTAGGTTTAGAGTTACTTCTTAATAAATTGCATTTATACTCTCATATCCCATAAGGATTTGCAGTGTCTTCATGAAACAATACAAGCTCAAGTAACATGATCAGATAATTTGTCTTGCAAAAGAATGGTCTCTGTCTGGTCAGGATTTTAAGAGTTATCCCCCCTTTAACAAACTTGTTTCCATCCTCTCTGTTATACTTTTGATTTAATTATCTTTCAAACTGTTTTAGAGATTATCAGGAAACTTTGTGTTTTAGAGATTATCAGGAAACTGTGTTTTAGAGATTATCAGGAAACTTTGTGTGCAGCATTTTGCCTAGGCTAAGATCTGGGGGACAACCGATTAAGTTTGCCTAAAAGCTTTGATATATCTAATAAATGTATCATAAATGAACATTTGCCAGCATTTTGCAAACAAAATTAGTGTGGGGTTATCATTGGACAAATACAGCATGCTTTATGGGTGTATTGAAACTGATGTTGAACTAGAAACTTGTGTAAGAAAGATAGCATCCTTGCCTTCAGTCCTTGAAGTGAATCATGCTGGAGTTCTTGAGATGTAAAATTTATGAAACAGGTTGAAGAATGCATCGTGCCACATGCTAGTTGTGACTCAATTAAAGCATATTGTCTTGTAAAAACAAATTTCACCATGTTTTATTAGTAAACAAAGTTTAAGAACAGCACTCAGATTTTACATTGCTAGGTGACACTTATGCTACTGTCACGTATATGGGGCACGTATTTTTATTTGACCCTCTGACATTAATGCAAACATTATATAATAAATTGAATCAGTATGAATTCATAATATTCCAACTCAAAAGGAATAAAAAAAATACATCAGATTTCAAGGTCATGAATGTCAACTGCCACTAGGAAATTTATTATTTAACAGATTGTAACTTTTTTCGTTATAATTTAATTCAGTATTTTGCAAAAATATGTTTTTATTATTGGCTCTTTTTTTCAGGCCAATCATAATGGAATCTGCAGATGCAGGATATGATTCTGACAATAAGGTGGAGGAGGAGGAATTGAATTATTTTTATGATGAGAGTGACTCAGACTGCACCATCAACCCACAACTATATGATGACATGGAGAGACTGCTGTTAATTTACGGGCAGTCAGCATTCCAGTATAGACTTGTTCCTGCAATTAGAGAAATTGACATAGAATTTCATCTTCCATTGTCATTTTTAGATAAGGAAACCGCAGATGCCTGGAGAGTTAAAAAAGATGAACCGCTTGTAATTTGTCTGCATCTGTCACTATCAGATTATGTAAAAGCTTCAAGGCCTCCAAAGGTAGAAGTTTTTCAGACATCAAAAAAACTTAAGTTTGGAGTAGGAAGTCAGATGAGAAAAATTCTGGAGTCTTTCTTGTCAGAGAATTGGAAAATTATTGGAGAGGAATTGAAGAGAACAAAACAGTCAGCCACAAGCAGAACACGGAGTGTGCCCATCAAGTTGGCCTCTTCATTAGAAATAACAAGTTTGTTGGTTCAAGACAAAAATCTCACTGCATTGATGGACATTGGCTTTTCCAAGGAGATAGCCAGAAATGCTCTCATTATTACAAGAGGAAATGTGACAGATGCAGCCAACCTGTTGCTTAACAACCCAGAAATTGATCTGGAGTATTATACTGCATTTGAAAAGCCAGCTGAGTCATCCCACCCACCAGATCTTAAACATTTGAGAAAAAGTCTGTTCAGCAAAGTTAGCACAAGCATGGTTACTTCAGCAGCGGAGGCAAGCATTGCTGGACAATATTCAGATGACACATATCTGATGCCACTCTCCACTTTTAATGGAAGCAGTCCCAAGAAAGTGCCTCCACTAACCGATGGTTTTCTAGTTCAGTTCTTCTGTTATGTGAGGCAGAGAATTTTGACACTGAATGAGTACTGTGTGGTTTGTGATGAACCACATGTCTTTCAAAATGGAGCAATGCTGAAACCAGCAGTCTGCTCAAGAGAACTATGTGTGTTTGCCTTCCAAACACTTGGTGTAATGAGCGAGGCTGCTGATGACATTGCTACTGGTGCAGAAGTGGTGGATCTCCTTGTTGCCATGACAAAAGCTGCATGTAAATCGGCTCGTAAAGAGATTATATTTGATCCCTTCCCAACAGTAGTTGACCCGTGCAACAAATTTGAGCTGTCTTTCCATCCTAACAATAAAAACTATGACAAAGTGGAACATGTTCTTGACAAGTTTTTAGAAATGGAGAAAATGTGTTCAGTTCCTCAATCAGATCTGAAGACAACCTTAGATGAAATAGATTTTCTCATTTACCCATTATTGCAGTGGATTATTTCTAGTAATCTGTCACATATAGTGAAAATTCCAGTCAATAAGCAACTCTCATTCATGCATACTACACATCAGTTCCTCTTGTTAAACAGCTCACCTGCCAAAGAAGCTGCTTTCAGAGCTGCAAGAGAAAAGTATGGCAGCACATTTGCCTTTCATGGGTCAAGTATCGAGAACTGGCATTCCATCATACGAAAAGGATTGATCGTAGCATCAGGAACAAAACTCATGGTCAATGGAGCTACATATGGCAATGGTATTTACCTCAGTCCACATGCCTCAACTTCATTTGGGTACTCTCGCATGGGTTATGGTTCACATAAAATAAACAAACAACAAGCAGTCCCAAAGAACAGCAGGTTTCTAACCAGCAGTAATATCACATGTATAGCATTGTGCGAAGTGATACTGTCCCCAAAACTGAAAAAAAATAGCGGTATTTGGGTCTGCCCTGAGAGCGACCATGTCTGCACACGTTTCTTTTGCATCTATGAAGATGGACAGATTGGTCATTTAGACATTAATACACAGGAGAAAAGTTGTCTGGATGAAATACAAAGAGCTTTGTCACAGAAAGCTTCAAGCGAATGTAATGGTTCTGGTACTCTATGATAAACTGTTCAAGCAAATGTAACGGTTCTGGTACTCTATGATAAACTGTTCAAGCGAATGTAATGGTTCTGGTACTCGATGATAAACTGTCCATAACAGGACAGCCTAAGATTTAGATGTTAGACAAAATTATAATGTATTCTGTTGTTTAATTTTGCTCTTTCCTGAGGATTCTCAAATAATATGATATCCCTCATATAGTTGTGACACAGTATTTATTAACTTTTTCATTGCACCTGCAACAGAATAAATGATTAACCTAGTCTTGTGATTCAGATTTTGATTTACCATATATACTCGCTTATAAGTAAAACAAGCATAGACCCTGATCTGTATGTGCTTATACTACGGCAGATCATGATCTGTATTGCTTTTATTTTGACTCACCATATAAACAAGTATATACGGTATGTGATTTTTGCCTCAGTACGGTGCCTTAAATATCAACAACTAGAATAATTAGATTCTTTTTCATAACAGTTAAAATCTCTCAAATAAGCCAATGTACCAAATTTATAGTGTGTTGAAACTGAATTCCATTTCTTACATTACATTGTGATGTGATCCAAATATTGAGGTGATCCAAATGTTGCAGCGTACAAGTGTCTTGACATTGGGGGTCAAATAATCATTTGATCTGTCAACAGACATACAAGTCGTGATCAAAGATGGATGCCATGAGATTTGGTGATCAGGTGACTGTGCAGTGCTGCATGCAATTGTTGACACTTCATACATACTGGACAATCAGCCCACTTGTCGGCTTACAAAAGTGTGTGTTAATTTCTATGACAAGATACAGATTCTGCTTACCAATATTAGATAGAATTATCAAAGTATCAAGATGCTGGCTGGCTGTCCAATCAAAACATCAAGATGCTGGCTGGCTGTCAAGTCAAAGTATCAAGATGCTGGCTGGCTGTCCAATCAAAGCATCAAGATGCTGGCTGGCTGTCCAGTCAAAGTATCAAGATGCTGGCTGGCTGTCCAATCAAAGCATCAAGATGCTGGCTGGCTGTCGGGTCAAAATATCAAGATGCTGGCTGTCTGTCGGGTCAAAGTATCAAGATGCTGGTTGGCTATCCAATCAAAGTATCAAGATGTTGGCTGGCTGTCCAGTCAAAGTATCAAGATGCTGGCTGGCTGTCCAGTCAAAGTATCAAGATGCTGGCTGGCTGTCCAATCAAAGTATCAAGATGCTGGCTGGTTATCCAATCAAAGTATCAAGATGCTGGTTGGCTGTCCAATCAGTGTATTGAGATGTTGGCTGACTGTCTAATCAAAGCATCAAGATGCTGGCTGGCTGTCCAGTCAAAGTATCAAGATGCTGGTTGGCTGTCCAGTCAGCTTATTGAGATGTTGGCTGACTGTCCAATCAAAGTATCGAGATGCTGACTGTTGAGAGAGATGCATTTACTCTAAGCTTAATTTAGTCCAGTATAAACAATAGCTATAACAATGGCTTATCTTTAAAATGATTCGCTTTAATTTCAGTTTTTAATGTTAAGTGACAAGAAGCTTTTTCTGTTTAGTACTGTCATTCTAAATTTGTCAGTTTAAAGTGTACTCCTTTACATATCAGGAGTCAGTCACAGATAAATTTGTAAACAGGATATAACTCTTTTAAGCCATAGGAATTACTGTCAGTCACCTGGCAGTGTTGTGATATTATGATTGTGTCTGAGATTGCTTGTTTGCAGTAAACTGACATTCACTATACACAAACTTGAACAATTGCATGACTGAATGAGTTAATGAGCATATTGCATATGATGCTAGTTGTAGGGATTTAATCCTCAAGTTTTAAAGCCAATACAGTAATGTAAAAATTATACCAGATTTTGGACCAGTCTATTTCAGTCTGCATTTTGTTTTGATTATCTGCACTCTTACATATATTGTATGTGTAATCATGCTGTACAGGTTTGTTACAAACTTACCTATGTAAGTATGATTTTACTTTTGACTTGGTTTATAAATTATCTTATGCCAGACACAGGTGACACACTATGGATGTTAGACACTTAGTAGTTATAGCACACACCACAATGTATTTTAACATCTTTTAACTTTTTTTAACTTTTAGATTTCTTTGTCTAATAAATCCATAATTTTTGTTACCTATTTTTACTCCCAATTATCTAATTTTATTTGCAAGACACAGTTTATGAACCAATACTTTTATTGAAAAGCACTGAATCGTGCATAGATCAACAAATACTTCATAAAAAGCATTCCACCATACTTAGATAAACAAATACTTACAATGAAAAGCATTGCAACATGCATATTTCAACCATATCTTGAATTTTGTGCTAGCATGGAGCTACCGTTATTTAGCTGTTAGCCAAGGTTACAGTTTGGTCATGTTTTTTTCATTTTCTGATTGACTGACTCAGGCACATGCAAAATTTAAATGCAGCACCCTCTGTTTTACTGTTGGATTAGATGCTCTGACTTCACTTTTGATCCCTTGGATCAATAAAACTATTGCATTAAAAAAATAAACACCTATCAAATAATGTTTGGTTTGGTTGCATACTGTATAAATACTGTTAGACCTTGCATACTGTATAAATTCTGTTAGACCTTGCATGCTGCATAAATACTGTTAGACCTTGCATACTGTATAAATTCTGTTAGACCTTGCATGCTGCATAAATACTGTTAGACCTTGCATACTGTATAAATACTGTTAGACCTTGCATACTGTATAAATTCTGTTAGACCTTGCATACTGTATAAATACTGTTAGACCTTGCATACTGTATAAATTCTGTTAGACCTTGCATGCTGCATAAATACTGTTAGACCTGGAATCATGAAACTTGGTGAAATGCATCTAGAGGAATACTAAACACTTATCCTAAAGATACGGCACTGCGACCTATATTTTCACATTTCAATGAACTTGGTTCACTCTTTGATGTTTTCATCACTATGCATACTTTTTAGTACTACATGTACATCCATACCCAAAATGGTCGCCATGATTTAAATTTTACTGGCTTATATCAAATTATCCCAGTGCAGTGTTAAAGTTTTAGTTTTTTAATCAAGATCTGTTCACATCATTGCATCTGTTTTTTTCGAGTTTAACACCATTTCTCAGCACAAGATAGGCTACACATGACAGCAAGCACAGTATAACTGGTGGAGGAAGAATCGCGAAAATCCTGGTAAGAACCACCAACCATACAAAGTTACTGGCAAGCTTTTACACATACCCACACTGGAGCCCAAGAATCAAATCCACATGGACAGAGGTGAGATGGCAGTGATTGGTAAAGGTAATCACACTCAACCACCTGGGGCCTGCATCACTAATAGTACCAAACCTTCACAAAGGAAAATCACCATAACATACATTTCACATGTTAGGTTAAGTTTATAGATTGTTTTTTACATTGTATATATATATAGTATACATGCTGTCATAGCTAAATTCATTATGAAGGGTGCATCTTGATGAGTACTACTCCTTAAGGTTCATCACTGTGACTTGTATTTCATGCTTCTCTGACTTTGGTTACATTCTGTTTTGAGTTTATTGCTTATGATCTGTTCATGGTAGAATCATCAGACTAAATGATTATATTCATCGCAATTTAAGATACATCACCTTTACAGGGTCATGGTGACCTGGGCTACAATCCACATTTTACTGGCTTATGTTAAGGTTTTGTACTTGACTCATAAACAAGTGTTTTTAATATATGCATACCTGTATTATTATACCAAGATTTGTGAAAATTCGTGAGGGGATGCATTTTGATGAGTACTATATCCTTGTCACAAAAGTAGGTAATTGTGACCCATATCTCATGCTTCACTGACATAGAATCACCCTCAAGCACAGTTCATGCCAGAACCATCAAACAAGGCAATTGTATCCATCCCTACTAGTACCACACCCTTATAATGAAACCAGATCATTGTGGCTTACATTTCACATTTTACTGGCTTATTTTAAGTTTTTACATTTAGCTCATGACCACATTGGGCATTTTCAGGTGGTAGAGGTTAATCTGTTTATACCTGGAATTATACAATTTGATGAAGGGATGCATCTCAGTGAGCTGATTGTATGCATCTTCTTGCTTAGTATTCTATCTGGAATCATGAAACTTGAAGAGGCATCTTGCTTACCATTCTATCTGGAATCATGAAACTTGAGGAAGCATCTTGCTTAGTATTCTATCTGGAATTGTGAAACTTGAGGAAGCATCTTGCTTACCATTCTATCTGGAATCATGAAACTTGAGGAGACATGTTGCTTAGTATTCTATCTGGAATCATGAAACTTGAAGAGGCATCTTGCTTACCATTATATCTGGAATCATGAAACTTGAGGAAGCATCTTGCTTATTATTCTATCTGGAATCATGAAACCTGAGGAAGCATCTTGCTTACTATTCTCTCTAGAATCCTAAAACTTGAGGAAGCATCTTGCTTCCTATTCTCTCTGGAATCATGAAACTTGAGGAAGCATCTTGCTTACTATTCTATCTGGAATCATGAAACGTGAGGAAGCATCTTGATTACTATTCTCTCTGGAATCATGAAATGTGAGGAAGCATCTTGCTTACTATTCTATCTGGAATCATGAAACATGAGGAAGCATCTTGCTTATTATTCTATCTGGAATCATGAAACGTGAGGAAGCATCTTGATTACTATTCTCTCTGGAATCATGAAATGTGAGGAAGCATCTTGCTTACTATTCTATCTGGAATCATGAAACGTGAGGAAGCATCTTGATTACTATTCTCTCTGGAATCCTGAAACTTATGAAGCATCTTGATTACTATTCTCTCTGGAATCCTGAAACTTATGAAGCATCTTGATTACTATTCTCTCTGGAATCCTGAAACTTATGAAGCATCTTGATTACTATTCTCTCTGGAATCCTGAAACTTATGAAGCATCTTGATTACTATTCTCTCTGGAATCCTGAAACTTATGAAGCATCTTGATTACTATTCTCTCTGAAATCCTGAAACTTATGAAGCATCTTGATTACTATTCTCTCTGGAATCCTGAAACTTATGAAGCATCTTGATTACTATTCTCTCTGGAATCCTGAAACTTATGAAGCATCTTGATGCATCTTTATGAGCACTACTCCCTCTTTTTAGTAGTAGGTCATTAAGGCCCACATTTTACTAAATTTAGTTAATTGTGTTGTTTGATGTTCATTGCACTGTTTATGAAAAACTTGTGAAATTGGTGAAGATATGCTGACTGTAACTTCCATGTCCTTACAACAAAAGTAGCTCATCATGACTTATATTTTACCTTTTACTAGCTTTGGTGTTTGCATTCAGCACATGATCATGTGAGTTTTTGGCACTACTACACTCTTAAAATGAAAAGGTCACTGTGACCTACATTTAAAGCTTTACTAACATGGGTTAAGCATAAAATTTTGTAGTATGATCACATAGGTTCATCCATGATAGAAACCCTAACTTACTCTGAACACCCTTTCTGACCATTCCATTTGAAAGTAAGAATACATATACTTACTCATTAGCAAAGTGTCTGCATCAATGGCTATACATTGTAAATTGTGACAGTTACCCTCAACAAATGAACTGGACCACTACGGTGGCCTAGTAATTAGAGTGTCCACCTTGGATGCAGGTCATGCATTTGAACACCAGCAGAGTTATACCAAATACTTATAAACATGGTACTAGCAGCAGCCTCACTAGGCACTCAGCATTAAGAGGTTAGTGTTAGGACTGGTCAACCTTGTGTCAGGATAATGTAACTGGGTGGGACATGATGCCCCAGTGCTAGACGTCACTGTAAACTGTCACACTGCAGACATTGTAGCAAAACAAGTAGGGAGTAGAACAAACAGGCAGAGGGAGAGAGGGAAATGCCATAGTTCAGTTCAATATCTACCCAACACTTCAATATTTATCTTTCTTCCAACTCCACTTTGTCAGAGTCCTACTGAAATCAAAATCTTTAAAAGCTGTCACCTCTGGTTGTATAAGAATTAATCTGTTGATTTCTTCTGAGCTTAATCTATTCCTTACCCGTGTATGAATATTGTTCTGTGCTGATGCCCTTTCACCTCTGTTGCCTGAAAGGACATTTACATGGCTAGTTTAGCCAGCTGAAACAAGTGTAGAAACTGTTCTTTATGACTGCTATATGCAATTTTCCACAGCTCACAGGTATTGTCTTTTGGATACTTCTGCTCCAAAATTATATTTTTCACTAACATAAGCTCTGTTAAAGACAAACATTTCACTCTGAGACTTGACTCAGAGCTTTACTGACTACCATGCCCAACTTACTATCAGTTCCATAATGCTTTATTAGGATTTCAAGTCCATTATTGCCATGGTCTGCTTTTTCAGAGGTATTTTTATCAAAATAAATATCTTTACTTCTTAATTTCAGTTTTAGATTCCTACTTATTAAATTTAATTGAACCCTTACAGAGCTGATGTAGCATTGCTCAACATACACAAGTATTTAGAAATTTGCCTTTTTCAGGAGAACTATGAACTATTTTGGATTTATCAGGGTCTCATAATTACATATTTATATCATTTTTCTCACCCATATACCCTGAGATATTATGCACAGGAACTTATTAAAAATTAAAATCTAAAGATAGCATGTAGTCAAAAAATTTGGGATTTGGAGATCAGCAGTTTTCTTGTCAAGAAAGGAGAATTTGCAAACATGTCAAACAAGGAAAAGCATTTTATTGTACCTTAGACTGAATAATTATTCTAATAATGCCACTGTACTTTTCTTCAAGTGAATAAAAAGACAACGAAAACATGTACAGTGTATTCCCATGTTTTTTCCTAGATAACCTGGTGGTAAATCATATCTGATTGTACATTAGAATTCACCTTACACTGATTTACTCTAAAATGAAAACATAATTCAGGCAAATCAAAGAAAACAAATTCAGCTTGCTTTTGTTCATTTCAATTGCATGCATTGTTGAAGCTGAAAACTGAGCAGTAAATTAAAATTTGAGACAATACTTAACAACACTCCTGAAGAATGTGAAAGAGTTAATGTGTGTTTATAAGCCCAAATGTTGACAATAACAATCGCCAAATGAACAGTCCTGGTGTTTATACCACTTAAGCTGGTCAACAGTCCATTTAAAATTACATATCTAGTGTTTGAAAAGTTATGAATATGTTATATGGTGTGCAAACTTTTGTCAAAAAGTTGACATACATTTGCAATGTAACATTTTCAAGCCTTCAGAATGACACCATGAACTGTATGTGCTGCTTCCATCTTGTTGACAATCCTTCTACTGGTTCTGATTACATGCCTGATCTACCTAACTGAAAACTCGATTTCAGGCAAGGCACATCAGCTAAATTTCTCAAAAATATCTTAAGAAAGGGTAAAAATGCATGCATCATGTATTTGGCCAAATGCAATTTATACATTTCATTGTGCCTTTATTCACTTAAAATGCAAGCTAAAACTATAATAAGGCCATATATGCAAGATCTGAGGTATTGCTTTACATAAAAACCAATAATTCCATGCAAGATATCATCGTGTGAACCCAACTTGAGGTGCATCATGCCATCATCACTATCGTTAGCCAGTATTTGCTGAACAAAATATTTGTCTAATAATGAACTGCACTGGGATTCAGACATATTGGGTTTTCTAGGTAGATCATATTTTAAAAACGTACATTTGTAAACCTTCCTTGATGCAAATGACATAATGGTTTTACCAGGGACCATTGTACAATTTTACCAGGAACCACTGTACAATTTTACCAGGGACCACTGTACAATTTTACCAGGGACAACTGTACAATTTAAACGAAGTGAAGTGAAAGAGTGTGCATGCATTAATGACATCATGTGAAAGGCGCATATAATGGTATCCAATTACTTCCTGCGGAATATGATAATCATGGAATTGCCAACATTAGGAGGGAAAATCAAACTGCACTCCCATTCACCCCACAATGTAAAATAAATGACTTGAAAATGAAATTTTCCATCATTTTGTTTTTAAGTAAAATCTCTAAAATTCAATGACTTTCAAAGACCTAGGTGAAATATGAATGGCTTTCAAGGCGTTTAATTGAGGTGTTAATTTCTCTGACTTTCAATAACCATGCTTAGTGAGCTGTTCAACTGCTAAAGTCAGGCGAGTAATATCAGACATTCTTTTCATAAAGGTTCCCCTCCTGTAATTATTGAGCTACACCCCTTATATGATGAAATCAAGTCCTTACTTTGATATATTTGCAACCATATTTATTTCAAAACTACACAAGCAAAACAATTAATGCTAATTGTATGAGCATAGATACTTGAAATGTCATAACAAGATTTACATTCAATGAAATTTTGTTCAATTTCAAGTTCACTAGCCACCTTTTATACTTCATCATGGCACACACACCAGGGCAAAAGGGTTGCCTTCACTAGTCATCTCTAACACCTCATCATGGGACACACACCAGGCCAACAGGGTTGACTTTACTAGTCACCTCTAACACCTCATCATGGGACACACACCATGACAAATGGGTTGCCTTCACTAGTCATCTCTAACACCTCATCATGGGACACACACCATGACAAATGGGTTGCCTTCACTAGTCATCTCTAACACCTCATCATGGGACACACACCAGGCCAACAGGGTTGACTTTACTAGTCACCTCTAACACCTCATCATGGGACACACACCAGGACAAATGGGTTGTCTTCACTAGTCAACTCTAACACCTCATCATCGGACACACACCAGGACAAATGGGTTGACTTTACTAGTCACCTCTAACACATCATGGGACACACACCAGGATAAATGGGTTGCCTTTACTAGTCCCCTCTAACACCTCATCAGGGGACACACACAAGGACTAATGGGTTGCCTTCACTAGTCACCTCTAACACCTCATCATGGGACACACACCAGGACAAATGGGTTGACTTTACTAGTCACCTCTTACACCTCATCATGGGACACACACCAGGACAAATGGGTTGACTTTACCAGTCCCCTCTAACACCTTATCATGGGACACACACCAGGACAAATGGGTTGCCTTCACTAGTTACCTCTAACACCTCATCATGGGACACACACCAGGACAAATGGGCTGCCTTTACTAGTCACCTCTAAAACCTCATCATGGGACATGCACCAGACCAAATGGGTTGCCTTCACTAGTCACCTCTTACACCTCATCATGGGACACATTGGGACACATACCAGGCAACAGGGTTCAGTTTACTAGCCACACTTTACACTTCATTATGGCATGCACACCAGGGCAAAAGGGTTGCCTTCACTAGTCATCTCTAACACCTCATCATGGGACACACACCAGGACAAATGGGTTGCCTTCACTAGTCAACTCTAACACCTCATCATGGGACACACACCAGAACAAATGGGTTGCCTTTACTAGTCACCTCTTACACTGCATCATTGGACACACACCAGGACAAATGGATTGCCTTCACTAGTCATCTCTAACAACTCATCATGGGACACACACCAGGACTAATGGGTTGCTTTTACTAGTCACCTCTAACACCTCATCAAGGGACATACATCAGGACAAATGGGTTGCTTTTACTAGTCACCTCTTACACCTAGTCATAAGACACATACCAGGCCAACAGAGTTGACTTTACTAGCCACCTCTAACACCTCATCATGGGACACACACCAGGACAAATGGGTTGATTTTACTAGTCACCTCTAACACTTCATCATGGGACACACACCAGGACAAATGGGTTGATTTTACTAGTCACCTCTAACACCCCATCATGAGACACACACCAGGACAACAGGGTTGACTTTACTAGCCACCTCTAACACCTCATCATGAGACACACACCAGGACAACAGGGTTGACTTTACTAGCCACCTCTAACAACTCATCATGGGACACACACCAGGACAACAGGGTTGACTTTACTAGTCACATCATATGACATGCAGAATTGTACAATGGACATATACATCCACAAGCCTGCAATGAAGAAAGAAAAATGGTTTGCACACAATGACTTTAGTTCTGTATCACAGACCTAATATAAGCTTGTAGACTGCTTGCACTTGTAGTAAGTTGTAGTTGTTATAGAGTTCAATGCCATTTTTCAGCACAAGATAGGCTATACATGGTGGCCAGTATAGATGGTGGAGGAAGAACCCTGGAAAAGCCTGGGAAGAACCATTGACCCATGAGAAGCTGCTGGGAAGCTTTCTCATGGACCCACATTAGCCGAGCCCAAGACTCAAAAACACACAGAGGTGAGATGGCAGTGATCCATAATAGTGAATGTTTTAGACCACTTAGCCACTCAGGGCCACCACACCTGTAGTAAGGAAGTAGCCTATTGATTTTGATCAAATAGTCAAAGGCCAAGGTCAATATAAATGAAAAAATGTTTTCTGCAGCCAAATATATCAGTTCTTGATCATGTACCTTCAACATACTTTATGGATGACCAACACTTGGTAAGAAAGATGCTTAGCAATTTTGCAACCAAAAGGTCCAAGATCAATAGCACTGTCACTAAAAGAAGAAACATGTTTTGTTCTTTTGCATAATAAGATTAGTTCTGGAGCACATAACTTGATAAAAAAATTGTGGAGGAATTGCACTTACATTAGGAAAGAGGCCTCTTAATTTGGGGTCAAAAGACGAGAGTATTGTGACCTATAAAAAAGTGGGCTGTTTGTTCTGAAATAAGTTCCTTGACCAAAGTGTGTGGATGGTTTGTACTTTGGATAACAATGAAACCAATATATTTTGGGGTCTAAAGGTCAAGGGTCAATGTAAGTTTAATAAGTTTAGTTCAATACTGCATACCTTGGTCAAAGGTCAAGGTCACTGAGACCCATTGGTCAATAATCTCCCATCAATCATGTCCTACTAGTGACTACAAAGATTATTATTATGCACAAGTTTGGTGTATAACAGTACTTACTGTTCATGTACTCGCTATCTAATGGGTTAATCCATGATGGACTCAGGGTCCATAGGTGACCATGAAAACCTTGAAAAGCCTTGAAAAATTAATTTGTCCCTCAAGGCCTTGAAAATACCTTGAAAATTCAAAATGAGTACCTTGAAATGCCTTGATTTTCTTGAAACTGAAAGGAATTATTAAATAGTTTTCTTTTTACAGATTTTAATAAAAAAGAAAAGGGGAAACAAAAGGATCTCTATGTTTGTGGAGGAAAGGAAATTTCCATAACTGGCCACTGCGCAGTCATACATTTTGAACTTCCAGTTGTACAATGCCCAGATGTAGCCACAGTTAAATCTGAATCATTTGTACACTTCTAAAAATCTGGCTAATGATTCTAACCCTGGTGGCTAGACGTAGAACAATATAAAGTATGATATTAATATAAGAATAAACCTTGAAAAACCTAATTTTAAACCTTGAAAAATCTTGACAATTTTGAAAGAAATATACTAATAACCCTGTGGAATGGTACAACATCCACATTCTGTTGCTTCATGCTAAGGTAAACAAGACAAACACTCGGACCCATTCTTCTGTGGGTATGCAGAGGCAAACTGATGTTCTAATATTTTTCTCAAGTACAACTAATTCTTTTGGTAATGGGTTTTGTATATTGTATACCACAATTTAAATGTAAGCACTCTGCAGGACAGAATAAAAAAACACCAAAAAAAACAAACATGGCATTTATTAAATATATCAGTAAGCATATGATTATTTACGAACTTGCTCATATTTCTGGTCCACCACACACTTTCTCACACATACACACAGAATTTGAAAATTGGACTAGATGGGACATCATCCCTATGGCAACACAGACCTTGCTAGTTTCCCATAAGCACCTGCAACTTCTGCCAAATAATATTATCTTGCATTCACAGGTTCTACACCATATATTCTTCCTGTTTAAAGTTTTTAATTCTGCTGCAAAACCTGGAAGATCTTCAACAATGAAAGCTTGTAAAGTATCCTTTCTTGTAACAATAACAATCCTTTTCAGTAATTAGCTGCAGAATCAGCAATATTTAAAAACAACGAGCCACGATCACATTTTTTCTAGGAATTCTATCATCATGCTTTTAGAATCTAGGCAGCACATCTGAAATGAATGTAAAAAATTGGTAAAAATCCCTAATTGATATGCCTCTCCATTCAGGACAGTATTTATAGGGATTTAAGATGGCTGGCATGGTAGCCATATTGATGTCAGATCCAAACAATTTCTTCATCTGAAATGAATATATTTATTAAAAGCACTGAACTTTAATACAACCTCCATGTATCTGTACACAGCTGTAACAATTAATGTCAAATAACAATAGATGATGTATGCATTCTTCTTAATCCAGAACCTTGATTTCCTTGTTCAGCCAAAAATAATAACCAAAGTACTATGTCCCTAACAGTGTTCACATAACAAGTCCTGTTTAAATTTCATCCCATAACAATTTTATCATCCAGAATTTCATGAAACTGGTTCAGAATGCTGAGTTTAAAGAAAAATGGTAGTAATGCAGCAAAATCTGGAATGGCTGACATATCTGGATATCGTTGACCAGCTTGTCCCATATCCAAATTAATCATGTCCGCTTGTTAGCTATCTCTGAATAGTCCTCCAGAACTCCATCCAAATGCTCGTTGAGTTTCTTGAAGTTTTTGTTCTTGTTTCCCTTTTTCCTCTTCTGCACATGCACCTGAAAGCAGACATTTTTATTTCTTCAAAGACTGTACAAGACAGATCTAGAGCATACGATTTTGGAATAAAAAGGTACCATCAACCTGAAAGTAGACATTTTTCCCCCTTTAAAGACCTGTTCAACAGAGATATATGACACATACAAGTTGGGATTTGTTTCCATGCAAACTTCAGAAGAGTGTCTCGTCTTAGAACTCAAAATCTTGAAAGTTATCAAAACATTTTCAGTTTTAATCTTTAAAAACTTTTATCAATGAAAATTCATTTACACAAAAAGCCTTTATCAAAATCAATGTGAAACATTTTATAACCAGAACAATGTTAAGACTCAACATGAATAAATATAGCTATGTTACAGATACAGTCAAAAGACGACTGGCACTTAAAGATAAAGACAAAACAATATTTCCTATAGCATTTTTGTGGGACCAATATGATCCATTCCCAATAACAAAGTTATTTTCAATCATGTAGAAATCCCTATTTAAATAAGTTGCTCCAGACTTTTTGATCCACTCACCAACCATCTTAGGATAAGTTTGGAAGATTTCTCCAGAACAAAGACCCAAAGCCATATTAAATTTAGGGATACAAGTCCCTCATATGGACTGAAGCTCTACTAGCTGCAAAGAATTTCCAGGAATTCGAGATAAATCCATTTCTGTTTTTTTTCTCAACAAATGAATGTTGAAAACATTTTAGTAGTAACAACCATTTTTAAATTAGCCTCTATGGCAGCCATATTTCAACATGTCGCTTCAGATATTTTTATCCTCCCACCCACTACAACATACTTTTCCAGGATTACTCCTAAAGATAAGAGCTCTAATCCGTGTTGATACTGACTAACAAGAATTTCTAGGAATTTAAGATAAGACCACATATTTTGTTTTTATCTGCTGAGCTTTTAGACCAGGTTTGATATTATTTAGTAATACCAAGATTTTCAAATTAGCCACTGTGGCAGCCATACTGAATCTAAAATTGGCACCAGTTTCGTTTAGAACCAACTAGATATCATTAAAAAGTCTTATGGCAAAACCCTACATGAACATGACCATCTCTATTTAGGAGAAGTAGCTATTAATGAGCAAAACCCTACATGAACATGACCATCTCTATTTAGGAGAAATAGCTATTAATGAGCAAAACCCTACATGAACATCACCATCTCTATTTAGGAGAAGTAGCTATTAACGAGCAAAACCCTACATGAACATGACCATCTCTATTTAGGAGAAGTAGCTATTAACGAGCAAAACCCTACATGAACATGACCATCTCTATTTAGGAGAAGTAGCTATTAACGAGCAAAACCCTACATGAACATGACCATCTCTATTTAGGAGAAGTAGCTATTAACGAGCAAAACCCTACATGAACATGACCATCTCTATTCAGGAGAAGTAGCTATTAACGAGCAAAACCCTACATGAACATGACCATCTCTATTCAGGAGAAGTAGCTATTAACGAGCAAAACCCTACATGAACATGACCATCTCTATTTAGGAGAAATAGCTATTAAGGAGCAAAACCCTACATGAACATGACCATCTCTATTTAGGAGAAGTAGCTATTAACGAGCAAAACCCTACATGAACATGACCATCTCTATTTAGGAGAAGTAGCTATTAACGAGCAAAACCCTACATGAACATGACCATCTCTATTTAGGAGAAGTAGCTATTAACGAGCAAAACCCTACATGAACATGACCATCTCTATTCAGGAGAAGTAGCTATTAACGAGCAAAACCCTACATGAACATGACCATCTCTATTCAGGAGAAGTAGCTATTAACGAGCAAAACCCTACATGAACATGACCATCTCTATTTAGGAGAAATAGCTATTAATGAGCAAAACCCTACATGAACATGACAATCTCTATTTAGGAGAAATAGCTATTAACGAGCAAAACCCTACATGAACATGACCATCTCTATTCAGGAGAAGTAGCTATTAACGAGCAAAACCCTACATGAACATGACCATCTCTATTCAGGAGAAATAGCTATTAACAAGCAAAACCCTACATGAATATGACCATCTCTATTCAGGAGAAGTAGCTATTAACAAGCAAAACCCTACATGAACATGACCATCTCTATTCAGGAAAAATAGCTGTTAACGAGCAAAACCCTACATGAATATGACCATCTCTGTTCAGGAGAAGTAGCTATTAACAAGCAAAACCCTACATGAACATGACCATCTCTATTCAGGAAAAATAGCTGTTAACAAGCAAAACCCTACATGAACATGACCATCTCTGTTCAGGAGAAGTAGCTATTAACGAGCAAAACCCTACATGAACATGACCATCTCTATTCAGGAAAAATAGCTGTTAACAAGCAAAACCCTACATGAACATGACCATCTCTATTCAGGAGAAGTAGCTATTAACAAGCAAAACCCTACATGAACATGACCATCTCTATTCAGGAGAAGTAGCTATTAACGAGCAAAACCCTACATGAACATGACCATCTCTATTCAGGAGAAGTAGCTATTAACGAGCAAAACCCTACATGAACATGACCATCTCTATTCAGGAGAAATAGCTGTTAACAAGCAAAACCCTACATGAACATGACCATCTCTATTCAGGAAAAGTAGCTATTAACAAGCAAAACCCTACATGAACATGACCATCTCTATTCAGGAGAAATAGCTGTTAACAAGCAAAACCCTACATGAACATGACCATCTCTATTCAGGAGAAGTAGCTATTAACGAGCAAAACCCTACATGAACATGACCATCTCTATTCAGGAGAAGTAGCTATTAACAAGCAAAACCCTACATGAACATGACCATCTCTATTCAGGAGAAATAGCTGTTAACAAGCAAAACCCTACATGAACATGACCATCTCTATTCAGGAGAAGTAGCTATTAACAAGCAAAACCCTACATGAACATGACCATCTCTATTCAGGAGGAGTAGCTAATAACAAGGTTTTTAAGATGGTTACCATGCTGGCTATTTTTATGTCAGATGTCCATCAATTTCAATTAGGATCAAGTCAACATCCTTAAGCAAATATGCCAAGTCAATAGGACCATTCAACTAGCAGGAGTAGCAACAACAAGATTTTCAAACTGGCCACCATGGCAGCCATATTTGAAGATCAGCACCATTTTAATTTAGAACCAACTAGATATCATTAAAGAATCTTCTGGTACAATCCCTTAATGATATGCCTCTCCATTCAGGAAAAGTATTATTAAGATTTTTGAGATGGATGGCATGGTGGCCATATTGGATGTCAGATCCAAACAATTTTTATTCATTCTGTCATCAAAAGAAGTCTTCTGTTGAAAACCCCATGCTGATATATCTTTCCATTCAGAAAGAGTAACAATAACATGATTTTCAAACTGGCTACAATGGCAGCCATACTAGATATTAAATCAGTACCACTGATATTTAGGACCAGCCAGATATCAAAAGAAGTTGGGTTTTTTTTAAGAACCCTGTGATGAAAATACCATCCATTCAGGAGAAGTAGCAATAAAAAGATTTTCAAGATTACTGTAGTGTTGTCATATTGAATATCTGAGTAGAGGATTTCCTCCACTTCCATTTAATATCTACATCATTCAGAAGTCTTCTGGTGAAAACACCATGTCGATGTTGTTTATGTTTGTTTAGAAAGGAGTAGCAATTACGAGATTTTCAATATAGCTGCTATGGTGTTCACTGATCAGAACCACTTTCATTTAGGACCAACTACACATAAGAAGTCTTATAGTAGAATCCCTTCACAATATAATTTTCCATTCAGGAGGAGTAACTGTGACAAGGTTTTCAAGATGACTACCATGGTTGCCATTTTGGAGGTCATATCAGCAACATATTTACCTAGGCTAAACAATATCAAAATATGTTTTCTCATGAAAACCCCAAAGCAGATATGAAAACCTCTCATCAATATGAGTTTCCCTTTAAGAGGTGTAGTGATAACAAGATTTTCAAACTACAGGTACTGAATGTACCAGCAGCACTGTTTGTTTTTTAGGAGAAACTATATTATGGGACAAATGCAAAGATGTCAATCCTCCAAATAGTTTAGGAGGGGTGGTACTAACAAACTAATGGATGGAGGGACAACAGACCATCTTACAGACTCTTTTGGTCTATGACCAGTGGCACTAAAACCCTATGCAGACAATCATAGAAGATACTGATAATGCCGATGATGATGATGATGTTGATGATGATGATGATGCAGACCTGATACAATTACATTAGAATGAAACATATGATATCATTTGGTTATGACGTACAAGTTTGCGTATGCCAATGTCCTGCATGGATTTGATTCCTTGCTTTTCCAAGTATTCCTCTATTTTCCTTTCATCCTGCCCTTCCACTGACACTGCTCGCCATTGTTTCTGAAACTCTGGTATAAAATATATTTAACAAAATTAACTATTTGTAAAACACACATGCTTCTACTGCTGCAATGTCGTTAATAAAGTCCCTAAAACTGAAACATTTAAGAAACAAGTAAGAAATTGCTTTATATATGTGACCCATGTGCGTGTTTGTCACGAGTAAGCACGTGAGTGAGTGAGTGATCAATCAGTGCACGAAGCACATGAAGGAGACGATAATGTCAAGTGCCATACACTTAATAAATGCCCTAGGTGCTCACTATGTCATCTCTGGACTAACGACACCTTTTTCATTGTGTCTAAACCTATTATGATGAATGCAATTTGCGAGAATTGTGGTATCTGGATGTTTAGGGTCTTCATGTCTGGTAAGCTGTCATTTTTTATTATTGTGTTGCTATATATTGAAAAACCTGCATGCGGGTTGTGTATTATTTTTGTCTCGTTTGTAGTATTGTATATTTAAGTATTTGTTCTGTTTCACTGTAGTTTTATTTTCTTCCTGTTTTTCTTTTGTCTTGTAATTTTGACACTAAATGAATATATATATTTTTTGCCTGCTTCTCTTTTTCTTCTTCCTTGTTCAGTGCCTTGCAGGATTGTCTTGGCAAGTCCTGATGATCATGAGACATGCCCATACCACTGCAGTTTACAATTTTTCACTGTGATCAGGATGTCTTCATGAGGCCCAATGGCTTGTCTTATCCTTTGCCATATTTCTTCACTGGTGACACGGTCTTTGTACATGACACCAAGGATCTTTTGGAAACATCTCATCTCTGTGGCCTGTATCCTTTTCTCTAAGTCAGCTGTTATGGTCCATGATTAGCAGGCATAGAGAAATATGGAGATCAGCAGTGAGTGCATCAGTCTGACCTTTGAACTTAGTGCAATATTCTTGTCGTTCCAGATGGGCTTCAGTTTTGTCAGCGCTGCTGTTGTCTGTGCAATCCTAGAGAGTACCTCAGGATTCGATCCTTCATTGAACATCCCTCCTGCAACTAACAATGACAACCACCTTATCCTACGTGAATAAGAAAAAGCCACAGTGAGATCGCTGACAAAGAGGAAGTCAGCAGGAGTGGACAACATCCCAGCAGAGCTGATCCAAGCTGAGGGAGAAGCAATGATTAGTGCTCTCACAAACATTTGCAACAAGATCTGGCAAACAGGAGTATGGCCATCGCCATGGACCCAATCACTGATCATCACTGTCTCCAAGAAAGGCAACTTGCAACAGTGTCAAAACCACCGTACAGTCAATCTTATAAGCCATCCAAGCAAAGTCATGTTGAGGATACTGCAAAACAGTCTAAAGCCACAGGCTGAAATGACCATTGCCGAGGAGCAGGCAGGTTTTAAAGCAGGGCAGAGCACAACATAGCAGATCTTCCACCTCAGGATATTGTGGGAGAAGTACCTCCAACACCAGCAAGATCTGTACCACGTCTTTGTGGATTTCAAGAAGGCATTTGACAGGGTAGGGCATGCAGCCTTGTGGGCCACCATGAGACTGTACAACATCAACGCCAACCTCATCACAGTAACAGAGCACCTCTACGACAAGGCCACCAGTGCAGTATACTTCAACGGCAGCATAGGGGACTGGTTCAGAACGACAGTCAGAGTCAGACAAGACTGTCTGCTCTCTCTCTCACATTCAACATCTTTCTGGAGAGAATCATGCAGACGCACTTGAAAAGCATGAAGAGACAGTCAGCATTGGAGGCAGAACAGTCACCAACTTACGTTTTGCTGATGACATTGATGGACTAGCAGGAAATGAGCAAGAATTAGCTAGCTTAGTAGAGAGCCTCAACAAAACATCTGCTGCCTATGGCATGGAAATCAGTGCAGAAAAGACCAAAATGATGACCAACAACACCAAGGGCATCAGAATGACCTGAAAATCTAATTATGTTCTCTACATAAACAAATAGAATAGTAAGCTTACTGAATTTCACTAGCCACCTCAAGCGGCTTTGTCTAAATCATGCAAATAAGGTTCTCATCAAATGAGACCAAAAGCTTTTCAAGAAATTTTCAAAAATGTATTTTAAACAATTTCAATGTGGTAAAAATTTTCAGAAATGAATTTAACAAAATTTCAATGTGGTATAATGACCTGTAAAATCTAATCAGGTCATCAACATATAAATACAAATAAGCTAACCAAATTTCGTTGGTCAACCTTAAGTAGTTTTTGCTTTACCATGTAAGATGATGGTCCAAATAGTTCAAACAGGAGAGGCCCAAGTGGACCTGATACCTCTCAAATGATAGTTGTCGTGCTTGTTAGCTTGTGGAGAGGTATACTGAACTTGTATGAAATCACGATGATACAAACTTACATATCAAGTCTAATCAAAATCTGTTCAGAAATATGGTTTTTAGTGTTCACATACCAGAATATCTCATTAATTTGCATAAATATCACTCATAATCAAACTTACCTCAGATCATCAGACACGATTTTGGTCCTCCATGAAAAACTGGAAAAAGCTGAAGGGGAGTTTTGGGGTATTGAGTGGCCGTGTCCCTGATATGGGGGTCCAGAGGGCCAAAAGCCACCCAACAAAATATGCATTTTACAACCATACAAAACTGCTCCTGGTGGATCATATTATTATTATAGCATATAACAAAATATTCATTTGAAAAATTAACAAACTTACCAAAATTTTCAACTCTAAGAATTTCACAATATTCATTGTCACATCAAATTGTTCTCCAATAATATTAGTGCTGAAGTTATTTCATGTGCATGTCAGTGTTCACACAATAATTCAGTCACAATAATCTGTCAAGTTTTGCAGCAATATTATATTACACTTTTTCTCTTTTCAGAAGAAATCTGTAAAACACCAAAATACATCAACTGTATCTACAAATAATCACATAAATTCACTTGTCTCACCCCCACACAACCAGTTGATACTGATATGCCAGTCTTGCTTTTTGCAGCCTTTATGAATATTTATTTTGCTTTCCTTTATGTCACCAGTGACGTTTCTTGCTCAGTGTTCAGTCTTTTCTTTTTTTCTCAACAAGGTTTCTTTTCCCTTTCAAACACATCCTTGTATTAGCTGTAATTTGTGGCTTCTGATATTCAATTTCTTTATATGCAGCTTCTTTGGGATGTTCTGGCTCCAACTCTAGTACTAATATTAGTACCCCTACTATTAACACATTGAGGCTACGACATTGTAGCTAGCTGCTGCTCCTAACCCTAGCAACCATGATTATCTTAATTCAAATATTTCTTGCAAAGATCACAAAATGCCAGTCCTCTGGTGTTCAGTTATCTTATGAACTGACCAACTACATTTCTGTCAATTTCCTGCTTGAGCCATTCCCATTTCCACACATTTTTCAAACCTTTATCCAAACTTGTTGGCATCCTATTCTCTCTCCAAAATTTGAGATGCTATCTTTTGCAAGCATGATTATTTCTTTCCATATCCATTAGTTACTGTTACATGAAGATTCACTGGAAGAGTAGAAACTTTTGACAAATCATAATACAATAGACACAGGCCATATTATGAGCCAAACTGGCTTTCACCAGAAGAAAGAGATATTGTTGGGCACCATGGAACTTGTCTGTCCACTTCAAGTAGTGTTTGAGTACACAGACCAGGACCTGCATTGCTAGAGATGAGAATCAGTCAGAATTTTATAACTGATGATCAGTTCCACTTAACCAGCTGATAACTGATTATAATCAGTTAGTAAGGGTACATTTTATTTTTTTGTTTATTATACATTATCTTTGCTCAAGAGTTCAAAATGTTAATAAATGTCCAAGAGGAATTTCTATTAATGACATGTATATATTAACCCCCCAAAAATATTACATTTTTTCCTACAGTCATTTGGAATCTTTGGTTTTCTTCCTAAACATAAGAAGGGGAAGGAACTAATCTGTGCTGAATGCTTCATCTCCACTTTTGCACAATCGATTATGGAGTTTCACAACTGATCCTCTTACTCAAACAACTGATTTTGATTATAATCGATGATCATAACAACACTATGCATTGATGCCTCTCTAGACTTTTTGATGAAGAGGGAATGGATGACCACCTTCTGACTGCCACTGATGGGAACCTGTTCTTTGCTGCAAAACATGGTTGTGTCTTAAGGAACACGGAACTATCTGATCTGAATTAACAATAGTTTGTGTCCACTTAAAGAGCACGCAACGTGCTTATCCTGCATGGTACAGCTATCAGAAAACATACTTTGTATAACAGCAGCTGTAACAACACTCTGGCAATAGGTTTTGAACTGATCTGAAAGGAGCCACATTAATACTCATGACAGATTATATTTAGGATACAGGGTCAGAGATTTTGGCCTATTCAAGTCACAATTGGCTAACAGATCTGATAAATCCTCAAGATCACCAACAGCAGCTCTACCATGATTCCTGAATATGTCTCAAATCATGGAATGGTAGCCTATGATAGCAAAACATACAAACTTTATCTCCTTCAAAAGCCTGAGTATATGGAATTAGCCAACTGCATGACTGAGGCACTCAAAAGGATAATGTTGTCAATGTTGCATGTGTGTGTGTGTGTGTGTGTGTGTGTGTGTGAGATTTGGATTTTTAACATACCTTTACCAATTTTTCAGTCATATTGCTATGTCTG
This sequence comes from Sinohyriopsis cumingii, assembly GCA_028554795.2. Classification (NCBI taxonomy): domain Eukaryota; kingdom Metazoa; phylum Mollusca; class Bivalvia; order Unionida; family Unionidae; genus Sinohyriopsis; species Sinohyriopsis cumingii. The sequence goes on from CM068831.1 coordinate 22,243,410, forward strand.
CAGTGTAGCAGTTTACAGTGATGTCTAGCACTGGGGGATCATGTTGCATACATGTAGCACAATGTCCCAACCAGTCACATTATCTTGACACCAGGCCAACCAGTCCAAACACTAACCTCTTAATGCTGAGCACCAAGTGATGCAGCTGTTAGTAACATTTTTGCAAGTGTTTGGTATGATTCGGCTGGGGATCGAACCCACGACCTCCCACATCCGAGGCAGACGCTCTAACCACTAGGCAACCAGAGCGGTCCCAGTTAATGTGCATATCGGGTCAGTTAAGTCTTTGGTATGACTCGGCCAGGGATCAAACCACGACTACCACATCTAAGGCAGACAAACTAACCATTAGGCCACCGGTGTGGTCATGCATACATTCTCCATGACCAAGGCATACATTCTCCATGACAAAGGCATACACTCTCCTTGACCAAGGCATACACTCTCCATGACCAAGGCATACATTCTCCATGACCTAGGCATACATTCTCTATGACCTAGGCATACACTCTCCATGACCAAGGCATACACTCTCCATGACCAAGGCATACATTCTCCATGACTAAGGCATACACTCTCCATGACCAAGGCATACACTCTCCATGACCAAGGCATACATTCTCCATGACTAAGGTATACATTCTCTATGACCTAGGCATACACTCTCCATGACCAAGGCATACACTCTCCATGACCAAGGCATACATTCTCCATGACTAAGGCATACATTCTCCATGACCTAGGCATACACTCTCCATGACCAAGGCATACACTCTCCATGACCAAGGCATACACTCTCCATGTCCAAGGCATACATTCTCCATGACTAAGGCATACATTCTCTATGACCTAGGCATACACTCTCCATGACCAAGGCTTACACTCTCCATGACCAAGGCATACATTCTCTATGACCTAGGCATACACTCTCCATGACCAAGGCATACACTCTCCATGACCAAGGCATACATTCTCCATGACCAAGGCATACACTCTCCATGACCAAGATATACATTCTCCATGTCCAAGGCATACATTCTCCATGACTAAAGCATACACTCTCCATGGTCAAGGCATACATTCTCCATGACTAAGGCATACATTCTCTATGACCTAGGCATACACTCTCCATGACCAAGGCATACACTCTCCATGACCAAGGCATACATTCTCTATGACCTAGGCATACATTCTCTATGACCTAGGCATACACTCTCCATGACCAAGGCATATATTCTCCATGACCAAGGCATACATTCTCCATGACCAAGGCATACACTCTCCATGACCAAGGCATACACTCTCCATGACTAAGGCATACACTCTCCATGTCCAAGGCATACATTCTCCATGACCAAGGCATACATTCTCTATGACCTAGGCATACATTCTCTATGACCTAGGCATACATTCTCCATGTCCAAGGCATACATTCTCCATGACTAAGGCATACACTCTCCATGTCCAAGGCATACATTCTCCATGTCCAAGGCATACACTCTCCATGACCAAGGCATACACTCTCCATGACTAAGGCATACATTCTCCATGACCTAGGCATACACTCTGCATGACCAAGGCATACACTCTCCATGACCAAGGCATACACTCTCCATGTCCAAGGCATACATTCTCCATGACTAAGGCATACATTCTCTATGACCTAGGCATACACTCTCCATGTCCAAGGCATACATTCTCCATGACTAAGGCATACACTCTCCATGACCAAGGCATACATTCTCCATGACTAAGGCATACATTCTCTATGACCTAGGCATACACTCTCCATGACCAAGGCATACACTCTCCATGACCAAGGCATGACCTAGGCATACATTCTCTATGACCTAGGCATACACTCTCCATGACCAAAGCATATATTCTCCATGACCAAGGCATACATTCTCCATGACCAAGGCATACACTCTCCATGACCAAGGCATACACTCTCCATGACTAAGGCATACACTCTCCATGTCCAAGGCATACATTCTCCATGACCAAGGCATACATTCTCTATGACCTAGGCATACATTCTCCATGTCCAAGGCATACATTCTCCATGACTAAGGCATACACTCTCCATGTCCAAGGCATACATTCTCCATGTCTAAGGCATACACTCTCCATGACCAAGGCATACACTCTCCATGTCCAAGGCATACATTCTCCATGACCAAGGCATACATTCTCCATGACCAAGGCATATATTCTCTATGACCTAGGCATACATTCTCTATGACCTAGGCATACATTCTCCATGTCCAAGGCATACATTCTCCATGACTAAGGCATACATTCTCCATGTCCAAGGCATACACTCTCCATGACCAAGGCATACATTCTCCATGACCAAGGCATACACTCCCCATATCCAAGGCATACATTCTCCATGACTAAGGCATACATTCTCCATGACTAAGGCATACATTCTCTATGACCTAGGCATACACTCTTCATGTCCAAGGCATACATTCTCCATGACTAAGGCATACACTCTCCATGACCAAGGCATACACTCTCAGCATGACCAAGGCATACACTCTCCATGTCCAAGGCATACATTCTCCATGACTAAGGCATACACTCTCCATGACCAAGGAATACATTCTCCATGACCAAGGCATACACTCTCCATGTCCAAGGCATACATTCTCCATGACCAAGGCATACATTCTCCATGTCCAAGGCATACACTCTCCATGACCAAGGCATACATTCTCCATGACCAAGGCATACACTCCCCATATCCAAGGCATACATTCTCCATGACTAAGGCATACATTCTCCATGACTAAGGCATACATTCTCTATGACCTAGGCATACACTCTTCATGTCCAAGGCATACATTCTCCATGACTAAGGCATACACTCTCCATGACCAAGGCATACATTCTCCATGACCAAGGCATACATTCTCCATGTCCAAGGCATACACTCTTCCTCTGCATGGGTTCTACTGACAGTAGTCAGACATGAAGAAGTAGCCTATCTGGGCAAAGATGAAACATGTGCAGCCATTGCATACAGGCTAGGTGTTGGGTGGGAGGGGGAGGGGAAGCAATTTCCTGAGAACGTCTACTGCCAGGCGAAGCAGATCATTCATCCTCAAGATGTATCCCACATTAAGCCTTAGAGAGACTCTCAGAATCAATATGTATTTTTGACACCTCATTTTCTGAAATATTTTCGGTTTTTCGGTATCAGAACAGTAGGGAGCATAGCCCCCAAACCCCTCTCAACTTACTGAACATACATCATGGCCCAGAGTGTTGGGTCTGAGACTGCAGAGATGAAGTTGGACAGTCTGTCATTCCACCTTGACACATACAGATCACTGGACATTCCCAATCTGCACAGATCCACTGAAAGATCAACAGATGGAAGGACCATTTTGTGTCAAGGGTTTGGACCATTCTTAACAATGAATAAGACAGAATATTGGACCATCACATTCATCTGTCTGCACCATCACAGAAAGTCCCATGCCAAAACTCATAGATCTCGTGATTTTGTCCAACCCTTCCAAGTTTGAGGAGTCAGGCCAAAACAATGATTTGTCCATCATAATGATAACTGCCTTTCCATATAATTAATCATTCCAGAAAAAAAAACATGTTTATTATGGCCTTCATTTCTAAAAGGCTGATGTGATTAGATAAATCTTCTGGTCCCCATTTGCCCATGACCATGGTGAAGATGGCTAACAAATGGGGTCCCCAAGCATAAGCACTGGTGTCTGTGTAGGTGATAAGTTCCTGTTGGGGATTTTCCTCATTCTTCCTGCCATGACCCAACATTTGTTGCACCACTGACAAAGTAAAGACACTATTTCATTCAAGATCATTTTTGTTAATCAAGTCAGCTGGAAAAGGGGTACCACTGGGCCAGAAGGTTCATCTGCAAAAGAGTACTTTAACAGGCACATTATAAACATGTGTACACAACAAGATCACACAGTATTCGACACACAGACACATTATAGACATGTGTACACAACAAGATCACACAGTATTCGACACACAGACACATTACAGACATGTGTCCACAACATAATTACACAGTATTTGACATGCAAACACAGCATAGACATGTGTACACAACAAGATCACACAGCTTTTGACACATGTAGACAGTATGCAGACACAGCATTAGACACAAAAAAACAATATTAGATTTATGTAAACAACATGTAGGTGCAATATTTTATTCCATCATATACCTACCTACCTTCATCTACTACGAACTGACAGTATCTATCATTGTAGAAAAGAACCTTCTTCTTGTCTGATGGCCGTGTTACATATGTGATCTGTTTGTCTAATTGCTGAAAGAAAAAGATGACATTTCAGTGTTGTTTAAGGGAGGGCAGTGTACTTTAAGCACATTCAAGCTCATGAGATCACTCTCTTTTTCTGTTGCTAATGCAGCCATACTGCTATAGGTGTTCCCAAAGGTCTAGTTGTGTTAGACAAGTGTGTCCAACTAAGTGTTTTTTTTTGTAAGAGTGACAATTTCACCAAACCAATAGTGATGATAAACTGATGGGCTTCAATCCAGAAAACAAAGTGGCTGTTACATACGAAAGAGAATTTAATTACTGGATGTAGTACATACTGAAAATAATATGGCTTTTACATAAGAAAGGGAGTTTAATTACTGGACATGTGTGTGATCTAACATAGTGATAGTGACATAAAAATGCTCAAGAAGGAAAGCAATTCTGCTACTGAGCAAAAAGCACACTGTAAAATCCTGCAATCATAGAGTACTATCCAACTGGTACCAATGCCACCTTGGAGAAAGTTTACATATGTACTTCTCAGTCATATCCTATAATTCTGAGGTGATTTTATTGTTTAAAAGATGTTCACAAATCTATGGAAGAAAAACCACATTATGGAAGGCCATTGCCTGTAATTTTTAAGTGGGAAATGGTTGCTGTTAAGGGGGCAATTAATGAAGACACATGATACACAGTGAAATATATTTCTGTTATCACAGGCATTAACCTATCAGCTGATCTGAATATACTGTAGAATCATTTGAAACACAGAAATGTGTGTACAAGATGGGTCCACAGCTGATCAAAAGTGGTCTCAGATTGGTATCACCAAACAGAAATATACATGTATTAATCTGCAGAAATCTGTATTGATTTATTCCATTTTATTAGCAGCAAATTATCATTATTTTTATTACTGTTATTATGATTATTATTATTATCTCTCCATATGAAAAATGGATAATAAATTGATAAAGTAAGTTAAAAATATTGTTATATTGCATAATCTAGACTCTACAAAATCAGGTTAAACTCAGATCTGTGACCAAACATCAGTTCAATGTTGGAGAGAAATACAACTATACTGCAGCCAAGTGCCAAGTAAATAAATCTGTAAAACTGAGCAGGTTTGATCCATGGTATCTTTCTATTTACATTGACTAATACTTATTGTGGCTATGCTGATCATGTAGGCATGATCTAGTTGAGGGAACCTCGCTGCAAATCAATCAAACTGCTTGTTATATCTTAGTTGATCTGCATCAATTTGGAAATTTCCCAAGTCAGGTAAAAAATTAGGAAATATAAATGGCAAGCGAGAATCATCATGCTGTGCCACTGTCAGCTGTAAATACAGCAAAATTCTCTAGAAGCATCTCCATTTGAATTTACTGAGGTGAAAAGACGGGTAGATAAATGTGGGTTTGGTCTGGCACTTCGAATCACAGCAATCAAGAAGGTTTTTCAGTACCATAGCAAACAGAGACCAATCTGAATGTAAGTTTTGAATCCAGACTCTTTCTGTCACAAGAACAGCATGCTGATCACTGTGCCACCATGACTCCTGCCTCCATTATTCATATTTATGACATGCAATAGAGTGCATTTCTACATTCCAGTGCTCACTGGGAATTAGCTGAATGTGGGAAAAAAGATGGACAGACTAAGTGAAAATACTTGGTTTTAAACTCATGATTGTCAAAGCAATACCACAGCATGAGATCATATATACACACACACACACACACACACATATCATAAGGGACTGGGAATTTAAGAGCAATGTAATTTAGAAATGTTATATCTAAATTGATCGTTTATTTTTCAAAATGTACATGATGATTGGTGTTAAGCATGCACGTAGTAAACAAGTTTTGCCATCTGGTGAAAGTATCAACATACATGTATATGTAAAAACTAAACACAATCGTTAGTCATTTGTTTGGTTTTTATAATCTGAGATTTTTCAGAGACATGTAAATGCATAAAGAATATTAGGTATGTCTCTCTGAACTTGAATGTAGATTCCAATGCCCACTAGGCTATCATCAAACATGCTGGATCCAAGTACATCAGCTGGCATTAAGTTATTGTCATCCTCATCACTTCCAATAGCTGAAAAATTGGTTGTTTTTCTGGCAATTGTTCAATTCACAAACAATATCTTCAAATGCTTGTATTGCAGAATTGTCTATCATAATTAACATAACCCAAGAAATCAACATCCTTGTAACTAGACCAAAACAGGCATAACACATTAAATACCTGGCACTGTTGTTATTCTTTAAATGTTGGCAGTATAGTATATTTGTGACAATAAAAGTCCTCCAAAGCAACTGTAATCCCAGTTTCTAATCAACCTTTGGCAAAATATTTTTCATGAAAACTGCATAAAATATCAGTCTCTCAATCTACTATGTTGCCAAGGGAACCAAGATTGTCTCAGAAGTACCTGTGTTTTGTACAGTTTCCTGTGGACTTCAATGTATACATTTTTATTTAAAAATCAGACAACACATGTACTCATTTGCATTTGAATGTACCTTAAGAACTTTGACCATGTTGGGGAGGGACTCTTCAATGTCATCCATAAGAATTCCACCATATCCATGAAGATCCTGGTTCCTTAGAAGACTGAGCAATCCTTTCTTGTCTCGGATCTTGTACTTTGGCAGGAAGGCATATTTTTTCATTCCATTATCCTCTATGACCCTGACCTTGGGATTGTTGACAAGGGCCTGGAAATAAATAACTCTGTATAGCCATCTGTGTGATACATACAACAGCAAAAATGCAACGACCTCAAAATGTAGATTGCATGCTTCTCAGGCATATCTGTCAAATTATAGGTGGTTCTTTGGTCACACATTTTTACAAATATTGGGAAAATATTAGGATTCTATACAGATATTATGGCAAAAAATGCCAGTATAGATAATGATGATATTATTACCATCCAAATATCAACTTTTAAGTACACTGACACAAAAATCCACCAATATTGATAACATACTACTGAATAATGATATACATAGACTCTAGGTGCAGATGAATCTTTTGCTATTCACAATTCAACAATGATATACATAGACTCTAGGAGCAGATGAATCTTTTGCTATTCACAATTCAACAATGATATACATAGACTCTAGGAGCAGATGAATCTTTTGCTATTCACAATTCAACAATGATATACATAGACTCTAGGAGCAGATGAATCTTTTGCTATTCACAATTCAACAATGATATACATAAACTCTAGGAGCAGATGAATCTTTTGCTATTCACAATTCAACAATGATATACATAGACTCTAGGAGCAGATGAATCTTTTGCTATTCACAATTCAACAATGATATACATAGACTCTAGGAGCAGATGAATCTTTTGCTATTCACAATTCAACAATGATATACATAGACTCTAGGAGCAGATGAATCTTTTGCTATTCACAATTCAACAACGATATACACAGACTCTAGGAGCAGATGAATCTTTTGCTATTTACAATTCAACAATGATATACATAAACTCTAGGAGCAGATGAATCTTTTGCTATTCACAATTCAACAATGATATACATAGACTCTAGGAGCAGATGAATCTTTTGCTATTTACAATTCAACAATGATATACATAGACTCTAGGAGCAGATGAATCTTTTGCTATTCACAATTCAACAATGATATACATAGACTCTAGGAGCAGATGAATCTTTTGCTATTCACAATTCAACAATGATATACATAGACTCTAGGAGCAGATGAATCTTTTGCTATTCACAATTCAACAATGATATACATAAACTCTAGGAGCAGATGAATCTTTTGCTATTCACAATTCAACAATGATATACACAGACTCTAGGAGCAGATGAATCTTTTGCAATTCACAATTCAACAATGATACACATAGACTCGAGGTGGAGATCAGACTTTTGATATACACAAGTAAACACTGATATACATAGACTCTGGGAGCAGATGAATCTTTTGCTATTCACAATTCAACAATGATATACATAAACTCTAGGAGCAGATGAATCTTTTGCTATTCACAATTCAACAATGATACACATAGACTCTAGGTGGAGATCAGACTTTTGATATACACAATTCAACACTGATATACATAGACTCTGGGAGCAGATGAATCTTATGCTATTCACAATTCAACAATGATATACATAAACTCTAGGAGCAGATGAATCTTATGCTATTCACAATTCAACAATGATATACATAGACTCTAGGTGCAGATGAATCTTTTGCTATTCACAATCCAACAATGATATACACAGACTATAGTAGCAGATGAATCGTTTGCTATTCACAATTCAACAATGATATACATAGACTCTAGGTGCTGATGAATCTTTTGCTATTCACAATTCAACAATGATATACATAGACTATAGTAGCAGATGAATCGTTTGCTATTCACAATTCAACAATGAATACATAGACTCTAGGAGCAGATGAATGTTTTGCTATTCACAATTCAACAATGATATACACAGACTCTTGGTGCTGATGAATCTTTTGCTATTCACAATTGAACAATGATATACATAGACTATAGTAGCAGATGAATCGTTTGCTATTCACAATTCAACAATGATATACATAGACTCTAGGTGCAGATGAATCTTTTGCTATTCACAATCCAACAATGATATACACAGACTATAGTAGCAGATGAATCGTTTGCTATTCACAATTCAACAATGATATACATAGACTCTAGGTGCTGATGAATCTTTTGCTATTCACAATTGAACAATGATATACATAGACTATAGTAGCAGATGAATCGTTTGCTATTCACAATTCAACAATGAATACATAGACTCTAGGAGCAGATGAATGTTTTGCTATTCACAATTCAACAATGATATACATAGACTCTTGGTGTAGATGAATCTTTTGCAATTCACAATTCAACAATGATATACATAGACTCTTGGTGTAGAAAAACCTTTTGCAATTCACAATTCAACAATGATATACATAGACTGTAGGAGCAGATGAATCTTTTGCTATTCACAATTCAACAGTTTCATTGCTTTTAATTAGCCACATATGATAAAGAAGCCCACCCCTCATCTGTTTTTCCTTCCCTTTGACCATCAAAGCTGTTTGATAAATCAACATCACTTCTCTAATCTGGTAATAAATTATTAAAATTCAAATGTTATCATATTGTTTCAATGCACACATAACTGCACAGCATCTGGTAGCAGCAATTTCCACCCCCTACCTTACACTGATATTTTGTGACACAAGGAAAATAAAGCCTAAGACATTCAAATGCACTATAATACTAAAAATGCATGAAAGAAAAATAAATGATATCAGTATATGAAAATTAAATTTAATACTTATTTAAATTGATTCTTCATTCAAGAAAAACTTGTTAAAAAAAAATTGAAATCTTCATTAAAGCATGTCTCATTGAATCATTACCTGCATAATCCCAATGAAGACCATGACTGTAAAATACCAGACAAATACTTACAATTACAAATAGCACAAGTACTAATTAACACTAGGTATATACACTAATTACTGCAGGGTATTGATGTTCCCACTTCATTGATTTTTGGGCAAAACCACTGAATTAACATTGTGTCAATCAAATCTGCTCGTACACACAAATATTTTTCAGGTAAATAATTCTGAAATTTGTTGAATTAAGTCCAGCATTCTCAAAGCCATGGTAAAATAGGTCTGATCTTTCTCACACTGTTGTGCTAGCCATTATTATCCATTAAGTATGAATGAGCTTGATTTTGATGAAGTTTTAAGAAAAGTCTAGTGGGTGAATTTGGTTCATACATATGGAGATTGGGGCTCTGGGTGGCCAAGTGGTCTAAAGCACTCACTGTTACTGATCACTACCATCTCACCTCTATCTGCATGGGTTCAAGTCTTGGGCTCTGCCAATGTGGGTATGTGAGAAAGCTAGCCAGTAACTTCTCGTGGGTTGGTGGTTCTTTCCAGGGTTTTCCTGAGTTCTTCCTCTACCATTTATACTGGCCGCCATGTATAGCCTATCTTGTACTGAAAAATGGCATTAAACCATATAACAAAACAACAACATATGGAGGCTCAAACAAAGGAGTGGGTCCATCGTTTTTCAATTTAATTAGCATTGTCTCACTTTGATGGACTCAGAACTAATCAAATGCTGACAATGCTTCCTCAATGCACTGAGCAATGGTCAGTTGGTTACATTTGGTTCACATGGAATGATGACATCTGAACTGACAGGGATAGAAGTTGAATTTTACCACTCTTAAGCCAGTTTTAATGCTATGGTCATCAGAAAGTAATTGATGATGCAACTTTTTGGATAGTGTTTTAAGGAAGGGATCATACACATACCGAGCACTTTAATAACCAGTCAACTTCATGATGTTGGCTGTGACAGCTCCCTTTGATGTTGAATGTAAGTCACTGATCTTGACAAGTTGTTGATTTGTGCCTATACAGGTGTTGGTATCATTTTAACCATTGAAGTGACCATTTCTGTTGTCAGCATAGTTTTGTTCTTTTGTATTCTTCATTTGTATAGGCCAAGCCATGAAGTTAAAGATCTACAAATATTTGAAAAATGACAGAGAAAACCAAACAGTTCTGTACAACCAAAATTTTTCTTTCTCTTTTAGAAAACTGTGAAAATTATGACCCATAATAAAAATTGTGATACAACAGTATATAAATGGAAATTACTTTACCATGAGGTACTATCATAAGCAGTATAAACTCTAACATGCTGGAAAATAGAGTGCAATCATAAATAGCATAAAAACTGAGTGATCCAGTACCATTGTAAGCAGTATATAAATTGACAGTGCTGGACCAGTGTACTATGAAAAGTAGTACAAAAACTTAACAGTTCTCAACCATAGTGTACCACTATAAGTATTAAAAAATCTGAAAGTCCACTGAAAGTGGTCCAGCATCATCGCAAGTAGTATAAAAACTGACAGTGCTGAACCACAGTGTATTATGATAATAGTATAAAAACTTACAGTTCTGGACCATAGTGTACTACTATAAGTAGTACAAAATCTGACAGTGCTGGACCACAGTGTATTATCAGAATTAGTATAAAAACAGACAGTGCTGGACAACAGGGTACTATCAATAATAGTATAAACACTAACATTTCTGGATCACTGTATACTATAATAAGTAGTATAAAAAATGATAGTGCTGGAGAATACATGACTTTCATAACTAAAAAGAAATGACAGTGCTGGATCACAGTATACAACCAAGAGTGGTACGAAAATTGAGAGTGCTGGATCAGACAGTACTACTGCAAGTCCTGTAAAAACGGACAGCACTGGATCACTAGTACTAGTGTACTGTCATAGGTAATATAAACACTTACAGAGCTGAACCAATGTGTACTGCTATAAACAGTATACAACCTGACAGTGCTGGACTACAGTGTACTATCATAGGTAGTAAAAATATTGATAATGCTGGATGATACAGTTCTATCAAAAATAGTATAAAAACTGACAGATTTGGACTATAGTACACTATCAGAAGTAGTATCAAATTTCATAGAGCTGGACAATACAAGATTTACATAAGTAGCAAAAAATTTGACAGTGCTGGACCACAGTGTGCTACCATAAGCAGTATAAAAACTGACAGTGTTGGATTAGAGTATACTATCATAAGTAGAATAAAAAGTGATACTGGTGGACAATACCGGACTTTCATAAGCAGCATAAACTGCCAGTGCTAGACAACAGCATACTACCATAAGTAGTACAAAGTAGTACCATACTACAAAAAACGGGACTGTACTAGACCACAGTGTACTATCATAAGTAGTATAAAAATTGTTAATAGTGCTCAACGATACAATAACATCATAAGTACTATAAAAACTGATCGTGCTGGACCATAGTGTAAACCCAGGAATCATACCTTGGATTTGTTGATGTTGTTGTTGTTGTAGGGTTTAACGCCATTTTTCAGCACACGATAGGCTATACATGGCGGCCAGTATTAATGGTGGAGGAAGAACCCGGGAAATCCCCGGAAAGAACCACCGACCCTCGAGAAGCTACTGGCAAGCTTTCTCACATATCCACATTGGCCGAATCCGAGACTCGAACCCATGCAGACAGAGGTGAGATGGCAGTGATCCGTAACGGAAAGCGCTTTAGACCACTCGGCCACTCGGGGCCCCTGGATTTGTTGAAGTATGGCAATTTTTTATATATAAAGTAGACCAACCCAGGGAAGCCAACATTGGTTTCTTTTTACCGGTACTCATAGAAATTTCAAAAATAGATTGAAATAATGTAACAGTTGGGGCTCTGGAAGTTAACACTTGCAGCATACATTCCATGAAATGTATTAAAATATATGCTGCAACTGAATGGGTTTCAATTGTGCTGCATGATCACAGGAAAGTCAAATAAACTGAACACAGGACTACATAGTACTGAACAAGTATCAAATTCATGGCTTAATCAAGGGTTGGGGAAAAAGTGCTACCATTGCAAGTTAACAGGTTCGCACAGGTAGATAACTAAGAAAATATTACTTAGGATTTAGATCCGATATAAGGAAAAAGGCAAATACAAAATGAATCAGATTTTGTATTGCACACTTATGATATAAGGAAAAGGCAAATACAAACTGAATCAGATTTTGTATTGCACAGTTATGATATAAGGAAAAAGCAAATACAAACTGAATCAGATTTTGTATTGCACAGTTATGATATAAGGAAAAGGCAAATACAAACTGAATCAGATTTTGTATTGCACAGTTATGCAAAACAAAAAGATAATGCAAATAAGAGTTGTTCAGACTTGCATGAAAATGGAGTGTATGTATGTGAATTGGATTTGGAATTTTAACATAGCTTTAACAATATTTCAGTCATATTGCTATAATGTCTGCAACATGGAAGTTTATTGTGATGTCAAGCACTGAAATATCATGTCGCAGATATGTGGGATCATGTCCCACGCAGTCACATTATCCTGACACCAGGATGACAGTCCTAACAATAATCTCTTAATGCTGAGTGTCAAGTGAGGAAGTTGCTGGTACCATTTTTCATAAGTCTTTGGTATGACTCAGCCGGGGTTCAAACCCATGACCTCCCACATTCAAGGTGGATGATCTAACTACAAGTCCAATGGAGTGGTCATGAAAATAGTAACAATGTATTTAATAGAAAATAAACAAGAGCAATCAACATTGATAGAGAGCATCACCCTGCATTGATATGTTTTATTAAAGTATTCATCACTCGATACTAGTATCTACATATTTGGATTTTAATAATTTAAAATATTACATCAAATATTCCTTTTGCAGAGTGATGCATCCATTAATGTTGTTTAACCTAAGTAATACAAGAGGCATAAAACTGACAGTTCTCAACCATAGCTCATGAAAACGGAAGCAGTATACTTTCTAGTATACACAAGAGGGTAAACAACCTTGAAGGATGCTTCACACTGTGTTTATCTGTTTTATTACTGTATTCATTAAACAATACTGGTATATACGTTTATTTGGATTTTAAAAATTTAAACTACAAAATTAAATATTACTTGCCACTGAGTGAAGCATCCATCAATGCTGTTTAACATCGTGTCTTTACTAGTAAGTATATTGCTTCCATTTTCATGTAAGTCTGAACAACTCTTATTTGTATTATACTTTATGTTTTGCTGAACACTGTGTTTGATGCAATACAATTCAGATTTGATTTATATTTGCCATTTTTATCAACCAGGTCTAATTCCAAAGTAAGTAAGTAAGCAGGGAACAACAGGATATGCTACTTATGGATGACTCTTTTTATCTACAATCTGCAGTCACAGCTTTGATCATTGTTTCAAAGCCCTGCTGATAACTCTCAGCCAAACAATGCAAAAAAGTGATAAATGGAATGCAGTGTCCCACATCAATAGCATCATTGGCACACAATCTGTGCACACCACTCCTAACAGTATAATAGAGTACAATACAAGGCTCAGCATGTAATAGTAATAAAACATATAGCTGAGATTTGAGAGAAAATCGAATGAGAATGGTTGAAACTGAATTTTTAAAAGAAATTGAAAGTTACTGTTTAGTTTAGGCAGAATATATATTTAAGGCAAAATTACCAAAGTAAGTGAACCCAAAATTTTAGGCAGTCATGGACTTTACATAATACTTATATATATGTAGCGGTATCATCACAGGAAATTCAAATAAACTGGATACTGGACTACTTGGTACTGAGCAAGTATCAGTGTGTGTGATTTGGATGTTTAACATAGCTTTAATAATTTTTCAGTCATATCACTAAGATGTCTGCACTGTGGCAGTTTATAGTGATGTCTAGCTCTGAGGCATCATGCCACAGACATGTAGCATGATGTCCCACCCAGTCACATTATCCTGACACCAGACCGACTAGTCCTAACACTAACCTCTTAATGCTGAGCACCAAGTGAGGTAGCTGTTAGTACCATTCTTTTAAGTCTTTGGTATGACTCGGCCGGGGATCAAACCCACAATCTCCAGATGCTCTAACCACTAGTCCACCGGAGTGGTTCTGAGCGAGCATCAAATTCATGGTTCAAATAAAGGGTTGGGAAAACAAGTACTGCCGTTACAAGGTAGGACTTTGCACTAAAAGCTAACTAAGGAAATATTACGAAAGAAGGTGAATATAAATCAAATCAGAATTTTTATTGTATCAAACACTGTGTTTAACAAAACACAAATATAATATAAATCAGACTTGGGTTCAATTACTTTCATTAATTACAATTATAATGTCAAAAACAATTACAATTTCAATTACTCAAGTTAAGACTTTTCAATTACAATTATTTTTTTAAATTACAAATAGAATTACTGTTTCCACAAAATCAAGGTCTTCAATTACAAATACAATCACAGTTACATTACATCGGTGATGTTCAATTACAATTACAAATACAGTGTAATTGTAATTCATTACTCAATTATACCAATTACATTGTAATGGAACCCAATTCCGAAACAAATAAGAGTTACTTGAATTTTATCTAAAAATGGAAGCAATATACTTACAAGTAAACATACGAGGGTAAACAATATTGATGAACACTTCACTCTGCTACAAGCAATGCATAATATTCTGAACTATTAAAATCCATAAATTTAAATACTAGTATTGTGTAATTAATACACTGTAATTAAACAGATGAACAGTGCATAATATAGTTTATATATGTTTCTTTAAGGGAATAGTGGC
Source organism: Sinohyriopsis cumingii (assembly GCA_028554795.2). Lineage (NCBI taxonomy): Eukaryota > Metazoa > Mollusca > Bivalvia > Unionida > Unionidae > Sinohyriopsis > Sinohyriopsis cumingii. The sequence goes on from CM068831.1 coordinate 22,258,982, forward strand.
ATGAAAACATAAAAATATTTAAATTTAAAGTAATCTGTCCATACTGCAAACATCTATGGTTTCCAATATTACACGCACATTTACAAAATTTTGCTCTTCAAAATTTTGTAGTTCAGAAGAAAGGTGTTAAAAACATTGACCAGTTTTTCATTCATTATTTTAAAGAAAATTTAAGTTTGAGTGCATTTTTGGAAATGCAAGTTTTGAACAATTTCATTTTTAAATCCTACAACTGATACCCTTTTTAATCATTTTACCAGCTAAGCATCGATATTATCATTGAAAATGTGTCCCAAAATGTACGACTCAAAAACAAAGATATGTTCCAGAACATACAATGCACAGAAAAATTACTGTACAAATCAATTATGGTGTAACAACATATATGGTAAAAATGGCAGTAACTTTCTGCATTATTTTGTCAAGAAAATTTGAAATGTTCAGTTAATATCATTAAATTTGTAAGAAGATTATTCAGGCATTTATGTATATTCCTTCCTAAGAGAAACCAACAAAATAGTGGTACAGTACTATAGTAAGCACCACCAGAAAAAATGCCATGATAAACCACTAATACCTCACACCTCTACTATTTATGAATATAAACACGAGTGTAAACATAACTGTTACAGTAAGTCAATTAAAATACAAACTTTTGACATGTAGTGATATTTATCAATGTTTCAATTGAATGTAGTTATTACGAAACTTCAACAAAACTTGGCCAGCATCTGAAATCTTGCTACCACCAATCTCATCACATCTAGAAATGCGACACCTGTATCTCGCCAATCACAAGCAAGACAAAAGTGCTGTGCAATGCACAGTGTAACATATCATTGATCTATGGAATACATTATATCATTGATCTATGGAATACATTATATCACTGATCTATGGAATATGTTATATCATTGATCTATGAAATACGTTATATCATTGATCTATGGAATACGTTATATCATTGATCTATGGAATACGTTATATCATTGATCTATGGAATACATTATATCATTGATCTATGGAATACATTATATCATTGATCTATGGAATACATTATATCATTGATCTATGGAATACATTATGAAAGCTAGATTTGGAATACCTCTGTTAATAGCCAGTGTTTGTTTTTGCTGCCGATATCAAGCATATTGGTTTCATCCAAAATCTCATCAATCTCTAAACCATAGCTGTCTCCCTCTTGATGCTTGGTCTGAAGGTAACAAAAGAAAATGTTTAAAAGGCTGTGCCCTCAGGGCTGTAACTAAACATACACACACAGAGTGCCCCCAAGGATTGTAACTTAAACCCTCCACACATATTATTCAACCCACAGCCTGCCACTTTGGGATGCACCCAAGAGGTTGTAACTCTATCACATAAAATTTCTGTCCTCTTAAAATGAATGCATGTATAATTTTAAAGTCTGTCAAAATATATTTTTTAAAACAGCAGTAATTTCAAAGCCAGTTTCTTTGACCTTTGCCACTACCTAGGGACCGGGGCTGGGGGATAACAAAACGATATACTTCTTGCAGTTGAGTTTCATATTAGCAGCATACATAACTACAATGTTTTGTGGATGAAAATCCACTCAGGAGTTTTGAAGGAGATAGAGTTGCATATGGACAAACAGACTGGTGAAGGAACAGATGAAGGCATCAAAATATCCTTGATGCCAAAGCATGGGGATAATAAGACATGCCTTATATTTTATAACTTTTACATATGAGCTCTCAAACATACATGGAGAAACTCAATGTTGAGTTCTAATTCATGCTCATTTTACCTGCACTTACAACTAAGATTTTCCAAAAAGCCCTCCATCCTAATAATGTTGTTCATGGAAGGCATAATGTCAACTACCTTATAATGAGATCGCCTTATAATGAAGTACATGATACAGTCCCTCATCCATGGAAGCCATAAAGTCAAATGCCATCGAATCAGACCACCTTATAATGAAGTACATGATACAGTCCCTCATCCATGGAAGCCATAAAGTCAAATGCCATTCAATTAGACCACCTTATAATGAAGTACATGATACAGTCCCTCATCCATGGAAGCCATAAAGTCAAATGCCATTCAATTAGACCACCTTATAATGAAGTACATGATACAGTCCACATCCATGGAAGCCATAAAGTCAAATGCCATTCAATTAGACCACCTTATAATGAAGTACATGATACAGTCCCACATCCATGGAAGCCATAAAGTCAAATGCCATTCAATTAGACCACCTTATAATGAAGTACATGATACAGTCCCCCATCCATGGAAGTCATAAAGTCAAATGCCATTCAATTAGACCACCTTATAATGAAGTACATGATACAGTCCCCCATCCATGGAAGTCATAAAGTCAAATGCCATTCAATTTGACCACCTTATAATGAAGTACATGATACAGTCCCCCATCCATGGAAGCCATAAAGTCAAATGCCATTGAATTAGACCACCATATAATGAAGTACATGATACAGTCCCACATCCATGGAAGCATAAAGTCAAATGCCATTCAATCAGACCACCATATAATGAAGTACATGATACAGTCCCCCATCCATGGAAGCCATAAAGTCAAATGCCATTCAATTAGACCACCTTATAATGAAGTACATGATACAGTCCCCCATCCATGGAAGTCATAAAGTCAAATGCCATTCAATTAGACCACCTTATAATGAAGTACATGATACAGTCCACATCCATGGAAGCCATAAAGTCAAATGCCATCGAATCAGACCACCATATAATGAAGTACATGATACAGTCCCACATCCATGGAAGCCATAAAGTCAAATGCCATTCAATTAGACCACCATATAATGAAGTACATGATACAGTCCCACATCCATGGAAGCCATAAAGTCAAATGCCATTGAATCAGACCACCATATAATGAAGTACATGATACAGTCCCACATCCATGGAAGCCATAATGTCAAATGCCATTGAATCAGACCACCATATAATGAAGTACATGATACAGTCCCACATCCATGGAAGCCATAAAGTCAAATGCCATCGAATCAGACCACCTTAAAATGAAGCACATGATACAGTCCCTCATCCATGGAAGTCATAAAGTCAAATGCCATTCAATTAGACCACCTTATAATGAAGTACATGATACAGTCCCCCATCCATGGAAGCCATAAAGTCAAATGCCATTCAATTAGACCACCTTATAATGAAGTACATGATACAGTCCCCCATCCATGGAAGTCATAAAGTCAAATGCCATTCAATTAGACCACCTTATAATGAAGTACATGATACAGTCCACATCCATGGAAGCCATAAAGTCAAATGCCATCGAATCAGACCACCATATAATGAAGTACATGATACAGTCCCACATCCATGGAAGCCATAAAGTCAAATGCCATTCAATTAGACCACCATATAATGAAGTACATGATACAGTCCCACATCCATGGAAGCCATAAAGTCAAATGCCATTGAATCAGACCACCATATAATGAAGTACATGATACAGTCCCACATCCATGGAAGCCATAATGTCAAATGCCATTGAATCAGACCACCATATAATGAAGTACATGATACAGTCCCACATCCATGGAAGCCATAAAGTCAAATGCCATCGAATCAGACCACCTTATAATGAAGTACATGATACAGTCCCTCATCCATGGAAGTCATAAAGTCAAATGCCATTCAATTAGACCACCTTATAATGAAGTACATGATACAGTCCCTCATCCATGGAAGCCATAAAGTCAAATGCCATTCAATTAGACCACCTTATAATGAAGTACATGATACAGTCCCTCATCCATGGAAGCCATAAAGTCAAATGCCATCGAATCAGACCACCATATAATGAAGTACATGATACAGTCCCACATCCATGGAAGCCATAAAGTCAAATGCCATCGAATCAGACCACCTTATAATGAAGTACATGATACAGTCCCTCATCCATGGAAGTCATAAAGTCAAATGCCATTCAATTAGACCACCTTATAATGAAGTACATGATACAGTCCCTCATCCATGGAAGCCATAAAGTCAAATGCCATCGAATCAGACCACCTTATAATGAAGTACATGATACAGTCCCCCATCCATGGAAGCCATAAAGTCAAATGCCATTGAATCAGACCACCTTATAATTCAGAACATGATACATATAATTTTACATGTACCAAATAATGAAATGTAATCCATGACCAGACCCAATTTATAGCAGGAACTGTCTTATAATGAAAGGCCTTATAACAGGAACTGTGGTATGATGAAAGACCTTATAACAAGAACTGTGTCATAATGCAAGGCCTTATAACAGGAACTGTATTATAATGAAAGGCCTTAAATTTTAAAGAGTGATCTACTATCATGCCAGGTCATGAATTAGTTTAAACTTGGAAACTGCAGTAGTTCAGTTATTATAGCTTCAGACTCCTAATCCAAAGGTTGCATGTTCAATACTGCCCAGGTCAGCTACCTTGGCATGTCTCTGGAATAGACAGCTTTCATTTCCTCAGCATAATATAGCCAACAATATGACAAAAAGCACCATTAATACAAATAAACCAAATTTAAACTGCATGCAGTTATGAGATCGAATCAATGCCAAATTTATAATAAATTTTATATCAAAAAGTTAACCAAGGCAAAGTCCTCTCCATATAAATGGTTTTAGTGTTTACATGATGAAATAAAGCACTTTTAAAATTTCTACTCAGTTTAGAAGTATACATTTAATGCATAGCGTGACCAAAAAAAAATTATGTGCAATTATAATTTTCAGTCAAACCTGTCTTTAAAAGAACACAAAATATGCTTGGTATTTAACACCTATGTCCAAATGAAAAATCCTTGGTACAGGACTACCTGCCTTCGTTTCCACTTTTGGTGCTTCATTAGGGTTCACTTAGGACTACCTGCCTTTGATTCCACTTTTGGGGTTTCATTGGGGGTCTCTTAGGGCTGGTGTCTTTGATTCCACTTTTGGGGTTTCATTAGGGGTCTCTTAGGACTGGTGCCTTGATTTCACTTTTGGGGTTTCAATAGGGGTCTCTTAGGACAACCTGCATTATGATTCCACTTTTGGGATTTCATTAGGGGTCTCATAGGACAGTTGAAATTGATTCCACTTTTGGGATTTCTTTAGGGGTCTGCCTTTGATTCCACTTTAGGGGTTTCAGTATGGTCAGTGTATCCCCTAGTGGTGTGAAATTGAGGGTTAAAAAAAAACTTGGTGTCAGAACTGGGGGTCAAATAAAAAATGTTGGGTGGGTCAAAAATGTACTGACAAATTTTCACCTGACCCGTAGTTTCTCAGCTTGAAATAGGATACTGCAACTTTTACATTCTCTCTCTCTCTCTCTCTCTCTCTCTCTCTCTCTCAAAATAGAAATAAACCAGCATGCGCAATTAACAAACAAATGCACTCCCATTCAAAGAATAATTTTATTAGTTCATTTTCCTTTTAGTTTAAAGTCGTACTTTTAAGTCTCCTTATAATCTTTTTGTGGCAATATTATAGACCAGCACATTACATATAAGCCAACGCAAAATCCCATATAAATCTTTCTAACCAAATTGCAGTTAATTTACTTCCTGTCATAAAATGTCTACTATCATCGGTTTCATTGTACTTTTTCCTAGAACACATTCATCCAAAAATCAAAGAGGCTAATGATTCATCTTCATTTTAGTAAGTTACACTTAAACTTTTAAATCTTTCTTTTTTTGCAGCAAAGTTAAAAACCAACAAAATCTTCAATGATACCCAGATTTTATAATCCAAATAATGCATGTCTCTGCAAGCTTACTGATTTCTTTGTTGTGAAAGAATGCCTCGGGTGATAATGTGTTCTCCAGAAATCTTGTGGTGAACAAAGGCAGATTTTTAAAAATTTTTAAACCCTGTCACAAAAGGATTATTCACTTTTGCAGTCTTTGCAATCATGTGATCAGAAGTCACACCAGTAATCCCAGATGGATGTGCCATATTCCAGTCAATGGAATTATTTTCTCCATTTTTTATTAAAGTTGGATCCACAGTTACTCTTTTGTGTTCTGCTTCTTTTACTTTATTAGTGCATGCCATTTTAATCTGGAGATCACTTTCTAATGACAATGCAACAAGCACTGAGGTTAAACATCTGGAACTCGCTGAGTTGAACAGAAATCATGTGAGAACTCATGAGATTAGGGGAAGCTACTCTGTAATAACATCTCTGCTCGAAGTATACATGATGCTCTCCCTCATCCTAAGCATTGGATATTAAATAAATCCTGACTGCATTATGCAAATCCTTTGCATAAAAAAAAATTCACGGAAACAAAACATGTGCATCAATTTTCTTGTGTCCATAAAGGGAAACACTGGTAGGGTTATCTTGTGACAGGTGCCTCTGATTCCACTTTCAGTGTTTCATTAGGATTCTCTTAGGACAGGTGCCTTTGATTCCAATTTTTGGGTTTCATTAGGGGTCTCTTAGGACTGGTGACTTTGATTCCACTTTTGGGATTTTATTAGGGGTCTCAAAGGACTGGTGCCTCTGATTCAATTTCTGGGGTTTCATTAGGGGTTTCTACGGACATATGCCTCTGACTCCACTTTTGAGGCTACATTAGGGGGGGGTCTCTTAGGACTGGTGTCTTTGATGCCACTTTTGGGACTTCACTAGGAGTCTCTAAGGACAGCTGCATTTCATTCCACTTTTGGAGTTTCATAAGGGGTCTCTCTGGATAGGTTTTTTTCTAATACAGTCAACATCCTGTTGATTAAAGTGTATTTGATTTTAAAATGACCCCAGATCAAGCAAAAGTGTGTGTGTGTGTGTGATTTAGATTTTTAATGTAGCTTTAACAATTGTTCAGTCATATCGCTATGATGTCTGCAGTGTGGCAGCTTAAAGTGATGTCTAGCACTGGGCAATCATGCTGCAGACACTTGTGTGTTCATTAGTACTTTCAAGACTGGACTATTGTAACTCAATTCTGTCTGGTTCATCTCAATATCTACTCCAGAAACTTCAAAACACACCTGCTCGAATCATACCTAGAGTACCACGATCAGAGCACACCTCCCCGCTGCTCTGTACCCTATACTGGCTATCCATTTGATCCAGAATCAAACACAAAATTTGTTCTCTGTGCTACGTTTCATTGACGGACTCTAGTCCAACATACATATCTGACCTCACCCGTGTGTACACACCAGCAAGATACTTACGCTCCTCTTCTGACAATCGTATACTCATTATTCCCACTATGAAAACAAAGTCATATGGACAGCGTTCTTTTGCATAACAGGGCCCAGCAACATGAAATGAATTGCCCACTGAACTTAGACACAATGACACAGTGATACCATTCAAGAGTGCTCTCAAAACTCACTTATTTCGACTGCAAGAACAAACTTAAAGACATAATAATGTTTCCTCCCTTAAATATTCTCAGCATGTTTTTTATGTTTTCTAAATTCATGGTGTTTGTTTTTATAATCATATTATTAATATATGTTCTTTATCTTATAGGTGTTGTCTAATGTTGTAAAGCGCTTAGAGATTCTAAAGATTAGGCAGTATACAAAGTCCTCATTATTATTATTATTATTATTATTATTATATAGCATGATGTCCCACCCAGTCACATTATTCTGACACCAGGCCAACCAGTCCTAACACTAACCTCTTAATGCTGTGCGCCAAGCGAGGCAGCTGTTAGCACCATTTTTATAAGTCTTTGGTATGATTCGGCCGGGGTTCAAACCCATGACCTCACGCATCCTGGGCAGACGCTCTAACCACTAGGCCACTGGAGTGGTCATCAAGCAAAAGTAACATCTATCTTTGCTCATAGTGTGTGTTCAATATACAGCCAATACTAACCTTCAGGTGTTTCACAATTTTTGTCAGAATGCTGAACTTGTATTGAGAACTCCCCTGTGCAGTTTTATAGTCAAAAGATCGTGATGCTGAAGAGGTGGAAGAGGTCAAGCCATCATTAGAATCTGAAATGTATCAGGATTCATTAAAATACTTACAAACAATAAACATGCATTATTGTAGGATACCTGTTTTGTGCTTTGAGATTTGATGACACTCATTAGTGGTTATACTAGTTAGTAAAATCAGCTTATTTTACCAATGTCTTTGCAGTTCTAATAGATAGTTATATACCTTTATCAGCATATCTGAAAATGTACTATAAATTAATTAACCCTGTGCCTTTTTAAAAAGTGTTAGGGATACTGTCATACCCATCCATGTTCTATCCTTTACAACATCTGAAAAATGGAAGTTAATGAAATTGTGTAGTTTTGTTGTTGCTATGGCAACAATGTGCAAGAGGTGAGTCATTATTTGCTCCCACAACTGGGGTCCGAAAATGGTGGCCTAAGTTCGAATGCACCGAACTTTTAATTACAATGACATTTTCAAATATTTTCTGACCAAACCTCTTATAAGCAGCAACAGCAGGTAGATGCATCTTACAGTGTATGTGATTAATTTTGTATTGTGACCCATTGTCTGGTGTTAGGTATTAACAGATTTGTATTATGACCCTCTGTTTGGTGTTAGGGATGATTAGATTTGTATTATGACCTACAGTCTGGTGTTAGGGATGATCAGATCTGTATTATGACCCACTGTCTGATGTTGGGGATTATGACCCACAGTCTGGTGTTAGGGATGAACAGATTTGTATTATGACCCACTGTCTGGTGTTAGGGATTATGACCCACAGCCTGGTGTTAGGGATGAACAGATTTGTATTATGGGCCACTGTCCAGTGTTAGGGATGAACAGATTTGTATTATGACCCACTGTCTAGTGTCTGGTGTTAGGGATTAGTAGATTTGTATTATGACCCACTGTCTGGTGTTAGGGATGAACAAATTTGTATTATGACCCACTATCTGGTGTTAGGGATTATGAACCACAGTCTGGTGTTAGGGATGAACAGATTTGTATTATGACCCACTGTCTGGTGTTAAGGATTAGTAGATATGTATTATGACCCACTGTCTAGTGTTAGGGATGAATAGATTTGTATTATGATCCACTGTCTGGTGTTAGGCGTGATTAGATTTGTATTATGACCCACTGTCTGGTGTCAGGGATGAATAGATTTGTATTATGACCCACTGTCTGGTGTTAGGGATGAGTAGATTTATATTATGATCTATGGGTCAATGTCTGGAGTTAGGAATGGGTAGATTTGGAATATTCAGTGAAAAGTATAGTGGTCTAATTGTTCTAGTCCACTTTTTGTGGTTTTATTGAAAATGACATATTAGTCAATACTTAAATTTGTGTGCTGTTGAAAGGTTGTTTGGTGGCTGCGCTGTGTTTTATGGCACATCCACACAAGTACGTCATCAAGTGTAGAGACAACTGGAGTAAAGCACATGATAGGCTATACATGGCAACCAGTATAAATGGTAGAAGAAAAATCTGGGAAAACCCCTGGAAGAACTACTGAGCCATGAGAAGCTGATGGCAAGCCTTTTCACATACCCATACTGGCAGAGCCAAAGACTCCAACCCACATGGGCAAGATAAGAAGGCAATGATCTGTAAAAAAAGTGAATACCTTAGACCACTCTGCCACCTTCAGCATTCTGATAATCTGGGGGAAAATGAGAATTTTCTGAACACATAAATTCCATTTTAATATGTGAATAAATGCACCAAATGTAATCCAGAAATCATCCGTACTTTAAGTACAGCTATTCACTTTACTTTCACATGTGGCTGCCTGGAGTGCTACATTAAAGGCTTAATACTCCAATGGCTTAATACTCCAATGGCTTAATACTCCAACAGCTTAATACTCCAACAGCTTAATACTCCAATGGCTTAATACTCCAATGGCTTAATACTCCAATGGCTTAATACTCCAATGGCTTAATACTCCAACAGCTTAATACTCCAATGGATTAATACTCCAATGGCTTAATACTCCAACAGCTTAATACTCAAATGGGCTACTCATGATTATATAACCACAGTTATGTACTGCAGCTCAAAACTATCTGTTAGATGTAAATGTGTCACACATGTGAAAATGGCAAAAAATGATATAAACACCATAAACAGACCTGCCAACCTTAACAATTCCGTCTCAGTAAGGCAGTTGATTTTTCCCCGTAAAATTGACCAGTTTCAGCAAGTTGTAGCTAAATATCAATAACTGCTATTGTTAATCTGGAAAACATAATTAAAAGTTTGATGCATTGACGATAAACATTATGCTCAACTGAAAAGTATGTAAAGTACGCATACTTTATTTACCACTAGTACAGTTGCACAAACTCAAGTTCCAAACCCTATGCAGTTCAATGGCTTGTTGCTATCTCTCAGCTGGACATAATTCTTGGAAACTCTATTCTATTTCACAACGGCAGTCACATCTCCTGCTACGACATACTCAAATTGGTATGTGATGTCCAATAAACCTAACTGTGTCCTTTCTAGCTTTTATTTACAAGAATCTAAATACTCCTTTTTATTTTTCTGTGTTGATTATTAACACTTTTCTAGAAGCTTATTTTTCCTTTTGTCTTAAGGTATAACGGTACCAATTGTACAACTCCAGGTGGGCAGAGCTTAAGGTGTAGGGAACATTGTATTCAGAAATAAACATCAACACTAGCTGTGACTGGTGCATTATGTAAGAGTTGTACTTTATGTTAGGCTTTAAAAAAAGCTGAGCCTCTTGGCAACATGTTAGATTATGTTAATTTCTATCTAGATCATATTTTGTATTTTTCATGATTTTTTTAAAATGTGGTACACATGGCTGAAAATGTGTCTGTTGTGACTAGATAAGTCTTACCACTGTCTATTTCCAGCAGAGTTATCTCTCTTAAATGCAATGGAGCACCTGGTTTTGTCCTTGTCAAATTGACAATCTAACATTGTTCTCTATGACAGTGTGTGACATGCATGCTAAGGTAGGATAGAAAGTATATTTATTTCACAAAATATTAGCATTGAGGTATATGGAAAAACAATTGGTACGGTGATACCTTTAGCATGCATCGTTTTCTGGACACCATTTTTAAAAATTCTATAGTCAACTGTTTGATTATGCAGATGCTTTGCATAAACAAATAGTGCAGTTTAAAGCATCTGGGGTGCTGCTGTACAGTTAGTCTGGTTCCCTGACTAATTTCAATAATTCTAAGATGAAACCCAGATCCATATAAAACATGGATGACTCAACTATCCAGACTTTTCAGCAACGATCATTTTTTGTAGTTTTTGTTAGCATGCAGTAAGTTCGTATATTAAGGGTAATTTTCATAAGACTTACGGCAAAATCATAAGAGCTGGCAGGTCTGCTAGAATAAAGGCAGTCTGATCTAAAATGTGGCTTTGATGTTATTAATGCCATGTAAAAGAACTAAATATAAATAGAAACATTCCAGAACAAACCAAATAAATCAATGAAAAATAGCAAGAAAATTATGGCATTAAATGGAATCATAAAATGCAAGCAAATTACAAAGCCAAGTGAACACACTGTATTAAATTCAGTTACTTGCATGCCAATATGACTAATTGTAAAATTTCAACCTATTACCAACACTACCAGTGAGAACCCTGCTTGCTTACCTTGTTCAATTTATACGTCATTATCAAACACTATTATACCAGTATTCATTCAATGATGTCTTTACCACTCACTTTGGGGTTTAGAAGACAATTTCTGCTTCTTTGCAGCTTTTTCATTGTTCTCATCTTTTGGTTTCTTCCTCTTTTCAACAGTAGGCTGAGCTAAGGCTCTTTTCTTGAATGCCTCGCGCTCTCTCAGCAATTCTGGATCCATTTTGACCTGAATAGATTTTTAGTCAGCAATCTGAAATAAAAAGGTGAAAAAAGATTTTACAAATCAGTCTAAATAGTCGACTTCTGTATTTGAAAATATTATAAACTCGTTTACATAAATTATGCAAAAAGTGTTTGTGTATATATGCATTGCTTTTATAATGTACATCAAAAAAATTTTATTTTGACAATATATTAGACGGAAAAAAAACAATCAAAACCCATCAATTAAAAAATACCCAACTGACAACTAGTCAAGCATTTTTAAGCAGCAAGTTAATAAATCATTACTATAATATATCCAATAATTAATTGTAATCAAGATTCATCATTGTCATCTTGTAAACTGCTGATCACATTGTTCAAGAACAAATTTGATAATGTCAGCACAATGTCTTTCATGTGATGTCAGCCATAGTGTAAACTTTATCATCCTACTTTAATTATATTTAGATGGCAACTTACAGTACTGACTCTTTAAATGGAGGAAGTATCTTCATTTGAGCCATGTATTTTTATTGTCTCCTATTTTAAGGTAATTTTTATTTCAATAATATAATGAATAATATTTAATTATTTTGCTATAATCAAGAGAAAGATATTTGTCCAGCTTTTTAAGAGCTACAAAATACACAAAAAAATCCAATGCCCCTGTACCAGAAAATTAAATCATTGGTCCTTACTATAACTACTATATACCGTGGTATGTAGCGTTGTTGTATGTTAAGAAATATAGCAGTACAAAATTTTTCATGATTTCCAAGTCTACAATAATTTGTCTGGTGATAAAACTAATTTGAATTATGTAATATTCGACTGTTATTATTACAATGCTATGATTTTTCCTGGCAAAAGTTCCAAGTCCAAGGTGAATACCCTGCTAAATTATTAATAGAACAAAAATAAGCATAGTCCCATACATGCCATCCCTGAGACAGGTATAAGCATAATTTTTGATAATATATGGTTAAAAAAATACTAATCTGAGCATAAAAAGTCTAATCTATATATTACATGCCACAATTAAAAGACAGTGTATTAAAAATGTACATTAGTTTTGTGACTAACCTGGATCTTCAGCAAAATACTAGGCACAAATGTGCAAAATCCATGTGGATTAGAACCAGAATAAAAGCACAACACAAAATACAAAGTATTTATATTCCACTCACTTTACCAAGTCTACATGTCTAACTTTCACTGAATGATCGTGAAGTCAACAAATTCTGCAATGAGCATAACGATGTGCTCAATCTAAATGCTCTATTACATGACTCTCATATTCTTTTCAAATTTGTAAAGCCCTGTTGATTTGTCCTTTTTCTGATTGGTTGTGTTTTAAAGTTTAAAAAATACCAATCTACTCCAACAATCTTTATCCACAACTTAAACTATAAAAGCCCATTTCACTTAACATCGTGCACCATTTTCTTTAAAAGTATAGACTGGTCCACTAACTGTTATCAATATAATGAATCTGCAAGGAAAAATTTCAAATTTGATTTCTTGGAAATGGGTCATATACATTTGCTACAAATAGAAAATTTGGAAAGCACATGCAGATCTAGGATGAACAAATTAACTCTTATGCTATTCTTACTCAACATTCTTTTTAGAAAATTCTCAAATTATATTATGTGTGGAATTAAAAAGAAGATAATAAAAATGATAAACACATCTTTTTTGCTTCAATGCTTTATTTTTTAATGCACTGGAATAGCGTAATCAATATAAAGGTGAGTGTAATACATATTAATTAGGTGCAAAATAAAGTGTAATGATTAGGCCAAAATGTGTAAAATAGCTGGCAACATGAAATCCTAGTCTGAAACATTAGCCACTTTCATCATTAGGGTGGCACTTTACAGTTTCGTATTTTGCATAGGGTTAGGATTTTAAAAAAGAAGAATTTCCCCAGCTTTCCTCACTGGTTATACTGGCTATTTAAAAAAGACTTTGTATATCTTAGGCATAATGCAAAGAACCTTTAATTCCCTTTATTTTGGTGTATGATTGATGGGTGTACTATGGGTTATAGAGTATAAAGCTTGGCCTTACTTCAGATGTGCACGTTTCAAAAAAGTGCTAGCTCTACATGGTCATTTTCACTTCGTGAACTTCAGAGGTAAATTGTATAAAAAAGAGCCGATAACTTTTTTAACATTTTATATATTTGGTGATTCATTCATTGCACTTTCAGAAGCTGGTATTGTCTAGTCTGGCAAAATTCATTTTCCCTATTTTAATAACTGCTATGTATAGTGTACTTTAGGCTAATTCAGGCTGATTTTTTAACACAAGGGAGCAGTCATTTTAGTTAGCAGTGTGCTTAAATCATGTAAAATTTCCAAAAGTACAATATCCAAAAGAAATATCATCCACATTACATTAATGTAGCATAGAGGTATGCCAACATTCTCTCCACTGTGCATGTTTTAAATGCGAACTACTTCACCTTACATACGTCACTCTCTCAAAAGTACATATTATCTGGTGAGCGCCCCCATGGAATATTCTTCTTGGACTTGGACCAAGACTGAAAGGACATTAGAGTGTGGAGGGAATGACAATGAAAACAAAGTATTACATCATAAAATTAGCTTACTCAAAAAATACATTTTAATAGCAATAATAAATTACATGTTAGTCTTAAACTGCACAGATTTCTAGCCTAGAGGAACATTGATAAACATATGACTAGCTGAATGTGTGAACAAAGCCAACAGGAGGATAGCCTGACTTTATGCATGACATTATGTATAGTCTGACTTGGGTACGGCAGTGTATAACTTAAATCTGTTGATGAATTTTACAGATGTCATAAAAAAGAAAAAGAAGATTGATGCTTACAAATGTCCAACAGGATTATAGTTTTAATAAGATAAAATATAATTACCACTGGATAAGCATTTCCAGAGGTTTGATATAAAGACTTCAACCTAAAGCAACATCATCCTCAGGGGGCTATAAGAAACATATACAGACACAAACACACAACACTATATTTATGTTTTGGCACAGTGAAGCAAAATTATAACAGAACAAATGACTAAAATGGGAACACATGTACATGTATCTGCAGTGTCCAATATTTCTTTTTATGGCCACATTCATTGTCAGTCCATCTGTGATTTTACCCAGCGGACAGCATTTTGAGGGACGGTACAGAGTGTCCAGCTAGTGAAATGGTTGGCAGGTTCTGTTTTAACCTTTTTCTGACTTTGTTATTATGACTATTCATTCTTATATTTCAGGTGTTTCACCACATGGTGGATGGTACAAATGTTTAAGTAAATGATGTTTATATTGACACATCTTAAACTATGTCTTAATACTGTACATAACTCCTGTTGACAAATTCCTAACAGAAGCAGTCTCATGCACTGATGTATAGATTAATCAAAACTTTTCAACCTGTACATTGTTTACAAAAACTGAAATGACGCAGTTTAATTAGTATTATAAGAAACACGCCACAAAAATGGCCAATATATAAAAAAAACTCGCCAATTTTCAAAAACTGACCAAATGACTGTCGTTATCATATGTATGTCAACCTCAATCAACTTGTGGTTATTGAATTTTTTGTACAAGTTTTACCTCTAATCATGACAGGATTCAGCAATATATATCTTTGTTGAATACATCCAATAATTTAGGTCCAACATCCCAAAGGAACCGTTTTTATACTGTCATCCTACTCCTACATACATGATGCAAAAAAAATTTGATATATGAATGCATCCAGGCATAGTCTGGAGAAGTGCATTGTAGCACCTACAATGATTAAGAAACCATATGGTGACTTACAGACTTAAAACTGTGTTTCTTTTAAATACCCTGTGACCCCATAATAGCACGCTCCATTAAAACATGAATTCAGATATAACATGATCATCATGTGGCTCCCAAAATTTCATCTACCGTAGTATATGTACTTTTCTTGTGAATGAGAAAGATTTCTTATAAAATAGCACAAAAAATAACATGTAGAAAATTTATTAACATTTTGGAGAAGAGATTGCATATAAATTCTAATATAAGATGATTGTGACATGGCTCCTGAAATTTCATATACATGTAGTATATAGGTAGTATTCTCATATATATATATATATATATATATATATATATATATATATATATATATATATTATATATATATATATTCCCTTTACCCTCATTTGCACCAGGGAGATTTTTGCTCTCAGTCTTGTACCCCTAGGGAATATATATATATATATATATATATATATATATATATATATATATATATATATATATATATATATATATGTGTGTGTGTGTGTGTGTGTATGTATGTATGTAAACAGTATACAAGTATATGTACCAATGCATGATTCTCTGAATATAGTAAAACATTACATATGCAATCTGTTTTCACTACAGGTGTATTTCTCATTTAATATGCATTTATTTCAGATGGTAACTGTGCCAATAAAGCATGCTTTTTTGCACCTGCTTTGATTAGCCCTTCACCTGCCACAAATTACATGCATCATTTTCTTCAGCCAACTGACATGGATGCTTATAACACAGTTTGGTCTATAACACAGCCGGTTCTATGGCTCCCAATGGCCGTGTCATAATGGGGTCACACTGTAATATATTAGTAATCAAGGTAACATTAACAAACATATTTTTCAAAGGTAAATAATGTAACTTACCAAATATACTCACTTATAAGAAGAGTCCAGCTGTAAACTGCACAGACCCAGATCTGCTGGTGCATAATGATGATCTGGGTCTGTGCAGTTTGTTTGGAGTAATCAATAGAGCAAACACCATAGACCCTTACCTGCAGGCACATCAGGATCATTGTCATTTGCATTTTGACTCGACTTATAAGCAGATATATACAGTAATACTTTACCAGCATTAGATCAACCTGATTGGTGGTACACTACAATCTATTCTCATCAACTTCAGCTTTTTCCCTTCTATGCCAGATTCAGTGTCAAAATCATACATACTTTAAAAATTAATAGTCATATCCCACTAGATTGTCATCTTAAGACGCGATTTGAAAATATTCCATTTAACTAGAACCGCTAGTACCTGCTTCTCTGTCATGGGAATGTTCATTTGTTTACTGTTTTGTACATGGTTATAGGCAATGCCATTCACAAGTATAAACACTGCGGTCTTAATGCAGATTAGACAACATATAACCTTACATTTTATGTTCCTGCTTCTAATACTATGGCTTGAGTTCAAACGGCCACCAAAAGGATCTTTAACGTATGTCCTCATCAGTAAGCAACCATGGGAGTGTCTTGAAAGGCCTTCTGTACAGAGAAGTCAGAAATGCACAGCTATCTCTGGACTCCAAATCAACAGAGAAGTCAGTAATGCACAGCTGTCTCTGGACTCCAAATCAACAGAGAAGTCAGTAATGCACAGCTATCTCTGGACTCCAAATGTACAGAGAAGTCAGTAATATGCAGCTGTCTCTAGACTATGTGTACAGAGAAGTCAGCAATATGCAGATGTCTCTATACTATAATACAAAGAAGTCAGTAATACGCAGTTGTCTCTATATGTACAAAGAAGTTCATAATACGCAGTTGTCTCTAGACTATATGTACAAAGAAGTTCATAATATGCAGTTGTCTCTAGACTACACGTACTGGTTAGTCAGTAATGTGCAGCTCTCTCTGGACTCCAGATCTACAGAGAAGTCAGTAATATGCAGCCATCTCTTGACAATTTACTCTAAATAATGAGAAAGCTTCAGTTAATTGCCTTAACTTCTTTTTTTATAACTGTATATCTATTGTTTTGTTGAATGTGTTCTAATTCTGGAAGATCAATTTTATGCAAACACATAGGTCGAACAGAAGGTTTCAGATTATAATAATGTAGTCCTACAATATAAGACACATCACATGTTATTTTATGTAGCACTACAACAAAAATATCATGTGAGGCGTCGTACGTTGTTACGTTGTAGGACTAACATTGGTGTTGATCCTATTAATCCCAATTGTATACAGTACAGTAAATTTAAACATAAGTGACGTGAAAGCCCATGCATAATCAAAAATGCATCGTTCTAAAGAAACGTAAGTCAAATAAACTGATTTTACACACTCACATTTCCACTATTTCCAGTTTCACCAAATACATCAAAACGTACAATACCGAATAAAAAATATTCACAACTTAAAGAGTAATAGCGAGTTCAACTATTTACCGGAACAACCAGGAACAAATAAAAGATTCCGGAACAAAAAACAAAAATACCGGAACAAACCTAAAATACCGGGGAAAAAATAGATAAATGTCAAAAATACTTACTATTTTATTGTTTTCTGACATAAATGTTAATTATAATTATTCTCAAAGAAGTTTCACGTGATATTTTATGATTTATTTGAAAGCGGTATATGTGTATAACAAAACTGTTCACATGTCCATGAGATTTGTTTTCAAGGAAAATAGAATTTTATGTACTGAACTATTGATAGATCATTAATTTATGAATAAAACTGGGTAAATTATTGCAGCAGTAATTCAAAGTGAGTGGTCCATTTGAGATATTTTGAAACAAACATTTTCCATGAATCTGCTTAAGCAACAATCATTACAAAGAAGTATTGTAGTTTTGTATCACAAGAAATAATCACAAGATTCATCTACATAATCAAAATTTTCTCGATCAATTTCAAGCAGCATTTTAAGTATTTGTTATATTTTTGCGATTATTTGCTTCTTCTTTTTCTATCTATATTTATAAAAGAGTGGTACTGGAAATTGAATAGTTGCATCCAAGACAATACTGTATATTTAATAGGTTATTTCATTGTATGTTTTATTACATATTTTGGCTGATGCTTTTACATTACGTAGGAGCTGATGAGAAATAGTACAAGAAAGGAGCATTTCATTTCAGTTTTTGTAGATCAAATAGTCTCGTACCTGAATTATAATTGACCAGAGTAAAGCAACAAAAAATAGGTTACATTGGTTGTTTTATCCATTAAGAAACTCCTTTTCCAACCTTCTGCTCTTTCTTCTCTTTAAAAAATCATAGATAGATAGAAAGAAAGAAAGAAAGAAAGATAGATAGATAGATAGATAGATAGATAGATAGATAGATAGATAGATAGATAGATAGATATCATATGACAAATATCAGAAAAATAACAAAATTGATTATCACTGTCTGGACAACAACGGTTTATTCATCGGGGGAGAGTCATCCAGATGATATGAATACACATGCATGTGAGATAATGCTGAATAGCAAAAGTGTAAGTAAAAGGTCAACAATACAAGAATAAAATATTTAAACGCTCTGGGCTAACAAGTACAAGAGAATAATAGTAACTGATTAGTTGTATTAAATACAACTGATTTAACAAAGATTTGTACAGTGTACATTGTAACAATCATTTTCTGAAGGTTCAAAAATAAAGGCAAACAGATGAAACATTAACAAACAAAATGTGCTATAGATGTGTGCACAGATGCAAGATCACCATTTATCTTCTTATATATCTTTTTTTTCCATTTTGCTTTTTAGTATGAAGAAAGGATTACTGTTAAACAAAATTTCACATCTGTAAAGATATTACTTTCAACCAAACCCTTTACATGTGTAGTATTCAAATAGAATCTGTACGTGATAAAATTTCTAAAATTTTAATTACAGTAATCAAATCTCATTTTAGCAAAATAATAGAGTAGTAAATTTTATTTATTTTTCTTTATAGCTGATTGCTTTCTGTGTTGTATGTGCAGTTCTTAAATATTCATTTGTGTAGTTTTACCTGTCTTAAATTTTGATATGCTGAGCAATACAAATCAGATTATTTTAACAGCGTTTTTATTCATACACAAGAAAAGGAGCAGTGTGGATAAACAATAATAACAGCTTCTCTGCACTATTGCAAACATACTTAATATAACAACTTAAACCATCAGACTATTAGCAGCTACTTTCCGAAATTTGATTCACGCAAATATCCTGCTTTCAAAGTTCAATGTTTATAACAAACATAAAAACAAAAACAAAAACAAATAACCATCGTCGGAATGAAATTAATGGAAAATAATGGAAATAAAAGTATAAAAATTTATAGCTTTAAATAGAACTTGTGGTTTAACCTTTGTTCCTGTATTATCTATTTTTTTAATATTTTTTAAAAAATTTATTTATTTTGTGTTTTCCTGTAGTTTTGTTTGTTCCGGCTTGTTCCAATTTGTTCGGGTAAATGGTCTGACCCGACTGATAGTAGTCTGGTTCCCTGCTTTGCAATCTCTATGTCCTATGAAGTCAGGCGAACGCCAACGCCATATTGTCACATGACAAAAACAAATGCCTTCCTATGGAGAAATCTCAGTAATCTAACCGCGGCAAGTTTATTCCTTGAACTTTCTGTTTGTTGGTGACGCAGTGCGAACTTCACTGATAACGGAGTGCAACGCAGGGAGTTTACATAGCAGGGAACCAGACTAGACTTAGATTTGTTGATAGTAAACCCGTCATTGCATTGCCCAACAACATGTAATACTTCCTTGTAATTAATTCGTCTTAAATAACCAAGTAAGTGTAATTTAAGCCTAGTGAAACTGCATTTGCACTGCAGAGCATTGTGTTTAGATGTATGTGTTTTAAAAGGATTTTCTCTTCTGCCAGTGCTTGTTTTCACAGATTGGTTGTGAAGAGGACTGAAACGAAAAGTAGTATTTTTGGAACTTAATTATGAATGCTGACTGCTTCCCGTCAATTGAAATGGATCAAAATTCAAATGCTGCTAGGTCGGGATATCTGGAGGTGCCAAAACCAGTAACTAACAGGTAATTCTAAATAAAAATAAATTTAAATAGATGTATCAGTGTCACCAGTTCACAGGCAATTGATTTAGGAGGAAACTGCTGTATACACTCAACAGTTCACTGTTAATTGGTGATTGTTCACTCTAATTTCCCCCAGAGTCAAGTGCCTGTGATCCAACTCATTTGACCCGCGGCAGTGAACTTTAGTCTTAAGTGTAAGGCGTCTACCTTGTCCAAGTTTCCTCTGACCCTTGCCACCCCATTTTTGATATTTGGACATTTATGTTGGGGTGTAACATTAATGTAACTCCACCCAACACAAATGTCCAAATATCATAAATGGGGTGGCCAGGGTCAGAGGAAACTCAGACTACGTCAGCCCTGATCAGGCATATTGTCAATTACAGGTGCCCAATTACAATTTAGCACTTACACGTTATTTGGAAACATGATTACAATTACAGAAAGGCTGATTACGATTGCTTTGTATATGCTTATCATTTTTTTTGTGTGTTTTGGGCAAGTTATCATACATTGTATAAAATGACAAAAGCTACCATGCTCCAACCAGAAAATTTGCAACATGAACAGAGATTCTGCCACAAAATTTCAGGATTTTATTTTGATTCAATGTAAATCAAAAATGCAGTGTGATATATTCCTGTTATGAAACAGGACAATGTAGTACAATTCCATTTCTAAACTATTTTCAAATTTGCAAAATCTTGTGCTTTTCAAATGGATGCTAAGGTTTAAAAAAATAAAGCTATTGTATGAAAATGTATAAAAGCCACTGTATTTTATCTTTATTTAATGCATTTTGCTCTCTCTCTCTCTCAATATGTAAAGTAAATGTATTCATTTGGAAGGATGATGCTAGTGTTAGGTTTATACATTAGTGAAATATATTTATAGTTTATATTCTGGGTGAATTATAGCATTAGTTTTAATCTCTCCTTTCATCTCTCATACCATCTCTACTGAGTACTCTTACTGACCGTGCAAGGGTGAAAGTACACTTGTATCCGACATTTGCTGAAAGGGTGGAATTAGCTGATCTCTAAATTCCAAACTCTGGAACATAAAGTATGATTTTTAGGTTGTGTCTCCAGTGTTATTCTGAAGTAACTGATCTTTAAGGGTTCTTCTTATGAAGGTAGGGGGGCCCTGAATGGCTGAGTAGTCTAAAGTGCTCACCGTTACAGATCACTGCCATCTCACCTCTGTCTGCGTGGATTCAAGTCTCGGATTTGGCCAATGTGGGTATGTGAGAAAGCTTGCCAGTAGCTTCTCTTGGGTCAGTGGATCTTTCCTGTGTTTTCACAGGTTCTTCCTCCACCATTTATACTGGCCACCATGTATAGCCTATCTTGTGCTGAAATATGGCGTTAAGCCATACAACAACAACTCATCAAAATCAATTTCTGCAGATGATTTGGTTTCATTTACATAATTCAAGGTATTTTTTATACACAAATTTGAGAAACTTAGCATTAGTTTTGTAGATCTCCTTTCCATGAAAGATCAAGCGCTACAGTGGCCTAGTGGTTAGAGCATCCGCCTCGGATGCGGGAGGTCGTGGGTTTGATCCCCAACCGAGTCATACCAAAGACTTACAAAAATGGTACTAACAGCTGCCTCGCTTGGCACTCAGCATTAAGAGGTTAGTGTTAGAACTGGTCGGCCTGGTATCAGAATAATGTGACTGGGTGGGACATCATGCTACATGTCTGCGGCATGATGCCCCAGTGCTAGACATCACTATAAACTGCCACATTGCAGACATCGTAGCAATATGACTTAAAAATTGTTAAAGCTACATTAAAAATCCAAATCACATCACATCACATCCATGAAAGATTCAGCAATATCATAAAATATGATGGGAATTTGTTTCCTATGTCATTGATACACTCAGATTCTTAAAAAAAGTTCTTAAAGTGATCTTTCAAATCAATCTAAAACTAGCCATGCCCATTCACAACTTGCAGAGAAGTAGCATCCACTTATACACAGAAGTTGCAGTGTACGAGACATAAGCAGTAAATGTCTGAACCTCAGCATGTTGGGACTTGCTTTAATCATGGGTATGTTATAGCTTGGGTATGTTTTGGCTCCAGTACATTTCTGTTTAGGTACCTTTTGATTTGGGTAGGTTTTAACCTGTTACCAATAGTTGATAGCTGTGGTGTGTGTAGGTCAATACTTATCAGGCTGTATGGCTATGTAACAGTTATACTAGTAACACTGTATGGCTATGTAACAGTTATACTAGTAACACTGTATGGCTATGTAACAGTTATACTAGTAACACTGTATGGCTATGTAACAGTTATACTAGTAACACTGTATGGCTATGTAACAGTTATACTAGTAACACTGTATGGCTATGTAACAGTTATACTAGTAACACTGTATGGCTATGTAACAGTTATACTAGTAATAGTATAGAATGTTGATTTGTATTTAAAGTTACCATGACAATTACAACTTCAAACCATCATACCCTGTTCATCAAGCTTGCCAGTTGCTATATGCAGCATTGTTCTGCCCAGTGATGATTTTTAGAGACAGTGAAAGTGACAAATGTATTTTCTTGACTAACACATTTGCCATTTTAGGGACTGATTATTTATTTTAGGGGCTGAAGTATATTTTTAACCTTTTCTGTCTCCCAAATACTATGAAAATGATATTCTTTCTCAGATTTGTTGAAAATTAAATCCTTGGTTCCATTTTCCATAAAATAATGAATAAATAAATTTGGTATAAAATTTGTTGCAGTGGAACACTAGAATAAAACTTTAATGCAAAAGCCATTTGATGTAATAAACATTAAAATGTTGCATAAAAACATCTTAGATTTTAATTTTGCATTTTTAAAAATTATTTTTATCTATTGAGGGGGTCAAAGGCACAAAATCTCTTAGAGGTAGGATGCTTCCCAAAAAAGGTATGTCTGCTCTAGCATGAACTTAATATGCAACGAAAGTTTGGTCCAAAAATCATTTATGCAAAACACATGCTTGATAAATCAGTTTCTGAAAACAATTCAGCATATACTCTCTCTCTCTCTCTCTGACACACACACACACACACACACACACACATTTTGGTAGTTCTCTTCAGATAGTAGTAATAAATCAAACTTTGCTTTTTTTTAAAATGAATTTGATAAAATACACCATTCCCATCTTGCTGCACACATGGATAACTTGCAAACCCACTCATAAAGTAGAGGTATGTGTGAATTCCATTTCTTTTTATAGATAACTAAAGAAACATAGGCGCCTGTGCTGAATAGGAATAAAATCAAAAATGGTAAATGAATTGATATACCAGTGTTGTTTTATTGATGAAAACTGTATTTGGAATCAATGTCATGAATTTTGAAACTTTTAATAAGATATTTATTTTGTTGAATTTTCTTTTGAAAAAATCAATATGCTGTTAAGAACAATATACACAACAAAATGTCAGTGAATGAAAATGTTGTTAATGTCAGTTGAGAAAAAAATACCAGTTAAGCGAATCTTTTCAAGTGAAATTTGTGTTTCATTATTACCTCTGAATTCAGTTTTCATACAGACATCATAACAGTGATATGCACTCTTTTCTTGACACTTTAAGGTGTCAGTAGACCGTTGAAGCTATACCAGTGAGCATTTCCACCTAATTAAGGATGCACTGTTCTGATCTCATCTGAAGAAAGCAGCTATTACATTGCTAATATCAATTAAAAGTAGACCCATTTATTATCAGCATGATTGTCTTTTGTATAAAATAAAGTAAAGGAGGTAGAAAAATATAAAAGCTTTGTTGCAACCTTTTGCCAAGTCAGCTTATTTTAGTTGACCAATCAAATTCAGTTTTAATTAGTATTATGTAACATAATAAAATTATACAGCAGCAGTCAGTAATTCATCATAATCATTCACAAATATGGTAACTGATAGTGAAGGAAGCAACTGCTACATACCATATCCATATCCAGAATCTGGATGGTGTGCATTTGAGATGAAAAAAATGTGCCTATCAGATTTGGAGTTAAATGTCAAGGTCACAGAGACTGAAGTAAGGAAAATGGTTTTATTGACATTGATTTTGTTTGGTGTCTCTTAGCTATACCAAATTTTGTCGATCTCTTGGACCTAAGACAAGGAGACAATTTTATTTTGACCATTTTTAACAATGGTTTGAGACAAAGGAGGCATGTATCTATTTAAGATTTTGAAAGGTCAGGTGCCAGACCAATGAAAGCTTTGCATATGATAATATTATGGTACTCTTGTCTTGAAATGGAATCAGTTTTAAGAGCTCTCTCCATATTTATTACAGTGTCCATTTGTCCACCAGTTAGTATCTCCTGAACCATTTGTGATATCTTCATGAAGTGTGGTATACATTTGTATTTCATGACAATAGCTTGTCCATGTAAGATTCAGCTTTGTCTTTTAGTTACTTCCCCTTCCCATTTAGCATAGTACTTTAAGAGTTACATGTACTTCCACGTGTTTTTAAATTGTATTTAGACTCCCATATCCCTTAGGGGTCAGGGGAAAGTTTTAATGCACAAATTTAATGCCACATTCATCAGCCTGATATAAAAAAATCATAAAAAATAAAATACACAACTGAGGTCATAAAGGTGCATATTTTTGGATAGCTATATAAAAACAAGGCAAAAGAATATTATCCACTTGACCAGAGAAGTCAATGGCAGTTCATAGCAGCAGAACTATATGCACCCTAACCCCAAAATTTATACCTGCATTTTTCATGTAAGAGGGTCTTTCTGACACCATGTAATGCTCACAGTGCAGACACAAGTCCTTTTCCTAAACGATAATTCTGCAAAACAGTGTGTACTAAACAGGCTGATGCAGCTGAAAATAGTTGTCATCCAAGCCGTTTTTGAGATATACTTGCCCTGAATTCACATGTCTACTTCTAAGGGAGGCTAGCTCTTATTCCTAACTGACTATTGATATGTCACTATCTACATACTACAGAATAACTAAGGAAGGTGTACACGCCTAGCATCATTTTAAAAAATAACACAAGCCCGAAATACTTAGTTCACAAATATATCCATATCTTTAATTAGTAAACAATAGTAGCTGAGAAAGTTTCAAAGTCATACCATAGCCTTAAGTGAAGAAATTTGACGGGCCAATTTACGAAACTATCCAATGCGACTTTAAGTGTTTGAGGTATTTTGATGAAACTTGGCACACTTGTGTAACATGATCAATGTGTTTTGTAAAAGAATGGGTTCTGTCTGTGCAAGAATTTAGGAGTTATCCCCATTTAAACAAGAGTCCTTCAGAGTGACTGGTGCTCTACTGGTCAGAAAGAATTTCCAGGATTTCAAGATAAAACCTTTTCTTTCTTTTAATTTCTAAGCACTGAAACCAACTTTGATCATTACTTTTCTCTGATATAACAAGATTGTCAACATGGACATATTAAATGACAGTTTTGGCATATCAGATTGGCACCATCTCCATTTAGCTACATGTCATAAGAAGTCTTTTGGTAAAAGCATGCTATCAATATGACCAGCCATCTAGGAGAATAGGCATCATTTTCTTTTATGACCAAATAAACGAGAAGTCTTTCAATGAAAACATAATGCTGATCTGACCATTCATTTACAAGCAGTGATAGCAAGATAACTGCAGTGGTCTTATTGGATTTCTGAAACCATCATTTTCATTCAGGACCAAGTAGAATTATTACAAGCCATTTAATAAAAACTATATGTTGATACAACCAACCATTCATGTGGAGGAGCAGTAACAAGACTTCCCATGATGGCTACTATGCCATCAATATTGAACATATAAGCAGCACCTTTTTTGTTTGGGAGCAGCCTAACATCATAAGTCTTCTGGGGAAAACCCCATGGTAATATTATTTTTATTTATGATGAGTGACAATAACTAGATTTTCAAGATGGACATTATTGTTATGTTTATTTAATTTAATTAAATCTGATTTAATTGTTTGTAAGTTTTAAAATCTTTTTTTAAAAAAATTTCATTATATGTCAAAATAATGTAGTTCTGTTTGCTAGGAGCTTATACTTTTTTAGAAAATAGTTTTACCTTGACTGTTTTAGTAAACAAAAGGTGTTGACCTTGATCCTGACCTTGATTCAAAGTTAGTAGTAGCCACGCAAGTTCTATTTTTATTTTAAAATGATTGGTTGTTGTCAAGGTCATGATGAGACTACGTAGTTTAAGATGTAAACAATTTTTTTTTTTATTTCTTAGAGTAAAATGAATGGTTTTTGTCATGGTCATGTTGTGTGTACTTGATATAAATATGATCACGTATCCCTCCCCTTTCGATTTCTCAACTTGGGGATTTTCGAAACTGCGTTTTAGAATATGATATAACCTTTCTTTTAGAGAAATATTCTCAGTTAGTTGGGCTGTTTCACTGGAAAGTGTCTTTTGTGTCTTTTTGGAGTTATTTCAAATCATTTGGATTCAGAAGGATTAATTCTTTTTTTGCTCATACAGCTCTTATACAAATTTATTCGGATTTCCAAAACCAGAGTGATGTTTCTGGTTGCTACAAGGAACTATAGACTTCAATACACTACAGGTTACAGCATATGACATCGTCTTCCATCCTGGATTCTTTTTTGGAACTCGAATTTGAAATCATTAGAAAATGTTATTATTAGGACTTCTAAACTTTTATTCTTGGATTATTTTTGGATTTAATTCTTTTGTTGTTTTCAGTCTTTCTTGTGTTACTGTTTGTTTGATCCTAAACACATAAGACTATGGTGACCATATTGGATATCAGTCAGGAACCAGTTTTGTTTAAGACAAACTTAATATTGTAAGACGTCTTTTAGTGAAAACCTAGTGTTGATATGACCATCGATTTAGGATTAGTAACAAGATTTTAGATGGCCACCGTGACAGCCATATTGGATGCCCATGTGATCTGTTTTCATTTAGGACCAGCTAGACATCATTGGAAGTCTTTTGGTTCTTATAACCTTCTGTTCCAGCGAAGTTTCAATAAGAAGACTTACAATATGGCTCATATTGGATATCAGATGGCACTGTTTTCATATACACCAAGTAGACATTATAGCAAAAACAAGTTATCATCACCATCTACTCAGGAGCAGCTATATCAATATTTCCAAGATGTACAGAGTGGCAGCCATGTTAGATGGTCAGGTGGTACTATTTTCTTTAGGAACAGCTAGATCAGTGGTTCTCAACCCCCATTTGGCAACTAACATCAGAGTCAAAAGGACATTGGGGGGGGTGAGTTGCCAGAAATCTTCTTTTGAGGGTAGCAAAATTTATTAAAATGTGGAAAAAGGGTCATGAGGCTCAGAGAAAAAGGTTGGTTCCACTGTGCTAGACCATATAAGTAGTGATAACAAGATTTTCAAATGGCCACTGTGGTGACCACACTGGATGTACAAGCAGCACTGTTTTATTTTAGGATCAACTAGTCCACAGTATTAATGTGCATGAAGTTCCATGGCAATCCTCCAAGAAGAGTAGAAGTAATAAACTTGTGCTAATGGATGGATGGATGATGGACAACAGCTGCACCATCCTGTAGTCTCTTCTAATCTATGACAAGCAGAGCTAAATAAAAGCAAATGCTCATTCCATTCATCTTTGTTATACTCTTGAGAGTCAGTATCTTGCAAACAGTATGAGAGCTATCATACTTTGGAGAGTTAATATCTTGCAAACAGTATGAGAGATATGTCATACATTTGAAAGTTAATATCTTGCAAACAGTATGAGAGATATGTCATACTTTGGAGAGTTAATATCTTCCAAACAGTATGAGAGATATGTCATACACTTGAGAGTTAATATCTTCCAAACAGTATGAGAGATATGTCATACACTTGAGAGTTAATATCTTCCAAACAGTATGAAGGATCTTCAGGGCACTTGGTGTGCAGTATTTTGCCTGTGCTAAGATCTGGAGGACAACCCAATACATTTGTCTAAAAGCTTTCAGATCAGATACAGGTATCATTACTGAATATTAGCCAACATTTGGTAAACAAAATAAGGGTGTGCTTATTGGATAAATATGGTATACTTTGCAGGCATATTGAAACTGATGTTAAACTAGAAACTTGTGTTGGAAAGCCTTCAGACTTTGAACAGTTGAGCCATTCCCGAGTTCTTTAGATGTAAAATATATTAAATAGGTTGAGACTGTATTATGCCACTGTTAGGTGACAGATATCTCACTGTACCGCCTATTTTTATGTGACATTCTGACATTATTGGAAACAGTATGTAATAAATTGAATCAGTATATAACTATACATGATTCCAGCTCAAAAGGGAAGCAATACATTTCCAGGTCATTAATGTGACTTGTCAATAATTAGTTTAATATTGCACAGATTATTAAGTTTTGTCTTTGTAATTTCATGCAGTGTTTGCAAATATTATATGTATTTTTCTTTGCCTTTTTTATCAGGTCAATCAGCATGGAATCCACAAGCTCCGATTATGCAGATGCTAAATCAGACTTTGATTCTGATGATGAAGAGGGTGAGGAAATGAATTATTGTGATGACGACAGTGATTGTGATCATGGTATTTCAGATGGCACTATGCACCCACAGCTATATGAAGACATGGAAAAACTGCTGTTAATTTATGGGCAGTCAGCGCTCCAATATAGACTTCTTGCAGCAATCGATGAAATTGATGTAGAATTGTATCTTCCAGTGTCATTTTTGGATGAGATCACAGCAGATGCCTGGACAATAAAAAGAGACGAACCACTTGTAATTCGACTGCATCTGTCACTGTCACGATATATTGAAGCTTCAGGACCTCCAAAGGTAGAAGTTTTCCAGGCATCAAAGAAACGTAGATTTGGTGTAGGAAGTCAGATGAGAAAAATTCTAGAGTCTTTCTTGTCAGAGAACTGGAAAATAATTGGAGAGGAATTAAAGAAAATAAAATGGTCTGCCACAAGCAAGTCACAGAGTGTGCCCATCAATTTGGCCTCTTCATTAGAAATTACAAACTTGTTGGTTCAAGACAAAGATCTGGCTGCATTGATGGACATTGGCTTTTCCATGGAGATAGCCAGAAATGCTCTCATTATTACAAGAGGAAACTTGACAGATGCAACTAACCTGTTGCTAAACAACCCAGAGACTTGCACTGAGCTGGGATATGATACTGTACCCCAAAAGCCACCAGAGCCCAAAAGACAGTCATCCCATCCACCACTTTTGAAACAGCTAAGAAAACGTCTGTTCAGCAAACGTAGCACAAGTATGGTTTCTTCAGCAACAGAGCCAACTATTGCTGCACAATATACAGAGGACCTCAATCTTATGCCACTATCCACGTTTGATGGAAGAAATGCCAAGAAAATTCCTCCACTAACAGATGGTTTTCTAGTTCAGTTATTCCGTTATGTGAGGCAGAGAATTTTGACACTGAATGAGTACTGTGTGGTTTGTGATGAACCACATGTCTTTCAAAATGGAGCAATGCTGAAACCAGCAGTCTGCTCAAGAGAACTATGTGTGTTTGCCTTCCAAACACTTGGTGTAATGAGCGAGGCTGCTGATGACATTGCCACTGGTGCAGAAGTGGTGGATCTCCTTGTTGCCATGACAAAAGCTGCATGTAAATCTGCTCGTAAGGAGATTATATTTGATCCCTTCCCAACAGTAGTTGACCCATGCAACAAATTTGAGCTGTCTTTCCATCCTAACAGTAAAAATTATGACAAAGTGGGACAAGTTCTTGACAAGTTTTTAGAAATGGAGAAAATGTGTTCCATTGCTCCATCAGTGCTGAAGACAACCTTAGATGAGATAGATTGTCTCATTTACCCATTGCTGCAATGGATTATTTCTAGTAATCGGTCACATATAGTGAAAATTCCAGTCGATAGGCAACTCTCTTTCATGCATACAACACATCAGTTCCTTTTGTTAAACAGCCCACCTGCCAAAGAGGTTGCTTTCAGAGCTGCAAGAGAAAAGTATGGCAGCACATTTGCCTTTCATGGATCAAGTATCGAGAACTGGCATTCCATCATACGAAAAGGATTGATCGTAGCATCAGGAACAAAACACATGGTCAATGGAGCTGCATATGGCAATGGTATTTACCTCAGTCCACATGCCTCAACTTCATTTGGGTACTCCCGCATGGGTTATGGTTCACATAAAATAAACAAACAACAAGCAGTCCCAAAGAACAGCAGGTTTCTAACCAGCAGTAATATCACATGTATAGCATTGTGCGAAGTGATACTGTCCCCAAAACTGAAAAAAAATAGTGGTATTTGGGTCTGCCCTGAGAGCGACCATGTCTGCACACGTTTTTTTTTTGTCTATGAAGATGGACAGATTGGTGATTCAGGCATTGATACACAGCAGAAAAAGTATCTGGATGAAATACGTAGAGCTTTGTCATTGAAGGCATGATGTGAACATGACAGAAACTGATCATGTATTATTTTGTTTCATTTTTCATTTTCTTATGATTCCCACGTAACATCACAGAAAAATATATGGACAAATGAAAATGTGCGATTCTGGTTACCTGGCTGACCTTTTTTTTCTTCTGGTGACCCTACATTTTTGGTGGGGGATTTATAAGATAAAAACATTCAGGAGGAAGTAAATGAACAAGGGATGTAACTATGATTTATGTTAAATCCAGGATGCAAATGAGGCTTATGTCTTCATTATACTTCATTTAAATCAATCCAGAACACAAAAATAAGAATAAAAAGAGTTTTTACAGAACTACTATCATTTTTTATTATATCAAAATCACCAGAACCACTTTTATTTGGCCTAATCTTGTCTTATAGTTTTGATTTTTCTGATTTATTGTTCATTTCCAAAAAGTAACCAGAACTACTTTTATTTGTTTTAATCTTGTCTTATAGTTCTGATTTTTCCAATTTAAATTTAATGTTCATTTCCACAAATATATTTCATCTCAACAATTTTTACTTCATTTCTTTTTGCTCAATTTTGGTTTTTTAGAAGTGTGTATAACATTGAAACAACACATCTTACTTAGACAATTCTGTGTTTATGTTCACAGACTAAAAGTTATTCTTAAGAATTGTTAATTAATTAATTTATTTCTTTTTCACTGTTTTGTTTTTTGTTTTCAAACCATGTATTATAGCTTGGCATAATCATAACATTAAAAAAAACATGCCAAATCTCGATGAAAGATAAATAATGGACTGACTGAGAATAATTTTGGACAAGTTTGTCAGTGATTGTATTTTATGAAAATATATTTATTTATGAATATATGTTGTTAAAGAAATGTTAAACATGTTAACAGATCTATGGCAAAAGATGCCTGGTGGACCATTTTTGATCACTGTGAAGCTTGATGTGTGCATAAATCACTGTGCTCATGCTTGAATTAAATAGTATTTTATGAAGTAACTACTAATATATTAATGTTAAAGTATGTCCTTTTATCTTTCTATACAGTAGTTGGTATTGGGCAGGCAGTTAAAACAGACATATCAGTTAGAATAAAATGAAAAAGTTTCCAACTGAAAACTCTTTTAAATTACAATTCTGTAACGTCAGGCATAATTGGTGGTAGATTACAAACCATTTAGTTTAAGCACAATTCAGTTGCAGAGGAGATGGCTAGCCAGATTTATGTGTAAAACAAATTATGGTGTAACTATTAGTACACCATGAATCCATGAAAATTATAGTTATTTTTTCTCCTGTAAAACTTTGTACACAGAACTGTTTCCAACTAAAATTGTGTAAATTATAGGTACCCAAGAGAAACAAGAAATTATTTTTTCCATAATTCATTATTTATACATGGGAATTGGTGGGGTGGAGAATAATAGGTGTACAAATTTTATCATACTGTATTATTTGCAATTACTGGTACACTTTTAATTATTCGGTGTTCAAATATTTATGTATATATTGAAATTTTGATGGTGGGGTACAAAGGCTAAATATTAACTTGCAGCTTTTAAATATACAATCATCAGGGCTCAGAAAAAAAAACTTTTCATGCACTTGTCCCAGGGACAAGTGAGTTGTATTAGATACTCTTCCTTGTCATCACATTACTCAGACTTGTTCTCTACATTACTTACCCTTACCCTCTTACCACAAAAAAATATTGGCATCATGCTTGATGCTACAGTGGGTCCATGACATGAAAATGTTATGTTTGAAGTGAAGACAACACGTTTAAAACCATTCAAATACATAGCACCTTAGATAATTTATAATAAAAGTCAATGTTTGTAACTGGAGATAATGCAGTTTCACTCCTAGCCCACAATATCTTTATGACTATCACATGTACAGTGACAGTTGAATGTGGAGATGGCCCGCTTTTCAAGGAACTTTCACATATCTATAAGTTAGACGTGTGGGAATTTAAGAGTCAGAAAAGTTCAGATGTGTGTAATTTTTCATTGGGTCACTTTTAAGCTTGCCCCTGCTCACCACTATTTTGAAAACGGCATCTTTCTTAATACTTGCCAAGGCGAAGATGCCAGCAGATATTTCTATAAATATGTAATTTTTAGCAAAGGTTTTATTTTGCAAATTTTTTTATTTGATAAAAGAATTCCAAGCATCTCCAGAATTTAACCAACTTTTGTCCTTAGTAATCCATTTCAGTACAGCTATGCACAAGGGAACCTATCAGGGGGGCAATGAAGGTTATCATGTTATGACCCCCCCAAAGAAATTATCATGAATCACATGTCAAAGCATTATGTACATAATAAACAGATTTCAGTTGCTTGCTTTGTGTGAAAGTGGAATTGACAAAGACACTTAAATTGTTCTTTCAGATGCAAGCTACTGACATTTTTTTCATTTGAAATTTAATTACATACTTAGATAAATGTCTAATGGCCAGTTTGCTTTGGTGTGCTAAGATGTCAATAAAAGTTACACAGTGCTAAAATTACTGGTGACTTCATGAGCATAAGACTACCAGAGCAGGTGGAAAATAAAAGATGTTGACCTTATTTGGCTCCTAACTCCTCATGGAGCTGACTCGTAAAGATGTGATAACTGCTTAAAAAAGAAAAATCCCTCCACATCTAAATGATAAATGGTGTAGATTACTGAAAGTTTCACTTCCGATGCAAATACCATTAGGAGATCAAGGGTTTGGTGAGAGACTGCAATTTCTCAGTTTTGTATTCCAACCTTGTCTGTTATATATTTATAGAAAGGACCATCCATTAGAAGGGACCACTCTCTTCACACAAACATTGTTTACTCAAGAGGGACAAGAGTACAAATAGTTTTCACATTTTACAAACTGTTCATTGGCAAAATATCTGTAAAAATTAATAATTATAGAATAGGCAAATAATGGATTCCCAAATGTAGCATGAACTGCATAGTCATGAAAGCAAATTTTATGTATATATATATATATATATATATATATATATATATATATATATATATATATATAATCTGTGATAAAAGTAAAAGCTTAAAAGGCATTTTGAGATTCCATTTTTGTGTGGTGATAACGATCTTTCTTTCCTCAACATAATGCATTACATTTTCACACAAATATCGTGAATATTAATATAAATGTAACGATCTGAATGTATGATGCAACATGGTTATGTTGTATGTTCAGTATCTTTTTCTGCTCTTGGCAAGTTAGTGATTGAAATTTTTGATGAATTTCATAAATGTCATTTTGGAGTCGGCACAAATATAAGATTCTGTTTTTCACATGGTAGAAAATACTGATTTAATTTGATAAAACCACAGAATAGTATTGCGACAGTTGTTTGAAATACATTTGGACTCCTTGGTCATTGTACATTTGCCTTTTACTACTTGTAACATATTTTTAAAATAATTATTAGCATATTTATACAGTTGATATGTAATTATAAGCGCTTTTAGGAAATCTGTCAGTATGCAGTAAATGGTGATTTATTGGAAACTATCAATATATTAATACCTTCAAAGTATCGCAGTACTGGCTGACTGTCCAATCAGAGTCTCAAGATGCTGGCTGGCTGTCCAGTCAGAGTATCAAGATGTTGGTTGTCCAATCACAGTATCAAGATACTGTCTGTCCAGTCAAAGTTTCAAGATTCTGGCAGTCTGTCCAATCAGAGTATCAGTATACTGTCTGTCCAATCAAAGTATAATGATGCTGTCTGTCTGTCCAGTCAGAGTATCAAGATGCTGTCTGTCCAGTCAGAGTTTCAAGATTCTGGCAGTCTGTCCAATCAATGTATCAAGATAAATTCTGTCCATTCAAAGTATCAATATGCTGTCTGTCCAATCAAAGTCTCAAGAGATGCTTTCTGTCCAATCAAAGTTTTAGGATGCTGTCTGCCCAGTCAGAATATTGAGATGTCTGTGTGTCCAATCACTGTATCCAGATGCTGTCTATCCAATCAAAGTATCAATATGTTGGCTGCAAAATCAAAGTATCAAAATGTTGGCTGTCAAGTCAAAGTATCAGGATGTTGGCTGTCCAATTAAAATATCAAAATGCTGTCTGTCCAGTCAAAGTATTGAGATGTTTGTCCAATCAAAGTCTTAAGATGCTGTCTGCCCAGTCAAAGTATCAAGATTCTGGCAGTCTGTCCAGTCAAATTATCAAACTATAGCTAATGACTTGTCTTTAAAATGGCTTGCTAATTGTGCTTATTAATGTAAAACAAATGAGGAGAGGATTTTGCATTTAGCACTGTCATTATGCATTTCAAACTGAGTCAGTCCGGTACAGTTGGGAAAAAAACAGACTATAACTAAGGAATTATTGTTGGACAGTCACCTGGCAGTGTTGTGATATTATATTTGTCTGACATTGTTTGTTTGCAGTAAATTAAATTCACTGTACACAGCCTTGGATAATTCCATGACTGATTGAGTGACTGCACTGACTTATGATGATATGCTAGTAGTAAGGTTTTAATCCACAAGTTTTAAAGCCAGTACTCTCAAGTAAAATTTTCTATAAGATTATGGACTGGTCTGTTTCATGTAACATCTTGTTATGAATATATGTACTGTTTCACATATTGTATATGTTACCATGTTGTACAGGTTTGTTACAAGTTTTTCTTTATGTATATTAGCATGATTTTATTTTTTTTGTTTCTCTGTAGACGTTTTCTTATGCCAGATACAGATCACAATTTGTTGATTTTAGACATTTACAAGACATAACATTCCCAATCATGTATCTTTACATCTTTTAATTTTATTTTTACTATTAAATAAAACCAAGCAGATGTCTGTTTTATTCTCTAAATTTAGCTGAGTTCTTTTGGAAGAAATTCAGCTTATGAACCAGTACTTACACTGAAAAGCATTGCAACATTCATCAATAAACCAATACACAGAAAACCATGCATAAATCAACCAATACCTGGAAAAGCATTGTAACATGCTTAGATCGACTAATACTTCATGTTTTGTTTTGTTGGGTTTCTTTGTAAATAAATTTGCAAAAAATGTTCCTCGTATGGAGTAATAGTAAGTATTAACTTGTGTTTACATAATTTCATTTCTGTATCCTTTAAAATTAATGTAATAATGCACCTTGAAAAACATGATTTTGAACCTTTAAAAAAACCTTGAAAATGTTGAATGAAATGTGCTACTAACCCTGCTTGTAATATAAGGGTCATAGGTTAAAACCCATCCAGGCCAGTCTGGGTCTACAGCCTCAGTGTATCCTTAAGCAAGGCACTTAACTCCCATTTCCTGAACAGTTCATAATGTGCTAAAAGCGTCATGGAAACAAACAAAACTCAGTTAATTAATTTTGCAAGGCAAAGAAAGTTGTTGACATTGTTAAAAGTCAGTAAATAGTTCTACTGATTTTGGTTTAAAATAGTTATAGGCTTTGACTTGATACCAAAGTTTATGCATTTAAGCTGAATGTCCCCAAATTTGCCCTATATCTTTCCATATGGTTAAAATGATAAATTCCAGTAGTCTTGAATGTCTGATGCACCACAGTGATACAATCCAGAATGTCTTTCCAACAAAGGAGGCTCGTCATAACCTATATTTAACCTTTTGCGGGCTTTGGTTAAGTTATTCAGTTTTACATTAGATTATAGATAAACAACCAAAATGTTGCTTATACATTTGGACTTTAAAGAACAATGCTTTAATAATTGAAGCTGAGTACAAAAAAGGGTCCACATAAAATATCGTGGTTTAGAATGAAATCTGTCAGCGTTATCAAAATTTGTTATTCTTAATAACGCAGTTCATACCGTTTGCATCGTCATAAAGTAGATATGGCTAGAACAGGAATAATAATTGAAGAACAATAGTTATTGATCTAGCTTTTGCAAAAGGCAACTATCTGTTCAAAAATTAGGTAGAACCTGAAGAAAATGTTTAAACAGATGATGATATTGTTTTATATACATAAACTCCTCCGTATGCTTCCACTTGGCCCTTTACTCAAACATAATATAATCTAAAACTTGGGGGAAAAAAACAAGGCAACCAAAACATAACGATTTCTATCATCCGTTTGATAAAGGAATACAATACGATTATATATAAATTGTTCTTGTGACGGGTGTGTTGCATACTTAAGGTTTCTTTAAAAAGAAAGTCTTAGCCATTTTTCTATCAGAAAAATACTATGAATGGCAATGCGTGTAAAAATATTTTATTGCTATCAGTAGAAGGTGCTTCAAGCATTCAGGCATTTCAGTGCAACTCACCCTTGTATCACCTTCACACATAGAGCAGCATTAAACCAGAACAGATGTTACTTGTTTATAAACCAAAGCTAAGTCCATATAACACGGAATTAGCGGTAATTCCTTTGTGTTCTTTCGTTATAAGGTGAGCTGAGACCCTCATAACGCTGTGGTGAGCTATTTGTGTAGAATGCTAGTGTAAAGACATTATCGGAAATGATGATCTTTTAAGGTGCATAACTAAATCATTTTCGTGCCATGCATTTATTTGTTGCCCTGTTTCGATTAGGATAAAATGCGAACAAGGTATTGTGAACCATAAATTGGGAAAGTTACTAGTATGGGCTTTAAACATTTCCAAAAGCCTCTGATGCGATAAAGTTTAGTAACCAAGCAAACAAACTGGAAAACTTTTCTTAACCATACATTACGATAACACAAATTCAATTGCACAATTGATAAATAACAAATAAAGAAATGGAATTGATTGATTTGAATTTATTTCTCCAGTAGGTACATTTATGGGGAGATAATATGTTACATATCAATGAGTTTTAACGAATCTCACTCTTGAGTCTCCTAAAACGAGTTTCATTGTTAAGTATTTTGCAATAAAGCTGAGAAAGGCAGCCAAAAAGTTATACAACTAAGCAATATAAACAAAAAATCTTTGTGACTAGCGAATGTCTTTACAAATGTTGTATTCTTGAGGTTTTCCAGCTGTTTAAACTGTTTGAAGAACCCATTTAAGTATTTTATTGAAGAGCAACCAAAGCAAAACGAGCACTGTAATACAAAGGTGAATATTTTGTATGCCTATCAGAAAACCATTTTATCTGGCTTGGTTTGAGAAGTACATATAAAAATAAATTGCGTATTAATGGCCTTAAAATAGCTACCGTTCAACAAGGTGTTCACTTTCTAATCAACATAATATAATGATGCTCACATAATGTATATTTATTCTTTCATATGGTCCGGTAAACATTCAAAACAATCATTTGAATTACTAGTATGTTTAAAGTATGTATCAATAGTGTAGCTGTACTACGCATACGTATAAACAGGTTTTTATCTACCAAATCTGCCACAGGCAGTGTCACGCTTTTCAGCTATACCCTTTCTGCACCTTGAAAGTATATATATGATCATCTGTGGAGTTGCTAATTGTGGGAAAGGGACTGTTTCCATTGTACTGATAAGACTGATACATACACTTTTTCGATTGCATCATTGTCATCTGTCCAGCTTTTCTGACCAATAAGACGTAAAAGAGAAAGTGACTACTCAAGGACTTGCACACACGGCGGATAACCATAGAGTCGTGCAACGTGTTCCACAAGTAATGTGTTTATGTTGAGCCGTCTATTTACATAGATAATTTGCGGATTTATTCTATATATCTTTGTGATTGTATGACCTGAGTAAATTCTTATATAGATCATCTTTACTGTGATTTAATAGCCAAATCTTTATTGAATTCGATCTTTAAATTATTCTTGATTACACATTTTTTATTCCTCGTATATGCTATGGAACATTTATTTACCTGTAAAATCCCCACAGACGGTATTTTATTACTCTTTTCAAAATTGCCTGATTTTATTATTATTATTATTATTATTATTAGTGTGTTCTCGTAAACCCTTTAAAGAGACTGTTATACAGAAAAAGTGTTGCTGGCCAGTTCAGTTTTCAATTTTGATTTAAAATGTGTATACGTTTCCATGATGTATAAGCACAAAAATATGCATGTTCTAGTGACATCTATGCATCCACTACTTTGAATCTATTTAGCTTACTTATATAAACGTTGGTATTACAGAACACCATCACTATGTCTGTATGACAATTAACTTCGCCCAGAAAACTGGTCTATTTAAAAGCCAGTTTAACATATTTGGCAAATTAAACCTATAGCGAGCGAACATTATCCAGAGACATGTATTTAAATAATTTAACCAAATTAATTCTCGATTTATAAGGAAACTGCGACATATGAAGAATCTTTATTTCCTTTTTTACTTCATCGTAAGTTTGTGGTAAACTTAATCGCTATTGCTAACAGGG
This sequence comes from Sinohyriopsis cumingii, assembly GCA_028554795.2. Classification (NCBI taxonomy): domain Eukaryota; kingdom Metazoa; phylum Mollusca; class Bivalvia; order Unionida; family Unionidae; genus Sinohyriopsis; species Sinohyriopsis cumingii. The sequence continues at coordinate 22,298,416 of CM068831.1, forward strand.
AGCATCGCTTCCGATCATTTATATGTACCTTCGCTTCTCGAAACGTTGGATACATTCTTATTTCTTTAAAAAATTAATATAAAAAAAATTAATATATTCTTGGATTATTTACATGTATAATGTTAATGAGATCACGTACAAATCCTGATAGAGGAAAACCCTGTCACTCATTTACGATAGTCCTGAGTTAAGCATGAGCTAAAATGGTTTGTCCTCAATAACCGTAATCATTGAAAATAAAATGGTAAAAAACATTATGTTAAACTGAAAATATTTTAATGAGTTGAAGAATTATAGCATCGAATGAACATCAGACACATGCATCAAAGGTAAATGTAACAAGACTTGTTACTCTCTGTTTGGTTCTATCACAGGCCAATGTGACTGCCGTGCTACCCTTGGTACTAAAATTAGATCTCGTCGCACCATCACATATACCGTACAAAAAGTTACTGCCCACCTAATACCCATGATCGAAATCGGATGCATATTTCCATGTGTCCAACAAGAGTGAAATGTTCAAATCCGTTGCCTAATTGCTTTAAACATAATTTCAAGACTAAATATAATCGAAGGAGACGAAGGAATAGAGAACAAGAAAATGTTGACAGTAGGTAGATTTGCTCACATTTTTGCTAAAAACAGATCACTTACCTCTAAATTAAATTAAATTTTGAATATTATTTATTTTACATGGATCGTATATCAAGATAGCACAGCTTGTATGTAATGCTCTCGACGACTCGTATTGAGTTTTAGGCGGACTGAAAACATGGTACACAGACGAACTGGGGGAGGGGGACACCGGCAGAGGACGTGCTGCCATAAACTCTCGTACATGCCACCACTGGCGATCGAAGTGGGGACCATCGAGGTGTGAAAAGTTTGGGAAATTGCATAAATACCATTAGATTTTCAACCAAGAGTCTACATTGTATGCTACAAATTAAAACTGGTAATAGCCTCACGAAGCAAACCTAATGAAACTTGGGATGTTAAAAGAGCAACGGTTAGAATAGAATACACACATAAAGGGATCATAAATGGCTTTACTCCCAGCTGAATTGAAGAAGTGAAAATATATTGGCAGTCATAATATATATTTCCAACAAAGCTCTTAACTGTCGTGCTTAGTAGTAAAATTATTACATGCCGATGGTATCCAGAATTTTCCTGAATGTGGACATTTTGTTCATAGCTTGTATCTGTTAATGACCAAACATTTTAAAAACAACATTTACACTAAAAGACTGATATTTGCAATTTGATTTAACCTTTTGCACGATATTTGCAACTAAAACGTAAATTTCTAGTTCATTTGTTTGAAGTACAGTACACGTTTTAAGAGCAGAGTTTTCTTGTCTGTGGAAACTTGTTTTAGAATTTGAGAAGCGGTTAATGCCCGTGTAAATCGATATTCGTGTAGCCAACACCAGCAACTACGGAAAGGAGGACCTAGTGTCATGTTCATAAATAAAGTCTAAATTTGCTGTTTGTTGCCTGTCCTTTACATGTTATCCTTTCAATTTCAACATTTTCATTGCATGTTAATTATTGATAAAAGCCATTGGATGGAACTATAGAGTTTAGCAATCATAGGGATAAACTGTATTGTCTGACCTCTTCTGCTTGTAAAACTCCAGACCAACGATTTAATGATACTGACAATCTGTCGCCAAAACATAAAATTTTAAAAAAAGTTCATGCCCCTTTCAAATTAAGGACGATTTTAGTTGGAACAGATTATTACAATAATAGATGTTCCATTCTTTGGTATCGTCCTGACGGTAAATTTAACAAATATTAAAATACTTAATCAGGCCGCCAATGAGTGATTGGCTACAGGATTGAACCAGTGGCTCGTTTTTCTAGCTTCATGTCAATGCTACAGATTATTCCTCGAAAGCCAGGCAGACCTATAACCTCCGGTAACGGACATTCCACATAAATGATATCGGAATATTTGGATCATTTCGTAAGACCATATGTCCACAAATTACCATCCTATCTTTAGGACATGACATGTTACCTCATAAAAAGCTAAGCATGCGAACCATTACAGCCCAACACTAAGCATGTTTCCTTAGACGTCACATAACTATATACTAATCTGTTGCAAGTGAAGGGATACAAACATATAATGAAGCATGGGAAACACGAACTATAGACAGTCTAGCCACTAACTTTCTAGTTAAACCTTTTGAAGCTCGACCTAAAACTCGATAACATCGTATTCAGCGAGGAAAGCTAATTCCAAATCAACGGAACCAGAAATGGTAACATTTCGTATACTAATATGTTAATGGAAAGACTGAAGGGTCAGCGTTTAGCATCGGTGAAGCTTACACCATACCATTGGGTACGCTTCATCGATGATTTAGCAATGAAATTGCAACATGGACGAGAAACTGTGGATGATTTCATATCAGTGGCACACAAGTTTCATCCTTCAGTAAAATTCACAGCAGATGTCTCCAACTAAAACCATATTCTTCTGGATACAGCAACCAGACTGGTTGAAAACTCCATAAAGACATCGACTCAAAACCAACTGATAAACACCAATATCTTCTCCCACCCAGTTGCATCCAAAACACTGCATTTGGAACATCCCATATAACCAGGCACTGGGGATACGCAGAATTTGATCAGACCATGAAACATTCCCAAAAAGATATGAAGAGGTCTATATGAACTGAATCTACTACAAAGACCTGATAACGGGGGCAACATAAAGTGCTAAACACACAAACCGCAATGACCTACTAAAATATAGAGGAAAGGAAAACATTGATGGGATACCATTTATTCTGACTTACCATCCAGACAACCCCAAAGTATGTAAAATCATCCAGAAATACGGGCACATCGAGGAATTTTGCGACACGCTAAACTTAATCCTCCCTAACAAGTAGTAGCTTACCGCAGAACAAAAAACCTCATAGACATTCTAGTCAGAGCGAAGCTAAAGACAAATAACAAGCCATGACCACCCTAGCAACACTGGCCAACGTGATCACAAAATGTGCAAAACCTATCGGCATATGATAGAGACTAGAACGTTCTCTAGCATTGCGACGAGCGAAAAATTGAACTTACATGGACCAAACAGTACATGCAAAACAAAGAATGTAATTTAACTCATCATATGTAATATCTGTGGCCTTCAGTATGACGTAGAAACTAACAAGCTACACAAAATGATCTGTTGTCACAGATATGATTGGATGACAAAGTTAGACAGAAGTCCAGATGCAGATCACTGATCTTCCCCTGGCCACGCTTTCTATGACGTAGCGCTAATTGCAACTGCTCACTTTGTACTCTCAAAGACTCTAGTGTAGATTCAGGCGGACTGAAAACTTGGGAAACGGGAGAACCCGGGAGAAATAGAAAACAACGCACTGGCTATGGATGTGCGACCATAAACTCTCGCATATTTCACCAATATTGTGAATCACATATGTGGGATGCAGGTATATTGTCACAGTTGTTTCCATACCTCAGCAAGTGGTGTTCAGACCACTTCGGCTATTTACGAAACAAAGATTGACCGAATAGTTGCAACTGCGTGGAACAAATGTTTATTCTATCTTCTCAATCAATATTACAATCAATCCAATCGTAGAAATAGCCGATGGAGCCCGAAGAGATTCCGATTTCTATTTTTGCGGAGCAATCTGATTTTTCTTTAAATTACTATGTCAACATACATTTGAAGCAAAAAGCCGAGGACGCACCGGTTGTTCTAGAGTTTTATTTACTCGAATTTGGCACGCGATCGTAAACAAGCGTTCCAGCTTAAAGTCAAAGATAACATATTTTATGGTTGTTTTTTGGGGCGGGATTGTTTTATTTAGTTTGGCTTATAAATTGGTTGTCGCTAATGTGGACCTGGAAAGATCCAATATATTAAGTGAACCATAGTACTCTCATACCCTACCGATTGTTTCTCCGGATTTACTTATTTTGAAAACGAAAAGCATCACGGATATTTTTTTGAAAAAAAAAGAATGTACGAAACTGAGTTATTTCATTCACTGATTTATAATTTCTAATCTGATTGCCTTTGTGTGATCCATAACACTTCGAATTACTTTCGTTTCAACGCAAACGGAAGCTCCCGATATAAACAAGCAGACTGCTCGCTGTCTATTTCAAGTTCCTTGATTTGTCTATTTCAGTAAAAGCTGTGCCGTCTGCATCCAATATATACAATGTCTAGTTATAATATTTCTAATAAACAAATAAATACCAGAAACTCTTGCATATGTGTGTTCAAAGAAATGCAAATCCAAACTTTACGTAATTACTGATATTTTCAAAGACGGTGAACTCCATCTCATCTGTTGCATGAAATTTACCCTAGAAAATATTGCGACTGTGATGCCAACGAAACTCCAGTTTGATTCGAAATGCCAATACGATGACAGTGTTTGGGAGCCTTGAATCGAAATGCCAATACGATGACAGTGTTTGGGAGCCCTGATTTGAAATGCCAATAAGATGACAGTGTTTGGGAGCCCTGATTCGAAATGCCAATAAGATGACCTTGTTTGGGAACCCTGATTCGAAATGACAATAAGATGACAGTGTTTGGGAGCCCTGATTCGAAATGCCAATAAGATGACAGTGTTTGAGACCCCCTGGCGACAATCAAGTTTTAAATTATAAATCAAAAAATGAAATGACTAAGCTTTGTGCATTTTGATGTCGTTGATGCCTTCTGTTTTTAAAATCGGTAGGGGCAAACAAACAAACGGGAAGGCGTGAAAATACTATAGGCAACACATTTAATGTGTATGTTTGTATAGATTATGCTCTGCTCATCTGGCCCCATTTTGTTAAAACACTTCAATTTTTAGTAAGTACACGGCTAAAATCGAATCACATGATATATAATGTACATTAAAGTTATATATATTAAATAATTAGCAATAATCTTGTCAACACATTAAATGCATGAAAAATGACCTTGACATTAGTTCGGATAAAACCTTGACTTACCCCTCTATTCTGTTTGCTATTGAATATTCCTAGTCTTACGCTAAGGTAATGCTTTTTTCTACAACAATTAAAATGGAATGAAATATATAGTGCTTCCACAACAGGGTAAGAGCAAACTATATTCGCTAATGGGATGATAGCTCTGTCAGTATCAGTTTTACACAATTATATATCCATTTTTACAGACCTTCTTAAGTAATTCAGATGACCATATTAATTAATACGAAGATATCGATGAGTAGCATGAGTATCTGATATGTTTGATTTGTTAAACACGGGTATTTAAAGATTGTTTTTGTTTCGTCAAGTAGGAGAATAATTCCTTATACGCTGAACGTAATCTCCTCAGCATAACGTATTGTTGTCGGATAAAAGATGTAAGGGGTCATGTCCGGTCATACAAAAAGGGGAAAAAAAAAAGCATTGCTTCGGTACGTACGTTCTCTTATGTGCCAGTTTGTAATTATTTTTTATAAACAAAAATTGGAGAATGTAGTTCCCTGTTTGTTCTGGAGAACGACACAAAATATTAAGCTGACTCACTATATTCATCCAAAATGATACTAAGAATTGGTCAATCGTAAACAAAATGCATTCAGCTTTGCTTGTTAAATGGGGTGAGGGAGGAGGAGAGAGGAAACACTTCTGCAAATATAGAAACAAATATAAATTAGAAAATGTAACACCTTGGACGAAAATGAGGCGTGTGGTAAATGAGGGGATGTTTCTGCATGGGGGAATATACATGCGTATGAGGATTTTTCTTATTTTTTTAATGTTTGATGGGTAATTCTGGATTCAGTTTCCTAAGAAGCTTCAAATTTGGATCAATTTACAAACAAAGAAAAGTAAAATGCTGGAACTATTTTACCGATTATCCTAAGATGGTTCTTGCATATAGAAAACCTAGACAAACTGAGTGAGCTTTTCTTTTCTTCATTCTTTCTCTCTACATTAAAACATTAGCAAGTCCCTAACGAATTCACTGTCATCCGATCCAGAAAATAGAAGTTGCCTGTTTTATATGTAGCTAGTTTCTCTGATCGTTTTAGAGAAACAAACTTCAGACAAAACATACAACTTCTGTTTCAATGGTACAATATAAAGAGATCATAGGTCCCTACGACCAGTCTTTGCCTGGCTTGTATTATGATTTGTTTCCTGTACTTATTGAGTGAACTATTAAATTTATATATCAATGGCTAAAGAAATAGAAGTGTAAGTGCAAATAGATAAACAGTGAGCTCCTTCTATAAGGGAAGGTGCAAATAGTTATGGAAACTATCCATTCATAACAGACAGTCCAAATTGTAATGGAAACGGTGAAATCTCTTTATAAGGAACAGTGCAAATTGGTAAAATCTCTCTGCAACAGACAGTGCAAATAGTTCTGTAAACTGTGAAATCTCTCTATAAGGGACGGTGCAAATAGCAGTGAAATATCTATACAAGGGATAGCTGAGGGCAAGTAGTTTGTGTCCTTTCTAGAAAGGCTTACTGTCTATGTCGTAGAATCCTAATTGATCCTCATATTCGATTGTGTATTTAAAATATACTCTTGATTTGTTTTTCTTTAATTAATGCCCGCGGACCGTTCTGACAAGATTCGATCATGCTGATATCTATAGTGATATGTAGAGTTAGTAAATGTCACAAACACCCGTCAATGTCACAACTGACGTTTACCGGTGGCATTGCATACAAAGTCGCAAGTAAAGATCACAATGGGACATTTACGTGATATGAACGCCGGTAAATGTCACAAAAACCCATCAATGTCACAAGTCACATTTACCAGTGGCATTGCATGCAACGTTACCAGTAAAGATCCCAATGGGACATTTACCAGTGACATGGCATTCCTAGAAATTTACATTTGTTGGCAGTATGGCACGTTCAGTTCGTGAAGTGTGCGCGGTATATCTAGTAAATGTAACGAACGTCTATACATGTCAGAGTCGAAACTGAAAGATGAGTCTGTAACCCCAGAACAAATGTTTAAAACAAATTGTAATCCATCACAACTAAAACGAAGTAGTCATTATCCCTCTGCATTGAATACCTTTTAACACTTCATGAATAAATTCTTGAAAGACCTTCATTTTCAGGAGTCCTCGAATGGTCTTAATGATGAGCACATCCGAGTTTGTCCTTATTATCAGGCGTTATTGCACTTGATGACCTTCAGTTCAGCATTGTTTAGGCTTATATTCGTTAAGATATTAGACTAACATGACACTTGATCAACATCAATTTAAATTTTATTATAACTGTATACCCATTTCTGTAAACAAACAGTAGTTTCGTGAATTTAATCTCAAACAAGACTTTCGGGTTGTATCATATTACTTGCATGCTTATAATTATACTTAATCAAATTCTGGAAAACGTCTGCTATTCATTTGCAGACAGATAAATAATTAGACAAACAAGCATACAGAAAGATAGACGTGTGGATTGGTGGATAAGTAGGTTGGTTGACAACAACAACAAAAATAGACTGACGGATCCACAGACAAGTGCTCCAAAATATAAATCCAAAGACAGATGGATAGTCCATGAAAAAAACGATTATATTATCTCCGTAAGGAATTAATATGGCGACAAAACTCCGTGCATGAAGAAAAGCAAAGTAACACGGTGTTTATCTTAAACAATATGGCATTAACTGTTGAAGTGGCACTTGCTTAAACGTTATTGTCACCATTTTTGACATTTACAGTTGCATGATCAAAAGTAAATGTCACGACTACAGCAAAGGTCACATTTGTTTTTCTTTCCTGGCATTGTTGCCTTCACAATCACTAGCAAATGTCATACTGCCCCGTTTACCAGCGACTTAGGACATGTCAACATTAAATTTAACTTTTACTGGCGTTTATGGCATTTACAAACGTTACGCAAAAAGTACTGTTCTAATCCAATGTGAGTTTCTGTCGTTATTTCCTATTTTTTGTTCCATTATGTACTTGCATTTTAACATATCGCAGCTTCGCTAAACTCAGTCCATATATGACATTATGTACGAGTTAGTTTAGCAATCGTCCATATTGAACAGGCCCAGCTTTCATGGAAATTTACACGTACTCAACTCTAAAGTATGTCCCTCTGTAAAAATTGTAGAAAGTAACATTTAAGGTCAGTATCTCAATATCATTAAAACCTATATATTTTCTACAATAATTTTGTCATTGTTTTGAAATAATCAGCACGCAAAATTTTAATAGAGATTTTACAACAAGCTGTAACGTTTTATGAAATAATCAGCACGCAAAATTTTAATAGAGATTTAACAACAAGCTGTGACGTTTTATGAAAGCTGGACCTGATTGCTTTGTTTTAATTGGGGGTGAGGGTTCGATTATGATATGGTTGGTACTTTTAAGTAAAATTAACAAAAAAGCATGTAACCATTAAAATGACAGCTGACAAACAGTGTACCCTGTGTGTGTAGACTAACAATGTGTAATGGCTATGATTTTGTATCTGAAATGGAGTTAAAGGTTTAAAATTTTTGGACCAAAAAAAATCAGTTCTTTTCACACACGAATTTTCTGCACGACGCTCTGTCGTAAAATAGGAAAGTGACGGTTAACTAACTATACAGTGAAAGAGCTGTTGCAAGACAGACAAGTCTCGCTCTTATGTTTAATAATTCTCATAAATTTTTGTACAAAGACATTATGGTTACGTTCTAATGACGAAGCAGGTACTACTTCTAAGGACTTGAATGTTTTCAATGTTTGTTCTTTTTTTTAAAATTTCTGCGTCGTTTTTATTCCAAAATTGTCAATAGCCATTAAGCTTATTACGATATCATTGGTAAGATTTGGGCAACAAAAATATTAAATGTGCGTTCAATATTTTGTGATATGGATGGTAAAACAGCGATAATTTTATTCCTAAAGGACTATCGCATTAGTCATTCAGGTCATTACTATGTCCTCCCCATTTTCGATAAATGTTTACTTTAAGGGTTTCTCTTTTTTAAAAACAAATATTTCTATTATTTACCTTTTGGGACGAAGGAATCCCTGCTTCTATATCTACTGTAGACATCATTTGCAAGATAAAGGGAGACAATTTCTAACGGAAGTATCATTACAATTACTTTCTATCTTCATATTTCAGAATTATGGATCCTGTTAATATTGAAAAGAATTACACACACCAGTCAATGGAAACACACTATGATACCGAAGAAAGGTTCTTAGTTTCATAATTTGCCCATATTAAGTTCATCGCCAATTAGGGACGAAGAAGATTTCAGTTAGTGTCTATGTCAAGTGGTTATCAGGTAATCATGCAAATTAGTTGGACAAATAATAAATTCTACATAAAGAAATCCAAGACTGGATTTTCCTCACAGAATGATTAGTAAATTTTATGTTCTTCCCATCGTGTGAATGATTTCTAAAATTAGCTTTACAGGACGGAAGAGCGGAAATCCGTATGAAAACCAACATCAAACGACGTTTACCATTGTGTTTATAATACAGTCAATGGGGTTCAAAAGAATACATATATATTATTGTCTTTTGTATACCAAATATGCCATTAATTGTGGATGCACTTGCATTAAAAATGTTAGATCTATATAAAAAAATTAAATTAAAAAATGGATGACAAACAAGACATGTATATGCAAATCACTTTTACAAAAACAGCATTGTTTCCAATGTCCAAACTTAACACTATTGACGTTGCGTTTACTGTAAGACTGATAGTACTTGCATCGCACTTGCAACATCGCAGTGGAGTTCGAAAACATAACAAAATGGAATAATATCAAGCATTCATCTCTCTTGGAAACGCTGCCGGTGATTGGATTAATAACAAAATAATCAGCCGAACGACTATCCTATTTCGTAAAATGCTTTTCTGCATATAAATTTGAAAATTTATGCTATGAATGAACCAACTGGATTTTTTATTCTTCGTCTCGCCTGCTTCGCTGGTACACGGTCTAATAATTTAGCATATATATATTAGCGAGAAAAGTTGATCATTGCAACCATAATTTGCATTTTCTTGGTGACAAGATGAATGCTCACATGAAGTTTCATGACCATAACTGTAACAGTGTCTAGGAAACTTTGCAAATGCAAATGAAAAACGATTATTTGTTTTTTACAAATCACAGAAGCATGAAATATAGCAGTCCCAGTTTTATATGCCCTTTCCCGCCTTTTTTTATATAGATATATGGGTCGTTATGTTGTGGTGGAAGGTCAAATCGCATTCGATACGGAAAGCATGGAATCCGCCGAAACCACGCTATTGCCGCATAAAGTAGTCTCTTCAAACAGAGACCAGCAAAATTAAGCGGCATTGTATTGAATCCTGCCTAATATCGATAAGTAGAATATTTATATCTTCTCATTCATAAGTATTAAAAATTATTTCGTCTCTTTAAAAAGACAACTCACGCTCACAGTCTGATTACAATCATGGTGTCCGTATCAATAAAACGGAAAGGGAAAGGTCCAAGGAAACTCAGACAATAAAACTACACGTATGCCACTTCTACGTACGCGTGCATTCTGCATGTTATGATTTAAAATGTACGCATACCAATCACGTTTCATGACTGTGTACACAAAAAGTGTATATGATCAATATGACCTAGTTTTTCCGATAGTTAGTAGTTCCCTCAAAGATTATGTTTAGCAATAACTCGGTAGAATTGATCGGCGGTCTCTTGGAATAGCGCACGTACATTGGGATACAATTCAATTCCATGAAAAGAAGCAGATAAGATCAATTATTTTAAGGAAGTCATTGTCCATTTCCTTACAGATCGTGTTTGTGTTGTAAAACTTTTATTTTGCACTATTCAATTTATCATCCCCTCCCTCTCAACTACGCATGCCGAGAAAGTGAAAAGGATATAGTTGGTAAAAATTAACCGGAATATCCTCTGCCTTTCCAATTTAAAAGTTGATAAAGAAGCCTCCGATGCAAACTTCCGATAAGAATTATATAAGGTGCAAGGGACAGTTTTTATGTACAGATTTAATGCTGCATTCACCGGCCTTGTAAAAATAAATCATAAAAATAATATACACAAGTGAAGTTAAATAGGTCCATATATTTGGATAGCTATATTAAAACAATGCAGACTTTTTTTTTATTCACTTGACCAGAGAAGTCGATGGCAGTTCATAGTGAAAGAAGACTATGCACCCCAACTCCAAATTTATACCTGCATTTTTCATGTTCGAAGGTCATTTTTGACACAATGCCCCTCACAGTGCCCTTTTCCTAAGTAATAATTTTGCAAAACATTGCGTAATAAACAAGCTGGTGCAATTCAAAATAGTTGCCATCCAAGCCATTTATGAGATATTTTACTCTCCCTGAACCCAAATGTTTACATGTATTGGTGGCTATCTCTTCTTTCTAGACTATTTGTAATTCACTGTCTAGAGACTGTAAAAGGCTATGGAACAACACGAGCCCGAAACACCTAGTTCAGAAATATATCATTATCTTTAATTAGTAAACAATAGCACCTGAAAATGTCACACCATGATGTTAGGAAATTTGAAACTATTCACAGCCCTAACGACTTTGGTTTACATAGCACAATATGGCAGCGGAAGAAGATAAAGTCACAAGAGGAACATTGTCGGCCTTTCCTGTATGGAGGGGATTACCGCTATAATTATGTGCATGCAGTTACTGTTCTTCCTTGATGTATTATTGTAAATGGCTGCTTGCACGTGCTATTTTCATAATTCTATCCATGTAAATTGTATTCTTCACTGGTGCGAATTGTACGTGGCAGTTTGCAAGTGCTAATTTCCTTCTGCATTATTGCCAATGGCTGCTTGCAAGTGCTACATTCATAATTCTAGTAATTAATTTTCTATTCTTAGTATTTTCTAATCTTCCTTGATGCATTATTCTAAATGGTTGCTTACAAGTGCAACTTTTATAATCATATCCATGTATATTGATGTGAATTATGTTTTTCATTGAAGCAAGCTGTAAATGGCTGCTTGCAAGTGCTTAGTTCTACTTTCCTTCTGCGTTATTGCATCTTGCAATTTGCCAACTACTGAACTGATTCTGTAGTTTGTCGATTGGCAAATGCTATGTCAGTTATTATAAGTTTTAATATTATATTTATAATTTTGCTATATTACAAGTTACACAGATTGCACCTCTAAAATCATGATTATAATGTTGCATCAAGCACGCTGCAATTTAGCATCAAGGAAGTTAGCATAAAAAATGACTCTTTATGACAACAGATGGCGCTCTGACGCGTCAATTTCTTACAATACGACTACTCCCCTGACCCAAGCAACAAGAGGTTATACCACTTTACGGTATATTTGGGACGTCTTATTTTAAAAAAAACCCAAAAAACCATTCGAATTATATTACCGCATTACAGTCAGCTGATTTATCAGAGTATAAACATTTGGAAGAGAGGCGGCCTGAAAGAAGCACAAAACAAATTAAATATATCAAATTGTATACAATTAGATGTACTAACACAATGTTATATTTCTGCTAACCCTTCCCACCCCATTTTTATTTGGACATTTTGTGGGTGTAATTTACCGCTGTCGCATGTTGGCAGGTTAAGGTAGCCGCTTACAAGCAATATTTCAGGTCCTAATTTGTTTATGTATTCTCATTCGCAATGTTATCAGTTTAGAGTATGTTTATTATTTTATAATGCAGTGCAAATCCTGCTTTTTGGATCAGTAAAGACCTCGTAAGGTTTGAGCAAATTGCAGATAATTGCACCTCAATGCCATACTTTCTCTTGTTTATTCACGAGAGAGAGAGAGAGAGAGTACATTACAGAGAAGAGGGTTCAGTCTATTCTCTCATCCCTATGAAATTATTTTTTTTTTACAGTTAATCTGCAGTTTACAGTGACAGTTTAATTATATATATATATATATATATATATATATATATATATATATATATATATATATATATATAACAAGAAGTAAGGTACATATTCAAATTATGCAGAGTTCTTATATATGTATGGTATTATGTCATGCATGATTATGCAATACCCAGCAAGTATTGTCACTAGTTGTCTGTGACAAGTATCTCAGATCTCCAATTTCATTTTAAATCTACAATTCCAATACAAAAGCAAGAGACAAATGACTTGAAACAAGGACCTTGAATGTCTTGTTACATTGTTCTTATAGATTAATTTGCCAATTCCTTTTGTTTTTCACTTTTACATGAATAAAGGCAAGCTTTTCACACAATTTGGCTTTTGGATTGGACATACGCCCATAATTGCAAATTGTGAGGTATTAAAACTGTAAATTCTGGATTGGCCGAGACACATTTCTTTTTGTAAATTATGTCTTAAGAGCAGTCAGGTTATATATGTGACTGTTTCAAGAATTAATCCTAAAATACATTCCATTACAGGATCTGTATGTACACTGTACAAATGTACTCACTTTTCGGAGATTTATTTTCCTGCGGGCAATACAAAAAGTTGCTTGCACTTGCTACGAGCAAAAAAAATAAAACCATGAAAAGGATTATATTTTGTTTGCTAACTTTTTTTCTTCTGATGTTTTGACCTTCACAAACCTATTATATTTATGAACCAGAGATGAAATTTTAAATTTGGGCTGTTATCCCTAATATATGTGCCTTGGATCCATGTTTAAGGTAAATTCCATAATTTAAATGACTTAATCACTAAGCACAGAGAGAGAGAGAGAGGGGGGGGGGAGGGTTGGAAGGGAGGGGGAGAGAGGGATGGAAGGAGAGAGAGAGAGATTCATAAGTAAGTTAGTTTCTTCACAGAATAATAGAAACCACTGGCCAATTTCTGACTGTAGTTGTTAGATATCTGAGCAGAGAGTAACAGTTACTTTATAAACATTCAAGGCATTTTAATGTGAGTTATAGGCCTCCAAGTACTATATGTCAGAGAAGACACAAGATTGGGTTTTACAAATTGAATCCACACAAGTACCAATTTGTTACTTTGTGAAAAATGGGGTCATTATGAGAAGATGGAGACCACCTGATGTAAATGCTGGTGATGAGTGGTCAGTGAGCAATCAAATTGTTGTTCCTAAGTCATATAGACAGGAAATTCATAGTCTAGCCCATAAAACTCCTTAAGCTGGTCATTTGTTGTCAGTAAGACTTATCACAAGATCCTGAATCATTTTTATTTGCCAAAAGTTGAAGTGATGTTTATAAGTACCATAGCTCTTGTCACACTTGTAAATCCGAATCAGAAGATATCTAAGGCATATATGCTACCTATTCCTGCATTCGACCATTTAGCAGCAAAATGGTAAACTGTCGGTTCCTTACCTAATCCCAAGTCAAGTAACCAATACTTGTTGACCATAATGTGGGTGTTCTCAAAATTTCCATAGGCTATTCGTTTGAAGAATATTGAAGCTAAAGCTGTTCTAAAAGTTTAGGCAATGTTTTTAACACTTATTTGCCTCCCCAAATCTGTCTAGCAATTTTATGTTTGATTATTTCCTACAGCTTATGCGTGAATTAGACATCCAACAGTTTACCCAGAATACATGTATAAAATTATTTTCAATCAAACCTTAAAAAAGACAGTGATCAGTAAAATCCCGCATTGTATAATTATCAAGTAAGATCAGGAGAGTTTTTTTCCCATGTTGGTAATCATCACAATATGAAAGACCCTATGACTACCCTAAAACGGCAAAAGACTGCCTCAAAACTCCTTGGATACGTGTAGACCATTAAATAAAATCAAGCCAAATAAAAATACAGTGATCAACAAACTTCTACCCTGTATAATTATCGAGTAAGAGCAGTATAAATATTTATCTTATTGATACTTGCTGGAGGAAAGACAATAAGACTATCCCAAAACACGCTCATTGACCAAGGATACATGTATACAGTTACAATAACTTAATGAAATATGCAGTTTTGGTGCATTCTCTCTCTCTCTCTTTGATCATAGATAATTCACTCAACTACTTTCATGTTGCAAAGAGCAGCACACTTAATAAGTCGGAAGCACGCGTCACTACATTCATATTTCAAAAATTCTTTAACAATATTTTGCAATCTTTTATGTGACAAAGAGCAATGAATAATTAGAACCTGAGGGTACTATATTTATACTTTTAAAACTCTTGAACCAAATTATTAATTTTCATTGGTTTAATAATGGTAAAAATTACAATAAATAAAAATAAAATCTCCTGTTAATAATATCTTTTGTCTCTGAATATTTCTACTTTTAAGGACAAAAGTTTTAAAGGATGCAAACCAGTTTTAGAGTTTTTCTTTGTTTCTTGTTTTTTGTTTGTTATTTGTTTAATTTTTTTTAAATACATTCAAAGGTTGAGGTTCTGTACATTAACAATGCAAATTAAGTATTGGAAAACAATCATAAACAAAATCTGCTAGTTCTAACCGCAAATAAACATTTTTATCTTGATACGAACCTGATTTTCCACAATTTAATTATTTCAGCTTTTGTGACAAAATATGTTCCAAAATGAAGATGTGATAAGAATAAGAAAACCTTTAGGAATGCTTAACTTTTTTAAATGTCATTTTATCTATACAAAAAATATATTTCTGTGCTTTTTATATTGCTGTGAAATATTATTTTCACCGGAGCTTATGTTCTGCAGGCAGCAATATGAGATTTTTTTCTAACGGATGTATTATGAGATTTTGTTCTGCAGGCAGTCATCTGAGATTTTGTTTTGGAAGAAAGAGGAATTTTTATGGTGCAAAGCAATAGGCATGATTTCTTAGGAAATATGGGCAAAACCAATTTGAAATCTTGTGGATATATGACTGTTTGGTCTATCTAATGGCAAAAATATTCTTTGTAAAATAATGAATGGAAAGAATCTATTGTAAATAGATTGAATGGAAATCATGCAGAAGTGTATGCCACGTACTGTTGAGACAGCTACTTGCTCAAACACTTCGACTTTTGATATTCTTTTCATGATTTAACTTGGTCAACCTGGTGTTAAAGGTCAAGTGTAATTTTTGGGAAAAATTGGAAGGAAAGGACTGCGATAACCCCTAATAATGAGAAAATCACGCTCGTTTTGTTGACGATAGCCTAGACTGGACATAACGTCTTTCAAATTTGTATTCTTAGAATTTTTCTTTAATTATTAGGGAAAAAATTTTTATATCATCGTATTCTTCTCTCAGGGGCAGATCATTGCAGCAAACATGGCGAAGCAGGGACGAAGGCTTCAGAAGAATACCCAGATAATGTGGATAACCGGAAAGTTGCAATCTTTAGATTGCAAAAGCAAACAGATTTCACTTTATCCGTGAAACGCGTCGTTCAGATAAATAAATAAATTAAATAATTGATGAAGATTCAATTCAATAATATTGGAAAGAACGGTGTACTGAACTAAAAATTTTGTCTCCAAGAAAAAAAGATGAACGATTGAACGATGGTAAGAGTAAAAAAACGTTGTCTGTCTACAATAACTTGCTGATGCCGTGAAAAACAAAAATGAAAAAGCATCATTTATTTTAGCATTGCCCAAATTATTCTAAAATTTGATATGCAAATTATTTTGTTTTAAAAATTGTATTATTATCAGTATTTCTCATAGCTAAGTTTAGTCAAGAGTGATGCAAAACGGTTCACTAGGTTACGGTGTATATACAGGGCAGCATTAAACATATGTTATTAAGGCTATAATATTTGGTTCTCATATTTTGTAGCCCTCCCCCTCCTCTCTTTAGACCTTCTATTCCATATTGAAGTAACAGCTGAGCGACCTTCCCTCCTATTAGCCTTGGGCCGCTTTTACCAATCACCCGGCCCCGTTTATAGAAGTTAGGCAAATGCGATTTGAGTAGAATCGCCAATCTGATAAAGAAGCTCAACGGAATAACCCTTTCTAAGAACAAATAACGATTACTCATCTTACAGTCTAGCTTGCTGATCCATAAGATTTTTAATGCCAGATTATTGCAATTGCATACAAACTTTCTGCATGATATTTTTATGGTCATGTTCATCCTCTCCTCGTCGTTCTCTTATTCCATTTCTGAAATTCTGATATATTTTGATGGGCCTGTCAAGCTGTCCCTATACAAGAGGGGGACTACCTTATCAGATGTTGTGGGACCATCTCTGGTTGGACGTTTTACATCAAGAACCCATGACACTTGTATATGCAGGTCTGGCGGTCCCTTGGGACGGGAGAGTATGAGATCGTGGGGAAAAATTGGGCTAAGAATCATCAAGGTAAAATATAAACATCGAAAGTCACTTTTCTCTCAGCGAGGAGAGAGATCAACAAGGGCTCAACAGAACACCATTTCTCGCCTGCGAATAACAGTTATGTTTTTCATATCAGTACCAAAACCTTTCACCAAAAATCTCAAAATTTCTTCAAGAAAACGTTACTTCCGCCACTGAAGGAGGAGAGGTAATACTGTGTTTCTTATCTGCTAACGCATACAAAGCAAAAAAGTAGTTTGAAGGCAACGCGGATAACGAAGCTCGCGAATTATGAAATAAAAGTTGCCTACAGATGCAACGATACGGATTTCAGGGTCCCTTTGATGTCGAAAGTTACCACTTGTTCATTCGTTCTTCATTTATTTCGCAAATATCAGAGTGCCATGAAATACGACACATATCCCCGTATACTGTTTTCCTGTCTCACCCCTACATTGGTGTCCCTCGACATGAATCTCGTGTGGTTAGGAGTTTAGCATAATCATAGGGGATACAAACGGTCGCTTATCTGACTTTGTATGGATCGTGTGTGCAAACGTTTGCCGAAGAACAAGGGAACAATAGCACATGTACTAATATTAGTACCCCTGCTTCGTGGAAGGGACACTAAAACGAGGCTATGTCTATCAATGGAGCAGACGAGTATAATTTATACCAGGCGCTTTTTCAGCAGATTGCCAAAACGTTTGAATATGTTCCATACATTTACTGAAAGAAATTAAACAGCCATTTTATTTCACACCTTAATTGCTGAATATCATTGTAGATATAAGTGAAAATAGCGTTTACCTACTTGATATGTGGACATGGCATCGTTTCTTGGAAACGTATACAGATCGTAGTCAAGGGCATACACTGAAGAAACTATCGTAGAATATCCACTTATCCTTATAGTAAGCCTTATTTCGGAAAATTAGTCAGCGCAAGAATCTCGTGTTATCTGTCATGGTGGACAAGGTGCGGTTGGTTTAAACATACCAATATATTTTATTTTATATTCGTTTGATAACTTTGTGGCGTGACGGGGTTTGTTATGCCGCCACTGTGGCAGGTGTGGGATGGGGTGCTTCCAATATGTTATTTAAATTGTTATAGAAGTCCCACCCAGGCTCAATTTTGGTTGGAAGTTCAATTAGTGAAAGACAGCTGTAAAGCACCGAGCCCCCAGTCAGCAATGCCGACTGTTAAATGACTGAATATACAAAATAGGTGAAATTCAACGAATAACAATTTAATGACAATTAAATAGTCAAATGATTAAAATTTCCCAAGTACTCTCCTTCCGCTCGACCCTGTGATAATCTATTGCATCATCTGATTAGTAGTGTGCGATAGCTTTTCACCTTCCTCGTATTCTACTCATCTGTGTACTCTTCTCTCCTCTTCTTCCAATTCCTGCTCCTCTTCCTCCCGACTTTCTCCAAAATCCTTCTCCTCCTCAACTTCTCTATACTCCTCCTCCTTCTCCACTTTCTTCTCCTCGACTCCTTTTCCTCCACCTCCTCGACTCTCTCCACCGACTAGACTTGTCGACTCCGACTGATATGCTATTCTCACTTCCGTCTCCCTTCTTAAATCTCGGGACTTAACTGAACCGACACTGGCCACTGCAAATTGATTATGATTCCACCAAAGTCAGATAAAACCAACCGACAATGGCCACAAAATCCTTTATGATCCCTGTAAAGTAAATTAATCAATCAATGCTGGCCGCAACAAAACTTGTATGATTCTGATTCATATATTGTCAATAATTCTAATGAGTAATCTTCAAAAAGCACAACCTAAACAACGCACCCTAGAATATGAGTCTTCTCTTACAGATGACATACGAAAAAGATCACCGAAGTCTTAAATATCCACCCGTTCAGGGTACTCTATTTGGCACGCGCGCGTAACATAACCTTGCATTCTGCATTATTTCACTTACCACGAGCCATCGCTTCAGTGAAGTGGAAATTCTTCGCGATTTCGAGGCTCGATTACTCGAACCGAGAGTGCCAATCAGAGGCTACTTTTCGATCATATTATCGATGTAATACGTGAAATCGAGCTCTCCATTACGTACAATTGAGATCTCCATTACCAGAATCGAACTTTAAATTTTGCATAATATAACACACTGGCATGTCAACAGGACCATAACGCAAAAACATTTCGCGTTCTCAAAACTAAATTGTGAGTATTCGAAACTCAAGTGCAAGTATTCCAAGCATGAATAAACTATTTGGAGAAAACAAAATGGAAATCAAACACATATCTATTCGAGAAAACATAAATGAAACACGAATACCTAGTCTCGAGAAAGTCATTCAGAAAATAATTTTATCACATGATTTATCTTCTGATCGCATATTAGAAAAACGAATTACTCTTTCGAGACTCAAATAAGCGAGCTCAGGTCTCAAACACTAGATCGAGATAGAGAGATAGTGTGAGCAAAGCCAGCTATCCAACTTACTGGCTCAACATCGCATATTTGAGCTCAAGAACGCGTGTTCGTCTTTAGTACATAATCGTGTGATTTAAGGAAACTTCCGGCTTGCTTTCTCAAGTTTGCGTATACACGTCTAGAATACGCGCATTCGTGCCACGAGATTATATAATTTTTAACGCTATGATTCTGTGTTAACGTGCCGGAGAAGTCCAAATAAACGAAGTGTGAGTGTCGATTTCACCAACTGGAGAACTCGTGTAAATAAAAGATAGGGCTAGATAACGAGAGTTACTGAGATCTTTGATAAGCATTTTCTGACACCCTAGAGTTCACGTAATCGATCCTCGAATATCGATGTCGCTTCCATCCAAACTCTAAAGGTAGAGTACTTCAGACTTAGGATCGATTCACCTGAAGGCAAATTTGTACATTTTGATCAAGAGATGATAATTGCAAAAAATACAGTTTGATTTAGATTCAGTTTCATTTCAATATGATAACGACTACATTAGAATTGGTACTTAAATAAACGCATCAACACCAGAAACTAATTTGTAGGCAATTCTTTGAAGCATCTCAAAGTTTTTGTGTTTTCCTCTGGAATGAGCTCAAATGGGTAGCTTATAAATGCAAGTAATGACAGTCTGTAGATGCGAAATTAAAAATTACGAGATAGGGTTGGTCATTTCACAATACAGAACCGTTTGAAGATGAAAATGTGAAATACTGATGTGACACGTTCTACTTGCAAACTTAAGTTCTTTCTTGTAGAACGTAAATAAAAAATTCATTGGTGTAATGCTGTAGGGATGTAATTGTATTTGCGGGAGGGGATTTTTGGTTGTTTTTTTATACTCTGTCTGTAAAACGGAGAAGAAAAAACAATTTTTTTTTATTTTCCTCCAGCTTTACCAATGCGTTAAATGTTTCAGGTTCTGTCCATGTCAAGAAAACCCCATTTGAAGGTCACTACACACTTTCCTTTCCTGCAAAGGCCCACTGCAGTGACTCTGCTACCGAAAACCTTAAAATAACGGTCAAAACAAATGTGAGTTCGATTGATTGGTATCTTCATGGACACAAGATACTATTAGAGATTTCTTTTTGAACTAATGTGTTCTTGTTATTATTGTTGTTGCTTTGTCTGATTGTTGATTTGGGGGAGATGTGTTGTTTCCGAAATGCTCCTTGACTGACTAAATCATACATTCATAGGTTTGTTCCTGCATTCTTTTTATTCACAAATTCAGTTCGTACATTTCCTTATCTTTATTCTTCTCCTCCTCCTCTTTCATCCTCTTCTTCTTAAATTCTTCTTTCTTCTTCCAGATTTTTATAATCAGAATGAGTTAACGTTTGAACTGTAATTTCTGAACATTTTCTAAAACAGTAATATGCGGATAGGTTTCCTTTATATAGAACCTGCCACGGGATGTTAATGTTCATGAGGATGACTAACGAAGTCACATGCTGGAAGTGCTGGCAAAATGACCAGACGCATTCAACGTAAAACATATGGAACCGAAACCCCTAAACGTACGCCATTTCTTGCCCGGCACATTAATGCCACAAATCGTAAGTAGTTTTTTTTTCATAGTTCAAAAAATAAAATAAAATATGAAATAAAAATTAATAACCGTTAGTATACATTTTATACTACAGCAACTTTGAGGAAACGTGAGTGACAAAAATACTCCATTAATAACAATGTAAATTGTATTTTTATGGAGAAAAAAAAATTACATTGGATAGATGCATTCAATTTATACATGTTCTATGCAATGTGTGTTCATTAGTAAACGCTTGTAAAGAAAGCGAAGTCAGTAACCGAGTTTAATGTTTGCCGATCTGCCCACGGATAAACTGACAAGAACAATCTTGTCGGAAAGAGAATTTATATGTAGTTTTATAATTTGCTTTCGTCAGAGATATTGAAATAGCATTCATTTATTTTTTTAAGCATGGGGAATATCCTTGAAGGCAAATGCGCCAATGAAATACAAAGACGAAGGAAATTACGTCGTTACTGTTGAGTGCGGAGAGGGGAAAAGCGTGGATTCTAAAGACCTGGTTGTCAGTATAATACCAAACTCGCCACCTAGATTTCTTAACCTGCCAGGTACATCATACACTAATTACACCACCCTTTTAGCTTTTAGTATGGATATTGTAAGACATGTTAAGCTGATACTTCTATTTTTAACTTAATGTTTATACACAAAGGGTTTGAATGGAATCGTAAGATGATACCATTTTTTAAAACTTAGAATGACTTATTTACCAAGAATCAAGCAGACTGCCAACTAATTGGAATCATTTATTTCCGTTTGTCAACTACATAGGCCCCCAAAGTTTTTGCTGAAAATGAAGGAGACATGTGGTCATTTCCTATTCGTATTTTCTAGAAAAATTCACGACGTAACTATATATTCACAGTGATACTATTTTCTTCAGACCGCAAAGTAGTTTTTACTAGTACATTTATTTTGTCCTGTTCAAACATACTTTATCAGAAGAAAATAAAATTGTGATATGTCGAATGATAATCTCGATCACTGAGAAATCACGATGATTCTTACTACAACGGGAAAAAAGTCTTCAATGGATTATAAAGCCGTCGTGCGCACATATACGGGTACACACATGCACATACTCCTCCTCCATCACCATCCCCTCCTCGATCTTTTTGTATAGTCTCTGTTGTTTAATGTTGATAGCTATCTTGCCATGTCTATTGATGGTGTGATCCTTTAATGTTACCAATCTGAACTCGTAATGGGTCGACGTAATATTCTTATATGATTGCATTCTCCTCACAGTAGATTACTTCCATCACGCTTCGCAGACAGCCACTGCCAACACATGTTGAAATCTGCTAGAAACTTGCAGAAAGGAATTTTCCTTGATGAAGCTCTGCTTTCAAGAGAATGTGCAAAAGGTTAAATCCATATTTAACGCTTAAGCTAGCAGATCTATCGAGGAGAATATATAGAGTTTTCCGTGGAAAATTAATCACAAAAATAACAGCTATGACGTTCAAAACGTGGCTGACCGTTTGGTCAATGGCTTGTGCAGACATCTGAGGAGCAGTTTGATCTGTTCCGGCTGTAGTATTCTCGCACCATCCCCCTGCTTCTTTTAAAACCACAAGTATCAAGGATATAAAAGTGTACAAAACTTATTCATTCAGTGATTTATACGCTCTAACCTGATTGTCGCCAGGGGGTCCCAAATACTGTCAACTTGTTGGAATTTCGAATCAAACGAGAGTTTCTTTAGCAACATGGTCCCCACAGTTTGTCTGCTTTTTTTTACATTTGGGACTTCCGTTTGCTTTGAAACTCCAAAGGTGGACAGTATTTGGGACACCCTGGCAACAATCAGTATGAAATTTTAAATCAATCAATGAAATTGCTGAGTAGGTATTTCGCCAAATAATCCATACTTTTAACATACGAGCTAGAATATGATGGAGCCCCATTCCTGTTTGTTGCAAACATTTGGTTTATTCTGGTCTCTATAGTTTTGCCGAAAATTCTCCAATAAAATTATAACAGATTAGTAAAAATAGTCTGGTAAATACTGGGAATAAATGTTCACAAATTAAATGGAAAGTTATAAAACAAGAATGGCAGCTTAGGATGATTGTATTTTCCATCAACGTCAAAGGAATAAAGAGATAGAAAATATCTTCGAACGAAGCGGACTGCAGTTTCTCAATGTCTGAATATTAGTTATAAAGGAACAGTAAAATAAAGAATACAAAGTGAACACATTTTCATTCTTTAGTCCATTTAACTGGTAATGGTTATGATACAAAAGAAAGTAGGCAGTTTTGTTTATTTTACGAAAAAAATAGTGGGGGTGGGGGACTTGAAGCCGAATGTTACTGCTCCTGCATTTAAGCGTTCTTCTCCCAACCCCTATGCCTTATTCCGATCCTGCTTTCAGCGGGATATTGCATATTAAAATACGTGACTAACGAAGCTTTGCTGTACGAACTGGGATAGGATTTCATAAAGTCTATGAATAAATTATGCACATATAATAAGTTACGTCTATATGTTAGTAGTCATATAACCTGACGGTCGCAGGTTTTCATCATAAGGGTAACCAATTTGCTTTTTTCAGGAATCAGTCAAATATAACCAATGTCTTATCTTTTAAGAAAGCAAAGCGCTTAAGATTAATTAATTTGTTATATGCATCCAGTTAACGGAACCATGTTATTCATGAACAGGATCAAAAGTTACAGAGTGGATACGAAAGTTTTTTTTTTTAAACCTTTGATCTTCGATTCTGAGGTTTGCGGTACTGGACCGTGTCAAGTACACGACACATTGTCTGGTTGCCATACATGTTTGTATTAAGTCTCACTGAAATCCGTTCATTTGTTCAAAAGTTAGGGTAGACAGGAATATTGCCTATAGGCCGTTATGTAATAGTTGACCCTGACCTTCTGAGACACCGGCCCGATTCAAGCCTGCGACGCGTCGTCTTGTTGACGTGTATGCTTTGAACAAGTTTCGTTGATTTCCCTTCATCGGTTCGAAAGCTGCAGAGCGGACACGAATATTACCTATGCAACCTTTGAGCTTAAGTTATGACCTTGACATTTTAGGTATGGGCCTGTTTCTAGAAGGCGACACATCGTCTTATTAAGGTACAAAAGTCGAAGTTTCATTGAATTCCCTAGCAGATGCTTAAAAGTTTAAAAAATCCATCAAGAGAAAGACTGGCATCCAGATCGATCGCCCTATATCCATATGCTCGGTCAAGGATAAAAGAAAAAAAAAGGACAGTTTTTTTCCCACTTCCCTCCCCTCACAATGAAAAAAAAAACCACACACACACAAAAGAAAACAAACCAAAACTGTGTGTATTGGTTTATTTCGTTCCCTCTTCACTTCCATCCCGATCAAAACAACAATTAAAAAAAAATTTTTTTCTCCCTACCTGAAAAATGTGTATATTTTCTTCTTTCTGCTTTATTGTTTTATCAATGACGGGCCTGTTGGCTATTTTTAGTCCGCCGTGATGAACACGCAAATAATACAGGAGCTCGTATAGTTGCATAAAATTGATCTGTCATACATGTACTAAATAATAAGTAGTTATTATATAGTACATGTACGACAGGTCAATTTTAAGCAACGATACGAGTCCCTGCGGCAAATACATGTGACAGACCGCTCTTCGCGTGAAATGAAATGTTGTTTCTCTGCATGCCATGCTTTGTCTTGTTGGTTTCTATACATATACTGGAATACATACATGTATTTCCTTAAGGAACGCAAAAGTACCTTAAACTCAGCCTGTGTTTCATTTTGATCACCTGCTGCTCTGCCCCCGCCATGATGTGAACTGGCACCAATGGGAAAGATCAGATGCGGGTTGTGCGGTACGGAAAAGTACGGGTACATGAAAACTATACATCGGTTTTTCCACATTTTTATCAAAACCTAAAT
Source organism: Sinohyriopsis cumingii (assembly GCA_028554795.2). NCBI lineage: Eukaryota > Metazoa > Mollusca > Bivalvia > Unionida > Unionidae > Sinohyriopsis > Sinohyriopsis cumingii. The sequence continues at coordinate 22,323,578 of CM068831.1, forward strand.
AAATTTATCATTCAAATTCAAAACTTTTATCTTTACTTTTTGGCAACGACCTGAACTGCGACACGAAAATGAAAAGTTTAACCTCGTTCTTTTAGTATTTTTAGATGGCTGTGACGGACTGATTCTCCCAATCTGGGAAAACACAAACAGCACACACAGTTTGCGTGAGAATGTAATATGCAACCTACATTCTATTTCCTGAACTCAATACCACAACACTTTAACATATCCTAACTCACAGGAAATTCCCTGACCCAATAGTATCACACAGTAACGGCTTTATATGATAATAAACTTAATTTTTTTTCTATCGCTTTAAAATTACTTCACTCTATAAAATATTTTTAAAAATTACTAACGCGAGAGGCCCACGTGAGCGCGGGGCCCGATCAGTCAAATCGGCCTAAGTCCGACCTTGTCATTACAGATCATTCGGTTAACGAAGATAGAGTGATTTGTACTAAATGTTCCAAGATACATACTTCTTGTTCAGTGTTAAAACAGAAAAGCCTAATTCTCTTTGTGGGATCCAGAACAAATAAATAACTTGCATTTATTTTTTTTCCTAAAGACGACATCCTCATTTCTTTATTTCAGCCACTGCAGAAGTATCTGCTAAAGTGGGTGTTGTTGCGGAAGTCGTCTACCACGTCGATACTGAAGATGACGAGAACGACCCGATTATCTTTGACATGTCATATGACTCCGACCCATGTCCATTCAATATCACCAAAGGTACATGTCCACACCGTGACATAGGTCAATGTTTATAAACACAGAAAAATTCATCTAAACAAAATAGGGTATGTTGGTACTGAACTCAAGATGAAATTTAATCAAAATATCGTTCAATACAGCAACAAATATCAACGAACAGATTGTATATTTTAGATAGTATACATCATTTTTAATAAAATTATTTGATAAAATGTGTTCGTCCGTCCAACAACATTAACCTTAAACCCTCATATGTCAAATGGAATGAATAAATATGAATCCCATAACGTTCTTAAACATAATTTTCTATATTTAGCTATATAAAGATTAAAAGTTTGCGAGTCTCTCACGTGTAGAGAGATTCGCGTGAAGTTTAGGTGAGACTGTTGGTTTCAAGATCTCCAGACTGAGGTATTAGTCTACGCATCTAAATATGTACACCTTATTGGTTTCTCGAGTCCACTGGTGACGTATTTACTTGTGTACCCATGTTCCCCTCGGTGTGCTTTTCTAATATTTGTAATTGGTTAAAATGTAGTTTTTTTTTTAATTTACTTCTTTAATTTCGTTACTGTTTTGTAACATTTTGTAATTATTTGAATTGAACGTCATACGTTAAAGAATTCACGAAGCTTGTAAATCAATACACTTTATGCAGGAATGTCTTTATGAATATCATGTAAAATCATTTTTATTGTAGTAAATTGTATTGAATAGCAATAATCACAGGTATCAAGATCTTTAATAGATTTATTATAATCACAGGTATCAAGATCTTTAATAGATTTATTCTAATCACAGGTATCAAAATCTTTAATAGATTTTATTCTAATCACAGGCATCAAGAGCTTTAATATATTTATTCTAATCACAGGCATCAAGATCTTTAATAGATTTATTCTAATCACAGGTATCAAGATCTTTAATAGATTTATTCTAATCACAGGCATCAAGAGCTTTAATAGATTTATTCTAATCACAGGCATCAAGATCTTTAATAGATTTATTCTAATCACAGGCATCAAGATCTTTAACAGATTTATTCTATTTTCAGTCCCAGAGCAAATAAAATCGCGAATGCAATAGCTCTGTTTTATGAGACAACTTACATCTATTATTTCTTGACAGTGTACGATATCCGTTATATACAGTGAAACTAAAATTTGGAACAAAACTAAGTGTCTCGTGATCACGCTACTACGTTACAGTTTCATGTATGTATAGAATGAATCTATGATGATTTTAACTGGTTATTCCCGGATGTGTCTTTTTGTGGTAAGATGTTCTTTTGATATTGGTGTTCTGTGAGGTAATATTCGCACTGCTATGCCTCAAGGGCGTATTAACGTAAATTCTTTAGGAAGCAGCGTGATTCTGGTCGATAGTCTCGTGGACAAAGGGTCCCAGAAGTATTACCTGGACGTAGCTGTTGATGACCGCTACACCAAAGTGGGACGGAGATTTCTCGTCATCAACATCACAGGTTATTTATTTGCCTATGCATTCATTTAGCGCCATATTTGAAGAGACTATACATACAGCAATAAGTCAGTTTTCCATGTAATCCTCGATTAGATGCAAGATAAATGATAGGATGGGTTCAAATTAAATACGAAAAATATACTAACAAACCTGAATCACTTGTAACTGTTTAATGTAAAGAAGTAATCATTATTCATTTACCCAAATAAAAAATGCATGTGCATATTTATGCAATTATTTGAATCATTTTGTAACAATTTCACAATAAATCTAAACATGATTCTGAATATAAATTGCAATAAAATGAAAAATTATAAACATCAGAACTTAAAAAAATAAACGAGGTCTGGCAACACATCGTAACAGAGATATTATGTATGTGAATGTCCGTTAGATGTACAACACATTTGGTATTATTTTACTCCGCAATCCTCGAAATAGTGTTCATAACGAAAAGAAAAAATCTCATGCTACATAATGCCTTGCGAAAATAAATTATCTTGCAACATTTCACCCTTTTAACTTGGTGATAAGAACGATCATATTCTTTCCAAAGAATGTCGTAGAAACTATTTCCAAAATTAGAGACCCGTTCCACTAAGTCCGGCGAAGGCCTTGGAGTAATCATGTATATCTAACAGCCGGCCGGTTGTCCTTCCCATCGCAAGAATTGTTGATATTGACCACAATTGATATATTATGTAATTGTTGAGGCCCCGAAAAGGCTCGATCTCCAGTCTTCTCTATCAGCATTTTGTCCCCCTGATTGCGTATAGCCGTTTCCGCAGCTTAACTTTCCTAAGGAGGCAGGGGACAGTATGTATGCACAAATTTAATGCCGCATTCATCGGCTTAGTATTTAAAAAAATTACAAAAAAAATAAAATACACAGGTGATGTCAGAAAGGTCCATAATTTTGGATAGCTATATTCAAACAAAGGATAAGAATATTACCCACTTGATTAGAGAAGTCAATGGCAGTATACACCCCAACCCCAAGTTTATACCTGCGTTTTTAAGATATTTAACTTGCCCAGAACCCACGTGCTTACTGCTATAGGAGGCTAGCTCTTCTTCCTAGCCGATTATTGGCATTTCACAATCTACATACTGCAGAGTAACTATGGAAGGCGTACATGCCTGATATCAATTTCAAGAACAACACAAGCCCCTAGTTCACAAATATATCAATATCTTTAATTAGTAAACAATAATAGCTGAAAAGTCACACCATATCCTTAAGTCAAGAAATTTGACCGGGGCCAATTTACGATACTATCCTCTGCTACCTAAGGACTGTTGACTTAACCAAATTTAGGTATGAAGCTTTATCTTGATGACACCCAAAATGAATTCTATGCATGATTTACTATATGCCCCCTGACTATCCTTCTTGACTTTTGTTTTTTGTGCCATAATATTTACAAAGGTTTTCTGAATTTCAGCCAGACTTAATTAGGGACCTTATATCGACGACACAACGAATTGCTTTGATTTAGAGCATGACATCATTTATAGAAACTATACCCCTTGATTTTCTGTCCTGCTGACTTCTGGTTTCTGCAGCAGAACTTTACCAACGTTTGCTTGATTTCAACCAAATTGGGTATATGAATTTATGTTGATGAGGCCGTTAAGAATTCGATTTCCAGTACTCCACGACATCATTTATTTGACTTCTATCCCCTGCCATTTTGAAATGCTGACTTCAGTTGTCATTCCATAACTTTACAAAAATTTCGTACGCATCTTTATATTGATGAGGCCTTGAAAGAGACAAATTTCCCGTATTCTAAATTGTTCTTTAGAAGAGTTATAGCCTTTAGTTGAACGTCCGTCTTTGGTTTTTACACCATAACTTTATAACAAACTGATTTTAAACATATTTTTCATGCAGCTTCCATAAGATCCTGAATGATTTGGGATTTCCAGAGTTCCGCGTCATCCATAGGATCCTGAATAATTTGCGATTTCCAGAGTTCCACGTCATCCATAAGATTCTGAATGATTTGCGATTTCCAGAGTTCCACGTCATCCATAGGATCCTGAATGATTTGGGATTACCAGAGTTCCACGTCATCTATAAGATCCTGAATGATTTGCGATTTCCAGACTTCCACGTCATCCATAGGATCCTGAATGATTTTGGATTAACAGAGTTCCACGTCATCTATAAGATTCTGAATGATCTGGGATTACCAGAGTTCCACGTCATCTATAAGAGGAGCTATGTTTCCGGATTTCTCATTCTTCCAATTTTGGTTTCCCAACACAAGTTTTTTCCCTGCTTACAGTCGTGCTGAGCAAATGAACGGGACTCTTTGCGATCTACCTAACCTCAATAGATGTAGATGGTATTGCATTCTTACTAGTCTTTCAAACTAATTTTGTACCTAAAGGATTTGCTGCAGCTCTGACAAATATCTTCAATGCGGTGAACAGTTAAATTGAAACACACGTTAATTGCATATTTAGTTCTGAGTGCTCAGTTTAAATTTTTTTAAAACAGTTTTGATAAAATGAATAAGATCGTTTCACGGTATTTGTATTTATATTCTTTAAAACATTAACCACCAGCCCTATATCTACAATATTGGCCCTCATGACAGCGTAAAGCACTATGCAATGGAGAATCTGCCTATCGGGTCAGAGATTTTTAAGGTAAATTTAGAACAAATGTATCTATTTTTAAAATCGCTCCAAATGACAACGGAACGGCAACAAATCACCAATGATTATCCATCATCATCATCATCATCATCATCATTGTCGCCATTATCATCATTATTTCTATTGCAATGTTTTACTTCATTATTATTATTATTATTATTATTATTATTATTATTATTATTGAATTAGGAATCCACATTGGCATAATAAATTAGCTCATACTGTGTCTGGTTTGACGTGAATTACCAAGGTTGTCGATTTCCTTTACTACAGGAAAGGAGCGAGTACATATTCAAGTTACATTCTAGACATGAAACATTTAACGATTTCAGTTTCAAGAAATTTGTTTTTTATTGATGGCTATTGTATGCAATGTTTTGCAGAGAGAATGAACTATTGACAGAAGGAGTCTGTTCAAACTTGAGTGAATTTGAGTGACATGGCCCAAAGAATTCGGTGTTTTGTAGAGAAATTGAATTCTGGACAGAAGAAACTTTGCCCACTGGGACGTAAAGGTGTTCTTTTGTTGTGTCAGTTTGTAGTTATTTTAATTTTTATTCAGATTATTTGGATTCAAAAGGATTAATTATTTTTCCTGGAAATATTTGAGTGCTCATACAGAATTCTTGGACAAAGACATTTCATTAAATTTTACTGGGAAATTCAAACACCGGATTATTGTTTGTGAATAAAACATAACTTTAGACGTTACAAAACCACAAAGGATAAATACGTCATCGCCTTCTATCTTGGATTCTTCGTCGGGACTAGAATTTGAATTCATTATAACATTTCATTATTAGGACTTCTAAAATTTAATTCGTTGATTATTCTCGGACTACTTTTGGATTGGATTCTTAAAAACGTACATTTTTAAAAGAGTTTTTCCAGGGAAATAAAGTATTTGTTAAATTTTTCAAAGTTTGTTGTTTTCATTCTTTCTTGTGTTACTGTTTATTCGAGCCTAAACACGTAATATATGATCTTCCTTCTCCACTATCTCCTCTTTTTTTCTTTTCATTCTCATCTTCTTGTTCAATCTTAGCATTCCATTCTCTCATCCTCTGTTTGTCCTCTATGTCTTCCTTTACCTCGTTTTCTTCTTTAACTAGTTCCCATTATACATCCTTTCATTTTCTCAGATTGTTTATCTCCATCTTCACTCGATGGGGACTGTAATAGAAATTGTCATCTAGTTTCACTAGCATCTTCTCTATCATTCCCAAATCGTCTATAACATCCTACAACCTCTTCAATTGTCAAGGTGGTTCGAAGTCATTTTGTATTCAATGTTGAACGGCAAGAATGTCGAACGCTCGACTTTATATTTATCAAGCACAGGCGTGAAGGAAAACATCTCTTACATTAACTTCACATATTATCTACAATTCACAAACACGCACTCTACTATCCACACTAAATAGAAGGCGAAAAAACGACAATATCCACTATCCACACAAACGTACGCGAGCGCATACAAACTCACAAATATATACACACCGAAATCACACGAGGAAAGGAGTGCGTGTTTATAGTCACACTACCCCACACTAATACCATTTGGTAACTTGAATAGTCTCTTTTCTAGAGATCTGGGTGACCCTGAGAAGGGTTGGGTTGTTTTTAACTTCATATACACCAGCTTAATGCTTGCACCTCCTAGGCCGGGCACCACAGATACATCTTCTACTCTAGTCCTGCTCCTAATTTACGTCTGTTCTTGGGAGCCTATTGATTTGCTTCAGCACCACAGTCTTCGTCTTTGAGATTCTGAAGGCTTCCCTCCTTCTCATATGTCACACCCGTGGATGATGAGGTTGTGGTTGCTGTGCTGGTACTGGTTGTCAATCTGGTTGTTCCTGTGCATGCATCCTCACCTCTGGCTTCACCTCACACACAAGCCTTAGCATGAGGCGAGGAAAGATCCTTTCCTTCTCTATCTTTTTTCTTTTCTGCTTCTCTTCCTCAAGCCTGGCTTCTTCTTGTATTGCCTCAATGGCAAGCTCATCTAAAATGCACCTGGCATACTCCAAGTGCATTTGGAGTGCCGAGAATAAAGCAATTCATTTGCTCATTTTTCCTATTTCACGAATCAATGATGGGTAGCCAGACTGATGATGATGATGATGATGATGATGATGATGATGATGATGATGATGATAATGATGAGATTTGATTAGCGTCGCTTGCGTACATAGTGCATGCGCGACGATCTAAATTCCGCAATAGCGGACTAATTAATTGTTCGAGGGGGACGGAAAAAGAGCCTCACCCCCCCCCCCCCAACGCTTTAATACACACCAGGTTTGCTACTTAGTTGTGTTCGATTTCGGGAAAATGTAATCCCATTGGACAAACGACGAGCGGGAAAAGAGCACCAAAGCTCATCGTTTTTATTCTGTATCATTTGCTTCGCTTATTGGGGAATTACACCCCACTTATAGCGCTACCCCAGTACCATGATGGCACGTTCATCGGGGTAGTAGGTTTAGTACGTGCTAGCATAGTATGACTGAATGTCTGGTAGGGGTATAACTAGGAAGAAAGCTGTTCGTGACATCCAGAGTAAATAGCGTCTTGCTGAATTATTAAAGATTGTATATGTGCTGTTGGATATAGTGAAAAAAGAAGGAAAGATAATAATAATTTTAAAAAATGTATATTTCCTTAAAAAAATGTAAATTTTAATATTTTTTAAAAATATATATTGTTTTGTTTGTGATTAAGTTCTACTTTATTTTCATAGGGTTTTTATTTTGTATCATTTGATAGTTTATGGCTCTAAGTAGACTGGAGTGGAGTGAGGGGATGATCATAAAGGTTTAAATTGTTCTTTGTTTGCCAATTTCTTTCAGGAAAAATAGGATATTATTATATGCAGAATTGATGTTAGGGTTACTGGACGACAGGAATTTGGGTAGGTTGTTGGGGATCCTATGTGTTTTTGATTTGTCTTAAAGATGTCACGTTGTGCTTGATATTTGTTGCACTCATTAAATACATGATGCAAAAATTCTGGGGTAGGATAATACTGGCAATTCACGCCTCTAACATTGTTAATATGGATGTATTTTCCGAAATTGTTAGCCAATAATGTATTTCCAGTTTTGATTCTGTTGATAACTTTCTGATTTTGTTTGTTGGCCAGAGTCGGTGCTTTTATATTTCTGGATACTTCCTTTTGTATGAGGTAAAGTATGGTTGCTTTCTTGAAGTTTGTTTTTAGCTGCTTGATCAGCTTTTGCCTTTCCTGGGGTGGTACCTACATAAATTCGATGATCCTGTTCTTGTTTTCCATTTGTATCAGTAACAGGTTGGTCTCTTTGACGAAATTGTTGCGGCAGGTGGAGATGCCGGATTTCAGTGATTTAGCGACTCTCTGTGCTTTGAGAATGTTTGTCGATTTCACCCATTTAATGGCTTCAATTATGGCCCAGAATTATGCTGTGTAAACAGAGCAGTTATGTGGGAGTCTTGCTCTAAGCTCTATGCTTTTTTCCGGTACTGCTATAGCGGCTGCTGTTCTGAATGGATTGTTTGTTTTTGATCCATTAGTGTAAACCTTAACATAATCTTGATATGAGTTTTCTGTGTTAGAGAGTATTGTAGATCTTATCTCTAAAGGTATGTCATTTTTAGGTCCAATCCTGGTTGCGTTGAAACTGATATGCACTGTGTTGCATGTCCAGAGTATGGGATCAGGGTGTGCGATTTGTTCAGCTTGTATGTTTGGAATTTCTAACTTTTTGGTTAATTCGTGGATCTTCTTTCCTCCTGGTGTCTCCGGGACTAACTTGCGTCTGAATGGGAATGTTACATTTTGGTACACAGATCTTGGTTGCGTGTGAGTCTTCATGGATCGATAATCTGGACGCATATCTTTGTAATAGCTCTTCTCTTCGTATACGAAGGGGGTGTCTCCTGTTAAGATTTATATTTCGTCTCTTGTCACCTGTGCATATGCGGAGGGCTTTTGCATGAATTTTGTCTAGCTTTTTTAATAGGTACGACTTCGACGAGGCATACACCTGGCACCCATAATCCAACTTAGATCTCAGTAATGATCTGTATCGGATCAAGAGGGTATCTTTGTCTGCTCCCCAATTTAATCCTTTCACGTTTTTGAGGAGGTTCAAGTCCAAGCTACATCTTCTAATAAGCTTCTCGATATGATATTTCCAGGTGAGATGTTCATCAAAGTACATACCTAGGAATTTGGTGACTTTTTCGAATTTAATTTGTGTATCTTGAATGTATAGGATTGGGTACTTTATTTTGATCTTGGTTCTAGGTGTAAATAAAATTCCTACCGATTTTTCTTTTGAGATTTTGAAACCCCATTTATCAGGCCACTTTCCAATCTGATTTAAGTTTGATTGGATTTCGCTTATAATTTTGTTGCTGGCAGGGTTTCCTGCCCTCCATATGCCGCTGTCGTCTGCAAATTGGGATAAATTTATTTTATTGAGGTCAACAGCGCGTTCCAGATCATTAATCATAATATTGAAGAGGGTAGGACTTAAGACACTGCCTTGTGGAGTGTCATTTTCTAATACGTGGTTGTCCGAATATTGGTACCCTGCTCTTGTCCTAATTTCTCGACCGTTAAGGAAGGTAGATATCCACTGGTGCATACGGCCGTTGATATCGTAGTGGTTTAGTTTCACAATTAGGCCATTTGTCCACACGAGATCGAAAGCTTTCTCTAAATCCAGGAAATGCGCTGTTAGATTTGGGTCGCATTTACTTTTAGCGTTAAATGCTAATTTAACACTCGATTCCAGCCGGAATAACCGATCTAGAGTGGACATTTTGTTGCAAAAGCCTTTGATTTTTTAAAATCAGGTTGTTGCATTCTATGTCATGTTTAAGCATGTTGTTGATCATAGTTTCCGTCACTTTACATATATTGTCTGTGAGGGAGATTGGTCTATAGGAGTTTATTTCTGTCGGGTCTTTTCCTGCTTTTGGAATTGGAATAAATATTGCTTGTTTCCACTTGACGAACGCTCTGCTTTATATCCCTGAATCACGGACGTTAAGAAAAACATCCTTTGACACTAAAACTCACAAGGTTCATCCAAAAAAAACACAACCACGGAACGCCGGACCTAAAAGAAACACTCACTCACTTTTTTTACCTGCAAACACTAAATACAAACACGTTTCATTAAACTCTTAAAATCTTTCAGAGTTGGTAGAACTATTTCGTCTAAAGCTTTCTGGGGAAAGAGTTGAAGTCTTTGAAACACCTGTCCGTGCCGTTTTCCGTTTCTGAAAAATCGCTGAGATCCATCAACGATTGCAATTCGTGTTGTAACTGAGACGTATCTGTCAAATGAGGATTGGGAGTTAAATGTGTGGTCTGTTGTTCTTGCCATCGATGAATTCCATCCATCGTTTGTAAGGTACTATTGTCAGTTTTCGTCCTTCCATTGGATTACAATGATCACGTCTGAGATCTTTTAACTTCAGAGCTCCCTTTTATCTTATTGGCCTTTTTGATCTTGGTAGCAATGGTAAAGTACCTCCCGGGAGCCCCAACGCAGGTACAACTATTGCTATGGCAAGAGGTGCTAACAGGGGTAACAATCCTCCGCGTTGCACCCACATCTTTTTCTTTTGACTGATTTGGATTTTCTTTTGGACCATTTGGGAAAGAACGTGTCGATGTTAGGCTAAGCATTTTTCTGATGTGGAGACAAAGGTATCGTGCCTTTAAAGCAACTGAGAAACAACATTCGCTCATGGTATCGATGATGCCTTTGGAGGCTGTTTGAATGAGGTCTTTTTCCGCATGAGTGTATAATCTTTGGACAGGACGGACAACATGTCCCCATGTTTATTTAAACGATGAGGAAGTCCTTTCCTTTTCTTTCCTTTGAGACTGAAGAAGGATGTCTTCCGGCGGTGACACCTTTGTTTGTTTGATTATTGGATGGTCCTTATATCTTATTTGTCCGAGAAGCTTTGGAAAACAATCCTCCCTTTTTGGTTCCTCCTCTTTTTCTTTAGACAACTGTGTCTTTTCCAGGGGTGACGTAAATGCTTGGCTAAGCGTTTTTTCGGATGACGAGACTGTCCTTGCCTTTTTCCCTTTCCTTTTACGAGAGGAGAACGACGATGGAGACGGAGTGTACTTCTTTGAGGGGACATCTTTTGGAGTTCAGGACAAACAAAAATACACTGATGTCCATGGCTTGACATGCGTCCTTTTATCTTTTTGTTTCGATAAAAGATTTTGTTCAAGGTTTTGTTTAACCTGATTGACGACATGTTCTACGCTAAATAATCCGCCCCTTTGCTGGTGTCTCCTTTTCTTTGCACGATAGGGTATTTTCTGGGGGTGACGTCGATGCTTGGCTGAGCGTTTCTTTGGGAGGATGATATGACTGTCTTAGTCTTAATCCTTTTACGTTTTGGACAGAAGAAGGACGATGGTGGTAACGGTGTGCACTTCTTTGATGGGGCATTTTGGGGCGTTCAGGAGCACAGAAATACTGATCCCCATCGTTTGCCTCAAAAAAAATTTCAGTCGAATGCGTCGCCACTGATTGTCTTTACGTTGTATCAACTTGATGACAGGGATCAGTCTTCGTGCAGGGGTTCGCAAAAGACTCAATCGGGACAGTTCTTGCTTGTATAAATCCAATAAACTCTTTAACATGCCCGATCTCTGTTGGACTTTGATTTTGATGGCAGGTACATTGTGAGCAGCTGCAGTTAAAGAGAAAGAGGGTGTAAACGTTGGAGAAGTTCTTCGAGACGCGGTTCCCACTGTTTCATCGAATGAGAAAGAACGGCAGTCACATTGGGTTAAGAAGGCATCACCAGCAACGGAGAAGTGGAAGAAGCAGAGACTACTGGAGACGAGGTCACCGTCGCTGCAGGTCGAGGTTTGCGAATGTAATGTTACGCGCTGGTTGAAGTGCCTCTCTTGCAGGTAGAAGCTGTTTTCTGGGGGCTTTTCTTTTTCAGCCAGTTGCGTCAAGGCTATTTTTTTCTCTCAAAAAAGCGTTTGGTTTGATGAGGGATGGGAATGATGCCTTGCAGTAATTGACGTGCTGTCAGCGCAAATCATCATAAGACATCTTTGAGACTGGCTTCTAAGACACGTTTACGTATTTGTGGATTTTGTTTCGCGACTGATGCCGTACAAGGCACGAATCAATTTGGCGGTAAGATGAGACTATAGGGACGTAACGTTGACGCTGTATGAGACAGACCCAAAGTGTCTGAGGTTTTTATAGATTTTGGTGTTGTTAACTTGACGATGGGGACGTGTACACGACAGGCCCTCCGTCTTGGCACCAGTGGTGAAAAGGATGGGTACGAAATCGCAAATAATAGAAGGTGTTGGGTTTTAAATCTATGAGTAAATAAGCGTGTGGGGTTTGAGTGGCATCGTCGTACGCATGAGTCAGCCAAGGCTCTCCTGACTGTTTGGCGAAGATCTGCACTTGCGATTTATCTCTAGGGCTTTTAAACAAGATCAGGTAGTAAGCATAGAGGTTTATGGTGCGATAAGCTTTACTTTGTTGAAACAAAGTTTGAGTGATGTAAAAGACACTGGCATTACGATGATGCCCTTTGCGCAATAACCAGTTTAATTTCTTTTTCGTCTTCTCCTAACATGTCGTCGAAGATGACCAAATGGGTTTGACTGGGGTCAAGCACGATCACGTCGTCTTTGCCAGGAATACCTTCCACAAACACGATAGAATCGCCTTTCTCGCAAGAGACTGTACGCCGAATGCCACTCTTTGTAGCACCACACGATCCGTTGAAGTGGACGATCAATTAAATGATGCTTATGTTTGATCAAACAAATTCGGTTTTGCCTAAACCACTAGGTCTGGCAATTAACATGTTAAAGGGATGGAGAAGATACAAGGCCTCCCAACTATCACGATCAAAGTTTTCGTCATGACTAAGAAAGTGGAAGAAGAGGGAATCAGAGACAGTACAGGTAGCCATAGCAGTGCAGGGAATGTCATTTTTGACACTAAGACAGACAAGACACGAGTTTTTATATTTTTTTTCAGGACACATTTATTGATTGTTTTTAAATCGAACAACATAAAAGACAAAAATACATACAAGACAAATGGTTAGGGACATCATTAAAATGCACATCAAACCAATCAAAGTGGATCATAAACATGTCACTGTACAACATGTTTTTGATAACAAAAGTGTCTTAGGGATAGTGTGTAATGTTCTTACAGTCTCTACATGGGGTACAGTCACACAGGTGTCCTCCCGGAATGGTCTTTCAGGAATGTCCATGAGAGTCCAGTCCTGAAGGTAGTGGTTTTCCTCGGTGACGGGTTCTTCTTCTGGCACTGTCCCTAACATAGGTTTAAAAGTTACTTTTATCACTGAACGTTTGAATTTAGGATTACAACTCTTGGGCATAATTGGACACTCTTTGGTCCAAGCCTCGAAGTCCCAACTTGTCTAGTCACGTACATCTGTCCATTGAGGGTGTAAGTCACAAGCTACACACACATCTTCGTGTACATCTTCGGTACCTGAAAGTTCACGAATCTTTTTTTTTTCCCCGTAAAGATTGAAAAGTATCCAGATGAAAATGCAAGCTTTTAACAGAATGAGTCTCTCGTGGACATTTAAAGGTACTACTTTCACTCGTTTTTTTTTTGGCGGTAACTTACTTTATAGATCGTAAAGAGCCCATATGGAATCGGCTGGTAAACGAAATCCCAGAAAGCAAGTCAATAAGACACACACCATACGACGACCCAAATTCATGGGATACAGTGCTTGTAAAAAGAGATGGTAATCCTCCTTAGTTGAATAATGTAACTGATTTCCATCCATGGCCATCGCTGCATTACGAGTGATAAAGGTTGGGGCATGGTAGTCTGTTTTTAAACCTCTCTTGTCGGAGGTAATAAGTGTACTTTTTGCACAAAACTGATCGTGCTGCGGTAGCGAATCCAAATTTTTTAGTCACTAGTTCACATTCCAGACATCGCATAGAATTTTCCTCTACAGACAAAATTATTTAATAATCCTCTAACTCTTCCTCTGGAACTCGTTGTAGTATGGCCACCTTCTAAGTAGAAAGATGAGTGGCCACAAAGTCTTCTAGACCTCGTCCAGTTCAACAATGTCTGACCAATGGAACGCTTTCAAATGAATCAGTCCTCTTATAGAGTTCATGTACCAGTGACTCCAACATTAGTGACTTAACGGATACAATTGTTCTTTGAATTGGACTATTTTGACCAACTCTTGGTAAATGCGTTCTCTCAACTCTAGAGGCAAACCACGAATATTCTCTTGTAAAGTATCCATGATCATGTCAGTCAGTATATATACCCAAGTCGGGGTCACTTCTAATCGTCCTTATTTTATTTAACATCTTCTACTAAAGCGAAAGTAATGGATATAGTGAGTACTTTCTGGCCACTGCCATTCAGGGTAACGGTCAAGAATGGTAATAAAATCTTCTGATGTAAACGGTCTAAAGCGGATTGATCGGATGAACGCAGACTTGATCCAAAAAAATCTTACGAGTCTGTTGATTTTTGTCTATTTTCTCTAGTAAATTTCTCGACACAAAAGCTCCTCGGTCACCAAATGAGATTTTGCTCTGGCAAGTCCCTGCCAAACTTCCTTGTAGATTTTCTCTTGCAATTCGTTTGGTAATCCTTGAATATTATTTTTAAATAGGGTTTAAATACTTGCCTATGTGTTGTCCAACGTTTGACTCCTAGTCAAGCTGGTTTTTTAAACGATATATATGTGTGTGTGTGTGATTTGGATTTAACGTAGCTTTAACAATTTTTCAGTCATATCGCTATGATGTCTGCAGCGTGACAGTTTATAGTGATGTCTATCACTGGGCCATCGTGCCGCGGACATGTAGCATGATCTCTCTTAAACGATATGGTCTGCCACTTCATTGATTAGGGTCCCACTAAAGGTAGGTATGACAATGCGGAGACCATCGAGCATGTTCCAGGTAAGCCGAATCTTTTTGTTCCCACTCGTGAAGTGACACAACGCAACTGAAGCACTTCAGTTTATCCCCTTCGCCCAAGTAGATAAATCCGGCTCTGACTAATTTTTCGTGCGTAGGTCGTCCCAGATATTTAGGGCATTTTCCTTTGAAGGTTTGTAATCGACTTTCAAAGTCGCAGTATTCAGGCAAGCGCACAGGGAACGAATATTCGTTATTCACGGGCTCTTATCCATGAGGGTACGCTGAAATCTGCAGGCGTTAAGTTAGGGTTGGATGATATCCGTAGGGTGGTAGACGCCTAATTTCATGTAGAGGATGACATCCACCATGAAAACCAGTAAAGAGTCTGCGATAACGAATGACATGGCTTTCGCATCCGACAGGTTTGACACGCACATCATCACTTTCCATGGTAGGTATGGTAGTAGTAGTAGTATTCATAGCAAAGTTCCCATGATGAATCACTTTCCATGGTAGGTATGATAGCAGTAGTAGTAGTATTCATAGCAAAGTTCCCATGATGTAATACTGAATCGCTGCGGTCACAGCGTACAGGACCTCTGCAATCGCAAGGTACAGCATCGCACTCTACTTGAGAATCGCAGAACCTGAATGAAGTCTGTTTAAAAGTATTCTTCTTTCTCGCTAGGTCTTTTTAGGTACAATGAACTATCGGTCTTGGACGTTTCCCTTTTCATATGCTGACAAATATCGACGTGACCGTACGGTAAAGTGAAGTGAAGTGAATGGGAAGCCGCACTCGCTTCTGGTAAATGATTTGATAGACTTTTTCTAAAGGCCGACCGACAATTTAGTGTGTGAGTAAACGTTCAATCTTGTACGGTTCGTAGGTGGTCACTCTAAAATGCCGATCCTCTCCAGACTGCAAAGCTTCTTTCAGCACATTAAAGTTCACCACTCGACTGGGGCGATAACTGAGAGTCAATCATTTCACTTTCCACTCGGCGTTTACTTCTTGTTTATCCCGGTATTCGTAGCCGTAATTTTTGGGATCGCCACTAGCAAAACTTAGAATCTTGTCGTCGGGGTGCTAGTCCGTCCAGGCTCCTAAATGATTTACTTCGATTTTAGGGTAACAGTAACCCAGGCAATCGATGTAGATACAACTGTCCGTGTCAAAATACAGCACAAGATCCTCATAACAGTTCGAAAGCTTCGTACAAAATTAAATGAGCATGGGCTGTCAAGTAGACCGCAATTATGTCATTTCCAAATTCGTCGGTTTCTACAAAGTTTAGTTCTTCTTCGTAATTAACTAAGATTAAATCTTCACGAAGGACGTCCATGTGTTTCATGTATTTGCTTTTGTTATGAATCATCTGGAAGTAGCGGGAAGGTTCTGTTATATACTCCGTCTTGGGTTAACACTGTCGTTGTGCCATTTTACCCCAAAAGCAATTTAACATCAATTTGGCAAGCGCTTGCATCCTTTGTTTTACTCCACGTGGTCAAATGTGATGCCTTCCTGTTCCCAGTATTTCTCTTTGAATATCTTTTGGTCTTCAGGAGTGTGGCACAAGGAAGGATATCCGTTGGCTTCTTGTTTCAGTTTCAAAAAGCATCTACGTAGTATGCGAAAATGACTTTGTGAGTTTGGTTAACCTTGTGGTATTTTTGTGTCTTGGGAAAGTGGTAAATTTCGTATACGTCTAATAACTGGTATCCCAGGTCCAGAGCTTTGAACAATTATACACTGACCCACGTTCCCTTCAAGGCGTGTTCTTCCTGTGTGTGATGACAAGGTTGGTCTTGGTTGCACGTTTCGGCTCAAGTACGGAACAAGGGAAACAAAAGTTTTCCTTGGCAATGGTTGGGTAAAACGGGATGGTACAAGTTGGGGAGGCAAGACTTTATATTGAATCAATCCTTCGTATTATCGAATGTTGACCATGTTAGCAATTGCCGGTGCACTGCGAGAAAAGGAAAATATTCGCACACGTAAGGGTGCAGCGAACACACGTACAAGTATTTGATTTCTTCTCTTTTCTCCTCGTCGGTGTGATACAGCAAACAGGTGGCATTCGTCCGTCCTCCGTACAAACTGTGTCGATGGTTCAGTAGGTACACCAACTTGTAACTTTCCACGATGCGTTTAAGCTCGGGATCGGTTTTCAAACGGTGATCGTATTCGTGTTCCCACATTTCCACCACTTGGTATCCTTGCTGTTCTAACTTTGAGCGTCGCTGACAAGTGGCCTAGTACAAGTCTTCCATGGTACTTTGTAAAAATTGAATTTTAGTGCCACGTTGAGGGTAACAGAGGGGACATCCGTGAAACAAGCACCCGTTAAACTCTTATACGATCTTGGAGTTTTCTAAGGCCCAATCATCCACCGAATACCTTCCGATGGTCTTTTTGCCTCCTTTTTGCGGGCGTGCTTGATTCATTTGTCTTCCTTGTCACACAAGTAATGTAGCGAACGTAGTGCTTTGACCGAGTATTGACGTTTGACAAAGTTCGTCGTTTGAGGACTTATGACAACTAAGAAACACGAGTTGGGAATGGTGCATGCTTCTTTCAAAGAATCGATACCTCCGTCCTCCATGAATAATTCTCGAAATTTTCCACAGCAACGCCGTAAAATGTCCACGTCCGTGTGGTGCCAAGCGTAGAAAGCTACTCGTTGTTCGGTGCACATGTTATCGGGGTAGTAGTAGTGGGCCTCAGGCAAATGGGGCAGAATGGCGTGTTGATTGGCTTCGGTATTGAATATGTGCTGAAATAGTCTTTGGCTATTTCTGTCATTCTAAACGTTTTAGGCCTTCGGCTCAAAGGCATGGACAAGTAATTCATCGAATCTTTAAACTACATTTGTCCCACTTTCAAAGTCACTTTTGGACGTTCGGTACTTAGTTCCGTATAGTATCTGAGAAGAAACTGTCCATCGTATCCCAAGAAATTGTGATCCATCACCGTGGCATGGCGATGTCAATTTCGGTAAAGTTCGATGTCGTCTTGGCGAGACGTGGAGTCTCCTTGGTGGGGTTTAGGATCCATTGGGCGAAATTGGCCGCAGTGTTTGGTCCTCGAAAGATTTTTTCACGTCCTCCTGGAATATTTCTGCAACTAGGACAATGACTAATTAAAGGCTCTTGGGTGCACTTCTTGCACGCTCGGTGAGCTACGCATAAATTAGGAATGTGAATGTCAATCTCTTGTGTGCATTCGAAATCGAAAAAGATGAAATTGTCTTCCTTTGGTCATCTTCCTCTTCATGTTTGGATTGTATTTTTTATGTAGCTTTCGTGTTCCAAGTCCACGATTTGGTGACAAATGTGACATCGCTTCTTTCCCGAACATACGTGACCCTTGGCATTATTATTACGTATGTCTTGTCCACGAGTAGGACACACTCACATGAGTTGGCAAGCACTTTTCCACTGTGAACCTTGCGTCTTCATATGTTGTTGGTAACAGGTATCGTTCAAAAACGTGCGCTGACAATGCACTCGTTCTTGTCCTTCGTCCAGACAGGGTTGAGAGGCCAAACATCCTGAGCATTTCGATCAACGATGCTTGTGTTGTTCAAGACTGTTATAGCTATCATCATATTTCTCGCAATAATAACTGTATTCCAGGAATGCGACGATGCTGGTAATAGCATCGAAATGTTCATCGTGATAATAGACGTGAGTGTATTTTCCATTTTTGAAATTTTAGCCTCGAAATAACAGAGGTCCGCACACTTCTTGAGGGTGCACTTTCAAGGTGTAGCGTGAAGCCAAAACATCTTCTAATTTTTGAATTTCGGGAATGCCGCTGTGTGTGTCTTTAGATAGCCCCGCTTGATGTAACAGGAGTTATGTATCTCTTTGTTGTTAGGCTCGGTCTGATCTTTGAATATTTTTCAAGGCCCTTTTCCATTCTGCCGTGTCGTTCTTGTCGGCATACGTTCGTCCCACCACGATGGCATGGGCTAAACACAACTGGTCTTGAGGGTTGTTAATTCGGACGAGACTACGCTTGACGCTGCGAAGGTCGTCCACCAATAACACCTGTTGCGACCGGTCCCTTGAAGAAAAGACACGTGCATCATGAACAGTGTCGCTTTCCCATCGGTGATGTGAAACTTGTCGTTGGATTGCTGCACGTGTTGAATCTTATCGATGGCTTTGGAAGGTATCAATTCTGTCGTCCTGCTATAATCGATCCAAACGGGGGACTTCAAACTGTCGTGATGAATGGAAAGTCTCAAGCGATCATATTCCTTGATTTCATATTGCAGTTTCAGTATGGTTAACAAAGAATCCCACACCTCGATGATGAACTCTTCTGCATTCTCCTAAGGTACTTCTCACGTGAAATCTTTAAACTTAAGCGTGTACGTGTAAGCTGTAGTTCTCAATTTTCTAGAGGAGCACTTTTCGGTCTCTCGAATGTGTTAGTAATTTTTAGGGTGTACTGGCGGTGTTGGACTTTGCTTTGGTATAGACTCTCTGGGTCTGGATTCGGGCTCATTCATGTTATCTTCAAAATCGCTGATATGAATCTGAGCCAAGACTGAAATGTAAGAGGCGATAAATCAGTTTTCTGCCTCTTACTTTCTTTTCCTTTCTCCCCGAAATGATACGATCGTTTCATCTTGACTGCAACAAGTCAAATGACATCATTTTATACGCCATGGTCCCCTATTTATTCATGTCAGACTAGTGTATATATAAAGGGCCAGTGTCTTCCCTTCCAGTATTAATTTCACTCTCAAACCTACCAGAACATTGGAAGAGCCAACACAGATCGAACTTCTGATCAGAACCTTGCGAGGTGTCAGACGAATGTATTATTCAGATAAGCCGAAGGACTATTCCCCCTCCTTTAGAGATAAAAGCAAGATACTTGCTATATCTGTCACATGAAAGGGCATTGGGCTACAGAATGTCCAGCCCGTCAAAAAAGCAAGACAGGTATCAGAAGATACAAAGGTCAAGATACCTGTTATCATTACCAAGAGAAAGGACATTGGTCTTCAAACTGCCCTAAGAAACAACAGGAGCAAGAGGAATGGAGGAGTTCCAGACAGGAAGAAAAGGAGGTACACTTCCAAAAAAGAAGAACCCAGACACGTCCAGAAAGGGCAAAAAGAGAAGAAAAGAAGACGAGGAAAAAGTGCGGTAGAATAAGAGGAAAAAACCTATGAAAGTGAAGAAATTCAAAACCAGAGAGAGTGAACAAAGACACAGAAGAAATTGTGTTGTGAATTGGATTGTAAAATTTGTACCAGAATAAACCACATAGAAAACGTAAATGCCTCGTGGTTTTGAATTTTTAGAATAAGGACCTACACTCACGCACTCACACACGTGCATCATGGGGAAAAAAAGGGATTTAGAGTTTTTATTGATTTTGGCGAAATTATTCCTATTTCTTTTCGAGGGAAGTAGGTAGCCCTGAAAAGGACCGTTGGGTGTTTGTTTTTTACAAACAAACTCAGGATCGGGAAGTAATTAGCTTTAACTGCCTTAAGCCTTTGCCACGGCCAAGGCCACCTTCTGGAAAGTTCCTGTCGATGATTTGGTATAAATCACTTGGGCTGGTATCTCAGGTATAGTAACAGGGTTGGGCTGATTGGCTCGAGAAGGTCTTTTTCTCTTGGTTCGTAATAAAGAAGTCTGATACATTCGTTTCAGACTCCTTAACTCTGCCAAAATGTCAAAAAGCACCATCACTGTTTGACTGTCACTGTCCTCCTTCTCACCTAGACCTTGTTTTTTCTCTGCTGCTGCTTCTTCCTGTCGTTTCCTTCTTGTCTCTTCTTCTTGATGTTGCTGTTGAAGAAGAAAAGCTTGTTCTGCTTCTTTCTGCTGCTGTAAAAATTTCTCAAATTCTTCTTTCTGTCTCTGTTTAAGATCCTCGACGTGTGGTAAGGAACGATAAGGTGGCGAAGGTGCTGGTTCCGAAAAGATTAATTGCGAATAAGACAGAAAATCCACTAAATCCCAATTAAAATCGGCCTCTTCTCGAATCAGGACTGTGTTGACTTTGGTAGCCAGTGCTATCCATCGCTTTTCGGCTCTACGACCGGTACACTCCAATTCATAATCTTCTTAGTTTCCGTCATGTTTGAAAGCTCTGTCGCAAGGATTCACTGCGCAGAGACGCTAGCGCATCTGTCTAGGGAATGTGACGTCACGGGCAGCTCTCTTTGGATTGGAAGACAGACTCCGCACTGTGACTGAATTTTGTAATGCGTATTGGGATTGGTGAAAAAACTCAATCCGTTTCGATCGGCTCTTCCACTATAAATAAACGCGGTTCACTTCATTCCCTTCACCTGTTCTCGTCACAATATATGGACTAACATTGAATGATCTAACCTCGTATCGTCGATGCTGTTCCGCACGGACTTACCCATGTATGTCAGATCATCATGGAGAATCATCCGGATCACCAATACGAGCGTTTGGAAAAGAAGGATCTTTGTGGAGAGACACGGCTGTCTGAAGAGAATCCTCGTCTAAGGTCCAGAAGTCAAAAGAAGTTTGAGGAAGAGAAGAAGACATGTGCGATGCCCTCTATATTAATGGAATGGCGTTAACAAAAAACCAAATGCCCTTTTCAGGGCCCCTCCACTGTCTGGAAAAGATTTGCTCTCTTGCCTAAAAATGTTTTAGTCGATTTTATTTTTTAGGTGTGATAGATTTATGTTCATAAATCTATGTATATGAGTCCTAGGTCTATGTCCCGCCAGTCACGCCAAGCGTTCTATCCAGTTCTACGTCCCGCCCAGCCTAGTGTTTTGCTTTTTTCCCTCTGTTCGATCCGAATGAGGTCATCTCCTTGCAACTACTGCCAATATCTAGTACCGTGACGTCACCCCTGTTCCACTTACCTTGTCGCTAGACAGTCCCAATAATTTTATGTCGCTGTATAGTCCCATAAATGTTAAAATTTCCCATGTTAAATTCCCCTTGTGGCAAGTGTACAACTCGATGTTAAATTTTTCTTGTCGCTAGGGTACAACTCACCAAGTTTAACATTAAAGTCCCATTGTCGCTATAGTATCCCACTTAACTACTCCCGTCGTTAATACTAATAAGCTGGCACCAGTGATAAATTCTGCTAGCCCATCATTGTTATTATTAATCTGGCAACAATGATAACTTCTCGGAACCTGTCATTAATGCTATTAATCTTCAACAATGATAAATTATGATAGCTCGTCGTTAATATTGTGAAGCTGGGCAACAATGAAATGCAATTGATAAACTGGACATTGATAAGACTCTTCAAGTATTCTGGATGTGAGAGTCATAGCCTGAGTAGCAAACAGATTGAACAATCTGAACCTTAGTGAAATTCAATATGATTTTAACAACGTGAACTCAAAGACAAAATAAATAGGTCGAAATTTCGAATTCCAGACATCCATACAGGTATCCTATTCTAAATTACTAGACCAGTCAGACGTTAGTATTACACAAATTAAAAAATTCCAAACCTGTCAGATTGGAGTCAAGCTAATAAAACGTAGTCTCTTACATGATTGATTATTATTTATTTGTACAAGAGTAGGTAAGCAAATTTTGCGCTTCGTGTAAGTAAGGCACATCAGTACATATCTTAAAGGGATGTGATACTAAATTTGGCAGAGGTTAAAAATCTTTCCTTGAGCTTTACTACGTGTTTTGGATTCAATGAACCGTTAACACATTTTATGGTGTTCTACTCATAAAAGATGCCATTTATGTATGCAATAAATGATAACTATTTCCAGATTCATTGAATGTTAACACATGTTCATGATTTCTGTTTATAAGACGATGCCGTGTATTTATCAAATAATTCAGGACTTGTGTGTACACAATAAGCGATGATGTACATGTGCACACAAAATGATGACGTTGCATTTTAACAAGAATAGCATACAAAATAGTTAAATATATAATGAAATTAAAATGAATACGTCGATTATGCACCAATATCAAAAAGTGAAGAAGAAAAAACTTACAACCGCCTTTAATACGTCTGAAATAGAAAGGAATTAAAGGGAAACAAAGATAATTTTTAGACAAAGCTATAACAGAAAGACTAAGTTATTTATTTAAAAGAACCGTCAATGCGTATAGATTTCTATAATGGTAAAAAAACAGGATTATTTAATATTTTTAATGACTTTGAACTATATCTGAAGATGTTTCACAAGTTGTTTCTGTAAAAGCACAGTTAGAAGCAACAATTAAATTTTTTACAAATTGACTATACATTATTGACATGTGTCATTTGAATGTCTCAGTATCGGATCGAATCAGCATATCTGACAACAGGATCATCAAATTAATCATTCTTCCCTACATGGATTATACTTACTTTGTCTTTTAATTTCCTCTGCAAAAATGTTTTTCGCTCCGTTAGAGATTGTATATCAGCCTTTGGCATACTACTATTTGTACATCGTGAATACTGGCAGGGTTTGATCCAAGTTTAAACGAGTCTTTTTGATTTCTGTAAATCAATGTTATATCCAAAGATACTGAACATTGTCTTAACCATGTCACTTGGCTATAAGACCATAGTTCGCCGCCGACTACATTGTTCAATTTCTTCTTTGAATCTGTCATGTAATATCGAATACTCGCTAAATTTTTACCATCGCTATTGTAATCGTTCTGCCCTAAAATATGCAACTTTATTGCCTTTGTAGCTGTTTCCTGAACTGTGGAAACATACTCTGTAATACAATTGTCGTTCATAACAGTCAAAACAGACTATGGAATAGTTATTCCATTCATAAGTTGTTTGCCGTCGATGCGGATTACGTTTTTTCTGATGCTTTGATTTTATTTGGATATTCCCCTTATCTATTAATTAGGCGTTTTTTTGCATAAAGAAGTAAATCCAACTTGTTGAAACTTCAATAATAAGTTTATCATTTTCTCTACATAACCTGGTTGAATTAATTCTACAAAAACTGTCAAATGATTTAACCTTTCAGGATCACAAATAAATCTCGCCAATCTCTTTTTCCCCAGTTAATTTCCTTCCAAATTAGACAAATCTTTATATGGTTTACAATAGTATCTATTAGCACCAATTCTTTTTATATTTTTTCCTTTCATCTGTTTCCTTTCACAGTCTGGTGGAATGTTATATCTGTTGCAGATCATTTAATTGTGAATTCGTGGTTTTTCATTAGTAACAATTGCCTCGGTCTTACAAAAAATTACACGTTCGTCGATACTTAAATTCGTTAGATCGGGTCCTTAAATTCGTAGTTTGTTGTAAGCACGAACTTCCTGAAAATGGTACCACAACAAATTGTGAATTCAGAAAATTGCGTCTTTTAAATTTCTAACGTTTGTTTTTCCTTTTTGTAGGTCTAAAAGCATCTTCTCAGGACAAATATGCTTTTTTATTCGGATAAAAGTTTCCATATCTGGCAATAAATATGAAAAATGTAAACAGATTTAAGTGTCTCTAGTACAATCTCTGTTACATGCCGGTAGGAAATACTACACAATGTCTTAACCATGTAACTTTGCTATAAGACCATAGTTCGCCACCAACATCATTGTTAAATTTCTGTTTTGAATCTGTCGTGTACTTTCGAAGACTCGCTAAATTTTAATGATGCCATCTACACATCCTGGTTTAACTAATTATACCGAAATCCCATGTCACACTGTGGTACGTATCTGCTAACGGAGTCATCACTGTCAAATTTTAAAGTGTAGCTGTCAAAAAACTTTTAATGATTTGTTCGTGAAAGAATGAGATTCAATGTTGAAAATGTTTTATTTGGTTAAATATTTATATTAATGTCAACTCAAGCATTAGACTGTCAACTGAAGAGTTTCAAGACAAAGGCAAAGTGCTTCATTATTTGAATTTTAATCTGAAACCCATAAAGTAAGTTTAAAAACCGGAGTGTTATATGTTCTTCTCCTATACATATATACACTGATGCACTGTTTAATGTTTTTGGTTTTCACACTCACATTTTATTCTTTTTTTATTTGTTTTCTCTGTCACAAATTGTTTATTTTTACCGTTTATTCATTTGATCTTTCAACACTTTGTTTTCATCTTTGCACATGTGATCATGACTATCATATAGACCTAATTCTTGCTTGTATCGCATGCACGTTATATTGTCTCCCTTCAAATCTTTAGTTTGTAAACGACTAGATCAAATAAAATTATCTTACTGATTTGAGATATTTTCTCTGCAAGGTTAGAATGGTAGCCCTTTTGAAAATTTGCAGTTTGGTTTGTCTTATAAGCGAGTATATGTGGTATTCAATGTTCTTTAAAAACTGTTAAACTCTCCACAATCAACACTTGTGTGCCAATTTAAGTTGAAAAATGTTTTGTTTTTTATATTGAAAAAAAACTTAACCTTTTTGTTGCAAACTCTTTCCTGACTCAAACTGTATCTATCATCCTTTGGATGTTTTATAAAATCATTGGGTGTATTGTCTCCTTTTCTCTTTTCCATTTTGAGCCCAAGGATATATTTTTAGGACAAATATCTATCACTGTCGAAGAGAGTTATAGCCTGTGTAACTTTGTATTTTGTATATGCTTGAATGTCAACAATATCTGTCTGCCACTGATCATCCACGTAGCTAACATCATCTCTTCTTTTGGAAATCTGTTTCACACAAGCTTGATTAACGTGTAAGTAGAGTTTCAGTTAACCATCGTTTCAATTCAGTATATGTTCTTTTTTTTTGTCTAGTTTAATCTGTTCCCACAATGGGTTTAAATTCGTTGAAGTGATTTGATTAAAACATTGTCTTTAGGTGTTATTAATAAAATAACAGGACGAAAGTCTAAAACAAAAATAATAATGACTTCAGATTTATGCTATTTGCATGGATCACTCTGTTACATGGAACACGCAAAATCACCATAAAATGTTTCAAATCCATAAATACCATCACTGTTTTCTTCAAATTAAAATAGATTGACCTCGTAAAGATTAGGAGATCTTCAAGTTGTGTTGCACATTCAGCCGAAAACAAATTTGCATTGTTACCCACCTCAAATACGTAACTTATTTTTTATGCGTACCCCCTGTTAAGACCCGGCATGTTATGTTAAAATATCAAGAACAGTTTTTCTATTAAAAAAATATAAAAAAATATTAAAAAAATATTTGAGAATGTAACATTGTTCCAATGTGCTACATTTTTAAAATAATGTTATATTTTTTAAATAGTCTAACACACATCGTATTTTGTCCCAGGTTATTGCTATAGATATTGAGGTGAATGACAGTATAAACTTTTCGATGACCACCAGCTCGTCGGTGTTAACAGGATTTTTTTATATTGTCTTGTACTGTAAGTAATGTCCATATAAGTGATGTTTCAATCCATTTTTTTCATATCCAAGAATAAAATAAAACGAACGATATTCCCACCATTGAGAGAATAAAATATTTTATTTATTTATTTATTTATTTATTTTGAACGGAATATACACATCTATCCTGGTCAATTTGCTGGGTCTATACGCCATGTTGGTTGATTGATTTCTTGGTTCCAGTGGCACATTTTATACATTATTGGATAGATCATGCCAAGGAAATGGGAGCTTTTCCAACGACACGTTGAGGCCAGAGTGGATCGAGCCTGTGAGGTGGGTGGAGGTGGAGTGGATGGGGAAGACCGTGGAGGACCTGGCGCCCCCTCCCCCCGCCCCAAAAAAAAAAAAAAAAAATTGAGAGCGAAACGTTTCCTAGAATAAGTTTTGTTTCAGTTAGGTGGTTAAAATTATGAACATGAAATGCTTAAAATGCAGGAGCTTCCAGGGGCTTTGTCCCTTGTGTCTATCTACATACCCTTTGCCTATCTGCTTAGCCCCCCCCCTCCCCCCCAACGATTTTCCATGATCCACCACTGGAGGCAGCCAACCCTAGCTGGCATGGGTGGGTTTCGAACTCGCCACCCATGGATTAATAGTTTGATGTCAGTTATACATGATTTAATGTTTACAAAACATCACAACAAAATGATTATAGCATATGTTGGCTCTGTGCAACGTTAGGTGTGCAAAAAGATAAAAAGCTTAAAAGAAAATAAATTTTCAGATGCGAAATCATAATAATATTTAAAACAAGTTTTCATGCAGACAAAAGACAGTGCTTTTTATTACTGTAATCTTTTAATGAGATGAAATGTGTCAATGTACGGTCAAATATTAGTATTACGCGACAGAAAACGTTAAAAGTTGTTTTTGAAAATGTCCAATAGCAGTAAAGTTTAATGCCTTACTTCACCAGTTCTTCGCGACATGTTTATTATTTTCGTCTTCTCCAGCTGGAAGTATAAAAACAGCGGAGATACTTGACTACGAGGCCAACAAAAGAACACTATTTCCATGTACGTATCTGCTGCGGACGGCAACAACGACGTAAAAAGCTGAAAGTTCACATCAAAGATGTTAATGAACCACCAGAATGTATTTATCCTGCTTATGTCGTTCGTACAATGGAAATTGACCCAAAGGGGAAGGTAATATATCCATGGATACCTAGTTAGTCTTATTTGCTCTTAAATTAGAAATGATTAAATAAATCCAATACTAAAATATAATTGTTCCTTTTCTAAATTGTTTACATGATCTTCCAGAATGTAATATGTTGTTTGTTTAATTTGTTATTTATTGATTCAATTATTTAGGATGATTTTCACATCAAGCTACCGAGCCTTCAGGCGATTAACCTAGACAAAGATGACAAGGTGCGGTATTCCCTTCAATGCGGTGACGACAACAGCTATTTCCTTATAGACATGTTGATGACATCAATGATCATGGTAAGGCCTTCAAGCGCACGCGGTACCACTTCGCTACCACTAGAGACATGACGCTCGTCTCTGTGATTGGCCAAGCCTTTGCACATGATGCTGATACAGCAACCCCAAATAACAAACTTTGGTATAACATAAAATCTTCGATAGTGCCTGATACTATTGATGATAACGGGACTTTGTACTTAGTTCAAGACCTATCTAATGTTCAACTCGGTACTCTTTACCAATTTTCAGTAGAAGTGATCGATGGCGGAAATAGGTCTCAGAGTGAGACCGCAACCATTGTCGTTTTGGCGGGAAATTATTCGACATTAAATTCAGTATTAAGGGCTGAGGAGTTTACATTTCTCGCGTTGCCAGAGAATATAGTATGGTTTGTGACAGCGGCTTACCTGCTTTTACTGCTGTTTGCTCTTGTACTTTACATTTTAGGAAGAACGACTAGTTGTACTAGTCGGAACCAAAGGAGTGTAGCATCTTCGCTAGCCAAGTTTCCGATGTGATAGCGCTATCTACACCTTAGAGTACCGAGCAGATATTTCTGTGCTTCGGGTCTGTGAATTTCATTTCATGCGGCGGCAAGCATCCAATCAAAAATAAGTTGTTAAAATTTGAACGCTGTTCATACATGATCGAGACATGGGGAGCATACAACTTGAATGGACTGATTCCACTGACGATCCGTGTTTGCACAAATACCTTTCACTCAAACAGACATGTAATGGCTTCCCTTTGGTACAAAGTCCTAGTTTCAGTGTAAAACTTGCAAATTATTATTTTTAGGTCAAGTGCCCCAACAATTTTTGGCTGATTTACAATGCACCACGCTGTTGGCATGCTGGCATTACATACTAAGGGAGGCAACTCATGAAATCCAATAGCTGTCTCTAGGACAAAGCACCAATATATCTGTTCGATCTGTCAAGGTGTAGATAGGGTTATCATACCGGAACCTTGGCTAGCGAAGATGAAGGTAATAGTAGTAGTAGTTCTTGTAGGTGTTATTGCAGCTGCGGTAAAAAGGACATAACTAATTGTGATAGTAGCAGTAACGCATTTTTAGTTTAATGCACAGTTCTATGATATTTCCAATATCAGGCACAAGATTACACTATCTCTGCAAATACTTTCTATATGATTTGAAAACCATTGTGATAAATAAGACTAGGGCCAAGACAAGGCTCGACTCACAGTCGAGAATGGACAATGAAACGTATGCGTGTGCTGAAGAATTAAATGATATAGTTCCATCAACTTATAGGTCAACTTATCTTCTTCTTTATCATCTTCTTCGTCGAATAATAGAACCTGTTCTCAAACTGATGCAAAGCAGAGAAACAGAAGTTTTATTATTTTTGTACTTTCTGCAACGACATGGTCTTCATAATCGATGATATTGTAATACTTTCTGCGGAGCACAATTTTAGGTCAAAGCGTGGCATACCTCTTGCAAATAACTCTTGGAATGATGATCAAGATTGGGAGTTTCTCACAAGCGAGCCCTTAAATGTGATGAGATTAATTAATGTTAACGGAGAATCGGAGACACAGTTCCCTGATTCCAATTGACGAAATTTCCGAACGAGAAATAAAGTTTTCATTAATGACTGTATGTAAATAAAATACATACAAAAACTTTTATTTCACTACATCTATACTAACTTAAATATCTCGGGCACCTTTTTATCCAAAGATTTACATTCTGTATAATCACACTGTCATTTATATGTGATTATCATATATAAGCAAAAACCGTGCATATATATTAGGATATATTTCGTTTTTAGTATTGCTATTTCCAACCCAATGAGAATGGCATTACTTCTTTCTTCATATTTGCATTTCGCATGCCAACAGACGTCAGTAGTTAAGTGGGATACCCTAGCCTCAATGGGACTTAGCATTAAAAACACCCCTGGGACAATCTAGCCTCAATGGAAATTTAACATGGGGAAAAATCATGGGACAATCTAGCCTCAAGGGGAATTTAATTCGATGAGTGCCATGAGAGGGATAGTAAGAAGTCAAAGAGCATGAATCAAAATTCTTATAGCCAAACAAACCACAAAGACATTTTTTTCAAAACACAACATGTTTTTATTCAAAATCACTTAACACTAACAAACAACTCTAACATTTTTTAACAATAACCCAACAATATAACATCAAACATTTTTTTCAAATCACACATTATTTTGGACAGGGTTGACAACGTTGTGAATGAAATTGTGATTTCCACTGTTGGAAGTCATTAGGCCATTGATGGACACTACGTTTCCTAGCTTGAGACAAAAGACCAGTATAATGGTCACAAAACCATTTATCTACTTTCACATCGTTTCTAGAAGAAGAACGAGGATCAAAATGAGTCATTAAATGTTCTAAGGAATAGCCTAGGCTGCGATGAAGCAGAAAATGCACACAATATTGTCCACACACCAAGGAATCTGTGCCTTGTAATTTCACATTATTGAATCGGGTGGTCTGAGCATTTCTTCTCATAAAGTCAATGATAGCGTCTTCCAAAGGAGGCAATCCGTACGAATCGAAATATTCCACACATCCTTCTTGAAGAAAGTAGACGGCTACCCAGTGGGTTCCTGGGAGATGACTGTCGTCCGTGTTGATCACATAAGCTAGATGGTCTTGAGGTTTGCGATGAGGGAGTTCATCTTTAGCACAGACGACAGGATTCCAAGAAGCCGTGTACGAGCTGTGGTTCAAAAGGTAATAAAGTTCCCAGGTATCCATGTTTTGTGTGGTTTTTTCTTCTTCTTCTTCTTCACAGGTAATGATAAGTCATCAATTCGATCCTGACCTTTTGCTTGAAAATGTCTGACAAGTAAAAGGCGTTTAGATCCGACTTCTTACTCTGGTCCAAGAGAGATTTGATGCGACGGCGCTCCAGAGACGTTAATGGAGGAGAAGAATGTTTATCCAAGCCTTTATACCACTCGTTCAACACGAATTCTATCTCGATGACACCCCAAGCTTTGTCCAGATATTCGTCCAATTTTTCTTCTTGGCTCAACATCAGACATTTGTCGTGTTGAATTTGACTGGAATGATCGTTGTGACATCCATAGCACTCTTCCTTGATAAATTCTTTCATTACATCTGTCAGGAATGTAGCAAAACAGGAGACTAAATGGGCTTCTTGTTCTGGCCATCTTGACTTCATCATGATAACTTCTTCGTCTTGGGATTCTTCTTCTTCTTCTTCCACGGTCTCCTCACATTCCATCTTCAAAGTTTCTTCACTAGGCAAAGAGGGATAACAGTCTTCCATGGCTTCTAATAATCTAGAATGACTTCTCTCAAACTGTTGATTTCTATGGTATTGTCAAATTCTGCATACAGGAGGACGTTCACTGTGTGATCTGGAGGTGGATTTGCAAACTGATGTTCCACACGAATCTGACCCGATTTTATAGGGTGGAAATGTCCCTCGTCGCTGCCTTGGTCTGGAGTGAAATCAAAACCCCACAAAGCATAGCCTCCTGCATAATCGTCGTACGAAATACCGTGACTGGTGTTGGTTCCTAACTGTCCGGTGGCTTCGTACAGGGACAAGTACGATCTCAAATAATTCTTTGCGACACCAAAGTTGGGCTCAAAGGGTCAGGTACACAAGGTCTTGCCGTCGCGACTGACTTCGATCTTGGACACATTGTAATGTTGAAATTCAAAAGGATTTTGATCGTGGGTTCCGTTGAAGGCTGAATTCCTGACGATACCAACAATCAAACGTTTGGGTAACTGTCCTTGGAACAGATGATCTTCGATCATAGATCGCTGTCCAGCGGGAATGGTGAACGTTTTCACTTCTACGCGTCGTATCGGATACTTGGCGGTCGTTCTGCTCAACGTCTGACTGAAGTCGTTTCCCACTTTAGGTAACACTTCCACACGACGCACGTAAAGTCGGGCTTCTTGAATGATAGTTTTGTATTCATTGGCATGGGCCATCAAATGGAAAGCGGCACTGCTACGATTCAGTCTCAGACGGATATCCAGCCCGTTCAGCAAATACTTTTCTTGTAACCATATGTCCAAATGCAAACGATCCATCAGTTCTAAACTTCGCCCTTGCAGAATTTTCTTACGACGGTCGTTAAACCCCACATTGTGAGGATTGTCATCTTCTGTCAGGACTGTGTCGCTAAACGTGCCTACACCTGCCGTGTCAGGTTTCCATACCACGCAAGCATCCAGATGAGTATTCTTGGCTTCTTTTCCGTACGTCAAGAGATTTTCCAGGTAGGCACGATATGGGTAAGTATCCATGCTGCTGCTGACCAGTTTGTTTTTCAAGTACAAGTCCACTTCGCTGAACAAGGAATGCATGAAATTGTTGACAGGAGCTACTCTAGCATCGCCTCCTGGATTGGTGTTGTCCGTTTTGATCACTTTCACTTTCAAATACAGGTAACTGCTATTCAGATCGATGTAATCTTCGGGTTGTCCTTTGATTTCAAACTCGATGGGAGCGGAATCCGTCAAAGAGGAGACGGGATGAAATTTCACCCACTGGGATTCTTGTATGGTCATCATGGTGGGGGGCATGGCAAACAGATCCAGTTCCGACTTGGAACAGGCGCAAGACTCTCGGTGCATCATTTTTTCTCTTTCTCAATAATCGAAAACGTCTAAGTCTCGAACGGTTCTTCTTTTCTTTGCCTTTCTAGCTTTAGACGTGTGAAGTCTGGTGAAAGGGTGTTTTCTTCGTCGTCTCTTTCTGCCTTGTCCTTGCTGAATGCCAGACTCGGTAGCGTGCAGGGCATTTATATGTGTCTCGTCGGCCCAAAAGGTCTTTGCCCGTTTGCAGCAAGACATTTTTACCTGCCCTCATGAAGGCTTCTTAAGGATTTTGTTTGTCGATGATGACATTTTGGAGAAATTCTTTGCCTTGTGTCAGTGCCGCATCTTCCAAGGCGTGCAATCCGCGTGTCACCATCGGTTTCAACACCGGGGCCACTGAACGAAAGGCCGATTTTAACATATCTCCTAAACCGTGTCCTCGCTGTCGAGCAACCCCTCGGTACACTGGATACATGACTTACGAGTCGTGAGAGAACCGTTTTCGAAAATGGAGTTTCACCGTGACTTTTCCTTTGGTGAATGGAATATTTTGTCCCAAATCTCCTTTTACAGCAATGTTGACCGTGTCCAAATACGACTTGCTGACAGGCAAATAATGAGGATGTACAAATTCCCGGTGGACGTGGTAAGTGTTTCCACCTTCCTGGTCACTGGTTGTGGTACTATCCACTTTGAAAGGAATGACACGCAGTAACGGCACAGAGGTGTGTCCCACCACGTTATACTCCACCACATCGGAGTTCACAAACATCAAATTCAGTCCTTGGTTCAGTTCTACCGGGGCACGAAATAACTTGCTAAAAGACTCGTTGTCGTAAATGATTGGTAATTCGTTTTTCTTGAGCATGGCCTTTCTCATGTCCATGTCTCCGCCCAACATGTCAAACAATTCAGGACAAAATAAAATGGACACGATTTTACCCCCGTCAAATTTCATCAAGAAGCGACGAGCTGCTTTGTGGTATTCCATGGTGACACTTTTTTTGACACTTTCCAAAGCTTTCAGAAACACGACAATAAACCTGGAGGCTATGGTGCTGACCAAATGTTGACCACTAAAATAATAGCCTGGGGGAACGAACAAGTGATAGGTGGTGTACTTTTGATTTTTTGTGCCAGGGGTTTTCTTGTCATATTTGCCATAGGTATCCAAGTACTGTTGCAATTGTTCGTCATGAACTTCCACATCAAAAAAGTTTTGATTGGGAAGGACATTGAGGACTTGGGTCGGGGGAATGATTTCTACTAAAGCCACTTCCCAATGGGCTTCGTGATCTAATGGGATGATCTGAGGTAATTTGGCCGTGTAACAGCACAACGTGTTGTTGGGAAACACCTCCATGGAACTGTCACTGGATAAGGTTAAGTAAAATTGGTTTTGGTGACTCATAATTCCAGAGTTCTGTGGCTGTCCGAGGCGTTACTGGACGTCAGAGGCGTGTCTCCGCTCAAAATGGGGTTATTGTTGTTGTTGGAGTGGTGACTGGCACTGGCACTGGACACAAGGTTCCCGTGGTTCCCGTTCGAGAATAGTTTCAGGGAGGGATTGGGAAGCAAGCAACCGATGCAACTGCTCAATAAAATGGTCCACAATTGTTTGTCTCCTTGTTGCAAACTCAAATTGGCAATGGCTGCCCCGATGACACAATACACCACGAAGATTTGGCAGAAAAAGACGATTTGCGTTTTAGGCACACGTTCTCCACATCACACCCACAAGGGTTGTTTTTGTAAATCTTGCAGAGAAGAACTAGGTGAAGGAGTGGTCAACGTAGCTGCGTCTGTGTGAAAGGGCATGATGGTCACTTCTTTTTATAGTCGATGACTTGCGAAGCATCGATCCAAGAATCAAAACTGGGTGGATATCCTTTCCAACGTACTTTGACTTCTTTGACACGTCGTTTGCCCACTTTACGGGTTCTGTGTTCGAGAATGCTTTCGATGTCGTACAGGTCGTCTTCTTTTTTGGTGACACGTTGTAACTCGGGTAAGTAAAACGTTCCTTTGAGCACTTCTCCGTTCATGTCTTCCAATTTATAGACGGCAGGATGACGGCCATGCACTCGTCCAGTGACACGAAACAATTCGGTCGTCCAGTTAGGTAAGTAACCTTTGTCGAAAGTGCGTTTGGTTTTGCCAATGCGTACCCAATCTCCTACGGTCAACACTCCACTTTTCTTGGGGGCAGCCCTCGTCGGGGACGTACCAAACAGGCGCTCAAACACAAGCACCTCTTTCTCGGGAGTCACCTCTTGCGGGGCACGTCCGATGCTTCGATGGTAAGATTGGTTGTACGCATGCACCAGGTGCGGTAAGATGTCGATGTACTTCAGAGTGTGGTGATGCGTAAAATATTTCCACATACGCTCTTTCAAAGTGCGTTGAAAACGTTCCACGATGCTGGCTTTGGTTTCGGGATTCTCGGTGGTGAAAAAATGAATGACACGTTTCTTTAATTCTTTTTGGAAAGCTTGGTTCAGAAATTCGGTGCCTTTGTCCGTTTGCCATCGAAGAGGGTGACGACCGCTTTGTTTCAACACCCGTTGCAGGGCTCGCACTAACTCGCCGCTCGATTTGGAAGTCAAGGGTACGACCCAGGAAAATTTGGAAAAGACGTCGATGACACAAAACAAATATTTGTAGCCACGATTGTAGCTGGCCAAATGAGAGACAGCGGCTAAATCGGCTTGCCATTGATGAGCGATGCCTTCCACTTGGGTGCGACTTTTGGCAAACTTGCGTCGAATGGGTTTGTGTAAAGTGTAGGTAGCTTGTTCTTGTAACCATCGTTGCACTTGAGGTAAACGGAGACTTTTCAGTCGCATTTTGGCAGCACGATACAATTTTTGAACTCCTGCGTAACCTGCAGGATGCGAGGGATCGTAGTAAATGCTGGCTAACACTTTTTCCATTTTGTGTTTGTGTGTTAATAAGGCACCCACTCTTGGAAGATGCTACTCTTTTTCTCTTGGGGTACTTTCTTGGATTGCAATGCTTTGCGTGTGCGACCAGCGGTAGGTGTCGCAGAGGAGGATGTCGGAACAGGGGAAATCGGTTCTTGTTTCACTTCTGTCTTCACTTCTGTCTTCACTTTCTTTTTCTCTTGTGATAAAGAAGGGGTGGTCATCATCTTTTTAATCCATCCAATTCTGGAGGTAGGTGGTGTTGTTAACTTGCGTACTTTTTCTGGTGGAGTTTGAAACCCTTCTTCTTCTTCTTCTTTTTCTGTCTTGATCACTGGTACTGGTGGTGGTGGTACTTGTGATGGTGCTGGACTTTTCATCAAGGTCTTAAAATCTTTCAGAGTGGGTAGAGCTGTTTCGTCTAAAGCTTTCTGGTGAAAGAGTTGTAGTCGTTGCAAGAGTTGACCGTACTTTTGCGATTTTTCTGTTTCGGACAAATCTTGGCGATCCATCAAGGACTGCACTTCGTGTTGTAACTGGGACATTTCGCTCAAATGGGGATTAGGAGGTAAATGCGGGGTGCGTTGTTCTTGCCAACGATGGTATTCCATCCATCGTTTGTAAGGCACTAAAGCTAGTTTTCGTCCTTCCATGGGGTTGTCAAGGGTCGATTCTGAGATCTTAGGACTTCAGAGGGCCTTTTTATCTTGCTCCCATCAGTCCTCCCAACATGGTTCCCAAGACTCCTTTCAGCAAGGGGCCTAACAAGAGGAGTAAAATGCCTCCACGTTGGACCAACATCTTCTTCTTTTGACGAAGGGGGATTTTCTTTTGAACCATTTGGCGAAGAACGTGACGATGTTTGCCTAAGCATTGTTTCTGGTGTTTGGACAAAGGGATCGTACCTTTCAAGACGTTCAAACAACATTCGCACACGTATCGATGACCTCTTTGGAAGCTGATTGAATGAGTTTTTTTCGTAGAGGTGGAGAAGTGTTGGACAGGACAGATAACATGTCCCCATGTTTGACTAAACGTGGTGGCAGTCCTTTCCTTTTCTTTCCTTGGGGTTTTTTTAGAAGAGGGATGTTTTTTGGAAGGTGACATCTTTGAATCTTCAGGAGCACCAAAACACTGATACCCCGACTTGGTCACACACCTTTTTTATACTGGAACCCGTCGCCACTGATTGTCTTTACGTCGTATCAACTTCAGGACAGACATGACACGTCGTGTAGGGGTACGCAACGGACTAAATCGAGCCAGTTCTTGCTTGGACAAATCCAGCAAACTTTGTAACATGCCCGATCTTTCTTGGACTTTGATTTTGGGAGAAGGTACTTTGTGAACAGCAGCCACTGCCACTAAATTGGAGGGTCCTGCCACAGGGGAAGTTCTTGGGGTCATCAACGGAGAAGTTCTTGGTGTGATCAACATCTCCAAGTACTCTTCAGTTCTTGGTGTCATCAACGGAGAAGTGGATGAACTTGAGGCTGCCGGAAACGCGGTCACCGCAGTGGCAGGTCGTGGTTTGCGAGTGTAAGGTTGCGTCCTGGCCGAAGTGCCTCTCTTGCGACTAGTTTTCTTCTGTGGACTTTTCTTTTTCTGGGGACTTTTTCTCTGTTTATTTTTCTGGGGGCTTCTTTTCTTTTTCCGGGGTGGTGTCTGGTAAGAGGAGGGTCCCGCCACTGGAGAAGTTCTCCTTGGGGACCTGGTCTTTTTCTTCTTCTTTGAGCTTCGTTTGACTTTTTTCTTGGGGAGAACTTTGGGGGCATTAGGATCCCATCTTAACAGAGAGCGAATGATGACCCCTCCTAGAGTACCGCTCCCTCCAGGTTTCAAAATGATTTGTTTTTTGGTTTGAGTGTCGATGCGGGGATCGGCCAGTTGGGTCAAAGCGACTTTGTTTCGATCAAAAAAGCGTTTGGTTTGATGAGGAATCTGAATGATCCCTTGGAGTAATTGACGTGCCGTCACCGTGAACCATCGTAAGACTTCTTTGACACTAGCTTCTAAGACACGAGCTCGTGTTTGTGGATTTTTTTCTCGACTGATGCCATACAAGGCACGAATCAATTTGACGGGAAGATGCGACTGAAGGGACGTCATGTTGACGTTGTGTGAGACAGACGAAAAGGCTCTGAGGTTTGTATAGATTTTTTTTTTGTGGAATGAAGTTAAGTCGAGGACGGAGACGTGTACAGGACAGGCCCTCCGTCTTGGCACCAGTGGTGAAACAAATGGGTACGAAATCGCAAATCATCGGGGGTCGCAGATTTCAAATCGACAAGTAAATAGGCGTGTGGAGTTTGAGTGACATCGTCGTACGCCTGAGTTAGCCAAGGCGTTCCTAACTGTTTGGCTAATACTTGCACTTGCGATTTATCTCGAGGGCTTTTAAACAAGACCACGTAATGCGCATTGAGCCTGATGGTGCGATGGGCTTTACTTTGTTGAAACAAATTTTGAGTGATGTAAACGACACTGGCATTACGATGATGCCCTTTGCGTGTGAACCACAGTTTAATTTCTTCTTCGTCTTCTCCTAACATGTCGTCGAAAATGACCAAATGGGTTTGACTGGAGTCAGAGACGATGCCGTCGTCTTCTTTAGGAATGCCTTTCACAAACACGACGATGGAATCGCCTTGACTTTCTCGCAAGAGGCTGTACGCCGATTGCCACACTTTGTAACACCACACGATCCGTTGAGGAAGAGGGAGCAGAGACAGCAGAGGTGGCCATAGTGTCTGGAATGTCACTTGTGACACGAAAACAAACAAGACAAGACTTTATATACTTTTTTCAGGACACGTTTATTGAATGTTTTAAACATGAACACGAAAGACAAAAATACATAAAAGCCAAAGGCTTAAGTACAACGATAAAAGGCACATGATAACCATCAACGTGGAATAAAAACAAGTGTCTGTACAACATGTTTTGGGTAATGTTCTGACCAGTTCTATAGAGGGTAAGGTCACACAAGTGTCCTCCCGAAAGGGTCTTTCAGGGATGTCCACTACAGTCCTGTCCTGGGTGACGGGTTCTTCTGGTACTGTCACTAACACAGGTTGAAAAGTCGCAAGGCGCACAATCGCATTCCACTTCAGAAGCCCCACACT
This sequence comes from Sinohyriopsis cumingii, assembly GCA_028554795.2. Taxonomy (NCBI): domain Eukaryota; kingdom Metazoa; phylum Mollusca; class Bivalvia; order Unionida; family Unionidae; genus Sinohyriopsis; species Sinohyriopsis cumingii. Next base: position 22,361,845 of record CM068831.1, read on the forward strand.
TGAATTGTGTTTTTCTAAACTTGTTTTGTGTTTCTCTGAAAGTATTCATCTTGTTCACTTGGTCTTGGTAGTCACAATGAACTATCGATCTTGCCTAGGGTTCCTTTTTTTATATACAGACCAATACCGGCGTGTCCATACGGTAAGGTGAAATGATTGGGAAGTCGCACTCGCTTCTGGTACACGATTTGATAGACTTTTTCCAAGGGTCGACTGACGATGTGGTGAGTGGGTAAACGTACAATCTTGTTGGGTTGATAGGCGGTCACTTTAAAGTGTTCATCCTCTCCAGATTGCAAGGCTTCTTTCAATACTCCAAAGTTGACCACTCGACTGGTACGATAATTCAGAGTCAATCCTTTCACTTTACACTTCGTGTGCACTTCTCCTTGTGGGTCCCGGTATTCGTAGCCGTAATTGTTTGGACCGCCACTGACGAAACTTAGAATCTTGTCGTCGGGATGCTCGTGTGTCCAGGCTCTTAAACGGTCTCCTTCGAAGTCAGGGTGCTGTTGACTCGGGTGATGGATGTAAATGCAACTGTCCGTGTCAAAGTACAGGACGCGTTCCCCTAACAGTTCTAAAGCTTCGTACAATTTTAAGCGAGCATGAGCTGTCACGTAAGCCGCAATGATGACATTTCCAAAAGGGTCGTCTTGTACAAAGTCCAGATCTTCTTCGTAATTGACCAAGATCAAATCCTCGCGAACGACGTCCACGTGTTTCATGAATTTGGTTTTGTCGTGAATCATCTGAAAGTAGCGGGAAAGTTCTGTCAAATACTCCGTCTTGGGTAAACACGGACGTTGTGCCATTTTACCCCACAAGCAATTTAACATCACTTTGGCAAACGATCGCCTGCCTTCGTTTTTCTCGATGTGATCTAAAGTAATGCCTTCTTGTGCCCAGTATTTCTCTTTGAAATGTATTTGGTCTTCGGGAGTGTGACACCAGGAAGGATAGCCACTGGCTTCTTGCTTCAGTTTCAAAAAGGCATCCACGTAGTCTGCGAAAATGCCTTTCTGAGTGGGGTCACCCTTGTGGTATTGTTGTGTCTTGGGAAAGTCACAAATTTCGTACACTTCTAACAGTTGATATCTCATGTCCAGAGCTTTGAACAATTCTACGCTGACCCAGGTTCCCGTCAAAGCCCGTTCTTCCTGGGTGTGCTGACAAGGCTGATCTTGGTTGCACGCTTCGGCACAAGTACGGCACAAAGGAAACATCAGTTTGCCTTGGCAATGGTGAGGTAAGAGGGGATGGTACAAGTCCGTGGGAGGCAAAACTTTGCACTTGATCAAGCCTTCGTATTGTCGAATGTTTTTCAGGTCGATGTGTTCCGTGAACAATTGTGGGTGCCCTGCAGGAAAGCGACAATATTTGCACACGTAGGGATACAGCGAACACACGTCCAAGTATTTGATTTCTTCTCCTTTCTCTTCGTCGGCTTGGTACAGCAAACAGGTGGCATTGGTCCTTCCTTCGTACAAACTATCCCTCGGGTTCAGGGGGTCCATGAACTGGTAACTTTCCACGAGGCGTTTAAATTCGGGATCGGTTTTCAAACGGTGATCGTATTCGTGTTCCCACATTTCCACCACTTGGTATCCTTTCTGTTCTAACTTTAGGTGTCGCTGACAAGTGGCCTGGTACAAGTCTTCCATGGTTCGTTGTAAAAACTGATTTTTAGTGTCGCGGTCAGGGTAACAGACGGGACATCCGTGAAATAAGCAACCGTTAAACTCGTACACGATCTTGGGGTTTTCTAAGTCCCAGCCATCGACCGAATGCGTTCTAATGGTCTTTTCGCCTCCTCCGTTGCGGGCATGCTGAATCCATTTGTCTTCCTTGTCGTACAAGTAATGTAACCAGCGTAGGGTTTTGACCGAGTATTGACGTTTGACATAGTTGGTCGTTTGAGGACTGATGACAGCTACGGTGTTTTCAGGCATGAATCGTTGCCGGTACACTAAGGAACACGCTTTGGCAATGGTGCAAGCTTCTTTCAAAGGATCGACCCCTCCGTGTTCCATGAACAGTTCTCGAAATTTTCCACAGCAACGTCGTAAAATGTCCACGTCGGAACGACAATACTTTAACATTTCTTCCTGAAAGTCGAAAGGGTCCGAGGCGTGAGCCTGGTACCAAGCGTAGAAAGCTTCTCGTTGTTCGGTACGCGTGTTGTCAGGGTCGTAATAGTGAGCCTCAGGTAAATGGGGTAGAACGGCGTGTTGATTGGCTTCCGTATTGAAAAAGTGTGGAAAGTACCCTTTAGCCATTTCTGTCATTCCAAATGTTTTAGGCATTCGGCTCAAAGCATGGCCAAGTAACTCATCGAATCTTTAAACTGTACTTGTCCCACTTGCATGAAAATGATTTTGGCTCCGTTCAAAGTCACTTTAGGACGCTCGGTGCCTTGTTCCGTATAGTATCTCAAAAGAAACTGTCCATCGTATCCGGAGAAATTGTGAGCCATCACCGTGGCATGACGATGACAATCTCCGTAACGTTCGATGTCCTCTTGGCTCCACGTCTTGTCGATGGGGTCTAAGACCCACTGGGCAAAATCAGCTAGCGTGTTCGGTCCCCGAAAGATTTTTTCACGTCCTCCAGGAATCTTGCTGCAGTGAGGGCAATGACTGAAGATAGGTTCTTGAATGCACTTCTCGCACGCTCGATGAGCCACGCAGAAATTAGGAACGTGAATGCCAGTCTCTTGCATGCATTCGAAATCGAAAAAGATGAAATTGCCTTTCTTCTTGTGACCGTCCTCTTTCTCAGGTGGGGGTTGGTATTTTTGCACGTAGCATTGGTGTTCCAAGTCCACGATGTGGTGACAAATGTGACATTTTTTCTTTCCTGAGCATACGTGTGCCTTGGCATTATTGGTACGTATGCCTTGTCCACACGTAGGGCACAATCTCAGCAGTTGACAAGCACATTTCTGCTGTGAACCTTGCGTCTTCAAATGTTGTTGGTAACAGGTAGGGCTGACAAACGTGCGCAGACAAGTTGAACAATGCACTGGTCCTTCGCTCAGACAGAGTGGAGAGGCCAAACATCCTGAACATTTCAATCCACAATGCTTGTGTTGCTCTCGATTGTTATAACCATAGTCACATTTCTCACAGTAATAACCGTATCCCAGGAATGCAGTGATACTGGTAATGGTATCGAAATGGTCATCGTGATGATAAAGGTGAATGTATTTTCCATCCTTAAAATCTTGGCCTCGAAACAACAGAGGCCCACGCACTTCTTGAGGGTGCACTTTCAAGGTGCAGAATGGAGCTAGGGCATCTTGCAATTTTTGCATTTCAGGAATGCCACAGGGTTTGTCTTTGGGCAAGCCAGCTTGCTGCAACAGGAGTTCTGCTTCGTTTCGTTGTATGGCTCGGTCCGATTGTCGAATAGTTTTCCAGGCTTTTTTCCATTCTACCGTGTCGTTCTTGTTGACATAGGTTCGTCCCACCACGATGGCCCTGGCTAAACACATCTGGTCTTGAGGGTTGTGAATTCGGACGAGACTTGTTTTGGTGCTGCGAAGCTCGTCCACCAATAACATCTTTTTGCGTCCTGTCCCTTGAGGAGGAGAGACGTGGGTCATGTCCAGTGTGGCTTTACCATCGGTGATGTCAAACTGGTCATTGGATCGTTGTACGTGTTGAATTTTGTCCATGACTTTTGAAGCAGTCAATTCTGCAGGGGTGCTAAGCTCGATCCAAACAGGGGATTTCAAACCGTCGTGTTGTATGGAAAGTCTCAAGCGATCGTCTTCTTTGGGTTGACATTGTCGCTTGAGTGTGGTGAGCAAAGAATCCCACACCCCGGTGATGAACCCTTCTGCTTTCTCTAACTGTACTTCGGACTGGAAATCTTTAAACTTCACCGTGTATTTGTAAGCCGTGGTTCTAAATTTTCTAGAGGAGCGCTTTTCTGTCTCTCGAATGGAATAGTACTTTTCAGGGTTAACTAAGGGTGGTGAACTTTGTTTAGAAGGTTTGGATTCTAGTTCACTCATGTCCTCTTCAAAATCACTGGCATGAATTTGTGCCAAGACTTCAGCTCTGGTACGAGGCCATAGATCACGTTTCTGCCTCTTACTTTCTTCTTCTTTCTTCTCAAATGAATTGGATCGTTTCATCTTGATAGCAAAACGTCAAATGACTCAAGTTTAAACACCATGGACTAATGTATAGTCCTAGCAAACTAGCGTATATAAAAGGGTGTGTGTCTTGTCCTTTCACTATTCATTTCACTCTCAAACCGAGCACAACGATGGCAGAGACTAGACAGATCGAACGTTTCATCAGAGCTTTCCGAGGGGTCATCCGAAAATTTTCTTCAGACCAGCCGACGGACTACTCTCCTTCCTTTAGAGATAAAAGTGAAGATACTTGCTATATCTGTCAGAAAAAAGGGCATTGGTCTTCAGAGTGTTCAGACTGTCAGAAAAGAAAAACAGGGGTTAAAAGAGACAAAAGTCAAGATACCTGTTATTATTGTCAAGAAAAAGGACATTGGTCTCCAGATTGCCCAAAAAAGAAACAAGAGGAGTCAGAAGAAGAGAGGGATTCTTCAGAGGAAGAAGAGGAGGAAGATAGCAGACAGGTGAAGAAAAAGAAACAGGAGAAGAAAAGAAGAAGGGAAGAAAGTGAGGATGAAGAGGAGGAAAAGACTGTGACGGTGAAGAAATTTAAAAAACAGAGATTAAACAGTGAGACAGAAGAAGTGAATATACTTTTTAAAGTGCTCTGTTGTGAATTGTGAATTGGATTGTAACTATTGATAAAAGAATAAATTAGGTATAAAATGGCAAGCGTCTTTGAGTTTTGATTTTAAATAAGAAGCTACACTCACGCACTCATATACATGTACTATAGGGGTAAAATGGGGTTTTTGGGGGTTTTTTTTTGAGTTATTGGCAATTGAAAGTCGATCTCTTTTCGAGAGAAGTGGGTGGCCCTGAAAAGGGCCTTTGGTTTTTGGTGTAGGGGTGAGTTTAAGCAATCAACTTTAACTGCCTTAAGCCTTTGAAACGGCCGAGGCCTACTTCTGATGATGATGATTGGGTTGAAATCACTAAGGGTGGTACGGTAGGCTTAGTCACAGGGTTGGCGTGTTTAGCTCGGGAAGGTCGTATTCTCTTCGGTCGTGATAAAGACGTCTGATACATTTGTTTCAGACTTCTTAACTCCGCTAAAATGTCTAACAGTACCGTGACCGTTTGATTTTCACCCTCTTGTTTCTTTGCTGCTGCTTCTTGTTGTTGTTGTTGTTTTTTTCTTACCTCTTCTTGCTGTTGGTGCTGTAAAAGAAAAGCTTGTTCCGCTTCCTTTTGTCGTTGTATAAATTTCTCCAATTCTTCTTTCTGTCTCTGTCTAAAATTCTCCACGTGTGGTAATGAAGGTGACGAAGGTTCCGGAACAAATTCTTGCGAGGTAAGAAAATCCACAAAATCCCAATGTACCTCTTCTGAAAGTAAGTCCGGGTTCCCTTGTGTAGTCTCCACTGCTGGTGCACCCCAATGGATCGTTTTCTGAGTTTCCGTCATGTTGAATCACTGTCTCGCATCGATTGACTGCACACAGGCGGTAGCGAATCTATATAGACCACGTGACGTCACAGACTGTTCTCTTCGGATTGGATGCGAGCTGACTGAATTTTGTAACGCGTGTTTGGATTGGTCAATGAACTCAATCCGTTTCAATCCTTCCTCTACCTATAAATAAGCGCAGTTCACTGCATTGATTTACCTGTTCTCGTCGCCTTAGCATGTGGACTGACGTTGAATCTTCCACCCTTGTGTCAACAATGATGTTCAGGACGGACATACCGATGTATGTCCGATCCGAATGGACAGTTGTCCATAGGACCGCCAGCAACCTATGGATACGTAGGATTTACGTGGAGAGGCAAGGATGCCTCAAAAGAGTCCTGATTTACGGTCCTACAGTGAGACGAAGCCTAAGGACAAGAAGAAGTCACAGATGCCCTTCATGTTAAGGGCATATATAAACCCAAAGGCCCTTTTCAGGGCCACCCACATTTCTCGAAAAGAGATCGACTTTCAATTGCCTACCCCATTTTTTTTTTTTTTTTGTGTTTAAAAAAAAAATAGAGACCCCTCCCTGTTTCAATTTTCGTATGTTCCATTTCCATAGACCCATCAGGTCGGGACCGTATTAAAATAGGGTCCCGACCCTGTTCCATTTTTCCCTTATCTCTCAACAGACCCAAGATTTTTTTTTCCATGTTCAATTCCCCTGGAGGCTAGAGTGACCCAAGACTTTTTTCCCATGTTCAATTCCCCTTGAGGCTAGAGTGTCCCGTGATTTTTTTCCATGTTCAATTCCCCTTGAGGCTAGAGTGTCCCATGATTTTTTCCCCATGTTAAATTCCCCCTGAGGCTAGATTGTCCCATGATTTTTCCCCATGTTAAATTTCCATTGAGGCTAGATTGTCCCAGGGGTGTTTTTAATGCTAAGTCCCATTGAGGCTAGGGTATCCCACTTAACTACTGACGTCGATTCACTTTGTTCCATATCAACCCTTGACATCGTTAGCTAGTTAAACAGGTATCTACTGAAACTATATAGCCCCCCCCCCCCCATTGATTCAATCAGATGTGTTACATTTAAATTGTGAAACTGTTAGCAATAATCATAGCGGCCACTGTAAACAACGTCACATGTCGCAGTAAATTCTCCAATTTAAAGATTTAATGCAATTTTTAATTTCGAGTACATCCCTGTGGATATCGTTGAAGTCGCATTATTGAATACGTAATGCCTCGCGTAATGAGATCTCTCTCTGGATAATTGATTTCGCTAGCTATGGGCAGATTTTTGTTTATCTGCCAGAGGGCACTTATTCAGAACATTGTTATCGACAACCGATGGCAAGTAAAGATGGCGCATTTGATAATAAATGCGTTTTGTGGGTGGTGGTGGTTTAGATCAAGTTATCTCCTTACAAACATTTTCGAAAAAAAATTAGAAAATTATTTATAGTTTTTACTAATTATTAAGAACATATCAACCCCAAGAAAATTTATTTCCGATGGAGAAGCTAGAGAAGGAACTACTGCTGGTAAGAAATGACATTTTTAAATACCATTTCTTTGATGGTAGCCAATCATTCGCTGATAAAATGCGTCACACTTTCGGTGCTCATGAGACCACAATTAAAAACCCCACCATCTTTGAATAAAGTGCACAAATTTAGAATTAGCCATTCATTCGCAACTTGGAGGTCAATCATACGGATGGTAACCCGAATGTATGTTGATAGCTGCCATGTGAACTATGTTGGCTATTTAAGGAACAAGAATTCACCGAGACGTTGCGAATTCATTTAACTATATTTTTTTATTCGTAGCTTCTCAGTTAATTCTACAGTTAATCGAGTGGTAGAAATAACAGAGATTATCCGAATAAATTGTGATTTCTTTATTGCTGATAAGAACAAAATGTATGAATTTTCTGTAAATTACTGCGGCAACATTTATCCGAGGTATATTTTTTGTCCCAGCAGAAATATTGGTTGTTTCCGTCAAGTCGAGAAAGAAACCGCCGTTATTAAGAACAACATTTGGAACTAATATATTATTCACATGTCACGTTATGGGGAAGATAAGTCGGTCTTTTCCGTAGCTAAATATGTGGCGCAATCTGTCAGTGACGAATCACCAAATCCATTAAACTGATGTGTATTCCTACAACTACTTCTCGGGTTATTTCACCGACTTATCGGAAATGACCGAGCGATGTTCAGCTCGGGGAAATAACGTCACTGATTAAGTTTAAGACAACTATTTTTAGCTGCCAACCCATGAGAGTGGTTTGCCACCTTTGACCCGAACTAGCTGATACAAATATTTTATTTTTACCAATTATGACCAATCAAATCAAAAGCTACACACCAGTCACTGCATTTAAAAGGGTGGTCGGCTATGGTGGGGTCCAGACTAACCATTGTTGGAAAAACGTCACTGTTGTGCAAATGATGTCAGTCACCAACCAGTCAGGAGGCATGTATATTACATGTTACTGGCTTAAGATACTGGTGTGCCAGCTTAGACCGGTACCAGTCAAAGCCAGCCAGATATCAAAGTTGTAACATGAAACATGAATCTCAAAGCATTAATCGGAATATCCGTGGAATCGAAAACAGAGGAGGACGGAACCTGATCAGGGTCTGAGTTTACCAACAGAACTTTAGTCTAGACTTAAATTTTAGTTCAGAATCCAACGATCTGGAATTTAGGTGTGACTTTAAAGTTGACCAATCACATTTGTCTTATAAATAAACTTGACTTAAGACTTAGGTTGGCGAAACTTAAAACGAGGTCTAATCATCACTACAAACCAAGCCATAAGATAAATGTATGATGAAAGAAAATAAATCTTTGTTATATCAATTTATGGTAATTTGTCAAATGTCGAAATCAAATATGGTAATGAACATATAATAATTAACTCTTCTTTAAAATCTCACTTTCTCCCATATTTTTGTTCTATCCAGGGAAACAAACTACACGGGATACTGTAGTTCCAAAGTTACGTTACAGTCTGTTATCTACCGAGCCTTTGGAACAAAAGAATGAGTTTCGGTTTGTATAACTAATGATTAACTTTTTGGGTTTACTTGAATTAAATATCCATGTTGTTTATAGAGAAATGGTACAACCCGATTCACATTATTTCCTGTAGATGGTGAAAATTTAATATCTGTAAGGACACATTTAAAGCTCCAATGCTGTCTTTTTCATAAATTTCACCATTCGTCCAATCTAACTAAAGTTACAACATCATCACCATCCCCCAACAAATTTGTGAGAGGCAATAGTGTTTCGGCTGTCTGGACTGTACGTGGGCAAGTTCTTTGCAATAATCAAGATGAGAGGTTTAAATTAATATTTTTATATCATTCCTTCGTCATATCCATTTGTTTTCTTCTTTTCTCTCTCTTCGTTTTCAGTATAGGAACTTGTACTTTGCCAGAATCAAAGTCGGTGCAGTTTGAGTACAGTCAATGGTAATCTTTCATACCGGGATCGGTAGTCTGGTTCCCTGAACTCTAAGAGAGGTCAGGGAACCAGACTACTGGATCGGCTGTCGCGGCCATCTGAATGCAAGGTAATTAAGGTCTCAAGGACAGTTTATCTGGTGAATTTTCATCCGACGATGACCAATTACAGAAAAATGAGAATAATTTTACACTGAAGATACAAATAAAAACAAACTAATGATTTTTGTAGAAAGCATACATGTGAGATTTTGACTGCAGTAACCATGTTAATTCCTGATGCAACTGGTGGTTTTTATACTGAACCAACACTGTCACCAACCCCTAAATTTTACATTCATTTTTGACAAGAAATAGCTATTTTGAATATTTTTCTGTGACAAGGCAGCTAAAAGAATCAGTATGTGCCTTATGCATGAATAAAGTTCACTAGTACTATAACAAATTAGCATACTTTTCATCACCCCTCAACCATCTAGATTTTTAGATATTTACCTCTGTAGCAGACACACATAAATATGTAAGCCAAGTCGACAGCTCATTTGCAGCCCAAGTTACGCATTTGATCTCCAATGGAAATCTAACTGTGACAGGCAGTCACCAACAAGCCAACCTATTTCCAAGCCTAACTCAAAGTAAATCTGAACCACATTATAGATTTAGCTTATGTGTGAATTTATAAATGCTAGGCTTGTGATAATTAGGTTCATGCCTTCTACCTTAAAAATTAGGGGGGTGTCAAAATACGAAACTATCCAGTGAGACCTTAACTCCTAATGCCTTGTTAATGATCCTACACGTCCAGTCTGCTTATTGCTGGTTACTTAAATGTGCTCACGTAGGTGAGGAGATTTGTATTTACGAGAAACACCATGTTGTTCGTTGTTGCTATTATTACTATTATTATTATTATTATTTCAGTTAAAGACCAAGCAAAGTGTGTCGATTAAAGTCAATCTTCCGTCGTGTAAATATAATAATATGAGTGTTATCTGTCTCTCTGACACACACACACACACACACACACACGCGCGCGCGCGCGCGCGCTACTGTGACGGTGCAGTTTCCTGAATTACACATTAATTGTAACAAAAGTGCGTTGAAAATAATATAGAAAATAAGTGCTCAATTAACTGTGGCATTTGGCTATGCTATCGAGGAAATTATTCAAACGTTGATTCAGTTGTGTTTACATTGAGAGTTCTTTGCCAAATTTCCAAATGTAATGTCTAATAGTCCATGATAAATACCAGTTTTTGTTATGTGACTCCACAGAATGGTGTTTCCATGAAACTTTGTGCTCAGAGTTGTTTTCTAAAATCACTCAAAATTAAAAAAAAATAAAGAAAAAACCTTACGTTTTTTATACCCACAACCCATTAAAAAATATATGCCACTGAAAAATAAAAAATGCAATAATGCGAAAAAATCTTTGTAGACATTGACTGATTAAACATAATACTGGATTTTTGAAACTCTCACGATCACACAAAGTGACAAACTTTTCACAGAGGTGAAGTATTTAAATATGGTTCGTAATAAATAAATACGGATTCTTGAATAAATTTACGCAAATATTTTATTCCATAATCAATATTCTAAAAGAGAAAATCTGTTTTGCACGTAGTGAGTCGGGACTCAAATCGCCGACAGACATGTAAAACACTATTATGACGGTCCCCTTATGCATTCTTTTAAATGTTTCATCTGTTCTTGTCATTCAACTGTTCAGGATTCTTCAAGAACACGAATGACCAACAGTCGAACGAGACATCAATTCAGAAATTGATTGTCCAGGACTTGGAGAATACGAAGTAAGCCTTTTCATTACATATTGTTTATTAGGAAAAGAATATCTTGATAATGTATACACCATGCACTCGATTTGCAAGGCAAGGAATGTGTATGGCTAACCACGCGTCAGAAAGATGATTTACTAGACAATGAAATGCATTACAAACTACATATTATCTTCAGTTTAAATACCAATTTTGCGATTAATCATGCAAATTCTATTCTATTTTAGTAGCAGCAGGGAAGGTGAACAGGCCACTTGCTTGAAAGTTCTTTTATGAAAATAAAACGTCATCCGAAAAAATGAAAACTACAAGGTCAATAACGTTAAACCGAAGCCTCTAACAAAAACCGAGAGTTTTTCTAATTGGGTTAGCTCATTTTCTTACTTTATCTTTGTCGTTCGTGTTTTTCAAAATTTGTAATGCGTGTTTGTTTACCCTTAGAAAACTCAATTTTTGGTTGCACCCTCTCTGCTGCTGTAGTGTGTGAGTAATTAAATCATCATTATATCAATAATGGAATCTCGCACAGCTAGATTAGCTCGAGAGCCATTAGAGACAATGACAAAATATATTCCAGCCAGTGATTCTGTCAGACAAAAATTGCAAGCTCGTCAAGAGTCTCGGGTGGAATTTGCAGAACAAATATTTAAACCAATTGTCGAACCAACAAAGAAAATTGTTACAGCAACTGTGGCGACTCAAAAACTCTTGAAACATTGCCTATTGATATTGCTGGTCGTCTTCAAGCAGTTCAACCACCATAACAGTAACCTCCTCAACCATACCAGCAATCTCCTCAACCACAACCTGAAGATGAGCCACAACCTCTGCCAAGAGTTAGAACCAACATTACAGATAAATTCACGCCTGAAAGTATTACCGACATCAAAGACCCAGACAAAGTACTTAATATTGCTGTGTTTGGGTATCATGATAGAGATAAGTATGTAAAATCCGAATATGTTAACACGCTAAAAATAATCTGATTGGATTAGGGATGTATATCGCATAGCTAATGATATTTCGCAACTCAGATCTAAGGAAGATATTAATAATTTTTTCATCTTTAACCAGAAAGTTATATGAGCATACTGAATAAGTAATTCAGGAAAGGAGATAAAAAGACGAAGAAATAAAGCCACAACTTGTGAAAGCAAAAAGAAAGGAAACTATTGAAGAAATTACATTCACCAATTAAGAAAAAGGCTAATGCAACAACAAGTAAGGAAGAAGAAACAACTGGAAGTGGTACTGCCACTCAAGGTAGTGGTCTTGTTACTCCATGTCCCAATAATGTCCTTGCCGATGTTGAACGAATAGAAATTCTGATTGGCGGAAAACGAGCCGGTAATAATTCCCAAGAAATTATTGATGAAGCAGCTGATATTTGTCAGCAATTATTTACAGGCACCATGGACATTAACGTTTATCTCACTGATGAAATCGTTGATGATTATCTCAGTGATTGAGGGAATACAAATAGATCAGTGACAAGAAAATAAGATGATCGTACATAATGCTCAACTTGGACCTGTAGCGGTCAGAATACTAAATTCGCGATTACCAACATATAAAGTTACATACGGAGATGGACTCGGCGATATTGTTCGGGGTCTATTTAGAAGGATAGCCCCAAAAGCAATACCGATTGCAAAACAATTATCGATGAAAGCTATTGACGTTGTTCGTGATAAGGTATTGGTTTTGTTGATGATGTTGCTAGTAAAGCGTTCTCAGCAATCAAGGACATACTATCACGATTAATACGACGAAAACCACGGCCAGTAAAATTACCCAGCACTGAAGTTATGCCTGCAAATATTAGTTTAAAAAAAATCAATCAAGCTGCAAATAAAAAAACTAACAGAGTTGGCTGGTGTACCCATGTCAGAAAAAGAAACAAATATAACTGCTAATCTGATAGCAGGAAGTGGTCTCCGTGTTAGACGATAAAAATTATATTAAAATGTTTAAACGTATATCTCTGATCAAGCATTTGACATGGACGCACCAGTTCTCAAGATGAATCTATGTGCGATTATTAATATTATTCTTATGACGCAAGAGAGCCAAATCAGCGTGGACGAATCGAGCTACACTTTAAGGATACAAGCAGATATTTCTTACCCGCTGAAGTATTGATTGAAATTCATGGTAAACTTGTAAAAAATGATAATAATCCATATGGTGATGTGCAGGGTGGATTTGTTAATAACGGAATTATGGCATTATTTAACAGTGCACGATATATTATTGATGGTCGGGAAATTGAGGTTTGTCATAATGATGATGATGTTGCTACGACGATATTGGAGTTATCCCGATACAACTATGATTATTCACGGTCTGCTGGTCCATCGATGATGTTTGCAAAAGATACTGTTGATAATGCTGATGGCAGACCTTATACTTTTCGGAGACCAAAAAATCACGCTGAAGCTGCCGACGTCGACGTTGAAGATTTATTCTTTGTGAATGCAAATTTTAATCTGGGGTTCGCAGTACCTAAAAATCAAACTGATGCTCAGAGAAGATTTATTTGTGCAATACCACTGTCACATATCTTTGGTTTATGCAGAAATCTTAGAAAGGTTATTTTCGGGGCAAAACATACAGTTGTTTTCGTTCGAAATTCCACGGACGAGATTGCTATCTGGTACACTGAAGGAGTTAATGGTCCTGCAGCCGCGGATCTTCATGGAAATGTGACACTGACAAAACTTTCGTTGTGGATGCCAGTAACATACCATCACTCGCTGAAGAACAACGGCTGTTTTCTTTTATGGACAGCGGCGGCAAATCAACTTTATCATGGTTGATGATGACTACAGACTCGATTACGAGCACAACAGGGAGCTTCAGCACTACGACATGTAGTTATAGCTTTTCAAGATATCCGACGAGAGAATTCTCAAATACGAAATCATATGGTATTTGATAAGCTTAGGGTTAGTGAAGTTTCTTTAAGAATAAATAGACATCAAAAACCGTCTGAAGAAATGTTGCTGGTTTTTTTTTAAAAATATTAACGTTGCATGTTTGATGACATTTATGGGGCGTGATCAAAGTGTTGATTTGCAAATATCTCAGCGGGATTTCTCGACGTTTACGATCTACTACTTCTCGTGGAACATTTAGATTTGTCTAGACAGTCAGTCGTTGACGTACATTTTCGAGATAGAATGAGTGCACTACCAGCTGATGTTACTAATTATAGAGCAATCGCTGTCATACTTTCAGATAAAGCAATGTTACTTGAAGATTTAGGTGGACGAATGAGAGTAATTGATGCTGCAGTATAAAACATGTAATTAAATCGCTCACGATATTTATAATGTCATATCATCATGTTAGTGTCAGTCTGACTCCTGGTCATATTAAAAACCTTCAGTCAAAATCAGCAAAAAAATGTGGAATAAAAACATAACTAAAAAAGATCAGATCACAGGTGATCAAAATAAACTATCGTTGTCAGAACGTCAACTCAGGCACTTCAGTGACGCTAAACAATCAAAAACAGGCGTTAAACTGAATCCTTCTGCGAGCGCCATTAAAGATTCAATCAAGACTGGCAGTATTTTTTCACACCTTGTAGCTATACCAGCGTTAATAGCCGCTGAGGCTCCAGCTGTTGCAAAAGCAGCTGAACTTGGTGCTGTTGGAACTGCTGCTGGAATGTCATTAAAGAAAGCAAAGGAAAAGGAATAAAGACTTCTGAAAAAGGGAAAGGCTCTAGGAACCCCTCAATTGTACGGAAAAGGTCTGAGACTTCCAGGAACACTTCGTTGATTCTTCCTATGTTAAATTTTGATTTACTTGATGCTGCTAAGAAATTAAATATAAAAAATTCACATGTGTTTTACCAAAACAACCAAACAATATTGAAACCGGTATCATTAATCTTGATAAAAGTTCGGGTCCAGGTATTAATTGCTATATCAAAATCTTCCGATTCACCTGATAAAGGTGTACATGCGTACATGAGTTATTTTTTTTAAATAATTACTAATTATATATTGGTCGATATTTATGGAAGATCTTCTTCTATCAAAAAGATGCGTGAAATAATTTCAGAAATTCCTATTAACAATTTTTGGAATTTATGGAGACCTCTTGATTTATTAGTTGCAAGTAGAAAGATAGTTTGTGATACACTTCAACAACAATTATTTATGTTACATAAAGAAAAAAATCCAAATCTACCTGTTCCATTGTGTTATAGACCAGAAGATACGCGACGACAAAATATTCAAATTGATATAAAAGGATTGTCAAAAAAACAAAATCTTCTGTTTAATGATATTGTTTTAGTTCCTGTCAGTGTTGTTGAGGACGCGTTTCCGACGGACAAAACTCCGTGGACTCTAGGATATGCCATAAAAATTCATTCGTCACAGGGATTAGCTATGTCTGATACTAATATTTGGAATATTGATGGTCGAATTTAGTTTATCTCGAAGTGTCTCGAGTCAGAAGAATATCTCAGCTGCGGAGGGTTATCTCAGACTTTACAGACACTGCTGGTATTGATAATGATGTAGTAAGAAAAAAGTTAGTTATAAACAATGTGACAAATAAAATAAACTTGACTTTAATCTCGATATTGAATTTGTCATGACACTGAAACAACAGCAAAAAATAATTGTGCAAGCTATAACACAGTAATGTTGCGGCAGTATTCAAATAACAATCCAAGACGATTTACCGTAGACAGAATTAATAGTAATTTTGGTCACACACGCGAAAATGTGATGCTGACCTGTCTTGAATGTAATCGACGTCAAGGCGCTATTTCACACAAGTGAATGCGGTGGTAATTGTGTGTCTTCATGAATTACTTCTAATTGGTCACGTAGATTGTAGGTCTACCCGCGGATCTTACCACACTGGAAACTGTATGTGTCGTCACACTCCAAATAGGATCAGTCGCTCCTTTTTTACCACCTTCAAGTTCACCGGGTTCATATAAATATCTGACAGTCAGATTACCTAGTACTGATTTTTTTGAAAAGGAGTCATGTCGTTGTATTGGTATATGTTCTTTGTGATCGCATTGATGGCTTTCATAGAAATTGCACGAGTAATTTCATTATTTAATGCAGCTATCACACTTGGTAGTCGTGTAACCCATTCACGCGATCTTTTGTCTTTCTGAATTATTTCCTTCGCATACTGATATCCAAAAACCGCTCAAGAAGTGTTCGATTAAATCGTTCAACAATTGTCTCATCACGATGAATTGTGGTATGTCCTCGTCTGATTTTGACGTTACGTTTTTTCATCAGAGATGATACTGCACCAAGATATTCCTTACCAGGATAAACCTGTAGTAAATGTAGCCATCGCAAGGGTCCTCGCTGATAAATTCGTTAAAAAACAGATACAACTTCAGCTGCTGTTTTAGTTGATAGTGGTTCTATTTCTGTATGCCTACTTGCAACGTCAACAATAGTCCACGCGTATTTGTATGTAAGTGATTGACGTCTAAGGTTTTAACGGTTTCGTGTGGTAAAAGCAAATTATCTGCTTGATGAACTTCATTGGGGGTGCTGACATCAAAATGTGCATACTGAAATGTTTTAGGTGGTTGTAGCTAAATTTTCCATATTGCCTGTCATGCTAACCAAATTTGCAGCAACGGAACGTGTGACATTTGCTGCACCAGCAAATTTACTAACGCTGCTCTACCCCTCCTATATCCTCTTGGGCTATAATAAATCGATTCCATTATAATAATAGTAATAATCGGTTGATTAATTACCGGCCCCTAATACTAGTTTACCTTTTATTACAGATTTTACTAGGAAGCTAGCAAGTTTTTCTCTGAGAGATTTTTTTAAAAATGGAATTTAACGAGTGAATCAACTTCACATCTGCAATATGTCGTTGTTGTAAATCATTATTTTTATACGCTACATCATGAACGTCACATGCTTGATCAATCGCATTTGTTGGATACTCTTCAGGTCTTGGTTGATCTCGCTCGTCATGTCGGATATCAAGTTGAGTATAGGACCACAATAATTATATCCAGGAAAATGTTTTTCTCCTGGGTATTTAGCCCATGCAGTTCCTGGTAATTTTAACAATGAAGTAGCAATACTCCGTCAATTTTCTTTAAATTATCAGAATAAATAAACTTATATCTTTTACACATCTACCTGTAAGTGCATATTTTTTATTATTTTTTTAAAATTATTATTGTTGTTAATCCACTTGTTGGGGTTGGATGCTCTGCATCGAACACAATATACAGAGGATATTTGCTTGAAACGAGTGAATAACGGATATATTTCATCGAGTGGATGAAAATACTAGAGTTTTTCACCCACGAGATTTACGTTGGTTACCTAAAGTTTGTGACACAGTGAATTAGCAGATTTCTTACGGTAATGTCAGCTGTTTACCGTACATGTTATGCTGTGCTATGTGTACCTGCGCACAAAATTAGTTCCACATCAGATTGATAAAAATTAACTGATATTTTCAGAATAACAAGCTACAAGTTTCATGGATAATAGACAGGGGTTATTAATAAGAAAACAACCACTACATAAGGAAAATGTAGTTCACTGACAGAAAATCAAAGGGAGGTAAGTATGTTCTGACCCCAAAAAGTAGTTCATGTAGTGAAAAAATAGTTATTTTTTTTTGCTACAGTGAAATATCAATATTATTTTAATTAGAAAATCAAGTAATTCACTGCTTAGCATAAAATAAAAATCCATATTATTTATTATATGTGTACAACATGGATGTCATTGATTCTTCAGCAACGCGAAAGCAGGATGCAGTAAAACATATTTCAACATTAACGAATTCCACCAGAATGATACTAAATAGGTCCATCCGGATCGGGTAAAACACAATTACTGCTTAATTTGATAATGAGATGGCTTAAGTGGGATAAGTTATATTTAGTGGAACCATCCGTAGATGATCAGCGATGATACGGTGTGCTTAAAGATTTTAATAAAAATGCAAAATTGTTGGAGAAGAATGGTAATGATATTATTGCTTTTATCACCGATATTGATGATGCCCCATCTGTAGATGACCTCGATGGATTTAATAATAATCTCGTAGTATGCGATGATGTGATGTGGACAAACAATCAAATCCAGCTCGGATATTTTCTCGAGGTAGACATAAAAAAGACGTGATTTATGTTACTCATTGATATACACAAATACCTAAGGTGATCAGAGATAACTGCAACATTTTAGTTGTGTTTAATGGAGTCAATACACATACTCTGCGAAACATTCATCAGACTTGGTGTTCAGAGGATATGGAAACAAAAAGTTCTTTTCAAAAGCACAATCTGCTCCACACGGATTCATCACGATAAATTTACATGATCCTCGATCGCGATATCATATAGGTCTTGATAAAATATTTAGTTGAGAGACTGATATAATAATGATTTAATTACTCACACACTACAGCAGCATGGAGGGTGCGACCAAAATTTAGTGTCCGAAATGTACACAATTACGCATTGCAAACTTTGAAAAACACGAAGATAAAGACAAAGATAAATTAACAAACTGAGCTGACCCAAATAGAGAAACTCTCGGTTTTGGCTAGATGTTATTGACCTTGTTTTCTTCAGTTTCTTTCGGTTGTATGAAGTTTTATTTTCATAAATGAACTTTCAAGCAAGTGGTCTGTTAACTTGCTGATATTTTATTTTAAGAAAACGTGTATTTGTACACTGTGGACTAGATTCCAATTATGTTTTAAATCTTCGTATTATTAGTCCTTTATAATTTACAATACCGTACGTGTTTTAAAGATATTTTTTTTTAAAATCATTTTCAAAATATTAATAAAGTTAATTTTACAAATAGTTAAGTTTCAAAATTCGTACCTTTTTATTCTGTATAATTTTGTAGAGGTATAGTTTTTGAACAAAGTGGGATTTAGATTTCATCAGCGACATGAGTAATGCCTACTCTTACGTATATGGGGAAGGGCTTGCTGGGAACTATTTGGGTTTTTGTTTCGCAAACAAAAGTCTAATTTGTTTTAATGCCCCCAGTGCATACTGTGGCGGTGAAAGCTTTGTCGATCAGACCGTGGGAACATATTGATCTGGTAAAATCCACTCCATTCATTTCTAGAAGCTTGTTTAGCGGCAGTACTCAATTACCGCCCCCAAATTTTGAAAGAACATCTGCATAGATGGCCTTATTAGATTCTTCTCGCCTCCTTAGCAATGCTTCAATTCTGTGCACATTTGTGAACGGTGTGACTTCAACTTTTTGGACAAAACTATGTTAGCACGATTAACATCAATCCTTTGGAGTCAGACAAATTCAGTTTGGGAGGCATATATGAATTACTACAAAAGTCATCTAATACGATTCTTTTTGGTCAACTGAACAATTACATACACACATATTAGGCAGCCGTTGTTTCTTGTTAGACATCAATCCAGTATACAAGTCGCCGTGGAAACCATGGTCAATGACCGATTTCAAGGAGAGGACAACTCCTAGTGGCGGTTAGGTCAACACCGGAGTGATTGTGGCTATGTGGGAACCAAATACAACTGGAAATTTATTGATTTAATTTAAGCAGACTATCTCGTATTCTTCAGGTTTTAGGCAAACATAGATCTAAAATTATTTTGTGGAGATCAAAGCTTGGTCAAATTTATGGTAAACAAGTTTATTATAAAGTACCAATAATAGGATCCTATTAACTTACTAAGCACATCAAATTAATTTTTGGGTTTAGAAACTTAAATTGTAGTTTGATTACGATTCATTTTATTGTGATTTTAAATAGCGGCCGCTTACACCGCGAGGAAAATGCATCTGTGTTTCAGTAAAGACAAAATAATAGTTACCGTTCTCAGCGTGACATAATTGGTGCCATTTACCAATCATTACTATACATAACATCTAATGTAAATTTACTTTCAGGACATAATCTGTGAACTCGTTTTGTCCAAACCGTTTGCTCCTGTTTTCTTTATTTTCTTTCCTAAACACACCATTTCATAGATAATGTCTATACATTGCGTATCAAGATTTTATATATATATATATATATATATATATATATATATATATATATATATATATATATATATATATATATATATATATATATATATATATATATATATATATGGGGGGGGGGAGAAAGCGATATATATTAGTAAAAGCAGCATCTTGGCATAATTACATGAAGGTAGTTTCATGGCCAGATTCAATCAAGCAGATCCGCACATTAAGTCTTATCACTATTTTAAACTGAAATGTGTACGAAGAGACAAAAGGATAAATTAAACACCTATTGCAGCTTCCAATGAGGTCTTATTTTATTGCCTGAAGTCCTCTAATTAGACGAAATAAGTAATTCGTCAGCGTCCTCCTCACATGCGGGAGGTCGCGGTTTGAACCCCGGCCGATTCATAACAAAGACTTATGAAAACGGTACTAGTTGCCTTGCCTGGCTTTCTGCATTAAGAGGTTAGTGATAGGTCTGGTCGACATGGTGTCAGGACTGGGTGAGTCATGATGCTACATGTCTGCGGGACGATGCCCCAGTGCAGGACATCACTATGAACTGCCCACTGCAGACATCGTAGCGATATGATCGAATAATTGTTAAAGCTAAGTCAAAAATTCAAATCACACACACACACACACACACACACACATTATGGAGATTGTTTGCTTAAATTCAAATTATTGCTGAAATTGCAGATGAAAGGAATTAGATTAGTAGTGACAATCTAGATAAATTAATTCTGGAAAAATAAATTGCAAGAAAAACCTAAACATACATAGTGATAATAAGATCGACACTTCTTTCTTCTCAATGTATCTCCACTTTAAGCATTTTGCCTGACAAACCATATTTAATTTGCAATTGCAAAAAATTGTCTTTGTTTAAAAAAAACTTTTACTAAATGCAAAATCAATTTTCACAATTAAAGATCTCACAGAAAAGGATATGTTTTTGAGGAGATGATCAATAATTTAGAAAGCCAGAAAATGGCTTGACAAGTTCATTCATTTTATTTACTTAATTATAACAAGTATTATGATCTGCGTGAAGATTAATATTATGCTGCTCGCTACACAGAAATGTCTCTTGATCTCGGATAAATGAAATTATATAAGCAAAGGCAAGATCACTGCCTTTGATACAAGTAAAATCGCAAAAAGTGACAAGTTCGACATGCCAGAATTATACGAATAAAATCCCAATTCAAACACTGATATGGTAATGTGCAAAAAATCAACATGTTTTAACAGCTCTATTTATTGATCAATCCTACCACATCGTGAAAAATATATACAGCCCAAGGAGTTGATATAATACAGGTTGTACGTACAATAAGTTATTCATTTTTTTTTAAATGTTGATCTACACTGATAAATAATTACAAAGTTTGTACTTCCTTAATCTAAAAGCTTTGCATTAAAGGCGCACTACTATATAAATTTGCAAAACTTTTTGCTTTCTTTTTCTTTTTATTAATCGAAATGTCTACAAATTTTGAAATTAAGCTTGTGTTCAATTTAAAATGGCCAATAATCCAGTTTAAAAACAATCAAACTTCAACGTATGTAGGCCTTTATCTAAAAATACTGCTCGACTACGCGTAATATGATCATGTGAAAAATATGGTAATCTAGGGTGCAAACAGCGTAAAGGTGGATACTGATGCGTTCACATTAAACCGTTTAATAAAAGGCTAACTACTGCTGTCGCTAATGGGATGAAATAGTTTTAATACATGGTAATGTACTCTCCCTGAAGTAAAGCAATTTTTATATACAGTTTTAGAGCAGTGGATAAAGCACGTAATTTGTTGTGTAGTGAAATCATGGGGGTCATCTCAAGAGTGTTACTGATTTAAAGTTCTTATACATTTCTCTCTCATCAAATAAAATAAAAGAAAAGGACGAACCCTCTTTATTTAAACATGTATTCATCCCAAGTTCATCCACAGTGCAAGATTCATGTTAATAAGTGGAGCTGTATAGGAGTTTTAACATGGATGCCCTCAGCTCTACAAAGTAAATCTCATACTGACATGAAAGTATAAAAGGAAATACTTTAGATAGGTCACAAATCCAAACTCTTATCTCCCCAAAAATGAAGTGAATGTGATTTTTTGTTGGGGGGGGTATTAAACATACTTTAAAAGAAATACCAGGTTTACATTGCCATAACAGTTACGAAGCAGTAATTTGCTGGTTAGACTGTTCAGCGATATTTCCTCTAATTTTATAATTAAAATATTACCAGTGGAACAAAAAATCTATTTTGTACCTGAATGTTAAAGAGTTTTAATGGTTGCTACGTAAGTTGTCGAACACAGAACCTGTTTTAAAAATACTCATCGAATGTTTGACAAAAATATAGCAATTTCGTTAGATGTTGTTGCTATGGAAACTAAAGTTCTGTTACTTCATAAGTTTATGCAGGAGAAGTGATAAAAGAATAATTTATGACATTGTGCATGTCATGTTTCACTTTCTATGAAGCTCCTAGCAACTGAAACACATCTCATATTCTTAGCCCATTTCACAATTATGTTCATGTGAAGAGTTCTTAAGTCCCAAAGTTTGTGTCAATAGACCTTATGGAAAGTTATTTTAAGAAAAAAATCTTCAGAAAAACAACGTTTGCACACTCTATCCTTGTATGCATTATTGTCTCTATACCCCTATAGCTGCATGCACAGAAAATTGATGAAAACTCCAACATAAAGGTGGCTAAGCTGCACATACTCGAAGCACCTAAAAGTTCACATTAATTTCACATAAATTGATGGAAACAGTATCTAGAATCACCCTCTCAAAGTCTATAAATTTAGATCTTGAACATGGCACCAAAACAAAGAGATGTGGCACAACCTCAAGGATTGAGGTAACACAAAAGTACCACACAGCACATAATTAATATGCCAAGCTTGTGCCCTTTTCCCACCAATGACCTTGACCTTTCAACTATAAACCTGCCACATGCATGATATGATGTGGAGCTGGATAAATTTTATCAGAATATACAAAGTCTTTACAAACTGACTTCCCTCTTTTTGTTTTTTACCTTAACCATGTGGGCTGGGGGTATGACTATAAATACATGAGACACTGTCACACCCAGATATACAGACACCTAAAGTTGCAGGAAAATACCTTCTTTGTTCCAAATGTTATATCTGTACATAGACAGAGCTTGAGGGTTTATATTTTTCATGTGACCTTAACGTGGGACTTAAATCATGGTTATGGTATCTCTAACTATGATATAAAACTGTTCAAAGTTTCATGAAAACATTTTCAGTTATCCTTAAAAAATGTATGAAATGACATACATTTTACCTTGCCTCACTGTGAACCTTACTTAGTGGCAGGGTGGACTGTATATGGTACGTGTCACGCCATATAGTCACAATATATACAAGTCATAGTTGTATGAAATCTCTCCAGCTGTCATAAAATTAGGAGCAGGACAAATGTTAACAGAAAGATGGATGGTTGTTGTTGTTGTAGGGTTTAACGCCATTTTTCAGCACAAGATAGACTATACGTAGCGGCCAGTATAATTGGTGGAGGAAGAACCGTGGAAAACCCCTGGAAGAACCACCGACCCACGAGAAGCTACTTGCAGGCTTTCTCACGTACCAACGTTAGCCGAGCCTGAGACTTGAACTCACACAGACAGAGGTGAGATGGCAGTGATCCGTAACGGTGAGCGCTTTAGACCACTTGGCCACTCGGGGCCCCAAGGATGGATGGACAGTGTTTTAACATTATGTACCTAATTTACTATGGTTGTAAAATAAATGCATCTTTAGTTATACCATAACTTAAAATTGACACCATAAGTGTTCTTGCCTAGACCTTGACCTTGCAAAATGTCATCGACATTGTATGCAACGCATTCTGTATCATTATATTTTCTTCCAAATGCCTTATTCTGCTTTAGAGCTATAGCTTGGATACAAAAACTGAACATCTTAACATTTAAGATAGAACCATGAAAGTAGTATATGAAAGAATACACTGGATGTGAGCACGTTCAGTTTCATCTATCTCAATATGGATTTTAGTTCAAGCCTTGACATGAAACATACACACATTGGCATGTGACCATACTGTGGCTAAGATTATGATGGTCACAAAATATCCAATTGTAAAACTGTACAATTTAGTATAATAATAAAGTAATTTTAATGGCTTAAAGTTATAGTAAAGACATCACAAGGAAGTAACCTTGAAATGAGTGTGACCGTTACTTTGTAGATAGGATCTTAATAGTGATAATACAAGACCCACCATCCCAAATATTTCATTTGATGGGTTCATTAGTTAAACAGCTTCTAAACTACAGCCCAACCATGAAAAATAACATTGACCTTTACAACTAGATCGCAAAAGTTATTTTCTAACATGACCTGAGGTCATGATGCATGAATATAACATCTTTTATCTCACTATCCTTTCAAAATTTTTTTAGCTAGGGCCTGACCCCCCCCCCCCATTAGAAAAAAATCATTTGACCCAAGAGTTGAATCCAGGTTTACAGATAGGTCTATATATAACTTGGTTTATTTAAAAGTTTGGAAGTTACAGCACCAAAGAAATGTGGTAATGTCCACTTTTGAATATGAAATGAGGACTATTAAAGTGGCAAACTTGTCACCCTTATCTTACATATATGTAAAAGTTTACCAATTTCCATAGCACTACATCTGTCTGATTCAGAGTTACAAACAGTACCCTAAATCTAACTTTGACCCTGACCTTCAAGAAAGAATGCCAATACTCTTGGGTTCCAAACATCATCCAGTCTCCGAGTGGTATAAAGCACTCACCATTATGGATCACTGCCATTTCACCTGTGTCTGCGTGGGTTTGAGTCTCAGGCTTGTCCAATGTGGGTATGTGAGAAAGCTTGCCAGTAGTTTCTCGTAGGTCGGTGGTTCTTTCCAGGGTTTTCCTGGGATCTTTCTCCAACATTTATACTGGCCGCCATGTATAGCCTATCTTGTGCTGAAAAATGGCGTTAAACCCTACAACAACACCAACCAGTCAAAAGATTATTTTCAGTAAAGCTTCCATGCAGAATAATTTAAAGATTTTGTAGAAAATTACAACTGTATCCTTTCACACAGATTCCATGTGTTCTTCAAGAATTACATGTATGTGGCAGTGTCACTTATACATTTTTCACACTGGACGACTGTCTGTGTAAACATAAAATTCAGTATAATCCAAAGTGAGATACACAAATAACAACTAGAATTGGGTAAATGACATGACATGACATACCAACACAATTCCAATATATACAGTGATGGGCTATGGACTGATCCACAGGCAAGGATTTTGACACTGTAAATGCGTATTTCTCTTTTCTTATCAAGTAAAGTGTGTACATGTATATGGTGGGAATCTTAACAGTTTCAAAGTTATGAGACAAGGGCAAGTCTCCTACTCTTGGGGCATGAAATATAATAAGTGTTGGATATGCATATATTCCCTTGTGCCCATTTAATAAATATAGTTCTAGGGTGGAGATCTAAACAGTTTTCAAGTTGTGAGCCAGGGTCAAGTTTCCAGGCAGAGGGTACAATCCAGGCTCTGTGCTGGATATTTATCTATGTCACCTCGTGCCCTTGAAACATATACAATGTATATCTTATAGGATAGGGATCTTAACAGCTTCCAAGTGATGATCTAGGAGCAAGTATTCTTTTTCAGAGTTTGAACTGGAAATGTGTCCGATTCCTTCTCATCTCCTCCAACTAATATGTGGTTAGAATGTCAGGATCTTGACCGTTTCCGAGCTATGATCCAGGGGTGAGTCCACAACTTAAGGAGCATGACCCATCCATGAGGCAAGAACAAAGAGTATACCCCCAAAGACCAATGCAGAAGTTGTAGCCTTGGACATGAAGATGACACAAATAAACTTTCAGATCTCCACCAATAATACTTAAAATATCTAGTTTTATTATTTAAAAAAATAACTATCCCAAGACAACGGTCTCATCTGAAGAGTCATAATTAAAATTTCAAAAACACCATGTAGATCTAATGATTACCCACAATCATATCCTAAAGTTTTAAATCTGTTTCTTTCATGGTGTAATAGAAATACTACATTATTAACGCAGGGATAAAAAGGCAGTCAGGAAGACCTAATTACAGCTTTTTAAAAGACAGATGTGGTTAAAAGTCATTGTAAATTATGTTTTCACTTATTTAAATATTACGACTGTCAATGATAATTATGGAAAGCTTTCAAACACTATCAATACTTAAAGAAAAAAAAATTGATTGGTTGACAATGCACACCTTTTATGAAATTCATACCATGAAAAACAAAAAACAAATTTACACACCTGTATTTTTGATCTTAATAATATAGCCAATCAGAACAGACATTACTACATCTCCAAGACTTGTAATTTTCAATGGTACTTTTATTACAATTAAAAACAACGAACTCAATCTAAAAAAATTATTTTATATCTTCCTATTAATATTAAGTTCCAAGTGTCTTTAAAGTTTTAATTCATTATAAATTTTTCTTTCAATTTTTATTGCTATAGAAGCAATAGTTTTGATGTACATACAAGTAGTGAAAAGGAAAATGAAAACCAAAAATAACATACGCACATTGCATTCGATAATAATAATAATAATAATAATAATTATTATTATTATTATTGTTATTATTATTATTATTATTATTAATTACCATTGGAAATTAAAGTTTTAAAAATTTGCTGTTTTTGTGGGAAGATGTCTGTAGGTAATTTAATGGTATTTATGATAACTGAGTTCCTCAGATTACTTGAAATTCCAAGTCTGCTAAAGATAGCAACATGACAATTTTCTTTCATCCTTCAGATGATAATGTTAAAAGATACTAAAAATATTATCTATGTCATGGTACTCAATAGCAACACTGTTTTACATGCAAACATTCATACAAAACAATAGTCTCCTCTTTCCAAGAAAAGAAATTAAAGTATTTTGTACACAAAATTACGACCATTCATTTGACGCAATATTGATAATTTATAGATTTGATCAAGGTAAAAATCCGTCACCGTAACAATTACACTACTTTCAATCTGAACAAGTTCACAGTGAGTCTAAAAAGACCAAAGGGTCTGGGATTTTAATATATTGGAGTCACTGCTAGTCCTCTGCTCTGTTTGCTTGAGCAATTCAATTAATGGTTTTAAAGATCCTTTCTGTGATGTTATGCCTGAAATTTAAAAAAAAAACACCATGAATTATAAGGAATATAAACAAAATTTGGTTCAAGAAGCATTATGCCCTGCTGAATGCGTCCGCAGTCCATACAATTTACATCAAAGAAATGTTGACCTGCTGAATGTGTCTGTAGTCTATACAATTTATAACAGAGACATGTTGACCTGCTGAATGTGTCTGTAGTCCATACAATTTACAACAAAGAAATGTTGACCTGCTGAATGTGTCTGTAGTCCATACAATTTACAACAAAGAAATGTTGACCTGCTGAATGTGTCTGCAGTCCATACAATTTAAACAATGAAATGTTGACCTGCTGAATGTGTCTGTAGTCCATACAATTTACAACAATGAAATGTTGACCTGCTGAATGTGTCTGCAGTCTATACAATTTACAACAAAGAAATGTTGACCTGCTGAATGTCTCTGCAGTCTATACAATTTACAACAAAGAAATGTTGACCTGCTGAATGTGTCTGCAGTACATACAATTTACAACAATGAAATGTTGACCTGCTGAATGTGTCTGCAGTACATACAATTTACAACAATGAAATGTTGACCTGCTGAATGTGTCTGCACTCCATACAATTTACAACAAAGAAATGTTGACCTGCTGAATGTGTCTGCAGTACATACAATTTACAACAAAGAAATGTTGACCTGCTGAATGTGTCTGCAGTACATACAATTTACAACAAAGAAATGTTGACCTGCTGAATGTCTCTGCAGTCCATACAATTTACAACAATGAAATGTTGACCTGCTGAATGTGTCTGCAGTCCATACAATTTACAACAATGAAATGTTGACCTGCTGAATGTGTCTGTAGTCTATACAATTTATAACAAAGAAATGTTGACCTGCTGAATGTGTCTGTTGACCTGCTGAATGTCTCTGCAGTCCATACAATTTACAACAATGAAATGTTGACCTGCTGAATGTGTCTGTAGTCCATACAATTTACAACAAAGAAATGTTGACCTGCTGAATGTGTCTGCAGTACATACAATTTACAACAATGAAATGTTGACCTGCTGAATGTGTCTGCACTCCATACAATTTACAACAAAGAAATGTTGACCTGCTGAATGTGTCTGCAGTACATACAATTTACAACAAAGAAATGTTGACCTGCTGAATGTGTCTGCAGTACATACAATTTACAACAAAGAAATGTTGACCTGCTGAATGTCTCTGCAGTCCATACAATTTACAACAATGAAATGTTGACCTGCTGAATGTGTCTGCAGTCCATACAATTTACAACAATGAAATGTTGACCTGCTGAATGTGTCTGTAGTCTATACAATTTATAACAAAGAAATGTTGACCTGCTGAATGTGTCTGTTGACCTGCTGAATGTCTCTGCAGTCCATACAATTTACAACAATGAAATGTTGACCTGCTGAATGTGTCTGTAGTCCATACAATTTACAACAAAGAAATGTTGACCTGCTGAATGTGTCTGCAGTACATACAATTTACAACAATGAAATGTTGACCTGCTGAATGTGTCTGCACTCCATACAATTTACAACAAAGAAATGTTGACCTGCTGAATGTGTCTGCAGTACATACAATTTACAACAAAGAAATGTTGACCTGCTGAATGTGTCTGCAGTACATACAATTTACAACAAAGAAATGTTGACCTGCTGAATGTCTCTGCAGTCCATACAATTTACAACAATGAAATGTTGACCTGCTGAATGTGTCTGCAGTCCATACAATTTACAACAATGAAATGTTGACCTGCTGAATGTGTCTGTAGTCCATACAATTTAAACAATACAATGTTGACCTGCTGAATGTCTCTGCAATCCATACAATTTACAACAATGAAATGTTGACCTGCTGAATGTGTCTGCAGTCTATACAATTTATAACAATGAAATGTTGACCTGCTGAATGTGTCTGCAATCTATACAATTTATAACAATGAAATGTTGACCTGCTGAATGTGTCTGCAGTCTATACAATTTATAACAATAAAATGTTGACCTGCTGAATGTGTCTGCAGTACATACAATTTACAACAATGAAATGCTGACCTGCTGAATGCGTCTGCAGTCCATACAATTTACAACAAAGAAATGATGACCTGTTGAATGTTGAGCAAAACAACTTAATTGTGGCTCTAACAGTATCAGTTTTCTAAATTAAACAATTTTAATGACACTGGAAACAGTTTCTGGTTGTGTAGATACTACCAATGCAGTTATGCACTCAATTAAAAGAATGAGAATCTATACATTAACACTCCACATTACTTTCCAGTAACAATAACTCAATTAAAGTTCAACAGAATGAGAATCTATACATTAACACTCCACATTACTTTCCAGTAACAATAACTCAATTAAAGTTCAAAAGAATGAGAATCTATACATTAACACTCCACATTACTTTCCAGTAACAATAACTCAATTAAAGTTCAACAGAATGAGAATCTATACATTAACACTCCACATTACTTTCCAGTAACAATAACTCAATTAAAGTTCAACAGAATGAGAATCTATACATTAACACTCCACATTACTTTCCAGTAACAATAACTCAATTAAAGTTCAAAAGAATGAGAATCTATACATTAACACTCCACATTACTTTCCAGTAACAATAACTCAATTAAAGTTCAACAGAATGAGAATCTATGCATTAACACTCCTCATTACTTTCCAGTAACAATGATTTTACCCATTATATTGAATGTCTATCCATTCCTCCAACACTAATGTAAAAATATCATGACCTAAATTTGCATTAAGCATTGATTGGAAATTATGGTATTAATTAGATCATTAACTAACCCAGCATTTGTAAGACACCCCTCTAAACTTACTATAAGCCATTTTCCATAGGTTGGAAGTAACAAGCTCCACTGTATCTGATATTTTTCTTCTTTTTCCATCTTCTTGATCAAACTAATCCCATCCATCATGCAGTTTTTCTGCAGGACACATTTTTCTTCTGGGATGTCCATCTCTGACTCATATTAACATAGAGACACCAGTTTCAATGGTTATAGCCCCAGTTGTTCAAACATGTATCCATCACTCCTGTGCAGCATTCAAAGAACTCGAAAACCATAGAGCACTCTTCAAGTCAGCTTCGATTATCTATGTAAGCCCATACGTTTGACATGTGCATGTACTTTATGGGTTAGAACGTTTGACATGTACATGTACTTTATGGGCTAGAAAGTTTGATATGTACATGTACTTTATGGGTTAGAAAGTTTGACATGTACATGTACTTTATGGGTTAGAAAGTTTGACATGTACATGTACTTTATGGGTTAGAAAGTTTGATATGTATATGTACTTTATGGGTTAGAAAGTTTGACATGTACATGTACTTTATGGGTTAGAATGTTTGACATGTACATGTACTTTATGGGTTAGAAAGTTTGACACGTACATGTACTTTACGGGTTAGAATGTTTGACATGTACATGTACTTTATGGGTTAGAAAGTTTGACACGTACATGTACTTTATGGGTTAGAAAGTTTGACATGTACATGTACTTTATGGGTTAGAAAGTTTGACACGTACATGTACTTTATGGGTTAGAAAGTTTGACATGTACATGTACTTTATGGGTTAGAAAGTTTGACACGTACATGTACTTTATGGGTTAGAAAGTTTGACATGTACATGTACTTTATGGGTTAGAATGTTTGACATGTACATGTACTTTATGGGTTAGAAAGTTTGATATGTACATGTACTTTATGGGTTAGAAAGTTTGACATGTACATGTACTTTATGGGTTAGAAAGTTTGACACGTACATGTACTTTATGGGTTAGAAAGTTTGACATGTACATGTACTTTATGGGTTAGAAAGTTTGACACGTACATGTACTTTATGGGTTAGAAAGTTGTTTTTACATGGACAATGATCCTCTAGACTTTTCTTAAATTGTTTTTTTTTTCCGTATTATAAAATAATGCTCCTTGAAGCTTCATTTCTCAAAGCCTGTTGCAAGCACAGTAAGAAAAGTTCATATGTGAATGGTTGCATTTAATCTGAGGGCATCTATTTACACTAGTCATTGGAATATCTGAACTAAGTTATCATCTGTACTTAACTGATGGAGTTCATTTTATGTCAAATTTCAGCACCATTCACCACCAATTTAGAAGAAATTAGTGATACCATTGAAAAGGCACATGACTGCCTTGCTTGCATTGCCAGATCTGTAGAACTGACCCTGAATGTCATGTGTGGACCAAATGGTACAAAGGAGACAGCACATGACATTCCCATGATTGTTATTGTATGGTAAATTTTAGCTGACAAACTTAATCAGGCAATCTATTTGAGGGACATGGCCAATCAGGTAGAATTTGTTTTCAGTGGCATGACCAAAAAGTTGGAGTTTGTTTTCAATGGCATGACCAATGGGGTAGTTTATTTTGAGTGGCATGACCAATGGTAAAGTTTGTTTTGAGTGGCATGGCCAGTGGAATAGTTTGCATTGAGTGACATGGCAGAGGTTGCTTTGAGTGACATAGCCAATGGTGCAGAGTTTGTTTGAGGAACATGGCCAAACAGGTACAGCTTGTTTTGAGTGGCATGGTCAGTAGAACAGTTTGCTTTGAGTGGCATGGCTAATGGTGTAGAGTTAGCTTTTAGTGGCATGGCCAATGGGGCAGAGCTTATTTTTAGTGGCATGGCCGATGGGGCAGACCTTGTTTTTAGTGGCATGGCCAATGGGACAGAGCTTGTTTTTAGTGGCATGGCCAATGGGGCAGAGCTTGTTTTTAGTGGCATGGCCAATGGGACAGAGCTTGATTTTAGTGGCATGGCCAATGGGGCAGAGCTTGTTTTTAGTAGCATGGCCAATGGGGCAGACCTTGTTTTTAGTGGCATGGCCAATGGGACAGACCTTGTTTTTAGTGGCATGGCCAATGGGGCTGAGCTTGTTTTTAGTGGCATGGCCAATGGGACAGACCTTGTTTTTAGTGGCATGGCCAATGGGGCAGAGCTTATTTTTAGTGGCATGGCCGATGGGGCTGACCTTGTTTTTAGCTGTATGGCCAATGGGACAGAGCTTGTTTTTAGTGGCATGGCCAGTGGGGCAGAGCTTGTTTTTAGCTGTATGGCCAATGGGGCAGAGCTTGTTTTTAGTGGCATGGCCAATGGGGCAGAGCTTGTTTTTAGTGGCATGGCCAATGGCACAAAGTTTGTTTTTAGTGGCATGTCCGAACAACATTTTTAAAAATAATCTTCATGAAAATTTGGCAAGTTTTATTTATCCGCAAAGATATTTGTTTTTGTTGGTTTTCATGGCATTTTTAAACACGTTTGGCTATATTATGCCAAGGAAATGGGAACAAAGTTCCCTTCCCCAAGGACACATAGAGGACGCTGACCTGGAAAGGTATCGAACCCATGACCCTTGGATTAGGAGTCTGATGCCCTACCAAATGAGTACCATGGCTACCTCTATCTCTGAATACAGACTAAATGAAAACATCTGACGCAAGCTATATTAAGCAAAAGCTTTATTTATTTACAGTCATTGCTTTAACATCTGCTCTACAGACAAAAATATTAGCAGCATATTCATCCTTAACAAAGGACAAAAACCTAGCATCTATAATGTATCAACTGCAGGGAGACAACCAAATAATTCTTATTTACTTACCCAAAAGTATATTTAGGTCAAAGAACATCTAGACATATGTTACTCTTATGTGAAAATATGTGGCTTAGAGTAACTGAACACTGGAATTGTATCCATGATAATATTTCTATGAAGTAATCATGATAATCTAGTTTTGTGTGCAGGGATCTATTTATGTATTACTCAACTGCTATTACTGCACTGAATTTTCCTGGCACCAGTCCCCAGTCCAATGGCATCATTCCTATTTCAGTAATTAACTGAGGTATAGTAGAAAAAAATGACATGATACCAGTCTGATACTTTAGTTCAATTACTTTTCTGACAACTAGAATATCTTCCTTCTTTCAACTGGATCAGGACTACAACTGGAGGGAAATGTGTAACAATAGAAAGTATTACATAATAAAAACTGGTTTACCCACGCCCAACTATGTTTTTACAAGTAATACATCACCTATAGCACTGCTGAATTTACTGGCCTGGTGTTGTCAGTAGGATGTTCTACTGTCATCTGGAGGATGGCTTGACAACTTGTTGGGCTGATACAACTGTATCCAAAGTATAAATTCCCTTTTCTCTGTGCCACTCAAGTACAATCACAAGAAAGTGGAGTGAGAATATCAGAAGGTGATGTTCACGACATTATCTAAAATAGAATTATTAGAACAGAACCAAGAGGCTGCAATGGAGCTGACCTGGTTTTTCTTCATTTTCATAAGAGATCTATCTCTAAGTGATGAGCTCTTGATAGTCTGAAAAATGAAGATGGTGGCTGATGAAATATCAACAGTAATTTTTGAAGGGACAAAAAGACCACAAGGGCACTTTCTTTTGCCATTTGATCTAGATCGAATTGTAAAGCTCTCACTGGACAAAGGAATCTATCTTTATCATCGCCAGCACAGGTGTAACTAAGACTAGGGGACTGAAATAGGAAAAACAGCAACCAAAGTTAGATGATTCTTGGCCAGAAACCCAGAGTTCACTTAGAAAAAGAGACCAACTCATAGTTACCACTGAAACATAAACAACCCTTTATCATGACAAAGCTTTATTTTTTCACTCCTTCTCCCTGCTGATGCTAAGGAGATGAGGAAAACCATTTTTTAAGTGTAAGATTCTCGAAGGAAGCTTATTTCTAAAATTCATAAGGTCTAACTACCAATGATGGCAAAAGAGGTTCCATCTCAGCATTACTGAGTAAGAAACTGCACTCTCTTACCCTAAGTACCTTATCAGATTTTGGAAGACAAGGGTCACATATAGTGGATCACATAGGGAACTTTGAGTGTTAAAACAGACTGTTCTATAGCCCTAATGGTAGATACTGAACAATCTTCAAAGAGAAAAAGAAGAAAATCTGCAATTGCAGTTAATGGGGGGAACAGGGGGGAGGGCAACAGAATTAATGCATCTTCTACAGCATTAGGTACAGAGAATTCTCCACTTGGCCTCACAAACCTTTATGGTTGATTGCCTTCTAACCAGAGCAATGCATCTTAAAACCTTGCTTAAAAATTTATCTTGGCAGATAGATTTACTGCTAGGTTTCAATGTTGAGGATTTGAAAACTCTCAATAATATCTGCTTTCTCCTGATTGCAGATAAGACCTAATTGAATCATCATATCCCAACAGAGAGATAAGTCCCTCAGAAGAAAAATCAGATCAGGGGATGTTGGCATAAGGCTGAATGGGAACCTTCAAGGACAATAATGAGCCACTACTGCACTCATCACCTGGGGTAAGAAACCAGGTAGTAAAGAATGGCCCCAAAATGAAATATCTTCTGTCCAAGACAAAACTGCAGAAATTTCCTGTGGGGTGGAAGGATGAGTATCCTCAAGATCTGTGAAATCACTGACCATGTGCCTGATGACATTCATAACTGAGGTAGTTATCTCTATCTTAAAACACTCTGCCAGAAGCATTCTGTTTGAATGGGAAAGATCGATGATGAGTCTCAACTTTCCTCCCTCTCAGTGAAACTAAAAACTCTTGGAATAAAATCCTGGACTTCTTGTGTTCTTCAACCTCTCGATTACACCCTTCCTTAGAAGAGAGAATACCTCTTCCCACTGAGATAATAGTTGAGAATCTTGAAACAGAATGGGGGGTCCTTGTCCCAGAAGTGAAGCTGGTATCCATTCATTATTGTGGAAAGGAGATGATGAATTGTCTGAGAGGTCAAACCAAGTCTCTGAAAAAGACTTAACTTGTTACCTACTGGGAATCTGGGAAGAGGGAATTTCCAGGAGAGAGTGTGACACCCTAGAGGCAACTGCCTCCCTCCTTTGAGAGCTAGGTGTCCATAGACTTCTTTCCAAGGCAAATAATGACACCTTGTTGCAAGGATGACAGGTGGAAAGGGGTTTTAAACTGGTATTGATTTTGATTTTGATTGTTTCCGTGTTTAAACTACTTTGGAGGGGGAGCCAGGGACCTTCCAGAATGGACGTATTTCTTCACCAGTTTAGCCAGGACTGGTACCACAGTTAGTGTTGTTGATCCTATATATCCTGTGTGGCTACTGTAAGAATTAGCCCTCCAAATTGCCTCTCTGCTTTGAGAGGGACAGTCCATTAAAGGTTCTTGCTGTAATCTATCAAAAACTTGGACGTCTCCAAGACTGCATCCTTTCTGAAGTGAAGCAGCTCAGCAGACGGCACAATAGAAACTGACAATGCATGTCTCAATGTCTTGGTCAAGCCTTGAACAATATTTTTCAAGGACAAAGAATTCTCTTTCAAAAGATTGAAGAAGACCATGGAAAAGGTAGGTAGGCTTGTGAGGCTAATGTAACATATGTCTTCATTTTCAGTTCCGCCGAGTGGTTTAAAGCACTCACTATTATGGATCACTAACATCTCACCTCTGCGTTGATTCAAGGCCCAGGCTTGGCTAATGTGGGTACATGAGAAAGCTTCCCAGGAGCTTCTCATGGGCTGCTGGTTCTTTCCAGGATTTTCCAGGGTTCTTCCTCCACCAGTTATACTGGCTGACATGTATAGCCTATCTTGTGCTGAAAAATGGCATTAAATCCTACAACAACAACAACACTTTCAGTTCCGATGCCTCGAGATCCTTGACAGGAAGACAGATCCAGTTCCCAAGGGCACCTAAATACAAAGCGAGGGATTTAAGGGACCAAGCAGTGATTGGAACCTGCAGCTTTTGGTGAAAGTGTAGAAGAGGGGATAGATCACCCTTTCTATCTGGTCCCTTCATGGCCCACAGATAATTTTTAGTCTGCTCCTACACCATCAGTGAGAGAGAGAGCAATAAAAGGTCTGACTTGAGCTTTGGCTCAGAAAACATGTCAAAACTGTAGAGCATCATAGCCTTCAAAAGATTGGCATACTGATTTCATGGAGGACACTGATTTTGTGGAAGTAAGCCATACACTTCTTTTACTTCATTACCAAAAGTCCACATCTCATCCTCCTCTGTCACCTAACATGTATGGGGGGGGGGGGAGAGGCACTGAAGACAAAACAACGAAGGACTAGGTGTGATGGGTTTCTCTGAAAACTCATCTGCATCCAAAGAAATAAGAGTTTATTGTTCTGCTTCACTCTTGGTGCAGTGGACTGAGAAGTGCCCTAGCAACATCTCTCTGTGAATCAGATGGCTTCGGTAACACTGGGAAGTACCCTCATTGATACAAGTATTTTCCATATACCAGGAAGTGATGTTACCCCTCCTGAGCAGAAGCTAAAAAGGCATGTCCCTTCTTCCTGGCCCAATAGGTCTGGTAACTTTCTGTCAACCCACAAAGAATGAAGGCAACCATCCATGAATACACATTCTGTGAAGGACAGGTTGTCAAATGCTTCCTTTGTATGCCCACATTTGCCAGTACCTTGAGGAATTACTTACTGAATGCTTAAAGGAAATACAACAATGACCTGGAAGAACAAGAGTAAGAAATATTTACGATAACATTTTTTACTAATAGAGGAATTAACACAGGAAGTACTGCTTTACTAGTGATCTACAAAACACTCAAGATCAAGACAAATAGACAGAGATACAAGAAAATAAAGCAAGAATTGGAGAGAAATGAACAAACACCACACTCACACAAAAATAAGATTGATAGCAGAAATTCCAAAAGCTGTCTAAATCAACAGTGTTGAGTGCCCAAGAGATGTGTATAAAGACACACTGTCCATGTAAAAGAATGGAAGATATTCCAACTGTATGATGTTGACTAGGGTATCAGACTGGGATAATGTTTTTTATGTATGACCTAAAATTAACAACTGAAGCTGGGAATTAATCCCTTGGACTGGAAACTAGCACCTGGAAAAGATAACAATAAAAGAATGGCAGGTATTGTATTACTGCTATTAAAATTATGAAATAAAGTTTCTTTTTAAGTTATCATGCAAACAAATACCTTCATGGATAAATAACAATTGCTTTGAAACTGACCTCATGAACCATGCCTGCTTTATGTCTATGCAAATTATGATGGTTGTTATGGAAACAACCTTCATGTATACAACTACAAATGTCCCAATTTAAAGCATTTATAACAATAAATTATATTAAAATAAGATATGATGTAATTTAATTATTAAGTTTCGAATGGAATTTTTTTTACTGGAAAGCAAAATAGTATCAAAACACTTTTCATACATATACAATTTCTTAAAGATTACAGTTCATTGATCTCATTGATCTTAGTTGATTGTGTACAATTTTCTAAAAATACTTTGAATGTTAAATAAATGTAGTATTTATTGATACAGCCAGGAATAAATCTGAATTATCTTCAGGAATCATTAAATACAATACTCCCCCTTGTGTAAGATGCTTAACTTAGAATGGTATATGCCAGGCCACATAGTCAAGTCACAAACACAAAACTGAACTGGGATTTGAAATACATGAAACTCTACAGACTCAAAAGGATTTCCAAACTGAACATAGAACACGTCTTTCTAACTTCTTAATGCTGAAACCATGTGTAATAGTTTGTAAAAAATAACAAGCTTTTAAAATCAGCAATTGTGGCAGGCATATTGGAGTTGTTGTTGTTGTGGGGGTTAACGCCATTTTTCAGCACACAATAGGCTATACATAGTGGCCAGTATTAATGGTGGAGGAAGAACCCGGGAAAACCACGGAAAGAACCACCAACCCTCGAGAAGCTACTGGCAAGCTTTCTCACATACCCACATTGGCCGAATCCGAGACTCGAACCTACGCAGACAGAGGTGAGATGGCAGTGATCCGTAACGGAGAGCGCTTTAGACCACTCGGCCACTCGGGGCCCCCCATATTGGAGTAAGACTGGTACCATTTTCATTCAGAACACACTTGACATCATTAGAAAGAAGTCATGTGAATATGACCATTCATTTTGATGCAGTGATAATAAGATTTGTAAAATGGCTGCCATTGTGGTCATACTGGATGTCGTATCAGCATCATTTTGAATTTAGGACCAACTAAATACCATAATAAGTCAAATGGTGAAAATCCCATTTCAATAATGACAATGGAGTAGCAAATAACAAGATTTTCAAAATGGTGACTATTGTGGTCATACTGAGTGTCATATTCACATCATTTAAATTGAGAAACATCGAGATATCATAAGGAGCTTAATGGTAGAATTTCATGTCATTGCTTTTCTGTCGAGAGGAAATTGCAAGAATGAGATTTACATGATTTACATGATGGCTGCCACTGTGGTCATATTGAATGTAAGATCTGCACCATTTTTATTTTGGGCCAACTGATCACATAAAGTCATTTGGTGAAAACCCCATGCTGATATGACATGAGGAATATTAACAACAGCAAAATTTTCAAGATGGCTGCCATCGTAGCCAAACTGGACATCAGATCAGAACCATTTTCATTTTGAATCAACCAGATAATTTTTTCAGTAAAAACCCTATGTTGAAATGACGCTCTATTCAGGAGAAGTAGCAGTAACCTGATTTCCAACATGGCCACTTTGTCAGTCATACTGGATATCTGGGCATCAGTTTTCATTTAGGACCAACCAGACATCATAAGTTTTCTAGTAAAAACCCCATGTCTTTTGTTCATGAGGAGGAGCAAAAAAAAAAGATGGCTGCTCTGGCAACTTTATTAGATGTCACCATTTTCATTTAGGACCAACTAGATATTATAAGAAGTCTTACAGTGAAAACAACATATCAAAATGACTTTCCATTCAGAAAAGTGGTGGTAACAAGATTTTTAAGAG
This sequence comes from Sinohyriopsis cumingii, assembly GCA_028554795.2. NCBI lineage: Eukaryota > Metazoa > Mollusca > Bivalvia > Unionida > Unionidae > Sinohyriopsis > Sinohyriopsis cumingii. The sequence goes on from CM068831.1 coordinate 22,400,815, forward strand.
GACTATTGTCCTGTCACATCTGCACCATTTTCATGTGGGAGCAACTCAACGCCATAAGAAGTCTTTTTGTGAAAACTATATCGATATGATTTCATTCAGGAAAAACGCAATAAGATTTTCAAGATGACCAACTGTGACAGCCATAATGTGTGTCATTCAGCACTGTTTTTTATTCAAGACCAATCAGATTATGAGATGAAATGTGTGTATAAAATTTCATGGCAACCCTCAAAGTAGTTTTGGAGAGGTAGCTTTACTAAATTTGTGCTAATGGACAGATAGATGGGAGGACTGACCATCTGGTAAGCTCTGCTCTTCTATGACCAGTAGAGCTAAATATAATAATTTCCAAGTCTCTTTGAAATTTGATGTGTTCTGTAGATATACAGAGGATAAGATTATGCTACGTTTTTCATAACTTTAACGCCACTTGGAGATACGTTATCACAGATTAAATAGTTTCAAATTTGAGTAAGAGTTCATCAAATATCCAAGTCAATAGGCCACTGAAAAATACAAATTCTATTGTCCAACCTACCTCCCTCCATGTTGCTTGCCTATATTTTGTAACAAGTGATCCACTGAAGTGTGAGGTGTGTTACTCAGTTTCATTTGGCAATATCATCTCATCAAAATAACATGTAATTATCAATTTTAAATACACTATGACAGAATACTTAGATGTGTAAAAAATTGGCCCTGCAAACAAAACATCGAAGAAACAAAAAAGCTGTTCCTATCAACCTTTTATTAATGGTTACATCACAAAAGGCCCCACTCACTAAAATTTGTTACTTTGGGTTTAACAGAAAAACTTGTATTGGGAAAACCAAAGTTAACAGAAAGGCATTCAGAAAAACCATAACTCCTGCAACTAATGACATGAAACATGTGAAATCCTACCCAATCAAGGATTACTCAAATATAACAGCATCCTATGTAAAGATATGAAGCTGGTCAACAAGGACCATAACTCTGTCAAAAATTAAACAGACAAGATGAACCCCATAACATACACATTTAGGTCAAGGAGAACAAAGTTCCCATCTAACTGTATCAAAATATGTTGAACGCTTGTACAGCTATGCCAATTACAAGCAAGATCCCATCTAAAGACACAATGTTCAAAACAAATTGTATCAGAGTATGTTCATGAACTATATAATACCAGTTAATACAAGTAACCCGACATGTGAATATAAGAAGAAAATTGTCATGGGTCATAACTCTATCCTAAATGGATAAGAGACAATAAACAAATCAAATTACATCAGAATATGCTAATGGTTATCTAGATATATTGTTTACAAGCAACATCTGATGTGAATGTATGAAGCATCCAATGCCACAACTCTATCCAAAATGGAGTTGACAAACCAAAACCCATAAAATATACATCTTGGTTCTAAGAGACAATGTATCAGATTGCAACAGAAACTGTCAAGTGGTTCTTGAGCTATGCTGATTACAAGAATATGCTGGCACAACAATTTGCAACTGATGGGGGATAAAAACCCAACTCAGCCAAATTGAAAGTGACAAGATTTTAAACAGCATCCAATTAAAGAAATGCTGAATTTTGCTAGTTACAAGAAGGGTGGATATACTGATGGACAGAAAAGTTGATGCAATGCCATCATTATTTTTCATGCATAAATACAATCACTGTATAGTTTACATAGACATAAACATGTAAACTAGCCATATACCAATGACTTGAGTAGATAATCATATTTAACTGTGTTTAATGAGAATCCATATAAAAACTAGACCCAGACTGGCTAGTACCTTATAAAATAGTACACACTAGACCCAGACTGGCTAGTACCTTATAAAATAGTACACACTAGACCCAGATTGGCTGGTACCTTATAAAATAGTACACACTAGACCCAGACTGACTGGTACCTTATAAAATAGTACACACTTGACCCAGATATGCTGGTACCTTATAAAATAGTACACACTAGACCCAGATTGGCTGGCACCTTTTAAAATAGTACACCTGGGTAAATATTATTGAGCTGCATGTACACTGTTCACGTCTGGGAAAATGTTATTTACAGCTTTGCACTGCATATAATGTGGTACAATCTTTATCCCAATCAGAAATCCCACTTAGCATGCCTTCAAGTCAATATCTGTCACTTAACATGCCTTCAAGTCACTGATATTTGCCACTTAACATGTCTTCAAGTCAATATTTCTCACTTAACATGCCTTCAAGTCAATGTCACTTAAAATGCCTTCAAGTCAATGATATATAGCAAGTGTTTTGATAAACAAAAATTTAAGACTACTCTTCAAAATATATAAACTCTGAGCAACTATTCATAATGTAAACTAGAGATGTGTTCACTGAATATTTATACCCCACCACATTGCATAAAACACACCTGTATGCAAAATCTGACAAAAGTGTGGTGGACAGGCAAACAAAGTTAACACTTTATGCCAATGTCCTGATGGTACATTAAAATGAAATGATGTGGTTTTGGACTTGAAGTTATCAAGACAGGAAATTATTTGACTTGTAAAGAAAGTGATTCAGGAATTGCCAATGGGATTCAGGAATTGTCAATGGGTATTAGCTCAAATGGCTTAGACAATTCAGCTCCAGATACCAGCACAAGTTTTAAAGTTAAATTATGATTGGCTGAAATTCAAGTATAGCTTTCAAATTAACCAATCTGATTGCTTAATTGTACAGAAGAACAAGTTGTGTTATGAAATCAGGCATGTTGCCCACCATGAGACAATAATTATTTATACCTCCTGGCACAGAACAGGAAGTTGTCTTGGTGTCATAATTTAGACTAATTAATTTTACAGCAAGATCTGAATTTCAACCAATGTGAGTCAAGAGAACAAAACTGTATTGTTTGATCTAGATATGGTGCACACTTTGCAAACACAAAAGTGGGAGGTTGTCTGTGTGTGTAAGAGGTTCTCAGTTTAATCCTTAGTCTGACAGCATGGTTTCCTCCCTTGTGATAAAAGGAAGACTGGTGATGCATGCTATGAATGTGATCAGCTTAGAAAAAGTACAGAAGAATAGACATTTACAATACTCTTACTTTGGATTACAAATTATTAAACACATCATCCTTGTCTGTACACTCAATCCATAGCTTTGTACATTAATAAAATGCATTTCATGCAATCATTACGTTCCCACTATTACACATCTGTCGCAGCCCATCTCTAAAGAAAACATTCAATTCTGAAGCCAAAAGGTTGACGTTTTAGAAGTAATATATATTTTTAATTCTGCTGAATTAAAGAATAAAATTTAAATAAACAGGTATCAAAAAGTTACTTTTTATTTCCAAATGAGAAAATAGTTGCTCAAAAAGAAATTTACTCAAATCTTTCCACGTCCTTATGTATCATCTAAAAACTGATTATATAGACAATCTTTTAGATACTGTGATATGTAGGTCTGTCTTTTACAAGGCCATTATTTCTGCAATTAAAATGTGGCCTTATAAAGAGCATGTCTTCTCGTGAGGGGAATAAAATGGTAAAAATATACTATTATAGTATCCAACAAGATGGCCTCTGATAGAGTGAGGAAGCCTTTCTTTGAGGGGTCTCTCAAAGTGGGGCACTATTGTAAATAAATATGTTACAAACCTACCTTCTTTCAATGACTGGCTGCTTTGAATTTGTGATAATAAAAATATGTGTAAACAAATTTTGCAACATTTGCACGTTTATAAATACCTCTAAATGCTTTACAAATGCAACAAAAAACATCGCAATTATAAGGAGCAGTCATAAATGACAAATTTCCCAAGAAAAATATAAGCTTCTAAAACTTAACTGACAAGTATTCGAACCTTTAACATCCAGGAAACATGTTACAGGAAGTGGCATTAAATAAGTTTCAAAATTCTGACCACCTGCCACGAATAATTACAATTCCAAAATACCATAATCAATGTAAAACCCACATTGTGTGCTTAGAAAAATTATCATTTTGGTAAATTTCTGGAGGTTAAATTTCATCATAATATGTGCATACCTTCTCTGTCCAATGACCACTCCGGTGTCCTAGTGGTTAGAGTGTCCACCTCGGAAGCATGAGGTCGTGGGATCAAACCACGGCCGAGTCATATCAAAGACTTACAAAAATGGTACTAACAGCTACCTCGCTAGGTGCTCAGCATTAAGAGGTTAGTGTTAGGACTGGTTGGCCTGATGTCAAGATAATGTGACTGGATGGGACATCATGCTACATATCTGCGGCAAGGTGCCCCAGTGCATGACATCACTATAAACTGCCACACTGCAGACATTGTAGTGATATGACTGAAAAATTGTTAAAGCTACATTAAAAATCCTAATCACACACACACACACACACTGTCCAATGCTATGTTCCCATAAACTGTATATCAAAATGAGTTAGCTACCTGACTATATTTTAAACTCTTCAATTTGGAGATGTGTCTCTCCTTAAATATTTGCAGTAAAGATCTGTTTTTGAGATTGATTTCTGAGGTGTAATGAGCCAACAAGAATCCATGGCAGTAAGTTCAAGAAAGTTATGATGTTTGAGGTGAGTTTCCTCAGCCATTTCCCTTTTATAATTGACACGTGCACTCACAAAGGATATTTTATGAGTTATGAACAAAGAGGTGGACGTGTGCTTCTTAAAGCATTGTTATGTCATATACAGTATTCTTTGTCGTTTTTAAGAAGCTTTTAAAAAATATTCAAGTCACTTATGTTTGGATATTCAATAGGCCAATTTGAAGTGATTATTGTTTTTAAAGTAACATTTTAACAAGTTTACGTTATAAGAAATTGTGTGCAATTCATCACCGGAAGTTAAGGTAATCAAATTCAAACATATCTTCATATTTACAAAAGAAGACTGATAGCAAAAATACTTTTCACAATGCTAGCAACTGTGACAGGACTCCATAAAATCAAATAAAATGTTATATTCCTTCTGTCTTTTAAGAAATGATAATTCAAAGAAAAAGTGTAATGGATTCCTTGCTGTGCAAGCTTACTATATTTGCCTGTATAACCTGTAAATTCATTATTTTTCATGGGAGTTCCAATTTTCATGAATTTCATGGTTGCTACAAAAAATGGATAAAGTTCCAATAAATAATAATACTTGTGTGGAAAAATGCAACCCATTTTGTGGAAGCAATATAATTTCTTCTGAAAAAAGGATATAATCACTTCTGTGCTGTTGAAACAATATAATTCCTTTTGTGGAAACAATACAACCCCATCTGTGGAAACAATTTAACCCCTTCTATAGAAACAATCCAATCCCTTCTGTGGAAACAATGCAACTTGTCAAGTGGAAACAAAATAACCCCTTCTCCATATCCATGAATTTGAGCAAAAAATGAAATGCATCTTTATGCAAAGTCACAAAAATTGATTCTCATGAAAATAAACTCATTCACAGTATGTTATACCTCAAACAGTGAGATATTCCGTACCAAATCATGAAATCCAAGATCAGTGTAGAGTGAGATATTCTGTACCAAATCATGAAATCCAAGATCAGTGTAGAGTGAGATATTCTGTACCAAATCATGAAATCCAAGATCAGTGTAGAGTGAGATATTCTGTACCAAATCATGAAATCCAAGATCAGTGTAGAGATATTCTGTACCAAATCATGAAATCCAAGATCAGTGTAGAGTGAGATATTCTGTACCATATCATGAAATCCAAGATCAGTGTAGAGTGAGATATTCTGTACCAAATCATGAAATCCAAGATCAGTGTAGAGTGCTAATGCAAACTCAATTAAGTTTAGACAGATTAAACATTAAAAAATATGCTACTGATCACCACTTGATTATGGGATGACAGTCCTGTATTTGAGGATCTGAGGATGCTAATGGTGGTTTTACTGTCATAAACTGAGTTTTACTATCAACACTTAAACAGATCACAGAAAATGGATATATTTGGGACATTAAAACCACCATTAACATATTCAAAATCCTCAAATATACAGGACTGTGTGCCCATTCTAACACTTTGGAGAAAGAAAAATGTCAAAAGATCTCCAAAAATTTAATTGGCACTAAGTTAATGTAAAGTCATGATGTCACAATGGCATTAAAATTTGACAACACATCACAGTTTACTGCCACAAATTTTTATGTTTGACCAATTGGAAAGCATTACATTCACAACTGTATCAGAAGGTAGTTACTTCTAAGCATTTTGGGATTCGTACTCAAATGACTAAATAAGAATTGAGTGTTGTTATAAGTTACCATCTCATATTTGAGATAAGGGGTACTTCTACAATGAGGTAATTTCTAATGTCCCTGAACTTGGATAAAATAAAGCATTGGTATATTTCACAAAAAATATATGTACCCGTCATACTTTTAAATGAAATATGTCTTATGTGTGCTAATTAAAACTTACCCACAGGATTCCAATTTTTTAAAAAAAATTAATTTACAACTGAGGGAAAATGACAACCTATAATTCCATTAAAACATTTAAACCTTACCAATTCCAAAATGTGAAAATAAAATCCAAGAAGCCACATTGTCTCAGTGGTTAAGGCACTGGACTCATGACCAGATGGTTGTGGGTTCAATTCCCACCACTGGATCAGCCTGTATTAGCAACTATGGTGTATCCTTGTTCGAGGTACTCTATTTGTCTCTGCATAATATCACCTTCAGAGTGCCACTGTGCCATAAAGCACCAAACCAAAGCAATCCTAAAAGCTGTAAATAGATGGACATCTATTTTTTTTTCTTGGGTCTTTATTCTCTTTAAATTATCCTGAGCCATATATGATTTATTTGTCCTACAATATGCAAAAAGTAAAAATCGACAAATGATGAGCAGTTGATTAAAGAACAGGAAGACATAAAATGCAAAATAATTTGACAGAATATCAATAATTAACTGAAATTTTTACATCTATTATTCCAGGATATTCCAAAATAAATCAAAACGTACCAAACAGATTTCTTGTATTTCTGACGTGTTAATGGCATTAGGTAGAAAATCAGGAGGAACTGTCTCATATTCATATATGCATGTTAAATGATAGTATTTATCTTCTTTCAAAATATTTTCTGTAATTTTGGGAGAATTAATTTAATGTCACACATTTTCTATTACTGTATGACAATGGAAACATTATATACAATACAGTGTATTAAACAATTTTTCATACAATTACAAAAAATTTACTTACATCCTTCAAAGTAATTTTACAATATACTAGATTTCTACTAGCAATAAAATTTCATTTTACTTCCATATTGAATCCAGCTCTCTATAGAAGCATTGGACAGTCTTTCACAATTTTATTTTGAAAAAAAAATTTCTTGTTCCACTGACTGGTTCACAAATCTGCTGTTTAAGACATGCTGGAGCAAGGTAAGCCTGGAGAACCCATCTGCGTCAGAACACGGTCCAGCCATTGCAAGGGGCCATTTAAATGAATTTCTATCCAGCAAGGTGTACTTGTTACTGTCTGACGTCTGTAAACAAACAAGATAAAAGCATGTCAAACCAGAACTATTTCCATTGCTCACCAAAACAAATTCCCATGCTCTTCATTACATGTGCCCCGCACCCCCTCCCCTCCAGAAACGTGACCCTGGGTTATAACCAAAAATCTATAATTCATAACGCATCTGCAGCTGGTCACCATATAGGCAGCCATGTCTGGTGAATTTCCATCTAGAGGTTTAAGGAGATGCAGCTATGGCCAGAAGGAAGGATGGAGAGAAAGATAATGGGAGGGTATTACAATATAGCTCTCGCTAAAGGTTGGGAAAACAAGAGCAGTGTTAATGTCGGATCAACAAAAGTCAAGTTCAAATGAAACAATATAAGCCATGATCCTCCATCGCAATTGGTAATTCATAAGTGAGTCTTGTTGATAAAATAAAGTTGTTATTGCTTTGAGTTAATTAATGTCCATGAATAATACATGTTGCATTGGAAACTGAACAAGCATCTGTTTCATTTAAGTGAAATTTAGGAAATCTATATATAGAATGATGAAAATATAATGAAATAGGTGAAACAGTTCTAACTCATTCCACGAGGAACTTGAATCTATATTGCAATCAATGGCAACTCTTATGCAACTGCATCATTATCCACTACTCATAATGAAAAAAAAAAAAGATGGAACAATGACAAAGATAAGAACTCAAGGTAATCCATTTATATCAATGTAATTTCAGTTTTCAAGGTTAATAGCAAGAAAAAATATCATTCCAAAATTTAAGCATTTTAAAAAAATCTATAAATCTTCATTTGAATAGTCCATATTTCTTGACTGATTATTAAAATAAACAAGTGTGGCCATGGTCTTCATGAATAACTTGCTCTATGTTCATTCCAATCTGATTAAAATTTGATCATCATGTAAGACAGTGGAGATCTGAATTGAATCAGATTGATGTTCATTCCTTCTCCAATTCTGTCAAAGGTCAGTGAAATCCTTTGTGTAAATATTCTCTCAGATCACTCTTTTGATCATTTACCTTCTATCAAAGATATAATTTTAACAACAAAAAATACAAAAAAAAATTAATTTACATCTCATAAAGTATGGTATTACTTGAAAATTCTACTCATGTAGCTGGGATGCATATGTATTGCAGAGACAGGAACCAAGCCAGCCACAGCTTCTGTCCTTAGACTGTCTACAGTGCTAAATGTCCTATGTTAATTAAATGCAGGTTAATATATTTAGTGGCTTAACATAGACAAAATGTCTGTGTTTTTAATAGCACAAAGGAAGGAAATGGCTCACATTCTACATGTTTGCCTCAAAGCATCACAACGTTTATCTGATGTTAACTTGATGGGTATTGGCTGTCTACAGTTACAACTTGGAAACATTTAACTGCAACCATTTTAAGGCCATACAAGAACATGTAAACAAATCGACATGCCAAAGCAAATAGGCCTGATCTAAAGCAGGAACGTAAATGGTGAAATTCTGTTAGGTTCTTTTGAGAAAAAAAAAAATCAAAAGGGAACCAATGACAGGTACTAATGCTTATTGTTTTTTGTATGATATTCATTAGAAGAATATTTTTCAAATACTAAATCTGCTTTTTACAAGAGTTGTTTCCCTCTGGTTACACTGCTGGCAAAGAAACCAACAAGGTAATAACAATTTTTAACTCATTAATCCCTGATGCTGTGTTTATGTGGCAGGAGGTAGTAGCATACTGTCGACATCTGATTCATCAAGGTCATGTACGATACACTAAAGTGGGTGGTATTTTTGAAAGGAATACAGATGTAGCTCTACAACGATACCAAATAATCTGGACGTTCTAGTTGCACAAAAAAATACAGAGGGAAAAACCTAATTTTAGGAGCCCCCCTCTTCTTTTTTTCTTTATCCAAAGTTCACCTGTAATCAGAATCTGATTTTGTGTCTGGATTTTAGACTTTTTGGCCTCAGATCTAAGGCAGACTGGTCTGAACTGCACACAGACAGGTGATCCTTCTCAAAAAGTATGATAAGGTGGGCATTTGGAATAGAGTGGTCTTGATACAAAAATGATGGGTCCTTTAAGCAAAAAAACAAAAAAAAAACCTTAAACGTTTACCCTTCTGCTCATGCATGAGCAAAACAACCAAAGAATAATTATGGCTCATGGAAAATCTGTTGAAAGTCAATGTATCATGATGTATTCAGAAATAGTCCCCATAATGTGTTTCCTACTCGCATTTCAGGTGAAAACGACAAAAGCAGGGGTTAATGAGTTAAAATAAAATCAACTCAACAGAAGCTGCTGTTAACCAAAAGTTTTGGCACTAATATTTAAGACAATAACATAAACACTGTTTATTCACTTATTTCTTAGGTATATAACTGTTTGGCTTGTTCAAGAAATATTTTTAGCAAATACTTAACTTAAATAATCTTCTAATAAAACAAGCATTTATGAGCATTACAAGTGCAGCTGCCCTGCAGAAAAGTAATAGAAACTAATTATCAAACCTGTACTCGGCTCCCCAGCCTTTGACGAAACTCATTCTAATGGTACACATACGTGTCAGCTGGTAGACTGATTCAAACCCCTGATTTACTGACTGGGCAAGCAATGCTGCAAATTCCTGGTTGTTAAATATCTTCAGATTACAGCCTGTAAAGTCAGAATATATTGAATAAGTATGTAATTATGTCCTGATTGTTACTCTACAATGTCAGGTAAATTGCAAAGTATGCACCTGCCTTATGTTTAATAGTTCTCCAAGTTGGCTTAAGAAGATTGTTGTTGAAGAGTTTAATGCCATTTTTCAGCACACGATAGGCTGTACATGGGGGCCAGTATTAATGGTGGAGGAAGAACCCGAGAAAACATCAGATAAAACCACCAACCCTTGAGAAGCTACTGGCAAGCTTTCTCACATACCCACATTGGCCGAATCCGAGAATCAAACATATGCAGACAGAGGTGAGATGGCAGTGATCCGTAACGGAGAGCGCTTTAGACCACTCAGCCACTTGGGGCACCTGCTTAAGTAGGATCTGGTTGACTGTGAAGATTAATGAGTCTTGTTATATATATTTGATTTAATTATATCTGATTTAATATATATTTATTTCAATTTAATTGTTTGTCAGTATTTAAAAAAATTATTTTTCATTACATGATATTGTAATGTAAATTTATATTTATTCACTAGAGATGATACTTTTTTTTTAGAAAATAGCCTTCAATAAAATTCATGGCAGAAGTCTCCAACTCAAACGCTGTTCAAATCTGGGGATGCACATCATTTTTGTTTAAATATTCCAGCATATACATACACAGAAATTAACATCTGTTCAAATGTCCCATTCACTTATACACAGAAAATCACATTTATGTTTAAATATCCCAGCATATACATACACAGAAATTAACATTCACTTACACATAGAAATCACATTTATGTTTAAATGTCCCAGCACATCCACACAAAGAAATTACACTTACGTTAAAATGTACTATTCACAGATACACAGAAAAATTACATTTATATTTAAATGTCCCATTCACATACACAAAGAAATTACATTTATGTATTAACGTTCCAGCACATACATACACAGAGATTACATCTGTTCAAATGTCCCATTCAATTACACACAGAAATCACATTTTTGGTTAAATGTCCCAGCACATACACACACAGAACTTACATTTATGTTTAAATGTCCCAGCACATACACACACAGAACTTACATTTATGTTTAAATGTCCAAGCACATACACACACAGAACTTACATTTATGTTTAAATGTCCAAGCACATACACACACACAGAACTTACATTTATGTTTAAATGTCCAAGCACATACACACACACAGAACTTACATTTATGTTTAAATGTCCAAGCACATACACACACAGAAATGAGTTTAATGGAGCCTATTTAGAGTCATTACAATCATACTGGTGGGGGATGAATAATCCTTTTACCATCCACCCTGGATAAGCTGAAAATCCTGCCAGCAAAATAAATTTCCTGTAGATCACTTAAAATTCTGTATAGAATATATATTAATACAGTAAAACCTGTTATGAGCAACCTCTGCTATGAGCGACCACCTGTCATTTCTGACCAAAATCTAAATGCACCAATCAATTTTATTATATAAATGCTCTGTTGTGAGCAACCACCTGATGAACGTGACCAGTGACCATGATGTTGTGGCAAAAAACACATTTCGCCACTGCTATGAATGACCACATCGCAAAAAATGGGGATAAACTCCGGCAACATTTAATTTCAGCAACAATAACTACTTATCACATTCTCACCCCCCACCCACAAAAAAGGCTGCATATTGATATTTGAAATATTTTAGTATGCTTACTGTTTAAATTTGCTATCATAAACCAGACTGAAGTACATGCAGATTATTCCAGCACTTATCCTGGTTCCCAGCATTATTCTTGCTCATTGCTACCACACATATGTAAAACCCAGTATTCCTATGAACAACTGTATCGCGAGAACCGAGACAGACACTACTGACCTTTATATAATCATTTGTAACAATGACTGCATGAATAGTAAAGATTGTTCAGATAAAAATAAACATAATAAGAACAACAACAACAAAAAATGGAGTCTGGCTACCGTTTGTTTATAGTGAGAGGCTGATCTACAGGTCGCAAATTGTCATTGTAGCGACAAAATTAATTTAGTGGACATGTATATTGTTTTTAGAGTAAATTCTTATTGCCTGAGGGATGAATAAGGTCTTTGCCATTTAAACCAGCAAGTGAGAATCATGTGCAGGATTTGATTGATAGTGTTAAAGGCTTATGATGTTTGTTGTTTTTCCCCTGATGTTGCAGTGATTACATCCAAATCACCAAGCTGTCGTCTATTCAATTTGGTATGACTGGGTTACACACTTTATTAACAGATTGAATTCCTGTATGTCTTTCTTGAATTCAGCCAGTGTTTTTTTACCTCTGAGTAAATGATTCTGTTGCTGGATGAGATAACTGTTTCTTTTTTATTTTTTTATTTCATTAATTGTTAGATATGCGATGTACATGTATTGATTTTTCATACTTCACATCTTTAATGTCAATATTACAACTCAGCACTAATAATGTTAAAACATAGTACCTTAATAACAATGGAAGTGCCTCCAACTAAAAGAAGAGAGATTTTAATGCTGGAGAAAATAATTACTGTAACTGAAAGAAGTGAAATAGAGCAGAACACTCACAAAATAGTGGTTAAATGTCAGTAAAACAAATTAAGGGTGTTATGAAGAAAAAATGAGTAAATCAGAATTATTTCATATACTAATATACAGTGTGACACCGCTATAGTGTGCTCCATTATAAAGCAAATTCGGATATAACGCGGTCATGGCGTGCCTCCCGAAATTTCACATACATGTATTTTTCCTGTGCACAAAAAAAATCTTAAAAAGTAAGAAAAAACGTAAAAAGTTGCTTATCATTTTGGGAAGAGATCATGTATGAATAATACAAGACGATCGTGGCTTGGATCCTGAAATTTTATATGTATCTTTCTCGTACACAAAAAAGTATTTTTCTCGTACACAAAAAAGTATTTTTTTCTTTCTTCTTAAAAGTAAGAAGAAGAAAAAACGCATAAAAAGTTTATTTTGGGGATCACATAGGTCTTTGCCAATGTCGCAAACTTGGGATTGTTTTTCCTTATTGGCTGCAAAACATACCATGTGGCTTTTTTTATTTGTTGGCAACATTGTTGGCTGTTTAAACTTTTATATACAACCATTGGTCTGGAGTGCAGGAATTCAGAGGCCCCATGAAAGGAAGCCACAAACTGGATATAAAATGCACTGAAACTTATCTATTGTTACATAAACAAATTCTTTGTCCATACTGACAAACCATCTAAACAGTGCATTGTTATATCATAATCCGCTTATCCTGACATCTAGCATGAGTTCTAAATGTTGTGAAATATCCGCTTTTTGTTGTTGACATTTCTGGTAATGGAGATTGACCGGACGAGGCATTGTCTCGTGATCTATCTTTCATCCGATTTTCGGCTGCTCACTAGTAATTAATATATTTACAAAGACTGATATTTGTATGTGGATGGTAAGTAAAATCCCTCTTCGTTTCACTCAGAATTAAATCCTTCAGAACGATCACGTTTTCTGAAATAATCCCTGTTCATCAGAACACCTGCATCTCTATCGTCTGCTGACCCTTTGTTAATTTTCAGATGCATGCATGGAAGGCAGCATCACACTGCTACCACAAATATATAAAAAAATAAAAAATTAAAAATAAAATAAAATAATAATACATCTTACTTATTGGTTTATTCAGTAGGCATGGAGGGACAGTAACTAGAATAGTCTAAATGACGGCCAATTCCTTTTTTAAAAATGTACCCAGATAAAATAGTTTGCTGAAATTTCAGAGGAAACAGATTGCCTCTGAAGCACCGACTGTTATGAAAACGTACTCAGCAAATGGAAAAAATACCAGTCTCAATCATGCAATACAATTATTTGATGTTGCCAACACAATACGAACTGGGCATTCATTTGGTTCTCCAAAGCTGTCCTTTAGCGGTGGCTTCAAAAGCACATGCACCCTTCATCAAAGAAAGCCGACTATAATCTTTCAATAACAGCAAAGAACTTTTCTTCAAAGGAAGTCAGTACCAAACTTAAATAAAAGTGATGGAATCTGATGGATTTTTGCATTTTCCAATGTGACTGGAACACGTTAACTATGCTGTGAAAGTTTCCTTCTTGTAGGGAAAAAGTTTATGCTTAAAACGCAAACTAACTTTTACCGACTTGGAATGTACTTTAAAGCAAATGTGCTTCGTCACTCTTTACGTGAGAGTGCTATGTTTTTCCACTGAATTCAGACCGATATGACCCGTTACAAAATTAATGAATATTTTATAGCTGTGTGTGCATATTTTCAACGGAATCACTTGTATTGTGGATTCAATGTATATGATGAGGTTCGCAGGTGAGTACACGGTGTTGATACTCTATTCATGCTATACATTAGACATTTATATATAAAAAGGATTCACGTATATGTACCAATTCATGGTTCTCTAAATAAAGTAAACTATTATATTATGTCTTCTCTGTTTTCACTACAGGTGTATTTCTCATTTAATATGCATCAATTCAAGATGGTAACTGTGCCGACGAAGCATGTATTTTACCGCCCGCATTTATTACCCACACCCACACCCACACACCCAATTTCTTTGGGGGGGGGGGGTACAATTTCTTCAGCTAACTGACTTGGTTGCATATAACACGGTTCGGTATATAACGCGGTCGGGTTTTATGGCTCCCAACTACCGTGTTATAGCGGGGTCACACTGTACGTATAAGTGATCTTCAAATGTAAGTATATCTTTGTTGTTACATAATGTTGTTTTCAGATGAATATCATACAGTATTTTAGCAAGAACTACTAAAAAAGAATAGAATATATGTAAAGTGATTGTGGTTACTTTTCTTTAAATTGTTCTGAAACTGGACCTTGGAAACTGGTCTTATTGAACAAAACTGTTATGACAGACCACCTGACTTGAAAGACCAGTTATTGTTGGCAGAAAGGAGCAGTCTCTCATAACAGGTTTTACTGTATTCCAGATTTTTTGCAACATGTAAAGTTTCATATCAAGCAATCTGAATATTTTACCATTTTTCCAGTACTGATTAGCTGAGACAACTACACACTTCAAGAATTTATGTTGTGTCTTAAAAGATCAAAAATGTGTTTAAAGCTTGATAAGAGACAAAGCATAAATCTATAAATTGTGTCAGGCATAGCTGCTGAGAACCTTTAGACAACATAAACTTAATATCCAGTTGTATTCATGCATAGACTGAAAGAATAATAAAAGCATCATGGTAATCAAAAAGAACCAATTGAAGCAAACATTTGTTTTACCTGGTGGGATCTTGCAGACAGTTGCTGGGTGCCAGCCGTATCGCTGGTTACAGTTTGGGCTCTGCACGAACACAGCACTTTCACTTAGACATTCAGCAAACACCTCGCCACCTATGTAGTATAGTCGAACTCCTTTGCCTGTGAAAGCACAAACAACAGGATCAAGAAGAGTGCCTGCCAGGTATATAACATTTATATGCCTGACATATTTAATAATCCTCTATGTAGGCACTAATAAGTAATGGTAGACTCTGGAGATTACTGACAAATGGGTTGCAATGACTTGCTTACTGTGCAGAAATCATTATTTTCATATTATATCTATTATGATCTAAATCTCTGACTTTCAAACCCCAAAATCTAAGTTTCTTTCTTACTTTAAGTGCCAGCTGGTCAAAAATGCATTTTTTTTCTTTCTTTTTTCAAGTACAAGCCTTTCACGAACTTTTGTCCAGGACTCAGATGTAGAACTAATGTCATTGAGCAAAAACTATTTTTCTTCTTTCAGTCATAGTGACCTTTTAAATTTTGACGCTCAAATCACTAAACTTCTTCCTCAGCCCAAGTGCAAGCCATCCAGAAAGTTTCTTACAGGTACAGGGTGTAAACTAAAGTTACTGACACACACTACAGATGAATACACAGATGCACATATATACGTCATATCATTATATACTTCTGGTTGGTGCC
Organism: Sinohyriopsis cumingii; assembly: GCA_028554795.2. NCBI lineage: Eukaryota > Metazoa > Mollusca > Bivalvia > Unionida > Unionidae > Sinohyriopsis > Sinohyriopsis cumingii. The sequence continues at coordinate 22,416,946 of CM068831.1, forward strand.
TAAAGAGTTTTCAGAATGACTCTTTGTCCTCAGCTATTACAATTATCTACAGAATGAGAAAGTACATTTTTTTAGGTAACAATTATTTTCAAAACAGACGCAGGGTCATACCAGAAGTTCACTTGGCATTTGACCAGGTGTGCTAAAAATGATGTAATGTATTATGAACTATGCTGACTGCTCCAGTGGCCTAAGTGGTTAGAGCATTCGTCTCAGATGCCTAAGGCTGCAGGTTCAAACCCCAGCAAAACCATAGCAAATCACACACACACACACACTTATTCCAGAACATCTTGCACACAGTACCTGCCAATGACAAAAGTAAATAAAAACTTTGTGGGGATTACTTGTGCATTATTGGTTGACAAATCTTACTACAATAGCTTTTCCTCAACATTCTAGATTTGCCAGTGATACTAAATGTTGTGCATATTATGACTTGGAGAACACAGAATGCATAATGGAATACTCTACATAATATTGTTGATTATGACCTAAAATTCATTTTATCTTTCTCAGTGATTTGTCACTGGTCACTATTCTCCCATGTGACTAGAAGAATTCAATCGTCCTGCACTGTATGTAGCAGCCGGAAGGAAAAAGTATAGTAAGAGATGCTGGAAATGAAACAAGCAATAGTAACTTTTCTTACTTCGGAAAATACTTACTGCTTAAACACCACTTTGGGATGAAGTTAACATGCCCAAAAGCAAAAAATTCAGAGTGTGGATTTTCAGTATTAAAAAATTTCAGACAACCTCTGGCAAAGGACCCATTAATTATCCCTAAGAAAATATTTCATGGGTCCAAATTTGTCTGGTGGAACCAAGTCAAACCAACTTTAATCACACAGTGGTACCTAACAAATGATAAAGATATGCTGCCGGAGGGTAATATTTTTTCTCATCTGGTAAATAATCTGTATCTATCACTCCACTTCTTTACAGATTCTGCAAACCAAAATTCATTTACTGGACCAACTTGTATCTGCCTATTTATCAGTTTATTCAATGTTTCAGATGTTAGCCCATTCCTTACAGTAGTGTGAGTTCTGTTTTGAGAACTGAACCCCTCTCCCAAACTCACAATCAGCCATTTGTAATGATAGAACCACTGCAAATTTGGTCAGTCTGAATTAGTCTTCATAATCTTCCACAATCCACAGATACTGTTCATAGGATATTTCTGTCCAAAGGTCATTTACTTTGCAAGTTGAGGAAATGCTAGCTATTTCTGTATCACCACTTTTTGCACTATCTTCTGTTAGCAACAGAGCATCAGACCTTTTCTCTTTGCTAGCTGCAACCAATACAGATGATCTTTCAATCTATCTGACTTTCCTAAAGAAAACAGTTATCTATTGTTATGACATGAAACTGCTGTACTGCTCTAGATATTTCCCTTGGGGCTAACTTTTGTTTCTATTTGAAAGGCGAAATTCAATCAAAACCCCTTCTACAAAACAACCATAGATCTCAGTCACAACAATGTTAACTAATTAATTTGATTGAGATCACTGACAAAGGAACAAAATATGCACATTCTAATAAAGATTTTTGAATTTTAAAATCATGCATGGGGTATGGCATGGCATGGGAACAATCAGTAATATCTGCATGATCTTTCCTCTCATTGAGTATTAAGAGTTGTATCTTTACTGTTTTTTTACAAGAAACTCATGATATACTGCCTGACAGCATTTCTGTGATTAGTGTCAAAAAATCATAACTTTCCACTTCCTTATTTTCATCCTGAGCTGATGATCTTTCTGTTTCCCCTGCATTATTAATAAGATCAGCTATATTTCAGTTTAATCACTGATGCTGGGCTCTAGAAATTTCCCTCATGGCTAATCAATAGATCCATCTGCTATAATTCTAACTGAGTCAACTGAACTTGATCCCATCAACAGTTTCTGCAAAATGACAGCAGATCTTGCTCATACAGGCTTATAATAATAATAATAATAATAATAATAATAATAATAATAATAATAATAACAACAACAACAAGAACAACAACAACAATAATAATAATAATAACAATAATAATAATAACAACAACAACAAGAACAACAACAATAATAATAATAATAACAATAATAATAATAATAATAATAATAATAATAACAACAATAAATAATGACTTATTTAAAGAGGGTAACACAATTAGCTAAGAACTGTTCTACCTTGAGGCCCTCATACAAAGGAATTTATTTATTTTAGATGCATCTCTGAAGCCACTGGATATACTGGGTTTGGAAGAAGGAAATTGAGTGAGCATTTCTAATCTCATCTGGAATACCATTCCATAGCAAAGTTATAAAGTACTGGAGACTTTTTTAAAAATAACTCCTTATTTCGTTTGGGAATTTTATACTGTTTGGTAGACATGGATCGCAGGTGGGGAGTATTGCCAGGTAGCCTATACTGGAATAGTGATTGTCAATATTCAGGAGCACTATTATGAGATATCCTGTACATTAATTTGGCTTTTCTCAAACAGATTTAGTCTTTAATAGGTAATATTTTTAACTTGGCAGCTAAATTTTCCTTGCTTTCTTTCTGAATCGATATTAGCCCATATGTTCTTTTTTGAAGATGTGCCAGCTTTGCTAAGTTTTTATCATTTGAAATACCCCATACTGTATTACAGTAGTCTAAATCGGGTTGGATGTAACTTATAAAATAATTTTCTGTGCCAGTCACAGAGAAAATGTCTTATCCTACTGAGAAGCCATAAACATGAATTGACTTTTTTACTGATATGTTTGATATGTTCAGTCCATGATAGGTTATTATCCACCAAAATACCAAATAGTCTATCATGACATACCATTTGCAAATTTTTATCCTGCCATGTCAGACATAGTTCATCACTATCAAGATTTGTCCTTTACTGCTATGTTGAGATAAGTAATATTTTGGTTTTACCAGTATTTATCACCATGTGATTGCATGTGTACCAGTTGTCCAGTTTGTTTAGGGCATTCTGTAAAGAAATTTCGAGTTCATGCTTTGTGTTTTGGATGTCTGACAATGTTGTGTCATCTGTATAGAGATCTACAGACATAAGGGCTAATTGAGATCATGGATATGTGAAAAAGAGAAAGAATTGATAAAGTTTGAATGAAACAGACAAATTATGCATTAGGTAAGATGAGCTTCAGGCAATCTGCACCATCTATCCCCCTTTGGGTTTTAAACACTGTATGACTTATCATTTTTGTGAGAAACCACTGACTGTTAGCAACTCTGACTACTGCAATCTGCAAATTGTTAAAGTCTTACTGACCAGTGGGTAGAATCGGAAATTTATCAATTTCTTCCTTACCAATATGCCGCCTTGTCATCTCCACCTGTTGGGTTCTGTTGATGTTGGAGAGCAGCCCAAGGCAGAAACGCTCCGAGTTGGATGGATCTGTAAAACCATCTACCGTCAGTGAGGGTTGGGATGCATGGAAGGTCTCTCCAACTCTTGTGTTCAGCTCATAATACGCTATTGAACACCAAAAGGTTGGCTCTTTGTAAGTCACTGGTTGGGCATCAGAGAAGTCCAAGTCTGAAAAAATGTAAATTGCAATAAGGTGTTTACTCAAAAGGAGCAAATTAAACTTTCTAACAATATCCAGTTTAGAATGGAGGAAAATATAAATGCCAACTATGTATTAAGATTAGGTCACAGGGACCTACTTTTGGTATGGATGAATTCCTCTTCTAGAGATGATGCATCACACACCACTTTTCAAGTGTAGGAGAAATAGGGTCAAAGATATTGATGATGTAATGAACAGATAACAGAAAATAAAAAAGTTACTCAAGCATGAGCATGAAAACTGAGTCACAATAACCTAGTTTTGTAAATAGCTGAGCTACCATCATTGGAAAACAACACCATGCCAAGTTTCATGAGTGTTGGTAAAATATATTGAGGGTATAAAGAAAGAATAGCTGTAAACATTAAAGTCATTCAATCATGAACATTTGGTCACAATGACCTGGTTTGGAAAAATAAAATTATTAACCATAATATGCACCCACATACCAATTTTTGTAAGTACAAGTAAATTTAACAGGTTTAAAATATTGAGGATACTGAATACAGAACAAGAGTCCCTCAAAGGGACTGACACTAATGTCCAAAAATAATTTTTTAGGAATTCAAGATAAGATCATTTCTTCTTTTTAACTGCCGAGTGCTGACACCATCTTTGATATTCTTGAGTGCTAAGATATTCAAATTAGTCACTGTGGTAGCCATATTTGACGTAACATCAGCACCATTTACATTTCTGAAAAACTAGATACTATAAGAAGACTTATGTTGATATGAATACCCATTCTGAAAGATTAGTGACATGTTCATCACAACAGTTCTATCTGAGGTCACACTGTAACCATTTTCATTCAGAACAAACTAGGTATCATAATTAATCTTCTGGTGGAAACTCATGTCAATTTTACATTCCAAGATTTTCAAGATGGATGCCTTGGTTGCCAAACAGAATTTCCACCATCTTCATTTAGAACCAATTAACAAACATGAGAAGCCTTCTGGTGAAAACCTAATGTTGATATGATTTTCCATCTGGAAGGAGTAACAATAGCAAGATTTTCAAGATGGCTGCTGTGGTGGCCATGTTGGATGTCATATCAGCATCATTTTCATTCAGGACCAACTAGAGCTTATAAGAAACCTTCTGGTAAAAATCCTATGCCAATATGACTTTCCATTCAGGAAGAAAAACAATAACAGGATTTTCAAGATGGCTGCCGCTGTGGCCATACTGGATGTAGCAGCATTTTCATCTGGGACTCAAAGTATGTTGAGTAAAGTAGTGATAATAAACTTCTGCTAATAGAGAGACAGACACTGGGCAATGCTCTATGAGCAATAGAACCAACAATTTATTTTTCTTTGTCCTGGGAATTTAGCATAACCTTCAATGACACAAGATGTTTATTTGTAAAATGGATTTGCATATTGAGTTGCATATGCAGTGTTTCCCTTTAATCTCATCTGCACTTCACAGACCCCCAAATTTTGATCCCAAAGTTGGTTTTTACTCAGTATGACCCCCAGTTTTCACACCAAGGAGATTTTTGACTCTCAGTCTTGCACACCTAGGGGATACACTGCATATGTATATTTCACTTTATTTATGTTTGCAATGCAATCAGGACAAATATCACAGGCAAATATTGAGGTAAGTATTCGAATACAAAATGGCTGGTGATATCTAACTTTATTACAGACTACATTTTACAAAATGGGTTCATGCAATGAGCCTTCAAACAATTCTTGGGAAAAACCTGGTCAAAATAATACTTTAAGCCAGTGCAGCCTACTGTGTCAATGACTTCTGATATAAATTGATTATTATTATCTCTTGTTAATGTTTACTTTGCATGATGTCTGCTAAAATAACTGAATAAATGTATAATATTATGCTTCCTATAAAATTCTTACCATTAGAAGGACTGGATGACATATCAACACTCTCTGAAAGAGACAAAAATGTGTAATCATATAGTAATTGTCATCAGGTGGATATTTCACAAATCATAACCTTAAATCTAATGCACAAAACCTAAGGTATCTGGATACTGATTCATACAAGAGTGGTATATTCCACTGGATCAAGGGACTGATTCATACAAGAGTGGTATATCCCAATGGATCAAGGGACTGATGCCAAATCCCATCATTCACTGACTCCTACATGAGTGGTGTACATGCTTTTCTAGAAATGTAACTGTATGAAGAGCTTGGGAGTGTGTACTGTATGATCATGTATATATTATTGATGAAATGTATTTCATTCCCAATACTGTTTTTCACATATGTTACCCAATCATATTACCATAGGAGAAAGACAATAGTCAGTGGGTGTTACACCTCCTTATCCCTGAGTTGGCACATGGTAAATGATGCTCCCATAAATCAGCATAAACTGAATAAACCACTTTGCTGCCCTTGGAACTTAGCTTGTTGCACAACTAATATAGGTCCCACCAGGTCAAATGGAATCTTTAGGGATGAAAGGTCTATAAGGTAAAGTCTACAGAATATCACCTCTGACTTCTATCCCACAGCTTCATATGTCAGCTAGTCAACAACTGCACTTGAATGCTATACTCATGGCAATGTCACAAGCTGATATATACATAAGAAATTCATGTCTTGGATTAGTTCCCTATAGGTTGGCCACATAACCCAATGGATTGAGGATGACAGCCTAATCAGAAACATCAACCCTTTATTCTCTGAATGGAAAGTACAAGGAAGATCTACCTCTCCTAATCAACTCATTCCAATTAAGCTACAGTGACATGATTTCATGCAGAAGACAACCTTTGGATAAAAGGGTCAAAAGAAGAAATGGTTTCAAGACCGATGTCCTATCAGCAGGAGCTAGTTCTCAGTCGTCGTCAAAGAAATCAAACTATTGTGATGGGATTGTACATAGTCTGGGTAATGGATAAGGCAGATTGTACATGCTATGACTACAGTGTATAAAAGCAGGTTATGTAAGAAAGGTGAATCAGAGAGGTTTAAAACAGTGGTTTGAAGAGTACCTAGTTTCACAATGTCTGAACCATTAACCCTTCAATTTCGGTAAAAACGACAAGGCTTTTGGTCAACACAAGTCAATGTTGGGTAAAACAATTGCAAAGGTCTTTATTCTGACATATATTCTTCCCTCTCTGATAACAAAATGTGTCTTTAATTGTGGAATGGTAGCTCTTGATTGTGACTGAAACTAATTTCATAGAAGGAAGTTAGCTATTTGTGGTACAGAGGATTTTAACGGAAAGGCATGTCTCTGCTTGCACCACTGGAAGCAAACTTTCTGCATCTCCTCACCAGCTTTCAAAGTGATGGATTTTTGGGTTTAATGCCACTTTTCAGCACATGACAGGCTATATATGGTGGCCAGTATCTTTAGCAGTGGTAAAACCCATCTAAAGACAAGCTTTCTCACACATCCATGCTAATCAGGCCAAGACCTTAATCCACATGGCCTGGGGTGAAATGTCAGTGATATCTCAAAGGCAAGCACTTTAGACCACTTAGCCACCCAAAGTCATGGTCCTTCCTGTCACAGCAACTATGTCCACCAACTGGTTGGAAAACTATTTGTGGGTTAATTTGATATGAGCCAAGTGTGCAAGTTGAATATCTCTGGATTTAGATGGAAAACCTATGTGTGTGACTGCTTCAACAAGCAAGGCAGCGGGACTTTCCTGGAGGTCACTGCATTGTGATTTTACAAACCTGTTGGAAACAATGAGGATTAGACAATACTCTGCAAGACCTTGAAAAGCAGAGTAGGAAAAATGGCATGCGCATTGAAACTGTTCCAGTTCAAGGAAAACGTGTCAACTGCACAGGGTTTTTGGATATGATGAGAATAGTGAGATGATTGGAAGTCAGGCGTTCCATCTCGTCTCAATGGTGTCCACGAGGTCAAACCCAGTAGGCACAGATTTAGTTGTTCATTGTGTCAGCTCTGAGGAGTCCAAACCCCATTCACTTCTTCAAAGAAGTGCAGATGGTGGACATCCCAGCCAGTTGCTCTGGAATGGAATGTGAGCTTACTGATTTTCTGCAGTAAGATATTCACCGTAAACCAAGAGTGATCCTTCCATTTGCTGAGTTGAGACCTCATGTAGTCCAAAACTGTAATCATTCAGTTAAGGATCAAAGTTTAGGGATTGCTGGATCATCTGCAGGGGTCTCTGGAAGAAACTGTCCTAACTGAGAAGACCTAAGTGTTGAAGGATTACTGGACAGAATCAGACTCTCTCAGCAGATGGAAGATACTACCAAGATGACGTGTAACGCACATTCTTTAAGAAGACAAAACGCGGCTCAAAGAGTTGTTGAACTCCAAGCTCAAGTTAATAAAATCCTAATTTGTCACATGTCCACCTTAGCATTTATGTTACATCCTTTTCTTTATTGAGTTGGTCCATTTATTACTCTGTGGTTGACTTAGCTTTGGGCTTTTGGATCTAAATAAATTGACCAAACATGTGTGATCATAGTGAACATTACAATTTATGGACAGGAAAAATAACAGTTACCTTCACCTGTACTCTGTACCAGGAGTGTGTGCCAATTCAGAAGTTATCTTTGCCAATTCATACACTGATAGAAATGTAAATGTTTATGACTAATGCATTTTTCTTGACATATAATAACATTTCACATGAATGCATATACTATTTAAAGAATTATGAATAAAGAATAAAATACATGTACATTAATTACAGATATTTTTCTCTTATAACCCCACCTGAATTTTGACCTTGAAAATAGGCCCTAATGTTGCGACCTGTTATGAGAGACAATTTTGGGGCCAGAAGGGGTGGTCTCTCATGACAGATTTTATACTATAACCTTCGAGACAAAGTTCAGCATGGAAGCAAATGCTATGATGCTGCAAACAAGTTGTCATGAAAGAATTTCTGGTCCATGCAGAAACAAAAACATTTAGACATTCCGAGGCCCCCAATGTCTCTAACTACAAAGGGAAAATGTTGCAAATAACCAGAGTGTTTGTCTTTAAGAAAGCCGGTTTGAAGTTTGACAGGAGTTGTTATTGTGAAAAGAAAGGCCTCTAGATGCTCATGTCTTAAAGCTGCCTTTTGATGCAGTGTAAGATGCCAGCATCTTGCCCTGACTGCGATAACTTATTGAGCAATGGATAGTCTTTCTTTTTTTACATTTCAATGGATGTGGAATTCTGTAAGAGGCCATGTTTTCATTGGATATTTTCTGATCATGGAAGGAAGTAAGAGGTTGTGAGCATGCGTCTTTGACAACGGAAGAGTTGGGGGACAAATAAATCTCCCAAAAAGGTTAGGACAACTAAGGTGGCAAAGCAAATGGGTAGGGAACAACAAATTAGGTGGGGAGTCCATTCATGCTGTGACACAGTGATCTCCAGACATTTTCATCAAAGATCCTAGTTGGCTACTGAGTGTCTGGGAATGGGAAGTCACCATAGCCAGTATTTGGTAGTGACAGAGCTGGGACTGACAATACACCTGTCCAATGAAAGTCCATTTTGCTATCGTGAGCCAGGTACTGGACATTGATGGAGAGAGGTTCTGCTGGGAATGCATATACCAATGCCAGGAGCATGGCGTGCATGTTATTATGGGTTATCCATGACTGACCTGGGCCACCATAAATGCTGGTACTGGCCCAATCATCTGTTCAGTACTTGTATGTTGTGGCATTGTGGGTGATGGTGCAATTTCAGCTGTGTGGGAGGCCTCTGATAACAAAGATTGCCAATCTTTTCCCAATTTACTGATCTTTCTGCCTCAAGTAGTTCTTCCTTCATGAGGAAGCTGGTATGGAGGTGGTAAGAGTAGAAATGTATCTTACACCAACTTGAATTACACCCACCACATTCAATCCTACCTAATGTTGTTGATGTCATGAATTAGACCAAAACAATAGCGTATACAGATGAATTCAGTTCAGCATTGCACTTATGGACACTATGAATTAAACTAAATGCTAGAGAAAATTACAGGTTTTTTTTTCTTCACTGGGAATAGATAAAACTTATAAAAAATGTAGGGGGGCCCCGAGTGGCCGAGTGGTCTAAAGTGCTCACCGTTCCGGATCACTGCCATCTCACCTCTGTCTGCGTGGGTTCGAGTCCAAGGCTCGGCTAGCATGGGTATGTGGGAAAGCCTGCCATTAGCTTCTCGTGGGTCGGTGGTTCTTCCCTGGGTTTTCCAGGGTTCTTCCTCCACCAGTTATACTGGCCGCCATGTATATCTTGTGCTGAAAAATGGCATTAAACCCTTGAACAACAACAACAACAACAACAAAATGTACAGTTCTGTCACGAACTGAACAATAAGTGTTATAGACTGTAGGGCACGTGGCCTGAAAATAGCAGTTTGAATAAAAGGTAGTCTGGTTTCCAAACAGAGCAACTGAGCACATTTTGCAGTACTGCAAAATATGAGGACCAAGTCTGGTCAATTTTCCCAATATGCCATGAGAAGTTTCAGAAACTTATGAAGGTCAATAAGTATGACACATCATGTGTATAAAAAAGACTGTTTATTCCATATCTAATATTAGCCAACAACTAACAATGAATAACTGTTGAAATGTGATCAAGTATATGCTATTTAAATTTTCCAGGTTTATATTAATCAAAGATTGGTGTTTATTTTATTTTTATTTTTATATTATAATCACCATTATTTAGCTAATCACAAATCACAATGCAACATGATATGCAGGTGTATCTAACTTCATACATGTGTCTGAAAATAGACAACAGAAAATAAACAAATCCTGTAAAGTTTGAGAACCTGCCACAGTAAGACCAGGACTTACCACTAACCAGGATGTACTAGTCTTAAGCCAGTGATTCCTAGGTCTTACTCTCAAGCTATGAGCAGTAAATTAAGATAATGCTGATTATGCTATTTTTTTTTTTGCACAATGAAGCCAGACAAATGAAGTGCAAAATTATCATGATGAAAGTGTGAGACAGTAAGACAAAAGGTGGAGTACTCTTCCTTGTGGTGAGAAAACTCCAAAGGATCATTTAAAATCATGAAAGACACAAACCAGACAGCATCTGCATGATCTCTTGTAAAAGTGTATTGACCAGGCATGAGAAGTAGCAACTGACCAATGATGTGATTTGGTGCCAATCATTCTATCAACGTGAAGCCCCATTCTTGACTGACTTGCCACAGCAGTCAACATGCAGTTGCCTTTTAGCACTTTTGCTGTTTAAACAAGCCAAAAGACATGACATATCTTTTTCAGCTTGGAAGGCTGGATTTGCAATACTGTGGAAGTACATAAACACACTCTCATTGGATAAAGTATCTGAAGAAGAAGCTTAAATTGGGGACAAATGGCTCCTTGCATTCCACTTTTGGAAATATCTGCATAAAATTAGATGCCAAAGTCAAATTTTATAATAAAAAAGAAAACCATCTATTTTATAACCCACCAATTAATTTAGTGAATAATCAGAGTGTATTACTTTGAATTCATTATTTTTTTGGAGTAACAATTTTTGTGGGGTATGAGTGTTCATGTGGTGCAAATTTTCATAGATTACATGTCTGATGCAACCACAAATTTAAACAGTGCTTCTTCTGTGAAAAATACTCGACTCCTATCAGTACCAACAATTTTCTTTTCTTTGGCAAAACCACAAAATGAATACCCACAAAAATAAATTGACAGTATCTTAATTCTCTACAGCATTACACTGATGACTGGGTTTCAAAGAACCTACAAAGAAGTATGTCAATTTAACTTCATGTAATCATTTCTCTCAGTTTCTTTTAATTTCTTTTGTAATTAAGCCTATGCTTTGTATACATGTGTGCCCTTGCAGAAAATACATAATATGAAGTAAAATATCAGGAACTCTAAACATAGGTGTTTGGCAAGCATCTGAAAAAATTAGAATTCTTTAATGGCTTGTTAATATTATGCCACATCATTTATTACAACAATCATTTGAAAGACATTCCGATATTACTTGTTGGCACCAATAAAGAAGTACTACAGCCCCGGGCTGAGATATGAATATGATTTTAAAGAAATAAAAGTGACCCAGTTTGGCGCATGACATGTCTCCATCTCATGATGAACTGTGTGTTAGTTTGGTGCATGACACATCTCCATCTTAGGATGTACCATGTGTGCAAGTTTGGTGCATGACACATCTCCATCTTATGATGCACCATGTGTGTTAGTTTGGTGCATGACACATCTCCATCCTATGAATATAACATGTGTGCAAGTTTGGTGCATGACACATTTCCATCTTATGATGCACCATGTGTGTTAGTTTGGTGCATGACACATCTCCATCCTATGAATATAACGTGTGTTAGTTTGGTGCATGACACATCTCCATCTTATGATATAACATGTGTGTAAGTTTGGTGCATGACAGATCTCCATCCTATGAATATAACGTGTGTTAGTTTGGTGCATGACATATCTCCATCTTATGATATAACATGTAAGTTTGGTGCATGACACATCTCTATTCTATAACATGTGTGTTAGTTTGGTGCATGACACATCTCCATCTTATGATATAACATGTGTGTAAGTTTGGTGCATGACACATCTCCATCTTATGATATAACATGTGTGTTAGTTTGGTGCATGACACATCTCCATCTTATGATATAACATGTGTGTAAGTTTGGTGCATGACACATCTCCATCCTATGATATAACGTGTGTTAGTTTGGTGCATGACACATCTCCATCTTATGATATAACATGTGTGTTAGTTTGGTGCATGACACATCTCCATCCTATGATATAACATGTGTGTAAGTTTGGTGCATAAACATCTCCATCTTATGATGCACCATATGTACAAGTTTCATGGCCAAATGTGAAATGTGATGGAATTTAGTGTCCAACATAATTATAATACATTTTTTCAAAAAATCATGGAAAGTATGCTGAATCAAACTGACCCAGTTCTGTTGCATGATACACATACAAAATGCATGCAAGTCTGCTGTCAATAGCTGAAGTTGTAAGAGTTAGAGCTAAGACCAAGGGGACGGATGTATGAAAGGATGATGATACTTACTGACAAATGGGTTGACAAAAAGAATCCTATATACAGCCCACTTCTCAAAGAAATATGTGAAATTCATAAAATGTAACATTTCACCACATGAAATAATATTTCAATACACATGCTTTCAGCATGGATCAAACTCTTTTTAATAAACACAGAACACTTTAACTAACAAACAGACTGACAAATGTGCAGGAAGACAAATGGTGTTTACCAAAGAAAAAGAGTAAACTCACCCATGCCTTGGTTGTCTGTATTGTCCCCATCTTCACTGATGTAACCAGGAGGAGGGGTGTCTGAAACATAAAATAAAACTGCTTTTAAAAAACAAATTCTTTTCTTTTTTCTCTCTTTCCTGTACAACACACAAAATACAGGTCATAGTGACCTGGTTTCCAATGTCTCTAGCATTCCTCCTGAAGCAATTTTGTGACTTGATAACCAATGCATTAAGAAAATGTGCGAAATGCAAAGGTTAATCAGTATTACTGAAACATAATATATTAGACAGTGTAACCTAATTTTCCATGAAAATAAGTGGTATTCCAAATGACATATCTAAATACCAATAATGTCGGAGAAAATGATCTAAATACAAACAATGACCAGAGTGATGCTGCCAGATGGATGGATGGACATTATCAATCCATAAGCTGGAATTGCTACTGTAATCTGAACAACAACAACAACAAAAAAACCAATGTATTTGGTGAGTGTAAACAAGAAAGTATATGTAGACCTTAAAGATGTTGACATCTGCTTCTTTATTTTCCAAATTTCCCAACAAACAAATATCCAAAAACAATACGTTATTCATCAATAAATCAATCTTTTTATTAGTTTTAAAAGAAAAATTTCAGAGATAAAGAGAAGTTTTGAAAGAAAATAAAGACACATAATGACTAAAACTGAACAGGAATCTGATTCAAAACAGAACAAGAGCCTCTTGAAGGGACTAACACTCTAGTAGCTGAAAAGAATTTCCAGGGATTTAAGACAAAAACTATCGCTAAAACAGAAAAATTTATAGTGCGGTCATTTTCTGGTACACAAGATAAATGTACATCTAAGTATTTTTCTGGTAAATAAATTAAAAACTACATGGAAAAATTCCCAACTTAATTCCAGTCCCAATCAATAACTGCAGATGGAGAAAAAATGAAAATGGAAACCCAATGCAACATTCATCCTTAAGTTGTGAGTACAGCATACAGAAATTTGCAGCTACCACTCTGAAAACATGAGGGCCAAAATGCAAGTCAAGGAAGTAAAGACCCTAACTACAGACAGCTTTGGACTGTTAAAAAAATTAAGATGCAGGATTTTGTTGTCAATTTTAAATTCCTCACTAACACATCATTACGCTTTAGTGTGTCTTTTTAACACAGTTCTTCCAGACTTGAATTTCACAGATGGATGCCATGGCATTCATATTTCATATCTGATGCCAGATCATCACCATTTCACAAAGGACCAACTGGGCATCATAAGAAGTCTTCTTGCAAAAACACCATGCTGATTTGGCAATCCAGTTTGAAACAGTAGCCATGACAAGATTTTCCAAATGGAATCTGTGGTGACCGTACTGGATGTCCGAGAGTCACCATATTCCCTTAGGACCAACAAGACCTTTCAAAATGATGAATTGATATATGTATACTGTATGGCTTGTTTTTCTTCGGAAAAGTTCCCTTTTAGGGTGCCCATTTTAAAATCCATTCCTGTGAGATCAACCAAATTACATTCAGTAATAAATGTGCTCTGACAATGATAAAATGAAAATGGTTGAAGGTTTAAGCCTATTATTGTATACAATTTACCCATACATAGACTTCTGTTTGAAAAATGGTGTTCGTTTTTCTGGTCATTATTTTCTGCCAATCAGCAACCCTCTTTAAAATACACAATCTCACATGGGCTGGTTCCATAGCTCATAAAATAACTAGTTGTATGTGACCATACACAGTTAAACTTTGATAACATCAACCTGAATCAGTTAAAAACTCAACATCATTCAAAGATCTTTAATAATCCCACTGTAAGGCATCTCTTGTCTGTAACCCCAAAGAACCAACATTTTCAGCTCATCAAGTTTTCAAAGCTCTCCTGTAGTAACATTTTCAAAATTTCATTTGACTATAGCAGCTGATGACAGTTATGTGCATGATTTGTGACTGTATAAACTTTAAAATCACACTTCATCTTTGTTGAACCTCAATAGCTTTAAATTCCAAGACTTAGATCAGCTGAGAGATGAGTAGTTCAATTAATTGAGGTTTTTGTTGTTTAATTATAGCCACTCTTCTGTGTCCTGAACTCCAGTCTAAGCATTCCAGATGATACAGCTGAAACGATCATGCTCCATGCAAAAAGATTTTACAGTATTTTCCACCTCAATAGAACTTGCCTTTGAAGATTCCACATAATGACACATTCAGAAAAATTACAAAATAAAAGTCTCTTGTACATCAGATACAATCATATAGGTACATCAGATACAATCATATAGATGTATAAACAAATGGACTTGAATCAGTTTTCTTTATGCAACTTATTCTCTTCATTAGCAGGTTAACCATCTGGGAAACGAAACCCCCCCCCAAAATAAAATATATATATGAATTAAATCTAATTCAATTCTGAGAAGTTGACTTTCCTACAGCGTGACTGGCTTCAGTATGGAACTTCCTTTGACCAAATTTCAAAATCTGTTGAAAGCGAACGTTTTCAAGATACCCAGAACATGCAAACTTCTCAAAACTTCTTGATAAATTGTGGTCATCATACGACTGTCTAACGTAACTACCACTATCCTTAAGGCCAAGAAATTAAATGGAAAAAAGCCATCAATGAGAAAGTATTGATTGAATCAAAGTCAACAGAATGACTTGTAGTTGCTGCTTACTTACAGATGGAACAGTAAAAATTATCACAACAAAGCCTTTTTTGCACTAGACCGGATTGAACTGGCCTAATGCTGCAGAGAAGGCTCTGGAATTATTGCCCATTGGTTAACACTTGTGTAATCCTGGTCGATAAATTCGCAATGGTCAAAATGACGCAAAGCAGCTTACATACATTAAGTACATAAGAAGTGAGATGTACTTTATTGAGAAGAGCTGATAGCCAATATTCCAGAAAAGAAAATCTGTTCAGAATCCTGCAACAAATTTATAGCACAAAAATAATTTGAGTATACAATGATACTGTCATAGTGATCATCTATCAATCAGATGTAAAAGAGACAAAAAGAAATAATAATGCAAAGAGTTATCAGAAATACCTTAATATAAAAGGCAATGAAATGCCAATGAAAACAGTACAAGATATAATAGATGTTATTTTAAAAAGAATGTCAACCAAAAAAGAAATTTATCTTGATCATCAATATTTGCATAGAAATACAGCTTGTACCTATTTACTGTGTATACTTGCTTATAAGTGGAGTCAAACTACACACAACCACAACAAAGATTTTTATCTGCCACAGTATAATAGTGCTTGCAGACCATGATATATGTTGCTTGTTCTAGTGATTACTCCTAAAATAAACTGCACAAACCCAGATCTGAACAAGCATTATGCAATTGCAGATCGGAGTCTGTACACTTTGCAGTTGGACTCAACTTATAAGTGAGTATAAACGGTATTATGTGATGCCAACTGCAACTATTACATTAATATTTAATCCTTATTTGCCAAATT
Organism: Sinohyriopsis cumingii; assembly: GCA_028554795.2. Lineage (NCBI taxonomy): Eukaryota > Metazoa > Mollusca > Bivalvia > Unionida > Unionidae > Sinohyriopsis > Sinohyriopsis cumingii. The sequence continues at coordinate 22,433,270 of CM068831.1, forward strand.
ATACCCAGAACTGCAGATGTGCCATTAAACCCAACAATTATATGCTAACTGTCAACAGTCAAGTCCCTGGTCTGCTATCCCATAATATGTCAATAAATCTTGCCTCTGATAGGTAAAACTTCTCTGGTTCAGTTTGAGCTTTTGATATTTCATTAGCCAAAGAGACAGTTAACTTTTGAAATGCCACTTTTAATTGACTGATAGTCAAAACTCAATCTCAAATTTAACGTTTGTCATCTCCAGACTTGTTCACTTAGAAATATAAGTAAAAGAACTGAGTAAATCTAGGACTAAATTGCTTGCAATTTGCTGTACCTTGTACATATATCAATAAGGTAAAACAACACAAACTGAATATCCAGTCTGGATCAGACTGTCTGGCAGATATAATGCCAGCCAGGCTGCTTTTTGCAAATCACATGGAAATCTTTCTGTTCAACCTAACTATTGACTTTTTTTCAGATATAAATAGTACCCAAGTCTCAAAAATGTTCAATGGATTAGACGCAGCAGTCTTGCCAAGACATGTAGACACATATAGCAAAGTATTTTTCTGCCACAATTTATGACCATGACTGGTTCACTGCCACAATTCACGACCATGTCTTGTTCTCTGACACAATAATTGGCCATTACTAATCCAGTGCTACAGCTGATTTATCATGAAACCAACTCCTATAAAAATGTGGTGCTTTTTGCTTTCATGACAATGTACAAATCATGGTAAATAAAAAAGGTAAAAAAATGTCCTATTCCAACAAGTTCAAAAATGGCTTTTAAATAAAAATAAAACTTAAAAAGTACACTGTAAGGTTACTGTCAAGGCTTACAATAGGGGGTTTCACAGTTAGTATCTCCCCTTGAAAACACCAGAGGGCATCTCGGTGCAGCTCACTTCCGGATAGTTCAATCAATTAAGATGGCAGATGTAGATCAAGAAAATGTGACAGACCGCTCACATTATGCAAGCAGGATCGATATCTCACTATCTTAAAAAGAAATTCTATCAATATTTGATCAATTGTTTTTACATCTTTTTTTTCTCTCACTAACTTGCATTGCTCCCAGGTTTCAAATAAATATTTTCTGCCCATTTCAGAACTTCATTATCTTTCCATTACTACCTTATGCTCTAGTTTGTATTATTTGATTGTGCGAAAGTGTATCGCTGCATAAACAGTTCTTGCAATTTATCTTGCTTGAAGAATAATGAAAATATGATTATTTTTTACAGCTTTAATCACAGCAGTTAATGAAGGTTGAATGGTAACGAAATTTATTTTATAACTTCTTAAGGTTCTTTTATTATTGATTTAGACTGTTGCTTTTCTATTAATGTTCATTATATATTTCAAAATGCACAAATGTCAACCACGCTTGAACAGACAGGCGCACATACGAGTCTCCTTGATGATTATTTTAATTTTATTTCTTTGAATGGTTGAAAATTTTAGAGTATACAATTTGGAGAAATATCGATGTTAGACACACCATGCATGTATAGGACATCCGTGGCTCTCACCTATCTGTCTGTATGTCTGTCTGTCTTCTTTCATCTGGTGCATCGGTATGTATATCCTCAAATGAACATGTGTTCGGATATTTATATTACATAAACATACTTCTGGTTAAAAACGAGTATAAAATGATGCTAAGATAGAAAGAGTGACTGATAGATAAAGACAACAAATATGAATATTTGGGAGTATCCATTTATTATTGACTTGTAGAGCATGTTCTTACAAGCAGTCTCTTTTTAAATCATACTGTTTGCAAATTTTACATCCGGTCACGTGGATCAATGTTGATTTAAAAAGCAAACCAAAGTAATAGGACAGAATCTGTGAAATAATTGGATCTTTAAAACTTACATATTTGATGCAAGGAAAGTTAAACAGAATTAAACTAATTTTAAGAAGGCTGTTGTAGATGAATTTACTGGTGGCAATCAGAAATGTTGTCTAAAGACCCCAGCAAATTTGAGAGTTATTACATGTCAGCATAAGCAAAGAAAAATCATGTTGAAAGTTATTGTATGTACCATCCAATACTTGATGTTTCAAAATTCAACAAGAAAATGAAACATAAAAAATGTCATTGGGCATGTTATTTAATCTGAATATTGTACAATATTGACACCCAAATATGAATAAATATTCTGTCTGCATTAATTACACTCTTTTTTCATTATGACAGCTAATGTAATTATTGCTTTGTTACGTTCCTCTGAATACATTAAAATACTGTGTTCCATTTTTAAAAAAAAGACTTTTCTGGTTTAAAATATTGAGCATTACAAATCAAATGATGTATGAAACTTGTGTTATAATTTTCTTATCGAACTTCTGTTATAACTTTCTTAACTCATGTTATAAATGAACTATTTAGCCTTGCAAAAGTAACTGAGAAAGAAGGATATATCAACATATGAAAAATGCAAATTGTTGAGATTTGTTTTTCGTTAAAGTTATATAGCCAAAAATGTGCAATAAATGTTTAAAATCGGAGAGCAAAGTGAAATGTTTCTACAAATGTATCTGAAATTATGGATAATGAATCTATATTATCAGGTATGGACAGTGTATTTAATTTAATTATTTGATATCATTTAAGTATGTAAAGTATTATTTAATTATCTGATATAATGTAAGTATGGACACTGAATCTAATTATCTGATTTAATGTCTATAATTATTCTCCGAGTACGAATAAAAGATGTTTGACATATATAACTGATTCATTGGTTTAACCATAATGATCTTTAGTACTGCTAAGATTCCTTCCTTTATTGACTTTATGTTTCACAAACCAAGTGTAGAATGGTGAACTACCTGAACTGGAATTTTTTTGTGGGCATGAGCATTTCGAGCTAAGGGAGGTAATTTTTGGCGCTACGATCAGTAACTCCGTTGCAACTGTGAAACCCTGTATACACTTCAAGTTATCGAAATATCCAATCTGGTCTAGTTTGGCTCATTAGTTTTGACTTATATGTCTTGATTACAAGGTCAAATATAACCAAGTACAAATTAAAGTAAATTTATAATAAATGAATGTTGCAATTGATTATATTTAATCATTCAATTTTTATTATTTTCATTTGTTTGGTCACATATTTCATATTCTCAGAGTAACTGCAATTACTGACATTAGAACATAAAACTCACTAGCCATGTAATTCATTATTTTATGGGGTTTTCTATTATATGGAATATTTTCTTTAACTTCTTAACTTCTTTAATATAAAACCATGTCACATACAGCATCAGACCCGAGTTTAATGAAACGTGGCACAGTGTTCCCTCAAGATACTGATTCTCATGGGAACCATGAGGACAGTGTTGTAGGTAAGGCTGACTTTACACAGTGGTACATTATATAAACAAAACACAATTGACAAGTATAAACTTATCGTCAGGTCCAGCGGGAAACAAGACAGACCCTGATCTGTTAAAACATAATATAGTGGTAGATCAGGATCTTTGTTGTTTGTTCTATTGATTACTCCAAACAAACTTCACAGATCTAGATCTGCTTGTGCATTATGTGACAACAATCTAGATCTATGCAGTTTGCTCTTGGATCTGACTTGTAAATGAGTATGAATAATAACCTGTATCATGGGATCAATGACCATATTATATCAGGGACTGTGTCATATCAAGTACCATGTTATATCAAATAAATGATATCTGGGACTGTATTATATCAAAGGTTGTGATATCACGGGCTGTGCTATATCAAATACTGTGTTATACTGAGGGTTTTATAACAAAGAACCACTGTAGTTTTACATCTAGAAATCTACCTAATTCCTAAAACCATCAAAACTTGCTTTTCAATTAAATGCAACTCCATGAACCATCACATTTGGGAAAATACAGGAAATCCCAATCTTTTTGTATCACTTCCTCTGCATTATTATATGGCCAATAATGTGTTACAAATCCTGTTGAAACCAATCAATCATTCAACCAACATTAAATTAATTTTAACATATTGATTGAATTCAGCATTTATGCAGCATAAAGTCTGGAGCTTTCATGGTTGGTAATTGGCATTTCACATGCATTAAAACAACAGTCAATTAAACATACCTTGAATATGAGTATTTTGTATCCTAACTTTTACATTCTTTCATTTCAATAAATTTCTACTCAGTAAACATTAACCCCTCTACTACGAACACTGATGTAAATAAATTCCATATATAATTTTACACTGATATGAAACCAATAAAACTGAAACCTGCTCAGAAGAAGCTGGAACTGCCTAAAACCATATAGAGCAAAATAAAACCCAACACAGAAATACATATACATACAGATGTATTCAAATCCCAATTAGCACAGATATCTACTTTATATACTAACTGACATTGAAATATTTCAAAAACATAAAAGAAATTATTACTTGCTGTAAAACCAATAATTGTTAAGTATAATTAGTGTTCCTTGTGAAATGAACATTTCCCAAAACCATAAGTTGAATTGATCTAGAATGATTTCAGTCTCAAGAAGTTTTATTGTAAATTTTGTTGTACCTATGATGCTTTTGAAGTGAATAAATATTTGTCAATTAAGTTTCTTCTACAATTATGCCAGTTTCATGCTCTTAATAAGTGAACAAATTAGCAATTATCTTGGACACTTAAACCTGATGGGAATGATTTACTTCTTAATTACATTATGCAAACAATCTTCAATAATGATTACCTCCCCTTAACAGCAAGCACCACATGTTTATCCAGCTACACTAGCTTGTGATTTTTATATTTATGCTGTTTTTCATTACATATTTTACCTACCTCACCAGCAACCTCCCTTATAAAGGCAAAATTATTTTGTCCCATGAGCTGGCTAGTGAAGGAAGGCTGAACCATATATGTTGATGGACATTTGATTTCAGTACTTTTGTGTTTTCAAAAGTCAGTTAAGATTGTTTTCCTAACAGCTCTCATCCAAAATGGTCCCCACCGAGTTAAAATTTTCTTGCACATACATGTTAAGTATACTTACATAAGACAGACAAAAAACTCTGTAAGTGTTTTTCTATGAAAGAGAAATGGCAATCAGGTAAGCCAATCAATGGTAATCAGGTATTCGTAAGCCAATCAATGGCAATCAGGTATTCTTAAGCCAACGAACGGCAATCAGGTATTCATAAGCCAAATAAAACAAGTTCTTTCTCCTGACTTGGAACAAAACAGAAAAGTATAACATTCACCTTTAATTGGTTTGTATCCAGCCATAAAAAAAATCATATGGCAAATGACATTTTTATCAGTAGCAAAACCACATAGCAACATCACAGAATGATCCAACTTTAAGCCCTTGATATTTTTTGATATATATATTATCAAACGTGCATTCATTTTACATGAAAGTAACAAGACTCATATGACATTCACTGCAAATAATGACACTCACTGCAAACAATATGGCACTCACGACAAATATAGACACTCACTGCAAGCAACTGTTCTGAAAAATTTCAGATCAAGTGAACACTTTGTACTGGATGACCTATTTATGACACTTGTGATTCTTTCATATCCAAGTTGTTTGGCCAATAACAGTGAATATTTTCCCGTTAATGATATTTTTCATTGTGCGATTTCAGGGACCATAGATATAGTATATATATCGTAAAATAGTGTAAACATTCTTATTATCAAAAATAGGCAGTGAGAAAGCTGTAGGTTTACATAGAAAGAGAATTTAGCAAAACGATATGCTGTTTACTAAGGATACAATTCAGGCATATTTAACATCACCTGGCAGACCACTCATACATGGGCGCATTTAAATATCCTAGTATGTCATGACAATTCTGATAACTGATGTTTTTGTTAAAATACTCTAATGGTCGTTTGATTTGACAAATGACATGATGCAGGTATCTGGATACACATTAAAATGAGTCTATCCTTTAAATCACAAATAAATTATTAGTCCTAGAACAATCCTTGCGACATTTAATGTTGGTTTATATCAATTATTCAACAGTGTGTTTTTGAGCTAAAATGTAATAAAAATATAACACACAAATAGCAACCCCATCAACCACTCCACCCCACGCCCACCCAGAGACAGATATCCTTGAATTGAGGGTATAAGATAGAACACAATAGAAAGAATATCAACAAGAGAAGCTCTCTCAATAAAACAGAAACATGATATCGCTTTGAAAATGACAGCTAGTTTGGACACTTGTGATTCCTGATAACAAAGGTACTATTACACTATTAATCTTGAGTAATATTTCAATATGGTTATTTAGTTTGAGTAGTTAATCTGTTATTTACCTTGAGTACTGTTACTATGTTATTTACCAAGTACTGTTACAGCGTTATTTATCTTGAAATGAGTACTATTACCATTATTTTACTTGAGCACTATTACTGTGTTACTTATCTTGAATAGTATTAATCTGATATTGTTATTTATCTTGAGTACTATTATTATATTTATCTCAAGTACTATCAGTGCTATCTTGAGTACTATTACTGTTACCTTTCTCTACTAATGACCTTGACCTCTGAGATAGGGACCTGATACTGTATGATACAGCGTGCACTTAGGTAAAGTTTCATTAAAAAGTTATACTGAATTTATATATGACATCTTAGATAAGGAAACCTGCTGCTGACTTGCATTATCCATTGTTCTCACCTTGACCCTGTGGCATCTGGCATGAATGAATATGCAAGAAAATAACAGGTCAAGATATACAACAAGCTAAAGTTTAGCGAAAGATTTTCATTGGTTTAAAAGGTTCATACCCATACATTGAAAGAGGTCATTTCAGTAAAGCAGCTGATTTTGTTAGAAAAATTTGACCAGTGTTCAGTAAAGTGTAACAAAATATCATGTACTGCTAATGTCAAGTTGGAAAACGTATATTTAAAAAGTTAGGAGTTCCAAATTGATGTATCAATGGTAAACATTACGTTCATCTGAAAAGACTGTAGAGGAGACACAAACATTATTTACCTCTAGTACAACCGCATAAATTTCAGTTTCAAACCCTATGCAGCTCAATGGCTTGTTACTATCTCTCAACCTGATGTAATTCTTGGAATTTTCTTCTTCATTTCACATGATGCTGGCAATCCTATCTCTGCTACATGACATACTCAAATTGACAAGTGATGTAATCAACTTTTCAAAATTCAATAATGGGAAAGGGTATATGATGTCTTATAATCTCTAACATATTTGATTTAAACTTCCATGTTGTTTGTTTAAAGATTATCTGAGTAAATTTCTTGAGGTTAAAGTTTATCACAATATGCAAACTCTAAACGTGTGAAAACAATATCCCCATATTCATACAAGATGAAGTTAACTCCATTAGGCCAAGTTATGAGCACTATATTATTGGGGTGCATTCTTTCTCCCAAGATGGCCAAACTGAATTAAACACAGGCATTCTTTCTCCCAAAATGGCCAAACTGAATTAAGCACAGTGAGATCCATGTGTTTTTTTAAAAATAGACTGTTTTAACCTTCAATTTATAGTATGAGACACTATCAGACATGCATGGATATAATGTCACTACCCCACCTCCAGTCTTGTTTCAGTTGATATTTTGTGGCCACTTTGTTCAAAAAAGACATATGGGCCCACAATGTATATATTTTTGTGTTTGACCAAAAGAAAAGTGTACTTTTTTAAGGCCATGTGCATATTGTATTAAATATGGCACAACCTTTTTCCTAATTTCATCATGATTTTCAACTTGCATATAAAGAACTGTCCATACAAGTCCAACTTTTCCCCTTGAGTGTCCTTTACAGTGAGGTTTCATCAGAATTGTTTCCTTATATAATTAATAAACTGCCATCTTCAAGAAAACTTTGTGATTTACAGCATTGATTTTCTTGATGAAATTTGTCCTCTTTCTTACTAGGATACTTTAATTTATTTAAGCCATTACCAATATGATCTATTTGTAATTCTTACTGTACCTTAAAAAATCAAAACAAACCAAATCGTTAATTACAAAGAATCACAATGAATGGTAATTTACTTTAAAAGGAATACCAAAATAAAACTCAAATTTATACCACTGAATTAAAACAGAGATCAAAACAAGATCAGTTTTATGATACCCTGATTAGATTTCTAACATAAGAACTTACATAAAAGGGCAACTTGCAAAAACTGTTTTCTGTGTTTACGATGACAATCTGAATCTACTCTGTGTATTTGTATGTCAGATCCAAATGCAAACAACATAGACCCTGGTCTGTCAGTGCATAACATGATACTAGATCAGGGTCTAAACTGTTCTACTGATTTACTGATGACAAACAACATAGACCCTGGTCTGTCAGTGCATAACATGATACTAGATCAGGGTCTAAACTGTTCTACTGATTTACTGATGACAAACAACATAGACCCTGGTATGTCAGTGCATAACATGATACTAGATCAGGGTCTAAACTGTTCTACTGATTTACTGATGACAAACAACATAGACCCTGGTCTGTCAATGCATAACATGATACTAGATCAGGGTCTAAACTGTTCTACTGATTTACTGATGACAAACAACATAGACCCTGGTCTGTCAGTGCATAACATGATACTAGATCAGGGTCTAAACTGTTCTACTGATTTACTGATGACAAACAGCATAGACCCTGGTCTGTCAGTGCATAACATGATACTAGATCAGGGTCTAAACTGTTCTACTGATTTACTGATGACAAACTGCATAGACCCTGGTCTGTCAGTGCATAACATGATACTAGATCAGGGTCTAAACTGTTCTACTGATTTACTGATGACAAACTGCATAGACCCTGGTCTGTCAGTGCATAACATGATACTAGATCAGGGTCTAAACTGTTCTACTGATTTACTGATGACAAACTGCATAGACCCTGGTCTGCTAGTGCATAACATGATACTAGATCAGGGTCTAAACTGTTCTACTGATTTACTGATGACAAACTGCATAGACCCTGGTCTGCTAGTGCATTATTTTACAGCAGATCGCAGATCTGGATCGATGCAGTTTGCAGTTGGATCCAATGTGTATGCAAGTAGACATGGCAAAAGTTCCAATTTTTATACAAGAAATTTTGGAAATGTTGTGCAAATATTTTGACTGTTTAATTTGTTTAAGATTTAAACATCCAACACAAATTTCAGCTTTGAATGGACATGGTAATACATGTTCATCAAAAGCAAAAGACATGGTAATACATCAAAAGCAATGTTTGATAATGGAGTACCATCATGCAGGGTTACAAACTGTATCCCTAGGCTGAGATTGACATCTGTCAATTAGCTATTACAAGAGATTTCAAATGACCCCTTACAAAATTAGAAAACCAAGAAGGTGTGAACTGATGCATAATAAGGTGACCAGACAAAAACATGCCCAACCAATTAGGGAAAATACAAAAAAAAAAAACTCAACTTTTTTTAAAAAGAACTTTTAAAAATTTTAATCCAATTTTTCTTTTTCCTATTCAATCTCTGGGGAAAATGTTCAAAAATTAAAACTCAGGTTTTAAAGTAATAGATACAAAAAAAAAGGCATTCTACATTTTGCTTTCAAGGGATCAATTGATATCCATATACCTTTAATGTTATGGACTAACTGTTACCCTAACTACAGAAATAGGACAATTAAATTCACATGGCTTAAATGCACAATTCAGGATTATTTCTTGAGAAAAAATCCCAAAATGCTTTTAAAGAAAAAGAAACTGCTGTTGTTTGTTCTACTGGTTAACAAACTGTGTGGACCCTGATCTGAGGGCACATTATGTGATGGCAGATCTGGTTTTGTGCAGTTTGCAATTCGACTCGACTTATAATATAATATTTACGGTATCTAACAGTTAAAAGAGAGAAAGCTAAGCTGAATCTTACATTTTTTCATTTTCATGAAAATGCTAATTTCACTAACTTTTAAAATAAAACAACTGTGTAAAGGATTTATGTGCTACTAGCCAATTAGCCAAATCTGATGTCTGATTTCAATGCAGTGGTTAATTACCCGTGTGACATAAAATTGATTTTCCCCATAGTCTTCTACCTTACCCTCATTAAAATTTTAAACCTGGGTTTGCACATCAATTATCAGGGTTTTTTATCTCAAACCTCACACATAAATTATCAACTTGCCAGTACATACCACTTAATGTTAGTTTTCATCATTATTTTCAATGTCCATGTGATTCTTGTTTTGTGAAATGATAATTTGCTATCATTTTAATACTTATTTTAACACTGTGTAACACTAACATTTTTCTACTACATTTGAGAAATGATCATGATTTTCTTTTTTTAACACTGATAACGGTCTAGAGCTGATCAGCATTTGTAAAACAGAAGCCTGTAAAAGTCATGTCAAAGTCGAGGTCTCATAAGTCTAACATGTATGTGCGTTGCAAGTTAATAGGATTAAATGACCATGGCTGGGTACTGATTAAAAAAAAAGAAATTGTACCCAATCAATCACACAATATAACATACAGCCTTTGGACTTTAAGCCTATAATAATTCCAGGTATAAAACTGACTGCATACTGAATGAAGCCGCCAAATTAACAGGTGTAAAAAAAATTTGATCAGTATCACATGAACATTTATATCCCATCATCCTGCAGAAAACTCAGTCATTCACAACAATCTTGAAACAAAGTTTTTGTCACATTCACAATAAACTTCTCTGTGGAGGCCACTCTTAATTCTGGATACAAATTTCAGTTGGCTCATGCACCAAAGATAGACTGTAGATGTTCTGAATTTAATGCGCAGTTTAGCCATACTTGTTACAGCCAATTAAGTAAGGTGTACAATATTTCAATAAGAATATAAATTTATTTCATGCAAGACCTTTTTGGAAAATGCTCTCCAACATTTGTATTACAACAGCAAAAACGTCTTTCTCTCATCAACACTGACAACACAGGTTGTTGTAATACAGTGCTTGAAAAGTCACGTTTCATGCACAGATGTAATTTTCTTAAAAAACTTACATTAAATTGACTAAAAATTCATTGAAAAACCACAATGGCCCATTTCAAAGTCAATAACTGGGTCACTATCCTACATTACACATTACACCTGGCAGTATTGCTAAGGGAGATAACTTTGCTAGCTTAACCAAAGCATCTCAATGGAAGCGTATAAAAGTTGATGTCACAAATTTCAAAAATGGCCATGTCAACCAAGATATCCACTTTGAAAATATAAAGGGAATAAGTAACACATCCATTTAAATGTATTTCAATGAGGATGAAGGACATTAAGAATATCCCTCTTCCCTCAAGAATAAAGGCAAGAGTCTGATATATTATCCAGAGTAAAGCAAGGTTGTCCTGAAGAGAAAAATAAATATTTGTACTTCCCCGAATACGGCCAATGTATGTTGTAGCTTTTAGAGCACCTCAGCACAACAGTGGCTATATGGTGCCAACAAAATGTAAAGTTTGAAAACTGTCATACCGAATTGTGCAAAAGATTAGGAAGAAAAACCCTTTAAAATAAATCAAAACTTGAAGTGCAACAAGACAAAACACAAAATGTAAAGTGTAAAGATATTAAAATTCTGTAATATGCATATAAAAAAAGATAAAGGTTACACATGCAAAAAAAAAACATGTTCAAAATGTTATAGATATAAGATTTTCTAACATGTTAAATCATCAATATTTTTTAATGCAGTCTATGCCAAAATACTTTTGTCTTGCAGATTGGAAGTGTACATACTCCACATGAATGCGTTCCACTGTCAGTGGACACAGGAATGGCATTCTAGCTGGATACGGCAGAACAAATTGCCTACATTTGTTTTTTGCATGTTTTTTCCAAGTCCATCAGTAAAGACCAACCATCACTCAGACAGTATTAAAAACTAATTCATCTAGTATATGTTAAAGGAGGAAACAGATTTTTACAAAAAAATGTATTTTTTTTGTGTGCTATGGACAGGAACAAAAATACAGTGGTCCCTCACTGTAACACTGTTCAGGAAGTCATTAAAGTGTAATGTTAATTGTGAAATCACCTTATTCTAGGATACTTTATACACTGTACACCTATTATTTAGGAGCTAAATGTTATTCATTTTGCACTGATTGTGATAAAAACTGTCCACAGCAAATCACAAAGCAAATAATAGCCATTTACAGAATGGGATTCACATCTAACGATAGCTGCATCACATCAAACCAGTAATTCCACCAATGGGATTCACAATCAACGATAGCTGCCTTACATCAAATCAGTAATTCCACCAATGGGATTCACAATCAACAATAGCTGCATCACATCAAACCAGTAATTCCACCAATGGGATTCACAATCAACGATAGCTGCATTACATCAAATCAGTAATTCCACCAATGGGATTCACAATCAACAATAGCTGCATCACATCAAACCAGTAATTCCACCAATGGGATTCACAATCAACGATAGCTGCATTACATCAAACCAGTAATCCACCAATGGGATTCACAATCAACAATAGCTGCATCACATCAAACCAGTAATCCACCAATGGGATTCACAATCAACAACAGCTGCATCACATCAAACCAGTAATTCCACCAATGGGATTCACAATCAATGATAGCTGCATTACATCAAATCAGTAATTCCACCAATGGGATTCACAATCAACGATAGCTGCATCACATCAAACCAGTAATCCACCAATGGGATTCACAATCAACGATAGCTGCATCACATCAAACCAGTAATCCACCAATGGGATTCACAATCAACGATAGCTGCATTACATCAAACCAGTAATCCACCAATGGGATTCACAATCAACGATAGCTGTATCACATCAAACCAGTAATCCACCAATGGGATTCACAATCAACGATAGCTGCATTACATCAAATCAGTAATTCCACCAATGGGATTCACAATCAACGATAGCGCATCACATCAAACCAGTAATTCCACCAATGGGATTCACAATCAGTGATAGCTGCATTACATCAAATCAGTAATTCCACCAATGGGATTCACAATCAATGATAGCTGCATCACATCAAACCAGTAATTCCACCAAATAGGCGAATTAAAGATCTGAACATTCCACAGCATGGTCTTTATTTATCCAAATGGACACATGTATTCTAAGCAAAAGCACAATATTCAAAGCAAAGGACGTGATGTTCTGCTGGACATAAAAAATTACTCCAAGACCCGGTTCTCTCATGGACAGTTTCAAAATCTTGGGGCCAATTCAATGTCCCAATTGATGGGTAGACCAATTTTCTTTTCTTTAAAGCTATTTTCATTTTCAATAACATGCTACCATATAAATAAAATTAGACCATTTTTAGATAGTTACAGAGATGGTGGTCAAAAAGTCATACAAAGTAGGACATCAGCCCTATGATTTACTTATCATTCTTATTACATAAAATAAAAAACTGCAACTAATACAGTGTACCTTTCCAATGAGTCTGCATATCACTGTTGGCATGCATGCTATAGGTTACAAACTCCTGGCCTGTAGTTTTAATTCCATTCGTAATGAGCACAAGTGAAAGTGTTGTAGCCCTTTATTTTTCTTGGTAGATTTATAGTTTTCCAGCTCTGAGATAGGGGTCTACTTACAAGATCAGACTCCTGTAGAGTTCTGAATAGTTTTGGTTTCTCGGGTCCTCCTTAATCTTGGTGAGATTTAAGTCATGTTAGTATTGTAGCTATGGAGAGATTTAAATCATGTTAGTGGTGTAGTTATGGAGAGATTTAAATCATGTTAGTGTTGTAGTTATGGAGAGATCTGTTGTAGTTATGGAGAGATTTAAATCATGTTAGTGGTGTAGTTATGGAGAGATTTAAATCATGTTAGTGTTGTAATTATGGAGAGATTTAAATCATGTTAGTGGTGTAGTTATGGAGAGATTTAAATCATGTTAGTGTTGTAGTTGTGGAGAAATTTAAATCATGTTAGTGTTGTAGTTATGGAGAGATTTAAATCATGTTAGTGGTGTAGTTACGGAGAGATTTAAATCATGTTAGTGTTGTAATTATGGAGAGATTTAAATCATGTTAGTGGTGTAGTTATGAAGAGATTTAAATCATGTTAGTGTTGTAGTTATGGAGAGATTTAAATCATGTTAGTGGTGTAGTTATGGAGAGATTTAAATCATGTTAGTGGTGTAGTTATGTTGAGATTTAAATCATGTTAGTGTTGTAGTTGTACTGCTGTTAAACTGGCAAGTGAATAAAGTTTAGCTGCTTCATTTGAAATGCTTGATAACAAAACTTTTCAGAAGGCACATCCAGTCAAATACATGTACATATATACATTGTAAGCAACTATATAAACCCCTGGGATCAGATACTGATGGGTCAATGTGGTCAGTGTCTCCACATGTGAAATTTATCTGATAGGGCAAACTTTTGGGAAATTTTTCAGAATTCTGCCATCTCAGGCACAAAAGACAACTGCATGCACACTATCTGCAACACAAAAGTTCTTGATCTAGTGCACACACAACATTTCAAACCAGATTCATATCACATATGGTCAGGAGAAAAAAAACACAAAGATTTGTTATCTGGTTCTATCAAAGTCAGTTGATTCAATTTTCAGAAGAAAAAAAATAAAATTTTCTTTTCTTTAAGTCATGCAATGTCTTCCTTTTCTTTCAGTATTTACATCTGTTACTTTGTACATGTCTCTATAGCTTAATCAGAAAAAATGCTGAAAACATAGTATCTGACTATGGATTGTTTCAAGTAATGCTAAAAAAAGTCTTCCTATAATTCTTGAAAAATCTTGTAAGCAATAATAATAATTATCAATAATTACTACTACTACTACTACTACTAATAATAATAATAATAGGAACAGGTGAAAACTATTACATAATACTTGTCCAGTTTTTAAAAAAATCTGAATTTAAAACAAATTTAATTAATTTATGCTTATTTACATAAAATCTAAAAATATCATAAAGGCTACACAGAATATGGATTTCACAAAAAGTCAGCATGGAAATCACAACAACACAAAACTTGTAATGAAATGTCTAAAACAAAAAAGGGCAATTTTTCCTTCATAATATTATATTAATATAAAAGGAATTTCAAAAGGTAATTAAAGGGGACCCATTTTTATTTTCAAAATAATTTATGTATCTGATCCTGAAATGCATTACATTATTTCATTATCAACCCCCAGAATTTATAACTGTATGGATACAGTCCTTCTTTGGATGAACGTTACAAAACAGCTTGCATGAAAGTGTCAAAGGTTTCTGATTCCTGGATATCTATGTGACTGCCAAAACAAGGCCATATTAATCCTACTCTACATATTAAATCAATGATAGCATATAAATGTATATCACAAGCAATTATCTACATATAAAAAATCACAGTCAAAAAGTATTCACGTAGTCAAAAAGTATCAAACAGAAAAGATTACCGTAGAGATGATATCTATCCTTGTGTGACATTCTGGTTAGCATTGGTAGATAAAGTCAACCCAGTATGCGCCAATTCAAATATTTACGAGTGAAATCATTTCTATCCCTGCAGAGCACAATTATATAACAGCACTGGGCATGTCAAGGATCTGAAAGCACCGAATCCAAAGCTTCAGTCGTAGAATTAAGGTGGAGCAAACACTCGCAAAGCTGCAGACAGACAAGCCCAACTACGCAGTATGTAATACATTAACCCACTCTGCTGGACTAGTTATGTAATAAATTGGTAAGAAATCATTACCTATATAGGCATCTGGGAAATCAAGACTGAACCCCCAGTTACCATCAACACAATCAATGCCAATTAACAACCCCCCAAAATAACAATTTCCATTGATCTAATTCTCAAAGCATGACAAACTAGTTAATTCAGCTGGAAGAAAGAAAAAAACAATAATAAAGAAACAAAAACAGGTCTTACATGGCATATATAGACCTATGTAGTCTACAGTCTAGGCTATACATGTGAAGCTGGGTCCAATCAATAAAGCTGCTGCAGATATAGAGGCTTTGGGAATAAGATGGATTGCTCTGATGTGCCTATAAATAATACTTGTCACCAACTGGACATTCGGTGGTCAAGGAGCAGTAAACTAGTTCAACAATATTGATCAGGAAGCAGGTAAACAGTAACACAGTGCAATACAGTCACTTGCAAGTACTTGTACTGAGGTTAAAGCCTTGTCTTGATTGCCATCTCAACATACTCAGAAACAGAGGAGCGAATGAATCCCAGTTTTCATGACTGGCAAATTCTTATACAGGTTTTGACTACTTGGACAGAAGAAAAATACATAACTGCACACAAAATTCAACAATTTTTTTTTCTTCCCTATGAAGATATGGACAAGTAACAAAATTCTACTTGCTAGGCAATACTTTGGACTTGTCCCAGGCTTCTAGACCAGTGAATTTTCCAGTAATCATTGTGAAGACAAAACCTGTAGCAGGCTTAAAGCATGACTTTTACTTCAAGATATTAACTTTCATTTCAGAAATGCCACACAATTTTACCCAAGAGAAACCAAATGGGTTCCTCTTCTAGAAGTTAAAGAATCAGAAATAGTGCCAGGAACACTTTAAGGCATCACTCCACTACCTTAGCCACTAAGCTGTTATTGCATCCTCTTGTCCCAAAGGAAATCATTAATATTTTTTCTCCTATTGTTCTGTACATTTGCAATGCAGTGAATTGTGTTTTTTAATGGGTTCAATAGAATGCAGCATTAAGCCAGAACAAAGAATAAAATGTTTAAGATCAACTGTGCTAAAAATTGCAGAATATAATGCAATACAAGTATTTCCAGAAAATGCAACATGACCTATGTTCATTTCTTTCAGTATGTTGTACGCACACTAGTGCCAAACACAATTAAGAAAGTCTTAGTGCATCTTAACTTGTACCTAATGCATTGAATTTCATGAAAAATGCAGGAAAATGAAGGAAACATAATGAACTTAAAGAGTATAATGATGCTAACCATAATCATTACAGCAATGCTAAATAAGCAGAGCATATGGCCCATGTGGACCTGTTATTACTCACCTGGATCAAATAACTTTACTGTTAACCAATTCACTAAGCAGATTAATGCAGTAATTGTAAGAACATAAACCTAAATAAATTGTCTCTGAACCTTTATATCATGTCAATTTTACTTATTTTACTATAGTTGGATTTTTTAAATTAAAAATTGCCATAAAAGTAAAAATAATATGCTGAGTTTCTTGCCATTAATCAAACTCATTCATGATCTTAATGACAGAGATACTCTTTACTAAGTTTAACTAAAAATGAATCAAATACATGTCTAGTGAGGTATCAAACTCAGTCATAACAAGCCTTTCAAATCAGTTGCAGTGATGGACATACTGGATATCAGATTGACACCATTTGCATCATGGACAATGAAGACATCAATAAAAGTCTTTTGGTAAAAATTCCATGTCATAATGATTCAGGGTTAAAAGTGACAGCATAATTTTCCAATAGCTTACCATCTGCAAGGATTTTTACTAATCTTTGTCTTTTGCATGCAACTAAAAGGAAGAAATATATTAAGATACTGGCTGTTATGACAGTACATACTGTAGTAAGTGTTTGCCAAAAGTATAAACAAATAAAATGTACCAAATCATTGATTTCAATGAAAACAGCTGGGCCTAGCTTCGTTTACATACTCCTTTCTGAATCTAGATTCTGCTTCATTGGTGATCTCTCCTTTGCTTTGTAAATATTGAAGCAAGTCGAAGCAAGTCCAAACAAGACAATGAGCTTTTCCACCAGGATATGGCTATATTGTGGTCTGATCACTTGGATCCATGGTATGTATACCATCAGATCCAGCAATTATTGTACTATGGTATGTATATCAGATCCAGCAATTATTGTACTATGGTATGTTTATCAGATCCAGCAATTATTGTACCATGGTATGTATATCAGATCCAGCAATTATTGTACTATGGTATATATATCAGATCCAGCAAGTATTGTACCATGGTATGTATATCAGATCCAGCAATTATTGTAATATGGAATGTATATCATATCCAGCAATTATTGTACTATGGTATGTTTATCAGATCCAGCAATTATTGTACCATAGTATGTATATCAGATCCAGCAATTATTGTACCATGGTATGTATATCAGATCCAGCAATTACTGTACTATGGTATGTATATCAGATCCAGCAAGTATTGTACCATGGTATGTATATCAGATCCAGCAAGTATTGTAATATGGTATGTATACCATCAGATCCAGCAATAATTGTACCATGGTATGTATATCAGATCCAGCAATTATTTGTAATATGGCATGTATATCAGATCCAGCAATTATTGCACCAAGGTATGTATATCAGATCCAGCAATTATTGTACCATGGTATGTATGATCCAGCAATTATTGTAATATGGTATGTATATCAGATCCAGCAATTATTGTACCAAGGTATGTATATCAGATCCAGCAATTATTGTAATATGGTATGTATTTCAGATCCAGCAATTATTGTAATATGGAATGTATATCAGATCCAGCAATTATTGTAATATGGTATGTATATCAGATCCAGCTATTATTGTACTATGGTATGTGTATCAGATCCAGCAATTATTGTAATATGGTATGTGTATCAGATCCAGCAATTATTGTAATATGGTATGTATATCAGATCCAGCAAATATTGTAATATGGTATGTGTATCAGATCCAGCAATTATTGTACTATGGAATGTGTATCATATCCAGCAATTATTGTAATATGTAATGCTTGGTTTTCTTCTCAAACACAACAAAGGGAAGGAATTAGTTTGTGCCATATGCTTCACAGTAGTCTCCCTTTCCACACAATATATTATGCAGTTTCAAATTCAACTAGCTTATTGAGATTATGATTGACAATCAGAACAACACTAAGCAACAGTACATCAGTCTTCTGGTGAAAACCCCATATTAATAATGAATACCATCAATTCAGGGGGAGTATCAATAACAATATTTTCAATATGGCCATATCTTTGTGACCATATTGGATCCAGATCTACCTTATTTTCATTAAGGATCAACTGGACATCATAAGAAGTCTTTTATTAAAACCTCATGCTGATATGACCAGCCATTCAAGAGAAACAGCAAATACAAGAATTTCAAGATGGCAACTGTGGTTGTCATACTGGATGCCTGAGCAGTACAATTTTCATTAGAACCAACTAGCTCATGGGATGAATGTGTGTATGAAATTTAAAGAAATCCTCCAAGCTAAGTAGCAATACTAAACTTGTGTTAATGGATTGATGGATGATGGACAACAGACAATCTCATAATGTCTTCTGGTCTATAACCGGTAGAGCTACTAGAAACTGAAGAAAAGGTTGAACATTATTCAGCTGACCCATTTATGTTGAAGGGGATTTAGGTTTTGACTTTAAGCTGTAAATAAATTTTATCAAGTAAGTGTTATCATAATTAACTTATAACTTATGGACAGGACAAATAAGTATTTTCTTAAAATCACTGTGCAATTCCTTAGCATAATGTCAGCAGACTACAATTAAGAACACTTTTTTTTAACAAAGTTTATTATCAATGTATTTTCAGTGCTATATCACTTTTTTATATTAATCCATGTAATATTTAACCAAGTACTATGAATAAAGAACAACCCTCCTAAAACCCTGATAAATTCTGACCTTGAAAACCAGCCACATTCAGAGACCTGTTATAACAAATTACTTTTTGCTATACATTGCTAGGGGTATGCTAATGTTCCAATTAAACCATATGTGTGTATGTGTGTGTGTATATGTATGTATGTATGTATGTATGTATATATATATATATATATATATATATATATATATATATATATATATATATATATATATATATATATATATATATATATATATAAACTAGATGAAGTTAGCTCATTTGGTGACTGCTCCAGTGGCCTAGTGGTTAGAGCTGAGTAATACCAAAGACTTATAAAAATGGTACTAAAGCTGTGCCTCACTTGGCACTCAGCATTAAGAGGTTAGTGTTCGTTGGTTGGCCTGGTGTCAGAATAATGTGAATGGGTGGGACATCATGCTACATTTCAGCAGCATGATGCTAGACATCACTCTAAACTGCCACACACATCCAGGTTATCTGACTAAAAAATTCTTAAAGCTATGTTAAAAATCCAAATCACACACACACACACACACACACACACACAGAGCTCATTCAGTTCAAGTTTCCGTTTGCTGATTTAGAAATCAGTTTAAATCCTGCAATCATGCAATCATGAGCTCCATATCAGTCAATTTTTAGAGGGACTGTCTGTATACCATTGCATTTCATCACTTTCATAAAACGTCTTAAGTTCAAATATACCAGTAAATTCAAAAGTATGCCTTACCATAAGATTTAATAAAGTAGAACTAACAGGAAAGACATTATTGTAGAAACTAATGACAACTGGTTTGTTCTACATGGCAGGTGACATCGAACAAAAAGATCAACACAAACTCCATTTGGAAAGTCTTCAATGAACTCACTGGAAGAACACACAAAGATCAGACAAATAAAATTCACTCACTTCTGGTAAATGACACCATAGTCATTGATGACACTGACATTGCAAATGTTTTCAATGATTTTTTTCACCAACATTACCACAAAATTAAAAGAACCAGTAAAAGAAAACAACTTTAATGAACTGAAAAAGTTCTGCAGCAGCAAAATCTCTGAGGACGTATGTTTTTCTATCTCACCAGTATAAAAAAAATGTTAAAAAATGTCTCAGTGAACTTAATACCAAGAAAGCTACAGGACTTAATCAGATTGGTCCACAACTCATTAAATCTTCTGCCTCTGCTATTTTAGATATGGAAAACTGCAAAAGTAACTCCTATTCCCAAATCTGGTTCTAAGGATGATACTGATAACTACTGGCCAATCTCAATACTACCAAACTTGTCAAATATGATTGAAAAACATGTCCATGACTCATTCATGTCATATTTAACCAAACACTTGCTATTACACCCTAATCAATCAGGCTTTAGACAAACATTCATGTGAGACTGCCTTGATCTCCCTAAATGATAAATGGATTCAAGCACTTGACCAAGGAAGAATAATAGGATCTGTATTTGTAGATTCCAGGAAAGCTTTTGACATGGTAGATCATGAAATCCTTTTGAAGAAACTGAAAATCTACCAGTGTGATGAAAGAACAATTAGATGGTTTACTTCTTACTTAAGTGAGAGAACACAGGTTTACATAAATAATGTTCTGTCTGAACCTGGAACAATTACATATGGAGTACCACAAGGCTCAATTCTAGGTCCATTACTATTTTATTTATTAATGACCTACCACTTTTACTATGGAACTCAATATCATATACAGATCTCTGTGCAGATGACTCAGTATTGTCAGACATCGAAAACACAAAGCATGAACTCGAAATTTCTTTACAGAATGTCCTAAACAAACTGGACAACTGGTGCACATGCAATGGCATGGTGGTAAATACTGGTAAAACTAAAATATTACTTAACTCAATATGGCAAAAAAAGGACAAATCTTGATAGTAATGAACTGTCTGACATGGCAGGATAAAAATTTCCAAATGGTCTGTCATGATAGACTACTTGGTGTTTCGCTAGATAATAACATATCATGGACTGAACATATCAAACATCAGTAAACAAAATCAATTCAAGTTTAAAGCTTCTCAGTAGGATAAGACATTTTCTCCTGAAAGGCACAGAAAACTATTTTATAACAGTTACATACAACCCTATTTAGACGACTTTAACTACAGTACGGGATAATTCAAAATGATAAAAACATAGGAAAGCTGGCACATCTTCAAGAAAGAGCATTTGGGCTAATATCAGTTCAGAAAGAAAGCAAGGAAAATTTAGCTGCCAAGTTAAAAATATTACCTATTAAAGACTAAATCTGTTTGAGAAAAGCCAAATTAATGTACAGGATATCCCATAATAGTGCTCCTGAATATTTACAATCACTATTCCAGTATAGGCTACCTGGTAATACTCCCTACCTGCAATCTATGTCTACCAAACAGTATAAAATTCCCAAACCAAATAAGGAATTATTTTTAAAAAAGTTTCCAATACTTTCGAACTTTGCTATGGAATGGTATTCCAGTTGAGATTAGAAATGCTCACTCTATTTCCTTCTTCCAAACCCAATATATCAAGTGGCTTCAGAGATGCATCTAAAATAAATAAATTCCTTTGTATGAGGGCCTCAAGCTAGATTAATTCTTAGCAAATTGTGTTACCCTAAAGTCATTATTATAATGATTCCACTGTACTTTCCAGGCAGTAAATGATATAACAGCTGAGTATGCCGACCTATTATTTAACACAAATTTATGTGTAGTGTGGACTAGTAGATTGAGAAATGTACTAGTCTGCTGAATTTTCACAAGTCCTCAACACAAAACACTCCCAGGTGAAAACTCAAACTTTCCTAACTGTAGGACAATTCCCAGTGACTGTAATATTTGTATTTTCTCAAACTGGTATACAACTGTGGCAAGATTAGCATGCATGCACACGTGCACACACACATACACACAGAGCCTATACATGATCAGCCATAGAGGAAACTTAAAACTGTTATGTATATAATTTATATTTGACTTAATTTCATTGTTTGTAAGTTTTAAAATCATTTTATTCTTAATTTCATTACATGTCAAAATAATGTAGTTTTGTTTACAAGGAATTTGATATTTTCCAGAAATTAGTTTGACCTTAGAGTTTGATCATATATACCGAACATTGTATCATATGTTGACATAGTTCCGGACCTTAATTCAGAAAATCACTGAGACAAGTAAGCAACTTTTTTTATATATCTTATTCTTAGAGTAAAATGATTGGTTTTTATCAAGGTCATACTGGGACTATGTGCTTTCAGGCATAAACGCTTCTGGAGGATTAAAGAAAGTTGACCCTCATCCAGGAATCTGTTTTGCGCTTTAAGTTAAGGTATACTCTTTGTTTATAGAGATATTTCGTCAGTCTCGGCATAAAACACATGATGTCAAGTTGTTCTTCTGTTGTAGCCAATTTTCGAGTTACACGTTAATTTTTCCTCAGACTATTGGGATTCTAAAAGATTCATTTGTTTCTCTGGAAATATTCTGAGTGCTCATACAGAATTCTTGAACAAAGCCACTTCTTTAAAATTTTATTTGGATTTCCAACACCGGAGTGTTATTTCTTGTGTTTCTACAAGGAATTTTAGACAACATCACTGTACAGTATACAGCATATGTCATCGTCTTCTATCTTGGATTCTTAATTGGGATTCGAACTTGAATTCATTAGAACATTTTATTATTAAAATTTTAATCATGGATTATTCTTGGATTATTTTTGGCTTTGATTCTTAAAACTGTAAGTTTTTATTTTTCATTTTTACAGTATTTTTCCAAGGAAATAAATAACTTGTTAAATTTTTCAAAGCTTGCTGTTTTCACTCTTTCTTGTGTAACTGTTTATTCGAGCCTAAACACATAAGAAAACAATCAAAATGATATGTTGCATGGCTAATTTTTCTGAAAATTTCCCTAGTAGGTACTCAGTATCAAAATATGAACCAGTGCTCCTCCATCCCCTTTCCGTCCAGTAGTCCCTGTTTGCTGACAGTGATAAAAGGAAAATAGTTTCATATTAAAACCTGCTATTGTATACAATTTATCTATACATCAGCCTCTTCAGAAAAAAACAACTGGATTCATTTTTCCCCCAGTAATTATTTTCAGCCAATCAGCAATCTTTAGTCTTTTAATACACAGCATTTAATATACCATCAAAGACAGTCGTGCAATAATTATCTGTCTGTGAGATAATGATGATATACATTTCTTTGATATCGGAAGCAGCGATTTATGTTTAGTATTATCATCTTATGATTTCAAAGCTACTAAAGGTTCATACAATTCCAAGCAAATGGTAATAAGATATTCAGTTTTTTTCCAAATATGTCTTCTGAAGGTATACATTTGCTTTGATCTAGAAACTAAAGCATCCTGTTGTGATAGATCTATTTCACTGATTAAAAATAATATTCAATCTGGTTTTAAATAAAAGACCTTAGTTCAGAATTCAAAATAGATAATAGCAAGACACTGGTTTACTGCCATAAAACTAGTGTGGGTTTGCATTTCCAAACATGTATTGCCCACTTCTGACCAAAAGCACAAGCTAAGAAAGTTCACAAACATATAAAGAAAATTTAAAAATTGCCACAATATCATGACAATCTTAAAGGTCCTCTAAACATAAATATAAATATGTCTAACAAATTTCATTATTCTACCTCAAGTGGTTTTGCTTAAATGTGTTACTGAAACTGTAATAAGGATTTTGCACACAAAAATCCAGTCAGAAAAGTAATAACAAGAGACCCAATTGGGCCTGATATTGCTCACATGGCTTTATATAATCTGACCATTTCAGCAGGCATGCTTATAAAGGACTTTAAGAACACAACTCTATGCAAGTTATCTCCCACCCATTATACCAAGTGAATTTACCTGCTTTACTACTGACACAAATGCTTCAATGATTAGATGATAATTAACATGTGAAGCTCTCGTGCTTAAACTCATCCAACCTATTTACAAGTTTTATCAAAATCTGATGAGAATTATAGTCTCTAGAAATGTAACAATCAGCTAATCAGATGCAAGATCCCATAATTAATCTGTACAACTCTCGCTCAATCATAATATAATTAACCCATGAATCATTTTAGCATATTTACAAAGTTTCCTCAAAATCAGGTAAAAACTAGCATCTCTCGAGTGAGAAGACACTCTGCAAGATCACATCATTATTATGCATAAATCTTGCTCATAATAAAAATCCTTGGACAAATTACTGACTATCTGCTAAGTTTGATCAAAATCTGATCATATATAGTTGTTGTTGTTATAGGGTTTAATGCCATTTTTCAGCACAAGATAGACTATACATGGCAGCAATTATAAATGGTGGAGGAAGAACCAGGGAAAACACCAGAAAGAACCACCAACCCACAAGAAGCTACTGGCAAGCTTTCTCACATACCCACATTGACCGATCCCAAGATTTGAACCCACGCAGACAGAGGTGAGATGGCAGTCATCCGTAACAGTGAGCACTTTAAACCATTCGGCCATGATCAGATATAGTCTCTTGCCACATCCAACCACATGCATGATCAAGTCATTAATATTCATTAAACTCAACTGAGATCTTGTTGGTGTAAGCTTATATTCCAAGATTCATCAAAATCAGACCAAAAATTTAACCTCCAGAAGTAATACACAGGTATTAAGCTCTGCCAAATAGAAATGAGAACACCTATATGCAGATCTTGCTCATTACCAAGGTCTTGTTGATAAAAGCTTATTATTCCAAGATTAATCAAAATCAGACCAAAAAAGCAACCACCAGAAGTAATAAGCTAATAATAATAATAATAATAATAATAATAATGATAATGATAATAATAATGCTTTATTTATAGAGGGTGACTCATTAGTCAAGGACTATTCTCCCCTGAGGCCCTCTTAAGGAGAGTATAACAATGCACATTATATGAAGATAGCAATAATTACTGTTTATTTTAACACGTTTAGTATTAAAATACTAAAGCCAGTATCAAGCTCAGCCAATCAGAAGGTAGACCATCTCATTAGCATATGCAGATCTTGCTCATTATTACAAATGTTTAAGATTTTGTTGATATAAGCTTATATTCAAGATTTACCTGAAATCAGTCAGAAATGTGACCTACAGTTTGGTAACGAGATCTGTCAATTTAATATAAGGTCACCCAATTATAACAAATGTATCTTCCTCTTTATCAAAGTTCTATAAAAATCTTGATGACATAACCCAATATCCCAAGTCTGATCAAAGTAAAATATGACAGCCAGATCTGTAACAAATTCAGCCAACCAGACACAAGTTCACCTCATTAATATGCATAGATCTTGCTCAACATCAGACTCATCTTCAATTTTTATACCATAGATGATATTTACTTGCATCGAGTGAATAACTGATAGATTTCAAAGCAAGAGTGAAAATCACTTCATTAAATGGGAAATACACCTGTAGTGAAAATAGAGAAGGCATATATAATATTTTACTTTATTTAGAGAACCATGGATTGGTACAATTACATGTATACTGTTTATATATACATGTCTTCTATATAGCATGAATAGAGTATCAACACTGTGTACTCACCCATGAATCTCACCACATACATTGAATCCACAATACAAGTAATTTCATCGAAAATATGCACACACAGAGATTTAAAATATTCAATAATTTTGTCACAGGTCATTAGGTCTGAATTCAGTGGATAAACATAGCACAATCATGTAAATAATGATGAAGCACATTTAAATTTCAGTACTTCCCAAGTCAGTAAAAGTTAGTTTGCGTTTTAAGCTGCTGCTGGTAGCGTTCGTACGCATAAACTTTTTCCCTGCAAAAAGGAAACTTTTACAGCACAGTAAGCGTGTTCCACTAACACTGGAAAATGAAAAAATTCATCAGATTACATTGCTTTAAAAAGTTTGGTAATGACTTCTTTTGAAGAAAAGTTCTTTGCTTTTATTGAAGATTATAGTCAGTTTTCTTTGAAGAAGGGTGCATGCATTATTGAAGTCACCGCTAAAAGACAGCTTTGGAGAACCAAACAAATGCACGGTTCTTATTGTGGCAGCAATATCAAATAAATGTATTGCATGAGTGAGACTGATTTTTTTCCCATTTGCTTAGTATGTTTTCATAACAGTCGGTGGTTCAAAGGTAATCTGTTTTCTTTGAAATTTCATCAAACTATTTTATCTGGGTACGTTTTTAAAAAAGTAATTGGACATTGTTTGGTTGATTGTAGTTACTGTTCCTCCCTGCCTACTGATTAGACCAACCAGATGTTTTGTCTTTTTTTACATTTGTGGTGGCGGATTGATGTTGCCTTCCAAGCATGCATCATGAATTTAACAAAGGGTCAACAGACGATAGAGACGCAGGTGTTCTGGTCTGATGACAAGGATTAGTACAGAAAATGTGAGTGTTCTGAAGGATTTAATTCTGAGTGAAAAGAAGAGGAATTTTACTTACCATCCACATACAAATGTCAGTCCATTTAAATATATTAATTACTAGCGACAGCCGAAAATCCAGTATGAGATAGATTATGAGATAATGCCTCATCCGATTGATCTCTGCTACCAGAAATGTCAACAACGAAAAAAGCTGATATCTCACAACATACAGTACTCATGCTCAATGTCAACATAAGCAGATTATGATATAATAATGCACTGTTAAGATGGTTTGCCAATATGGACTAAGAAATTGTTTATCTCATTCAGCCCTAGACGTTTTAGTCATTTTCGCCTGAAATGCAAGTAGGAAACACATTTTGGGGGCTATTTCTGAATACATCATAATACATCGACTTTCAACAGATTTTCCATTAGCCTAATGCCTAGTTGTATTAGAAACATCATTTTCCATTGGTTATTTTGCTTGCGCATAAGCAGAAGGGTAAAAGTTGGAGATTTTTTTTTTTTTTTTTTTTGGCTTAATGGACAAATCATTTTCATATGGAAACCACTCTTTATTCCAAATGCACACCTTATACTACTTTTTGCAAAGGTTCACCTGTCTGTGCAGTTCAGACCGATCTGCCTTAGATATGAGGCCAGGTCTAAAATCCAGACCCAAAATTGGATTCCGACCATGGGCGAATTTTGTGTGAAAAAAAACAGGTAAAAAAAAATCAGGTTTTTCCCTCTGTATTTTATAGTGTAACTAGAACGTCCAGATTATTTGGTATCATTGTAGAGCTATATCTGTCTGCTTTTTTGTAATACCACCCACTTTGGCATATCTTAAATGACCTTGGTGCTGCAGAGCTCGGAAGCAGGGTACAGCCTCATCACTCCTTCAGGCCAGATCAGGCTGAATGAGTTATGTAACAATAAATTTCAGAGCATTTTAAAGCAAGTTTGTGGCTTCCTTTCATGGGGCCTCTGAATTTCTCCACTCTGAACCAATAGTTGTATAGACAAGTATAAACAGCCAAAAATTTCGGCAATAAAAAAAATTGCCAGATGGTATATTTTGCAGCCAATAAGGAAAATAAAATTGCAGTTTGTGACACTGGCAAAGCCCTATGCAATCCCATAATAAACTTTGTACACTTCATTTTTCGTACTTTAAAGAAGGAAAAACTATTTTTTTGTGTACGAGAAAAATACAAAAATGTTCAGGAGCCATGCCACAATCGTCTTGTATTATTCATGCGCGATCTCTTCCCCAAAATGATAACAAACTTTTCATGTTTTTTTTGTACTTTTAAGAAAGTATTTTTATTCATGTACGAGAAAAATACATGTATATAAAACTTTGGGAGCCACACCAGGACCGTATTATATAGAAATTCATGTTATAACGGAGCGTGCTATAGCAAGGTCACACTGTACTCAACCTACCTACCCACACCCCAACTAAGTACCCTCTCAAGCTGTCACAATTTTAGGAAACATCTACTAGGTACCTGTCGATCCTAACAATTGGTTACCTGGGGACCCGATCAAAGTGAAAATGGTATTAAATGTGAACTTTGACTGCTTTTTTGTTGTAGGTTCATACACACTAACCCGAAGAGAGGTATTAAGTATAATTATTAATAATATGACAAAAAAAGTATAATCTTAGCATAAAAAGAACAATCTAGCCATAATTACAGAAAACTGTATGAAAAATGTACATTTACTTTTGCTACTTACCTGGATCTGTAGTTAAATTTTTTATCACAAAAATCCATGTGGATTAGTACAAGTGTACAAACACAAAACAAACTGATAAATTATTTATGCATGACACTCACTATAACTAGTTTACAATTCTAACTTTCGCTGAATGCTCGTGAAGTCCACAAATGATGAATGCTGTATTACATCATGTTTGAATTCCTCTTTGTGCAAAGTGCTATTGATTTGTCCTTTTGCCTTATGCAGCATGTTTTCAAATTTAACAAAATCCCTCACCTCTAACATTTTTCAGTCATATAACATCCATGAGTCACATCAATAAACCCTATTTTGCTTAATATCTGGAAATTTGGACTGGTCCACTACGTTATTGTGTATCAAAATATAATAAATCCATGACACATTCAAGAAATCTGTGGGTTTTTTTTTAATTGTTTCATGTAGAGTTACTAAAAATGGAAAATAACGAAATTAAGAGGTCAAAAGATGAATGAATGCACAGCAGCCAATAGTCACATAACACAAGCCTTGAACTGTAATTGTTATTCTGTATCACACTCCTGACATTGCCTGATGTCTTTGATCTGAACTAGGAAACATGTTTGTTTTGTTTTTTAAAACAGATACCCAGTTGCCCATTTTATTACCTAGGTTATTATCAACAGGTGGGTACCCGAGTACCTGGGCACCCGCTGACAGCTTTAGCATACATGCCAACACCTGGCAAGGAAAAAGTGTAATCCAAGTGGACAAAAAGAGTAATCCAAACAGAAAAAGAGTAATCCACATATAACATGATAAAATTCAATGAGCATATGTACAAAATGGTTTACGTATCCCTCTGGACTTTTAACATTAATTACTGCTTCAAGTTTTCGTATATAATACTTTGAGTTTTAAAAAGCAACAGACTATCATACTGCATGTCAGAACACCTTGTACCAGCTGAAATTATAAATGTTTTGCACACCAGCAAAGCACTAAGTGCTAGGTTATTACAGAACCTGGATCTAAATTCAGTTTTACTTTTGTTAAAAATGTTGAACAATCTCTCAGTCAGAATAAGAATGGTAAAGAACCAATATTTCTTTCATAACCTGACAAAAAGAGGAAATTTAAATCTTCCAGTTATTGGGTCTTTTAACTGGCAAATAAGATGAAAAAATCAACTCTGTCCCCATGAAGCACATTGTCAGGTAGAGTGACAACTTGATACTTCAGGAGTTCTCCTTCTAATTTATCAGCAGCCTTTCCTGCAGCATGGTGTATCATATGAGAGACAACCTGATATGAACAATGATGGAGACATTTTTCAAAATATAGAATGCAACTCCTTTATGAATTCCAGTCATCACTGATATCAACTGAAAACCACATAGTTTTGCCAACTTATATTTATTCAAAGCATTATCAAGCAAATAAAAAATTGTTTTCTCTGGTGGAATCTACTGTTAATTCTGGTAATGAAAGAAGAGCACTCTGACTTTGCCCTTTTTGTTGTCAAAGTCTCTTACACAGACTGGGTACAACATTTTGTCATCATAATCACTACTCCTGTCTGTTGCAATACTAAACTGCCCAATTTTCATGGCTTCTGCAATTTTAAGTGAAGATTCTTCTGCTAAACACCTAACAATTCTAGATGATTTTGTTCTTGCACATGCATATTTTCTGCAACTTTGGAATCAGGAAACATTTGTTTGAACAAAAGACCAATGTAGTCTTCTACTGCTAGGGGTAGTCCATGTTGTTTAAAGAACTCGGTACATAATGCCTCTGCATTTATAAAATTCATGTCCACAATTTAGTTCTGCTGTAAAAAACGAAGTTACCTTAGGACTGGAGTTAGTCAAACGAGCTAATTCAAGGTTTCTTTGTTTTACCACCATGACCAATATTGAAATCCTTTCCACATAACCTGCACTGGGTGTGAAGCTGCCCTAGAATGGAAAGCTGTAATATGTAGTTTGTGTATTCATCTCTGAATCAATTTTTCATCTTTTCTAATCCATCTGTGAAATTATTTGAAAAAGCATTTTTGCTCTAACACACACATTGACTAGAATAAATCTGACTTGACTTTTAGCACCAAATACCTACAGATTGGTTCTGTACCAGTCATCGGTTTTAACAAAGAATCTGTGAGCACAGATTACAAGTTAGAAACCCAGTCTGTTCTCTCCTAACTAAGCCATACAGCTGCTATAAATAGAAACTGAGGTCAAAAGTTTGAAAGTAAAACCAGCCTACTTCTTGGAAATTGGGCAACTGCTATAAATAGAACATAATACTGTTAGGAAAGTGCATGTAAGTCTATGGACGAGCGTACTGTTATATCGTAGTTAAATAGAAGCCGTTTTTTCTAGAATATGGTCTCTGGGATTAATGGGATGTATTTAGTGGAAAAAAGCGTAATGATTACGCCAAAAGCGTAATGGTTGGCATGTATGCTTTAGTACCCACCTACTATTTCTGGGCATAAAGGACATAAAACAACATAAAAGAAACCTTTCTTTTCTATCATCTAAAAGTCAAGTGAATATGATGAGTTGGCAAAAACAAAGTCCCTTGAAGGGTAAAGGGTACTGAGTAAAAAGAACCGCCAGGAAAACAGCCAAATATTAAAACCATCTTTGATATTCTTCAGCAATAATAAGATTTTCACATTAGCTACCATGAACATACTGGTATTGGCACCATTTTCAAGAAAGAAGCTAGCCAGGTATGCAGAAGAAGAATGTGCTACATGCAAATGCTAATAAAGGTGCTGATATATGAATTTTTGTGTCGAGATTGCAGGGTATGAAACTTGTAGAACATAAAACATTAGGACCTGAGCATGACCTCTTGTCAGTAAATTTGCTCAAACACAGTTACTATATTTTACCCAGACCAAAGACGTTAAATAAAATTTCTTGTATCTTGTACCCCTCTCTCAGTTCATTTTGATTTTCCCAAGGGCAAATTTGAGCTTGCCTGAATTATATCTGAGCTTGTCCCTGGAGTCAGGCAACTTGATCTGTAAATCCCTGATTAATGGCACCCTACTGCAGACCTGCCAACTCTGACAAATCCTCTCAGTAAGGCAGTTGATTTTTTTCCGTAAGACTGACCGGTTTTCAGTAAGGTGTAACAAAATATCAATAACTGCTATTGTAAAGCTGGAAAACGTAATTAAAAGTTTGACGCATCGATGATAAACATTATGTTGAAGTGAAATGTTTGTAAAGTATGCGTACTTTATTTACCACTAGTACAGTTGCACAAACTCTAGCTGCAAAATCCTATGCAGGTCAATGGCTTGTTGCTATCTCTCAACTTGACATAATTTTTGGAATATCTTTTCCATTTCACATGATGACGGCATTCATATCTCCCGCCACATGTCATACTCAAATTGGCAGGTGATGTCCAATAAACATAATTGTGTCCTTTCCAGCTTTATTCACAAGAATCTGAATACTCCTTTTCATTCTTCTGTGTTGATTATTAACGCTTTTCTAGAAGCTTATTTTCCCTTTCATCTTAAACATACATTTCTTTGTGGACACAATTTTTAAAAATTCTATAATCAACAGCTTGATCATGCAGATGCTTCACATGAACAAACAGGTGCAGTTTAAAGCATCTGGGGTGCTGCTGTAAAGTTAGTCTGGTTCCCTGACTAATTTCACTAATTCTAGGATGAAACCTGGATCCAAATAAAACACAGATGAACCAATTATCAGGATTGTTCGGCAACAATCATTTTTCTGCAGTTTTTGCTAGTAAGCATCATAAGAATTGGCAGGTCTGCTATTGAGATGTAGTGATATTGATGCCTGGGGACATGTGTGATGTTTTCTGGTGATGATTTTTCCTATAAATAGCCAAATGGCACATGATCTTCACCTTATCCAAAACGAGGCAAGGATGCTGCTGCACATGCCATTTGCATTAATCAGATCTTCCACTGCAATAAAACCCATGGCAAAAGCAACTGTAAGGAACTTTTTCTCTCTAATCTTCCCAATAGGGGCCATGAATATAGAAAATTCAAAATGAGGCAATGGGGATAAAGTGTGTATTTTTAGAAGGACAGGGTGCCAATCTAAAACTTTTAAGAGAATTGACCAGACTGTAACCCAGCCTAACCTAGTGTATATACTCATGTCTAGTTCCAACTGCAAACTGCACAGACCCAGACCTGCTGTAGCATGTGTAGGAAAATATGGATCTATACAGTTTGTTAAGAGTAATCAGGAGAATAAACAACACAGATCGTAATCTACTGGCATATTATGTGATAGCAGATCAAGGTCTATCTTGTTTGCAGCTGGACGGGACTTAAAAGTGAGTATATATGGTAGGTCAAGTTGTTTCTACATAACTGTACTAATAAGCAAATCAGAGAAAGACATATGGACAGATGGTCATAATAAAGCAAATCTAGGCAACCACGCTTCCAAAAAACATATCTGTATCTGGGTCAATCTAATCATACAGAGTGATTAATAAATGGGCTATTGCATGCAGTGAGCCCTCTCATTATATTTTGGAGTAGCAGCTCAAAAATTATAAGTATATGGGTGATCTGGTGTAACAATTTAACAGAAAATGTTACTATGTTGCAAAAGGAAAAGTAGACTGCAATACAGGCTACCAGTGGATAACGAGAAGGCTAATATTTAGGACAGATGTGATGAAAGCTAAAACATCCCTGATTAGTATATCCTCATTTTGTTTTCTAGTAACTTTACATTGTCAGAATTGTGCAGTGCAGTATTCTCCCATAAAGAACTGCTTCATACTGCAAGACATGTTTCTAAAAATAGTATCTTCTGTCAGTAACTACATTTGGTTGTAAACAAACACTGTACAGTCATGTAGCAGATGATGATGCCTTTGATTTATCAGATTTCATTTCAGACCAACTGGAAAAGTTGTTTCAAGGTGCACTCAATCCCAATCTTACTCTAAATTTCAATTTTAAATAGACCAAAACAACATTTATTTTTTCAATAAATGACAGAGCAAGCTAAATGGTACCAAGTTCTAAGGTCGCTAGGTGGTGCTATGTTTTCATGAATATTGTTACTGTGTATTGTTGAACCTGTAGTTACGTATTCACTCTAGAATCTAGCACAACAAATTCAGTTACTGTTATTTGTAATGTGTGCTTTTATCATTCAGCCTCAGGGAGAGAAGTAAAATGAGTATATAATAAAAATGCAGCTACATTTAAATGCAAAATATTAACTTGTTTTTCCTTAGTAATACCACACCCCTAAAACTGCAGTATTGCCCAAAATCCATAGTTCACATTTTCCCATATAAATGCAGTAACCTATAAATCTTGCACCTGTTCAAGAAGTCTTTTGAACAACATGAATGTGACAAAATAGTATATCTTCTGTTTTCATTTTAAAATAGTGGTTGTGTATATATAAACTTATCCTTAGGATATTGCATTTAGTTAATTTGCTACATTGCACCTTCTGTCACTTTTTTGTTTCTCGATATCATTACATAAATGGTTACCACAGTTTTTTAAAGATTAACTTCCTGGTCATTTCCAGGATGAAATTTACTTTCTCAAGGCTCACATATGACCATTACTGAATGGAATTACAGAATATTTTAGCATGCATTTTTAAAATCAAAAGACGTTTCTAGTTCAAGATTTTCCCAAAACATCTGAGACAGAAAAGATAATCATTCACTAAACCACAAAATATATCACAAGAAAAAAGTTTGACTACTATATATTCTTAAAAATTGGCACGTACAGTCACTTCACTTTATAGAATAACAATTTACTTTGCTGAACTGCATTATGAGTATGATGAAACAATAGCATAATGAACATAGTAAGTTGATTCCTTTCAAACCTTTAATTCTAAGGAAATCAGAATAATCAACTGTAAATCAAGACAGCAATCTAAAAGTATCAGTCTTACTTTTTAAAGAAAAATCAATCGGAAAATGGTTTATTTTCTCAGAAATTGCAAGTACTATAATCCTTGTCTCTTTAATTAACTATCAGACTAAACAAAACTACAGCACAGATGAACATTTTACCTGGTACTTGATATTTGCATTGCTAGTCACATGACTATACAAATTTCATGCTACAACACTGGAAGTCCAATTGTCACACAATATCAACAAGAAACCACTTTTTAATGTTTTACAAAAATTCTAATATTTTAAATGAAAGCCACATACCTTTTGTAAAAAAAACAAAAGGACATTTAATTATCAACATATATATTCCATGAAAACAACTGAAACTTGTCGCTGTCACACCAATTTAAACTGAGCCAGATTCATCAAGCAGAGATCACATGTCAACATAGTAGTCATGTGATATACAACAAAACCAGGGTATTTGTTCTCAGAATAAGTATATAGAGAACTTTGTGTTCTTTCATTTTTTTTATATTACAAACAGTATACGACTTTCAATTAATATTTTTTAT
This sequence comes from Sinohyriopsis cumingii, assembly GCA_028554795.2. Taxonomy (NCBI): domain Eukaryota; kingdom Metazoa; phylum Mollusca; class Bivalvia; order Unionida; family Unionidae; genus Sinohyriopsis; species Sinohyriopsis cumingii. The sequence goes on from CM068831.1 coordinate 22,468,560, forward strand.
TTTTCAACATTTGAAATGGATTATTATTTATACCATGTGACTACAGGACCCTGTGATGCCATGAACATGTGGGTTACAAGATTTATGTACTTGTGTGACTAATGCTGCAAAAGGCAAGTACCAGGTCAAATTTCATCAACACCTTTGTTTCATATCATCTATCAGCAGATTAAAAGACATAACGACTGTAACATTCGCAATTTCTGAGAAGATTAAATTTCCTGTCAATTTAATGCAGGTATGACTTGATCATTTAATTTTGTTAGGTCATCTTGCAGCCCCCATGTTGGCTTATTGTGATGCTAGACTGGTTTTCATACCTTCCATGTAAGAAAAGATACAGATATCAAGTTGCCTGTGATATAACCAGTCTACTTAACAAATCTAATTCACCAGTTATTATGTACTTTTGAAAGAGTGACATATGTAAGGTGAAGTTGTTTGGATTTAAAACATGCACAATGGAGACAATGTTGGCATACCTCTATGCTACATAAATGTAATGTGGATGATATTTCTTTGAATATTGTACTTCTGGAAATTGTACATGATTTAAATACACTGCTAACTAAAATGAATGCTCCCTTGTGCTAAAATAAAATGAGCCTGAATTAGTCTAAAGTACACTATCCATAGCAGCTATTAAAATAGGGAAAATGAATTTTGCCAGACTAGACAATACCAGCTTCTGAAAGTGCAATAAATGAATTGCCAAATATATAAAATGTAAAAAAAGGTATCAGCTCTTTTTTATACAATTTACCTCTGAAGTTCAGGAAGTGAAAATGACCGAGTGGAGCAAGCACTTTTTTGAAAGGTGCACATCTGGAGTAAGGCCAAGCTGTATGCTCTATAACCCATATTACAACCCATCAATCATATACCAAAATAAAGGGAATTAATGGTTCTTTGACTTATACCTAAGATATACAAGGTCTTTTTCAAATAGCCAGTGAGGAAACCCGGGGAAATTCTTTTTCTTTAAAATCCTAACCCTATACAAAATACGAAACATGTCGAGCGCCACCTAAGCGTGTGGATTGACCATACAAATATGAGTGTTGCTCCGATTATCGATTATAATCGATAATCAGTTGGTTGGGTGAACCAATTCGCTAATCGATAGGGAAACGCCATAATCAATTGCACGGTAAGGGAGACAACCGTGAAGCACTCAGCATAGACTAGTTCCTCCCTTTGTTTGTTGGGAAGAAAACTGATGATTACAAACAAAACTTTTAAAATGCCACTAAATATCATACATGTGCCATGGATGAAAATGATCCTGAAACAACCATATCCTAGAGGAAGTGCTTGTTCTCATGTTTGGACATATTTCGGATTTTACAAAGCACAGGAGGGTCCACCGACAAAGGAGAATTTAGATATGACAAAGGTCATATGCAAACTCTGCAGAAAGGAATATGCAAACAAAGGCAGGTCTTGCTTATTTTCATTGAAATCAACGAGGCAATACATTTGGTTCTTATATATCTGGCAAACACATACTCCACTGCATACTGTAAAAACTGAACAGCATTCTAATTTTGTTTTGGTGCTATGCCAAAACAAAACTGTTATGTGATACATCTTGCATTGTTGGATTATGTAAACAATATGATATAAGCCTTCTGATCCACTACAGTACAGCTGAATTATTTATTCTCTTCATAACTTCCAAATATAAAACCATACTTCATAGTTAGAAATTTTTATAATTTGGAAAAAATATAGTCGTCAACAACAAATGCAATAATTAGGAGACAGAGCACCCTAATATAAAATAAATGAGCTGCAGTCGTGTAGTTACCATTATTTACATACTGTCTACATAATGGACCATGCATCTGGTGACTGTCGTTTCAGAGAATCAAAACATTTCATGTAATTCCAGTGTCTAAAATTTGTAATCTAGAATTTTATTTCATTAAATCATTTATGTACTTCGTGCTTTTTTCTTATATAGCATGTGTTGTTGTCATTAAAATACTTCAAATTTCTTTTCATAATAAAGCTCAATTTGATGAGCATGCTTGAAATACATAAAGGATCAGAAGATAATCCTGCTATTAGGCATATATGATGGAAAAGTGATCTATGAGGTTTGTTACAGATGTCCCCTGAGACATGTGACTATTTAAAAACATGAACAGTTTAAAATGTTGCCAATTAAATTAAAAATATATGTGCAAATTTAATGTTAATTTAAATCCTCCTTTTCTTGTCTCACTTTTTATAGTTGATTTGATTCAACTGATTTAATATACCTGTGCATAAATTGTTTGTTGTTTGCTTTTATTTCAATATAAAAACATTTATTTCAAATACATTCCAGGCAATAATACAAATTTGGCCTTTCATCTTGATCATGACCACAAAGAAACGGGATCAACAAGAGGTGCTGATGTTCCCTCCCCACCCAAACAGACTAAGATTGATGAACAATTTAAGAAGCCAACTGAGAGGATGTCAGCTATAAAGCAGAAAGAAATTGATGACACACTCTTTAAACTCACTGTTGGCAAAGTCTTCCATTGAACCTCGTTGACCATAAATATTTTAGAAACTTTATGATGCTTCTTAATCTAAAGTCAGTTTTGAACGATAACACTATAAATTAATATTGACTTAAACTGACAGTGAGAAAACAAAAAGTGTCAATCCACTTGATTCCAGACGTCAACACTATCAGGTGTTGAAATTTGAATTTTCATACCTAAATTAAGCAATGCTTAATTAAATATAATGCTGTCATGTCTACTTAAACATTACATAAATTCAATGTTTTCACATATTTAGGCACAAGGAGTATTTCCAATATATGTATACCCTGTCTTGTTTGACTGCCATAACAACTAAATCTTTCAAACTATACATTTTCATGGGGGCTCCAAGTGGCTGAATGGTCTAAAGCGCTCTCCGTTATGGATCAGTGCCATCTCACCTCTGTCTGTGTGGGTTCGAGTCTAAGATTCAGCCAATGTGGGTATGTGAGAAAGCTTGCCAGTAGCTTCTCGTGGGTCGGTGGTTCTTTCCGGGGGTTTTCCCAGTTTCTTCCTTCACCATTAATACTGGCCGCCACGTAGAGCCTATCATGTGCTGAAAAATGGCGTTAAACCCTACAACAACTACAACTACATTTTCAGGTATGAAATTCCAGGTCGTAAATCAGTGTCCTCCAAACTAGCTGAGAAGAATGACCAGGTTGAGAAACTACATATGTTCTTGATATAGCTGTTACTCATGATGCATGGACTTCATTCAACACAGAAAGTTATAGTACAGTGACTGCACATTTTATTTCCGAAGATTGGGAATTGAAACGTGTTGTGTTAGAAACATGAAAAGTTGAAGGCAGTCACACTGGGGACAACATAAAAGAAAGCCTGTTGGCCACTAAGAGGTGATCCAACACCAACACCAACTGGAATCACTGATAATGCAGCCAAAGAGATAAAGGCTTTTGATTTACTTCAGTGGACCTGATTTGGTTGTTGTTGTTGTTGTTGTATGGTTTAACGCCATTTTTCAGCACAAGATAGGCTATACATGGCGGCCAGTATTAATGGTGGAGGAAGAACCCGGAAAACCCCCGGAAAGAACCACCGACCCACGAGAAGCTACTGGCAAGCTTTCCCACATAACCACATTAGCCGAATCCGAGACTCGAACCGACGCAGACAGAGGTGAGATGGCAGTGATCCGTAATGGTGAGCGCTTTAGACCACTCGGCCACTCGGGGCCCCTGGACCTGATTTGGTTGATATGGTCACAGAATCAACCTTATTGTGAAAAAAGCTTTAGCTATACCAGAACTGTCACAAATCATTGCAAAGGGGTGCAAACTTGTGACCTTTTTCCATCAAAGCATAAACGATTTGCTAATGAGTAAGCAGCAGTCACTACTTGATGTAGGTGCTAGAGGACACAAGCTCAAGATGGATGTTCCGACTAGATGGAATAGCACTCACAACATGCTTGAACAACTACCTCAGCAGACACCTGCTATTATGGCTATTATCAGTGACCCAAACATAAGCAAGTCAGCAGCTGCAACATTGGAAAATTACTGTATATACTTGCATATAAGCCAAACAATTTAGAAAAATTAAAGGCCTGGAAGAAAGGGGGGGGTCAGCTTATTCGCAGGCCAATGTCTAAACTTGACAGTTTTTAAATCTTTTTGTTGACTACTGTAATGGCTGTAAATCTTGGGACACGAAACAGTAATTTTTTCCATGGCCTAAGACGTAGGCATGTAAAAAAATAACTTTCGGCAACCCGACATTTATTAAACTGTTATAAAGTACTATGACTGATTTTGTTATTATTTTGCAAGTGCATATTTTCTGATTTCTCCAATACGAAATTAAATAAAGGTAAATACAGACTTCATAATTTGTGGGCCGGTTGAGTTTACACGGGAGACCAGGCTGAACTATAATGTACAGTACTTACACAGTGCAAAGCGTGCATAGCATCACTTAAATCCTTATTTATTCCCAAACATATTAGATGCAGATTTTGCTTTATTCATGGTTTCTACAAAATTGCATTCTTCCAGATAACATTTCGGCTAGTCCTTAATAGCTGTTTCATTTACGTTGAATCACGTGCCTACTCATTTTCAATTATATAAGCGATCCTACAAATGAAGGTAATATTTTAAAAATTGTACAAGGCACATAACCAGCATAATTTACATGTTCATGAAGAGGGGTAATAATAAACGCTAAATTCTCACACAGATCAACTAAGATCAACATCAATCAATTTTAGTTTTGTGTTTTGGCTGAACAAACATCATAAATCTCCACACAATGGAAAGCATGATGTTTCAGCGTCACCTATGTTGATAGTCGGCAAATTTGCCTTTCATTTTGTGACAGCTGTACAGGCCAGTTAATCATTAAAACCCTGAAACTGGCTTGTGTTAAGAGGGATTTCTGACCAGCAACTATGCCAATACATTGATGTGTAATTGCCTTTTATTTCATAATATTAGCACAATGACCATAATTACACAAGTATGGAGACTGAATAAAAAAAAGAGATTGGGACCTAAAATCGGGAGGTTTTTCGTGGCATTTTTTAAGCCTTGTTTTCACTAAATATTGATCGATCTTCATGGTCCAATATACGTGAAATTCGCAAAAAGACTCGCCATTTCTCCCTGCAACGTGCCTTATTTTCCCCCCAAGGATGTGCCCTATATTCATATTCTGGTCAGCTGTGGTCAAACTACACAATAGCTAAAGATTAGTGTGTGTGTGTGTGTGTGTGTGTGTATGTGATTTGGATTTTTAACATAGCTTTAACAATTTTTCAGACATATCGCTACAATGTCTGTACTGTGGCAGTTTATAGTGATGTCTAGCATTGGGGCATCATGCCGCAGACATGTAGCGTGATGTCCCACACAGTCACATTATCCTGACACCAGGCCTACCAGTCCTAACACTAACCTCTTTAATGCTGAGTGCCAAGCGAGGCAGCTGTTAGTACCATTTTTGTAAGTCTTTGGTGTGACTCGGCCGGAAATCAAACCCACGACCTACTGCATCTGAGGTGGACGCTCTAACCACTAGACCACCAGAGCGGTCAAAGCAAAGTAAAAACGTAATTACCGGTGCACTGATATAAAATGTCCAATGCAATAATGCATAAACAAAAAAATAATCGAGTCAAAAGGGAGAGGTAGTGTTACAGCAACTTGCAATTGCTAAATTCTTGTCATCGTTCAATCAAATTATACACAAATCTAAATTATGCAGAAACAATAAGAAAACAGAAAATTAAATAAATTACTTAAGCATACATGTAATTTTTGTTAAACATAAGTTTGCCTAAATAAAACACATTTAGAACTTACCTCGTGCATCTTGAGATGTCTCGGAGTTGTGGGTTGGCCTATATGTGGGTCACGCACTTTTTAGTGTTTATACCTGTTCAGTTTGGGGGGTCAGCTTATACATGAACAGGCTTATACGCGAGTATATATGGTATGTCTCTACATCTGACAAACAGGCATTGGTTGAAAAACTCATGGAAGTTCTCTCACTGTTCCTGAATGCAACAGCGTTTGAGGAGACAAATCACCAACCCTTCATAAAGTTATCCCAGTACTTCTTAAACTTACCAAATGTCTAGAAATGAATGCTAATGATCTACCTCCAATTGCCAAACTTAAAGATGTAATGAGACAAGAACTTGACAACAGAACACAGGACAAAGATCTAGCTCTGCTGGGCTGTTTATTGAATCATACTATGAAGGATCTTGAATTTCTACCTGACAGTGAGCAAGCAGATGGACATGCTCTGCTTTTGAAAGTTGCTCTTGATATGGCTGATGTCAAAGTGAATGTCGACGTGGAGCCAGGGACTAGTTTTGAACAGCCTTCAGATACATTGCCACCTCGACCAATAGTACCATCGCTAGTAAATGTCAGAAATGACAATGATAAAACTGTAGTTACACCAAGTCCATCAAACAAGGAAGCAAAAAGGTCAATGTTGGCATAGATGATTGGTTGCAAGATGTTGTTTGCCTTGGTGAAAGTCAACAGCCAATAACAGATGTCATCCACCAGGAGGTTTCCAGATATCTAGTTGCTTCTCCATCTGATACCAATCTCACAACGTTACAGTGGTGGAAACAAGTCTGCCAGTTCTACTCCCATCAAAGCTGACTAGCTCAGAAGTACCTAAATATTCTGGCTTCATCTGTATCGAGTGAGAGGGTATTTAGTCTGGCTGGACATCTTGTCAGCAAGAAACGGGCTCATTTTAGCTGTGACAATGTGGACTTGATGATATTCTCAAACAAAAATATCTTGTCAGCAAGAAACGGGCTCATTTTAGCTGTGACAATGTGGACTTGATGATATTCTCAAACAAAAATATCTTGTCAGCAAGAAACGGGCTCATTTTAGCTGTGACAATGTGGACTTGATGATATTCTCAAACAAAAATATCTTGTCAGCAAGAAACGGGCTCATTTTAGCTGTGACAATGTGGACTTGATGATATTCTCAAACAAAAATATTGACTATTGGTAGTGTTTCTGTAACAAATACAAGCAGTATTCTGAAAAATGACACGTGTTCAGTATTACACAAACATCTGATTTGTATTTTATTCTACCTTCTGTTTAACTTGTAATAGTTTCAGATTTTTTAAATCATTATGTGACTTTGCTGTCAAACTGTCAAGTTAATAAATGTAAACATTTTTTGCTGTTTTGTTTCAGTTTAAATTAAAAAAATGTGAATGAAAGGTTCAATGTTAGTGCAATAATCAATATTCTGAAAAATGACATGATCTGTTCTAGTCAAGCCTTTGATTTTTGTTTAATGTGAACATTTTAGTTAAGTTTTACAAATTTTAGCTTTAAATGTTCTATATATATATATATATGATTTTGCTGATAAATTGTTCAGTTAATAAATTGTAAAGTTTTTTTGATTGGTGTTTCTGTTTTGTTTAAATTTAAACTGCTTTGACTGTAGTATTAGTAAACAATGACAAGCAAGAAAAGCATGTTCTTCTGTACTTTAAACCATAGACAAATCACAGATGAATAAAAGTGTTCTGGACAATTGCAACAGTCTTTCAGTCGCATAAAACTGATAGGCCAAAGAAAGATGCTTTTGTAGAACAAAAAAAAACAACACAACGCAATAAAAAATGTAATATTTTTATAAGGTTAAAGTACATATATTAAATAGATTACTCCTGTACATTTATTAACATTCTGAACTCTTGAACAAAGATATAACTCTATAACAAACAAAAATTAAAATTTACTTGTAGTAACTGATTATAATCGATTATCAGTAAGTTGTGTGGAACTGATGATCGATTATGAACTTCTAACCGATTCCCATCACTACAAATATATAAGCACCTAAATGATCGATCTGTACTGTGCATATAATGACTGATCAGAACTCAATAAATTTAGCTCACGATCAGTTCAGTTATCACTCAATTACTTTATTGTTTCTCAGGTCAAGTGTTAATGGAAAATATCTAGGTTTTCCTCGACTTTCATCAATATCTGCAAGATTCAATGACTTTTCAGGGTGAGGAATTTTTTTTCACTTCTCCCAACATTTTCCCCGATTTCATGGTAGAGTGTGAACCCTGTACATAGTCTCATCTACACCTGCAGATCATGATGTACAAGATTGATGGGACCAAATAATAGTAGAAGGAAAGTTACAATAACAAAGACTGGCTACAAATTAAATCATTGTTTTTTTCTCACCTGGCAAACTGAAGTTGTCATTGATACTAGTTGGAAACTCTGTATTTTCTGGCACAGTGGTGGCATAGTTCTCTAGCTGCGGCAGTTTATCAGGTATATCTGTATGACGAGGCACTAGTACTGGGGGAAGGACTGAAACATAAATTGTAATACTGAAGACTCTGTCAAAAAAAAACTCTTGTGCTGGAGCCCAGAAGCAACCAGAAAGCTGGGCCTATCCTACCATTAGCCCAGTCGACCGCATCTTTAATCGTTAAGATTCACTGATCTACTACATTCCACAATGATCCCTGGCATTTCAAGCCAGCTGAAACAAAGCTTTAAACCAATACCTCATGTATATAAGAGTTACTTCCCGTGGCAAGGAAAATCAATCTGGCCAATGAGATAGCTCTGTAATATGTGTATGTCCAAAATGTTCACATTTCAACTTCAAAGAACAAGAGTACTGTAACTGCCACATAATGCTCTGTGTTTAAAATTCCTAAGCAGACAAATGTTCTTATGCAGAAACCATTTGTATTTTTTGCCATAATGACCTTGATCTTTGACCTTTTTACCTGCAAATATATTTCTCCCTACCCCAAGTGCTACCCTCCCACAACGTTTGGTAATTTTATATGCTGGAGAACTTAAGTAATTTTGTGGAAACTATTTTCTTATTTTCTTTATTTTTCTTATTTTAGTTAGTGCCCTTGACCTCTTACCCTGATATTGATAGTTTCTCCTAGCCCTATGTGCAAGCTATCAACAAAGAGTGGTAACTGTAAATGGTGGATAACTCAAGTGATTGTACAGAAACCATTCTTCTTCCTTCAGTGACTTTAACTTTGAGCCATTGATCAACATAATCAACACTGTTAGTTGTAACACCAAGTGCAAGCCATAAACAAAGCTTGGTAACTGTAAATGGTGGACTGCCCAAGTTATTGTGCAGGAACAAAACTGGTTAACAGAAGGACAGATTATAAACAAAACATGATATGGGAGGCATATAAAAACTTGCAAATGAATTATTTAAATCACAGCAAAGGACACATGACATGTAATGTGTACAGAGGCTTCAATGATTATTTCAGACTACTTTCCTATTTAAATATAATCAGGAATATGACTGGGTCAGTTTCTTTGAGCTGCATCCAAGTGATAGAGCAGCAGATGCTACTTCTGCCAAAAAGTCAATGTGGAACAAAATGGATCAATCACACTGGCTAGCAAAGATGAGCTGGGCAATAATACATGTTATCTTGATTCATTCCAGATTCTGATGAAATATAGAGAGATTTTTTGCAAAAGAGAATAATTAATAATATCAGCTAGTAGCAAGGAAAAATTGAATTCTGAGACTGTCATATTTTAAATGCATTGTCTAGATTTGGCTCCATATGATTTAATGCCTTTTATCAGTGTACAATAGGCTATACTTGGTGGCAAATATACAAGGTGCTGGAAGAAAGAGGGATGACCCTTAGCAAATCCACCAGCCCAACAAAACGACACTGACACTTTCTCACATACCCACACTGGTCTAACTGAGAGTGGAACTTTGCCAGACAGAAATGAGATGTGTGTGTGTGATCTATAAGGGAAAGTGCCTTATACCACTCAGCCACCCAAGGCCCCTCTCATTCTCTGGACTACTTGACTCAAGTTGGGGTACTAGGTTTTTTCTGCCAGCCCATCTAGCCAGCTAGCAAGTGATTTTAAGATTTGCTGGACCATGTCCCGATCCAAACAATTACACATTCTGGCCAATAAATAACAAACTTTGCAAAGATACCATTTACACATTAATTCAGTATAATGTCAATTAATCTACTCTGAATTTGTTTATTTTCATTGGCAGCATTTTTATTTTGCAGTTGTATGAAAAATCACATTCACCAGAACTAAAATTCATGATCTGTGGTTGGGGACAAACTGTTTCTACAGAGGGATTTTTATTTGCTGAGTCGTTAAACTTGGGGTTTGAAGTGACCACAAATTTCATAAAAAAATTTACTCCACGAAAAACAATTCACATTATTTGTATGAGTTCATGGTTGTGTAAAAAATATTGTATATCCTCATGTGTAAGTCAGATCAAACAGCAAACTGCACATACCCAGATCTGCCATAATGTGCAGCATATCTAAATCTACACAGTTTGTTACAGGTAAATAGTAGTGCAACACACACCTTGATCTGCCAGTGCATTATGTGAGGGCAAATTATGGTCTATGTTGTTTGCATCTGAACCCAATTTACAAATAATATATGTGTCACCTAAATTTGTGTCACTTATGACAATCTTACAATGACCTTGGTAACAATGAAAATAAAACAAGTTACCTTGACCTTTAGCCCCAACCAAATTATTAGTAATGTTTCATTTCTTCTGTTAAACATTTGTGTCACATATGAGGCTAACTAAACAATAGTAACTCATTAAGAAGGTATTGAAAGCAACACACTGTAAATTTTCATTGACAGAGTCCACTCAATGAAACACTTTGAGATTAATGCCAACCAAGAATCTGGTAAGGGTCATTACAATTAGTTATTATTGATACATGTCATTTGTTTCTTTTCTTTTTATTCCGACTAAAAAATACACCCTCTATACCATAAGAACATTTTACTATTTGTGCCACTCTGATTAAAATCCGATCTCCAATGACCTATGTGAAGACCTGACAGCGACTGCTTAGGGGCCATGTTCTGGTGACCTATGAATTAGTCAATGGAAAGTGGCCTTTGCAGACAGGTGACCTCTGAAGGCAGGTTCAGCTTTCAAACTTGGTTCATGATAAATGCATATACCATTCACCAAACAGTAATAGCATTACTATTAGTACTAGCATCATTATTAGCATTCTGCATGTATCATTATTATCATTCCTAGCATTCTGCATGTATCATTATTATCAGTACTAACATCATTATTAGCATTCTGCATGTATCATTATTATCAGTACTAACATCATTATTAGCATTCTGCATGTATCATTATTTTCAGCATTAGTATCATTATTAGCATTCTGCATGTATCATTATTATTAGTGTGTGTGTGTGTGATTTGGATTTTTAACGTAGTTTTTTAAAAAAATTCAGTCATATCGCTATGATGTCTGCAGTGTGGCAGTTTATAGTGATGTCTAGCACTGGGGCATCATGCCGCAGACATGCGGCACGATGTCCCACCCAGTCACATTATCCTGACACCAGGCCAACCTGTCCTAACACTAACCTCTTAATGCTGAGCGCCAAGCGAGGCAGCTGTTAGTACCATTTTTGTAAGTCTTTGGTATGACTCGGCCGGAGATCGAACCCATGACCTCCCGCATCCGAAGGCAGACGCTCTAACCACTAGGCCACTGAAGCGGTCATTATTATTAGTACTAGCATCATTATTAGCATTCTGCATGTATCATTATTATCAGTACTAGCATCAAAATTAGCATTCTGCATGTATCATTATTATCAGTATTAGCATTCTGCATGTATCATTATTATCAATACTAGCATCATTATTAGCATACTGGGAGTGATCAATGTTGATATGGCCCAATGACCATTAAAGGCAGGGTGAAACCATTCCTTGGTTAGCTCATTAACCCCTGGCACCACATTTACATGGCAGGAGGTAGTAGCCTACTGCCGAGCTCTGTAGTGTCAAGGTCATGTAAGATACACTACAGTGGGTGGTATAAGAGAAAGGTAGACAGATGTAGCTCTACAATGATACCAAAAAATCTGGAGGTTTTAGTTGCACTACAAAATACCAAGGGAAAAACCAAATTTTTTGACCCATTTTTTTTCACCCAAAATTTACCCGTGGTTGGAATCCGATTTTGGGCCCGGACTTTAGACTTTTTGGCCTCAGATCTAAGGCAGACCTGTCTGAACTGCACACAGACAGGTGAACCTTTGCAAAAAGTAGGATAAGGTGGACCTTTGGAATAAAGAGTGGTCATGATCTGAAAATGATGGGTCCATTATGCAAACAAAAAAAACTTTTACCCTTGTGCTCATGCGCGAGCAAAATAACCAATCAAAAATGATGTTTCTAACACAACTAGGCATTAGGCTAATGGAAAATCTCTTGGAAGTCGATGTATTAGGATGCATTCAGAAACAGCCCCCAAAATGTGTTTCCTACTCGCATTTCAGGCGAAAACAACAAAAACCTACAGGGGTTAATGAGTTAAGAAACAAATGGCTGCTCACCACAGAAGACAGGGCAAAACCACTGTTTGGTTAAGAAAACATGGCCACTGACCACAGAACAGAGGTGACCGCTACTTTTGTGACATTTATACAGGAAATTTACCAGGGGGAAATTAGAATGGATGCTGTGAACAAGTGACTGCCGAACTCAGGTGACCCTCAGGACTGTATTTATATTGTGTTTCAAAGAATGTGTTTCTGGAATGTGGTAGAATAGTGCCTCGTCTATGCACTGTGTGAGTTGACATCACACTGTGGCAAATGGCAATATTTCTGTGCAGAAGCAAAAACCTGAATTACTTAAACATATTTTATGTGGCTGGTCCAAAACAAATAAAAATATGAAATTTATTCATTTACATGATCCAAGCTTGAATTACAAATGCTGACTAACCTGTCAAGCAATCAGTGAATTACCAGAATTTTGAGTGTTGGTTTATTTAGACCTTTACCAGATCCTTGTATTGCTATCATTTAGCCATGTGACAGGTCAGGTTGAATGAGACAAGGCCAAACACAGAAAGACTTCTACATCATTTATGCCTAATGCATATACATGTGCAACATTGTGACTGGACTGAGCTGATGAGGGATATTTTGTACTCTGTTCCATAACAACTTCTTTACCACGATTTCCAAATGGACACAGGTGCTGTATGGTTGGTATGTTGCCTGATTCAATCAGTGGCCTAACTCTAATATATTTACCAACTTGAAACTTTTTGAAACCAAGAACAGAAAAAGAAACAAAATCGTTTGGTAAACTTCATAAATACTCTTTCTCTCTTCTCAGCTGTCAGTCTGTCCCTCTCTACCACGCTTACAATTGCAATGCAAATACCTGGGACTTCCACCCTTGTGTAGTGGTATGGTTTATGTTCCCTGTCTCTCTCTGACAAACATGCAGGCAATTCAATTACCTGGGGCTTCAACCCTTGTGTAGTGGTATGGATTGACACAGACCTCGTCCCGTTTTAAATGAAAGGCATATTCACATGTGTCAATGGCACGGAGTTCCTGGTGATTCTGGAGATCTGGCCAACGCCAAAGTCGGCAATAAATAACATGAGGCAGCCCTTTTCTATGTGACACTTGCAGACGGCCATCTAGTGACCTGAAAATGAACATGCAGCAGTGTAAACAAGTGCAACAATTGTAAAATTTGCAGAAAATATGAAATACTTGAAACAGTGACTAATGGGTCATCTTCTCAAAAACAGTTCTCATAGAAAGGGAGGGGTAGGTGGGTGCAATAATAGGCTGATATGTGTATGTAAGTGTTTGGTCAATAAAATCATTCAAGGGTCAATTCCCCAAAATTAAGATTTTCATGACACCGAACTTCTATTTTAGATACGATCCTGGAGAAGTGAAAGAATTTTGTAAATGCCAGCATGACTCTTTAACAAAAGAAGGATCAGAAAATATGCCCATGCACAATAATAACAAAAACAATCCTAATAGTCTGTATGACAGATTAGCTACATTTTGATGGGGATATTTTGCAGTAAATCTGGGGCTGCAAATGGAAACTGTGGCTATTCAGACACAAATTCACCTCATTAATATGTGTGGCTTCTCACTCATTATTACTAATGTGATATATTGATTTCATTTGCCTCTTTCTTTCAAATCTGATCAAAGTCTGATAAAAAAATGTGGCCACCTTCAGCATAGTAGCAAAATCAGATTCATCAATGGGACCTTGGTGTAATGTGATCGCCTTTACCAATTACAGTCTTCTCACCTCTTTCCACATGCAGTTTTATGTCTCAGGCTCAGCCAATGTGGATATGTGTGAGAAAGCAAGAAAGTAGCTTCCAGTGGGTCAGCAGTTTTTACCGGGCTTTACCCAGGTTCTTCCTCCACCTGTTTTACTGGCCGCCACATATAGCTAATCATCTGACAGTTAAATCATGATATTTATATTCTGATGGTCATTATTTGGGACCCCAATAATGACAATCAGAATATAATAAAAATCATTACAGGGACAGATTTATCAGTCAAGGCTATCATGTGCTAAAATATGGCATTAAATTCACAAGAACATCAGTTGCAAGATCACCTCACTGTCATAATCTAAAATACAGCATCAGATCTGAAATACATAACAGTAGCAAGCTCAGACATTCAGATCCCAGATCACTTCAATAATGTATGGATCGCATCCAATATTGAATTTATCCATGATTGCATTTGTATGAGCATATATTCCAAACATGATCAAACCTGGATCAGAAATATGGTCCACAGAGTGGTTACAAGTTCAGCCAATTAGTTTCAATATCACCTCATTAATATACATACATCTCACAACTCTCAACTCACATGAGCTACTGACAATAAAATCTATATTTCATTCTACTGATAAAACCAGATCAAAAACATTACCTCCAGAGATGTAACAGGAAAGCGCTGGCACACAGATATATCACATAAGTGTCACACTGTTTATATGGGTGGAGGCAGGTGGGAAACTGTGATTTTCTTTTTGATCTGGAATACTTTTTTCTTTTACATCAAGACATGTTTTTAACTGATATAATAGATATAAATTGGTTTTAATGTGCATTTAATCAGAAAATCAGCAACTATGTATTATTCAAGCCTTTTGAGAGCTGAGTTTTTTTCAAATAAAAAAAATCATGCATACACTCCCTCTTGAATCTCTCTCTCTCACACACACACACACACACACATACTGGCATCGCTAGGGTTGGCATCACCCAGTGCAGTAACTCATGGTGTCACCCCCATGAACAAAAATTCAAAAATTTTAAAGACAGTAATTCTGGTGTCATGCTCTGTTGGTGTCATCTGGTGCAGTCTCTTTCTCTCTCTCTCTCTCTCTCTCTCTCTCTCTCTCTCCCCTCACCCCCAAACAATACGGCTTAAAGGGAACAAGAAGTATTAGGGTATTAAGAAGAGCACAATTATGCCTCTGCTTGGAAAAAAATAGCAGGGTCTGTTTTGATTCCAGGGGAAAAAAAACAAAATCGATATCTGTTTTTTGCTGCCTGGTTGTCCTCAATTCCTATACATTATTAGGGTCTTAAGGAGAACACAATTATGTCTTTGCTTTGGAAAAAAATAGCCCAGTCTGTACTGATTCCAGGGGAAGAAAAAAAAAATCAATAACTGTTTTTGCTGCCTGGTTGTCCTCAATTCCTATACATACAAGGCCCAGCAGTTAACTGTATACCTACACTGCAGAATATTATGTCACCCCCATCAGGCATAGCCAGAAATAGGTACAAAAAGGTCAAGGTGTTGCTCAGCTCTGACCCAGACACTGGCAGACTGACTGACCTAAATTCTTCTCTCTCCTACTGTGGCACTGGGCTTATACAGCACTGCCAGTATTTTTCCTGGCTCCAAGCAAAAACAGGGTAGCTCACATTTTCCCAACAGAAATCACTGTTAGCATGATGGCAGGCAAAAGAGTTAAAGAGATACACATCTAATTAGATTGGTTTTCTTGTTTAGTGGGTCTCGGGCCCTTTTTCAGCACCTGATGCAAGGCAGTCAGTACATTGGTAGTGGAAGAACAACCCACCCATGACAAAATAATTATAAGCTTTCTCACATACCCACAATGGCTTGAACAAATGCAGACAGCTGTGAAAACCTGCTATTCTGTTCCCCATACCCCTCGTAATACTAAGCAAACTTGATAAATCTCCATGTAAACTAATGTTAAAAAATAACCTTATAATTGGGACAGCAAAACCACACCTGGTCACAGCCTATCACTGCTAAGGACAGTTAAATGGCCTATAGACAACTGTCATTATTTAAACAGGGTTCATACAGAATTCTGAATTATAAATTCAAAGCCTTTTCCCAAACTTTCAAAGACCACAAACATAGACTTCCAGGACCGATTTTTGTTAACATTTTTTATACAAGTTATGTTATATGAGAAAACAGCGAATGCAAAATACTACAATAATGTTTAATGATGAAATTCAAACTAAAATTAATTTCCTAAAATTGCTTTCTAATGATCTGGAAGATAGGTTAATGTTCATTGTTATTTCAGAAATATGTAATTTATGCATCAGATTTAATACAAAATAAATTGTTCTCTTAATAGAAATTAAAATGTTTGGGTTTATAACAATTTTTGAAGACTTTCAAAGACCTCAGAGTATTCTGCTCAATTTTCCCAAATTTTCAATGCCTTGAAAATGATACCTCATTTTTCCCAAAATGTCAAAGACATTCAAAGACTGTAAGAACCCTGTTAAAGATGTACTATCTGAATAAAATGATTGTGACAGTGTACCCCTTGTTGAAGGCAGTCCGCTGAATGAAAACTCTGACACCTCATACAGTTTCACTATACTACATGTACAAATTCATATTGTTATAAAACAGTAATGTGCCATAAACATTTTCAATATATTCTCAAACAGCACCTTTTATTATGTTTGTAAATCTTTACACGAAATGTTTCATTTCACAGCAGCTCTGCAAAAGGATCACAGTCGATAAGTCAATTGAGAAAGCTGATGTAATTCAACAAGTGAAAGAATATCAATCTGATTCTGGAATTGTTGTACAACTGGCTGCTGCACCTTCGCTAGCCACGGTTCCCATGTGATTGTCCTATCTACACCTTGGCATATCGAGCAGATATTTCTGTGCTTCTGGTCTGCGAATTTCATTGGATGGAGCAGCAAGCCACTGCATCCAATCAAAATTAAGTTATTCAAATCTGAACACTGTTCCTACATGATTGAGACAAGGGGAACACACAACTTGAACTGTCTGATAAATAAGCATTTTTCCAGTGCCAGTCCATGTTTGCACAAATACCTTTACTCAAACAGACATGTAATGGCTTTCCTTTGGAATGTAGTCATACTTTCAATGTAAAACTTACAAAGTATCCTTTTAAGGTCAACTGCCTTTACAATTTTCAACTGACATACAATGCAACATGTTATTGGTTAGTTGGCATTACATACTAAGGGAGGAAACTCATGAAATCCAATAGACATTGCTACGACAAAATATATACATCTGTTCCATCCACCAAGGTGTAGATAGGGTTATCATATTAGAACCTTGGTTAGCAAAGATGAGGCTGCTGGTGCTGGTATGTTTTACAAACTTCTATACAAGACTTAAGGGAATGGCAGTGAAATTGCTGGCTTTTGCATACAATGGGAAAAATGAAACATGAATAAACATGATCACTTACCATCATAAATTCTCATGCCTTTTGCACATATATTGCCTAACCCCAACTCTTTAACCAACCAATTCTTAAGAATTTTGTCCACTGCCTAATACTGCAAAGTCATACGAGTAAACAATAATGAAATCTGATGGTCACCTTTAAGACAGAGCTGTAAGCTACTGGGAAGACATGAAAATTAACCAATTTTGATTGCCCTTTTGCATAAGGCATTAGAAAAAAATGTGCAGAAAAGGTGAAGAAAAATAAGCTGGTCAATGACCCTGAAGATAAAACCCAGACTGTGATACATGATATACGAGAAGCCATCAAACTGAGAAGCCTACACACAAGTTTATCATTCATTCACGCACCTGAAAAAGCTCTGTGTGTGTGTGTGTGTGATTTTTAATGCAGCTTTTAACAATTTTAGTCAAATCACTACAATGTCTGCAGTGTGGCAGTTTATAGTGATATCTAGTAACAGGGCATCATGCCGCATTATGTCCCACCCAGTCACATTATCCTGACACCAGGCTGACCAGACCTAACAATAACCTCTTGATGCTGCGCACCAAGTGAGGTAGCTTGCAGTACCATTTTTATAAGTCTTAAGTGTAACTTGGCTGAGGTTCGAACCCACAACCTTCTGCATCCAAGGTGAATGTTCCAACCATTTTGGCCACTGGCCTGAAACAGCTTTAATGAAAAACAATTAGAAAAATTTAAAACACTGACCAAAGACCTTGACTGTGAGGATGACATCATCATTAATCTTAAACAGCTCTTGTAAGAATGTAGAAAAAGCAGAATGGCAAATCTGACTGAAACCAATGATATTGATATGTGACCTTGACCCTGACAGGATTCCCAATGTTGTGTGTGTGATTTAGATTTTTAACATAGCTTTAACACAATTTTTCACTCATATCACTACAATGTCTGCAGTGTGGCAGTTTACAGTGATGTCTAGCACTGGGGCATTATACCGTAAACATGTAGCATGATGGCCCACCCAGTCACATTATCCTGACACCAGGCCAACCAGTCCTAACACTAACCTCTTAATGCTGAGCACCAAGCGAGGCAGCTGTTAGTACCATTTTTATAAGTCTTTTAATTGAAATTTTCACAGCTCTGACATGAAGCTGACCAATAATAAAAAAATCAATCTGGAACATATACTAAAGAAAGTTGTACCTGTACTCAAAATATATTGAATAGTCAACCTACTGGCACTGAGATTGCTAGACTGTCCTAATTATTATGTGGATTAACTAAGGGTGTTATCACAAGGCAGAAACAAAAACAGCCAATACATTCTATTAGTCACTTTTTAATTCACAAGCAGCTCCCTAAACAAAGTAAGTCACAAGCTTGTCAAAGGTAATGATAAAGGAAAAACAATCTTTCAGCTTGTGAAAATTGATAGAATAGCTCATGAATCACTTTAAAACTTCAAAATCAATGTTACATCGAGCCCAAATATGCTTGCATGCTGCTTTCACATAAACCGATGGGGAGCAAACAAAGGGAGGCAATGCAGTCATGCACATACTCCTATTCTTACCAAGGTGGAATAACTTGTGAATTAAAAAGTTAAAATATGTATGTGGGTTATTATCTTTATAAACTAAACTGGGTGTACCTTTATTTATGACAAAGTGGTCAACAAATCCAATACACAAGTTTCTTCTAGTCTGTTTATTTCAATAGAATATTTTCCCCCAACAACCTCATTTTGGAGGCAGATGATTCTATATTCAAACCTATAATCAGAGTACAAATAATGGTATTCTGCAAATAAATTCCTGAACCAATCTAACTTTTTGGGTTCCATAACACTTTTAGGGCAATGATCACTATATATCAAGTTTTAGTGTCCAGATTGTTTGAAGCAATTTTTCAATGTAAATTTTGATTATCTTTCAAATGTTAACAGGTAGGATAATACAAACATCTACATTATTTTGGTGATAAACGTAGTGCCAGAGACAAACTTTATGCAATGAAAGAATTCTTATGCATATTTACATTGATTTTTGGGGTGATATTCATTATATGCTAATGATAATGTTATTTTGGATCTGACTTTGTCCAAAATCAAGTTCATTTTGGTTTTGTAAACAACATATTTATCTCAATCTCTGTCCAGAACACTGGAAATTCCCCATGAAATGCCAGGTCTACCTGTTGTTTACCACATTTTATATTATAATTTTAGCAACAGACTTTCTAATTATAATCAAGATTTTATTTTGTAAACATTTGGAATGAAATGTTCGAATAAGGTAATAGTCTTTATTTTATAGAAAATACTAATTGCAACCAGAGCTGAAGTAGAGGACTAAATAATCTTATTTATCTAGAAATTATTCATTTATGTTGTAAGACTTGAGCAGGATCAATTGTTTTATTGTTCTGTACAGTCTTTCATTTGTGCTGGTTTTTTTAATTCAAATTATTTAGTTTATGTGTTCTTCTCTTGATATACAAAGTCCTCATGTTAAATAATCTTCTTACAAATAGATGTGGATTTAAAGTGAAATTCAAATAAGGATATTATTATTGTGATTCAAAAAAAGACTTGGCACATCAGTATGACAAAGGCCATCACAGGCACATCAACATTTCCAGCACTGGATTTATTTTGAAATACCTCTAAAGTTTATTCAGAACTTAAATCAATTGGACTTGTATTAGAAATTCTAGGATTGTTTGAGGTCTGATTCACAGTACTGTAAGTTCTTTCTTTCTTTTTATAAATTTTCACTTTGTATTCTTGGGAAGTACATTATTAGATGAATTTTACAAAACTTTTTAGTTTTATACTCTTTTCTTTACTTTGTTTAAAACCACAGAGCTCTAACATAATACTGATATTATAACTGGGTCATATGTATAGACAGGTTTCAAGTGAACTCATCGCCAATGGAAGTACATATACAACATGAACAATCATAGTTTTGTAGAAAAAACCCACAACAAAATGCAACTAGATTTTTTTTATTCATAAAAGAACACTAAAACATAAACAAGTGTTCATTATTGGCAAGCAATGGAACAATGTCTCGTTTTCCCCCAGTTATAAATAGAATAAGCTAAAAAAGGTGTCTACATATCAATGATATCTCATCTCTGTCCAAGTGGGTTCAAATCTCAATCTCAGCCAAAATGCCTATGTGAGAAAGCTCGCCAGTAGCTTCCCGAAGGTCGGTGACTCTTTCCGGGTTCTTTCTCCACCATATATACTGCTCATATGAGCAACTTAAACTGAAATGATCCTGTGTTACATTTAAGAACAATACAAAATCAGTCCAACTATATCAAGGGAGGTAACAACTCTGATGTTAATCATATCATTCTGGGATTATTGTAATTTTTTAGTTATATCCCTTAAAACAGCATTACATGTTTTGGAAGACCAAAGGCCAATAGAGCTATATATAGAAAGTGCCTTATTAATAGAAACACAAACTATACTTAGTATATAAAAAAATGAGGCATTATGCCACAGACTTAGAACAAATTTCAATTCAATAAAACTATTTTTTTTATATTTATTTACATATGATACACAGCTATCCTACTTATGAAGAGTTCTAATCATGAATGCCTGAGATTATCTAAAAGACTATTATCCATCAACATGATTACTAATAATGAATGCCTGAGATTATCTAAAAGACTATTATCCATCAACATGATTACTAATAATGAATGCCTGAGATTATCTAAAAGACTATTATCCATCAACATGATTACTAATAATGAATGCCTGAGATTGTCTAAAAGACTATTATCCATCAACATGATTACTAACATCTGCCGAATAGCCAAAATACAAGAGCATGTTACCAAATAATCTGAGTTAGTAGATGCTTATCATAGACATTTCTTCAATGCTGTTATATACAAGTGTTATGAAAACAGTTGACTCAACATTTCAATATCTCTGATGGTATCTTCAGCAACTGTAGGCACATCAGCATCATTTTTTGTCCAATACTGAAAGGACTTTATGCCAATTTGCTTTTTGTCCAAGCTGGTCTCTTGAATGTTTTTTTCTTTTTTTTTCCTGTCTGGTTTTCGCTTTTTGGATAAGCTTACATAAATATTTTTCCATATTCAAATAATGGGGACTATATTTAATGGCAGACTGGCATAATCTGTATAAACTGAAATGTCTTTTATGCCAGAATGATGTCTATTAAATTTGATTAGATTCTGCCAATATTTGATTGAGGATTATCATCTGTACCAAAAATTTAAAATCACAATTTTGTATGCATCAATGACAGACATAGGGCTATACCATAAACTTACTTGGCCATAAAAAGAAAAGGTCAAGCTGCGGTCCAAAACACTTGACCACTTATACATAGTTTTAAAGTGTGGAAATATGTGACAACAAACAAAGGTAAATAAATTCACTCTTAACACTGACACAGTCCAACTTGCCTGGACAACTAACAGGAGGTCCAAATGGACCAAAGTTCACTCAACTGTCAATCACCTGCAAAATATCCTAGTGCAAAAGCACTTGACCAAGAAAACATGGTCAGTAGGATCTTTTCCATAGAACACTGATGTTAACTGCACCATATTATTAAAACAATGTTTCAAGGTTGCTCTAATTTATATAGCTTCATCCAAATTTGATTGCACATCGGTGCCACTTATAGAAAGTACGGTAATTTACAATATATACATTTAACACTTGCTAAAATACAATGGAAAACTTCTTTCTAACTGACATGTAGTCACAACATTTCTTTTTAATAGCAATAAAAAGAATTTTACTGTTCCCTGGACAAGAAGCCTGACAATGCAAAAGTGCTATGTATACTGCACAGCTAGATTGCATTTAACTAAACATGTCTTGCACATACAGTAGTGCTGATGCAATTCTAAGCCTTCTATACTACAACAGCTTCACTAGTAATCAGTTCACTCGACAATTATCGTCTGGCTTGATTTTTTAAAATAGGGCTTCAGAACAGAACTGTTCTTTGTTGTAATTTTACAATTCTGTCAAGATCTTATCTGGAACAGTCTTCCAATACATAAAAACAAAAATCTTGCTGTGGTTGAATATCATTATTATGACAATATGATGAAGCATTTCTTAATTTTGGTAAGCAGTACTTATCTTACAGTAGAAAAAAGCAGTTTGCTAACATAACAATTTTTGTATGATTAAGATTTTAGGTCATGGGTTCGAAGCACGGTCCAATCATACCAAAAACTTACAACAAATAGTACTAACAGCTGCCTTGCTAGATGCTCAGCATTAAGAGGTTAGTGTTAGGACTGGTCAGTTTGGTGTCAGGATAATGTGACTGGGTGGGACATCATGTTACATGTCTGTGGCATGATGCCCCAGTGATAGACATCACTATAAACTGCCACACTGTAGACATCGTAGCGATGACTGCAAAACTGTTAAAGCTATGTTAAAAAATCCTAATAACACACACATTAAGATTTTAATTGAGATGCTACTGGTTTATGTCAACCAATATCTGACTTGAGTTATTAAAATGCACTTGGTTAAAATCAAATTTTAGTTGTTTTTTTTTTCGTGCAATACACCTCTCCCTTGATAACTCACAAGCATCATGGTCTATAAACAATGACCACAGCATAAGCAAGGTCACAAGATCATGGGGGAGGCATGTTAGCAATCTTCATTATGTCAAGCGCTATAATCACCTTGTTCTAGAAATCTGTATAATATTAAAATAATCTGGTATTTGATCTTAAGAAGTCAATTCAAACTAAAAAATTCACGAATCTTTAAAAATAAATCCAGTTGGCTTTCAGTATGCATGTATTGAGTTTGAGTTGCCTCTTGGAATCAAAATGTGTATACCATATATACTCACTTATGAGTCCATCTGCGAACTGCACAGACCCAGATCTGCTGTCGCATAATGCAGTGGCAGATCTGGGTCTGTTCAGTTTGTAAGGGGTAATCTGTAGAGGAAACAACACAGGCTCTGATTTGCATGCACATTATGCGATGGCAAATCCGGATCCTTGTTGTTTACAGTTTGACTTAACTTCTAATTGAGTATACATGGTGCATACCAAGCAAGTAAAAGTCAACTCAGGTTTTATAACTAGAACTACAATTATAAACAGTAGGAGCCAAACCCACCGAAACTGGTTAATTCCTCAATATAGTAATTTTAAATGTTACCATATGCTGCATCAGCATAGCTCCATGTTGTTTGGGCTAATAACCAAAGTTGGCACATGAAATTGCACAGTGTGTACATGTGGATAAAAAGGAAATGCAAAATACATTTATTTGAACAAACATGTAATGTGTTTCTGAGTACTGAAGAATAAGCGAGAGATTACTCAATGGCAGCTGTCAACAGTGTGTAATTTTAAGAAGAAATCAAGGCTCACCTACACCCAGGTGTTCCTCTGATATCTGCATCTTTCACATACTGTAATCAGCTGGACAAAATCGATCTGGTAATTAGCAAGTGTGATAGTGTTGAAGGACAAGTTCCAACAGATAATTAGTTTCTCATGACCATAACAAGTGATAAGACTCTTCACATTTTACACAAGTGAGCACATTACATTTATGATGCTAACATTTAAAATGAATTGAAAGATAACATGAAAACACAAATTTCACTTGAAAATAGCGATGGGTTGTAATGCAAATCTAGGAATTGATTACTGGAAACTCATGATCAATAAAATGATGACTTTTTCTGCTGGCAGTTATCAAAAGTTACAAATTAACATTTTTGTTACATATACTTGCAGATTTTTTAAGTGGAAAAAAACTTCAACTTGCAAAAGCCTTTTTTAACTGGCAAGAAGTTATTGATTATATTGTGATCAAGGTATATTAGTATGAAAAGTGCTTTTTCTTTTTTTATCACTGTTTTCGACCATACTTTAATCAAGTGAGATTATGGGGGGGGGGGATTAATTAATTATGCAATAGTTTGTACCCATTACTATTGCACAGCTTACTGTTTATCATGTTGAAAAATCCAGTCCATTAAGTGTGAATACAACCTCCTGACGGGTAAAGACAATGTACATTCGTGCATCTCACACAAGCATGATAGTCATTTTTATCAAGGAAAACAATTATTCTTGGACATTTGAGTGGGGTGGGAGGAGTGTGTGTGTGATTTGGATTTTTAATGTAGGTTTAAAAAAATTTCAGTCATATCGCTATGATGTTTACATTGTGGCAGTTTATAGTGATGTCTAGCATTGGGGCATCATGCTGCAGACATGTAGCATGATGTCCCACTCAGTCACATTATCCTGACACCAGGCTGACCAGTCCTAACACTAACCTTTTAATGCTGAGCACCAAGCAAGGCAGCTGTTAGTACCATTTTTATAAGTCTTTGGTATGACTTGGCCGGGGAGAGAACCCACAACCTCCCACATCTGAGGCGGACATTCTAACTGGGGTGGGAGGAGGGCATTCAGTAACAACGATGGTTAAGTATTGCATGATTAAAATTAGTTTACCCCCCAACTACATTTACACAGCAGCAATAACTTACCCATTGCTATTGCACAGCTAAAGTTGTCAGTAAGGTGGTTAAGTTTAAGTGTTAAACTGATGAAAACCAGAGAAAAATGTAAACTACTCGCTGTTAAGGGAGAGTTCCATTTTACTGAATGTTGGTATCTCTCTGGATCATATTGTGCTGCAACTATGGGACCCAGAGAGAAAATGCATGTACTTATTATGCTAATGTTGACTGAGAAGCTACTTCAAACTTCATGGGCTTTCAGTTGCATAAAAGATTTTTCTATAGGTAAGGGACTAAGATGCTCTTTTGATTGTGGGGACAATCTACCATCAGACGGCAGCGGCTGAACATCGATCGAGCCCTTAAAATGAAAGAAAAGATGTTTCCTACATTTTCTTTCTCCTGAGGAATTTAGTTAGAAATGCAGTGCCCCAACTTTATATGAAAGTTTATCTTGATTATCTCCTGAACACATCTGACTACAACTGAAAATCTCTAGTGTTGGAGCTCTCCCGTTTTGCATGATGTAGCTGGCAACCCAGTCCAAAAACCTGTTCTGGCAGATAGATCATTCAAAATGAGCTAAGTATAAAGGTAGAGGATATGTGAGCCATTGTGCAGAAGATCCCCCATGTGAGGAAGAGACATGGGATGATACAGGTCAAGAAGATCACTGAACCACAATCATAGGGGGACACTGTTGGGTTATGATAATGATATCAGCAATGGAAGTTATGACTTTTTTTTGCCACAACATGAGGTAGCAGTCAGAAAGGTGGGAAAGTGTATTTGAACATTAAATCCCACTGGAAGCTATATGCATCCACTGTCAATATTTTCTGCTCTAGGACTGGAGAGACATAAAATGGAAGTGTGTTGTTGAGCCTGGCTACAAACAAGTCCTCCAGAAGTTTTCCCCATAGTAAGAAAATGGATTCTGTTATGGACAAATGAGAAGTTCATTCCATGCTGACCGTTTACCTGCCCTAAAGTCTGTCAGCTAAAACATTCTTCTTCTCTGGATCATTGTAGTAGGGACTTTTTATATGATTTAACTGTTTTCCAATTTTCTAGTCTTGAACATAGTCATGTTGAATAGAATCCACATCTTCCAAAACAATACAAGTATAATCTTTACAGTACTCTCACCCATGACCTTATGGACATTAATCATTTGGTTTAACAGGTCTAGCTCTATGGTCTATTTAAGTGAGAACAGGCATTTGTGTTTATGCAAATGAATTAAATGATTATTTAGAGGACTTACAATTAGTTTTCGACTGTGAAAATGCTGATGATATTAGAGACAAGATAGTAGATTAAGTTTCTCTAATTAGCAAGAGTATCTTTTATATAGATTTTAAAGAAATAGATATTTTATACTTGGACTCTGACAATCTTTGCCAGCCCTTACACGTAAACTACTTTTATTTAACATTTATATTTTGAGGAAAAGGTTGAAAGTGAGTGCGAGTCTGGTCAGATATATTATAATCATTTATGTGTTTTCAAATCAACTTCTAGACAACTCATTAGTGAGATATTAAATGTTTAGTTTAAAGTAGGAAACACAGATCTGTGTACCAGAAACAATCAAGCCAGTTATAAGAATATGATATCTGGTAGTCTCCTTTGAAGTCCGCTAGGCTGATATACACCACTCCCTCGATAACTCGCGCACATCGGGGTCCAGAAACATCGACCGCACTATAAGTGAGGCGCAAGTTATCGAGGGACCTATAAAATAAGCCCAAAACCAATAAAGTGATTGACGACATAACGGAGAAATAAGGGGGGAGGGTAGGCAGATTATACTGTTGAATACTCACTTTATAATGGTTCTGAGATTAACTGTTAATAAATATCTCTTCATAACGGTGTACTTTATTATTTCCTCATAGGACAACATTAATTTCAGGATAAATTACAGTATATTGAGGCGATCATCGAAAACATTATTCCACGTGGTTTCCGTTTGTTTAACATGTGTACCACTTCACACATTGTGTACTACATCACTAATTTTTATGTTGAATTGGATACATTCTAGTTTTATTGTTTGATCCAAATTAGACGTTTTTTTATATACAAAAGATCGACTCTTTTCGAGAAACAGTGTCGATACAACGATAGACTGATAAATAGATTTGAATGTGATAGAAGTAAAATGGAAAACAAAAAACAAGGGTTAATCAGTACTAACATTTAATTGGTCTACAAATTTAAAACAACGCAAATTAGAACAAGTTAATACTTGCTGTTTGTGCCACGCTTGACAAATATCAAATCACTTTTTGAAAAAATCAGTTATTTTTGTGTGTGTGTGTTACTCTTGGTTTCTCTGCCGCCATGCAAAATCCCTCAGATTTCTCAACTGCATGAGCTTTACGTAGTCAACATTTTGGGTCTCCAGCCACCTTATGGCAATATCAAAATATTTGATTGCTACCTGTGCAGAGGGGTGGGGGGTGCAACATCTGCGTCTTCATCACTTTCAACACTTGTGTTACTCCAGTTAGAATCGTCTTCTGCTGCAAATTTGTTCGCTATAGAAATAATTATAGTTTCATCTGACATGTATTCGGCTGTGGGGCAATCATTGTCAGCACAAATCCACTCCTCCATATCATCAAGAGAAACACCCATCTCAGGACCATGAGTCTGTACGAATTTCTCCCAAACAGCCTCAGCATTAATGACATCAGTTTCACTGAAACATTCGAAGTCACTATCATCGTCGTTGTCTCTGTTACTGTTTTGCTTTACGTCAAAGGCAGCTCCAAGATCCTTAATCCAGCACACGAAGTCTCTTGTAATCGATTTTTTTTTTTAATGCAACAAACACTTCCCCAAGTTGTTGATCAAAACAAAGCCGGCATGTACATGTAATTAGGTTCTCACAAAAGTACTCACGGGTTTCGATATGACGGTCGATTGACTCTTTTCATGTTTTCAATGAACAGAATATGTTGTGATTAAAATGTTTACACTGAAACAGAATTAAAGGATTAGAACGTGACTTGCACACAGGAAGACATTTAATTGGTGTTTATTTCATTCTTTGTTGCCACCTGTTAGCATTTACCAGAAGTTTTCATTGATCGCTATTTCACCAGACTGTTTATTTACAGTATACTGACAACTATTTATCATGAAAACTTACATAATATATGATATCTTTAAACAGAGGTCTCGCTAGGATTTTAAAACTGGGTCTTTCTGCTTCTGAATTCAATCACTAAATATCAGTACATTTTCTCACTCGGCCGCTAGTCAAAGCATTTGAACTAGCCGCCTAGCTGTTGCATCATGTTCTTTTTTTTTTTTAATGTACTCTTATAAAATAGCAACAGTACATCAAAGAGTCTTTCAGTCACTGAATTCTGTCATTGTAAATATCAGCACAGTTAACTGATCAACACATTTTCCTACAAAGCAGGTGGCTGAAACAGGACCGGCAAATCTTTGAATTTTCCCGCGCACCTATTACATGCGTACGGAGGACTCCCGCCTCAGTGATTTTCTGCGTCCCAGATCAAAAATTGGCGTCCAAATATGCATAATTAAGCGTTTTCGAGATCTCTGAAATTAATTCTTCTTTAGAACTTGCAAATTTCAAAATATGAATAATTTTTTTACGGGCATTAATCACCATTTTCGATGATAAAACAAGCAATGTATCAAGGTTTAATTTATCAATTCTTATCGTAACTTTTTCATGTTCAGCATATTTTAAAGATATTTTAAATACATTCTGTCCGGAAAAAATCGGGAGCCAAGACAGACACTGCGTTATAAGTGGGATCGCGAGTTATCGAGGGAGCAGTGTATATAGAGGCAAAAATGGTTAGAGACAGCTTTTTGAATTTGAATTAAATAAATATGTTGTTTGTTGTTGTTGTTTTGGGGCTTAACGCCATTTTTCAGCACATGATAGGCTATACATGGCGGCCAGTATTAATGGTGGAGGAAGAACCCGGGAAAACCCCGGATAGAACCACCGACCCACGAGAAGCTAAATAAATATGAAACCTAGATGTTTGTTTGCTCTACCAGCAAATTCCCCAACGTAGCTGTCACCCACCCCACAGCTACAACATTATGACAAAGCCAGAGGGTAATGTTCTTCAAGGCGGCCCTGTGTAGGAGGTTCCAGACTTCTATTATAGGGCTAAATTTAGTTATTTCAGGTGCTATGGTATTTACATAAGTTTTAGAAGAGAAGATATATCTGTGTATAAATTTTCTAAATTCTTTCCAAAAATTTAACAATAGAATATTTATGATAAAGGAGTAACTCTACAGTCACTGTTCAATTTAGAGTCTGAGATTTGGGATGAATACAATGTTATCAGCAGCTACTCAAATGCAATGGTGTCAAGTTGCAGTGCTGAGTAATAGAAACAAAGGAGTCAGTATGACCTGTTGAAAGATGTGTTTGTAAAGCCAATTAAAATCAATTATAGCAAGTTAAATTATAGCAAGTTTGCCTCAACACTTAAACATTAAAATTAGTGACCAGTTGAAGGGAAATTTGAACATCTTTTAGTAGGTATAAAGTGCTTAAAATAGAATTGGGTAATTAGTTATAGTTTAATTTTGAATTAATTTGGTCAAAAAGATAAAGTTTACAAGTAATTTCCTAATCATAATAACATTTTTTGGAAATTCTAACATGCAGTATCAGTGGGAAAAGAGTGTGTATGGAGAGTACATATATGACTTGGATTACATAATTAAGATTCTGTGCATTTTGATAACTGAGATTAGAGATAGATAAAGGGTCTGCACCTAACAAAACCAGACCAGAAATTTAGTTCAAGAAAAGGTCTTCAGGGAATGCTCTCTCTGAAGTCCACTAGGATTGTATACAAGCCAGGTCAAACATATCACACAAATAGCATCACATAAATAAACCTATCAACAAACTAGGTAAATAAACAAAACAAAGTCCAAACCCTATCATCACTAGGAAACAGGCTAACAAACTTAAATTTAGGGAATGAAAAGTCCTAGCCACCCAAATATTGGGAAAAGATATCTGTCTTATCAAAATAAAAAAATAGGAAAATAATCAAACCACAACAAAAATAGATCTGGCCTGAAAATAACACCACATAAATAGCTATATCTGCAATCAAATCAAAAACATCAATCACCAGACAGTACTAAAGCGGTAGGGTAAGACTGATAGCCAAATGGCAAGTTCATATTAGAAATTTTTTTTATGTACATGTGTGTCTGTGGGAACATAATAAAGGAAAAAATAAGAAAAAATTAAAAGAAACAATACATTATTAATTAAAACTCTCTTCCACTGCATGTGTTCAGTCTACTAATACAATATTAACCATACAGGTCTGAAAGAACAACACAAATAACTACAACTCTACCATACAAGAAACAATAATATATACATAAGGTGGCTAACCCAACCACCAGGCTCGGTTGCACAAGGCAACAAAGACTGGCAATGTGTAAACAAACACCACAAAGACTCAGGTCCCCATTAGAATTAAGACTTTAAGGTGACAAAAGCCTAGTCATCAGCCCCACTGCACAAAGAGGAAATAAAATAATAACAGATACACAGACCCCAAATTATTAAACACACTACACTCAAATCCGAACATTACCCATCAGACCAACACATCTATAAATAACAAAATTTAGAGGCACAATGTAATCGCAAAACTCCAACAAGTAAATAAGAAATAACAGCCCAGAAACAGTCACAAACTTCATGGCCAGCTTACAACATTGAAAGTACAGTAGGAACCAAAACACCTTACACCAACAGCAAGAAGAAAGAAAAACAAAGAAGAAGAAAAAGAAGACCAACATTGACTTTCAAACTGCCTTTTTGTACGAGGTTCTTCCTTTGGCTTATGAAGTCCTCTTTTGATAAAAGCTCTCCAAAAGCCTGATATGATCCTTTGATTACCACCATCAAAATCCAAAACCAAAGAAAAATAACAGGACACAAAAAGTATATAGGGTGCCTGACACCCAGCTGATTGGTAAAATTTAGAAATTTGAAATTTCTAACGTTTTGTTAAAACAATAAAGGAAATTATACAACTGAGTGAAATTGGAAAATTGCACAGGTAGCTCACACACTACTGGGAAAGTAATTGTCCACTAGCAAAACTGGACTAAAATCTGAGCATACGAGCTTTAGCGTTTCAGGGCATACTGATATCTAATGGCTTTCTGTGTCACCGGGGTGCCTTTCTTTTTGCCTTGCCTAGACATGTCCAAAATTAAGGAGTGCGACATTTGCACATAAAAACAGGGCTGTGGTGGCACCATGCCCACATCCCCGAGCAATTAAGAATCAAGACCTTCAGGACTTAACCAGTCGCAAAAGCACAAGTTGCATAGGCGACCTAAATTTTATTATTATCATCATCATCATCAGTGCAGGGAGTCAGCATGTTGTCGTTGTTGTTGTTGTTGTTGTTGTTGTGGGGTTTAACGCCATTTTTCAGCACACGATAGGAGTCAGCATGAAGAACTAGAGGTATCAGAGTTCCATTAAATGTAAAAAAGCAAAGCCCTCTTGCTTGTGACTAAACACAGCGCAGTTACATCAAATAGGTGCTACTACACTTCCATGCAAATAGATGGGTCATGTGTTCCTCCCTGACATCAGTGATATGCTACAATGGACATGTTGTCAGAGGAGACCATGACACATCAACCCCATACTTCTTCAATACAACTGTACAATGCTAGAAATACAGTTGTTGATGTGAAGATATTACTTTACACAAATCCAATGACTTGCAGAATTGCGCATGCAATCTGGCTCTAATGAGTGCATCAGCAAACAGGTTGGATAGTGGTTGGGTGTATGCATGGGGACCCTGGTCAGGAAACTATCCCAATTTCTCCACCACTGATTCAAATGGAGATGAAATGTCTGGTCCTACAGGAACCAGGCCTGATAGAGAAATTGGTGTCATTTCCACCTAGTGAGAAGGAAAAACTGTAAAGGATGCACATGGAGACATTCTATGGGAACCACATCTGCAGATGTACTCAAGGTGTGATATTTCCTTGATCATCGAGAAAGGCAGAGGAAGCAGATCTAGCTGTGGTCAAGTGTCAGAGACCTTTTCCAAAAAGGAAAGGATCTTGTTTTTGGACTGTGCACCAGCTGGTTTCAGGCACCAGTCTGCAGGTAGTAAACTTCAATTACCTCCTTATCAAAGATCTCTACCAATCAGAACTCTACTTCATCCAACTGAGAGTATCTACTGAGCCAGATAGGAAGCATTAATTAATTACCATTTCTTGTGTTGAACTCATTCAAACCAATGAGGATAGATAAAACATCATCTAGAACACACAGAGCAGGAGATGGGCTGAACATCACCATGTCCTAAGGAGAAGTAACACAGGAGAACTCTGCACCATTTCCCAAACTTGTTCATCATGGTGTGTAGGGGCTATCTGTATATAGAATTTACAGGATGAAGACATGACCACTCATCTTTCCTAAATGATGCTATGCCTCCAGACTACCTAGTGGACGTCAACTGGGGAGGAGGTGAAGGTGGAACATGAGCTGTGGCATTACCTCTACTCTGGGTCCAGTAGCCCAAGGGGGAATAATGGACCATATACCCTGAGGTCTGTACCTGCTGTGCAGATTCCCAATCCTGTACAGGGCATGATCATAGAGTGGGGATAGTTGGATAATTGTATCACGAGGCCTCTGAATTTAATGGCAATAACTGGTACAGTGTTACCAGTCATCAGGTGAATATACACTGACTTGTCACTTTGATTGATTGACCACTGAACAGTCACAAGCCAGGTAACATAGATGTGTCAGAGCCTAGTTCATCTTCACAACTCATCAAGGTGCAGTGTTGTTCCACCTATTTGGGAAAGCCTGACAAGCTACCCTGAGATGAGTGGTGCATTTCCATCCTTGCAGTAGGTAGTATACGTGTGTGTGATTTGGATTTTAAATGTAGCTTAAACAATTTTTCAGTCATTGCTATGATGTCTGCAGAGTGGCAGTTAATAGTGATGTCTAGCATTGGGGCATCATGTAGCATGCTGTTCCATCAAGTCATATTATCCTGACCCCAGAATGACAAGTCCTAGCACAAACGTCTTAATGCTGAGCACCTAGCGAGGCAGCTGTTAGTACCATTTATAAGTCTTTGGTATGACTCCACCAAAGCTTGTGGTGGGTAGCAACATGCTACCATATATCAGACCCTAGTTTGTCTACATCACCAGAGACGCTGTCAGGATTTTATCTTAAGGGAGGAGTGGCACCACGTCACCAAATTAATGGGGAAGCAGAAAAAAGTAGGAAAGGGAAGGCAACAGCCATCGTTCAGTATTCACCTAATACTTCAAAATCCCTCTCTCACTCTTTTTTCCTGTTCCACTCTACTGAAATCAAAATCTTTAAAATATGTCACCTCTAGCTGTTTGTATATGCATTCATCTGAGTTGGTTCTGAACTTAATCTTTTCTTCATCTATGTATGAATAAAGTTCAGTGCTAAGAACCTGTTTCAGTCTACCTTCTGAACGGGCATATACACAGCTAGCATAGCCAGCCTGAACAATTTGGGAAACTGTTTCTTTATAGTCATTTTCAATTTTCCACAGCTCAAACATGTTAAGTATTATGTTACCAAAATAAGTTCTTTTGCTAACATTAGCTCTGCCAAAATTTCATTTTCTTGTATCAGTGCTAAACTGACTACTATATCAGATTTCTGTTCCATAATGCTATATATGGATTTTGAAGTCCATAAATGCCATAGTCTTCTTAATCAAACAGAGGTATTTTGATCAAATACATATCTTTACTTCTTTTCATTTTTAGATTCTTATTTATTCAATTTATCTTAACCCTTACAGAGCTATATAGTTTTTTAGCACAACATCCTACATAGGTAAAGTCTTTGAGAAAATAAATGAAACTTGCTACTTGTAAATTGTCTGTAGTTTAATTAGGCACTGTATTCTGCCTTTTTCTACATATCCAAATACTGCTGAAAGGGTTTGGAGGGTGACAAACATGCTGTCTGTTTCTGTCCATCGAACATGGGCATTAACACGATTTCTGGGTTCAAAATCACTCAACTGTATCTCCTTTAACACCTTCCTAGCTCCAATAATCTTATATTCTTTTTTTAACTTGTCACCATTACTATCATCAACCAGTAGCAAAATGAAATCGTCATCATCACTTTGGGGTATTTAGGCAGTCCATATTTTACAAAAAGCATTTGTAAAGATTCAAACTATGACACAATGTTTGTTTCAGGGCAAAATGTTGCAAACAAATTTAGTTCAACAACTATTTATGTCAAGCCAAAGAATCCAGTTGCCAATCTGAAAAGAGACAAGTTGCGATAAGCACAAAAATAACTTTACCAGCATGACTTATGTTGCGACTTAAATGTTTAAATGATAATAGCATACTGCACAGAGTACATTTTCATGTATGTGACTTTAAAACTAATTTCCCTGAGTTCTCATGCACCACAGCTCTACCAGAGCATAATTTTTAAAACTTTTGTGTGATTTAACCAATTCAGCACACTGAAAGCATCTCTACATCCCTTGTAAAGCTGTGGTGCTGCTCCACCCATTCAGAGAGTGTGGCATTCTCCCCCGGAAATGATGGGTGCAGTGGAGCCCCTCCCTTTCAGGAGAGTGTGACACACTACCCTTAGATGAGCAGTGCACTTCCGCTCTCACGGCTTCTGAGACCAAGAGCGGTGTTGGACTTCTCCCTTTCCACCCCATAAATGTTCATTCCCTTCCACAGAATGGGCCTTAACTGTATTTGAAGAGACTGATCCCATAAGCTTTTGAGACCCTAGTGTTCTTCCGAGCTGAAGAACTAGTTTTTTTAGAGTGCATTCCTTCTTTAAAAGAACAACCTGAAAATTCAGATGACGAAGTAGGCTGACGTTCCCAATGCCCTTTATACATAGGCCAGGAATCAGCCAAAATTCATTAGTCCATTTCATTAAAAATGTACAATGATTCATCCATATGTACTTTGAACATGTGAGGCTGTCTGGGTGAGTGTCTTCTTGTGGCCACTTTCCCAAAGACTGTCTTGACGTCGTTCTCTGAAATAAATGTTATCTGACAAAGAATAATAACAACATGCAAGACTCACCTGTTTTATGTAGTATGGTTTATGCACCTAGCATATTTGCAACAAGATCGACAATTGTTCTCTGAATTAAAAGTTGTTTAATGAGAACAACAATAATAAGACGACTTATTTTCACCTGTGACAAATCACATGTACTGCATGCTATATCATGAGTATTTGCACAAAGGTAAAATGATTCAATTTTAGGATTTTTGTTTTCTCACTTGCCTATTTTATTTAATAAGGAAGACGTTCAGTTGTAAACCTTAACTGCTATCTAGAAGCTATGGGCCTATACTGCATTAGACACAAGACTTATCCATGAACCATTTTGGAAAAAGAAACAGAGGTCTAACCACTAATGGGCAGGACAATGTGGTAACGCAAAAAGACTTTCCAGAACTAAATACTGAAAATGAGCATGGCATAAAACAGAAAGTGAGATTGATGAATGTAACAGTATATTAAATATTACTGAAGGAAGAACCAAATATGGTTTAAACTCATAACAGGCATCATGTCACATTATGAATGACAAAACTATTAACATAGCATCCTTGACAAAGATGACTGTTTCTATGCATGTATGTGAGGTTCATGAGAACACCATGTCTTATTGACGATTCTCCCCTCTGGGGGAGGATGTATTCACAATTGATGGATGAGGTTTTTTTTACATTTCAAGAATTTGCTGCTCAAAAGTGATGGGTAGGATAATGCTGCTTTTAAATTCTGAAATTATTAGTTTTCTGTCCACTTTAATTGTCATTTCAATGATCATTCTGAACCCACAAGATATACTGCTTGATTGCCAATGGATGAACTGGTCAGAAGTGATGGCTTCTTGATATCCACATTGTGTAATTTCAATTCATTCCATCCGAGTCCTGACGATGTCACAACCACCATTGTCTAAAATACCATAAAATGTCTATGAATTGTCCTTCAGCTAATTATTTATGCATCCTTTTAATTAGAAAATAATTGCTTAAAATAATGGGGGTTTTATTTCGGATTTGTTTGAATTATCACTTAAACAGCTATGAATGATCAGAACTTTACAGTTTATTTTGCTCTCACCAGCCTTTCAGTCACCTAAGCCTCATAAATTTTGCTTTTCACCACTTTTTGGAAGGAAAAATATCTTGCCATCTTTCCCATCATTGTTCATTTCATCTACACTGCATATTAGTATCTATGAAAGATAATGAATGGTAATCAGTTTCATTTTTATCATGATAATATTGGAGAAATATTTCCATATTTGCACATATAAAGGTCAAGTACGACCAAAATATCCAGTTTTCCCTTTTCCTTGTCCCCTAATCCACCAAGTATTATCGGTAAGTACAACAAGCATGACCACAGTTGCAGGCTACATATGAAACAGCATGGCCACAGCAGCAGGCTACATGTGAAACAGCATGGCCACAGTAGCAGCCACATATGAAACAGCATTACCACAGCAGCAGGCTACATGTGAAATAGCATGGCCACAGTATCAGGCTACATGTGAAACAGCATAGCCACAGTATCAGGCTACATGTGAAATAGCACTGCCACAGCAGCAGGCTACATGTGAAACAGCATGACCACAGCAGCAGGCTACATGCAAAACAGCATGACCACAGCAGCAGGCTACATGTGAAACAGCATGGCCACAGTAGCAGGCCACATATGAAACAGCATGGCCACAGCTGCAGGCTACATGTGAAACAGCATGGCCACAGTAGCAGGCTACATATGAAAGAGCATGACCACAGTAGCAAGCTACATGTGAAACAGCAAAGCAGTCATGTGAAAACAAATTTCATTTTATGTTTTGAAATTTGCATGGCTGGGGATGGTGATGAAAAGGATAGGGGAGGGTGGAAGCCATGACAAGGTGTAAGAACATCACACATCTCAAAATCCTTTTTCCACAAGGGGATGGGGGTGCAAGAGTGTGGGAGTGATATTGAGTCATATTTTGCAAGTATTTAAGTGCTACATTCAAGTAATTTCATATTCTTCATTCTCCATCCTCTACCACCACTCCATGACCCCTCAACCATAATTGCCACATTTGCCCTCAAGTAATTATCAAAAAAAAAATGTTTCTGGCATGATGAGAATTATTTACAATCCTGCCATGACAGTGAAAGATAAACACTTGCCCAGCAATGTTAAAACAAAATTACTACTGATAATATTGGCTCTATCACATGCAAAACATGTTCGATAAAGACTGTACACCAAAAGAATCTTACTTACCATGCTATTTTATTAATTTCAAAGAGTTTCAAGAATCTTCCTCAGTTATCTGGAGCTCCAGAATTCAGGATTGCATACTTAAACAACCAGCAGTTAATTGGAAGTATTTATGGATGAAGAACTAAATGATTTCCTGCCATATGACAGACTACAGATAGCAGTCCATGGGAAGTATTTATGGATGAAAAACTAAATGACTTCCAGTCATATGACAGACTACAGTCAGCAGTCCATTGGAAGTAGTTACGGATGAAAAACTAAATAATTTCCAGCCATATGACAGACTACAGCCAGCAGTCCATTGGAAGTATTTATGGATGAAAAACTAAATAATTTCCAGCCGTATGACAGACTACAACCAGCAGTCCATGGGAAGTATTTATGGATGAAAAACTAAATGATTTCCAGCCATATGACAGACTGCAACCAGCAGTCCATGGGAAGTATTTATGGATGAAAAACTAAATGATTTCCAGCCATGTGACAGACTACAGCCAGCAGTCCATTGGAAGTATTTATGGATGAAAAACTAAATGATTTCCTGCCATATGACAGACTACAGACAGCAGTCCATGGGAAGTATTTATGGATGAAAAACTAAATGATTTCCAGCCATATGACAGACTACAGCCAGCAGTCCATTGGAAGTAGTTATGGATGAAAAACTAAATAATTTCTAGCCATATGACAGACTACAGCCAGCAGTCCATTGGAAGTATTTATGGATGAAAAACTAAATAATTTCTAGCCATATGACAGACTACAGCCAGCAGTCCATTGGAAGTAGTTATGGATGAAAAACTAAATAATTTCCAGCCATATGACAGACTACAGCCAGCAGTCCATTGGAAGTATTTATGGATGAAAAACTAAATAATTTCCAGCCATATGACAGACTACAGCCAGCAGTCCATGGGAAGTATTTATGGATGAAAAACTAAATGATTTCCATCCATATGACAGACTACATCCTGCAGTCCATGGGAAGTATTTATGGATGAAGAACGAAATGATTTCCAGCCATGTGACAGACTACAGATGTATATATTACATTAAGAATTGATGGTTTAATTTTAAGGCATAAAAAAAAAGCTTTATAAATCACAAGTTTCCATTCCCATCATTTCAAAACATATGTTGAGCATAATTTGATACAAATGTTCAGAAATTAGAAATCTGGTAAAAGGGTGAACATTAAAAGCAAAACATAATTGACTTCTGATAGGGTCCCAATTTGCTGAAAGTGAAGAAAATCATGATTAAAAAAATGTTAAATGAAACCTTGATATATTGCTCATTTTCTCATCCAAAACAATTGATATATTTAATCTACATCATGAATTTATCAACTTTTTATAAGAACTTGTACATATTTTATTAAATTTTCTTTCCTAACAACATCTTTAGTCCACCATAAGCAACAATATTCAATCAAATTTCAATCAATGAAAATATTACTAATACTTACTGTCCTTTAATAATGCCAACTAAATAAAAATGTTTTGTCCAGTGAAATTCTTGTTTTGGTTCTACCTTTCAGTATGGTTTAAGTGAAATATCCATCATAAATGCAATGTACCTTCTTGTATTCAAACATGAAAAATGTCAATCAACTGAAACAGCAGAAGTGTTTCTGTGAGAACTTAATTATAAATGTAGACCATGCTTTGATATCAGACTTGTGGAAGCATTTGTTTTATTGTTGCACTGAATAAAAAGCAGACCTGCTTTGTATTATCAGGTTAACTATATATTCTGTATCAAATCAAATCAAGAGGGTGAAATAAAATAAAAGTTAAAAGGCATAAAAATTGTACCAGCATAAGAGCTAGCTGTTACAGTTGTGTCAGGTCAACTCATTTCAATTAATTAATCAAACACTGTTAAAGATATTATTGGGATAATTCAACTGCCTTTAAGTAGTGTATTCATTCATAAATGTGATCAAAGATTGCAAGGCAATGAAGTGAAATGAGTATTTGTCACACAAAAAAGCTCTTTTAAACAGATACAATTGCAGAAAAGTGAGTTTCAGAGTTTTGTAGCTAACTTGAAATTCCTGAATTGGCACTCGGAGATCTCCTCATAGATCTCATAGATGGGAAGAGGTTTCACTATTGCTTGCAATTAAACTATGGAGTCAATATTTTACTAAAAGAACAATATAAAAAACATAGTTTCAATGTTGGCAGCTGTTTAACGAAATCAATGTTCCTATTGTTTTTTTTAAATGATCTTGTTTGGTTCTGAACCAACAACAAAAACTAGTGAAACAATACACATTGTTTTCGCATACACATGATAGTTGCTGAAACGTTGGAATAATGATAACAATCTTTCAGATGTTCGGCATCTTGAAAATAAGGTAATTTATGAAGAAAATGAGAAACTCAATTATAAAACTCTATAACTGACAATTATTCCCAACATGATTATAAAACTCTATAATTGACAATTATTCCCAACATGATTATAAGAAATGTGCAGTAAAACTGGTATACCAGTTTCCTGAAGTAATTTGTTACTGTTACGTACCTTGGTACTTTTTCACTGTACAGTTTCCATCATTAAGGAACATTCGGATATTCCAGAATAATTTTGTTACAAATTTAACGATATTAACAGCCTGTTATTTTTTTTATTAATTGTATTTGTCACAATTAATTTTAAATATTACAAATATAATTATATTTATGATCCTTAATCAGGTTTGACAAGTGTCATAATGGCAACGTGGTTGCCAAATGGGATGTTGTGAGATATATTTGGGCCAAGTTCACTTTTTTGGGAGAAATTTCTGCTGTAGAAAAAAAGTCATATTTTAGTTATTTACTAGCATATGTTACCGGTAATGTGTTAACTACAGTATCTGCATTCCTTTTGTAAGACTGAGAATCGTCCTATAATTTTCAGAATATTTGTTTTCTGCTTGAATATTAAACAATTTCTTAAGTCCTCTAAATATTTTCTTGTTTGTTTAGTATGTGTGTTTTATGTTTATTGGCCCTCTCTGATAAATATCTTGCCCAGATGTTGGCATTCCACTCAAAGTTTCAGTCTAGTACAGGAATTGTGGAGATAGTAAATTTAGGCTTCAGTGTCAACACTTCAAAGTTTCCTCAACTAGCTCTCTAATGTCCACAAAATGCCTTCACAGGTTATCAGCTATAGTGTAAGCATTATCATCCCACTTTCCTTAAAGTTTTCAAATTACAACTTATGCAACTATTATCACACACATAGCAAATCCATCTACCAGGGTTCCTGCAACCTTTAAAAATGTAATTCCATGACATTTTACCAATCTCAAGAGTACCTATTATGACCTACAATACATACCTAACATGTATATTTAACCAAAAACATTTTTCAGCCATCTTTGGGCATACTTGATCCTATCAGATAGGTCATTCTCTTTTGAGTGGAGTGAGTATGGTGATTATCAATTGCAGTAAGATCCCCAGATATAATCTGACTGAAATTTATGGGGAACCAACTCTAACAAATCCATTACCTATGTAAGGTAGGTTGGTAAAACACTTGCACCAGTGAACAAAAAAGTGACCAGATAATGAGAAATAACCCAATTCCATGACTTTTCCAAAACTTTAAAAGACTTATGAAAATTTCAAAACTTTTCAAGGCCCTTGAAATGCTTTTCTGTAATTTACAAGCTTTTCCATGACTGCATGAGTCCTGTCTATTATTAGTTAATGGGGAGGATAATGCAACTTTCTTTTGAGCTGGGATATGGTTTTGTTTTCAAATAATATTATGTTATTTTGCTATAAATCACAACAATATATTTTTTCCACCTATTGACAAAATTTCTTTCACAAAAAGAAATGTTAGGCCCCTGCCCCAGAAAAATGAATTGTTGGCCCTTATATGACCATGGCAAGGTTCATAAAGGTTTATGTGAAATAAATTCAAGGAAGAACCCAGATTCTCAGATTCTCAAGACATAAGCTAAAATGCCTCAAACTAGGCAAAGTAAAAAGAATATGGAATAACTGTACTGGAAAGCAAACTGTATCTGCCAATAATGGTCAAATTTTGGGCCAATGGGAACTGAGGCAAAACACGTTGGACCAGCAGCAGTAGCTAGCTTCCCCATAAAGTCCATAAAGTCTGTAATTGGAACAGAAGGCTGACATGATTTTATTAACTCTGAATGTTTATTTCCACTTGCATGATTGGTCAATGCAGACTCTCTTATTGCCAAAATATTGCTGTGCTTTAGAAAGCAATATGCTTTTTTAGTGCTCTTGCCACTTTTCAAAGCCAATCTCTATATTCCATCCTTGCAAGCCATGTTTCATGAAAGCAACAGGAATGCTTTTTAAAGTGATGGCTCATAATTCAGTCACTTTGTTTTACTTGTTGACCTTCTAAAAACACTGTGTAAGTGAACATGTGGTACACCATTCATGTACAAAAAATGTACTTCCAGAATGCATATGTTCCACATGATCTTGTACAAGGGAGACAACTCATAAGAAATTAGTATTTTAAAAATATGAACAATAAAGCAAACGAAGTGCATAAACGTATGGTTCAGATATTTTATTTTGTTACAATTTTCACAAATGTCAAGCATATTCAAGGGCACAGTCAACATTTGGTCAAAACTCTAGCATATTCAAGGACATGAAAAGGGATTTCAAAATCCAAGAAGATTAAAGGATATGTACGAACCGTGTGTGATATACCATGTTATGTATCACGGTATGTTCAGAAATGATGCAGTATACCATGGTACAGAATGTTTTGTGGTACCCAACTCTGGTATTCAGCAATCATACAGCCCTATTATGCCCTTCCCTGGTTTTCCCTATGTCTAATGGTCATGGCATCACTTCATATTTTTGGGGAAGTCCATAAGTAACTTGCACCCTCACTTATAGTGATGTTGATGTTTTGTACCACCCTATGCATTAGTTACTGCGGGAAAGGTGTACGCTGCAAGACTTCTCTGATTGTCATTTATTTCTCGCAAGATTGCCACAACTAAGCATTTTCTTTTATCAAATGGCAATTCAACGAGAAATTATTTTTGTTAAGTAAAAGAAAAAGAAAAAAATATGGACCTTTCTGGAACAGCAGCCTAAAAAACAGATGATTTCATGCTACCAATACATATAATATACTTCCATCCCTGCTGAAGGCAAGTTAAACATTTTATGCAGTTATCATCAAAATATATACTACCATGGTTGGTTGCCTGTTAGGCATTAAACACCATTTTTCAGCACATGAAAGGCTATACTTTGAAGCCAGTATATTGGGTCAAGGAAGAACCGAGAAAAACCCAGCTCACAGGAAGCTAAAATAGATAGCATGAATAATGCT
Organism: Sinohyriopsis cumingii; assembly: GCA_028554795.2. Lineage (NCBI taxonomy): Eukaryota > Metazoa > Mollusca > Bivalvia > Unionida > Unionidae > Sinohyriopsis > Sinohyriopsis cumingii. Next base: position 22,511,511 of record CM068831.1, read on the forward strand.
AGTCTTGAGAGAAGGATATTGTGATCTATAAGATGTCTTTTTAATGTTAAGTGATGTATACAATAACCATTTTATTTCTATTTGTCATTTCATCTAACTTGTCAGTGATTTCTGGATTGCTGTTTGACAGAAATAAAATTTCTAAAGCCAAACTACTTATGGTATAAAAGATCATTATTGTTCAGGTATGATGTTTTATAAAGTCTATCAACAGTGCTGGTAAGATCATAATTAGCCATCTGTTATTGGGATCATAATCTTATTCTGCTGCTAACAATGGGCTTAATTTTACCACACTTACAAAGGTGTGAATATTCATTTATCTTAATATGCTGATTACTTAAATGCACTACAGACTTTGCACTGAAAGTTCCAACAACGGTGATCCAATATTGTCAAGTCCTACATCCTTTTCAACAAGTAGCTTATTAATGTTTTGTACATTTCCGTGGGGTTTGTTTTATATAAATTAAATTGATAAATGGGTTAGGTTTTGCTGGTTTTAAAAGCATTTTCAACACACTCTTGCCTACATCATGCAGTGGATCTGGGAGCTAAGTGCCCTTACTACGGACACAGAGGCAGCCAACCTGGGCAGGCATTGAACCAGCGATGTTTGGAGTCTTATGCTTTACTGACAGCTACTGTGACTCCTGGATTAATAAAGGTAGTAAAATTTGTCAGACATCAAGATATTTAAGTGTTCCTTCAAATTTTCATTGTTCTCACAAAGTTTATCTGAGAAGTATTGTGTTCCAATCATTTTACAGTTTCTTTCATTGACTTTGCAAAATGAGCCCTGCATGCTATATTCTCAAGAAACAACAAGAAGAAATGAATAGTGGAAAGAATTTTATTTTACTTGCCAATGAAAGTTACCTTATTTGTCTATAGATCATCTGTCTCTAAATTATTATTCTGCAAATACAGGAAATGATGCCAATTTTGGGAAACAAACACGAATTTGAATGGAATACTTCACATCCACCACATACACAAGATTCTCAAATTCAAGTGGCAAATGTCAAATTTGCTTTACAGGGTCCATCCTAACAAGTTATCAGATGAATACAATGGTATTAATAACATGGTCTATGGCAGAAAATGTAAAATTCCATATTTTTTTAGTCATTATGAGCCTAGATAGTTATGTATCTAATTATTCTCTGAAGAGGTAGTTCTAACCTCAGATTTCTAAACTGTAATGCAAGGTTCAACTTTTCCATTTTTCTTTACAACAATCATCTGTTTGCATTAATAATATCCATTAAGAAGCTCATTTGAAACGTTCGACTTTCAAACTTCTGTTACCCTACATATTGATATATATATAAAATGTCCTCTATAGTTCAGTATAAATTTAGCGTTAATTTTATGCAATACTTTATTTTCAAGTTGAGAAATCTTTGTTGTATGTTTATTATAAACACATTTTGTATGTGTATACAAGTTATTATTTTCAGATCCATTGTATTAATACCTGTATATTTGGATATTTGAATTGAGAAACATGAAGTATTTTAACAAAATGACTTAAATGAGCACAGAAGAAAATATAAATTGCAATTAATTTTAGCTGATAGGAGTTACAAGATTGTAATTTTAAGTTGGCAAAAATGCTTAATCAACTACTACTGTTGTATAAAAATTACAGTCAAAACGATTTCTAAACTCCTTTCAAACAAACCCTGTAACAAGTTCATATAAGCAAATGCAAAAGTGACTTCATAATGTGCTGTAGGCATCAACACATTTTTATTTAAAGTTTTAGTTTGCATTACTTAAAAAGAAACATTAGCTCCTTTGAGCTTTTTACAGACTATACTCAATAAACTTTACTTCATTCAATAATCTTTTTTTGTAATTATTAATCTCTACATTATTTAAGATGGTACTTAATGCCCATGCACAATGGCTGACCAATGCACATTTATGCTAATTTCCACCCCAAAACTTACAAGCTGTGATTAAAAAAATGTTTTTATGTGAATTTATATAAAAATGATGTATACTGTTTACAATATTTTGGTTTAATAATGTCTGGCTGACAACATCCTAAGGAGTGCTGATTTTAAATATGTACAAAAGGCAGTATCAGACATTGTAAAACATACAGCAGCAGAGAGGGTGAACAGACCATAGAATTCCGACAAAATAAATAAAACAAACAAATAAATCATCTCGTAGAAAGGTCCAGATTTTACAAATGAACTTTCCTTGAGATGTTTATTTTTGCAATAACCGATTGTGTTAATAAAACCTCAGTTCGAAATAGTAGCTGAAAAAATAAAGTACTCTACGTGTTTATTTATTTCTTGTTTATTTTTTTGACGACCAACGTTGGTAGGTACCCTCTCTGCTGCTCCCCCTGTTACCCAAATATTTTATCAATACCCACACGATATCTTGTTCTTGGATCATGTAAATTTATTGTTATAAATCCATGTGGGGTAGCTTGCGCTCGTGAGAAGAAATTTTTGAATTTAATTATATCCATGTCACCACCACACCAGGTTTGATGAATATTTCGCAACGTGTGTGTGTCTACGCCATTAAACACAACTAAAATGTTGCAGTTGTCTCTGATCACTTTTGGTATTTGTGTATATCGTTGAGTAACATAGATCACGTCTGTATTTTTATGTCTCCCTCGGGAAAATATTCTGGCTGGATTTGATTGTTTATCTAGCATCACATCGTCGTACACAACTAAATTATTAATAAATCCATCTATGGAATCTACGGATGGTGCTTCATCAATATCGGTTATAAACTCTATAACATCAGTATCTTCATCCAGTAATCGCGCGTTTTCATTGAAATCTTTAAGTACATCATAACATCGTTGATCATCAACGGATGGTGCTACTAAATACAACTTATCCCATTTCAACCATCTCATTATCAGATTAAGTAATAATTGCGTCTTACCCGATCCAGATGGTCCTATGATAATCATTCTGATGGAGTTCGGTAGCGCAGGATGATGCTTAACTGGCTCTCGTTGCCGAGTTGCTGAGAAATCAATTATATCCATATATATTATAACATGAATTTATATTGTTTACGCTGTAAAGTTAAAACTCCAACTATTGATTTAGCTACGGTTATAACAAAAAACAAAAAAATAGCGTACGGTGGAAAATGTTCTGTATGCTGTAGAAAGAAATTTTCATTTTTACCTAATAAGCGCGGTGGTGATATTGCTAATTTGATGTCAAAGTTTCCAGGTGCTCCATGGGCTAAATACAGCGGAGAAAAACATCTACCGGGATATAATTATTGCGGTCCTGGTACTCGACTCGATATCAGGCTCGATAATCAAGATCAACCAAAACCAGGCGAGGAACCAATAAACGCTATTGATCGAGCTTGTCATGCTCATGATGTAGCTTATAAAAGTCAAAATCTACAACATAGGCATATTGCAGATGTAAAATTAATTCATTCATTAAATTCTATAAAAAATAAAAATATTAGAGAATCATTAGCTAATTGGTTAGTAAGATCCTCTATGAAAGGTAAATTAGCGATTGGGGCTGGTAATTAATAATGGAATCAATTTATTATTCACCGAGAGGATACTGGAGAGGCAAAGCAGCAATTGATAAACTTGCTGATGCAGCATCGGTTAAACATTCTACTGCTAAAACGTGGTTATCTAAACAAGCAATATGGCAAATTTATCTACCACGTCCTAAACAAATTCAGTACTCGTATTTCGATGTCAGTGTTCCTAATGAAGTTCATCAAGCTGATATTCTGTTTTTACCGCATGATACTGTGCGTGGAAAAACGTACAAGTACGCGCTAACCGTAGTTGATGTTGCAAGTAGATATAAAGAAGCAGAGCCGCTATCAACGAAAACATCATCTGAAGTAGCCGATGCGTTTGAACGAATTTATCAACGAGGACTCGGACCACAAGGTGGTCTGCGATGGCCGCAGCTACTACAGGTTGATCCTGGTAAGGAATTTCTTGGTCCAGTATCATCGCTAATGAAACAACACAATACCAAAATACGACGAGGTCATACTGCAATTCACCGTGATCAGGCAATTGTTGAGCGATTTAATCGAACACTTGCTGAGCGGTTATTTGGATATCAATACGCGAGGGAATTTATTCAGGATAAAAGATCTCGTGAATGGGTTGCAAGATTACCAATCGTGATAGCTGCATTAAATAATGAGATTACACGAACAACCAACATGAAACCCATTAGCGCGGTCACAAAAAAAAATATACCAACACAACGGAAAGATGCTGGAAAACAAAAAATATTAGGTGATGTCACAGTCAGATATTTATATGAGCCTGGTGAACTTGAAGGTGGTAGCGCGAGAGCAACTGATCCTATTTGGAGTGTTACCACACACAAAATATCTACCGTGACAAGATCCACTGGAAGAAATGCAGGCGTTTCCAGACCTGCAATCTACAGATTAGATTCTGCTGCTCCTCAACGTGGATTTACACGTGAACAACTACAAATAATTCCCGCGGATACACAACTACCGCCGCGATCACTCCGGTGATTTCGATCACTTAACTAGCGCCAGGGTGCCTGCACCCCGACGTCGATTACACTCAAGACAGGTTAACATGGTATTTTCTCGTGTATGACCGCGACTATTATCTTTTCTATCTACGGTAAATTGTCTTGAATCATTACTCGAATATCGCCATAACATTATACAATTACAACTGGTGCAGTGATTGTTCTGCTGCTGTTTTAACTCAATAATAAATTCAACATCAAGATCAAAGTCGCGTTTATTTTTTTTGTCAGATTGTTTGTATCCGATTAATTTTTTTCTTATTATATCATCATCGATGATGTTAAATTTATCAACGATTTCAGGAATTATGATTCTACGTAATTGAGATATATTTCTGACCCTCGATACCGCCAAATAAACTAAATTTGACCACTCGATGCGATCGTCTACAATCCAGACTCGTGTATCAGAAATAGTTAATCCCTGAGACGAGTGGATTGTCATGGCGTATCCCAATACCCATGGAGATTTGTCAGCGCGTAATGCATCTTCGACCACACTGATATCAACGGCGACAATATCATTTAATACGAGATTTTGCTTCCTTGACTCTGTCTGTCCTGGAATATCAACATTAATATTCTGTTTTCGTGTATCTGATGGTCTATAACATAACGGAACGGGTAGTTCTGAATATTGTTCTTTATGTAGTTGAAATAACTGTTGTTGTAAAGCGTCTCTGACTATTTTTCTACTTGCTACGATCAAATCGGTGGGTCTCCATGAGTTCAAAAAATCACTCATTGATGTCTCTGAGATCACTCCACGTATTATTTCACACTGAATTTTGTTTGATTGTAATCTGATTAATTTTTTAAACTCTTTCAAATTTGCATCAAGAGCTCTATGATCATCATCTATTTCTTCGTAATAATCAACGAAATTTTTTAACCAATCATGTGGAGATGGTCCAACAAAAGGCGGAGGTTGACCATGATCGCCACACATTATTATAGCGGTATTTTTCGTCAACAACCAATCAAGAAACGTTTTTAATGTATCCAATGAGACCGTGCATATCTCATCCCAAATAATTATTTTAGGTATATATTTTTCTCCCATCCGTTCAGGAGTCCATGTATCCCCGCGCCACCGGAAGAAACTATGATACGTACACGATTGTACTTGCCGCTGTTTCATCTCACGTGCAAGTCTATGTGTGGGTGTCAGCACGATTATATCTGAATTTCTAAAAACATTAATTGTTCGAGTTGTTTTTCCGCATCCACCAGGTCCATTGAGATATACTGTCTTATATCTGGTTATTGGATCACTCAACGATGGTGCCTTCGACATTTCTGATATTTTATTACCCTCACGATAAACATCTCTCACTGGAACATCTGCTGATTCTACATAATTGTGTAATAGTTCCTTTTTTATTCTCCACGAACCCCATCGTTCATCATTACTTGTAAATTTCATAACAGGTTCTAAATATTTACTTGAAATATAAAACGAGTCCGTTGCGACTCTGACTGCGGTCTTGGGAAATCTATTAATCATCGATAATAAATTTATAGAAACATAAGCCAACATGGAAGATCTTAGATGAGTATATTGCGGGGATACGTCATTTATGTAACTAACGATCGTACCTAATTTTGTTCCGTCGGATAAATAAACACTCTCTCGATTTACAAATGTATTTTTCGCCGTTGTATCAGCGATTATAAAATCGTACTCGGCATCATCTAAAATTAATCGTGCGTGATGTCTTTTATAATCATATGCACCACCTTGAGTAAATTTACCTATAATTTTTCTACCGAGATCTTTTGCGGTTTTGAGTTTATTAGGAATATCGTCCTTAAACTCGCTAATAACTTCAGAATCTGACATGGGCAACCAAATTTTGGTCTGTGCATGATATGATATAATTGCCTCACTGACCACCAACGATGTCAGTATCGCACAATCTAGCATATATCGCAACAAAACTATAGGTGCCCAACGTTTTTCACAAAAATGTCTGCCAAACCAAACATAACAAATCTTGTGAAGATTTTCGTTAAACTCGAATGATTCAATACAGGCGAATCCAGTCAGATCAAAATCAGGTAATGGTCCATTAATTGCCACTCGCGTCATCTCGTTTGTAGGGTGACCAAATCTTTCAAAGTACGTAGAACAATCTCCGTATCCCAGAAAACTTCCTGGATAACATGCAACCATATCAACCGAAATAACATCATTGTAATTATATTTGGTATTCCATAATCCGCCATGTCCATATTCGACGCAACTTGCACGTACGTCCTCGAGTAAATCAAATCGTGTTGGTTTCCATGAATTTCGTTCCCTGGCGAAATGAGCCGCAACAGATGGAACGGTAAAACAATTAGTTAGTAATTTGTCAGTATTTTCCACGTGCTTGCACTGTAAAAACGTCGCAAGATTTTTCATCTCGTCATGGAGAGATTCTGTGCGATATATTTCACCACTCGGTTTGACAAACTGATCAAATTCACCCTCCTCATTACTTTTGAATAACCATACCGATACAGGATCGGTTTTACTTATTTCGTTAATAAAATCAAACATACTCATATCTGCCACAGCCATATCTGCCACAGCCATATCTGCCACAGATAATTCTGCCACAGATAATTCTGCCACAGATAATTCTGTGGGATAAAATCTAACAGTTCGATCACGTGGAAATATTGTTACTGCGTTAGTCCATGCGTGTGCGTTATGATCGATAATATTTATTGGAGCTCCTTTCGATTTATATTTCGACTGGTACAGTACTTCTCCCGTTATTGTTGCTACGGTTATTGGAAATTTTAATATTTTTCCTAACTCAGCAACATCTTTTATTGTAGCACCGTTATCCTTAACTGAATCAGCCCACGAGTTTATTTTTTCACGCCTTAAATCAGTTAATCCATTTCCACGCATCGCGTTTGTAAAGTGTTCTATTACTCGTTCAGCTACACAATTTAACCTTGACAAGGTCAAGGATGATAATTTCATCGGCGCTAGTTTATCAACGTTAGGTTTTTTATTTATCTCATAAATTCCATAAATAACCGCTGTTACAGGATATGCTCGTTCATAATACGGTTTATCAATACCAGTCAATAGACCCGGTCTGGAATTTTTACTTAATATGATAGTTTTATTATTGCCAAGGACAGGATCATATTTGTCACGGATAATCCAACTATCTGTTTCTGTTAATACAATAAATTTTACTCTGAATAAATATTTTTGATTGCCCTCGTATTCAGCGATGTAGTTAATGATAGTTGCCGCTCGCTTGTCATTCATTGTAGCGTCCGTGACAGCGTCCTTGACGGAGTCGACACTGACTTTGTCAGTGTCCCTGACGGAGTCAGGGCGTATAATCTTGAACGTTGACCATGTATGAGATGCACCATCCGTGTAAAATTCTTTCTTAGCGTCATGAATTTTCGAGATCAAACTTTTATTTTTCGGATCAACCAAATCTCGCACTGGCAATTGAGATAATCTGTCAAGGTTGAATTTATACTTAACAGGCCTAGTTTGGGATAATCTTTCAAACTCGTTCATATAACTAAAACAAATATTTAAATAAAGAAAATTATATATACAATGTCCCAATGTAGATGGTTGATGATCGGCTCAGTAAATCGATGCAACAAATCCTGTAGAAAGGAATATTGTTGGATGCACTCACAAAACATACGACGAGGAAGTCTAGGACCAATACCATGTCTACGGTGTGGTATTGGAGTGCGAGGAAAGACAAAATTATGTGGAAAGTGTGGCGGGAAACGGTTCAGAGAACTTAAAAGATATTATGACAAAAAAAATAATAGCGGTGAAAACGCTATAAAATCCGTGGAGGATTATATATCAAGATTTCAGACAAACAATGATTTAAACATATAATATTATTATAATGGAGCAAAATATATTTGTCCCACATCCTGTCATAACAAACTATGAATCAAATATTAATGGTATCATCAGAAATTGCAGGTTGAAGAGACCAGTTGGCGTTGTTTCTAATACTGGCTATCTAAGGTTCACAGTTGGAAAGAAAAGATATCATTGTCATCGTTTCATCTACGAGTGTCACAGGGGGTTGATCAATGATGGTCTTGTTATTGATCATATTGACGGGGACACTCAAAACAATAATTTATCCAATTTACAAGCTATCTCTTACAGCGAGAATAATACACGTGGAAATACAGGAAGATGTAAGACAATCGGAAAGAGGGTGGTAATTTCTACAAACATAGAAACCGGTAAAGTAATTATGTTTCAGTCTATGAACGCGGCTGCGACATATTTTGATATTCACCCGCAATCAGTACAAAGAGTGGCAGAAAATATATATAAAACAGCTCTCTCGAAAAAATATAAACAGAAAATCACATTTCAGTATCAATAACTATCATCACCACATTATTAACTATCATCACCACATTATTAACTATCATCACCACATTGAATTAATTTTTTTAATTTATGTCACAGAGGTCCTCCATACACTACTGAATTTTTGATTTAAGGGGAGATTACTTTGTAATATATAGTTTTCTTCGTAGATGGTTGGTTTTTTATGATCGTAATTAGTCAGTTTAACTAATTACATCGTATAGTGCCGAACGAACAGACTCATAAGTATTATTTATGGTTTTTAAATATTTTCCCATCATACAACACATGATCCGTAGGAAGCTGTGTGTAAACAGAAACCGTTACTCATTGTAATTGACCTGCAGTTGTGTGTTCACTGAACTTACAATTCTGGAAAGTTCCTTGACTGGTGCATTAATGCCACTATATTATTGATTTTCGGTCTGCTACAAATACAGAAACTGTTATTATCCAGAAACCGCTGCAAATACAGAAACTGTTAAATACAGAAACCGTTATAAATGCAGAAACTGTTATTATCCAGAAACCGCTGCAAATACAGAAACTGTTAAATACAGAAACCGCTACAAATACAGAAACTATTATTCAGAAACTATTATTCAGAAACTATTATTCAGAAACTATTATTCAGAAACTGTTATAAATGCAGAAACCGCTACAAATACAGAAACTATTATTCAGAAACTATTATTCAGAAACTGTTATAAATGCAGAAACTGTTATGATTCAGAAACCGCTGTTTAGTGTAAATATTGGTTCCTTAGCTATATATTAACTTCCGAAACATATGTTCGTAACAAGGTTTGATAGCTCGATCAGTATGGTATTGGACTGTGGCGCTCGCGGTCCAGGATCAAACCCCCATGGCTGACAATTTGTCGGTGGTGCGCATAATTGCGATTTTTATAATAGTGGGGGGAACCGCAAGAACCCCTCCGCTCAGCAAATTCACAACCACAATATTGACTGGTTGTTGATACCTATTTTTCGTATCACCCACTGGATTAATTATTATGGGTGTGATTTTGCTGAGCGTACCTTAATTAAGTTATATGTTTGTGCTGTCCCAGAAACATCCCGACGAACTCGAAGGGATTCTGGGATATTTTTTTTTTATTTTAAAGATTTATATATTATATAATGAACCATGAAAATATCAATGATGTAATTGTCGCTATTAAAAAATTAAAAAAAGATGGAATTAATATATCTGATGAACTTAATCCTGAAAAAATAGTTTCTGACTTTGAGATTTTACAAGAACGTAAAACCATGGGGACACACACACTATCATCTGAATACAGGCTCATGAAACGGATTCAATCGGCAATGTTTCAGTCGCTAGCTACCGTAGAAGATGATCATGTGAAGGAGTTCGTTCCTCTTTCTACCGCCGTAGAAAGAATTAAGTCGTTATTATCCCACGAGTATGAGGCAAAGAAAACGATTAGTACTCGCATAAGACAATTAAGAAAAATAATGTCAGATCGTGAAACGATCCAAGGTAACTTCGTTACTGGTGAAACGATCCAAGGTAACTTCGTTGGTGAAACGATCCAAGGTAACCTCGTTACTGATGATAATGAAAATGAAAGTTTTGGTAACTGGGGTCCATGTCAACGCTGACCACGTGTATTGATAGTCAAAATCAAGAAAGTTCTAACCTTGTCAAATTGTTCCTAACAAATTTTATTTATTATAAATTAATTTTATTTATTATAAATTTTATTTATTATAAATTTTATTTTTACTGAGGATTTATTTTTTTTTTACTAAAATCAAGAAAAATGCACAAATTACTTGATTCTGACGGGGTAGTTGGTAGTCAAAATCAAAGAAAAATGCACAAATTACTTGATTTCTGACGGGGTAGTTGGTAGTCAAAATCAGGAAAATTGAGCAATTTCGTTGTATTTTAGTAAAAAAAAAATAAAAATCTCAGTAAATAAATAAATAAAATTAATTTATAATAAATAAAATTTGTTAGGAACAATTTGACAAGGTTAGAACTTTCTTGATTTTGACGGGGTAGTTGGTAGTCAAAATCAAGTAGTTCATGCATTTTTATGTTTCTGACGGGGTAGTTGGTAGTCAAAATCAAGTAGTTCATGCATTTTTATGTTTCTGAGGGGGTAGTTGGTAGTCAAAATCAAGTAATTTGTACAATTTCAGTAAAATTAATAAATATTATTTTTTTTGTGATAGAAATTTTAATTTTACTTTCATCGACCAGCTTTTTTAGTTGCCTAGGCCTTAGTTGCCTAGGCCGATTAATTTGTACCAAACACAAATTTGTGCCAGTAATAATAAAATATTTTTTTAAGTTGATTGAATTTGATTCTGATCTCCGTTACAAATGTTCTTCTAACTGTTAAGAAATTCTCGCGTGTAAAAACCCTCCTCCACATGAAGATCTACGACAAAAGTCTTTACGACAAAAGTCTTTACGACTTTACATACAGATTTATTATAAGCTCTTCTTCACGTATGTCAATCAAGCGATTAAGGTGGTCTGTGAGTTTAAAATTGATTCGTGTTAACATATTATTGTGACACCGCAAATACACGGGATTAGTTGGTTCTTGCACGATTAAATTTCCAGGGGGAACTTGTGGTGTGAACGTGTACAGGATGTATCCTTGTTGAGCTTGATTTGATCTTCCGAGATCTATTTGATAGCTGCCATCGATTACGTCACAAACCAGATTGACCGCGACCGTCGGTGTTATATTAACGATCCGCGGGGATACGTGCCTTCCGCCGCCGTGTGGATCATTATCATGTCTAAGAACAGCTGCTGGTGGAATTAATTTTCTCCATGCATCGAGTATTTTAGGAAAAAACTCATCAATGACATCATTGACAGATTTTCTTAATTTATCCGGATTATAATCAGGAAACTTATACGTTACAATGTCAGCTTCGGGTATTCTCTTAAAGCCTGCGAAAAATCTTCTATAATCGCCTGGCGATTCAAAAACCAGGTTTATGATTCTATTATGAAAATATTCAATAGTATCGTCTATATGATTTAAAATTTCCACCTGTTTAATAATTTTTTCACGCGTAGATGTCACATCGGACAAATATTCATGAAAACTATCACGTAAATTAACCAGTTGTTCTTCGTGATCTGAATTTAAGATACTAATGACATTACTGATATTTATATCATAAAATGAATTACCACCTTTAACGTTGTGTAAAACCCAATAGTATTTACCATTTGGCTCGACACGAAATTGATCACGTTTATCCCATACCCGTTTTTCTATGTTCCACCAAAAACTTGTATAATTCATTTTAATATTATGATGAAAACTTTTCGATGATGTAAAATCATCCCGAGTTGGTTCTGGTAGTCCTTCATACACCGTGGGAATTTCAGGCCATCCTAGCACGGATCTGATTGAAGATTTATAAATATCAACGGCATAATCAGGCGAGTTTATTTCAACCGTCGAGGACAATGTCGGCTCGTGAACGTTTATTGATATTTTTGATTCCTTTCCCGTTATTGATTTTATTCTACGCGCAAATTCCTCACCGATCTCTTCAATCTGGTAACTGCCGGTTGGTATTCCAACAACAACCCAGTCAGGTGTTCCATCGGGTTTGTTGTTGTTAGTAAATACAAGCGAATTATTTGCTGGTGTACCATTAAATGATTTTGATCTGATATTTGGCCAGCTGTAATATACTCGTAATTGTGCAAGTGCTATTTCTTTTACTGGAATTGCAGTAGGAAAATTAACACTAAATTCAGGATTAGTTGAACTTACCGAGATCATCGTTATCTTTGGCGGAGTTGTGTTGGTCACGATCTGCTGGAGTAATTCTGTCATTATTGATACTTGTATCTTTAATACCTTCATCGTATATTTTGGTCATCATTGAAAATTCGAAATCAGATATAATTCCATCACTGAGACTCGCTGATAACAACGAGGATAATTTCGAGTATGCTACCGTCACTGTATGTAATTTTATTTTGTAATCGGATAACTTTTCGTTCGTACAAGTACATATTTTTTTTGTGATGATGCCAAGCACACCTGCAATAGTTGTTGCTGCTGAAATACAGATAGTTACAACTACTGGTGCCATCGTTGTCAACGCTGATAATATTACACCGGTTCCAGCAACAACAGCGGATACTGAATAAACAATCACATCAACGATAACCAATCGTCGTCGATATTTTTTTACTTTTACTGTATATTGATCAACTTGATCTTTTAGCGCCGCCTGCCATTCACGCGCTTGATTGTATCTGTATTGCGCACTGTCCATATATATTTTTATGCCGTAACCAATTGAGGTGTTTCAGCTACAAATTCCAAACACCACCAGAAGGATGTTGCGGTTAATTCCTTATCAGCTACTTCCAGAATAAATATTTCTTCGGTTCCGCTATTTAATACAACAGATACAATCCCGGAAAACCTGTCTGTGGAATGACGCCATGGAAACGTTGTAAATATTTCAAACTTAGCGGCGGAAAACACAGACAGCCTGTACACGCCAGTGACTGTTGCGGTATATTTGATAGTATTATTTTGCTGCGACCATGTTGCAAATCCAGATGATACCGTGCATACGATGTTTGTGATATGCCCGGGAGTTATTGCAGCTGGAATTTTAATCAAATTGGTTTTACTGACAATCTCAGGAATTCCCGCTACGACGTCTTGCTGTGTTTGTTTGATCGTGTCTAGGTTATTTTTGATATCAACGAGTTTCATGTCAATGACGAAAGGAGTTCCAAAGAACTTACTTATGGAATCATCGGTCCTTTGAAAATTTCTTCGATGCCTTAAAAAACCGGTTACGTGAACATCATATTCAGCCCGTAACGTGGATAATTTACCGTCTACGGTGCCATAGTTGACATCAACGTATTTTTTTGTTGCTGCATCTTCGTCAGATGTTGGATCCGCTAAAACTACTATTTTATTTCTGTTCATGCTAAGTTCACCCATCATTGTGTCACCGGTGTTTCTCACGCGATTAGCAACACTTTTTGCAATTTCATCTCTGATGGTTTTAAGTGACATACTTGAATCTCTGATTTTACCGCTATCAGTAAACACGGGAATATTATCTGTAACTGCACCAAGTACTCGCCGGACTATATCATTCCATTTGATATTGCTGGTTTTTAGTTTACCATATCGATCTTGAAAAATAACAACCTCATCTGGATCAACTCCAGCAAGGTTCATAATATCAGCGAGGTCATCTTTAGTCGCATACTTTGACAGATCAACGTCGGATTTTATTTTCTTAACACGTGAAGATCTTCCGTAAATGTCAACCATTATAATAAGATCCGTTGTTTAAAATGCTTTACGCGCAACATATCGGTTGCTTGTATAATCGTGCACGACTTTATGTGGCGGCCTGGATGATTTTGATATAGCGTCGAGTACATTAATTACTTCACGGCCGCATATTGGCGGATCTGTCATTGTTTGTGTTGGTAGCGTTGAATACCAAACTTTGGTTGTTGCATGGAGTGGTGCGACATACTTGATAAATTCAACAGGTGGAGCTAACCCGTACGAATCAAAATAAACAATTCCACGCGGGTCAACCGCGTATGATACCCAGTGAGTACCAGGTCCGGAACGTTTGTCAAGATTAATAATACCTGTTTCTAGTTTGTTTGGTTGTTTCGGTAATTGATCTCGCATAAAAACACCTCTAAAGGCGGATATTTTTAATTTTTTAGCAGCATCAAGTAAATCAAAATTTGATGATGGAACGTTTAACGAAATGACCCTGGAAGCCTTAGGCCTTTTCCCCAACGAGATCCCGGTAATCTTAGACCGCGTCCTTTTTTTTTGTATCCCTGCCCTGTTGCTTTCTTTAGTGCCATTCCAGCGGCTGTTCCAACAGCACCTAACGCGGCCGCTTTTGCTATGGCTGGAGCAGCCGCAGCTATTAATGCCGGAATGGCCGCAAATAGTGGGAATATACCACCCGTTTTAACCATGTCTTTGATGGCGCTCGGGGAGAGATGGAATTGAACTCCAGTTTTTGATTCTAGGGCTTTATTGAAATGTTTAATCTGATTATTTGTCAACGATAATTTGTTTGGACCACCACTAATATGATCTCGTTTTAGTGATATTTTAGTTCCGCATTTGTTGGCGGTTTTTGATTGAAGCTTTTTTACCTGACCCGGGGTCAGAGTAACATTAACATGACTATACGACATTTTTATATAAAATATATTTTTCTAAATAGCACGATTAAAGATTTTCCACCGGTGCATCAACGACCCTCATTCGACCACTGCCACCTTCAAGTAACATGGCCTTGTCGCTAAGTATGACCGCGATCGCTCTGTAGAAGCCGGGAACAACTGGTGGACCGGGTATATCAGGAGGAGGGTTAGTAACATGAGCTCGAAAGTGTATATCAACAACAGATTGTTTGGATAAATCAAGATGTTCTAGTGAAAAATAATAAATCGGATATAGACCTGTAAAATCTAGTTGTGATATTTGCAACCCGGTATCTATATTTTGATCACGTCCCATGAATGACATTAAACGATGATATGCGCGCGCTACATGATTTTGTGCATAATTTAGTTGTATATCCTCAGATGGTTCTTGATGTCCATTTATCCGTAAAGAAACTTCACTAACTCCAAGGTTGTCAAATATCATATGTGAACGTTCTTGATTATTCGTCCGAGCATTATCTTGTAGTGCAATAAAAATATGTCGTGGTGCAGAAACACCCTGTTGTGATGCTATATGCCATGTAAATAAACCATTAATATTGCTTTGAGCAGCATCTGTGGTTACTGTTAACCATGATAGCAATGATTTACCGCCTTGATCTATAAAAGATAGTAATTTTTGTTCCTCAGTAATAGATGGAGTTATTACTGGCATCCACAATGAAAGTTTTGATATATTTACTTTACCCTCGGCAACACCAGCACCTCGCCAGATTGCATCATTATCATCACTTTTTCTTACGAGCACAATTGTGTGTTTAGCTCCAAAGATGACTTTTCTAACATTTCTGCAAAATCCAAAGATGTGTGATAATGGAATTGCACACGAAAAATTTCTATTATCTCTCGACAGCGCCGCCCGGCGTGTTGCAAATCCTAGGTTGTAAGTCGCATTAACGCTTCCTATAATATCATAATCAGCACCTGGTCTGTCTGCGTGCTCAAAATCAACTGGTTGTGGATCAACTGAAGTAACTCGTGTTACCAGTACTTTGGTATACTGAACATGATCAGCGTTGTTGGTAATATCCTTAGCAAACATCATTGTTGGACCAGCTGATCTTGTAAAGTCGTCAGAATATCTCGCCAGACCAATTATTGTTGTAGCAACGTCGACATCCTTCTGAACTGATTCAATATTTTTTCCATCAATCATGTATGTGGCGCTATCAAACAACGCCATGATCCCGTTGTTGACAAAACCAACACGCAAATTAGCAGCATATGGCGTATTAGCTACAACATTCGTTACAAGTCTACCTTCTACTTCAATAAACGCCTCAGCGGGCAAGAAATATCTACTTGTATCATGAACCTGTAATTCGATTCTCCCCCGCTGATTTGGTAGTCTTGCGTCATAAGAATAAAACTGATAATCACGTATAGATTCATACTTAAGGACAGGTGCCTCCATATCAAATGCTGGGTCTGATTCGCGCCTGAACATTTTATTATAGTTACCATTTTTCCAAATGATGATCATCGTCGACGAAGACCACTTCCTGCTATTAAATTTGATGTTATATTTTTTTCTGCTTCTTCAGATATCGCCGCTAGTTTTTGATTTGCAGCCTGATTTATTATTTTACTTACGTCTGCAGGCATCACCTCAGTACTTGCCAGTTTCACCGGTGGTTGTTGTTTTCGTCGCAATAATCGTGATAATCTTTCTTTGATCGCCGAGAACGCCTTACCAGCAACATTGACAATTGCACCAGGAGCTTTATCACGAACAATATCAATAGCCTTCATCGATAATTGTTTTGCAACAGGTGCTACTTTTGGAGCTATCCTCGTGAATAATCCTCGAATAACATCACCAAGTCCATTTCCGTAAATTGCTTCATAGATTGGTAATCGTGAGTTTACCGCTCTAACCTGTGTGGGTTTACGATGATTATCATGCACAATCATCTTATTTTATTTACCATTTATCTAACAACTAGTCATCAACGAGCTCATCAATAAGTTCTCGGTAAGCGCCAATATCCATGATACCACCTTGAAATAGTCGCCGACAAATATCAGCTGCTTCATTAATTATTTCTGGTGAATTATTTCCGGCACGTTTTCCTCCTATGAGAACCTCTAACCGTGATACGTCATTGATGATATTATCAGGACATAAACCAGATCCTGTTTTAGGTTCATCTTGAGGTGGTTTAAATATTGGTGGTTGCATTACCGGAGTAAGTACTTCAGTGGTGGCCGGGGGTGAACCTTCTCGAAATCCATGTGGTGAACCTGTCGGTGTAAATGTCATTTTCGGTGCAGAAATTTTCTTCGAGGAGGGTGATTTAAGTGACTCTTTAGCCTTTTTAATTTCCGACTTCAACCTTTGCTGTGGCGAAGATTGTTGTTGTTGTTCTATTTGTTGCAGAGGTGGAGGAAGCTGATACTGGAAAGACTCTCCTTGTTTTGGTTGTTCCCATCTCTCTCTATAAAGTCTTTTTACTTCTTCTTTAAGTCTTTTAAATTCTTGACCTCTAGCTTGTTTTTTATTGTAATATACGCGATATATCCATTTAATGAAATTATCATCATTTGTTTTTTCATGACCGGGTTTTAAAATACTAGATTTATTAGATATATTTTTTGATATCATCTCAGGTAATCTCTCTCTTTCAATATTTCTAATTTCCTCAACAACTCCTTCGTTAAATCTTGCAATTAATCTTAAGCTCTCTTCTGCTGTTTTGGGTTCAGATGCAAGTTTTTTTCTCACATCGGCGACTTCAGCACGAAGTTCTCCAATACCTTCAAGTATTTCCTCACCAACAGGTGGAGGTTGAGCTGCAGCTATTTCCCTGGCTATGCCAGGTGGAAGGTCTCGTAAAATCTTTTTTGTTTGTTTGGTTCTTCTTGCTGTTTTTTCTAATACCGGAAAAATACCCTTTTTCCTCCTCTCATCTTCCTCCGCAATATCTCCCCATATAGTTTTTTCAGCAGCCGCCGCAGCTTTCTCAGTAGCTGCAGTGACGGGCTTAAACAGTTTTTTAGTGTCCTCTTCATACTCAACTTGTGCTTCTTGCTGCGCTTGCAAGTTTTTTCTAAATGAGTCTTTGACAGGAAGAAATTTTTTAATTGCTTCTAATCGTTCTCGTGCTGTTCTTGCAGTATGAGATTCTGGATGTACCATTTTATTATAACATAATAATTTAATTAATATCAGCAGAAGAGGAGCAGCAGAGAGGGTACCTACCAACGTTGGTCGTCAAAAAAATAAACAAGAAATAAATAAACACGTAGAGTACTTTATTTTTTCAGCTACTATTTCGAACTGAGGTTTTATTAACACAATCGGTTATTGCAAAAATAAACATCTCAAGGAAAGTTCATTTGTAAAATCTGGACCTTTCTACGAGATGATTTATTTGTTTGTTTTATTTATTTTGTCGGAATTCTATGGTCTGTTCACCCTCTCTGCTGCTCATACCATGCACACATATAGGTTTAAAATCTTCCATCACCATGAATAAGAAACTCAAGCCAATGGTTACACAATCAGTAGCTAAGATCGAATGTACAACATTTAGGGTACTAGGATTCAAGCTAAAATCTACACAGCTAATTATTCAGCGGATTTTGGTAGCTGCAGAAAAATAATTTACTGTCATAATTTCATTGTTGCTGATAAAACATTACTGCAACTATTCAAGGACAAAACTTGGAAGCATTAAAGTCAATATATTGTATGACCAAAGTGACAGAACCAAGAACACGTACTGTGCTATTGTGCATCTATTTATAGACAAAGGGATTTTCTTCATACAACCCCCCATTTTCTAGTTTCGTTACAACAATCCATTGATTATAATTTAATAGGACTACAAACTTAAGGTTTTATTATTTGCCTACGTACTGGTAGGAATGACTTGCATTGGTTAAATAGCATTTGCTTTACTGTTATGTATTTTAGCAAAAATGAATGATATCAGTAAACAACTATGAACTCGCAATGTTCTCTTGAAATCCACAAGATAGCACTGTCTTATGTATTTCTGATCTTCATGATTAAATATTCAGGCTAAATCTTTTATCACATACTATTTAGACTTTGGTTTCATTTAATTATATATTTTCTTTAATCCATTTATCCAATTATTTATAGAATAATGAATAAAGTGGTATTTCATAAACACAGCGATGTCT
Organism: Sinohyriopsis cumingii; assembly: GCA_028554795.2. Taxonomy (NCBI): domain Eukaryota; kingdom Metazoa; phylum Mollusca; class Bivalvia; order Unionida; family Unionidae; genus Sinohyriopsis; species Sinohyriopsis cumingii. The sequence continues at coordinate 22,530,862 of CM068831.1, forward strand.
GCCATTACAGTTTCAAACCCTGCAGATTAAATCTTCATTTAAAAAATTTAATTAGAAAGTGCTTTTCGCCAAATATATTCATAAAGAAACCAAATTACTATTTACATACTGATATTTAAATTTTGAAACTGAAGTTTATTTTTATCATTAAATAGGCCTAGTACAGTAGGCCTAACTTCATGAAATCGAGCAGTTATGTCTTGCTTGGGAAAGGGTAAATGGTCAGTTAGCTGTGAAATTGCAAGAGTTATTTTGTTGGTGTAATTGGTATCAACAACACTGCATAAATACATTTCACCTTAGCTACAACACAATACTGTCAGAACTTAATGGCTACGGTGAGGGAGCAGCTCAAAAGTAATAGTCATTTCTTATATATAAAAAGAAACTCTTATCTAACAGAAGAAGGCGAAATTTACATTTTTCAGGTGACTTAGTCACATACTTTGCAGGCTTAATGAAATCACCAAAGGGAACTGCGGAAACAAGCATCAACAGTGGAATTCTGTTGAAATTATGATTTATGTTAAGCCCCAAAAAATTAACAAAAATGGGTAAATGATGGTCCAGTTGGATCTTTCTTTGGCATTTAACAAACAGTAATTATCAAATGAATATATGATGTGATTATGTGCTTAAGATGTTTCTAAATATTCACGGAGGGGGTGCCCTATCGATATTACATACTTCTGATGGAATGAAAGATGTAAGGTGAAGTTGTTTGCATATACAAAATGCACAGTGGAGAGATGCTGCTTTCATCTACTGTGGCTAAAAGTTTCTGACATCTTAATCTTGTGAAAACTATACAAGATCTAAGCACACAGCTGACTTAAATGGCTGTTCCAACAAGCAAGTAAAATCGGCCAGAATTCTTTCAAAGTACAACTTTAGCAGTCATTAAGTGAGGGAAAACAAATTTTGCCAAAGTATGCAATACCTGCTAGTGCTATGAATGAAGTACAAAATTAAAAGTTATTTTAACAATATTTATGTCATACTAAGTCACTTTTTTATAGCTGAGATAACCAGTCAGGAAAACTTGGGAAAATCTTTTACTTGACAAACAATATGCAAAATAAGGAACTGTATTGTTCCATCTGAGCATTTACGGTATGTGAAGCACTGACAATAAACAGCAATGTAGATGGCTAAGCAGTGAGATATATGAATGACAAGTTGAAAAAAGTAATATCCAAGGTTCTCCAAGATACTGAAATTTGTGTAAAAGTATGCATACTTTTTATTTTCGGACACATGAAAATTCCTCTGTATGCAAGTGTTTTGTTGACAACACTCTCTCTTTTCTTTATCCATATCTACAAAGCAAGCATCAATCATGTGTACGAGCTATCAAACAAAGTCCAAGCAATTTTAATGGGATTAGGTGACACCACATAGGTTAAATCTTAGCAAAGAGACACCTGTTAATCTATGTGATTTGTGATTTGGCTTTTTTTAACGTAGCCTTAACAATTTTTCAGTCATATCACTACAATGTCAATGTGGCAGTTTATAGTGTTGTCAAGCATTGGAGCATCATGCTGCAAACATGTAGCATAATGTCCCACCCAGTCACATTATCCTGACGCTAAGCTGAGAAGTCCTAACACTAACCTCTTAATGCTGAGTGCCAAGTGAGGCACCTGTTAGTATCATTTTTATAAATCTTTAGTATGACCTTCCGCATCCAAGGCAGATGCTTTAACCACTAGACCACCTTAGCAGTCGGAACTGTTAATCTATAGCTGGTTCCTAAATATCATTTTGATCAAAATACTAATTACACGCAAGTGATTTCACAGCAATTCTTGCATAAGCATTATCCTGAAGAATTGTATACTTTTCATTTCTCTATGTTCTGATGATTCTGTATTTTCTGGAAATAACATTCTTCCATTTTCTTTCACAATTTGTTAAATAAAAGATTTTATTGCTTATTATGTTTTCATTACAGCTGATTTTGCAATGTAAAAAACTAATATTACAGTTAAAATGTTACTGAAATTATCTGGCACATTATAAATTGTATCAATAGAAAGATTCATAAAATGTGTAAACCAATGCAGTATTCAAGGATGACTTCAATATAACCATTATTGTAAACCACATTTTTTTGGCAGCCAGTCATAGGTATACAATGGGAATTAATTCCCTTTATTTTGGTGTATGATTGATGGTAACAATCGTTAACTTGATGACTTTATTCAGCCACCTGGCATGAGATGTCAGGGACTTAGATTTCGATGGGGAATATGGGGAAAATAGATCTTGTGAAATTTTCTTTTCATTCCTTAGGGCAGCGGGGGTTGTTGGTTGTTAATTTCTTGCAATGGAAATACTGATTGTCGAATAACTTTGTACTGTGGTTAAGAAAGTGGGGTTAATGTTTTCTTAGAATTTAACACATTTATATACATCTATATATGACAACTGCCTATTTTTCTTGCACCTCATGATTGTATTTCTCAGCTGCATTTGTGAACATGTATTTCACATTGTTCCTGCAGTGTGTTTTCCCAATGTTTTCGCTTGTGAAATTAGTCACACAAATCTTTTGAAGCATTTCCTTCAGTGTACAGGACCTATGGTTATATTCTTGTTGGACACATATTTCTTCAGGGTGCATAAGGAAAAGTTTCCAATGGGAACTGAGAATTTAATAAACACAGTTTAATATACATTCAAGAATTCATGCTCTCATTCTTCATATTCCAGACAGAATAAGAAAAGTAGGACGAAAGAAGTTCTGAATGACTGCTTTAAAAAGTATAACATCATGCAAAAATGTTTCATGACCATTGATAAGTCCAGGTCTCACGCCGCATATACTGGGAATTGCCTAACTTAGTGACCTTATGTCGGGTTACATTCTACATGCTTGACTGGTTCCCATCTAGTGCTGTTAAGTGTGCGGTCATCAGATGTAAACAGCTGCTTGAAGCTCACAGTGAAAATGTTTGCACGTAAAGTATTGAAACTATATACTGAAACACTTTAACATTATTCAAAATGCTTCCTAAATGTTCACTTCTCTATTAAAAATGTGAGTTTTAACAGTGATTGGCCCAACATTCAGCAACGTTAAACGGTGAGTAGGGTGGTTAGGAATGATGAGTTGTCATTGAAAATTTACCTTGGTATCGTGATACATTTTGTACTCCCGTCTTGTGTAGTGATTGCCTTTTCTAATTCATCTAGTCCTCCAGCTTTTTTCAACTTTTTCACGAGGCTTTTGACTGCTTTCTCAGACCATTTGTCTTCTCTCTCACTATCGCCTTTCTTCCATCCCAACAGCCGCTTTACTATTGGCGGCGTAAACGGTGAAAAAGTCGTCATTATTCACCATAAAATAGTTGCAGTTATTACTCTAAGTCTCCGCTTATCACAACAGATAAATAAGAATCGAATTAATGGAGATCCGAACTATGAATAAAAACCATTTCAATTAACACCCCAACTAAGTCTTCAATGGACCGCCATAAAGAGCCCAACTTTATTACACACATATGTTACGCCTACGCGTTCCTGCAATTTAGTTCCCAATAAAGGGTTTATTATGACGACTTTTATAAGTTAGTATTATACCAGTTGCGTTTAGACATACATTCATTGTTATAAAAGAAAACCGGAACTCTGCCATTTTTTAACATGAAGGAAAAATTGTGACAATTATGAAACATACTAACCGCGGAGTAATTTTCTTTTCTCAGTTCTCGATTAATGTTGAAAGAGTGCTTGCTGCAGCATTGTAAAACCGTAAAGGTACGCCGCAGAGAGATGATAAAATTGTACAAAAAGTTACTTAACTCTTTTTTTCATATATTTGCGTAGATAACTTACTTTAGTCAGAATTCAAACTTTAGTACCGAATGCTGTCTAAATGATGGGGACGCTAGTATTGAGCGTTACCCTACAAATCAATCACCGTCTCGCCATATAACAAGGTTTTCAGTACTTCTGTAACGTCATCAAAACAAAAGTCGTCTTCCAAGATTTCTGCAAGAGTCGCCATCTTCACGTGAAGAGACCCCGTTGTAACGCAGCCCCTGAAAGGACCAACCGAAGATAATTGTACACAGCGACTACGGTTATATTTAGATGATCTGAAGATTCATTAAACCGACAGGTGCTGTGGTACGAAGGGGGGGGGGGGGTATCTATTCAAAGGGACATAAGTCTGCAAGAAGATCCAAGAGATCTACTGTTTTAGTAGTCCGAAAATGGTTTATTTCTCAAAGTCATGATTAGTTCCACAGAAAATCAGAAACTACAAACAATAAGCTTGATTATAATTCACACACACACATATACACTTTATTTATAGTAGTAATTTTTGGTGGTGACTGGGGGCCTAGGACAGGCTAGGACACCTGGGAAAAAATTCCGGGGGCCTAAAACATTAAGGGGACCCATCGCGAAAGAGAACATATTTTATTTATTTATTTTTTTCGGGGCGGGGGGTGGGGTGGATTTTTGTTTTTCCTATGGCACACATGCATTAGTGACTAAATCATACAGTCGGGTGTCATTTTTTACTTGAAATGAACTATGTGTTACATACTAATTAAAATGTTTGTCCATCATTTACATTGTGTCTGAGCAGAAAATTTCTACCACAAATAATAAAGGACAAAACCGAAACAAATGTTTTGGGGTTATTTCCTACACAAACACATACACACTTTTTATTATCTGTAAATAGCTCTATGTCCGTCAATTGGCAATTTTTGGTACTAAATGATAATTTGCTCTCTCTGTCAATTGACTGTGTAGGAATAGTTCAGAAAATGGGGGTTCTGGCTCATCCCTTCATTATTGTGTATTGAAACAATGAGCGATGGATCTGCAAAGAGCTATACTAGCGAGGATCACCGTGATGATCGATGGGTGTTCGGGCTCACCTGTGCTGGAAAGAGTATCATTTGATTTTCTTATATCTTTATGTCCATGAGCGAATGTATGAATGCCATCGTTGGAGTAATGTTATCATCAAAGGGGCATAATCCTTTTTTGTTAATAAGAGTGGTGGAGATTTGATATCGTTGTGACCTGAAAGTTCTCTTGGAGTAGTACTGGAGATGACCCTGTGGTGATAGTGTATAATGTTGATGAGTGGATACTTGGGCAGTGACGTTTTTTTTTTTTTTGTTCTTTTTTTTTTTTTTTTTTACTTTTTGACTTTTTTCATGAAGATTACATCGTCGCGTGTAGTGCAGTACATTTTGGATTTAAGTCCTATGAATTCCTTGATGGGTACTCCACAAGTTTCATCTCTGACTTTTCCTCCACTTTTTTGTTGTTGCAGTGGAATGGTCTTTCTTTTGGATAACTGCTGAGGTTGAAGAGTTCCCGATGTTGATGCAGGTCTGCGTAGATGTGGTCGGTGTGAACTTCATACACGAGTCAGTCGGTATCAGTCATGAGTAGGGTGGCTTTGTTTCCGTACTTATGTTTGATGAAGTCATAAGGAAACTTTCTCCAGTATGAGCATTTTGGAGAGCTCGAGAACGGCTGCTCCGACGTAGATGGGTTGATTCAGCAGGAACTTTATCTCGTGGACATTGGTTATTAACGATCTCGATGTTTTTACGATGTCTGATGTTTTCCATTTTTTCCGAAGATGGTGTTGTTCATTAGCTCGAAGAAATCATTTTCGAAGTTTGTGGTGGCTTTGGCGCGTTGTGTTATGTTGAGATCGATGTAGAGTTTCATCCATGGAGATTGACGAAACTTGAGGACTTGATCCACCTTTTCAAGAAAGGGTCCATGCTGAAGAGCTTGCTCGAGCAGTCGATAATGCATTTTGTAGTGGGTTTTGTGGTTAAGATCGGGTATAAGTTTTGTGACCTTAGCCTGTCCTAGTCCGAACTGATTGTGTTGTTTGAGTTTATCCGGAGAGAGCATGGAGTTGTAGACGATAATTGTTCAGCGCAGAAGGGATAGTCGTTGAGTAGTACTTGGAGGTTTTCTGGATCGGTAAGATCTGCTTCGACGAAACAGCCATATTCATCGAGGTATCCTGCTGCCTTTTATCATGAACTCTTCCTCGCTGATCCAGTGATAATCTTCATTAGAAAGGGGTTGTGACATGGCCCATTCATAAAGATTGTTAGAATTTAGGTAGATAATATACACAAGTGGTTTAGTGAGATCATAGTTTTCCATGTATTTATTGTTAGCAACAGCGTGTTTTTGCTGATGACTGAGATACCTACTCGTATCATTTGCACGGTGAACATGAGCATGCCTAGATCGGTGAAGAGTTCTAAGATCAAGCCGGTGTTTTGGAGCATAGCGTCCCAGGAGAGATTTTGTGAGGATAAATACCAGAATAAATCGAGTTAGTAATGACTTAAACATGTGCGTCTGAAATTTTCAAAGACATCTGCGAGTAAGAGCACGTCCGTCTTGAGATAAACATCATGGTAAGATCCGAGAGTTTTGCAGTCGAATTCTTTCCATATCTTGCACGTGTACCGATATTCCTAATCGGTAACCCCTGCCAAGCTAGGATGAGAATAAAATATTTTTGAGTGGGTAGCGAAGTTTCATCGAAGGAGGAATCGATGTATTCATAGAGATAAACTCCTTTTTGCTTGAGAAGGTAGGTTTTGTGTCAAAACTCCTTGTCAAGGTGAATAAACTTGGGGAAATGTTAGTGAGTTCTTCCAGTGATGCAGACGTGAATTGAAAAGAGTTGATGAGTCGGAAAGGCTAAATGATGATCGACATGTACCTATAGAAATTGTTGGGAATACATTTGATCTTAGTTCCCACTTTAGCGAGAATCTGCTTAATGTGTGGATGATTGAGAGTTTCTATGATAAAATGCGAATTATGTCCACTAGATTATGGGCAATGACTGGAAAGAAGTATTGATCCTTGAAACGTAAGTTGCGGTCGGCATGAGCAGCTCCTTCATAGTGTCTAGTGATCTGGCAGTGGTCTCTCACTTTTTTATCATGAGGCTGAAAGTACTCTTCGCAGATGTGGCACTGCTGAACTGATTTATGTTGTCGCCGTTGTGATGGTTTGAGTAATAAGATAGGAACTGGATTTTTCAGATCTCACGGATGCATTTCAGCTCCTCAGTGATTTGCTCAAAGAACCATGGAATGCAATCCTCACCATGGTACTGTCGATATTCTGACGATAATGATTCATCGACGGAGCAGCATACCTTAAACCCATTAGAGCATGGAACGTGTTTGTGTTCTACCTGAGTGAATGAATGTCTAGGATCTGCCAAGAGTCCTTATACTTTTTTCAGGAGTGTATAAAACGTATGAGCATATTTATTTTGATGATGTTCGAACTTGAGCATCTCATTCCGTGGCATCTGAACGGTTTGTAATTCTTGATAGTATCCCGATGAGATATGTTCATGTAGACGTGCAGGTTGAGGATAGCACTGTAAGCATCGATACCAGAAATAGCCCTGATTCTTATGATGTGTGTACTGAGATCGACATAATCGACTGAGTTCTTTGATGTAGACGAAATGGTTTTGGCAATGCAGTAAATTGATGATGTGCTGTGAGGCTATTTTAGAGATCATCATCAGATAAGTTAGGAACTGCTAATCTCCTGCTTTTTTAGGATCAAGTCCAAATACGTTAATGGAGAGACCCTCGGTGATCTCCTCAAGCTTAGGAATATCTCTGACAGATGCGGAATAGGTAACTCCATTACTTTTGAGTTTGTCAAAATGTGGCTTGTATTTGGAGACGCGATCGTCATCGTCATCAGCAGGATAAAGCGTGGAGAGGATGACCCATAATAGACAGTAGTCATTGTTTTTGACGTTGATGCAGGCTTTGGTGGATAGGATTTGCTTTGGTATTGGTACATACTTACTTGCACGCAGTAGTGTAGATTTGGAGGTCTGAAACCACATAAAAATTACTCCGGCAAAGATCCATGTTGATCCTGACTCCTGGTAATCTTTGATGCGTCGCTGGATAAACGAACAGACAATGTTGACGACGTTGCTAAAATCATCTCTGCGATACATGATCAAGGATTTGGATCTTATGCACACATCGATGCTCTTGATTTCCTTGACCAGATGAATGTTGACGGCGACTCGGATTTTGATGGCTGTGTGTGCTCGCAGTTCTGTCTGAACGGTAGAATGTATAATAAGCTGCAGGAGATCTGGGAATGATCGTAAATGAGCTCTTGTGACATCCTCAAACGCTTACCGAAATAAAATAATAACGAAAAAAATAATAGCATTTCAATATAGCGTCATCATGTCGTACATTACAGTGAATATCACACCGTCTCCACAGCAGAAAAACAATTGCTGTGGCTGATACTCATGAAAAGCATGTCTCCATCCGTCACAAAGCCTCGGCCCTCATGTGGCCTGACGGACTGATGCTGATAGCGTCAGTTTAGTTCAATTTCTAAACATAAGGCAGCTCGAAAAGGACTCTTTCTTAACTTGTCCTCAGCTCAACTGTCCAAGTAGGGAGGATTCATAGGTCCTCTGCTGGCAGGCATCGCTGGAACCTTAATGCCAGGATTACTCGGCATCGGTAAAGGACTTAACTGCCAAGCACTACCATAGACAAGGGACTTGCCAGCAAGGTCATGAAAAAAAGTATTAAGCAAATTTGATCTCGAATATATCTTAGCATCTCCCTCTTTCCCGGGTGTCTTCTCCAAATATCAACTTTCAGAACAGATCAAGCCCAAAGAGAGCTGCGTAGTGAATCTCCAAAATTATTACGAGGGTCAGGGCACGCACTGTGTCGCTATTTCGATTCATTTGGTTTACTTCCACCCGATGAGGTCACACGGTATCTCCGGTCAGCCCATAAAGGAGCAGTCTATAACTCCTTAAACTTAAAGACGTGAATAATAGCTCCTGTGGATGGTACTATGTCGACTACATCCTGGGAAGACGTCAAGGAAAATCACCTGTCGACGTTGTTTTGCAACTTTAAAACAGTACTTCCAAAATAATATCTACTTCTCATATAACCATCATGGACTCGTGGTGTTTCAAATGTAAAGCTAAGACGAAGAGTGTGGATCCCACGGAAGTGGTCGCCAAAAAATAAACGCCTCATGATCAAATCCAGGTGTGCTGTCTGTGGCTCTAAAGAAGCACATTTCATCAAACAACTTGAGCCCACCTAAAATGTCAATGAATCTGTGTACAACATGCATCTTTGCAAACACTGCGAGCCTGATACGAGCTGTGTGGACCTTCGTGTAGAAAGAAACATATGCGTGGGAAACTGTAAGGTATGTGTTGATCGACAAATAATCGGAGGAGCTATGGATGTCCATGCCCTCATTGGAAAACTTCCCAGACCTCGATATGGATGGACGTTACCAGGATATGCTTACACAAGGTCATGGAACCCTTCATATCAACAACTGGATGAAAAGATCAACCCCATCGTCAGGAACTCTAAAATGCTGTCGATGCCATCGCATGCATCACGATCTGTTACTGAAATCATCTTGACGATAAAGCTGGATGCGATCTAGTCATGCTGAAGGACTCGCAAGAAGTCAAGCCTAAACATTTCAGAGAACGTGTAGACAGAGCTCTTGTCAGAGGCATAATTGGCACTAAATATAAATTGGGCGTTGGGGTACACAGTACATCAGAAGATCTCGCAGAAAAGAGCTACATAAACCCTCACGCAAGCGTTTTCCACGACGTAGAGTTATCTCCTCAAGGCCTCTGTCATCGAAAGATTGAACAAAACTCTCCAAACAAAATTCACTAGCGGTAATACTCACCGTTACTTAGATTTTCTTCCAGACCTTTCGATCACTACAGTTATACCTGGCATCGAAGCATTCGAATGACCCCCATAGAAGAATCCTCCAAAAACCAAAAACAAGCGGTCGCATAGGCCTTATTTTTTAGATCCAAATTCAAATTAAGGGATCTCGTTATAATCAGCCGACAAAAATCCACCTTTGAAAAAGGATACACTCCTAACTGGACCCAGGAAGTCTTTGTCGTCGATACCATTCAAAAAACCATTCCAGTCACCTTCTCCCTGCATGATTCTTCAGGAGAATCCATCCAAGGGTCTTTCTACGAAAATGAATTACAACAAAACGAGCCAGGACGTCTTCCGAGTTAAAGAAAATGATCTCTACAAGTGGGGGGGGGGGAGGAAGAAATCACTTGTCTGGTGGTTTGGCTGTCCTGAACAATTCAATTCGTGGATTCCCACCGCTTCCCTCATTAACATAACGCCTCAGAAATAAACTCATCATACGTATCCATCAAACTCTTTCCAGAAACAGCCTTAAATTTCGCTGCATGCTCATGAGGACCCATCTTCTCGAAAATACGCTCAAGCACATATTCAAATTTTATAAATTTTTCACGATCTGCCGACTGCACTCGAATTATCTTATTCAATCAATAATCAAATTAACTCCCCATTCTCTTCCTCCTCTTCACTCTCCTCACAATAAATATCTCTTGTAGATAACTCAGATCCTTATTCGCGTACGCTACTAAATCCTTCGCACGCTTTAACCAATGCAGAGACTCCTTCTCACTTACCTTCCACTCGGGTTCAGGACTCCTCTCACTCAGACCCAGCTTATCCGCATGTCAGGGATAACACGGAAGAGAAATCTTCACTATACCACAATCACTTCTCTAATAAGAAAAACAAAGTGAGACCCTTTCCAGAACAGGTGAGCCAGAACCCCCATCGATCATCACGGTGATCCTCACTAGTATAGCTCTTTGGAGGTCCATCGTTCACTCTTTCATTAGACAGTAATGAAGGGGTGAGCCTGAACCCCCATTTTACTATACTAATTTTAGTTTCCGGATGATTGCTTGATTTCTCATTGCCATATGATCCTGCTACTTCATTTGGATGTTTGTCTGGTGAAGAGAACGAATAAGATTGATTTAGGGGTTGGTTCAGTCTAAAGTAAGGTCACGGTGGCTAAAATAGCTTTTCTGTCTTTCCGTAAACTTTCCGGTCTTATATACAAAGCAGTCTTATTTGACCATTTTAATATATATTTCTAGATCTGTGAATTACTTTTTAAAAAATTAAAACTAGTGTTTTGGGGGTATACGTGACATGAATAGGGAGAATGAGACACAATGGACTTAGTAAGACTGAAGCCAATTTTCGGCACTTTTTTGTCCTGTCGAAACAAACAAAACAGTAGTACGTTTTAATTAAATGTAATTTTCGTTATTCTTTTGTAGCTGTATTAGAAGAAATACACCAGAGATGAACATTATCTTTGAAGACAACGCTTTACAAGTCAAGACATTCTGACAAATGCTGTCACTTTGAACAGTAAGAACAAGTTTGTATTGTGTCATTCCCATTTACTATTCCTTAGGCCTTGCATAATGAATCTTACAACAACTACGGAAAAAGTAAGAGTGCATGATCTCTACATTACGTAATAACGACCACTGATTAAAAACCAATAAAAAAATAACCAGTTTAGTTTGGTGTATGGAGTTGGTACTGAGATGTGATTTTTTTATTATCAATATTCAAATATCGAACCCACTGCTAGTTGCTTATGGTGTGATCATTATTTGTGGAAAAAAGATCACATTTTCAAGTTTCATTGTTCTGTTTTGCTGCTATAATAGATAATATTTATTATAAAATTGTATGATATAAAGATTTTAATTGTTGAGACAAAAAGGTATTTTGAAACGATACGCGATTTTATGCGCTTGTTAAAATAATATGATCACCAATAATTTTATTTTGCAAAAGGTTAGTCTTTTGAGAACACCCGACCCTATAGATATGCCATTTTGATGGTCCATTATTTCAGATACGCATTAAAAACAATAGTTCTGGGTATAGTAAGTCGTCTCCATTATTAGAAGATATTTTTATGATAACACCCTTTGTTACGCGTCATATTGTGTTAGATTTTGCGTCCGTCAATTCGTTCCGCATTTTGTGCCCGGTCCATCACTTTTCAGTGGGTTGAGAGATTTTGCTTACAATTTTGCACATTTGTGTATCTTTACTAAACAATGTTTCAGGTATCAACGCCAGATACTCGGTTAGAGTCACATACAGGGTTCAGATGTCAGTATAGTAATGTTCTTGTCAGATCCATCATTTGTCAATGAAACTTTGCACACATGTATACGGTCAAACAGGTCATTAATGCGCATTTACTCATCTTAAATCAAATATAAATTGTTTTAAAATTAATGCTAACTTTGTTTAACCCAAGTCTATATAATCCAGATTTATGAGTGATTTGCAACTTAACTGTCATTAAGAAATTTCAGACGATAATTATTGATCGCTATGGATTTTTTCTATGGTGGCTAGTACTAAACTAGTTCAAGAAAAGATAATGTCGAGTCTAATCGTCACAATATAGGGTTGTACGAATTTGTTTATCACCATGTGTAGTTTTCATTGCGACATCACAGCGTGCGACATTCGATCTGGATTGTACTGATAACAACTTTAGGTTGATCTCGTCCAAAAATGTCCACGTACTTTAACATTGATTTTGTCGTATGTATTTCTCAGAACGTGTGAATAATGACCTTCCAAAAGAACGTGGATGTACGAGGATCCAAATAAAGTTAATAAATGCCAATTAAAGTTATGCAGAATCTGGAATCTCCCCTCTGAAGATGGATGGCACAGTCCATTCTAGTGCATCTAAAAATTCAGAAATCCTGAAAGCCAAGTTCTCATCAGTCTTCACAACTGAAGACACAACACACATGCCTGATCTAGGTACTAGCAACATTCCGACTGCCCCACCCATTTCGATCATGAGAAAGGGATACTCATGCTCCTTCAAAACCTTAATAACCCACATAAATCAATTGATCCTGACCAGATTTCTTCAAGATTCTTGAAGAGATGGCACCTTTAGTATCTTTAGCCCTAACTTTCCTATTCCAAGCCTTATTAGAGTAGGGCCATACTCCAGACGACTAGAAAGGAACATTTGTGACTCCATTGTTCAAGAAAAGCAAAAGAAGCAAGCTTCCAACTACAGACCATTTTCCCTGATATCAATTTGCTGCAAAGACATGGACCACATCATCCATAGGCACCTGCTCAATTTCTTTGAAAGCAACATAGTTCTTTCTGACAGACAAGATGGCTTCAGAAGAAGAGATTATGCGAGTAGCACTTATATTCACACTCCATGATCTAGCAGCCGGTCTAAACAACAAACAACAGATAGATGCGGTTCTACAAAGCCTTCGATAAAGCCCTTCATAAGCACCTTGCAGTCAGTCTTCATCACTGTTGTGTCCGAGGCAAGACCATTGGGTGGATAAACAGCTTTTTAAATGGAAGAAACAAACAAGTAGTGCTCGAAGGTTAGTCATCTTCATCAGCCCCCGTCACTAACGGCGTTCCACAAGGAACGGTCATGGGTCCCCTGCTGTTTTTGATCTGTAACACAATAATTTGGCGTTGAGAGTCGACTCTTAAGCTAGCCTCTTTGCCAACAATACCTTGTTGTACAGAACAATCATTTCGGGCCTGGAACTATTACAAGCAGACCTAGACGGCCTACAGCAATGGGAAAGGGACTGGCTAATTGAGTTGAATCCTGACAAGTGCGAGATCATCCGAATTACCCCCAAGAGACGGATCGTCCCAGACATATTTTCAATACATAGTCAAGAACTGACGATGACATCCAGGGTCATATATATGAGTCACCATCAATAGCACTTTATCATGGAACAGTCATACTGACTCGGTTACAAAGAAAGTAGGGGCCCCGAGTGGCCGAGTGGTCTAAAGCGCTGTCCGTTACGGATCACTGCCATCTCACCTCTGTCTGCGTGGGTTCGAGTCTCGGATTCAGCCAATGTGGGTATGTGAGAAAGCTTGCCAGTAGCTTCCCGTGGGTCGGTGGTTCTTTCTGGGGTTTTCCCGGGTTCTTCCTCCACCATTAATACTGGCCGCCATGTATAGCCTATCGTGTGCTGAAAAATGGCGTTAAACCCTACAACAACAACAACAACAAAGAAAGTAAACAACACCACATCGTTCCCTTGTACAAAACCTGCCCACATACCCCGAACAAGTAAAATCAACGTACTACAAGTTCGTTGTACCTCCACAGTTGTAGTATGCGTCGACTGTTTGGGACCCATCAACCAAAACAAACATTGCCAAACTTGAAACAGTACAACGTAGGGCGGTACGGTTTACTGTTGGTGATTATCGGCTAACCAGCATTGTCACCACCATGCTCCAACATGGAAAGAGCCTCAAGTCCGATGACAACAACAAGCAAACGCTGTTATGATGTAACGGATTGAACACCAGCTAGTTGAAATCCAACAGCACCATACATTCATTCCATACAGAAGCTTAAACTAGAAGACATTAACGCCGATTTTTCGTCCCTTTCACCAGAGTCAAAACATACAAGGACTCTTTCTTTCCATCAGAAATCCGCCTATGGAACTCCCTACCATCCAACATACTCAACACCAAATCCAACAATACTTTCAGACCAGGGGTTAGCGCGGGGATCGCTTAGCTCCCAACCATAGTTCACATCACGTGCGAGTATGTTCCAGGTGATCCCAGCACATTTGTTGAAGAAGAAGAATCAATTTCTATTTTTTAAAAAGACACCCACGAAGGAAGTATCGGTATTGAACTCAATTGACCTGTATGACTTTTACAGCAAGACTCAATGTTACAACCTCAAGGTTAGAGTCGAGGCTCAAAGGTCAGCATATGGCGTTTTAGGAAACCTTACGTATATGTGTATTTTAATTAGACAGTGTGTCTGGACTATACCACCCTCACCCCCCCCCCCCCCACACACACACACACACCACCCTCGGTGGGCCTGCTGATTTGATTCAGTCTTACGCAGACAGGGATAACATGAAGAATTTGTTTGATGCTTTGAAGACAATCTATGTGTCACAATCATTGGTAATATCTCCAATACTGAGTGCTGACGACATCACATTGATCATGGGCAAAAACAAAATACAACAAAGATGGACAATTCAACAACATCAATAATTATTCAATCATCAGTTAGTGAGTGAATGATCTAAGTGGGGAAAAAATCACTTGCTGATCATCCAACGCTGACCGTAAATGCCTTTCGTCAAATGGCAAAGTACCTGGAACAGATTTACCAGTCTACAAAACCCAAGGCTTGCATATGGTCCAAAACCTGACTATTGCAGGCAACGTGGACACAACGGACTATACCCGAGTACAAGAGTGATTCGATCGTCCACTTGTATTAGCGGAAAGACAACGGACAATCCTGCGACAGTCATCGGGTATCATCTCGCATTGATCAATGGCTCATGCCTGAGAGAGTCAGTGTGGCTTCAGGAAAGGATGAGAGACAACGCTCGTCGATTCCTGAAGCAATGCCATGAGCAGAACTCGAACCTGTACACGATTTTCATCGACCTGACCAGAGCCTTTCACTTAGTCGTGTGTTGCTCTGGATGATCATGGTTGCCCAGAGCATTAAATTATTCATAATAGTTTGGCAATCATTAGCATAAAGTTCTCTGCTTTGCTTACCAATGCCTTCATTGACAAGAACACTGGGATTGGCATTAGATACTGGATTGATTGGCAAGCTTTTTCAATCTGCGGAAACCATATCCCTACAATGCCAGTGTGTTGCCGATCCTGCCGTTGTGTCCATGTGAAGTCTGGAGGGTGTACAGACACCATGCCAACAAGCTGAACAACTTTCAAATGGGTTACCTGAGGAAACCTATGAAATGGACAGGTCACGTCACCAGGATGTAAGACGCTCGAATACCAAAGATCCGAACCGAAGGACAACTATCAATCTCATGGAGGTTAGATGAAATGCTTCAAAGACTATCAAGTCATCCCAAAACACTTCAACACTGACCCATAGCCTTATGAAGATCTCACAAAGGATCGTTCCATCTCATCCGTATTGGATCGAAAGACAATGAGCTAAGAGAATTGAAGAGGTAGTGCAGAAACGCGAGCAGGATAAATATCAGAACTACAATACGTCCTGTTGTTCAAGCAAAGCTCCGTCCAGTGTACCACATACAGATCTGTCCATTGTACCACATACAGATCAGTCCAGTGTACCACATACAGATCAGAGCTTACATAAATTTGCATGATCAGCCACTTAAGTGCTCACATAATTCAAACCAGCTAGTGATGTCATTGTCATCTACAAACTCGAAGGTCGAACAACAGCACTGTTGATAAATGAAAACTTGTGACAGATTCAAGTTCCATATTCGCATAAAGGAAAAGGCATTATTATTTAAAACTTAACTTTAAGATCTTGTAGTGTCATTTCTTTCTTACTAACAATCTTTCGTTAGCCTAAGAGTAGTTGATAGGGTTGTCCTCCTCAAGTGAAATCTCACAAGATCTCGTGGACCTAAACTTGCATGTTCCTTCCTTTAATCTCAAACAGCTCTTAAATGATAGAGGAAAGGAGTGCGTGTGCACGTCAGTGTACAACTTAACATAGCTTTAAAAATGGTTCAGTCATATCGCTACGATGTCTGCATTGTGGCAGTTTATAGTGATGTCTAGCACTAGGGCATCATGTTAGACATGTAGCATCATGTCGCACCCAGTCACATTATCCTGACACCAGGCTGACCAGTCCTAACACTGGCCTCTCAATGCTGAGTGCATAGCGAAGCAGCTGTTAGTACCATTTTTATGTCTTTGGAAT
The DNA here is from genome assembly GCA_028554795.2 of Sinohyriopsis cumingii. Lineage (NCBI taxonomy): Eukaryota > Metazoa > Mollusca > Bivalvia > Unionida > Unionidae > Sinohyriopsis > Sinohyriopsis cumingii. The sequence continues at coordinate 22,547,575 of CM068831.1, forward strand.
GACTCGGCCGGGATTCGATCTTAACCATCAAGCGCAATAGAGAAAAGGAAGATGTGATGGAAAACTTAAAATACCTAAACATGACCTTCAGTGTGATACACAATTATATATATATATATATATATATATATATATATATATATATATATATATATATATATATATGATTATTCACCAATGACATTGACTTTGATGATAGGACAACCAAAGTAGTACACTAATGATAGTATACAAGTACACAAAGTTTTCATTATTCAATCTCAGGTGTGGAATGGAAAGTTTTAGGGCAGACAAGTAATCGTACAGACCCTGAAGACATGACCCTCTGCCTCCCAGTGTGGTTCACGACAACTTCTAATTACTTTGCATAAATATACAAAGTTTCATCCTTTAATCTCAAATGGCATTAAAGTATAGAGTGGAAAGCCAAGTCTGGGGTAAAATTTAAAGTATAGAGTGGAAAGCCAAGACTGGGGTAAAATTTAAAGTATAGAGTGGAAAGCCAAGTCTGTGGGGAAATTTAAAGTATAGAGTGGAAAGCCAAGTCTGTGGGAAAATTTAAAGTATAGAGTGGAAAGCAAAGTCTGGGGGGAAATTTAAAGTATAGAGTGGAAAGCCACGTTTGTGGGAATATTTAAAGTATAGAGTGGAATGCCAAGTCTGTGGGAAAATTTAAGGTATAGAGTGGAAAGCCAAGTCTGTGGGAAAATTTGAAGTATAGAGTGGAAAGCCAAGTTTGTGGGAAAATTTAAAGTATAGAGTGGAAAGCCAAGTCTGGGATAAAATTTAAAGTATAGAGTGGAAAGCCAAGTCGGGGGGGGAAATTTAAAGTATAGAGTGGAAAGCCAAGTCTGTGGGAAAATGTAAAGCATAGAGTGGAAAGCCAAGTTTGTGGGAAAATTTAAAGTATAGAGTGGAAAGCCAAGTCTGTGGGAAAATTTAAAGTATAGAGTGGAAAGCCAAGTCTGTGGGAAAATGTAAAGCATAGAGTGGAAAGCCAAGTTTGTGGGAAAATTTAAAGTATAGAGTGGAAAGCCAAGTCTGTGTGAAAATTTAAAGTATAGAGTGGAAAGCCAAGTCTGTGGGAAAATTTAAAACACGGGAGCCATGACCTTTAAGGATTCCCCCATGTAGTATGCAAAGTACGACATACCTAGTTTCATTTTTAAATCTGATATGGCTTTGAAGGCAAAGGACAGAAAATTTGATCCATGGCCTCGACCTTGAAGAAAGAAATCCAATGATGCACACAATAGAATACTGGATCAAACTATAGATGCAGACACTCCATCATTTGCTTTTCACAAAACAGCTGAAGATGATAGAACAAATATACAAGTGGTATTGTTAAAAGTTTTTATACAACTTTTATGTTCTTTTAAACCTGACAATACATTTAATGCCAATAAATAGACAAAATACCACTCTTTTGTCAGCTGATGCACATACAGCATGCTAATGTAGATATATGCGTGGTAAATGACAGTAACAAAAACATTTAGGCAGAAAGAAAAGGATTTTTCTCTGTGCAATGACCAAACATTACTATCCAGGTGTTCTAAGGGTACCCTCCAAATGATATCAAGACTGAAATTTTGAGATGGTTTTATTGTTTGAAAGATGGCTGCAAATCAATAAAAGATGATCCACACTCTGGGAGACCATTGTCTATGAACTGATGAATATGATTGGTACAGGTGATGAAACATTGATTTTTTTTTACAAAGTGAGACGAGAAAAATAAAGTTTAGATTGAGGAAATAAACAAACCACAAATTGATCAATGTGGTCTATTCTGTCAAGAGAGTTTTACTCGTATTTTTTTAAAATGTGAATGGCCCAGTTCTCAGGGTATCTATAATTCACTCTACCTGTATCAATGGACACTTTTATGCATCCAAACCATTGCCAAATCCTGTGCAACGCTACAAAGCCACCTGTCAATGCACTGACACTGACATCAAGCAACCCATGCACAAATTTGGCATCATGCTATTCTGAAGGAACACTGCAGCCAAACTTTGGCTCAAAGTGATGTTTGGCCAGATTCCAATAGCAAAATTTAACCGATGGGCAGACATTTAAAAATCTGTCATGCAGATGGAAGTGCTGTCTTCTTGTGTATGAACAATACAACAAAAAGCATACATAAACTGGCATTTAATAACTGAATAATCAGATGGAGAAAGTGTGTAAATGTGCATAGAAAGTGCTTTGATAGAATTTACTGATGTACTGTTCACTAATAATGAACTTCATTGTACTGCGTAATATTAACTTAAAATTTTAAAATACCCCTCACACAACACATTTGTCAGGCAAATTATAAAGAACATCATGAGTATAATTCAATTTATATTTATTTTCTAGGTTTACAAAATAATAACACAGCAATCCAAAAGACAGACAGAACTGTCGACACATTGTACGTCTATGTACAAATATACACAAGAAGAAATGATCCAAGATCAATACACTGAAGGCTGATGATGTGATGGATTGAGATAAATCCTGCAACTGGACAACACAGAACATTTCTCCTGGAATCTATCTCATAAGAAAATGTAAAGCCGTTTAACATCAATTGAAAAATACCAAAATAAATTTTATTGTTACTTAACAGTCATGATAATGTTGCATAGTCAAATGGCCTATGTCATAAACAATTGATACACAACAACTTTAGAAAACCTGTACGCAAACTTTATCTGAAGGTTTGGAAAATTAAATATTGACAGGCATGACCAGTTATAAATTTTCACATCGAATTATCTGCCCATTTTACTGACATTTTCTTAAAAGAAAAGGGAAAAAAACATTTTCCAGCTCTGAATCAAACTTCTTGCTTCTGAAATTATATCTTCTAGCAAGACAGATGCCCCCAAAATAACTCTTAAACAAAAATTATGCAAGCAATATACTAAACTGTACACATCTCAAAGATTACATCCGCAATCTGCAGCTTGTTTTTTTAACAAGCAAGAGAAGTTCAGTTACAATTTTCTTTAACAAGAGTCCCCAAAGGAACTGGCACTCTACTGATCGGTCTTGAAACCAACTTGAGGTGTAAAAGATTTTAGATGGCTATTGTGGTGGCCATATTAGATGTAAGGTTGGCACCAATTTAATTTCAGACCATCTAGACATCAATAAAGGTCTGCTGAGATGAGGACTTATTCAGGAGTAGCACCAAGATTTTCAAGATGGCCACGCTGGTGGACATAAGTTGTGTCAGATTGATGTCTTTTTTTATTTTGGACCAACCAGACATCCATTCAGTCCTAACAGCAACGAGATTTTCAAGACATGTCAACATGACCATCCATTCTTTTTTGAGCAGTTGGAGTAATTTCAAGATAGCAACTGAACATCCAAGCAGCACCATTTTGGCTAGACCTTGGGATGAACGATTGTGTGAAGTTTCATGACAATCCTTCAAGTAGTTTCGGAGTGGTGATAAAAAAAAACGTTTATCCTAAAGGATGTGATTTTTCTGCTAAAAACTGCAAATACTTGACAAATGCAACAGTATCCCCACCCCCATGTTATTTCGTTCCATACTGTATTAATACAGTAATGTTCATGCCTTTGCCAACATCAGTACTTTGAATGGTGTGTGTGTGTGTGATTTGGATTTTTAATGTAGTGATACCACTATGTCAGCAGTGTGGCAGTTTATAGCAATGTCTACCACTGGATGGCTCTAATTTTTTCCTTAAAAAAGAAAGAAAAGAAATCAATTGTTGAGTTCACATGATGAACATTTCAGACATTATTTGATTCCATACTTGTGAAAAATCTGCAATTCTACACATGCTACATGTACATTCCTTTACATGTACTATCTGCACATACAGCACTGTTATCAGATTGACATTTACTATTTACATGTTCAGCACTGTCATCAAGTTGACATATACTATCTACATGTTCAACAAACATACAAAACAGAATTCTTAATAACATCAGGAACATGAGAAAAATACATACAATTATAAAGTAAGTACATTAAATGAACATTAACAAATTACACATAATTATTTTAATAAATCATAGAATAAATAAACATCTGAATGAATTTATTTACATTTATGCAATGATAAAGTCCATCACTCAGCCAGTCAACATTAAACTGTAGGACCAAAAAGCATCTGTCATTAATTGTTGTGATGCCTTACTGAGATTAACCAGCCGTTTCATAAAAGCTAACAAATCACTACAGACTTTAACTAAGTCATTCAGCATGCAAAGAAATTCATATATTGTACTTTTTCCAGACTACGATTTCTTCCACTGAAATTTACTTACTTCCTGAATGCATACAAGAACAATGCAATCAGTATTTTTGAAGTACTGAGATTCTGACAAGTTAATCAAAGTACTGACAGTTAATATCCAACATAATGCTTAAAACCATCTCCATAATAATCTTCCCAACTTTCTTTACTTAGGGTGAAAAGAGAATTTATATATTAACATCTTAAGAATTACTGGTGTAATTACTGTGGTGATTTTCTAAAATTATTTTTCCACTAATGAAGCAAGTATGACAACCAGTGGAAAAAAATATTCAAGGGAGATAAGCCAAAATGGTCTAAAATTGGTAGCATGTATATGGCAGTTTTTGGTTCGGGAAATTGATAGCCTATTATGAAAAATATTTTGCTAAAGCTCCAACTATTCTTCACATTAGTCTGAATTTTGTTTTTTGTTCATTAGATTAGCCATGACCTTTGAACACTGAACTTTACACAACAAAATCTTTAGGACTCTTTATCACATTAAGGACTATTACATTTGAACATACAGGGAAGGCACCTTTAAACACAGTACCCAGGGGAGGCACCTTTAAACACGGTACCCAGGGAAGGCACTTTTTAAAACTAACTCAGATTACCCCAAAAGCTAATATAAAAACAATACAAAATTCCAAATTGCATCTATGGGTGATGATTCTACATTAAAAGTGCCTTCCCTGGGTCCAATGTATATTTTACTGGAATACCCCATAGTGTATCCTGTCCACACAGTTTGGTAGGGAAACTTGCTCTAAAAACTACTGCACAAAGTCCCATTTAAAAAAAAAAAATCAAAATGATGTTTTGACACCCAATATGCCTTTCTTACTTAGTGTGCAAAATTTCACAAGCTATGGTCATGGTTATTAGTCAAGAACTAAAGTTACAATGCAAAGAACATTTTCTTCTTTTAGTCAAAGTGACCCTCACCTTTTGACTCCAAAATATTTATGCTTCTATCTTACCCAAAGCAGATGCCATAATCTTTCACTGAACTATATGGTCAGGAACTGAATTTTTTTGGTGCAGAAATCATTTTTCTGTTTTCAGCCAGTGACCTTGGTCTTTTACAACCAAATAAACAGAATTCTTCCTTTCTTCATGTGGAAGCCATCCAGAAAGTTTAGATTTGTGATACAGAACTAAAACTGCAGTGCAGAAACCATTTTTATTCTTTCAGTCACAGTGGCCTTGGACCTTATGACCCCAAAATAGGCCTCTTCCTTTCCCCAAGTATAAGCCATCCACAAAGTTGGTAATTGTATTTGTTAATTGTATTTGTAAAGATAATCTTCCTAGTCCATCAGTTTAATGTGGCCAGCTTTTGTATAATCAATGCTTAATGCTAACATTAAATCATGTTATCACCTTTAACGATGGTGGATCATTGTAGCTCTGAAACTCAAGGCATGATTGGAAATTACAATGACATGGTGTGTAACATGTCTCTTTTTAAATAATGAAAACGAAATTATTCTTAAACTATTAAATTAATCACAGTCCTGTGAAAGAAAGTAAACAAATGTATACAAGAAAATCTTGCGAGATTTATGATGTATCATAAATCAGCTGTGTCGTTTTTATCATGGAAAATCAAAATGGTTTCAATTGTGTGATACTGAAAAAATATACTGGTTTTTAAAAAAATTGGATTAGGAGTCTATGATCTCGATCCTGTCCACATGTAAAGTATCTTCAAATAATCATTCCACTATTGTACTGTGAACAAATGGCAACAGAGTAGTTTTCTGTACTTTTCTATGTAATGAACCTAACATGGGGATAGATATTTAACCAAGAGTAATGCAAACAAATTAACACCAACCAATACAGTTGTAGTGGTTTCTGGACCTTTTGGATCGTCCGCTAAGGAAGAATATCAATTTATTTCAAATGTTAAATACTCTAACATCTTCGCTGTAAGCCAATGAAAATTGGTACCTAAACAATGCATGAATGCACAATACTGTATATTCTTGCTTATAAGTTGATTCCAACTGCAAACTTTGAAGACCTAGATTTGCTGCTGCATAATGTACTGGCAGATCCAGGTCTGCAATGTTTGTTGGAAAAAATCAAATGAACAAACAAAATAAATCCTGATCTACTGGCACATTATTAGGGTTTATACTGTGTTGCAGTTGGACTTTACTTGTAAGCAAGAAAAAATGGTAGTTTTCCTTTCTCTCTAATATTTTCAATCACATTGTGGGCAACAAATAAAGTAGTAATACCATAATAATAATGGTAATATTGCCATGGAAATGACAGATCATGTTTGACATACAGGTGTTTTCCACAGATTGTCTTCTAACTGGACATGGTAAAAGACTAAAGAGAATTATGTATTGAGGATAATGTTCTGATAAAGATTTCACTGCCCGACCGAGATCAATCCGGCCCAACTGGCTCTTCTTCCTCCTCCTTGAACACTTTGACTTTGTATCTGCTGTATTCGTAGTACGGTGGAGAATCTGACTGGTAAACCTTTTTGCAAATAGTTTCACTGGGTTTAATGTCCCCTATTTTACCCATAAGCCAGTCAACACACTTTGATTCCATCTCTTTCGTAACATTGGCCTTTTGCCAGTTCCGAGCCCATTGGTTGAATCTCTCATGTAGCTTCAGAGATACCCTCTTGTGAGACTGGAAAAATAAATTTAATAAGTATTGTTATGTATTAACAATCCTCTTTAAACATCATTACTGATAAAATTTATAGTGTCAAAAAGTAATGTTAAAAACTACCATGTTCCACTGTAATAAATAATAACAAAATAATAGTCACAAGGATTAATATCATAATGTATAAAGCTGTACGTGTCACACTGTGACAAACAAAATATTAACATTCACATCGATTAAAGTCATAATGTAATGATATAAACTGTATATCAACCCTGTGACACAACATCAAACAATAATCACATGTATTAATGTCATAATGTAATGTTATAAACTGTATATAACATTGTGACATAACATCAAACAATAATCACATGCATTAATGTCATAATGTAATGTTATAAACTGTATATCACATTGTGACATAACATCATACAATAATCACATGTATTAATGTCATAATGTAATGTTATAAACTGCATATAACATTGTGACACAACATCAAACAATAATCACATGTGATAATGTCATAATGTAATGTTATAAACTGTATATAACATTGTGATACAACATCAAACAATAATCACATGTACTAATGCCATAAAGTAATGTTATAAACTCTGTATGTCACAGTTAGACAAACAAATATATCAAATAACATTCACATTTACTGATATCACAAGATCATGTAATATATTCATAATATCAGTGTGACATACAATAATAACATATACATCTACCAGTGACATACATAATAAATTCTGTATGTCATATAATACAACACCTATCAACATCATGGACATGCGCAAGGTCTCTACAGTCCTGTCAGTTACAGAATCTCAAACTTCTCAAAATTGTACTTCTTGACTAATACAGCATGCAAGTACCTGCTAAAAATTATTTTAGTAAAGTCAGTGTTTGTACATCTACTAACCTCTCTAGCTCTGTTGAGAGCCATCCTCTTGTACAGATAGCTTTCACTGTTGACCACATAGAACAGTTTGTAGGAATTGACATTGAACTTGCACTCTGTATTGTCAATAATATTAAGATCCTCGCAAGGTTTGGGTGACTCCTGAGATGACGTTTCCTCTGCATCGTTCTTTTTCTTCTGGTTTCTGTTGTGCCGTCTCCACTGACGTATATTTCTAAGACATAAAAATCTAAATTAAGTTCTGAAAACACAAAAGTAAGACCAAACTTGTGCAGATCAATGCAAAATTGTGAATGAAAATGTTGTGCTTCATTTGCAGCATCAATAGTAAATATGTCCAAAATTTGTCAGGTATTTTTCAAAAAAATTTTGAAAACAATTATACTGCAGCAAAAAGAAACAAAAAAAAATCAGCAGAATGTAGAGTCTTGCCTGATCTTGTAAGGCACATTATAAATACCAAAACAATGCTGAGTCTTGCCTGATCTTGTAAGGTACATTACAACTACCAAAACCAGAATACCAAGTCATGCCTGATCTTGTAAGGTACATTACAAATACCAAAACCAGAATACCGAGTCATGCCTGATCTTGTAAGGCACATTACAAATACCAAAACCAGAATACCAAGTCATGCCTGATCTTGTAAGGCACATTACAAATACCAAAACAATGATGAGTCTTGCCTGATCTTGTAAGGTACATTACAAAACGACGTCACCACCAGATCCAGGTCTATGCGGTTTGTAAAAAGAGATCTGTAGAACAAACATACATAGACCCCCTGATCTGCTGGTATATTATGCAATTGCAGATCAGGGTTCTGTGCTATTTGCAATGGGACTTGCATTTGAAGCAAGAATCGCTGATACCTATTAATACAGCAATGTTCATGCCTATGCCAACATCAGTACTTTGAATGATGTGTGTGTGTGTGTGATTTGGATTTTTAACATAGTTTTAACAAATATGCAGTGATACCACTATGTCAGCAGTGTGGCAATTTATAATGATGTCTACCACTGAGGCATTATGCTACAGACATGTAGCATGATGTCTTACCCAGGCACATTATCCTGACACCAGGCTGACCAGTCCTAATGCTAGCCTCTTAGTGCTGAGCGCCTAGCAAGGCAGCTGTTAGTACCATTTTTATAAGTATATGGTATGACTTGGCCTGGGTTTGAACCTGTGACTTCCAGCATCCCAGGCGGACGCTCTAAACACCAGGCCATGGAGAGGTCAATTTGAATGGCACATTAAGCACCCACTTTTCTCCTTTCAATCAGTGAATTTGATCTTTGACTCCTTGATCTCAAAACTTGAAAGGCTTCTTCGTTACCCCAAATATGAGATACATTTTACATAGTCTGGTAAAAGCAGATGGCAGAGACTTCAAGTTGTTGTGTGGAAACAAACTAAAGAACAGATCGATAGATATACTTCACAACAATATATTTCTTGTAAGGCATGTGCAAGCACTGCTGCTGGAAAAGTGATATGCATGCATATCTTGCCTATGCTTTGCATGTAAGACAACAATGGAACTGTTAATAAGTATCTTTACTGTGAGAATGTAACTGGGAAATATTTCGAGAAGCAAAATCCCCCCAACAAAAAAAGAAAAAAATGAATGAAGAATGAAATCACAGACTGAGAATCAGCTGTTCCTCATTGATGAAATGAAAGTTTGTTTCTGAAAAAAACAGATTCCGTTTAATTTTGCAAATAAAACATAACTTTCTTGACAATGTGGTGAAGAAAATAAATCTGTGTTTTATACATACCTGGACAGGAAGACTGCCTTCTTCGACAGCATATCCTTCAGCTCATCTGATATGGAGTCCTCATTGGCCACGTATTTCTCTACGTATTCAGACCAACGCTCCACCTCCACGGGGTCATCTGATTGATCATGATCCGTGTCCAGGAGTTCTATTGTTAGCTTACATTCCCTCTTGTACTGCAAAGTAGGATTTATAAAATCAGAAATGAGACTGCCTGAGATTGGCATGCTTAACATTTCCTAAAAATGAAAGTACACCCAAACCTGCAATACTGATGAACCCACATGATGATAAATGAACCAATTATATCATATACAGTAATGTCAAATTCAATGTATCGCAAAAGTTATAAGTGAATTTTAATTGCCTATTTCTTGCATGGGGATAGAGTACACTGCCAGATATTGGTTCACAGGTTAAATGCTACAAACTTTTAAAACTATTAAAATCCTTTTTAAAATTATTCAAATTCTTTTAAAGACAAACTTGTATAATGACAGTAACTTGTTGACTAGTTGTCTAAAAATCTCAAAGCATTACCAAGAATAGAGTTCATTACTTTTACCCAAAGTATTCTCACTTTCATATGAAAGCAAGGAAGGGACACCTGTTTAAAAATTAAAAGTTAACCACTTCTATACATTTATCCAGTTCTTATTAAACTTATTACTCACAATAATGATTTTGAAACAATTTTCCTCCATAAGAATCATCTCTGCTCTACGCTGATAGGAAGCCTCTGCATTGACCCTCTGGTGCACTGTGGCAATCCGCCCTCCAACAGCATAGTTCTTCTTCTCGTTGTAAAATAATTCTGTTATTTTTCCACAAGTCTCATCTGTTACAATCTGCTGAAGCTGAAGTAGAAATCGAGAATCTTAAAATCTTGCAGTTCCTTTATATCTCCTGATTTTCTATTTGTTCTGATATATGTATCTACCAATTTGTTTGCCTATATATAAATGTCAAAGTATAAGCAGGGAAAACTCAATAGACTTTAAGTGTTAATGCATAGTATTTTATGCTATCCAATTAATAATTACAAGCCCCAGGATCACAAGACATTGGTTAGAAAGAAATGTGTTAACACAATAACTCAAAACAAATCTGTCATTTATATTATTATTCATTAGTGATTTTTATTTGGCGCATGCATTCATGTACGTATGTATGTATCTATCATTTCATTATGACTAGTACACTTCCATTACAACCATATGTACCTTGCTGATTCCAGACATTATGTAAATCTTATATTCATGGGAGTTTGAGAATTAGAAATGAATTAATTTAGAAACCAAAATTAATTTACAACGGATGTCTATATTCTTGTGCAACTATTACAACAATGCATAACTGCTCAAAATTTTAATAAATGCAAAACTACATGTTACATGTATATGTGAAAAGATGCAACGTTTTTATAATATATTTATTTTAAAGTATTCCATCTATATATAAATGACTGTCATGCTATTTATGTTTTTACTGACTCAGGGTTTGGACAAAAAACTTTCAAATAATTGTCTTAAATAAAACAATGCACAAGACAGTTAAAAGAAACATTTTTATGCAAGTTACCACTTGTTTTAACTGTGGCAAACTAAAAAATACCAAATACAAATCCCCACCAACCAACGAAAACAAAACCCATAAATTTTGGCAAAATAATTGGCGATATGTTAAAAATGCCAGGCCCAGCCCTGATAATGTCCAATATTTGTGTTTCTTATTAAGACATAAAATTTTCTTCTCTGCACTTTAACTTGTATACACGTAATATATGCCTCGAACATACTGGACACCTTGATTTTCAGATGGCTTACTGTATATACTCACATAAAATTCTGATTTAACTGCAAGCTGCATAGATCCAGATTATTAAGTAGAACAAAACATAAAAGACCCTGTTCTGCCAGCACATTATAAGATGACAGCTCAGGGTGCATGTTCTTTGCAGCTGTGATAGGTGTCATAGGGTATAGTGTTTTTAATAAGGCAAAACTTCATAGGAATGAAGTTTATTTTCCATTATGATATCCTGTCAAGGTCATTTTAATTTACAATTTTTAAGGTCTAGAACATCTCTAACCTGCCGCACAACATTCTGCACCAGTTTATCCATGGTAAATGCGATGTAGGCGTGAATTCCAAACATCTCTCTCAATTGATCTTCATACTGTACGCTCTCCAGGTTACCATCTAGGAGGTTCTTTACCATATCCAGAAAATATGGGAAGTATTCATCTGGTTCTATCTCACCTGGTGAAAGAGAGAAAGAACTGATGAAAAAATGTTGTCAATGTGGCAAGATTCCTATGTGCGGTTCAGTGAATAATCATAAACAGGGAAGTGAAACAGGTCTTAAGGAGCCATCAATGGAAAAAGGCCTGACTGATCTTAGTACACAGCAGACCTCTGAATGCAAGTTAAATTTAAAACCTGGTTCCTGAACAAATACCTTGCACCAAATAACAATTATTATAACAATTATTATTATTATTATTATTATTATTATTATTATTATTAAGGCATTTAGCACCATTTCCTCTTCAGAACAAAAATTCACCATTCATAAATTCTGGTGAAAACAGGTTTATTCATACACTGATTTCTTCAAGCTTTCTCTTTAGATGCAGGTATAGTGATGCTTGAGTCATCTGTCTACGAAGTAAATGACCAAATATGGACAATGTCAACCCAATGATTGACTGGTCACCTTTGTTCAAAGGCTTGTGATGTCTGTAATGCCTTTTTATGCTGAAACATTGTTCCATAATTTATATTACTTTTGTCCTCAGTTCTTGCAGACTTAGCATAGTATTCACTTAAAATCATGTATATCCAGAGTAAAGTATCAGACTTTGGAGTGAAAGGTCCAAGAGTCATACTCAAAAAGAGTTCTCCAAATATGCGGTCAGAAATATATTCTAGAATGCATTTTCTTTGTTGGTACCTCAACTTGCCAAAATAGCAATTCAAATCATCACAGATTTATTTTGAAAACATATCCGGCAACTGAAAATGTAAGAGCTTGAACTGTCAGCTGATTTTGACCAATATTTCACTGGCATTTGCTAATTTAACATATTTTCAAGATTGTATAAATGTATGCATCTAACTTAACAATGGACCATGCGAAAATGCGAAATTGATGAATTTAAAAAACTTTATTCAAATACAAAATTCCTGAGAAAGACACAAGTTCTTCTATATCTTCAGGAAGGAAAATTGTATACCTTGATCTTTACATAGTATTTCCATTCTTATCTTTTATATTCTATCTTGTTAACTACATAACAGATATCAGTAATTTTCAGAGTAAAATGTTACAACATCGTGGAAATATCAAACATCAAACTTGATTCTAGTCACTCACTTGGTGCTTTGAGCCGTAGAGCAATAGCTGTGGACTCTTTCCGCTCTTTTCTACATTGAGCTTCTTCTTCAGCAATCTTTTGTGAAAGGGTAAAGATCACGTGCAACCTCTCACACAGCAGTTGTTGGAGGCGGAAGAAGATATACCAATTGTTGTTAACAAAAAATAATGAGTACACATCATCCTGGAATGGTAAAAAAACATGTCATCCTTAAATAACAAACATTCACAGTAATATAACTATAAATTTTCTAACCCTTTTTTAATGGCTTGTGTTTTTACTGGTCCTGTGGTTTTGTGGGGTTTAACCCTTTTTTAATGGCTTGTACTTTTACTGGTCCTATAGTTTTGTGGGGTTTAATATAATTTTTCAGTACATGATAGGCCATACTTAACAGCCAATATATATTGTGGAAGACCCCAGAATGAACCACTAACCCACTAATGGCAACCTCTCTCACATAGCCACATTGGATGAGATGAGACTTGAACTTGCACGAGTTATGTGAGTGATCTGTTAAACTAAGTACCACCTCCACCCTCATACTAAGTACGCCCCCCCCCCATATTGTAGCCATACTGGATGTAAAATCTGTTAAACTAAGTACCACCCCCACCCTCATACTAAGTACCACCCCCACCGTCATATTGTAGCCATACTGGATGTCAAATGTGTTAAACTAAGTACCACCCCGACCCTCATATTGTAGCCATACTGGATGTAAAATGTGTTAAACTAAGTACCACCCCCACCCTCATACTGTAGCCATACTGGATGTAAAATGTGTTAAACTAAGTACCACCCCCACCCTCATATTGTAGCCATACTGGATGTAAAATGTGTTAAACTAAGTACCACCCCCACCCTCATATTGTAGCCATACTGGATGTAAAATGTACACAATTTTCATTCAGGACCACACACCAAGAGTTCTCAAGTGAAAAACCCCATGCACATATGATCTATTAGAAAGAAGTGGCAATGACTGTATTCCACGTAAATACAACTTTCAATTAAGGAGTACTGATAAGATTTTTAAGATGAATTTTGTGGTGACCATAATGGATGTCAAAACAGTACTATTTAATTTATGGCCATCTTGAAGCCTTTTGCCAAAATGACCAACCATCCAGTTGAAGCACTGGTAAAAAAATGTATGAAGGCTACCATATCTGATGTCAGAATGGCACAATTTTCACTTGAAATCATAAGAAGTCTTTTACTGAAACCACATGCTAAGGTGATCAACTGTAGTTATTAAATGATTTCCAAGTTGGCCACTATGGTAATCATATTGGATGTCCAAGTTGCACCATATTCATTCAGGCAAACTAGACTTTATGCGTTTCAGGTTTCATAGCAATCTTCCAAGTAGCACTGACAAATCTGCACTAAAGGATGGATGGACAACAGGCCATTATAGAAGCTCTTCTGGTGTAAAAACAGTAGAGTTAATACAAATGTTTTTACAAATATCTTTAATTTCCCACAGAAACCCCGAGATTTTTATACTTGAAAGCCTGAATTTAAGTTTTGTGCTCAAAATGTTTTGATAATTCTAGGGCAGGCATTCAAATTCCACACAAGTATATTTAACTCCTGTATTACCACACTCACAAGTTGCCTCATATGCTCCCAGTCTTCTTTTGAAAACCATCAGCAGGGTATAACAAAGTTCAAAATCGGACAGTAACTCCAGTAGAACAGCTTAAATAAAGTAAACTTGAGACTGTTCTTCAAAATGAAACTCTCTGCTTCAAGACTCACCATTTTCTTTGTCATGAAACATAATTATTCTACTTGGGACATTTATCTAGTGCGAACACAAATTAAGCCATACAGAATGACATGGTTTTGAAGCCCACTGGACTCCTTGAATTGTAGCCCAGAACTAACATTTCAGCAGCTACTGGGCTCTGGGTACAAGAGAAGGAACAAATGTCTTATCCTTAAAGTCTTTTACTTACATCCTCAATGTCTTTCTCCTCATCTTCCTCGCCTGTATTCCCATTCATTATTGAATCCTCATTTGTCTCCCTTTCTTTGGTTGGTGTAGAGCTCTTTTCCTTTTTTGGGGTGGATTTCTCTGGCGAGTTCATATCTTTTTCCTCATCTGAGTACTTGGACTGGGACTGGGATTTTGTGTCCCCACTTGAGTCCTCAGATTTGTCTTGTTTATCAGATTTGTCTCCCTCCTCTGTCTCCATGTCTTCTGCAATAAAGAAGAACTGTTTGCCTGAATAAATGTATAAGATAGTGATGCAAATAAATAATAGAAACAATCACTTGCATAAAAGTTTCCTTATTCACATAACTCTTCAACTTTAAGCTTCAGACATATTTTGTGATAACCAGAGTAACCCAACTAATTCACGTACACCTGGTACAGTCTTGTGTCAAATACATAGATCTTACACATGTGCTCTTTCAGAGAAACAGTCAAATAATTGTCATCGAAGAGAAAGATGAGCAGTCAATGAGATTAATAAATTTCATATGAAATAGCACAAATTTAATATTCTATTTATCACATGATAAAAAATAAAAACCAAAGAACAGTGTAGTGAAATTAGTTTGCAATACATTTGGATGTTTGTTGTTATGCCTTTCCTTTACATATTGAAATGTCATTTGTGACACAAGATGAATACATGCCAACCCCCAAACCCATACAAGTTTAATTATTGCTACTCTAAGTGGCAAAATAACCTAATTTGGCCATAAAAAGTTTAATCTATATATTGCATGCTAGAATTACAGCATGTATGGAATAAAATGCACTTATTTTGCTACTAACCTGGTATTAAATAATTTATTTATGCTGCTATACCATAAAATACCACAAAAAGCAAAATCATAGGACACAGAATTAAGAGTACCTTCATCCCTGTCCATTTCATCATCACTGAGTTCTCCTCGAGGTGAGAAGAAAAGATCTGGAATGAAGTGCTTGAGGAGAACTTTGATTTTATGCTTGTCGTCTTTGTGGATACCTAGGAAATACAAAAAATGTTTATGGTCAGTAAAATATGGACCACAAAAACAAAACTGAATGCCATTTTTCAGCATGTGAATGGTTATACATGGCAGCCAGTATCATTGATGGAGCAAGAACCTGGAAAACCCTGGTAAAAACCACCAACCCACAGGTTGTTACTGCAAGCTGTAAAAATCAGAGTGGTACATGCATGTCTCGTCACCTACTTTTTGACTTCTTTATGAAACTTCTCAAAAAGAATGCAGGCCTAAGTGGGTGTCAAGACTTTGCATTTAACTGTCTGAAACAAGGAGGTTAAGACAAAACCTTTTTACACCAAATTTTCTCACAATGTAATATTGTTGCCACAGCTGTTACTGCCAAAATGTTACATGTATTACAAGTTATTTTCTAATGCTGTCCAGTGAAAAAACATGACAACACAAGGTCAGTATGATGTATATTATGTGGTTCTCTCATTCTTTCTTGTACATATACGACACATGCTCATATCTGCACTCAGTAACCAAACTGAAAATAACATGATGAATGAGACTAGTGCATCTTCAATGTCTTTAGAAGAGGTCATCATAGCAGGCTTAGCAAGCTAATGCAAACATATTAGGGCTGTCCCATTTAAACATACATGGTACCAAGGAAAGGCGGTTTTTTTATAAATATATGCCAGGATACTCTGATTTCACTGATTTCATATTAAAATGACAAGAAATTTCTAAATTGCATCTATGGGTGAGTACCCAACTCTAGAAGTGCCTTCCCTGGGTCCAATGTATGTTTTAATGGAACAGCCCTTAGCACTTATCAATCTGTTTTGTCCTCTTGTAGATGATAATGTTCACAATACCTTATATGAGGGATTTCACCCTGTACATGTAGGTAATACACATGCATACAATTACCTGTCTGGCGCTTCATGTGATGAATAATTAAATTGGCAGCGTCTTCAATTATGGATTTATCTTTATAGATGTAGGTCAGGTGAGGCCCTAATGTGTCGCCGTCTGGTTCCGAATGCTGAAAAGGGAAGATAAAATCCTGTTTTACATGCAGACATTGAAAATACAATCAACTAAACAATAAGATGTTATATCCTTCCTAAGCACGCTGGTTTTTCACATACTTCAGATTGTTATTTTCACTGTTTTAATCATTGCCAGGTAGTAAGCAGCCTTGACAAAAATCTGGAGCCTTGTGAAGGTCAGACTTGTACTGCAGCACAATTTTTAAACTAAAACCTTTTAAATGGTTGATTTAATGCCATATTTCAGCACATGATAGGCTAGAGGCAAGTATATTTTTGGTAGAGATGGAACAAGGAAACAAGCAGCCCATTAAAAGCTGTGGGCAAGGTTTCTAACATACCCACATTGATCAAGCCAGTAAGGAGTGTGAGTGATACGTAAAGGCATGTGCCTTAGACCACCAAGCCACCCTACTGACAACACCATGTTCCTGTGCAAACTACCAAAAAAAAAAGCAATGACTTTTCACAAAACATTTTTGTTAAGATTTTGTAAATACTTCATAAAGGGCAGTAATTAAGCATGATCCCAATGCTGATCACCCTTAGTTGCTGATCAAGATGACCTTTATTTACTATTTGCTACACATTTAGCAAAAAAAATTATACAATATCATTTGTGAGAATACATTACTTACCTCGTCATATATGGTCTCAATCTCATTCAGAAGAGATTTGGAACGTATTGCCTTGACATCAGTCTGTTTGAAGTTGATTCCCTGATGGTCCAAGGATTTGAGATAGTATTTCTCATTCTGTTCCCTCCAGACCTTGTTAAAACATCTCTGAGCCTCCCTCCACTCCTCTTCCTTGGCTTTTAATCTGGACAAATATATAAATCGTTATAAAGCCAATTTTACATGAGTGCTCATTTCA
Source organism: Sinohyriopsis cumingii (assembly GCA_028554795.2). Classification (NCBI taxonomy): domain Eukaryota; kingdom Metazoa; phylum Mollusca; class Bivalvia; order Unionida; family Unionidae; genus Sinohyriopsis; species Sinohyriopsis cumingii. The sequence continues at coordinate 22,565,494 of CM068831.1, forward strand.
AACGAAATTTATCAAGTCAAATAATTTTAATTTTATTTAATTTTTTAAAGTTGTTACTAGCCAACGTTCTGACAAAATAGACATTTTAGACCTGTTTAATTTGAAATAAGCACAAAAGAACCCATGCAGTACATCATGAAAAATACCAACTTGATGAAACTGCAGAATTGTGCATTGGAACAGCCTTGTAATGCAACTGGATATCTCAGACATTATGTCTTTGCATTGCATGATGCTATGACATTATGTCTTTTGCATTACATGATGCTGACATTTTTTGAGATTTCAAAATAAAGTTTTATCAGTACCAGAAAATAACAGAGCAGTCAAGCATCATGCAGGGTTGCATTTAAGGATTTTGCACCAAAATTAAAGGGGCACGGGGAGCAACCAATCAAGTATGGGTGGGTGGTTTGGTGTGCATTATGAAAATTGGAAATTAAGATTGTATTGAAAATTTTAATGTGACTAATTTTCATCATACTCAAAATGGGACTTGACTGAATAAATCAACTCTCTGCCTCAAAATACTTAAATAACAAAAAGTCTTGTGGGCATATTTGTACAATCAGATCAATAGTAAATTTAAAACACAAGCACTATCTCCACTACAGAAATTTTTCCAGTGGGCAGGCAAGATGTGAACATAGAGATAAGCAACAATGAGATATATGGTGACTGCCCAGTCACTTGACCGGATAGCAAATTAGATATCTTCATCCTGAACTGCTATCCAGATGAATTTGTTCAAAATGATGAAATCCACACCACCCCACCCCCAAAAATAACAAATTCCACAAATTTCATGTTCCTCATCCACTCTACTGTACCTCATTACCTTCAGTTAAGACTAGTGGAAAAGAACTGGGGTCCTTGAAAGAGGTGGAGTGTCCCAGAAGTAAAGCCAACAACCTTCCCTTATTGTAGAAAAGATTCATGTATTTTTCAAAAGGGTCCAACAAAGTCATACAACATGTGGCATGTTTTTGAAGTTCTTTTTAAAGTTTATTTCCAGCAATAAACACCCATTTAAGACTATTTCTTACCTTCGTAGCACCAAAGGTACAGCCACCACTGGGTTTTTCTTTAAGCCATCAATGATATCTGAAGCTTTATCACCATATATTCTGCATAAAAATGAGGAATGATCACTCAAAAATCATAAATAATAAAATAATACATGTTACATTTTTCTCCAAGCAAATTTGTTCAAAGAATCATTCAATTTTTCATTCATGGGACTCTGACCTGTTCAGCTGATCCAAACAATAAATGGAGAATTCTAAGCCGACTAATTTGCACATCTATTTTTTTAAACCAGTACCTTAAAAAAATTCAGAGTTGTTAAAACTCTCTGAAATCTGATAACAAATATTGATAGTTTTTAAAAAAAAGCTGAATTTGAACAATAAATTCATTTTATCTTCCCTATTGGATGGGAAAGCTAAATAAAATCAGATTAAAAATATGGACTATAATTTGCAGAAAGGCATTGATATGGGCTGCCAACTGAGTTAGATAGCCCTGAAAAATGTTACTTCTCATTCCGACGTTAGCTGACATCGAAACATGCTACAAAGTGCCATAACTGAGGCAGTAAGATCTGAGTCCCAAAACAGAAATATCAGGGTCAATGTCTTACACTGTAGGTCTGCCATTCATGTCGTTGCTGCCAGAAAGCCACGTTTTAAAAATGTGCCTTATAAAGAACTGTTGACAGATATATAAGTACCTTTGTATAGTTTTTCTATGCAACACTTCAGATGCACCTCCCAGGGAGTTGTCCAGTTTAAATTTGGCTGCATCTTCAGGTGACATGCGGCCAAGTTTCTTGTGAACAAACTCTAAAACTCGGATAGTCGACAGATTGGCCTCTATTACTACATCCAACTGCAAGAGAAAATTTGTCCATCAGTGTAAGTGGGGAAATTGTCGAACACTAGTCCCTCATATGCATTCTACTGTACGAAAAGAACTTCCAGGAATTCAAGATTAAGACCATTTCTTTGGTTTTGAAACATTTCTGGTCTTTGTGAGTCATAAAATTTTCAAAATGGCCACTGTGGCAGCCATACTGGATCCTAATATCAGCAACAGTTTCATTTAGGACAAACCAGATACCATTAGAAGACTTCTGGTGAAAACCCCATATTGATCTGAAAGAGTATGTTACAAAATTTTTTAAAGGGTTCTAATGGCAGCCATATTTGAGGTCGGATCAATATAATTTATGAACATGACCAACTTGATGTCTAAATTAGTCTTATGATAAAAACCCACATTGATATGACTTGCCATTAAAGAGAACCAAGATGGCTGCCATGGTATCCTTTCTTGATTTCAGATTAGCACCATTATCATATAAAACAATGTAGACATCATCAAAATGTTCTGGTGAAAATCCAGTGTTGATAATGACTGTCCATCTGGATGAAGAGACAGGACTTTCTTGAGCCAAGATGCACTGATATCCACATGCAAACCCAAAAATATCACAAACATAACAATAAAGGGTTGATTAAATTTAAGTCTCCCATATAAATTTTTAATAATTCATGTTTTGCAGATTTAACATCATTAAACAGATAAGTATTCCATAGCTTGTGAGAATTACTGCAGGAAGTATAATAAAATGGTGGAATTAAACTATGTACCTCAAACCTCTCATCCTCACATCTGTAGATATTTTCCTCATACTGTGTTTTCCGTGAAGTGACAAATGTAGAATCTTCAGACCAGGAGGGAAATGATACCCATGTATCATTCAACACCTGAATATTTGATAAATATGATGATCAATGTCAATGTATTTTCAATATCAGAACAAATCTTGTCATTCTAAAACTAAAAAAAAGTATCACAAACTTTCAGTATACCCACACTATGTTATAGTTTGGTGTGTTGGTTCTAGCAAGGCATGCATAACAAAAACCATTTTTCTTCATTAGGTCACCAAGATATTATAAATGCAACACTGAACTGTTTACTCCAGATCAACTGGTTTCTGCCTTATCTAAAATTGTTGTTGCTGATGTTTTGGGGTTTAGCACCATTCCTCAGATGAAGAACCCAGGAAATCCATGTAAAAACCATGGCCCATGGGCAGCTTTCTCACATACCCACATTGACCAAGCACCGAGATTCAAACCCACGTGGATGCAGATGGCAGTAATCAGTAAAGGTGAGTGCTTTAGACCACCTGGCGACCAGGGGCACCCCTTATCTAAGGCAGAGACATTAAAAGCTTGGTTAAGGTACGCAGTCAAGTACTAAACTTATCATGAATATTGATAAAAGATAGCATTACACTTTCAGCAAGCACAGCAACACAACATACATCCTCCTAAATTTCTTAATACTGGACAAGATTTTGTTTGATTTACAAATATAGATCATTTGCTAAAAAAAATTAATATTATGTTGGAAGGCAAGTAATTGAAATACATACAAATCTGTGCCCTACAATATTTCAAATGTTTATAGTGAAATACAAGCCTGAAAATATATCCTACCTCTTTACAAAGTGGAGTTCTGCCTGAACACTTGGGCTGTAGGTAGGATGATGGAAGTGCCCGATAACTTGCTCCATATCGCTTGCATGTTGCATAATCTGATAAAGATGAAATCAGCAAATTGAAAACAGGTACACCTAATGCCATCTAATGAACACAAGTGATTAAATTCTGGGATCAGTATACCCAAACTTAAGTGTGAGAGTTGAGAGAGGGTGAGAGGGAGAAGAAAGAGGGTTCAGAGGTGGGTGGGAGTTTAAACCATACTTTTGCATCTGATGTTGAACAGTTCAATTACATTTTGATCGTGGAAGTCAATGAAAAAGTATAGTTTACATCCATCTTATTTCTGTAGTAACCAACAAATAAAGATTTGGTTTTACAGAAAAAACAGTTAAGCATCACATCCTTTTCTTCAGCCAAAAACTAAAAAGTGATATTTTTCAATTTAATGTGCCTGTTGTCACTCAAAAATCAGGTAAATCTTACTCTAACTATTTAAATTTTAAAATATATTTTAAGGAAAAACACGTTTAACTCACAAAGCCATATTCTGATATAATGATTACCATCACAAAGTTCATTAGATTCGTACAGACATAATGATTACCATCACAAAGTTCATTAGGTTCTTACAGACATAATGATTACCATCATAAAGTTCATTAGATTCTTACAGACATAATGATTACCATCACAAAGTTCATTAGATACTTACAGACAAAATTTTAGAAGAATGCTGGGGGCAATTGAAGTAAGCTATATAGTGCCAGGGCAAATGGGTTAAATTACCTTTTTGAAGCACACACCATGCTAGCCAACCTGACCTGATTGGAGGGTGGGATATAAGCCCACCTCCAGTTCCAATTTCAGCATGGCACCCCAAGCAACCACACCTCCCCAGAAGGGAGGAAGGCAGCATGGAAACTGTTTAATTATTTTGCAATGGATTTCTGGTATTCTATTTTATACAATAAAAACATCAAACTTTATGCTGCTGATTATTTTTCCTATTTTTTTCTTAACCTAAGATGTTTTAACATCAAATTATTTGAACCAGGAAACAATCGTTTTTCTTCATGAAAATTAATGATCCTTTTCCACAGACTGAGCAAGCCTGTTTTGCTGATTTTTCCAAAAAAAGTTAAAAGATATCAATCAATCATGTGTAAATTTCTTTTCACTTCAAATAAATTGCTTAAAGGGGGATAATCTCAGAAAGACAGCACACAAGATATAGAAACAAGCAAGAGTTGATTTTTAATTCATATTATGTGTTCTTATTTAATATATATCAAAATGTCTAATTTTATATGTTATTGATTTTTCATGATAGCAAAAAGTGTCATCATACTTAAATAATAGTACCATATATACTCGCTTATAAGACAACTCCAAACACAAACTGCAAAGACTCCGGTCAGCCATCACGTGATGTACTGGCAGACTGGAGTCTGTGCAGTTTGGAAGGAGTAACCAGTAGATCAAACAACACAGAACTTGATCTGTGGGTGCATTATGCTATGGCAGTTCTGTATCTTTCAAGTTTGCAGTTTGACTTATTAGTGAGTATACATGGTATACAAATATAAGGTTATACATTAAAAATACACAAACTGTTTCAGAGTTTGTCATTTTTCTCCAATAATAACTGGGCAGGATAACAAAACATGCTCAACTTTCATTTATTCTTTCAATGAATTATGTTGTCAATGAAGTTAGCTGATTTTGTTTATGTTTTATGTTTAAGAAAGATATCAATGAGATGGCTCCAGTATCATCAACACTTGTTAAAGTTTTTCTGTGTAACGTCTCAAAAAGTCTTGACAGATTCTAATGAAACTTTGCCAATTTCATCTCCATGGTATCAGAAATGCTTATGTTACATCAAATGATTGCACTGGCAATTTCCATAACCAAAATTGTCTACAATTACCCATCAGAACATAGTCAATATGTATTTAAAACATTAATGTAAATTTAAAAATCAATGCTTCTTCCCTTTAATATGTACTTCAACACGCTGGATTTATAATAATGATCTAACATTGACAATCACTATCTTCAACAAAATGATCAAATTCTAATTGGTGAATGTTTTAAATAGAGTTACTTCTCTTTCATGATGACTGAATGTACTATACCATAATATTTGTTACAAATTCAGAATTAACTTTTCCATTTAGTAAACCTTGATATTCCAGTCTTTTACTGCCCAATCTGCATGTTCTAAATAAATTTTTTTTTACAGTCTGCTCTGTATTCCATGAAACTTACAAAGGGACCATACTATACACACCTATTTCCATGGCTAGGTCACTGCCCACCCTCTCCTTATTGGTGGCACCAGAAGGAATGGGTTCTACAGTGCCCCCAGATTCCCTGTATCCCAGGAAATCTTTGAACCACTTAAACAGCTCAGGGAATTTCCTGAAATAATTTAAATAAAATATTAATAATTGTTCATGCCGACATTTCATTGGGATGTTCAATGACTTTTCAAGGACAAGCACTATATTTAACTACACACATTTTGTAAAAAATGTTGATCATGGAATGTCAAGTCCACAAAATATCTGAATGAAGAATCTCATTCTTCAACAACAACCAAGAAACTTTTTCTCGTTGGACTAGGTCTAGGTCAGGAAAATGTAGCTCAAGGGGTTTGGGGGCAAGGGGGAGGGGGAGATGTACAGTCATCTCATCTACAACAGTATTTGCCAGTGTTAAATAATTCTTTCTTGGCTTGATCATGCTTAGGCAAAATTCACTGACTCAGTATTTAATTTTTATATGCTTTTTACACCTGACCAAAGACTTCAAAGCTCTCTTAGTCATTGACCTTGTCAAGGTTACACTAGGTCTATGACTCCCAAGTTACACTAATGGTAGGGACTTGAGAGCTAAGGTCAGATGCATATAGACTTTTACAAGAGTTGTGAACAAGTCCACCAAGGGTTTCACTCACAGTCTAAACAGGGAATCAACTATAGACTGGTTCAATGCCCATTCAATGAGTACTGTGCCTCTCCTGTAAATATTGCTCATAATTGTAGTCATCCAAAAGCTCAGCCTATTTACTAGTCCAATCAAATTGAATTATCAAATAGGGTCTAGAATGGTAACTAGCATAATAAAAACACATACAAATTCTCCTGATTAATGTACATGAATTGCACTCATGTGAAGCCTTGATATTACAAGTATGCATTCATTGTTTAAGTGAATAGTGTTCATCTGTCCCCAGTGGGTGAGTAGTGTTCACCTGTCCTCAGTGGGTGAGTAGTGTTCTATCTGTCCAGAACAGCTGTGCTGCAGAGTTTTTCAGGGATTCCCATTGCTTAAAGTGATTGTTATTATGGAAGATGTACATTGAGATGTATGTAAAGATATCCAGATTAAATCTTGCTTGGATTAGCAAGTATTTTTGACCTATAAAAGTTTACTATGAACTCAATAAGAAAAAATATTTGTTTGTGGCCAGGTTGGCTATTTGTAGCCTGTCACATGGTGCATTCAAGCTGAGGTCATTAATTTAACTGTGATATAATTAATCTTATTAGGACGAAATCAATAATCCTGCCTGAACAGTGCTGATATACCTGGAGACATTATGATAGAATTGGGATTAGTGTTACTCAGTGGAGACTGATGACTGGATGTTTTGCTCAGTCTGTCAGATATAAAATGGACAGAAAATTGAGGGACCCATAAAAAAAACACAGAATATACCATTACCTAAATAATGCATTGTTAACAGGAGAACGAACAAAAAGACAAACTATTATTCCATTCATACCAATTTTTTTGACAACCTAAATGGGCAATTCAAAATATCACATTACTCCAAGAATGCAAAATGTACAGAAAACAAAAAGACATGTTAGACATTGTGAATATATATTGGAAATTTGAAAATGTATATTTACTTTTTCCCAGTAACAACATAATGGTATATTAGTTAAAAAGAAAAATACTGAAATGTTAAAATAAAGGATAGTAATTCAAGGAAATTTAAGACCAACAAGTTACAAGAAAAAAAAAAGACAACAAATACAAACAAAATATAATTAACATGTGCACATGTATAGATAAATATGAGAACAAAGAGATTGAAATATTGAAATAGGGGAAACAAAATCATCAGTCAATGCAAATAAACAAAATGACAACAAAAGGGAATGCATTAATACCATAATGATCAGTATTTTAAGTAAGCTTTGATAAAGCAGTAGACTTTTTCGTACAAATTATTAAACCTGTAGAAGATCTGGTATGAAGAGTGACCAAGAAGTCAACTTTCAACGATCCATGTTACTACAAAACAGGAGTGGTTTGATAAGGAATATGAAAATGCAAAAAAGAATGGCAGTCAAAACCCTAAGAAGCTTGAGGTTTGATAGATCTGCCCTCAAACTTGAAAACTTATCACTGCCTTACACAAAGTTACAGGAAAGGCAGGTCAGGATGAGACTACAGTACAAAATAGGCAAATCACTGCTCTTAAAACCCCGATTCCATTGTATTTTGGAATTTACTCAATGAGATCATGACATGGCCAACAACAGATTTCCAAGCTAAAATGTCATGAGCATTTTCAAGATGTATTTAATTCTCCCAGGCCTGACTCATTTGATAATCACTGAATAAGTCAATATGGGATGATCTTAATGCATATATTAGTGAAGACAAAATAAATGATTTTAAATCAGGGAAAGCTCCAGGATGTGATTGCATAAAATGAAAATTACACTGTATCATTACTAACGTAACTGTTTAATGCAAAGCTTAATGCCTTGTACTCTCCAGATGACTGGTGTATGGCTACAATTGTTCCACTTCTTTAAAATTTATCTACGATTTTGAAAATATAAGCATCTATTTGAAGACTGAGATCAGAAGAGTAACATCGACTCCCGTTGGCAACAAGTGAACACGACAAGATGTATGCAGGACAAAGGATTACCTGGCCAAGAGAGCTCAAAGCTGGAGGACTAGCTGCACTAATGAATGCCAGACAGAAGTGCAGATGGCTGCTTCCAAAATGGATACCCATACAAAAAATGACTGGGCATTAATCTTTAAATTTTAATATACTATAATAGCAATATGATGGAGTTCATCAAATGATAAATTAGAAAATAATAAAATACATGATTTGTCTTGTGTACAGAAAATCTTCCCATGTCTTAGCACACTTAACAGTCACACAAGGAAACAAATTTCAGTCAAGAAAAGATAACAAGGAAAGTGACAGCCATAAAAAGGTTTGAAGTAAATAAACTAATAATATCTTATCCATGTTCCTTTTTAGAATAACTATGTTCCTTTAATGTGCCATCTAAGTGAAATTCCATTCAACCTGAGTAAATCCCAGTATAAATGATATACATGTAGCATATCCCCAACTATGTCCCATATCACAGCAGCCACCACTTCAAAACACTATCATATTCACAAGGAATGAACTCCCAAGACTGCACCTATCTGAGTGCCACTACACAAAATATACTAATTTTAATCAAAACACATTTTTCAAATATTGATTTATGAAATTTTCATTTATTCACAAAGAGTAAGTGTCAACATGCAATATTTTGATTTTATTATATGCTATGGTAATGCAATGAGTTTTTTAAAATCTTCTAGTGCAATAGGTCAGCTATTTATTTTAAGTATTTACTAACTATATTGTCCGCTCCGGTGGCCTAGTGGTTAGAGAGTGATCATGGGTTCGATCCCCGGGCGAGTCATACCAAAGACTTGGTACTAATAGCTGCCTCATTTGGCACTTAGCAGTAAGAAGTTAGTATTAGGACTGGTCAACCTGGTGTCAGGATAATGTAACTGGATGGGACATCATGCTACATATCTGCGGCATGTCTCAGTGCTAGACATCACAAAAAAACATCTTTACTGTAGACATAACAATATGACCGAAAAATTGTTAAAGCTACTTTAAAAATCCAAATCACACACACTCACACAAAAATATAAAAGTTTTCATAAATGAGAGGAAAAACCCTAAAACCATAATGCCAATCTTCTCTGTTACGTCAACCCCAACATAAAAGGGACAAGCAAGTGTATCACAAAATTGTCTTAACTTAAAAGAAAATCATTTACTTTAACACCGATATACTATGTCCTAACTGAATTGCTGTGGTGTCATAATAACTAATCCCTTGCATTATGATGAGAACCAATCAAAGGGTTTAGGAAATGTAAGCAAATTAAAAATTGGAGCCAAAACTTCAGTAATTATTGCTGTCACCACCACATTAAAGTGTTTTCTCTTGCTATCCAACTAGCAATGGCTTGACAACAAATAAAAGAACAAATTAAAATATAAAAAAGGCATAGTCAATGGCTTTTAAGGTCTGAGGTCTCACTGCATGTAGAAGTACAGAAGTATGATAGATGCTATCTCTTTCTGTTTCTATCAAATACGGTATATATTTCATGTTCATACAAACATTTGAAGTGGGTTTTTTTCTTCAAGCTGTGTGGCAGAGTTTTGGAGTCCATAATATCTGACTTGCAGGACAAGTGAAACACTAATATGATCTGACCAACTAATTCTAGCTCTTGCGCCAGTAGGGGACATCCCATCTGGGAAATGCAGAAGCTAATTTGGTAACAAAATTCATCTCAGAGGTGGCTTTCCTCTGCAGTGAATGTGACTAAACTGACTGTGTACTGGGCATCTATCCTTAATCATGGGTATATTCTGAATAACAAAATAAATTATCTAATGAAAAAAGCAAAGCACAAAACAGACCAAGAAAAATGTAAAATAACATGTTGCTGCTTCTGACACCAAGAAAGTGTTCAGGGTAACAGTCTTGTGCAAGCAGAACATTTGCTCGGCACAAACAATTTTAGTCACTTCGACCATAACTTCATGGGAATATAGTTCCTGGAAATGTGAATAATTTTACCATTTATCAAACAAAAATGTTTCATGGTAATTTTTTATCCGACAGAAAGCATGCAGGTGTAGCATTTATTACTCACCCCAGAAAATTCTGCACCAACTGCACCAATTCACTGCGGGAAATGACCTCTTGGTTAAAGAGGACCAGGCATCGTAGGAAGTTTTCATACACTTCCTGGTGCCGCAATGCCTTCCTTACCTTCAAGAAAAGCAAACAGTATTTAAAATGTTGCAATATTATAAAGACTATCTGTTACTATCAACATCTACGTAATACATGGCTAATGCATATTTTAGTATCCCAAACTTTCACATATAATGACAATTAGGGCTGTTCCATTAATATATTTGGAACCCAAGGAAGGCACTTTCCTTGTGGAGCATCCACCCATGTATAGAATTTAAAATTTTGAATCATCCTCACCTGGCACATTTTTGAGCAGAGTATCCTGGCATATTTTTTAAAAGGCTGCCTTCCCTGAGTATCATGCTTGTTTAACTGGAACAGTCCTTACCTAATGACAATGTTATGAAGTTTACTTTTCTTCATACTTAGGTAATTAATTATATCCACTAGACACCAGATCATATTACTATAAAAACTGAATTGTTACAAATTAAAAACATCTAAATGTAACATTATCTATATGACTTATTCTATGTAAAAGTAGAGACGCTGCTCAGAGCAGTATAAATTACCAAGATGTTGTAATATATGATACACAGACCTTCCATTTCCAGTAGAATAAAAATCATGATGCCAAAGGAAAACAAAATGGGATTTGGAGAAAAATAGCAAGATCAGTTTTTGCCACGATATATTTACAAAATCTTTACATCCCCTCTATCTTACACTATTTACTTAAAATAAAAATGTATGTTACAGTCATACTGTGAAATTTAATATCAATTAACTAAAAAAATATCAGCATAAAAGATGAAAATTGAGGGGGAAAAAGTTTTTCATGGTATGACTATTGTATTCTTTGTGGAATTTTTACATTTTACCACATAGATCTTGCTCCTAATGAATGAAACATACAATATCATGATAGGACAAGACTATTCAGTACATTTAATAAAACTGATGTTTGCTTGTGTGTTGACAGCCTCAGCCAGTCAAATGCAAGGTCACATGAGTAATATGCATGAATTTCAGACATAGTTCCAAGAAAATCATGAAGTTCTATGGGATTGAGATATTTCTACCATTATATCAGACATGTACAGTGGTAAGTTCAAAGAAATTCACAATGTTCTAGACATCTTTTATTAGCTGCTTTCATCCCACAAGGTATGCTGGGATTGGGAAACTTGAGAAATTTTCTGTTTTGAGTTTTTATTGAGAGGGATATGGACATGTGCAGGTATTACACAGTATATGGATATGTGAAAATATTCTAAACAGCATGAAAAATAATGACGCACCATTCATTTTTAGTCCTAGTATGTTACCTGTACCAGCCACTATAATCTGCTTATATACCACTGAGTAAGGTAAGCTAAAATGGTAAGAATGAAGAAGTGACCCCTATAAGTACAGTATATTCTTTTAGTGATTTACAATATTAATGAGGCACTGTATTTTATTAGAAATTTGCAAAGCATCATGGGTAAAAGAATTTGGTAGACAAATGATGTCACCTATTGACAAGTTTCCTCCTCATCACAGTCAGGCAGATATTGGCTTCAGTAAGGTTTAATGACAAACGTTTGATATCTACTTGATTAGCATCATTAATTATTCTGGGAAAATATTTTGATGAAATCATCAATTACAAAATGCATACAGTAGTCGATAAAAACAAAAACAGCATTTTGTATTTCATTTTGATGCTTTGTAAATTTCCAATACGGTCCACTAATTGCAAGAATTTAAAAAAAAAAAAATAAAAACACTATTTATGACAATTCCAATGATACTACCTTATCAAAGAAGGCATATTCATTCAGTGTGCCATATTTCCCTGCTTCTGCAAATGACACATCCTTCAGCATTCCAGTCTTTATTTTCTGAAGAAAGAAAAGAAAAGATAAGTAACTGCACACACCCACTCTCTTACACCCTCCCCACAGATACAGAGTTTTCAATCAAAATAATGCACACTGGCAAGAAAACTATTTCAACAAGTGTTCTAGAAAATGCAAAAAAAATCTTAACTCATTCAGCCCCAATCCCACCTGTAGGCATTATGAGGTTGTACCCTACTTTCGAGCTCTGCTGAATCAAGGTCATTTAAGATGCACCAAAGTGGGTGGTATTACAAAAAAGCAGACAGTTATAGCTCTACAATGATACCAAATAATTTGGACAGTCGAGTTGCGCTACAATATCCAGAGGGAAAAACCTCATTTTTGGGACCCGTCTTTTTTTGAGACCTTTTGGCCACAGATCTAAGGCAGACCTGTCTGAACTGCACACAGACAGGTGAACTTTTGCAAAAAGTAGGATAAGTTGGGCATTTTTTCAAAGAGTGGTCTCCATACAAAAATGATGGGTCCCTTAAGCAAAAAAATTTTTAAAAAATGCACAAGCAAAATAACCAATGGAAAACCAATGGAAAACTATGTTTCCAATACAACTAGGCATTAGTCTAATGGAAAATCTGTTGAAAGTCTATGCATTACGATGTATTCATAAATAGCCCCCAAAATTTCTTTCCTATTCGCATTTCAGGTGAAAACGACAAAAACCTCCAAATGAGTTAAGCACTTTCAAACAAAATGTGAAGTTTAATTTCATCAACCATAAAATGCTAATGAATGGGAGAAGAACATGTCAAGTAAACTAACGTACTTACCTTCACTGGGGGTGGCTGAGATCCTAACGATGGCCGCCTTAACTGACTACTACTCTTCTGACTCTGGTTCTTGTTCCCGAGCCCCATTTTCTTCACCGCTGAGGAATGATCATTGCGAACGCCAAGTGAGGAATCATTAGTTCCAAATATGGACTGTAAAAGAATATAGCATTTAAAACTGGTGAACTAAAAGACAGTGAAACACACACACACAACTTAAAGTTGAAATTATCATTGAAAAAAATGCTACAATAAAGTTTGTAATCAATACACCTTCTAAAATACTTCATGGCTGAACAGTAGTTACATAAGACAGATCAATTACCTATGAAACCAACAAAAATGTCTATATTGCATATATTTATTATCCTAATTGTACAAACTAAATACTAATCTGTATTTCAACAGCAAACATGGCATCATATTAAATTTTATACTTTCCCGGATGTGAAATTTCTTTAAATCTAAGGTATGGATCCAAAACTAATAACCAGGACACAACTGTTATTTTAACTCGAACACCAGTCAAATTCAGTCTTGATCACAGTATAAAAGTTACCACAAACAAAGCAGAGCTGAGAAATGGCAAGTGAGATATACCATAAAATGTATGTACCAAGTATGCTAGATAATATATACTATTTTTAATGCTTGGTGCAACTCCAGTTAATATTAGCGACTGGACCCAAGCTAGACTTTAATGAAGTCCTGAACAAAGAAGAAACAAAATTTCAGGTTGCAAAACAAATACAAAATAAAAACACAACCTGAAACTAAGGGGTTTTGTAAGATTGAAAAAGAAGTAAAGAATATAAGTAAAGTCAAAGAGCGTGGAGTATGCTAAGAACATCCATATGGTGGATATGGTAGTTTATGGTTAGGTTAACAATAGGGTTAGTTAAGAAGGCACCTGTATAAATGTATACTGTCTTACACTAACATAGCCTGAGTACGCAGAGGAACCATTGGCATCAGGGAGGAACTGCCCAAACTCTGCTAACAAATCTTCCTGGTTCTGGAAAAGCTTGGCAACTTGGGAGTAGACCTCCGCTTCAGTTAGAGGCTTGTAGCCTGGACACAATACTCCCTGCAAAACAACCTGATCATTTTATCTGAACTGTTAAAATTTGAACTGTATAAAATAAAACATGCTGACATTAAGAGGTCTTTAAGGTAGAAAAGAAACTCTGCACTTAATGAATAAATTGAGCTTTGATGCATGGCTTTACAAATTCACTTGCCCAACAAGAGGGGCAAACTCAATATGTGCTCTGGCAAGCTCAAGTCTGCAAGGTACTGCAAACAAGCAAGTCCAAACTTTGAATGTTCAGTTCATCGCACTTTATGTTCCAGAAGTTTTATGCCCTTAATAAGATAGTGGACAAGCAGATGACTTTTGTTTATTTGGGATGGACTAAATTAGATCCTGAAAATCCACTGTACCAGAATTTTCCAAATGTGCATTTCAAAGTAGGGAAAGAAAAACAAAGGAATCAAGTAGTTTTTGCACAATGGCGTAAAATATAATGCAATATATACTTGCCTAAAAGTAAGATCTCACTGAAAACAGAACAGACCCTAATCTGCCAGAAGATCGGGTCTGTGTTTACTTGTTCTAATTATTTTTCCTAAAAAACTTCATAGACCCAGATTTGTCCATGCATAATGCAATGGTAGATCTGGCTTTGTGCAGTTTGGGGTTGGATTCAAGTTATATACAGTACCTAAATCCTGACCATTTCAAATCACGTTTCAATACACTTTTGGAGCTCAGATGCTGTAAGCCACTTAACTGTACAGATCACTCACATCTCACTTCTGTCTTCATTTGACCAATGTGTGGTTTGTGAGAAAGCTTGCCAGTAGCTTCTTATGGGTTGCTGGTTTATCCTTGGTTCTTCCGCAACCAAAATAACCTGGCCACCACATATAGCCTATCATGTGCTAAAAAATGGTGTTAACTTCTTCAAAACCAAACATCTAATAATTTTATTTTCAATTCCTGATCAGTCAAAAATTAACAGCTCATCAACATGAGTCTGCAATCACCAGTTTTTAATTTTTTTTTACAAATCCCTGACAATTTTCAGTTACTGATTAATGATGAAAGGTTTATCAAATTTCCTTTCTACATGGTAAACATTTTCAATAGAAGGATATAATTCTATAATTTATTTGTTCATAAAAATATGACTTACGGTTAAAATTTTGAGTTCTGAATACTGATAAGAGTATATGATACACACATAAAGAAATATATGAATAATCACTCTTGATACTTATCTTTGTGCTAGGGGGTACAAACACTTTATTATGAAAAGAAAATAGATATTTGGACTAACCTCCTTAAGATTGCGCTGTTCTTTTTGGTATGTGTGAAGAATTTCAAGGAAAGCTTTGTAAATCTCTGGTTGGCCCTGGAAACGATTCTGAAAAGAAAGAAAAAACTAATTTATCAATGAGGATGTATAAAGAATGGTATAGGAAAGTAAATTTGAAATGAAAGTTATTCAACAAGTTGAATAACTTGTATCTTTGCAAGACTTGTGGTGCAAATGATTGAAATTATTCAACAAGTTTCAAAACATTCATTGAAATGAGCACAAATTTGAGATTCTATTTATCACATAAAGAATACCTATTTTACCAGACAACTGAAGAGTCAAGTGAAATGAAGTTGAAAAATACATTCAGATATCTTGGTCATTACACCTTTCCTTTGCATACTTTTATCTTAGGACATTAGTAGCATTAAGACAGGGGTAATATTAACTAGACATGATTTTTCTTCAAACCCAGATCAAAGAAAATCAAAATTGCAAAAAAGTCCGAAACAGATGATGCAGAAAGCAGAATTCTATTGTTGTTGTGGGGTTTAACGCCATTTTTCAGCACACAATAGGCTATACATGGCGGACAGTGTTAATGGTGGAGGAAGAACCTGGGAAAACCCCAGAAAGAACCATCAACCCACAAGAAGCTACTGGCAAGCTTTCTCACATACCCACATACGAGACTCGAGCCCACGCAGACAGAGGTGAGATGGCAGTGATCCGTAACGGAGAGCACTTTAGATCACGCGGCCACTCAGGGCCCGCAGAATTCTGCTTTAAAAGGGAAGAAAATCATGTCTGAATAACATAAACAGTCATGTTTCAAAGTCAATTTTCAAGTCCTGAAGTCTGAAACAAGCCAGCATTTTACAAGTTACAAGTAGTAAAATGCAAGCTGAAAACAAATGAAGTAGCAGTTCCTTGCTAGATATTCTGAATTAAAATGTCAATTTTCTTCAATATGCGAATGGACTCATTTGGTGTCTGATCAACAGCAACTGAAGAATCTGAACAACCTTACCAAGAATGCTTGCTTCAAACTTGTTCAAATTCTGACCGTTTTTGTTGAAAATTTCTTTTTCTTTAATAAAACAATTTTCTATTTTAGTAACTTCAGCCATATCTGATAGCAGACTACCCTAAAAGCTCTTCAAGCCAGGATGCTTGCTGTCAAGTCTGTTCAAATTCTGTTGAGCAGGTTCTGAGAAGAGGTTGTAAATAATTGTGAACAGACATTGCACTAAGAAAGAGGGTCAAAAACCGTACCATTAGCACACTTGGCCTTATGACCAGGTGACCTGAGAATATATGCATGTAAAAACAAAGCCAAGCAAAATGAATCTGCAAAATGGACCAAAACATTTACAACAGCTCCCACATTGTCAGGTAAATTGGCATCATGTGTACAATCAAATTAGGTTAAATTCTGCCAAGTATATTTTAAAGTTATTTATTTTGTGTAAAATTTATCATATCCCGTTGAAAATTAACCCAACAAGACCTTCTTAAAGATATGTAATTTACCTTGATCTTGTTTACATAGTTGATAGCATGGTTGAATTCAACAGGCTGCCCTGCAGGCTGTTGCTGCTGTTGCCCCTGGTTACTGTGATGGACACTGGATGGTGCTGGCTCCTGGCTAGGGCGTGGTGGGGGTTGATAGGAAAGCTGACTAGGGGGTGAACTAAGTGCAGGCACAGGTGGAACATGGGAAACAACTGGTTTCTGCAAATCAGAAATATGAAGTTAATATTGAGTAGCCACAGTAAAAGAAATCAAGAAAGCATTTTTGGCATGTTACTAAAGCTTTCCAATAACTGACAGGAAAAAAATACAAAACACCTTTGTAACCCTAATAAAATGCTAATTTATACATTATGCTGTATGTACATGCATACATACATACACACACAGGAATAACCTTAGAGCCAAGGCAACTCGGTGGTCAGCATGCCTGACCCATGACTGAAAGGTACAGGTTTAAATCCTAGCACCAGACCAGCCTGAGTCGGCTACCATGGACTGGGCAAGGCACTTTACTCTGATTGCCTTGGTGCTAAGTAACCTAGTTTTTCTATGCTGTAAAGCACAAAACCAACCCAAATACAATCTAATCTTGTTTATTAACATGGACTATCTAAAATATAAGTTCTTTAATATTCACCAGGTCAACTTGCAAAAATTAAATCACCTGGGGTAGAAAAACCCACTGCCCAGGACAACTAATTATGACTTAAAAATTAAAAAACCAAAAATCTTACAAAATGGTACTTATGAAAGTAAGACAGTAAGTATGTAAGCATGCATGTATAGTTTTTAATGGTACCTTGTCTCAATAATGACTTTATAGTAGGAACTAAAGGTAAAGTTTAAAAATATATAAAAATGAATTCAACAAAACTCTGGTTAGATAAATCCTTCGGGGGAAAAAACTAAGCAGCATTAAGTACATCATGTTAAATTATGAAATGTAACAATTTTTAAATTCTGTTAAATGTGTATAAAATAACATAAATGTAAAACATGTAAAATTGTTAAAAACTTGACCAAAATTTGTTGCATACACCACTTTCCTTAAAAAGTCTAAGGGGTGTTATTTTCTGACAAACTTCAGCAATCATACACACAAACATATATACATCCATGCAGTACAAATTCAATTTTTCTTCCACCATGTATACTGGCTGCCATGTACAGCCAATCTTGTGCTGAAAAATGGTGCAAAACCTTACAACAACAACAGTACAAATGCACCAGAGAAAATCAGTTTTCATGCATCATGTGACCAATACACTTGCGCACACATGCAGAGTTTAGGCAAAACTGTAGTAATTTACCCAACAATTTTCATTCAAAAATTTTCTACCTCTGGTCATTGTTATTTTGAAGTGAATCATTAATCACATGAAGGCTGTCACAGCTTTGAGGCTGAAATGTCAGATGGCTTAGTTCCACATCAATGGTACAACTTTATATCATGATCTGATAACATGTGCTTAGATGTTTCCTACATCAATGGTATAATCTTGTTCTATTATGCGATAACACATGCTCAGATGATTTATTCATCAGGTCATCATAAATCATTCCAGTTTTATGAATGCCAACGGGTGCACCTGCTGGTTTCAAATGTCTGGCTTATAAAACAGTTGTAAATTAATATTTGTCAAAACATAAAACAAAATAAAATAGTTCATTAACATACGGAGTATTTTCTGACAAACGCCAAATGCATTCCTCATATTGCTGATACTTCTTATTGTGACAAATTTGCTTCATGATTCCATTATATGATCATTTAGTCTGAAGAATTCAGATATCTCCCCTTGGCAAACTAACACCACTACCATAATGCTGTAAAGCTAGTGGTAAAATGCTACTAAAAGAAAATCAGTTTTTGAAAACCTTTATGTCCCTTGAATAAAATTACATTTAACTGGCTCTTGTGTATCATTAGTGAAAAACCCAAGAATTTTGTACATCATGTGGAGAAGAAAACTGCAAGGATTGTTTACTTTTAGCGATGGAAATCAAAGTAAACAACAATAAAAGGCAGCACATTAGCCGATGTCATAATAAACTAGTCACATTACAATGCATCACACAACAAGAGTCTCCTAATTTAGTCTTGTTAATGTACCCTAGTTCTTGATTTATGTGCCATCCAAGTCTCAACCCTACTGCTACTTCTGCAGTGGTCAGAGCTGCTTGCTTCAAATTTAACAGGAACTGTAGAAGTTCAGTTGATAGAGGAATGGATTTGTAATCCAAGTGTCACAAGTTTGATACCTGTGCCAGACAGACTGGGTCTGCTGCTGCCCTGATGTATATCGAGAAAGGCACTTAGCTCCCACTTCTGCTACATGATATAGCCAATGTGTTCAGGTGCCATTAAAACCAACAAAAAATTTAAATCAAAAAATTAAAAATTAATCTTAAAATTAAAAATATTCAAAGTGTGGACTGACCGGTATGGATGGAAGCTGTCCTATGGTTGAGATGGAAACAGTCTGCTGGCCAGGCTGGTGGACACTGATCTCATTAGCCTGGACTTCAATCTTGTATCCTGGTGGCAAAAATGTGTTGAAACCCACGATCAGATCAGGGTGACCCCTGAACAAATTGGATACCCTGTTGATAACCCCTGGGGTGTCAATACTGAAAAAAGGAAATGAAAAATAGCACAAAGATAACTACAGATAACAGAAATAGTCAATCAAGATTATCAAATTCTAGAATGGCCTCCTTTCCTTAACTAATGCTCATGTAACCCACCAAACTAAGGGAGACAACTCTAAGTCCAATCAAAATAATTACAAGATCTACCCAAACCCTTGAAGACAAACATCAACTGATGTATTACTGCTATTAAAATACTTATGCTGTTTACTGACCACAGAATGGGGTCACTATAAGTTTATAACAAATTATAAATTGCACACCAATTTGTTTTGGCACCATCTTCTGCACCTCTCACTATCTGGTACTTTTTGGAAACGAATTGCTATAATGGTTATTTGCAACTCAATGTCACTGAGGCAGTCGACTGGAAAGGGAAGTAATTCTAAAAAGTATTTGATCACTTAACACACAATCCAATCTTATTAGTTCAAAAGTTTCTGACCAATTCTTATAATTTTCAAGTTAACTAAAGCTACTACAAATACTTACGTCTGTGATTTGAATTCCTTCATAATATCAAGGAAGTCATTGTAGACCTGGGGCTGATTGCCAAACTGCAGCTTAACCTGGTCCAAATAAGACAAGGCATCTTCAACCTTTAATCTCTGAAACTGCTGCTGCTGCTGCCCTTGAACTTGAGCTGCCTGTAAAAAAAATGAGTAAAATACTGAAACAAAGTCTTTCCTAAATGTAATTACTTTCATATAGCGTAAATAAAACTCTAAATTTTTTGTTTTTGGTATAACACCATATTTGGCACAGCAGCCATTATACTTGGCAGAGGTAAAAAAGAAGAACTGAAGCATAGATAGCCACTAGCAAGTTTTCTTGCACATCTACATTGGTTGAGCCAGACTCGAACTAGCATGAACAAATGTGAGACAAGAAAAGTACTTTCGACCATTTGACCACCAACAAAAAATACTGACAAATGCAAGCTTTTGCAACATAAAATACAACCATTTAATTGCAGCGTAAAGTCACAAATAAAAGAAATTCCTAACCAGTGCTTTAACAACTACTCTGCACGTTAGGGATGAAAAATAGAGTCCTATAGTCAATTGTAAAGTCAGCAATCTACAGACTGGATCCTGCCTTCAGCACCGCTTTTTTATGTAGTGAATATACTTCCTTAAACAAACATGTGTTTATTAAACTTGAGTTTGTTAATTAATTGGGATGTAACATTTAATAAATAATGGGATTAGGTGAATGTGGGAAAATACATAGCCTGAGCAAAGTGGCCAGTGCAATCAAAAACACTTCATGGAATTTGTTAACATTCATATATAAAATCACCTAACAATTCAGTTATTTAATGATTGGTTGTTATGTCTTATCAGTTCAAGGTCATATCTGGGGCACTTCTGAAATATAACATTTCTTCTGATGCATGTAGACAACCAGCATGGTGGCCATATTGGGTAGGGTAGGACCTTGTCTGCTGAAGCCTCGTGTCAGAGTAGTAGCAGAAACAAGATTTTTAAGATGGCCACATTTTTGTCTGTCAGATTAGCACCATTTCAAGTTAAATTCAAACAAAACATTATAAAAAGTCTTTTTTTGTGAAACACCATTGTAATATGATCATTCCTCCAGGAGCAGCAATAACAAGATTTGCAAGATGGCCACTGTGTCAGCCATATTAGACACCAGATCAAGACAATTTCATTTAAGATTAAGTAGAAGTCTTTTGGGGAAAACATTTTTCAACTCAAATGTAGCAATAAGATGATATTCACTGGATGTTAAATCGACACTACGCTTATTGAAGACCAAATGAATCCCATAAGAAATCTTCTGGTGAAAAGCCCGTGTCAATCTAAATTTCTGTTCCAGATAATTTGCACTAAGATTTTAAAGATGTCTTTGGTTGTGGCCATACTGATACACCCTACCCAAATAAATGATAATGTACAAAAGCAAACAATGAAGGGCTCAAAAAAATATTTGATTCTTAATACAAGACAGCTTGAACAGCAGCACAAGAAATGGCAAACAAAAGCAAAGCCCAATGTCACCTTCAAGTACAAGAAAACAATATAATAACAGAGTCCTACGAAGAAATGTTGTTATTATATGTAAACCTAAATAAAAACTTGTGCAAATACATGGATGGACTACTACCAATTAACTTTCTTGCTCAATGACCAGTATAGATAAGGCACAAATTCAATCAACCATATGTATGTATGTATGTATGGTATGCATGCACACTCATTTGATAGGTTGCATTTGTTCAATTAGCCAACCACAGACATCCTTACTATAATGAAAGGGAACTGGCTGAATAGCAAGCATGCTTGTCTTATGTAACCAAGACTACTGTTGTGAACTCTTGCTGAAGTGATGGTGATTGTGATGAACTATTGTGACTGAAGAAAAACACAAATGTCCAAAGAACATGAAGGAAATACCTGACATGGTGACTGGATAGTGGCCTGAGGGATAAGACCTGTCTGGGCCTGGCTTCCCAGGGGAGGACCTCCTGGATGATGCATCGGGGAAGTGAGTGGATGGCTCCCCTGTGTCACCCTGGAATAAAGAAAAATTTATGCAAAGTAGCACTAAAATCTGAGTTTAATTTTTAAAACAAAATACATTTGAATTTAATCAGATGGCTCATTTCTCTGAAATCAACCTAATAACCAAAGAGCTGTTGATGAAGAAACATGAGTCAGCAGGATGTGTTCTCTAAAAACGATTGAAGGTTTAAGTCACCATTCTAAAAGGCCTTTATACAAAAGGATTCTTTCTGGCAAACTCTGTTGAGTTTTTTCTTGTACGTAAAGTGATTTAAATTTATTCCTTTTTGCAGCAATATCTGATAGTGGATTGGCAGCACCACTATCAACATGAAAGCTTTTCATGCCAATGTTTGCTATAAAATGTGGCCAAATCTGGTGGAATGATTTTGAAGAAGAGTTGTTTTCTACACTGTTCTATTGTGAGTAACAGTGGTCATAGTTGATGACACAATTTAAAGCTTTTATTGCTGCAATGCTTTTTTTGCAGAGTTGGTCCTATTCTGTTCAATTTTATTCAGAATAGTTTAATATTTTTCTGTTTTTAGTTACAGCTACAATATTTTATGGTATTATTAGAAGTTATATAGAACAAGCCTGAAAGTCATTGAGATGGTTTCTATCAAATCTGGTCAATTCTTTCAACTGGCATTTAACTTTGTTTTTGTTTTTTTTAATTCTATTTGTAGTAACAGTGGCCATCTTTGGTGGCAAAACTGCAATTTAACTGTATAAACTTCGCCATTTAACTGTATAAACTTTGCCCTTCAAGCAGAAATGCTTTGTTTTAAATTAGATCAAATTCTGTAATGGATTTTTAAAGATATTAGTTAAAGATTTTTGTTGTATTTTAGTAAATGCAATTGTCATCATTTGTATGAATCTAAAAGACCTTTACAAGAGGATATCAAATCTAGTCGTAGAGAAAATGTTAAGTCATTTAAAGGTCTATAATTAGTAATAATGGGCATTTTAGATCACAGTTCATCATCATTTATGTAAAATTAAAAGGCATTTGCCTGAGGATGCTTTATATAAAAAAATTTCAAGTGGGTACTGAGAAGTGGTTGAAATGGTTTTTCTAATTTTTTTAAACATCTGTGGCCATTTACACTTGTGAATCTGCATGATTTAAATTTCTGAGACCGCTTTGAGTTGATTTGCAGTTTTGAGACGTCTTTGCCTGCATCCTATCTGTAATATTTTGTAAAACTCACCTGAATATTTTACAGACAACTACCAGCTGAATGAAGGATCACCATAAACAGCAATTTTAAAGGTAATACTGCTTTCAATACAAATTCTCCAAGTAATGTTTGCTAAGTAAAATGGACAATGGAAGATGTCTGTGCCCAGATATATTAAAAATTGATCTGCAATCACATCCTTCATTTTTAATTTATGACTTGATTTTATTAGCCCTATTCCACAAAATGTTAGGTGGAGAAGTTCTTAATATGTATGACAAGTAACAGGATATTTTATTAGCCCTATTCCACAAAATGTTAGGTGGATTAGTTCTTAATATATATGACAAGTAACAGCATATAGGAATTTCTCTAAAATCAAACTTATCTCATGTCCCTAATTGCAAAGAAATGTTCCCTTTTTGTAGTCTTGGCAGCAGTGCCAATGTCTAATGGGGCTCAACACAATTCCCACAAGTAATGTCCTTCAAAACATTTAAAGCACAAAACCATCAATATTGAATTCCATAAAATTCTCATAGCTATTTATCAAAACAATTCTACTGTAAGTCAGGTTTCTCTTACATCTTTATTATCAACAGGTTAACTACTGACAGGTGATCCCTTCTGAATCTTACAGCATGTACTTTTTTATGCAGCAGATGTAGTTTTAACTAAATCATATTAGGCCAAACAAACAGTATGTGTTTCTGGCCTGCCTATTTCCTTGTTTCTCATTGCTGACACAAGCACTTTTTCCTCCATGGTTAAAAAACCCCACAAAAATTCATCTGAAATATAATTTTAAAACCAGTGCCCAATAGCTTTAAACATAGAAGATTATGTGGTTTTTAACTTTTTGTGGATTCCTACCAGTTACAATACATGTTGTTGTTGTTGGGTTTAACGTCATTTTTCAGCACAAGATAGGTTATACATGGCGGCCAGTATAAATGGTGGAGGAAGAACCCAGGAAAACACCAGAAAGAACCACTGACCTACAAAAAGCTACTGGCAAACTTTCTCACATTGGCTGAATCCGACACTCGAACCCACGCAGACAGAGGTGAGATGGTAGTGATCCATAATGGTGAGCTCTTTAGACCACTTGGCCACTCTGGGCCCCTACAATACATGTACTAAGAACTCGGATGAAGATAACTTACTGGTATCCCTGAATTGGAAATTGAATTCCTGGTGGAATTGCGTCTCCATCAAAACGCTGACTGGCTGTAATAAGACCAGTCACTCGTGCAAATGAATCCACAGGTGGTACACCTCTTCTTCCCTGCAAACATAATGCAAAATTTGTACACAAACTTGTAGAGTTCTTATAACTGTATAAATAATGTACTGACAACTAACATTTACAGCTGATCAATGAAATGCACAAAGTGGTGCCCGTGGGTCCCTATCAGGTCAAAATACAGTGTCATTTTATCAGATGAAGAAAACAAGAGCCCCTCAAAGGGGCTTATGCTATACTGGGCCAAACAATATCCAGGAATTCAAGAAAAGACCATTTCTTCCTTTTACTGTTGAGTTTTAAAACCATCTGTGATATTCTTCAGTCTGTCATAATGATCAATCATGCAGAAGGAGTAGTGACATGATTTTTAAAAATCACTGGCATCCATATTAAATGTACAAAAGGCATCATTTTCATTTAGGACCAAGTCTTATTGCTAAGGTCCAGGCCAAATTATTAGCACTTAACATGTTTAAAATGATGTAATATAACACTCAACATGCCCATTGTAGAACTGGTGGATTTGCCTTCAATGAAAGTTTTTATTATCGTTTTAGACTTACCATCATGACCTTTGACCTTTTGGCAAAAAATAAAAAACAACAAACATAAAAACAAGACAGAATAGACAAGAAAGAGAGGGTGAGAGCTCCAACTTTTCAAAGCAAGCATTATCATATGCAACCAGGCTCTATTCTAGGATGTTTAATTCCATGACTTGTTATATCAAACCAGGAAAATGATGTAGGTTTGTCGCTGGATAACATCAGCTCTCACAGTAACATTTATATAGGTCATGATCCAAAAGAAAAAAATTGGACTAATTTATTTACATTTTAACTCTGTATAAAGATTATTTACCGGTTCTTCTATATGCCGCTGCATTCTGGCATCCTTGAATGCAGATAGTCTCTGTGCTTGTGACTTGTCCCTTGAATGCAGAGAGTTTGTGCTTGCAGCTTGTCCCTTCTCTACTAATAGTTTCTACTTAAATCTGGAATCATAAAGAGTGGATATTGTTGTTTAATAAACTATGCAGGGGCCACGCTAACAGTCGAGGTGGGCGACCAAGTCACCTAAAAATGTAACCTTTGCCATCCTGTTAGGTTAGCAAAAACATTGCCATGTGACATACACTGAGTGACAATAGTTTACAACTTTTGAGATGCACTCTCACCCTAGCCAGGTAGTTCTGACAGTGTTGTTGTCCAAGGCAAAATGTATTGCATGCAGTGTGGATACAAATTGTGATGACAAACATTCACAGGAGTGTTTTAATACCTGAACTGCCCTTTAACCTTTTCCCACACAAGTTATCACTGTCCTATTTCTGCAAGTTACATTTGAACTACCATGCTGGTGTTATTTTCTTGACAAACTAAGTTTGAAACCATAAGTGAACCTCTCTTGGGATATAATGGTAGACACTGCTGTGCCTAGCATGTACCACTTCATGTTTTCACAATCATTAGGCAAACATTAAGAAAAATATAAAATTCATAGAGAACAAAGTCTAAATATTGTGTGATAGAAGATTTAGCATTAAAGTGTAATTATACAGTTTTGGAAATGAATGAGACAAGGTTATGTTGTGGAATTCAAGAAAGGTATTAAGGTCAAGGTTGGTTTCTGGCATAAATCATTTATGTGAAAATATATAAAAAAGCAGAAAAGGAAAATACTGTTTAACCAATGCATGATGTTACTACAAGTATGTAGGCATACTACAAGTATGTAGGCAAATGATATACATCAGCAATTATTAATGGTTTGTTTAATGAGCTAGAAATGTGGACATCTATATTAAGAAAATCCCTCTTTATAAAAACATGTATAGCACCATATTTGTTACAGTACTGTTTTATTGGCAACAAAGAAATTATAATGAACGGTATAGTATGATGACACTTGTGCATTTACTCTCATGTACATGTTACAAGGGTTGTTTCAAACCAGTTTCAAAATCATTTTAGTTGCAATTTTGTAGTGTTATTTGAATAAAGATTAAGACCAAACATGACTTTATCTTACTGTTATCTGGTAAACACTATCAGCTCAAATTCATTATAATTTATCATTTCTGCTGTGTGCCCTTTTAGCCATATGTTCAAAATATTCTGCATATTTATCTCAATCCAAACATACACTTTCAAGTACGAGTACACAACAGATGAATATGATCACTTTTCTATGCATACATATTTATAATAAACATATACTGTAATGACTGTAAATCTTGAGACTCCCTTTGTTATTTGCAAATATTTTTTATAACATAAATGTTGGGACACCAAATTATAGCAATATTTTCATGCCGTATAAATCTTTGAATACCTTAAACTTTTCTTCTAATGATCAAATGATTTATCGTTTGTAACACACACAAATTATTTTCTTAGCAGTGCAACAGAGGTTATTATAACGAGTCTCTTTCCTTTCTGAAAGTAGGGAATTCCTGAATTTATGCCAGGTACTATCAGATACTGACTGGGGACTGCAGTGTTCCATGAGTGAAGAGTCCAGGACTCCTTATCTATCTTAAACTTCTGTTAAGAGTCCTATAATAAGTAACCAACTATAGATTAAGAGGTGTCTTAATCTACTAAGACTTAATTTGTGCAACTCTGCCTAATGCCGTTACAATCATATGAACTTTGAAAGCTCTCACACAACATTACCAACATTGCTCTGCAGAAACAAATCAAAGATTTTAAAAAATTGCATAATGAGGAATGAATTTGCATGCAATAAAAATTAAACATGTACATTTATGCAGATTTCTGTATCATGGAGACCACAGCCAATCTGCAAGTTTATATGGTGTTCTTGTATATGACTGCCAGTGGTGGTTAAGTGGAAAAGGTGTGGCCCAATGACTTCTAAGTCAAAGAGAAGGATAATATCAAAATAAACAGGGTTGCAAATATCCTAACCAGATTCCCATTTATTCAAATAGAAATCATTATCACAGGCACAGGACACTTGGTAACAGAGTTGTACAACAGTCTCACCTTTACAACTCACTCACATGACAATCGGAGTATCAACTCAACATGGGGGCTTTTATCCCAACAGCTCCTTGCCTATCAGTTAATAACCCCCCCCCCCTTCCAATATTACTGGATCCTCAAACACGCACTGCAAGATTTACGAAAGAAAATTTTGTAACTGATTAATAATTTAACTGCAACCATCTTTACATAAGAAACCTTGTCAAATGCAGTTAAAAAGATCGAGTTTGGTTGATTCAGTTGAAAGCATAAGCTTATTAGCACTGTCTAAAAAAAATGCAACATTAGTGTTCTTGATGCTGGTACGGATCGTTATACAGAAAATCCGCATAAACTTACACACAAAACATAAGAATAAAAACTAATTAGTTAATAAATAATTTTCCTTAAATTAGAGCTTACCAATCTGCCAGTACTACAAACAGTGGTTCACACTTTATTGCCATCTTTCATCATTGTCACCGTGATGAAAACTGAAACTAGTCATGTGACAAAGTGCCAATTGATAACAACAGAACAGGGTCTGGTTTCAAATAAATCTAATTCTATATGCACTGAATTATGTGACACTTAGAATTATGGAGAACTCATCCCATGTGTCAGGAGAAGTCGCTCCATGGTGGTCGGAGAAGTTGACCCACTTCGTCTGGTGAAGTTGCACAAAGGATAATATATACTAATTCTGAGATGTCACCACATGGTTGTTAAGGCTTTATTTATTGTTTTTCTTCAGCTTAATAACTTATTAAATCAATAAAATTTGCAACAGAGTCACGTCATCAAATAATCAAGATGTATTTCAGTGAAACCACTTCAGTGTTTCTATTAATTAAAAATGGGACTCGCTGATATAATTTAGATATTACCAAAATAAGAGGGCAAGATTAAATTCCATTGAAAATAGTTAAATCAACTGTTACAATGAACAGTCTGCTCTTTGATGGATGGAAATAAAACTTATAAGGGAAAATGGAAAACGACGTGTGTGGGGTGGAATAATTTCAGTTTGTGACAAAATTTTAGGCCTTTGCCTAACAGTATATAGTCACTATCTACGTGAGAGTTTAATAATGTTTCTTTACCTCTCTTAATTTGTTATCTTTGCTTTATTTCATTACATCTTTGAATTACATCGCAAATGTAAACCAGGATGAAATATATTCTCAACTAGGTAACTGAACAATTCAAATTACGATCAATAACTTATTTATTTCAAAGAAAAATATTAAAAAGGTTATCTGGGTGACAAGTTTTGGGGTGACTTCTCCAACAACTGGGGCAACTTCTCCAACCACTCTGGGGTGACTTCTCCAGATTCGCTGGGGGTGAGTTCTCCACATACCTTCTTAAACTGATCACATACTATTAAAACAAAACATTTGGATCTCGTACTAATAACCGCACCCATAGTTTGCAGTTATTGTATACACCATTATGGACTGCACTTACAACTTGAGCAATAATATGCTAAACAAGTATAAAAAAGATGTTTATATGCATGAGAATAAATTATCCAAAACGAACAGCTAATTTTAACGCTGCAAAGTAGCTAGCATCCATCAATTATTATTTTTGCCTATATGGCATACTTGTCACAATGTCAATTCTGTTTGAAATACAAGTACACAATGTAAACTTCATACTACATCAGGTCAAAATAATGAAAACATGTTCACAGTGAAGACAATGTGAAGTGAATACAATGGGTTTCAAACCCATCTTATAAGAAAATATCTGCTGGCATCCAAGTTTTGGCATAACAATGTTTCAATAAAGATAAAGTTTTGAAAATACGGGCAACCTGTTGCGTTTATAACACCATTTGACCATTTGAAAAATCATGACATTTTGAGGTAGTCTAATTATTAGTCTCAACTTCCCACCTTATCCTCATTAGAATCACACTAAGTTTTGAGAAAAGTAAAACACGAAAACCATTAAGAAATCGAGGGTAGATGTGAAACTACATTTGCCACTTCAAGTCTTTATCCACGGGGCCATGCTTTAACTTGGTTTTAAGCTCGTTCAAAACATAATATTTTCAATGAATGGACACATCTTAGCTTCCCGACACCTGCAGGTAAGGTCTTAAAACTCATGTTTACACCTAAATGACTCATATGTGTATAATTCATAATTACTTCAATCATTCATGGAATCTGAACAACAATGCAACTCGTTATTACCGTGTAGAAAAGTGCATTGTACGGACATGATACAACGGCAGACATTATACCTGCATGTATACCGGATGTGATATTATGCTAACTTGTGACCCCTACAAGCCTCGTATCTTAGCCTCGTCCACAATACAAAAATATGTCTTCGTTTACAACTAGTTCCCGCTATTTCTCTACATCGTTCTCTCCTTGTTTGCTCGAATGCCATAAACTCAAAGGCAATTGTAACCACCTTATATAATAAACAAACCAGTATTCTTCATCAAGGCAGACTGGATTGATCACAATGTCGTTCAGAACCTTTCAAGAGGACAAAATTTTGACAGATGTAAGCCTACCGAGCAGACTTTACATTCGCACTTGTCATCAGTCTATAAACGGTGCCAAAGTCTGGCTAGTTTATAAACGTTACGAGTATCATTATGATGGGGTAGTATAGCTCTATTAGTGACCTTCTTTAGATTGTTAAGGAAACACGCTTTTGTGTTTACCTGAACAAGTTTCCTAACCTGAGATGTGCACATTATCCATAAACACCTGAAACCCAGCTGGACGAGTCCATTTTTTTCGTTGTATACAACAAATATTTTTTGTCAAAGGACAAAAAATTCACTGTAGTAAAAGAAATATGATATTTACCTTGTAAATGAGGAAGATACAGACATTAGAATGTCAAATTCTGTGGAAATTTCATTGCTTAGATACAGAATTACTGGCGAAGAAAAGTGATCGTACGTTAACCAAATGGGTGGAAAGGTTATCCTGGGAGAAAGAGGGGGAACCTCCGAGGTTAATTCAGATTATCCATAATTTCTGAAACCCAGAAAAAAACTGGATGCTACACTACATTTAGAAAACCTTTAGATATAAGGAAAAATTAAACTTACCTTAAACGGATCTACGATGATACTGATATATCCAGATTACATTCAATGTATAGTCTCTTTGAACCCCATACAGAGTTCGCATGAACGATGTAGAGCCACCTTACGTCATGTGCAATATCCAATCAAAAAGCACGATACATTTCAAACGCATTGCGGGAACATACATGTAAACACACGTTGTTTCCGGGTCAGGTCAAAGGTCAAAGTTTGAGTCAGAAAATGTATAATCAGTGTCAAACATCAGATATATTTTCGTAGAATCATTTGATGGCTCGACTGATGCAAAACAGTTTTTAATATTCTGATCGTCGTTATCCATTAGAATATTGTTATCGAGAGAAATTAATCGGTCTTCTTTGACTGTTGGGAAACTCAGAGAGAAATAATAATAATAATAATAATAATAGTAATAATAATAATAATAATAATAAATCATCGTCATCATCATTTTATGTATGTGCCATCAACATAAAACATGATAACATATGGAATCTTACTAAATCATAGCATGCAAATAGAACGAGAATGATACAGACAACAACTACAACAAAACCCATTTAAGACGAAAGCAGTACATGACAAATTCTACAAAGACTACGTCAGTTATACGAATGCACAACCCCACACGTGTATATTTAACAAGATAATAGTACACAATATTGCACCTTTCGGGTTAAAATAATCGAATAAAAAAACCAAATTGATAAATAAATAAATAAGAAAATATGCTCATTCATAAAGGATGACCCACAAAAATGAGTGTAAACGTTTAAACAACGTCGGACTGAAGGATCAGATTTTTGAGTAGGGTACATAGAGAAAATTCCAAGTTTCGGATAACCAGTGTTGCTCGGTTAGTTGCTTCTTGTAAATGATTAATTTGATGTGTGTTTTTCACTTGCATATATTAGCATTTGTTGAATGTGGAGACCTCAATGGTTATGATTTCGATTGTATGCACGTCTTCCGTTGTTGTTGGGTATTACCAGATACGTATACTTTACCTGTGTGCAAATTTAATGACGCTTCGGACCGAAGACATTAGACGTTTCGGACCTATATTTCAGTATTATTACAATTTATTTGAACATTAATTTTCTTCAAAAAAATGTTGAATATTTTATATTCGAATTGAGAAAAAGTAAATTATTAAATCTGGTTAAACCAATTTTATTAAAACTATATATTTTGGGGAAATTTTAGGAATGGATGGGGAACAAGTTATCACATACCTCAATGACTGTAAACCAGTATTGGCGATTTAGCAAAAAGCTTTTCCAATACAAATTGAAATTACTAAATAGATAGAGTCTGTGAATATCTAAATTCAACATTTATGACATATTTAGTTTGCCAACAATTTAGAAAAGCACGCAAATCACATCACACACTTCACAAAGTATCTCAGTTATATATCAAATGCGTCTTTTATACGGTGATGCTTCCAGTTAAATTTGTGCAATTTCTATCAAGAAATCTGATGTTATGAACTCTCCACTAGTGTATTTATCATATGCCTTCTCAATCTTCTGTCCAAACGTGCGTACACTTGACGCCTATGTCGAACAACGGCCCGTCACAATTGCAAAGTTCACATTCCAAACTGCGCGAAGACATTGCAAACTAACTTAATATCACAAAAAGCTGAGCAAAACATATAATTGTTAAACCACGCAGTAATTTACGACAATTCTTGTTAGTCAATAGTTCTTGTATATTGTAAAAACAGTGACGTATAAGATCAATGGTAATGGCGGAGAGGAAGTGCATAATATATTACATTCATTTTGTTATATCAAAAACATCTAAAACTCTTTTTCAAACATTATTGCCTTTGAACTCTTCTAATTACCATTAACCGCAAAAAGAGCTGGAAAGACCACTGGTCGAAAGGACAACCATATTAGTCAACAGCTATTGCATAATACCTTTTAAGTCTCATAAGTAGTTTATGCCGCAAAAGACCTGAAAGTTATCAAATGCCGATAATAAAACCTCGACTAATTATGAGTTGTCTTTATTATTGCTTCTTAAAAGCTTTTATAATTATCAAAATATTAGGAATGCCTTTGAAGTCTTTTAATTAGCAAATACCTCAAAAACTCGAAAGACATCTCGCGCAGACACAAAACCTACTCGTAGAATTTAATACAAACTGTAGTTGACTAAAGATAGTCCTATTCTTATTTGCAGTCTATTTATTTTGTTAGATTTTGTTCTTTTAAAACATTTATATTCACTTTCATTCTAACTGACAGCATGTTTATAATTTTCAATAGCACTTTTGGTTTAAACAATATTCTATTTACCAAAAATGACTCCTATTGTTTCTGTATAATCTAGTATGCATTTATTTGTCATGCATGACTTATTGTCATTTCCCCCCCCCCAAAAAAAATTGTTTTTTTTAAATAATTATTTGCAATTTGCCTGTGTATCTTTATAATTATATTTGATAGTATTTTTACTCACCTTTTGTTACTTGTATGGCTCACCGATTTGTTCAAAAAAGTCTTTGTCCCTTTTTCTCTTATATATAATCTGTACGAGCTCCTCTCACGTCGACTTAATTTAAGCAATACATTTTTGTAGAACATTGGATATAAATAAGTTCTGATTGGAATTTTGTATAGACATTTGTACCGTAAATATCTTATCGTTTCCTGGAGATTTGTCTTTGATTCGCTGTATGATATGTAACCCAAAAAAACATTGACACTTTTTACTCAAAATCCAAGCTATTAAGGTCTTCATCTTAGCAAGATCTTTCTTTAATTGCTTTCTTGACATTTCAACAATGATTTCCCATTTTCAGAAATTATTTGAGACCGGAAAAAATTATGCAATTTAAGCAAAAATTACTTGTGACACTTTACTCAACGTCCAAGTAAAATGGTCCGTACCGGAGCAGAGATTATAAACCAAGCTTAATCAACACTAATTGAGCAGAGTTCCAATGAATACAGTTCAAATTCCAAGTTAAGAAGGGAATGCCAGACCTTATATACGAACCAGACAGTCGCCTGGGGCTCCAGGCTTAAATGGGTGCCAAATTAGACATAAGTGATTTTCTTTTGGGATATGGTAAGGTGGGCGTGCCATGTGTGTATATATAGATCTGTGTGTGTGTGTGCGTGTGTGCATGCGTGTGCGTGTGTGTTTGTGTGTGTGTGTAATTTTTATGGTTTTTTGTTAATCCATTACTGTATTTTATGTAGGCCTATATCTTGTTTCACCTTGTTTTACCTTGTCCAAAATCAAATTATTTGTGTACCGGACCTGTAGCTTTTATACTGTAAACAAATAATACAAAGTTAATATTTCTGTATGAGTATGGATTAAATACGAGGATCATTATCAATGGAAGTAAATATTTTTATTTTAATCTTAGTCTAGAGGAATTTCCTCATGATAAACTTGGTATACCTGATGTCTCCCATGTCTTTTTTTAATTATAATTTTATTTAAATATTTTGTCTAGTTGACAACTTTGAATGTTCTAGAAGAAAAATTCACTTAAGTTAAAGAAAAAAGGACATAATATTTTCAGAAAATGATACTTGTGACCTAGGTCAGGTAGAGGGTTATACTATTGATTACTTGATAAATTATGCTTGCATTTAACACCTGAGGCAGAATCCGTCTTGCTGTTGTGTTTTTTTTTTCTTTTCTATTTCATTAGGGTGGAATTGTTTATTTAAATTATTATACACTGAAAATTAAAACTGCTCATATGTACTATGTTTTATCAACTTGGAATTATAGTGAATTCTGATAAGGACAGCTTGGATTATATTACTGTGAGTCATCAAAACACGCTTGGCACATCTCCACATCAAAGGCCACTACATGCATATTAAAACATTCAGAGATGAAGCTTATTGTTTGAAACACAACTGGAATTGATTAGAACTTTAATCATTAAAACTGGTGAAAGAACGTCTCGGATTATTTGGGATTTAATTCAGAATTCAAGCTTTTTTTTTTTTGTATTTCTAGGGAAATAAATTATTTGTTCAAGTTTACCAAACTTGTTGGTTTTCTCTTTTCAGTAACAGATTAAGGAATGTTAAATGAGTTGTATTAAAAAGTGACTTCTTTTGGTTGAGAATGGACCACGTAAAAAGAAACACTTATGAAAAGAAAAGAACATGGTGGATTTAATCTTCCAATATAAAAATTAAGATACATGCAATATTATTAAATCAAATAAATGAGATAGAAGAAAAATCGACTTCCAATATCATAGAAACAATAGTGTCACAATTACATTGGATAGAAATATGGAAACGCTGGAGGACATAAAAAAGATGAAAACAGTTATGCAAAAATACTACTTTTACATAAATAATGCATGGAGAAAAAGCGAAAAGGGCGCATATCATTTCATTCATACCGATATCCTTGGACTGCCTTAAATGACAATTCACAAAATCACACTTAATCCAAGAATTCAACATTTATGAAGAAAAAAAAAAGAACAAAATTGAATATTATTAATGGATAATCGACAATCAAAAATCTACTATATCCCAGTAACAACACACACACACACACACACACACACACACACACACACACACACACACATATATATATATATATATATATATATATATATATATATATATATATATATATATATATATATATATATATATATATATATATATATATATATATATATATATAATCACAGAATATATTAAATTCTTAAAATAATGGATATTTTTTCAATAAAATGTAAAGAGCAATGAGGTTGAAAATAAAATAGGAAACTAAATACAAATAAACGTATTAATTAATTAAATATTAAGAAAATATTACAAATCGTTTTGTATGTGTGCAGTGTATGTATATGTATAAAAATAATTGGGTAACGAAATAAGAGAAACGAAATCCGCGTGCATACAAGCATACAAAATAACAAAATAACAAACATTTATATTAATCGTGCATTCAAAAACCCTGTAATGAATGGTCTTATAATCATGACTAAAAGAGACTGTGGGCAGAAAAGGTTATAGTCATTTGGTCGAAGGGGGTGGTAAGATCACCCACTGGGAAGGTGGTTGCCATGTTATCTCTCACCCCGCCCTCATCTCGTTATCAAAAGAAACCAATCAACTCATATTCAAAATCAGCCGTATATTATCTTCTCTATTTTGTTTCTTTCCTTCCGTTCCGGTGGCCTAGAGGTTAGAACGTCCGCCTTGGATGCGGGAGGTCGTGGATTCGAACCCCGGCCGAGTCATACCAAAGACT